>OY723400.1:24049428-25327999 GCA_963210345.1 Inga oerstediana | reverse complement strand
TTATTTGTTTGTTGTGTTTCAACAAGTGCTACCACTAACAATCAGTATGGTGTGAGGTACTGACGCCAACAGGCAAACCTCAAAGTCACTAGTGCTTTTGTGCTTATAGAACGTGTTCCTGTCCTTATGTTTAAAATTTATATTAAAAAAATTTATAAAAATGAAAAATTTATATTTTTAAAATGAATTGAGCAGATTATAATAAAATCTAATTATTCTATATTATGAGTCATTAATCAGTTATTTTGATTTGATTTTAACTTGAAATTCATTTGATTGATCATTCAAAATTCCCTTCAAATTTTTCTTGTTTAATGAATAAATAGAAGTGTGTGCATAAAAGTCTATTTGTCGATCCTGGATTTCAATCTTGTATTTACTTCTTTTATTAGTATATTATATAGATTTTACAATTTTTTTTGTTATATTTGTTTTCATAAAAAACTGTCAATATTCTTATCATATTTTTTAATTTGCTATTAATTTAGTGATTAGCAGTGAAATTTACTATCAATTAGTTAATTCCATTTGTAATTGCCTGTTTGTTTAGTTATATATATCTATATATATATTATGACATTCAATGTTTTAAAGTTACTGTAAGTAATATTTATTGGCTTTAAATATAAAATTTCATTTTTTATATTTACTTATAAAAAATATATTAAATGATTTGTTTTCTATTTCCCCCCTTATTAATGCATTTATTAATGGTTAAACAATTTTTATTTAAAAATCAGTAGGGGGATTTTAATAACGTAATAGATTGATTTTACAAACACTTGATTATTTAATAGTTTCTTTTTTTTTACCTGAAATCTAACACTACCTCCAGTCTTAAATATAAGATTTAGTTGACTTTTTTTTTTTGGAGAGATTAATGAAGCTAAATAAGTTGATTAATCATATCCTATGTTATATATGATTAAATTATATATATATATTAATTTGTAAGCCAGACAAATTAGTTGGGAGAAAAAATGATAAATATAAATACTTTAAAATAATTTAATTAGCTACTTTAATTTCTTCAAAAAATTTTACTGGGTCTTATATTTAGGACCGGGGTAGCAGTTTCCTTGCTATCTATATGTAAAATGCTTTTGTAACTCTGGATGAACTAGAGGGCGTATGTATTTAAGCATGATTATATATGTTAATACATTGTAATCTCCTGATCCCTAACAATTTGGAAGATGATACTCTTAGAATTATATTGACCAGTCTCTTCCTCTTCCTTGAAAATAACTATAAAAAAAAAAACCTATAAAAATTACACTGAAACTGAGAAATGTGGTAAACAAAAGGATGAGAGAAATGAAATAGAGACACCATATATGGCTTATCTCTTCACCCGAAAAACAAAAACAAACAACTTTAAAAAAGATGTATTAAAGAATTCAATCAATAACGAAAATATAAAAAATTACATATGAATCTAATATGAAACCAAACCATCATAAAGAAAATAAAAGAATTTGATATACTTAAGAACCTAAAGCTATAAATCAGAATATAATATCTTTTGTCACCAAAATATAAAACAACAGATTAACGTACAAAAATTTCTTGTGACTATTTTCAATTTATTTGGTACAAAAATTGAGTATTGCATATAATAAATATTCTCACTATGATGTGAGCGCTTGATAATTTGTAAATACCTCTATAAGTATTATTTAAGTCTAATGATATAGTCCAATATTCAAATGAGCCTTTTAGACTTAACCCACCTAAACTTGGATCATAAAGAAGCCCTGATGAAGAAAGAAAAGAATCCTGATACTAGTGCATGGAATGAGTAAAATGGATAGATTAGATGAAAAGTGGGGGCTAGCTACGTGCTAATTTGAGGGCTTCATGAGTCAATTTGGTTGATTTGGCGAGTTCGTTTTTTAACTCAGCAATATGTTCAGCCCGCAAAAAAACCCTTTAGTCTAGTAGCACTAGATGTGCCCTTTATGGCACTAGGTCAAGGGTTCAATACTCACACTCTTCAGGCTATGTGCCTTCATCTAAATTCATAAAAAAATGTGTCAGCTAGCTCGTATCAAAACTTGGGACCCATCTGACTCAAACGAAATCATTGGTAACTCAAATAGACTCGATAAAATCACACAAAGTCGGTGCTTAGCGTATGATCAATTTAGGCCTTACTTGGAATATAATAATAGCTTTTTAATAATTATTTACGGTATACGAGTTAACTATATAGGAGAAATTTTGTTTTGGCTTACATAAATGTAATATCTCAAACTTTGGGCCTAGAGACTTAAGGACAAGCTTGTAACAGACAGATGATTAAGCCTAGTTTGGGAAGAGTCCCAAGAATGATGAGAGATAGAAAGACTCTCAGGGACTATTTGATTTGGCCCTACTAGGCAGAGGGCTCAGTATTTGTAGTCAATATGATTAAGTGTCGGTGCATATAGGCATAAAACACATATACAATGCCATCTGATTGGTTGAAAGATGCCGCCCAACCATGTCATGAGGTATGAGAGTGATTGGTTGATCAAAATATGCCGGTATAGGTGTGCACATGACATTTTCGGGGTACACATGTGCACCCTACGTTTTTAAAAGAAGACACGGGTATGTGGTGACATATGGGGCTCACACATAATCAGACTTGGTGTCGTCTCACAGGCTCCGATATGCATGATGCAATCTTGAGTAAGTCCTGAGTGAAACTTGAGGTAACACCGATAAAGTTACTTTATTAAAGTGACTTTAATAAAGTAAGTCATGTTTGCTAATGATGACACAACTTTTGTGTTGGCACAATAAATTGACAAGTGTCCCCTTATCATGACAAAGTGCAAGAGCACTTTTGTGTTGGATGAATGAGAAGATGACAAGTGTCCCTCATGATGACTCTCATGTTTTCCCTTCTGTGTTGGCATCCCCGGGATGTGCCACCTAGCACCTGAGTCAAGGGAATACACCAGTGCCTTGCCCGGTCATGTACTTGACTTCTTGAACACGGGAGTCTAGGGAAATTGTCAGGGCACTCCTTTCCTTGACAAAAGGATGACTAAAAACCCTAAAAAAGAGGTGGTACCCACGTTATTGAAGCAAGTGACACGTGTCACCGAACCATTAGATCACCAAACAAATGGCAACATAGGAATTTGACAAGTGGCATAACTTTCAAGACTCCCTCTTGGCCATATATTTCGGCCAGTTGCCCCTAAAATCAAAGCAAAATGAAAAAAATAATAGAAAAATGGTAGAGGAGAGATATAAGGTAAATAGTAACTTTTCAGAACTTCAATCCACTGAAACATTACAGAGTCGGCGTTTTATCTCAAAATGCCCTTCACAAACCTTCTTCTACTCATCCCAAGATTCATTTCTATGATTTTATATCTTCATTTTAAGGGATTTGGTGGCATCTTGTTGGCCAGAGTACTGCTCGATTTCTGAACTGGTTGCGGAAATAAGTAGAGGTAAGTGTAGGCTTCATTTTGAACAGATTGGTTTGTTGTTTTGATGAGTTTTCATGAGGATGAGGTTCTGCTCATTTTTTGGCCAATGGGTGTTTTTAAGTTCTAATTATGATTTAATCATGTATTTATGGTTAGATGATGATACTGGTTCAAGTTGTTAGACAAAATTCTGTTTTAGTGATTTTGGCAAATTTGGATCTGTACGGTCAGTAGGTGTAGAGGCTGAAGCTTTGTGATTTTGATGATTTTGATATTACCATTGTGCTCAGAATGCAAAATGGTGTGGGAATAACCCTAGTTATAAATTTTGGACCACTGAAAATAAATACTGAAAACTGGAAATTCTACCAGTGTGAATTATGTGCGTGACAGTCTAATTTTGTGACAGTTTTGAATAGGCAAATGATGTCCAAAAATTATGAAACTTTCTAGTATGAAAGTAGATTTATCAAGCTTTAATTTGATAGGTTATATAGGTCTTTTGGATTTGTATAATGGAAGTTATATATTTTTAAACATTGGTCATGTAAAATTGGCAAGTTCTATGGCAGTGTGAATTAAATTATGGTTCTGGAATTTTGTCCACATAATAGGTAGCAGGAGGTATTTTTCCTTTGCAGTATACTTAAAGAGCATCACATAAAACTTGGAACCACTCCATTTGGATTTTTCTAGATTAAGTTATGATTTTTGGAAGTTTAGCAATGAAACAAGGGAAAACCTAGAGGTCTAGTTTCTTGGGCACAGCAAGATGATTTCCTAGCCATAGCCTAAAAGTTTTTGGAAATTTTGGCCACAATCAAAGGATTCCTTGGCTGCATCCAAAATCCCAACTTCCAACATTTCATATTTTTTCAAATTGTTTAGCCTCCCTAACTTCTTGGATATTAAGGGCCATAAGAGGTCAAGGAATTGAAGAAGAAATAGAAGAATTTTCAAGAAGTTACAATAGTTGGAAGAAAAGGTACAAGAAGAGAACACGAAAACAAGAGGTAGGTAAACTCTCCTAACTTGCATGTATTTGATATGTGTATGCTTGTGTGATGATATGTGCAATTGCTTGGATGAATTGTATGGAACATATGTGAATGATTAAAGCTTTATTTGTACTTATGCTATGGCCATAAGTGTCATTATATGTTGGAATTGGTAGGCACAGCGGAATAATTTTAAAAATTTTGCCAATCTCAGGCATTTAAACAAAGTTAGGGAGAATCGTACCTTTTTGAATTTAGGGTTTTCGATCTCTAGTAGCCAACACCTCATTTTCGCTCCCTCTACTAGTATCCACACGAATGTTACTCCAACACGGACTGCATACTAGCGTCTCTAACGTTTGCTAGGGTTTTCTTGCGGCTCTGAATTCTCATCCGTGTATGAGTTTTTCTGCTCTATCAATTTTATAATCCATGAGGGCTATATTCGAATTTCAAAATTAATCTTGATTAATTTTGAAATTAATTAACCCTTAATTATCTTGACGAGCTAATTAAATAAATTCGATTTAACTAAATCTGTCCAATATTTTTAGTTTAACCTATTTATTTAATTCGAATAAAGAGCCAACATATTTAATTTATCTTCATAAATTAAATCTTAGATACTATATCTTTATCATATTAGTTATTAAATTTAATTAATCTTAATAAAACTAAATTTAAAACTAATATAATAATATTATCATTTATATACATATATATACACACACACAAATATGTATTTAGAAAATACATATATATATATATATAATTTTATTAATTTTATTTTCGCGTATTTTATATTATATATATAAATATAAAATTTATCCATCCTAGATTAAACATTGTCTCGTGTTAGGCCATTCTTGTGTGCGACCCTATAGGCCCTTCTTGTGTGCGACCCTATAGGCCCATACAAAGTTGGTAGTAAGCTAATAACTGTATTAACCCACAAGTCGTAAGCAGCCTCTAGCAAGACATTTAGACTACCCAATTCATACGAGGATCGTTAACATGACGTAACCTGTCATACAATCATGTCACGTCCCTTTTGTCATATGATATTTCGGTCAAGGTTGAGGCATGGATGATGTCATCCTCCTATTCCTAACCATTACTTTCCCGATTCTTGAGCAGTCTGACAACAGAAATGGAAACTCCTTTCCTTTATAGTATGGCTATGCATTTTCAGACTCACTCATCGAGGGGCCTAGTAATATCTCTTTACTAATGTAAGGGACAAATTCTATCTTGACCATTCATATTCCTCTACATGAAAAACCACCAAGCCTGATCGTAGCCTTTATCATCACCTGTTAAAGGTGACTTTTGACTAGTTCAAAGCTTAGCAACTCTCATGTAGGAATCCATGATGGCCTCAGTTCGAAGGGCATTGTGATATGGTTCAACATGAGATAACTTTATGACTTGATCCATGTAGCTTTCTCATAGCAAGTCGGTCCAGCACCTTGTACTCTTACAAGTGCCTAAAACTTTGATTCGTATCTCCATATCTTATCAAAGTCATACTGATCTTGTTTCATCTTTGCTCTCGCATATATGACTGACCTAGGACATTTAGGACAATCTTTATGATTTATCCAAGGATACAGTAATCACAGTGAACATGCGAATAATATGATAACATAATTTAGAAAATTCATTAAATTAATAATATTCAAAATACAATGATTAGCCCCTATGGCACAATTTCCAACATCCTCCCACTTGTCCTGAGTACAATCAGTAATTTGCCTAATTCCCATTCGCCTAACATGACACTCATGCTTTGCCTGTGCAAGCGGCTTAGTAAGAGGATCAGCGATGTTGTCTTCTCCTACTACTTTGCATATTTTTATTTCACCTCTATCATTGATTTCTCTAATGAGATGAAGTTGCCTAATTTTATGCTTGGTTCTTTGAGTGACCTAGGCTCTTTGGGCTATGCAATAGCACCGTTATTACCACAGAACAAATCTATTGGATCTGAGATGGTAGGCACCACCCCTAGTTCAGTAATGAACTTTCTGATCTAAACGGCTTCTTTAGTTACATCCGATACTGCTATATACTCACCTTCTATTGCAGAATCTGCTACAGTACTCTGCTTAGAGTTCTTCTAGCTTACTGCTCCACCATTCAGGAGGAATATGTATCCAGATTATGATTTTAAGGTCGTCTTGTTTAATTTAGAAACTTGCATCTGTGTAACTGGTTACACACATCGAGCTTATCATCCAATCTACCATAGACCAAAAATAAGTCCTTAATCCTTCTTAAGTACTTTAGGATATTCTTGACGACAGTCCAATGAACCTTACTAGGATCTTATTGATATCTGCTGGTCATACTTAAGGCACATGAGACATCTGGTCGAGTACATAACATTGCATATATGATGGATCCAATGGCCGAGGCATATGGAACCTTGCTCATGTGATCTTGCTGATCAGGTGTACTAGGACATATATCCTTGCAAAGATAGATGCCATGAGATATGGGCATATAACCCCTTTTTGAATCTTACATACTAAACCTATGCAGTATATTGTCTATGTATGTGCTCTGACTTAGGCCTATTAGTCTCTTGGATCTATCTCTATAGATCCTAATCCCTAGGATGTATATGGCTTCACCTAAGTCTTTCATCGAGAAAAACTTTCCTAACCAAGTCTTGACACTCTGCAATGTAAAAATGTTGTTCCTAATAAGTAGGATGTTATCTACATAAAGCACTAGAAATACAACTGTGCTCCCACTAACCTTCTTGGAAACATAAGGTTCATCAATGTTTTGAATGAATCCAAATTCTTTAACCACTTTATCAAAATGATGATTCCAGCTCTGGGATGCTTGCTTTAATCCATAAATGGATCTTTAAAGCTTGCAAACTTTACCAGAGTCCTCTGAACGCACAAAGCCTTCATGTTATGTCATGTATACATCCTCAAGCAACTTTCTATTAAGGAAGGCTGTTTTGACATCCATGTGCCATATTTCATAGTCATAATATGCATCAATGGTAAGAAGGATTATGATATATTTGACTATTGCAACTGGGGAAAATGTTTCATCATAGTCTACACCATGAGTTTGAGTGAATCCTTTTGCAACCAGTCATGCCTTGAAGACATTTACATTGCCATCCATGTCATTTTTCTCCTTGAAAACCCATTTCACCCGATGGTTCTTACTCCTTCAGGTGGATCGACTAAGGTCTATACCTGATTGTTAAACATGGATTGCATTTTAGACTTCATGGCATTTAGCTATTTCTCAGAGTTTGGCCCCACTATGGCTTCTCTATAGGTGGTTGGCTTATTTTGCTCAATGAACAACACATCACGGTTTTCAATAATAAGAAATCCATATCTCTGAGGCTGATGTGTGTCCTATCAGATCTTCATGGACCTTGTGTTACTTGAGGAGGCTCAGCAACTTGTTGTGAATCTTCTCTGATTTCCATATATGGTTCTATACTATCTTGTGACTCTCAAACTTCTTCGAGATGTACCTTTCTCCTACTGGTTGTTTTAGAGACAAACTCTCTTTCTAGAAACTTACCATTTTGAATAACAAACACTTTGTTATTGGTGGGATTGTAGATATAGTATCATTCTATTTCCTTAATATACCCCATGAAAATGCCCTTTAAGGATCTGTGTGCTAATTTATCTGAGGCTTATTGCTTAACAAGTACCTCACATCCCTATATCTTGAGAAAAGATAAACTTGGTTTCTTTTCAGCCCATATCTCATATGGTGTCTTTTCAATTACTTAGATGGAACATGATTTAATGTGAATACAGTTGTCTCTAAGGCATGTCCCCAAAAGGATGGTGGAAGAGTTGTTTGACTCATCACAGATTGAACTATATCGAATAGTGTTCAATTCCTCCGTTCAGAAATGTCATTCCATTGTGGTGTTCCTGGAGGAGTCAATTGTACGATTATCCCACAACTCATAAGATGGTCAATAAACTCTTGGCTCAAATATTCACCACCTCGATCAGATCATAGTGCTTTAATTATTTTACCAAGTTGGTTTTGTATTTCATTTTGGAATATTTTGAACATGTCAAAAGATTCAGATTTATGTTTCATTAGATAGATATAGCCATATCTATTAAAGTCATCTATACATGTAATGAAGTACATATAACCTCCTCTGGCAGCTGTATTTAATAATCCACATACATCTATATGAATGAGGCCCAATAAAAAAGTGGCCCTCTCAGTATGCCTTGTAAAAGGTGTATTTGTCATCTTTCCTAACAAGCAAGATTTGCATGTATCATATGATTCAAAATCAAAGGAGTTAAGAAATCCATCTTGATAGAGTTTAGAAATATGTTTCTCATTTATATGGCCTAGACGACAATACCATAGGTAGGTCAGATTCAAATTGTTTGACTTTATCTTTTTAGTAATTACGTTATAGATATTCTCATTATTAGGATGTTCCAAATTTAATATATAATGACCAACATGGAAATCACCATCAGCATAGAAAATGTCATTATGATAAATAGAACCTTTACCATTCTCAGTAATGGAAGTATAACCTTCCTTATCCAAATAAGAAAGGGAAACAATGTTACTACTCAAAGCAAGAACATAATAGTAATTGCTCAAAACTAACAAAAGCCCATTGGGTAGAACTAATTCATAAGTGCCTACGACTAAATCAGCAACTCTTGCTCTGTTTCCAACTCGTAGGTCTACCTCGCTCTTCTTTAGCTTTCTACTATCCTTTAAACCCTGCACATTTGTACAAATGTGAGAACCATATGCAGTATCTAATACCCATGTAGAAGAAGTAGAAAAATGAATGTCTATAACATAAATACCTAAAGCGATAGCCCTGCTATCCTTCTTGTTCCTTTTCAGATCTTTGAGGTAAAGTCTATAATTCCTCTTCTAATGACCAGGTTCATTGTAGAAGTAGCAGACTCCTTCCTTTAGAGGCTTTAGCTTCATAAGTGCAGGCTTGGTTTCAGGCTTGTTTGACTCTTTAGTCTTACTACCTTAGCCATTACCCTTCCATTTGCCCTTCCCTTTCTGTTTCATACCCTTTCTTTTCTGAACCATCAAAACAGTACTGGGCTTTTTCTTTATGCTCTGCTCAGCAATTTTGAGCATCCCACGCAGTTCAAAAATTGATTTCTCCATGTTGTAGTTCATAACAAACTGGTCATAACTCTCTAGGAGTGAGTTCAAGATCAAATCCATAGCTAACTCCTGGCTCATGAGAAATCCAAGCCTCTCAAGGTGATCAATATAGCCTTTAATCTTTAACACATAGGCACTAACTGATGCACCTGCAGCTATCTTGCAGGAATGTAAGTCCTTTATGGTCTCATACCTTTCTTGCCTTGCCTATTACTGGAACATTTCTTTGACATAGATAATCATCTCATGAGCCTCCATAAGTTCCAGATCTCTTTGGAGTTCTGGAATCATGGTGGCAAGCATCAGGCAACCTACATCCACATAGTCATCCTTATGCTTCGTATAAGCATCTCTCTGAGCTCTTGGAGTATTGGATGGAGGCTCCTCATGAATGGGTTGATCTAGGACTTAAGCCTTTCTTTCCTGCTTGAGAACAAATCTCAAGTTTCTAAACTAGTCAAGAAATTTTGACCCATTGAGTCTGTTCTTCTCAAGGATGGATCGCAATGATAGTGTAGCAGTATTACTAGTTGACATGATTATACAATAAAATATGCAAAGTTTAGTTAGTAATCTCCCAGTAAATTAATAACCCTCATTATAATAATTAGTAAGCTAAGATCCATATTTTGCCTAAATTTAAGTCCGCTTTGGCAAGACGCTTAAATTCAAGTTATTTAGGTAGGTAACCTCATTACTAATTACATCACATGTAACTCTTAGATGTTTATGGGATTCGATCATTTTTATGATCCGAATTTTTAATCCCATCTAATGCCTTGAGATCCAAAACTATTTTGTTAATCTCAATTAAGTCAAAACAATAATGAGTGTTGTGAGTAGCACCATTACTCACTTTTGTCTCATCAAAATAACTTAAATGCACCCACTTTGGTGGTTTCAACAATTGAGCGAACTAGGTTTGGATAAGTATTCATTAATTGATGGCATTATGACTTAAGATTTGAAAAGAAATACGTTGAGAAAAACCTCGTTTAAACATACAAGGGGAGTGAGATGAGAAGAGAATGTACATTGAGACAATTTATAGGAAGACATGGCACGCAGGCCGTATTTAAATATTATAACTCTTGTAAAAACTAAAGCCATATTGTTCACCATACTCAAACAAGTTTGAAAGTAAAGCACAACAAGGAACAGTTTATACAATATGAAAAGCAATAAATGTCATGATTAGGTTATTTCGCGTTACAAACAGTTAGTCACGGCGGTCCCCCAGAGCTTTTTGAAAAAGGTACATTCCTTTTAAAAGAAATATTTGAAAGTTTAAAATATTTAAAAATTTCTGGCCCAATTTTTAAAATATTTGTTTCATTTTAGTTCAAAAGGATTTCGGCCTAGTTTCATAAACGGCCTAGAACACTTGTGATCCAAATTGTCTTCCCCAGACTTTTAGATCCCTAAAACCCGAATAGAGATCCAAACTAGACTCGATTGTTCTTGCAACCAATCAAGAGCTTCAACCAATTCAAAAAAAAATGATGACTTCCAATTTTGGATCCAATGCAAAACATAAATCACAACACCAGCAACAAATCACATAAGTTCGACTTTCTTAAAATCAAAAACAGATTTCAATATTGCATACAATACGCAATAGATCACATACAATTCAACTTTCTTAAAACCAAAAACTAAATTAGATATATATTCGATTGTCTTCTTACAAGCATACATATATATCTCATATATATATCACATGTATAAGAACATAAACTCACTTTAAATGCATAATTGACATGTCTCTGATACCACTGTTGGAATTGGCAGGCATAGTAGAATAATTTTAAAAATTTTTCCAATCCCAATCGATGATCTATCAATAACGTTTAAAAATAGTTAGGAAGAATTGTACCTTTACGAACTTAGGGTTTTCGATCTCTAAGAGCGAAAACCTCAAATTCACTCCCTCTACTGGTATCCACATGAATGTTACTCCGACACATACTGCATGCTAGTGCCTCCAACATCTGCTAGGGTTTTCTCGCGCCTCTGTATTCTCATCCGTGTATGAGTTTTTCTGCTCTATCAATTTTATAACCCGTGAGGGCTATATTTGAATTTTAAAATTAATCCTGACTAATTTTGAAATTGATTAACCCTTAATTATTTTGATGAGCTAATTAAATAAATTCAGTTCAATTAAATCTGTCCAACAGTTTTAATTTAACCTATTTATTTAATCCAAATAAAGAGCCAACATATTTCATTTATCTTCATAAATTAAATCTAAGATACTATACTCTATCATATTAGTTATTAAATTTAATTTATCTTAATAAAACTAATATAATAATATTATCATATATATACATATATATATACACAAATATGTATTTGGAAAATACATATATATAATAATATTAATTTTATTTTCACAAATTTTATATTATATATATAAACATAAAATTCATCCATCCTAGACTAAACATTGTCTCGTGTTAGGCCATTCTTGTGTGCAACCCTGTAGGGCCATACGAAGTTGGCAATGGACAATAACTGTATTAACCCACAAGTCGGAAGCGGCCTCTAGCAAGACATTATGACTACCTAATTCATATGAGGATCATTAACACGAAGCAAACCATGTCACATCCCTTTTGTAGCATAATATTTCAGCTAAGGATAAGGCATGGATGCTATCATCCTCCTATTCCTGACCATTACTTTCCTAATTCCTGAGTAGTCTGATAACAAAAATGGAAACTCTTTTCCTTCGTAGTGTGGCCATACATTTCTCAAACTCACTCATCGAGGGGCCTAGTAATATCTCTCTACTAATGTAAGGGACAAATTCTATCTTGACCATTCATATTTCTCTACATGAAAAACCACCAAGCCTGATCGTAGCCTTTATCATCACTTGGTCAAAGGTAAACTTTGACTAGTTCAAAGCCTAGCAACTCTCATATAGGAATCCATGATGGCCTCAAGTCGAAGGGCATTGTGACGTGGTTATACATAAGATAAGCTTATGACTTGATCCATATAGCTTTCTCATAGCGAGTCAGTCTAATACCTTGTACTCTTACAAGTGCCTAAGACTTTGATTCATATCTCCATATCTTATCAAAGTCATATTGATCTTGTTTTATCTTTGCTCCCGTATATATGACCGACTATGGACATTTAGAACAATCTTTATAATTTATCCTAGGATACAGTCATCACAGTGAACAAACGAATAATATGATAACATAATAGAGAAAATTCATTAAATTAATAATGTTTAAAGTACAATGATTGGCCCCTAGGGCATAATTTCCAACATTATGTTTGCATAAATTTATATAAGCAAGCATTGTAAGATCAAGCGTTTCACCCAAGAGGGGGGGTGAATTGGGTGATACTGAAATTTCTTTCGAAAATATAAAACTTTGACAAAAGAATTAAAACAGTAATGAGTAAGGAGAAATATCACCGAAGTGTACACCGGGAGTTATACTGGTTCGGTCACAACCACTTTGACCTACGTCCAGTCCTCAGAGCTTCTCTGAGAGTTTCACTATAACTTCCAAGATTCAGTGGGTTCTTGGCACCACAGTACAAGCAAGTTCCTTCACACCTGGACACTCGCTCCCCCTTATAGGTTGTAATCCAATCCCAACTCAAGGTTCCACAACCTTAAGTTATCTCAATAACAAATATTGAGTTTGAATGAAATATCTCTCACAAAGAGTAAATGATAATCACTGAAGCATATGAATACAATTTCAACGTGAAAACAGAGCAATGAACTTAATGAATCGTTTGTGTGGATGCTTGGTTGTTCTTCTCTGTTTGAAGGTTCCCATATATATAGATATGATGGTGATGACCGTTGGAACGTTTTCCTTTCGTCTGTTGGTGAGTGCGCAGCCACTGTTGACTTTTCAAGTTTTTGAAAAATATCCGTTGGCGGTGGTTGGCATTTGAACGTTTGATTTGACTTTCATCTCTTGAAGTGATTCCTTCATTGTTTATCTGTAAATAGACTAAGTATACTAATACAATGAAAGGTTAATCATATAGGAAACAAATCAATGAACGTTTGAATGATTTCTAAATTTCTGGGTATGCTTACTCGAGTAGCTCCTCGAGTAACCCTTGAAGTTTACTCGAGTAGCTCCTCGAGTAACATCGGGAAATCACTTATCAACTGCAAGTTAATGAACAAGTATAAGATTACTCGGGTAGTGCATGGAGTAAACTAAATTTCAAACCTTTGGAATAGTTATTTACTCGGGTAGCTACTCGAGTAATGCACTCACAACTTTATGAGTTACTCGGGTAACACCTCGAGTAATCCTTTGAAAAACTTTTGATTACTCGATGCTTTACTCCAATAATGTTGGCAGGATCAAAATGCCGAGAGCACTTTCCTCATTACTCGAGTAGCTCCTCGAGTAATGCACTCAATCTTGCATAAGTTACTCGGGTAGCACCTCGAGTAACTGAGACATTTGAACATAACTTACCCTGGTCGTGACTTGAAGTTTCCTTTGAAAATATTTGTGCTTACTGGGGTACATACTCGAGGAATCCACTTAAGATAAAACATTAGAAACTTGAATACTCGAGTCAGCACTTGATGAAGACAGAATAAACAATTCAAGTTACTCGGATACCAACCTCAAGTTTTAACTTACCTCAGGCTGTTACTCGAGTACCTCCTCGAGTAACATTGGCAGTGGTACAAAGTGCCGAGAGTTACACATTTTCAAATACACGGTTACTCGAGTAGCTCCTCGAGTATCATGGAAAACTTGAAGGCTGACTGGAAGTTTCTGACCTGGTTACTCGAGTAGCTCCTCGAGTAACATTAGCAGTGGTACAAACTACCGAGAGGTACATATGGTTACTCGAGTAGCTCCTCGAGTAACATTCTGCTAACTTGAAGGCCACTGGAAGTTTTCACATGGTTACTCGAGTAGCGCCTCGAGTAACATTGGCAGGCCGAGAGCAACCTTGAAGTTTTACCTGGTTACTCGAGTAGCGCCTCGAGTAATGGTGGCAGGTAACTGGAAGTTTTGCCTATTTACTTCAAGTTTTGGGTCATTACTCGAGTAGCTCCTCGAGTAATGCCTTAGAAAATGCACTTCAACTTAAGTTCCTTAGCATTTTCTCTTGGCCAATCTTCACTACGTCCATGCTTTCCTCAAGTAAAGCTTATTCCTGTCATTACTTAGTTCAAGCTTGATATTTAAACATCTCCTTTTCAAACCATTCTTTTGTTATCATCAAAACATGAGATCTAACATTCTCCCCCTTTTTGATGATGACAAAACTTGGTGTGATTTTGGACCATGATTTTTCAAATTGATTTCTTAATTAATTATTTCTTATTAAGTTGATTAAACCTTGCATATATAACAACTTCATTAGTCCAAACAATTATCACAAATCACAAACTTAAATGAAAACAAATGAAGTCATAATTTAAACATACTTGTATTGAAATTCAAATTACAAGTTAAGCAACAAGGATTAATAACAAAATGCACCCTAAAGCCCATATACAACCAAATCCCCAAAGGAAAGCAAGGACAAGTCCACAAAATCATTCTCAAGCTCTTCTCCCCCTTTTTGGCTTCATCAATCAAGTGGAGGGCTAGGAGGCTTCGCCATGGAGATGGGTGTTACAGGAAAGACCATAGAATCATCTGAGTCCAAAGAGTCAAATGAGCTAGAAGGTACTGGATCAGGCAGATTAAGTGGAGGAATATGGATGTCATCTCTAGGCAGGAGAGGAGAAGGTTGGAAGACAACCATAGTTGAGGTTTCTCCTTCCGGGGTGATCTGAGTCTCAGCTTCTGGAGTTGTGTCAAAAGTTGGAGTGAGATGCTCAGAAGAAGAAGATGACACTACCTCTGTTTGGGTAGGAGATGGAATAGGTTTGGGAGTGGTCTCAGATTGTGGCTTTTGAGGTGAATCACCAATGGTGATATGTGTAGACTCAAGGGTTTCAGGATCATCCACTGTGAATAATATGTCTTTTCCTTGGGTCTCAGGTGGATCAGAAACCAGAGGAGTAGATGGTTCAGCCTCAGAAGTAGGAATGGGAATAGGAGTGTCTGAAGGAGGGTCAACTGAAAGTGGTGGTGGTGGTGCAGATGAAGAAGGACCAGAAGAAGGCTCGGGACCCAAAGAATCCAAACGTGCTAAAATCAATCTTAGGGTCTCTCCCTGAGCTTGTTGCTCTGCTAGAAGCTCCTCATGTCTTCGATCCATTCTTTCAACCAACTCACCCATCTTGGTGTTCATGTGGGTAATGAGTTCAGCATTGGTATTGGCTATATCCACATGAAAACCTCTCAGCATATTCTCCATAAAGTGCTGGAGAGTGGCATTCAGGAAAGATGGTGAGGATGTGGTAGCAGCTGGAGCCGATGACTGAGTGTCATCCATTCTACTGGTTTCAGCCTCAGTAGCCTTTCTCTTCTTCTTGGACCCAGACTCCAGTGGGCCTTTGAGAGGAATGTCTATGTTTAGCTTACCAATTTGGTTCCTCCCCACTGGGGTCACTCTCTCAACAGGCTCCTTACTATCCAAATACCATATTTTGTTCTCTTTTAGGATAAGAGACACAATTTGAGGATATGGCATTGGAGTGGTTCCCTTTCCATCCACCTTATACCTCTTCATCTCTGAGAATATATACTCTCCCAGATCCTTTTCTTCTTTCAAGAGGAGTGAAGCAAACCATCTATAGTCCCTATCTGAAAAGTGGGTATAGTTGTTGGCTTTGTTCACTAGGGACCTAGAGTAGATGTACCATAGGACCCTGTGATGATCACACATATCACTCGGTTTGAAATTGAGGGGGCCAACTAACTCACCGGGCTTAAGGATAGTGAATATCTGGTTAGGCTCAAGTTCAGAATAGATATCATCCGGGGGATTCTCAATTCCTAACCATAAATTGATCCTAGAGGGAGATATAAGGATTTTCTGTCCTCTCACTGTGGTAGTCATTTCTTCCTCAACTGAGGTTCGGTCAGGCTCATCTATGATCTCAAGGTTGCAGTAAAAATGGGTGATTACCTTTGTGCAAAAAGGCAATCTGACAGACAACCAAGGCATAAATGGAGTAAGATAAGGACTAAGATCGAACTTCACTACCTCTTGAAGTAGCTTCAGATCCACGTAGTGTGTTTTACACACTTTCCTTCTTGAGAACTGAGTTGAGTACTTCAGAGATTCCACCAATTTGCCCACATTGAATCCCTTTGGTGGACTAGTGATTTCTGCTTCAGGAATCTTGGACTTCTTAGAAGATTGACCCTTCTCCAGTTGGTCAATGATCCCAGCCATTGCCTTAGCCACATTTTTGTCATACTTTGGCTTCTTGGGAGGTTTTGGAGTAAAGGAAGGTGTGGATGAGTCTGAGTGAGAAGGTGAGGGAGTTTTGACACCTTTACTTCTTCCAGTAGATGTGCTCTTTTTAGACTGAGCCCTAGTTACAATAGGCTCTTTGATCACCACACCTTTGGCTTTAGGTGGAGATTTAGGTTGAAGAGGGGTTTTAGCTTTTGGTCTAGGTATCAATTTTCTTCTCTTTGTTGGAGGAGGAGAAAGAAGATCAGGATTTTGCTCAGAATCAGAATCAGTGAAGTTGAGATTCTTGGTTCTAACCATTTTGACTCAAAGAGAATCGGAAATCTCAGAAACAGAGGTCACTGTCGCTAGTTTAGGTCAGAGGGATTTTGAACAAAATAGGAAGTTTTTGATCTTGAAACTAGTTGGGTTTTGACGGAAATGGGGCAAGGAATCGATTGGGAAAAGTTTTTGAAAGGGTGTATAGTGATTTACTCGAGGAGATTTTGTGGAAATGACCAAGTTTGCGCAAGATAAAGACCTAAATCCCGACTTTACTCGAGGCCTTACTCGAGTAACATTCAACGTTACTCGAGGCCTTCCTCGGGTGTTCATACAGGAAAAATTCAAAATAATTCATTTAAATTGCGTACCTTGTATGAATAATATAGTAATTATCCATAGATGTTCCCTCGATCATTTATAACTCATGTTGATCAGATTTGCATCATTCTTTATCAATTTGAGAATCTGGACTCCGACTTTACTCGAGGCCTTCCTCGAGTAATCTTCAAGTTTACTCGAGGCTTGCCTCGGGTAACCTGTCTTTTGAACTTCTGACCTTTCATTTCCTCAAAACTGAACCGTTAGATTTAAATATCAAGTTACTTGATCCATTACTTCCAGTTTTGGGGGCCATTACTCGAGTACATACTCGAGTAAACTGCCACTTTATCTCAAGTTACTCCTCGGGTAAATCTTTTCTGTCACCCATTACTTCAAGTTGGTACTCCAGTAATGGTGTCCTCTGATCACCTCTGTTTTTGTTTCTCAAAACAGAGTTTCTTTCTTCCTGCAAAACAAATTTCTATATACTCCGATGCTTAAGTTAGTAATTATCAAAACATTATTAAATGACTTCATCTAATATTATGAAATGCTGAAATTACTTATAACTCATTGGGATTTACCATTCCCAATTCTCTTCTAATGTATAGAAATTGATCTTTTGCAAGGGGTTTTGTGAAGATATCGGCTAATTGAAGATGAGTAGGAATGAATATCACTTTCACATCTTTCTTTTGGACATGATCTCTGATGAAGTGATGTCTGACATCGATATGCTTGGTTCTAGAGTGTTGAACTGGATTCTTTGCCAAGCTTATCGTACTAGTGTTGTCACAATAGATTGGTATCTCTTTGAGATAAATACCAAGATCTTGTAGTTGTTGTTTTAACCATATCACTTGTGCACAACAACTTGAGACTGCAACATATTCGGCTTCCGTTGACGAAAGAGACACTGTATTTTGTTTCTTGCTGAACCACGAGACAAGAGATCCTCCAAGGAATTGTCCTTGTCCACTGGTGCTCTTTCTGTCTGTCTTATATCCTCCATGATCAGAGTCCGAATATGCAATTAGATACTCACTTCTTCCTTTGGGATACCACAGACCCAATTCTGGTGTGTCAGCAAGGTATCTAAAGATTCGTTTGACAGTTTTAGCATGTGATTCCTTTGGTACCGATTGATATCTTGCACATATGCCAACACTAAATTGGATGTCTGGTCTACTTGCTGTGAGATAGAGTAATGATCCAATCATTCCTCTATATTTTGTGATATTGTAGTCTTTCCCTTTGACATCAGCATCAAGCAACGTTGTTGAGCTCATAGGCGTATCTGAGCCATTTGCTTCATCCATTCCATACTTCTTCAATAGCTCTTTTAAATACTTTGTTTGAGATATGAAGATCCCATTCTTTCTTTGTTTGATTTGCAAACCAAGAAAGAAATTCAATTCTCCCATCATTGACATCTCAAACTCTCCCTGCATAATCTCAGAAAATTCCTTACACAGAGATTCATTAGTAGCACCGAAAACAATATCATCAACATATATTTGTACAATTAAAATATCATCACGTTTTCGATTTATAAATAATGTTGTATCAACTTTTCCCCGTACAAAACCTTGATCGATGAGAAACTTACTAAGCCTTTCATACCAGGCTCTAGGAGCTTGTTTTAAACCATACAAAGCCTTTTTAAGTTTGAAAACATGGTCCGGTTTAGTGACATCTTCAAAACCAGGGGGTTGTTCTACATACACTTCTTCCATGATGTAACCATTTAGAAAGGCACTCTTAACATCCATTTGATAGAGTTTGAATCCTTTTATGCATGCAAAGGCTAAGAGTACACGTATAGCTTCCAATCTAGCCACTGGAGCATACGTTTCCTCATAATCAATTCCTTCTTCCTGATTATAGCCTTTGGCCACCAATCTTGCCTTGTTTCTGACAATAATTGCAGATTCATCAAGTTTGTTTTTGAATACCCATTTAGTACCAATGATCGTATGATCTTTGGGTCGGGGCACCAAATCCCAGACTTGATTCCTTTCAAATTGATTCAATTCTTCTTGCATTGCTATGACCCAATCATTGTCTGATAGGGCTTCAACAATGTTAGAAGGTTCAATCTCAGAAATAAATGCAGAAAAACTTACTTCATTGAAAACTCTATTTCTGGTTTTGATCCCTTCATTCACATCTCCTATGACTTGATCTAAGGGATGACTTCTATTGTATTTCCAAGCTTTAGGTTGACCTAGGGATTGCTCTTCATCCTTAGTTTCATCAACCTCTGGAATAAGAGACTTAGAGATAGATTGACCATTTTCTTGATTTAAAACAACTTCCTGTTCTTCATCAATGGTTTTGTCAGAGGTTTCAAATTCATCAAATACAACATGAATTGATTCTTCAACAACACAAGTTCTTTTATTGAAAATTCTATATGCTTTACTTCGGTTAGAATATCCTAGGAAAATTCCTTCATCAGTTTTAGAATCAAATTTTCCTAAGTTATCTTTACCATTATTATGAATGAAACACTTACAACCGAAGATGTGTAGATGACCAATGTTTGGCTTCCTTCCTTTGTATAGCTCATATGGTGTCTTTCCAAGTTTCGTTCTGATGTAGGCTCTATTTGAAATATAGCATGCTGTACTCATAGCATCAGCCCAGAAAACTTGAGACATGTTCTTTTCATTTAACATTGTTCTAGCCATTTCAGTAAGTACTCTATTCTTGCGTTCCACAACTCCATTTTGTTGGGGCGTCCTTGGAGCAGAGAAGTTGTGATCAATGCCATTAGTATCACAATATTCTTCAAAAGCTTGATTCTCAAATTCTCCACCATGATCAGTCCTAATACCTGCAATAGACATACCTTTCTCATTTTGCACTTTCTTGGCAAAAACAATAAATTCTTCAAAGGTTTCATCTTTTGATGATAGAAAAATAACCCATGTAAATCTAGAAAAATCATCAACAATGACCAATGAATACAAGTTGCCACCAAGACTCTTTACTCTTGCTGGACCAACTAAATCCATATGCAATAATTGTAATGGTCTATTTGTTGAAATCTCATTTTTCAATTTGAAAGATGATTTAGTTTGTTTACCCTTTTGACATGCGTCACAAATCAAATCGTTTTTGAAATTTACTTTGGGTAATCCAAGAACTAAATCCTTTTTGAGTAGTTTACCTAGTTGATGCATATTGACATGAGCCAATCTCTTATGCCATAACCAACTTTCATCGGTATTACTCAGAAAACAATTTTCAGATTCATTTCTACTAATATCTAGAGTATAGCAGTTACCTTCCCTTTTTGCTCTGAGCTTAGCCTTGATATTTTTCTTATCAAGCTGTAAATCATTCTTGTTGATAATTAGACATTCCTCTGAATCAAATATTATCCAGTTGTCTTTATCTGCACTTTGACTTACGCTCAGCAAATTATGACACAAGCCTTCAACGTAATATACATCTTTGATTTGTATGCCTTTGTCATTTTTGATTTCACCAATTCCTGCTATTTTTCCGGATTGATTCCCTCCAAATTTTACCTTTCCACCTTCCTTAGGTTGTAATGTGGTAAAACTTTCGAAATCTCCGGTCATATGTCTAGAGCATCCACTGTCTATGAACCATTTGTTATTTTTGGATGCTTTAAGACATACCTGCAATCAAATGACTAAGTTTTAGGTACCCACTTCTTTTTGGGTCCTTTCGGGTTAGTATAAATGATCTTCTGAATATATGTGCCTTTAGGTACCCATTTGTAGGTTCCTATGTTTCCTTTCTTTTTATGAATGCATGAGGAGGTATAATGACCTTTTCTATTACAGTAATTACAAAATGCAAAAGGATTTGATATATGTACAGAATGCTGGAAATAATTCAAATATGACTTACCTCCTGCTTTCTTTCTACCTTTCCTTTTATCTGATTTTGGATCATATCCAATACCAGATCGGTCATTTACAAATCGTTGTTCTTTTAAAATCACACTTAGCATCTCACTTCCTTTGGTAAACTTTTCAAGAGTTTTTGTGAGATCATTGTTTTTCTCTTTCAAAGAAGAACAATTTTCACAATTCTTTTCTGAACTTTCTTTAAGTTCAATTTCAAGAGCTTTGTTTTTCTTTTTGAAAACAATTAGTTCTTTAACTACTTTGATGAATTCAGAATGTAAAGCATTATATTCAGATAATAATTCATCATAGGTAGGGTCAGAATCATTTACCTCTTCTTCTGTCTCTTCTTGAGCAACAAGACATATGTTGGCTACTTCTTCCTCATCACTTTCTTCGTCTGAGGAACTATCTCCCCATATAGCAGATACAAAGGCCTTCTTTTTGTTAAAGAATTTGCCTTTTCTCTTTTCTTTGCTCTTTTGATTGAGCTCTGGACATTCTGATTTGATATGTCCTGGTTTACCACATTCATAACAAATGATATGGTCTTTGTTGCTAGTTCCTCCTTTTTGAAAGTGTTTGTAGCCTTGACCTTTCTTGTAGAACTTTCTGAATCGTTTTATGATTAAGCCCATTTCATCATCATCAAACTCCTCAACTTCATCTTGATTTTCTTCTTTTGCTTTTAGAGCTAGACCTTTCTTTCTTTTGTCACTGATGTCGTCTAGTTCCCGTTTGAACTTTAACTTGCTTTCATATTCAGAAAGGCTTCCAAATAGAGAAGCAACTGATCTCATTGATTCTCCTTTTGCCTCTTCTATCGCAGTGACTTTGGCCTCCCACTCTTTAGAGAGAATATTCAAAATCTTTCGTACTTGGATATTTTGATCATATACTTTTCCAAGTGCTGCAAGTTGATTAACAAGATGAGTATACCTAAGTTCGAATTCAGAAATTGACTCACCTGATTTCATTCGAAGTAGATCGAATTCTGTGATCAAGGTGTTGATTCGATTCTCCTTTATTCCCGAAGTTCCTTCATGAGCTATTTCCAGAGCTTCCCACATTTCCTTTGCTGTTGGGAGTGTGCAGATTCTGAAGTATTCATTTTGACTCAAGGAGCTTTGTAACATCAGAATTGCCTTGCTATTGAGAGTGATAAGTTTCTTGTCATTCTCATCATATTCCGCTGGCGTCTTTGGAATTTTCTGAGAATCTACAGTCTTTGTAGGTTGATAGTTTCCACTCTCGATTACATCCCATAGCCCATATTCAGTAGCCATCACGAACACTCTGAATTTAGCTTTCCAGAAAGAAAAGTGTTCTCCATTGAAACCAGGAGGTCTAGTGATGGATGCTCCGTCGGGAAGAATTCCTTCACCCATGCTTGCCATTGGATCCTTCTTAGGTTGTTATACCTTAACAAGAAGACCTAGGCTCTGATACCAAATGTAAGATCAAGCGTTTCACCCAAGAGGGGGGGTGAATTGGGTGATACTGAAATTTCTTTCGAAAATATAAAACTTTGACAAAAGAATTAAAACAGTAATGAGTAAGGAGAAATATCACCGAAGTGTACACCGGGAGTTATACTGGTTCGGTCACAACCACTTTGACCTACGTCCAGTCCTCAGAGCTTCTCTGAGAGTTTCACTATAACTTCCAAGATTCAGTGGGTTCTTGGCACCACAGTACAAGCAAGTTCCTTCACACCTGGACACTCGCTCCCCCTTACAGGTTGTAATCCAATCCCAACTCAAGGTTCCATAACCTTAAGTTATCTCAATAACAAATATTGAGTTTGAATGAAATATCTCTCACAAAGAGTAAATGATAATCACTGAAGCATATGAATACAATTTCAACGTGAAAACTGAGCAATGAACTTAATGAATCGTTTGTGTGGATGCTTGGTTGTTCTTCTCTGTTTGAAGGTTCCCATATATATAGATATGATGGTGATGACCGTTGGAACGTTTTCCTTTCGTCCGTTGGTGAGTGCGCAGCCACTGTTGACTTTTCAAGTTTTTGAAAAATATCCGTTGGCGGTGGTTGGCATTTGAACGTTTGATTTGACTTTCATCTCTTGAAGTGATTCCTTCATTGTTTATCTGTAAATAGACTAAGAATACTAATACAATGAAAGGTTAATCATATAGGAAACAAATCAATGAACGTTTGAATGATTTCTAAATTTCTGGGTATGCTTACTCGAGTAGCTCCTCGAGTAACCCTTGAAGTTTACTCGAGTAGCTCCTCGAGTAACATCGGGAAATCATTTATCAACTGCAAGTTAATGAACAAGTATAAGATTACTCGGGTAGTGCATGGAGTAAACTAAATTTCAAACCTTTGGAATAGTTATTTACTCGGGTAGCTACTCGAGTAATGCACTCACAACTTTATGAGTTACTCGGGTAACACCTCGAGTAATCCTTTGAAAAACTTTTGATTACTCGATGCTTTACTCCAATAATGTTGGCAGGATCAAAATGCCGAGAGCACTTTCCTCATTACTCGAGTAGCTCCTCGAGTAATGCACTCAATCTTGCATAAGTTACTCGGGTAGCACCTCGAGTAACTGAGACATTTGAACATAACTTACCCTGGTCGTGACTTGAAGTTTCCTTTGAAAATATTTGTGCTTACTGGGGTACATACTCGAGGAATCCACTTAAGATAAAACATTAGAAACTTGAATACTCGAGTCAGCACTTGATGAAGACAGAATAAACAATTCAAGTTACTCGGATACCAACCTCAAGTTTTAACTTACCTCAGGCTGTTACTCGAGTACCTCCTCGAGTAACATTGGCAGTGGTACAAAGTGCCGAGAGTTACACATTTTCAAATACACGGTTACTCGAGTAGCTCCTCGAGTATCATGGAAAACTTGAAGGCTGACTGGAAGTTTCTGACCTGGTTACTCGAGTAGCTCCTCGAGTAACATTAGCAGTGGTACAAACTGCCGAGAGGTACATATGGTTACTCGAGTAGCTCCTCGAGTAACATTCTGCTAACTTGAAGGCCACTGGAAGTTTTCACATGGTTACTCGAGTAGCGCCTCGAGTAACATTGGCAGGCCGAGAGCAACCTTGAAGTTTTACCTGGTTACTCGAGTAGTGCCTCGAGTAATGGTGGCAGGTAACTGGAAGTTTTGCCTATTTACTTCAAGTTTTGGGTCATTACTCGAGTAGCTCCTCGAGTAATGCCTTAGAAAATGCACTTCAACTTAAGTTCCTTAGCATTTTCTCTTGGCCAATCTTCACTACGTCCATGCTTTCCTCAAGTAAAGCTTATTCCTGTCATTACTTAGTTCAAGCTTGATATTTAAACATCTCCTTTTCAAACCATTCTTTTGTTATCATCAAAACATGAGATCTAACAAGCATATCATACACAAAGCATTATCTTGCATGCATAGTTAGTGTAATATCTCAAATTTTGGGCCTAAAGACTTGAGGATAATCCTGTATCAGGCAGACGACTAAAAGCCCAATTTGTGAAGAGTCCCAAGAATGTTGAGAGATAGAAAGACTCTTGGGGGCTATGTGATCTGACCCTACCGGGTAGAGGGGCCAGTATCATAGGTTGGAGGATCAAAGTATCAGTGCAATGCGCATAAGACATATATACGTTGCCATTGGGTTGGTTGAAAGATGCCACCCAGCTATGTCAAAAGTAAGGGACAAGTTAATCGAGTAAAGTATGCCGGTATGTAAGTGTACAAGGTATTTTTAGGGCAGACATGTATACCCTGCATTTTTGGAAATAGACATCATTGTGTTTTGCTATGTGGGGCCCACACACATATACTTTGACCTGGCATCATCTGGTAGGTCTCTGTATATGTGAAGCAATCCTGAGTAAAACCTAAATAGACACCGATAAAGTAACTTGATTAGCTTTAATAAAGTAAGCAATTATAACACCACTTTATGGTTGGCATCATAAGAAAATGACATGTATCTATAATGATTACACTCACTATTTCTACTTTTAGGCTGGGACCACAAAATGTTACACTTGTCCCTTTATCATGAGAGTTATAAAAGGACTTTTGTGTTGGCACTCTCTGAACGTGACACCTAGCCCAATAGTCAGAGTAATTCGTTGATCTCTGGCCTGGTCGCGTACTTGACTTCCTGAACACCAAATTCAAGAGTCTGAGAAATTGTTAGGACTCTCATTCCCTTAAAAAAAGATGGATAAATCCTGAGAAAGAGGCGGGACCTACTTTTTTAAAACAAGTGACATGTGTCACCAATCATTGGATCAACGAACAAATGACACCGTGGGAATTTAGACACGTGGCAAAATTTTTCATGACTCTCTATTAGCCTATAATTTCATCCACCATTGGAGAAAGGGGAGAAAAATCAGAAAAAAAATCATTGAAAAATGGTAAAGGAGAGATAGCATATGAATAGTAACTGTTCTTGAGCTTCAGAGCCGATTTCACCTCTGAATCGGTGTTTTCTCTCAAAGTATCCTTTGCAAACCTTCTTCTACTCATCCTAAGCTTCATTTATACAATTTTGGATTTTCGTTTGGAGATGTTTAGTGACTTCTTGCCAGACGAAGTACTACCAAATCTCCAAACCAATTACAGAAATGCATAATGGTAAGCGTAGGCTTCATTTTGAACCGATTAGTTTGTAGTTTGGATGAGTTTTCTTGAGGTTGGGTACTGTTCATAATTTAGCCAAGGGGTTTTTTAAGGTTTAATCATGTATTTATAGTTAGATGATGATATTGGACCAAGTTGTTGGACAAAATTCTATTTTGGTCACTTGAGTTTAAAACGGGTCTGTACGGTCAGTATGATTAGGGGTTGAAATTTTGTGATTTTGATGATTTTGAGATTACCATTATGTTTAGAATGGAAAATTTTGTGAGAAAACATGTGATTATGATTTTTGGAGTATTACACATAATTCTGAAATTTTTAAAAGTTTGAGTTGTTGCTGCCCAGATTCATTTCTGGTATTGTTGTGCCATGTTCTTCAATAGCCAAACTTGATCCAAATTGCTTGCAATTCTACAAGATGAAAGTAGACATCTTGGTCTTTAATTTGATAGGTATTATATATGTCATTTGGATATGTGGATTGAGAGATATGATTTTTCAAAATTTGATGTTGATTCTGTAATGAAATATGCGGTAGACTGGGTTGATGAATTTTCTGGGAATTGTATGGCTATAATTGGGCCTCTATAATATTTTTCCCTTAAAGTAGACTCAAAGAACTTTAAGTAGGAATTTGAACCACCCTAATTGGAGTTCTATAGAATTAGTTATGAATTTTCAAATTTTGGTCAAAATGCTGGCAGCTTTTAGCTACTATGCGAATTTAAGAAAGAAAGGGCCAAATGTAATTTCTTTGAACTCTAAGGGTTAAGTTGAGCACTTGGGGCTAGTGCAGTCATACTAGAGGTTCATTGATCTTAGCTCTAATAATGTCATTATTTATCTAGGGCTATGAGGCGATAAAGAAGAAGCAATTTCAATGGTTGGAACAAGGTACAAGAGGAGAACTCGAGACAAAAGTTAGTAAACTTACCCTACTTACATGTCCTTGATATTTATGCTTGTGTATTGATATTGTAACACCCCAAATCTTATATTCACCAAATATATTGTAATTATTTTTGAAATTCAATAAAATGGTGAATAGTCATGAATTTGGAATTTATGAATTTTATAAATATTCATATTCTTGAGAAAATGGGAAAAATAATTATGGAATTAATTTGGATAATTTTAAAAGCCCAATATTAAGGTCCAAAAATGGTGAAATAATAGAGAAAATATTTGGTCCAAAAATAGGTGGGAATTGGCCAAATAAAAAGAGGAAAAGAAACTAGATTAAAAAGGTAATGGCAAAATTGTAATTTTTCCAATTTAGCATAAAATTAATTATTTTCTTATTAATTGAATTTAATTTCAATTAATTAAGTAAAATAAAGGGGGAAAATATATTTGAAATATTTTAGTCAATTAAATATGAATTTATGGAAAATTTGAGGAAAAAGTGCAATTTGGACCAAAATTGAGACTTTACGCATATACGTAATCGAAACAAGTTGTAAAGCCATTTGAGACCAAAGGGTAGGAACCCTAGGTATCTCTTACATGTGGCATAAAGAAGGAAATATTGGTTGGGCTTAATGAGCATGGTTACATATACATAAGGATTTATGTATATAAGTTAAGTTTTGGAATTTTTAGAAATTCCATAAATCATTAAAATAATATATGTTATATTATAATATATCACCATATTCCTCTTTATTCAGCCATTTTCATGCTAGAACATGCTTGAACATTTGGAGAGAACATTTGGAATTGTAGAGAGAGAAAGGGAAGATAAACTTGCAAAGGTAAGTGATTTCTTCATCAGTAAATCGGTTCCTAACATGTATAACTCCGCTTCTAAGCTATTCTTCTATGTTCTTTAAGTTTGTGAACTCAGAAATTCTGTGTTGAGACCTAGGGTTTTCAGCTACATCAAGAAAAGCCAAAAGTAAGCGAAAAGTAACTCCCAAACCTTCGTATATTGACTATTCTGGCTGCTGTGAACAATTTAATAGGTGAAATTTCACCGGATTGTCTTTGTAAAATTTGGAATTGTTGTGATGGAATTAATATGCTGCAAAAATTGGTACCAAATGGTATTTCTAATGTAATCTAATAGTTAACAAAGTGATTAGAAGTAGAAAAGAACACACCTGTGGAGTTAGAACCGAAAAACCCCAATTTTCCTTAGAGATTTTCTAAGGTTTGACCAGGCTGAGATCTAGGAGTTAGAGTTAGATTTTAAATTATTTGATGATTTCATTAAGTTCAGGAGGGAAAATTAGGTAAGGTTACAGTTGATCACTTTTTCAGAAAAACCCTAAAAAGCATAATTATGAAAACGCCCTTGAAACCCTTAAAGCGGGGATGCCCAGGGCAATTTCATCCTTTGGCACTGCATTTGGTAATTTTGAGTTCAGAAATTGATTCTCTGGGTGAAAAGAAGTTAAAAAAACCCATGTCAAAATTTTAGGAAAAGTACAGTCGACTGGGTACGGCGGGGCCGGGCGGGGGTCCTAGGGGCATTTTGGTAAATTTTCACCATAGGTTAATCTAACCACAATAAACACTATGGCAGTGCCTAAAATGATACAATAATAGGTTTTGACCCAATTATTGTACATTTAACTTTTTAAGACCGGGTTAAGCACCTGAAGTCGACATGTTTCACGAGGCACACGATACAGGGGTGATAGAGCTTTAAGGTAGGGACATTATCTTTCATATATATTGCCATAGTTCATATGAATGTTAGGATGCCATTATTTGCGCTTTTAATCAACATGGTTTGCCTAGTCGAGGCAGTTAGTGCTAGAAGTGCACTTACACATAAGGGTTGGTTGAGAATCCTACCGGTGTAGGAATAGTGGCGTAGGTGCCCTACTTATGTATACATGACGATGTGTTATATTGTTCTTTAATTGGTGCATACATGGTGCATATCATATTTACTTTTCATATTTTATATGAATGATAGTATGTTTCTACTGGGATTCCTTGGAATCTCACCTCTTTTTATGGAACAAAATATCTCAGCGAGTACCAGCGGTTCAAAAGGCAAGGACATAAGTAAAGGGAATTGATAGGCACGTGTCCAAAGATGAAGACAAAGTTCATGGTTAATATAGTCTATGTTTGAAACACTTTTGGATATTTTGTAAGATTTGTAGATATTATCGAATTCTTTATAGTTGATTTTGGTATATAACAATTACTTTTATCAGTATATATGTACTTTTTTATATGCCTATGGAACTTGGTCTCTATTACTCTATGTATATCGAAATGGAAATGAGTGTTGATAGATATGGCTTATTGCTTTGCTTGATTATGTGAAGAATGTATGGATGATTGTAGCTTTGTTTATGTTACATTGTGGCCATGAGTACGTTACATGAAACATTGAGTATGCAGATAGGTCATTATGTGAATATGAGCCTATGTAAGGAAAGCATGTCATGCACTTGCATTTATCTTGCATGCATTATTTAGTAATTGTTTACTACTAAGATTCCCTCGAATCTCTCCCTCTATAATACCCCAAAAGTGATTAAGGGTTAAGGACTCCAAAATTGCATGTAATTATTGTTAAAAAAACAATTTTGGAGAACACGACGAGTATTTTGATATGGATGTGCAGGAATCAGTGCCCAAACCCTGTATTTGAGTTCAATTGCTTATTAACACCTAAATTGAAATAAAATAAAGGGAGGGCACATGGTATGATGTGATGGAATAAGAAAATGTGTTAAGTGGTAATCAAGTAGAAAATGCCCAAACTCATTTTCTAAAATTTAATTGTGATAACAAAGTCTAATTGGGATATTTTGAGAGATCATTATACTCTTCTAATGGGCAATAAATTTCATCCAATATGAGTCAATAGAGAGAAAATGAGTATGTGGACACAAATGGTGACCTTGGGAAGCCATTAAAGTCAAGTGAAAAAAGAAAAGAAGAAAAGTAAAAAATTGTAGGCTAAGTTGTGTCATTTAAAGAGGCAATTAAAGTAACATATTTGGGCATTGGGAGGAGCTCATTTACATTACTTTATGAGCATAAGGAAAAGGAAAAATGAGTGAATTCTAAATGCCAAAAGATGTAGTATGAGAGTCAAGTAGGAGGTGGACTTTGAAGAGTTAAAGTGTCAAACTCTCTTTTCTCTCTACTCTCTTCCCTCTCCCCTCATTAAGTCAGTTAAGTGTGCATGTGAGAGGCTAAAAATCTGCTCCATCTTCATCTTGTGCTCTCTCTCTCCAAGCTCCATTTTCGCCAAGCATGGAAGGAAGAAAGAGAAAGGAAAAGATTTTTGAAAGAAGGTGTTCTAGTGCTTAAGAAAACTTGAAGGTGGTGGAATCAAGAAACAAGCTTTGGAAAGTGAAAGAGGATTTGATATTTACCCTGTACTCGACCAACTGGTGCCGGAATCTGAATGGAAAGAACAAGGTAGTGACACTTCCTCTTATACTGTATGTAATGCATTGTATGTATGTGATCTCATTGAATTGTGTATTACCAATGTTGCGGATGTAACCCCCTCCGTAATCATATCCGAAATACAACATTAGAGTGAAATAGAGACCAATAATAATAAAAATTCATTTACATTCCCCATCCTTAAGATAGGGTTTTCACAAATTTCTTTAACAAACACTTTAATCTGGTCTCACATTCACATTTCGAATACAATTACATTGCGAAGATAATTAACATTCATAATATATCAGAGTGCACAATAGCAATCCCGGCAATCCCGGGTTCATATCTTCACTAAAGGTTCTTGGGCACATACGCCCTTTACAATTTCTCAAATGGGGATTACACAAATTTCATTCCAAAAACACCTCCATAACATATACAACCATATATCCATCCTAACATGTACAACTCTAAATACATCCAAATCAACTACCATTATCCCAAATAGCAATGATAACCAACTACCAAGTCCAAATGCCCATAAGGGATTCTCGCCGCCCCTAGTCGCTTGCTCCTTCCTTGAGCCACTTGTCCTGTCTAAAATGTTGGTAAGGGAGGGTGAGATTCTAGAGAATCCCAGTAGGAAATAGATACAAATATACATGCAAGATAAGTGTTTAATGCATGACATGCTTGCATCACAATAACTCGTGCTCACATAATGATATATCCGCATGCTCAATGTTTCAACAACATACTCATGGCCATAGCATAAATAGAAACAGAGCTTCAATTATTCATATATGTTTCACATAATCAAGCAAAGCAATAACATGCATCAATACACAAGCACAAATATCAATACATGCAGGAGAGGTAAGTTCCCTACACTTATTCTTTCCACGTATGCTCCAGCATCAGCTACTCGCAATCCGAGCAAATATCGAACCATGATCAGGGTGAATATCAACCCTATAACCAAATCAATGACATAGGATCATTCTCTTTTCCAAATTCTCATTTTTATAACACTTCAAATTGGTTACCATTCATGAACTTTAGGTGGCTAATCAAAGCCTAACACACATGCCTAAAGGCTTGGGGAACACTTGACCAAAGGTCACCTTTTAAAAGTCTAAAATGCTGATTTTTGGGGGTTGGCCGCGGCCAGCCTACACATGGGCCGTAGCCAATGGATGCACAGAAGGTCTTGGGCTGCGGTTCATAACCTCTGGCCGTGGCAAAGAAAATTCTGTTTCCTGGCTGAACTTCCAAAAATCATAACTAATTCTAGAAAACTCAAAATGAGCTGATTCTAAAACCAAATGAAAGGTATTTAAGTCCTATTTATAGGAAAAATATGTACCATTACTTGAAATCACCACAAAATTCCAGAATTACACAGAACTCTACACTTCCCCAAAACAGAGTTCAGTTTTGATCCCAAACTTTGGCAAAGCATAACTCTCAGTTCACAAAATGAAATGACACAAAATATATGTCCATTTTCAAGCTTGGGATGTGAAATTTAGGACTGGAAAGGTTCAGAATTTTCCAACACCATTTGGTTATTCAAAACGTCCGTGAAAACGGACTGCCCAGACAGAGTTCACACAAGACAGATTTTCCAACTTTTCTACCAAAGTGTTCAATGACTCCAAAATCAATAACCAAACTTATTCCCATACAATTTTCCACAAAGAACACAATGGCAACCTCAAAATGACCAAAATCCTACTCCATTATCATGCTTTGGGTTTTGGGCAACAAAATCAACAAAATACCAATCTCATCAAAACATCACATTTCAACCCCAAATCAATCTATCTATCACAAACTCACTACAAGATACCATTTCAACAACTATATCATGCCAAACTATCCTATGACCCATATTTTCAAAATTAGGGCAATAATTCCAGAAATTCCAAACTTATTCATTTGGCATGAAACATAGATAGAAAGATTGGGTTCACATACCTTAGCAACTTTCTCAAAAACACTTTTTGATTCCCCAACTTCATATTTTTGTGATTCCTCAAATCACCACCAATGGAGAAGCTACAACCATGAAATTGAAGCTCTCAACTCAAGGAATAACTTTAAAGAAGAGAACTTGAGGATTAGAGGCCATTTCTCTTACCTTTTTCAAGCTTTCCTTCTTCCTTTCTTAGGTCATCAATGGCGTACAAAAGACAGAAAATGAGAGAGAGATGAAGTGAAGGAGAAGAGAACAATAATGATACTCCCTCCATGCTGTCCAGTGAAAAGAGAGGAGGAAAGAGAGAGAGAAATAAAATATTATATCCCATTTGACTTTTCTCCTCAACCACTAACCTCATATAAGTTTGCCACATGTCACAAGCCTATTGGCTCTCACCCAAAATAGTCACCAATAAGCCATTTAATCACTCCATTAACCATTTTAATCACACTTCTTATTTTCCTCTTAGCTAGTAATTAATTTTTCTATTAATCACTAACTAATTGCCCAACAATTTCATTCTTTCGATTTCCACTAATTATGGCATATTAATTAATATAGAAACCAAACCCATAATTATTCCACTTTAATTCGATAATTATCCTCAATAATTACCATTACCCTTTAATCGAAAATTGGGGTGTTACAGCGGAGCCTGTTGCTATGTGTATGCTATGAAGCTATGTGTATATTGTGACGTTGTTCACGCATCATGTATATATTCTTTTGAGTTGCACCACCATGCCAAGAGTCCTCTAGTAGCTAACAACAACTGTGGTAACGGTAGGTAGAAGAGGATGAAGGTGGGGTGTGACAATAAATAATTTGTGGATGTGAAAGCCAAAAGGCTATGTGACAACTACAAAGGCTATGTGACAGCCGTAAAGGCTATGTGAAAGTCAAAAGGCTATGTGATAGCTGGTAAGGCTATAAAAAAGCCGAAAGGCTATGTGTAAGCCGTGAGGCTGTGTATGATGTGAATACTATGTGTATGCCGTTGAGGCAATATGTATACTGTGATTGTTGCTGCTGTGCTGATTGATTATTTGCCTACATGCTATGTGATTATATATTGTATGAGTGACTTGCTACTACTAGGATTCTTTTGAATCTCATTCTTTCCATTGACTAACCTATAGACAGGGCAAATGGCTCGAAAAGGAAACAAACAACCAAGGGTGGCTAAGGCTTCTGTAGGGATATGATTTTAATAGTTGGTTGTCAAATTTTGGTTGGGATTACTATACATATTATGGACGTAAATTTTTGTATGATGTTATGTAATCCCCTAGTTGGGAAATTGTTGGGGCGGTAATGCCTGCAAACCCTTAAGTTATTATATGAAACCCGGGGTTGCCGGAAATTATGGTGTGCACTCTGATATGTATAAATGCAACTGAACTGCATAGGTTAATTATATTCGAAATGTGAGTATATGACCGAATTAAACATGTTTTGAAATTTTTTTTAAAACTCTATCCTATGGATGGTATTGGAAATAAGCCTTTGAACATTTGATAGTCTAAAATTCATCTTAATTATACATTTTTGAATTATAATTACAGTTTATAAGGCAGGGGCTTACACCCTCCCCCAACCAACCATTTAGACAAGTGAACACAGGAGGTGTGCTGGGAAAGAGAAGAGTTCTGTATGAGATGAATGCAGTGGTGGAATGAAAACTGGGATATGTCTACAATACTTGTAGTGGGTTTAAACACTTTGGTAGCCCTATGGCTACACTATCTATATATGTATATACATATATATATATATATATATGCAAATGAAAGAAGTAAGATAAGTAGAGGAATGATCTGGCTAAATAATTGAGTAGCGAATCTCTCTGATTGAATTGGATAAAGATAAAAATCGATGAGTAATAGTAAAGTTGTGAATATTCATTTTATGCAATGAATTCGAACCACGAAGTGATATTCATTTTCAAAGTTCTTTCAATTCCCAACCTCAAGACTTAATTCGAACCTGTAGTTGAGTGGGTTTTCCAGAAAATTTCAAAACTTTTAAAACACTATTATAAAGTGGTTCGGAACTCATCATTTATTAATTCTCTTTATTATTTTAATAAGAGGGATTCTTTACTCAGTTTTATGTGTGAAAGGTTTCTTAACTAATGGCTCGTACCGTGCTATTACCATTTCTAATTCAATTATTGCGCTTAGGAAATTTGACTTGTCCGTCACACAGTGATGTACAATTAATCACTTAACGTTTATTACACAATGGTTCAATGCGTAAATAATTCTTCTCCTTTGTTGTAACTTCTTCTCCTAGGACAGCGTCCTGCACTTTTCTTCAGTGCTCCGCTGCCTATATGGTTGGTGAGGGAGAGTGAGATTCATGAGAATCCGAAGAGCGAACAGTGCTTACACATACATACAAGAAATGCTTTCTGCATTACAGGCTTGCTTATATAAATTCATGCTAACATAATGACATGTATGCAAAATTATATAAATTCATGCTCAATGTTTAACGCATTACACTAATGGCCATATTATACGTAAAACAGAGCTTCACTCATTCACATATGCTTCATACAATTAATCAAAGCAACTAACACATCAATACACAAGCACACATATCCAATTATGCAAGTTAGGAAAGTTCCCAACCTTTTGTCTTCAAGTACCTTCCTTGTACCTTTTCTTTTAACCATTGAAGCTTCTTGGAAATTCTTTCACTTTTCTTCTTTCTTTACTTCTCATGACCCTAGATAAATGGCCATTTATTAGAACCATGACAAATAAATGTCCAATAGGCTACTTTAGCCTCTAAGACCTGTCGTTATTCTTTGGGCCATACTTGTCCCAAATTTTAATAACCTAAGACACCTTAGTTAGTTAACTTTAAAGTTAACACATTAGGCCCAATGGGTACTTAATGGGCCAACACTAGCTTTATGAGCTTTATTTAACCATTGAAGTTTAAATTAATTACCAATTACCCTTACTTTCTTATATTCACTTAAATACCAAAATCTGCTAGAATTTTCAATAATCTTTGAAAATTCATAACTTTGTCTAGGAAACTCTAACTGTGATTATTTCAAAGGTTATATGACCCCTAATCAGTCTTCTTTCTAGGAAAAATACATCCATTACACTTTTGTATGCACATCAATACAATATCTCACTTAATTGATTACTGCCCCAAGAATTCGCAAGTTTTTCCGACCAAACTTTTGAAATTCAAAATTAATTCTACAAAAATCTAAATGGGTTTGTTCTAGGTTCTATATAAATTTATATAAGTCCTCTTTCAGTGAAAAATATCACAGAGCATTTATTACAGTCACACATTTTCTAGAAACTTGTCAAACACAGACTACCACAAATTTCATTCCAAAATCAAGGTCAAAGTTTGAAAAATTATAACTTTCAATCTACTAGTCTAAATAGCTCATATTAAAAATCAAATTAAAGCCCAGGTTGTCTACTTTAATCCTAAAAACTTCATAGAATTTGGACTAAGTTTGACCTATAAAAAAGACATTGGAAGTTCTCTGCCTCCAGAAAACGAATTCAAGCGTACTTGAACATAACTTCCAAAATCATCATTTAACTATAAATACATGATTAAACTATGAATAAACCTCAAAAATACCCATTGGCTGAAATATGAATAGTACCCACCCTAAAAATACTCATCCAAACAACAAACCTATTGGTTTAAAATGAAACCTACACTTACCTCTATGCATTTTCATAATCGGTTTGGACATCCGGCAGTACTCCAGCAAGTGAGATGGCACTAAACACATCCAAATAAAAATCTAAAACCATAAAAATGAAGCTTAGGATGAGTAGAAGAAGGTATGTGAAGGGTATTTTGAGAGGAAACGTCGATTCGGTAGAATTATGATGGATTGAAGTCAAGAACAATTACTATTCATGCTTTCTATCTCTCTTCTAACATTTTCTTGTGATTTTTCTTTGAATTTTGGGCAGCTGGATGAAAATATATAGCCAAGAGGGAGTCTTCAAAAGTTATGCCAAGTGTCAGGCTCTATGGTGTCATTTGTTTGGTAATCCACTAGTTCGGTGACAGGTGTCACCTCCTTTAGTAAAGTGCGTCCCATCTCTTTTCTCAGGCCTTTAGTCATCCAACTTGTGAAAGAAAGTTAGGGTCTAATGGTTTTTCCTAGCTTCTGAGTTCAATGTTTGAGAAAGTTAGTGGGTGACCGGACTAGAGACCATTGGATTTTCTCGGTTCAGGTGACTTGTAGCGCCTTATGAGTGTGCCAACACAAAAGACAAAAAGTAAGTATCATTATTAGGGACAAGTGTTACCTTCCTAGCAAGCCAAAACAAAAGTGACATGGTACTTTTCATGATGAATGGACAAGTGTCACTTTCTTATTTGTCTAACATAAAAGTTGAGTCAGCATTACTCATCATGACTTAGTTTATTAAAGCTACTTTTATAAAATTACTTTATCAGTGTCTACTCAGGATTCTACTCGAGACTTACTCGGGATTGCTTTATGTATATTGAGGCCTGCCAAATGGTACCAGGTCAAAGTATATGTGTGAGCCCCACATGGCGACATCTACTCCAAAAACGCAGGGTACACATGTCTGCCTTGAATAACATGGCTAGGCGTGTCTTACTACTAACACCCAATAGTACCATATATATATATATATGTCTTATGCACATTTGCACCGATACTTTGATCCTACTGTCTACGCATATTGGTCCCTCTGCCCAATAGGGCTGGATCATATAGTCCCCTAGAGTCTTTCTATTCTAGACATTCTTGGGACTTTTCCCATACTGGGCTTATTAGTTGCCTGATATAGGCTTATTCTTAGAGTCCTAGGCCCAAAATTTGGGATATTACATGATGATTGATTTGTTGTGTATTATTTAAACACTTTGGTAGCCCTGTGTGGCTATACTATCTATATAAATATACAAATGAATGAACTAAAAATGAGTAGAGGAATAATCTAGCTAAATAAATGAGCAGCAAACCACTCTGATTGAATTAAATAAAGATAAGAATCACTGAGTAGTAATGAAGTTGCGTACCACTGAATGACGCTTCCGCAAGATTTTGAAATTTTCTTAAAAACCCACTCAACTACAAGTTTGAATCCTGTCATAAGGTTGAGAATTGAAAGAACTTTATAAATGAATATACTTCGTGGTTCGAATTCACTGCATAAAACTCATGTCCATAGCTTTTTATTTTTATTTTGTTTATAAACTTTGTCATTTTGTTTTTATTATTTTGTTTAAAAAAATGGTGGTTGCATAATCAATCTTGAACAATTTTGAAAAAGTGAAATACATAACAGTCATTGAGTAAAACCCATCACTTGTTAGAATACCAAGTAAAAAAATGTGAATTACATAACATTTATTAACAAAGAACCATAATAAGTGTAAACAAATAAAAAATAGTTATTTTGTAACAACTACGATGTAAAGTCTCAAGCATGATATCCCAAAAACAAACCTACCATTACTCTTCCATTTAAACATCTGAAACAAAATAAACTTAACACTTAGTCTGTTTGAAATGAAACCCACTAACAACTTAACCTTACGACTCATGTTGTCTTTTTTAGCTTTTGGGAGTCATTTTAAGTCGAATCCCACCATTACAAGCCTTCAATTGACTTCTTAGTGACATCCGCACTAGTGTATGGACTTAACCCTTGTCTCAGCGATTGCTGTGCAAGTTGTTTTAGTTCATGAGCCCTAGCCGGTTGGCCTACCTTTGTGAAGTCATGATGTGTTAAAGCATCCAAGGTGACATTAAATTGCTTTTGTGCAGTTACGTTTTTTTAGAAAACCCATTATTGCTCTAATCAAAGTTTCCTTAAATTACCTTTTTGAAGTTATGTTTTTTTAGAAAATCCATTCTTGGTCTAATCGAAGGTTCTTTAAATATCTTTTGTTGAGTTATGTTTTTTTTGGAAACTCTATTATTTCTCTACTAGAAGGTTCCTTTCCGGTTACAGGAAGTTGTCAACCCACTGCTTTGATTCATATTTCCTACCCTATTGACATATTTTGAAGTCACTTCTGGAGATATGGATCCTAAGCAAATACCTCCTTACTTGGAAGTATTCATATCTCCAAAAGTTACTTCGAAAATATCAATAGAGATGTGATGAATAAACTAGTTCAGTCATACTAAGATGCGATAAAGCATTCAAGGTGACATTAAATTGGTTTTATGAAGTTATACTTTTTTGAAAAATCCATTATTGCTCTAATGGAAGGTTCCTCTCCTATTTTTGTATTGACTAGGTGGCACCAAGTTAAGAGCTCTAAAATTCAACATTTTGATTAGTCCTATAGTCTTTATTGAGAGAGTTTTTAAGCTACTTAGTCTCAACTCTATCTAATAGAGTAGTACTTCTAACATCTATTAGCCATGCAATATGGGATGTATCAAGATTTTCTAGGCTATGTGGCTTGAATCAATTGCACTCTTGACCTATATATCTCATAAAGTAAGTGCTCATTACCTATACCTTGTGTCTTATCAGCAATTAAGCCATGAAAGCAATAGGTTGATTGAAAAAAAACACGAATATCCATATATAGGAAAGGCCGCAAGGGGTAAGCAAACACTTGAGTAGCTCAAGCATTTCCTTACCCCTTGTTTTCCTCAAGAGTTTTCGTACCCCGTGTGGCCTTTCCAATACAAATATTCACAAGTTTTTTCCCCAATCCATTGCTTTTTAGGGTTAATTCCAGTGAAGAAATGGAATTTATAGGTAAATAGTCACATTATCACTTATATAGGTCAACAGTTGCCATTGATTCTCCCCATAGTGTCTAGAATGTCTTGATCAATCCCATATTACATAGAAGATCAATGTGTGAGGTATTGTTCTATTGTATATAGTCTAGAAGATCAATGTTGCTATTACTAAATTTCATGCTACTACTATGACTACTATTACGACTACCCACCAACACCACCACCACCACCACCACGAGTACTTAGGGGACATGCTTAAGCAAGTTTGACCGGCCACGGATTGGGTTTGGGAAGATATCAGAGGAAAAGGACCCTAATAAGAAGCTTTTCCATGAAGAGATGGCTTCAATTGATTTGTATAGCATCACTCTAATGGTTTGACAGTGAATTTAATATCTTTTCATCCTTAAATATAATTATAATTAATATTAAGCCTTCTAGACAAATATTTTTTACGTGGACCTTTTAATTTCCTATAAACTAACTCCATCTGTAAACATCAAAAACTTTAGATAGATATAACACACACACACACACAAAACTAAACACAAAAAATATAACAATAGTAATTATAAAATAAAAATATTTATATTTCTTCCACTAGAAAGATAAAAAGACATGTTGTTGACTTTTTTTAAAAGAAAATAAATAAAACCTTATTCGATCAAGAGTTTGAAACTTAGCTAATTAAAATCTTTAAGAATTCAAAATATTGAGGGAGACAAGAGTTCTTCAAAATTATGAAATGAACTAGATCTTAAAGTATAAGGTTTTTCGTTATAGTACAACAGACCAGTACTATTGTAGTACAAAAGAAGGGTTATATTACCAACTAGTGAAGTAACGAATTGTTAGTACAAAGTAACGAATTGCTTGTACGAAGTAATGAATTTGTTGTACAACAAATCAATGAAGGTCGTTGGTGTACTACAATGTCTCCAGGTTTGGTTTACTTTTACGAGTTCACTACATATGTGTGCGCGTGTGTTCATTAATTCTCCAAACCACAAGATAGTTAAAGAGATTTGTGTAGAAAAATTAATGAGAGTTTGCCTAGAATGGAGAAACAATACCATTGAGTGCAGCATTGATAATGATCAATTCTTTAACAAACTCTTCGCCGAACTCGCTATGAGATGAATCACCTTCATCATCAACGCTGCACTCAATCATGTTTCTTGTCGTTGTGGGATACTGCTGATTCTGGGAAATGCTTTGAATTTATGTTGATGAGCAGATATACAAGGTTATACTATACATGTTTCACTTTCTCTGTGCTCGTAATTATTTTTTTACCCTTGAACTTCGATTTGTTGGTTTTTTCCTTTTTCCTCCTACAATTTTGCATCACCTCCAATCTTAAGTGTACAAGTTTAATAACTAATTTGCAAGGATTTAATTATGTATAAAAAATGTCTGTTGATTTCCCTATAATATTAATTTTAATTATGTGTATTAGAAAGACTCCCTTAATGTTTTATCTTTCTAGCTAAGTAATGAAGTTGTATAATGCTTATGCCAAAAAATAGGCCCGGATAGCATGAAACTGAAGAAAGTATGACATTTTAACTTGTCCATCTATCTGATGGGTTCTGCGAAATTTTCCTATGCTTTGTCAGATATCATAAAATGATGCAAGAAATTAATGACTATCCAAGTCACTAGTGGAAAAAACACACTTTAGACCGGTTAAGAATGACATTTTAGACTGGTTCTGGATACGGTCTTGATACAGCCGGTCATAAAAGTCTGTGACTTTTTAAACCAGTTTCTAAAAAAAAGTTTTTAGACCGATTGTTTATACATCTGGTCTAAACATAACGACTTTAATGGTACTTTTAAAAATACTGTCATACTTTTTTAGACCAGTTCTTTGAAGAACCAGTCTAAAAATTATATTTTTTAGACCGATTCTTAAAAACACCTGTCTTAAGAGTATTTTTAAGACTGGTGTTTAAAATAACTGGTCTAAAAAGTTCCTTTTTTTAAATATTACTGTTAGCTAGCTAGCAGCAAGCCATTTCCCCTGTTAAAACATTTTACCCAGCAAACCATTCTAGTGACATTAAGCCTAATGGTGAAAAAACAGTCATTCTTCCTACACCTCACATTCCACAGAAGCAACAACAATAAATCATTCTTCATACACCATAAATAAATTCCTCTTTTACACATTCTCATTTCATCAAGCATTCTAAAACACAATTTCAACTTGTGTAATGTAACCCCCTGCCTTAATTAGCATAATTAAGATTCGATAATGCATAATAAAATGGATTAGAGACCGTTGGATAATTCAAAATTCATTTAAAACTCCTTTTATAGTAGGGACTTCACAAAATTTTCGAAGTTTCTTCTTTATCTTTGTCTCAGGTCCAAATATTGAATATAATTACCTATGTAGTCATATCAGGGTGTATAACTAAATTCTCGACAACCCCTGGTTTCATCTACTCATAGTACTACAGGGTTCAAGTTCCAAATTAGGGGATTATACCGCCATATGTTCAAAACTATTTACAACTCAAAATGTCATACAGTAATCCCTATCCAAAATGAATAACCAACATGGCCCAAACCAAATATCCCTATAGGGTTTTAACTGCTCCGGGTTGTTCGCTTCTCCTTAGAGCCACTCACCCTGTCTGAAAGGTTAGTCAAAGGAAAGAATGAGATTCAAGGGAATCCCAGTAGTAACAAATCATTTATACCACACATAAGCACACATCATGTAAGCAAATCATCATACAACAACAGCAGCACAAATCACACTCCACCCTCATCCCCTTTTACCGCCAAGAAGGCACACCGTCCTAACCCGAACCGTTGTTAGTGACTCAGGGACTGTTAGCGTGGCAGTGTATATACATAGCCTTATAGCTCATATAGCCATCCGGCTTTCCCAATTGGCCCGTCGACCTTCACAAATAGCCTTTCGGCATTTCACATAATCACACATATCACACCCCATCCTTATTCCCTTTTACCGCCGAGAAGGCACACCGTCCTAACCTGAACCGTTGTTAGCAACTCAGGGACTGTTGGCATAGCGGTGCTTACACATATCCATAGATGTCGTAGCATACGAATTCATCACAAATCAATGATATAACACACATACTATGCATCACATATGGTATAAAAGAAAAAGTCACTACCTTGTTCCTTTTTGACGTTCGCTGGCACAGTGGGCTCACGAGGACAGCAGATGTCAAATCCTATAAACCAAATTAGGGACCATAGATCAATCTCTTTTCCAAGTTCTTAATTCCATAATACTTTAAGTTGGTATTCATATGAACTCTTTAGGTGGCTATTAAATGCCTAGACATATGCCTAAAGGGTTGGGATAACCACCCCCAACAATCCCTTTTAGGAAGCAAAACACTAATTTTTGGTCATCTCACTCGAGTGGAGATAACCTCACTTGAGTGATGACCCCGAAATTCACTAGAGCACCCAAAAGTGTCACACTGGAAGTGTTTGCCCGAGAGCAAACCTCAATATGTCTCACACCCTCACTCGAGCACAGAAAACCACACTCGAGTGATGCCCTCAAATGCACTCGAGCACCAGAAAGTGAGACATAGTAAGTGACTACCCTAGAGCAACCCTAAGGTGCAACTGACTCCCGCACTTGAGTGAGATTGAGCTCACTCGAGTGATGACACTTATCACTCACAGGCAAGGAAGTGCACCCTTACTTCCTACCTAAACACTTTAACCAAAATACAAGGAGAAAAGGAAGAACATAATGCTGCACTCGAGTGAGCTCCTACCTCACTCGAGTGAGGTTATTAGAAACCAGATTCGTAGCAGCTGATACACTTTTCCAGATTTACCAAATCTAATTCCAATGGTTTCCAAACATATACTAAAGTTCATTCCCATACTAAATTCCACAATGAACCTATTGAAAACCTCAAAACAACCAAAATCTTACCATAATAACACATTCTACTCTTCTAACCACATTGCACCCAATATCACCTAATGATCAAACTTTCCCTTTTCAAATCCAAACCACAACCATTGACACCAAGATACTATTTGGCATCTATTTCATCACAAAACACTAGCTAATTCATGCATTTCATAATTATGCTAAAATCATGGCAAAGTCCAAAGTTCTCAAAACTCAACCAATAATCAAAACAATTATATCAAAATACTATAAATACTTACCCTTTCAACTTCCAATGATTAGCTTCTTGATGCTCTAGTTTACAAACTTGTGCAAACATCAAAACACCTTTTCTCAAAATTCTAAAATCATAGGTTTAAAGCTCTCAACCTCTTAAACAACATTAATAGAGAACACTTGAGTATTAAGAGGCATCTAGCTAGCCAAAACTCACCTTAACTTTTTCTCTTTTCTTCCTTGCTCAACGAAAATGGAGGTTAGATGAGAGAGAAGATGAAGATGAAGATGATGCAGATTTTCTCCTATTCCCATGCATACAAGCCGACTTGGAGGAAGAAAAGAAAAATAAAAATGAATTTGAAACTTTGACCTTATCCAATGGTCCACAACTTGCCACATGTCATGATCTAGCTCTTCCCTTCATAATTCACATAAGCTCATTGCGCATGATTCCACCCATTTAACCTTTCAACATTAAATCCCCACTATTGATCTCAAATAACCTATTAGTTCCCTTTTCAGTAACTGACCAATTGATTGAGAATTTCCTATTTTCCCCCTGATCATTGCAATATTTACTAAATCATCATCAAACATATTTCATATCACAATTCTCATTACATACTTCAAAAGTACTTAATTAGTATTAATTACATCACTTTGAAGTTATTAGCCCTTAATCACAATCCAGGATATTACATGTAACTTACATAATTCTTCCTACCCACATTTCACAGAAGCAACAACAATAAATCATTGAAAATCAACACATTAATATTTACTGAGAAAGAACACAACAGACAGTAATCCATCCCCAATGATCACTTATTGGCTCTGGAGCATTTGAACTAGCTAGGAATCCTCAAGTCCTTCATTTTTCTAAGATGACAACAAAAAAGTAGTTTTATATATAAAATAACTATGTACATAATTCAAATATAATTCATGATAATTACTTTAGCTATCTAACCTTCAAAGTAGTTTTATAAAGGGATAACCTCCCATATCCTTTCATGATGATCGTTTCATGTGCCGTGTTCATTATCTACTTCATCTTATTCATTTAATTCTAGAAGACCCCTAGAAAGAGAAGGAGTCTCAAGAAGATCATTCATTGAACAACTTTCCTCATTAATATCAACGACCCTTTTTCCTTGCAGAGCTACACCAATGTTGACATCAACCCACTTGCATTTGAAAATGGGAAATTTAATTTTAACATAATCAACCATCCAAATCTCTTCAATAACCGCATAATAAGGTATGACTGCCAATCTAGGGTTCTTATATATCAAACTAGAGAAGTGCATAGATTCATCCATTAACATAACACCACTGTTTTGGACGGTGCTCCTATCATCTTGGGACTTTTGTGTAAAATGTGTAACCATTGATCACAAATGAAGTCCAATTTATGACATCAACCTCAGGACCACGTGCTAACCATTTAATTATATCTGAAACACATTCTTCTTTGTCAACCTTTTGTTTGAACCAATGTGAAAAAGTTTTGTTATGCTCCCTAATTAACCTTTGTTCAGTTATTTGACTATTTCCTTCCTGTACAATTTCTATATAAGCATTAATGTAATATTTAGCTTTATCAACATTATTCAAGATGTACAAGTGGACTTGTTACAATTCATCAGGATCCACACTCTTTACTGAAGCCCCGCGTCTACCCCCTTCTTCATCATGACGTTCAGGAAGCCCAATGTGTCTTACATTTGACAAGTAATCTTGACAAAACTCCATGGCTTCTTCAAAAACATATTTCTGAACAATAGATGCTTTAGGCCGGTTAGGGTTCTTCACATACCCTTTTAGGATTTTCATAGTTCTTTTAATTGGGTATATCCATCGTAAATAGATAGGGCCACACAACTTGATCATCACGCTCACTATGATGTCAAAAAAAGTATGAAGAAAAAGCTTCTTAAGATGGCACAAGATCATATATCCTTCATTTTCTCGTTCATCCAATCTCTCCGTCTCAATGACTTTACTACAAATAGCATTGAAGAAGAAAGAAAGTATAGTCAAAATATGTTGAAGATCATATTCGACAATGCATAGAATAGCTAATGGGAGTAGTTGTTGCATTAAGACATGACAATCATGAGACTTTAACCCTACTAACTTCAAGTCTTTCATTAACACAAACTTCTTAAAATTTGAAGAATACCCTGAGGGAACTTTGATGCCACGTAAACAGTCACAAAAACTTCTTTTCTCATCCTTAGACAAAGTATGAGAAGCTAGAGGACAAAAAGTTCTCTCACCATATGGCCTTAGAAGCAAGTCTTCTCGTATTCCCATTTCTTGCAAATCTAATCTTGCCTTCACGCCATCCTTATAACTACCTTGTATGTTGAGCAATGTCCCAACAATACTATCACATATGTTTTTCTCCACATGTATGAAATCAATACAATGTCTCACAACAAGATTAGGCCAATATGGAAGATCAAAGAAGATATACCTCTTTTTGCATTTTTATTTTTTTTCATTACTACTCTTTGTAGTCTTATCAAAGATAACATTGACATTTTTCACCTTTTCATAAACTTGCTCCCTAGTCAATGCCTTCGGAGCATCTTCAAACTCTTACCCACCAAAAAACGCTTTCTTTAATTTACGATATGGGTGACCCTGTCTAAGAAATCTCTTATGGCCAAGATAAATCGTCTTTCTTCCATGTTGAGGTTGATGGAAGCATGTGCCTTCTTCATAAATTGAACATGCTTTATGCCCTTTAACACTATATCCTGGCAAGTTTCCATATGCAGGGAAGTCATTTATAGTACAAAAGATCATGGCTCGCATTTTAAAAATCTCATTCTTGTTCATGTCAAAAACATCAACACCTTCATCCCATAACTCTTTCAAGTCTTCAATCAATGGTTCTAGGTAAACATCTATGTCATTTCTAGGTCGCTTTGGTCCCGAAATCAATATAGACAACATAATGTACTTCCGTTTCATGCATAACAAAGGAGATAAGTTGTAAATTACCAACAGAATAGGCCATGAACTATGTATACTACTTAGACTACCATAAGGATTCATGCCATCTGTGCTAAGCCCAAGCCTAAGATTCTTAGGTTCTTCACCGAAGCAAGGAAATAATTGATCGATTTTCTTCCATTGAGATGAATCAGTCGGATGTTGAAGCTTTCCATCTGAAATCCTCTAATTCGCATGCCATCTCAAATTTTTGGCACCAATTTCATTGGCAAACAAGCGCTTCAACCTTGGTATGATTGGAAGATACTACAACACTTTTGTAGGGGCCTTATTTGATTTATACCTTAGAGTTTTACATATCGAATATTGCTCATTCTCGTCATGCTCTTTTCATTACAATATGCGATCATTAAGGCATACATGGATCTTTTTATACTTTATCCCTAGTGGACACAGTATTTTCTTAGCATCATAATATTGAGATGGCAATACATTATCATCTGGAAGCATGTCCTTAAAAGCCTCAAGTGTTTCTGAAAAGCTCTAGTCGCTCCATCCATGCCATGCTTTCAAGCTTACCAATTTCAATACTGCTCTCAACAATTGGTATTTTTTACACCCCGAGTACAACGGCTTCTCAGCATCACTGTACATATTACCATTTGCATGTGATTGCTCAAAAGCCTCTTCTCTTACATCACAAATAATATCCTTTATTCGATCATCCATATCCATGTCATTATCATCAAAGGCTACTCCAACCTGTTGAGATGTACTTGGCGTTTCTAATTCTTCACCATGCCATAAACATATTGTATAACTCTTACAAAATCCTTCACAAATTAAATATGTATATATATATATATTCGCAGCACTTAGTCACTTCTTATTCAAACATACTACACAAGGGCAATAAAACATCCCACTATCATCATTGGCATTTCTTCTAGCAAAGTCTAAAAACCCCTCACCACAACATCATATTCAACACTTGTTCTTTTAGCTTTTATCCAACTACGATCAATATATTTCAACACGTAGTAGCACCCTATCCAACAGCAAAATGATAGGAAAAAAAAAAGATAATAAAGTTTAAATAACTTGTAGCATCCTATCCATTATCAAACTCTTGTTCATAACTTTATATTCAATTCAAACCCACATATCAAATATCATAATGTGATCATTAATGGCAATTCAAGATAAGAAAGTATAAATAAAATATCATAATGTGATTATTAAGCTAATATCTAAAGTTATCATCGAGTTTAATGGCGAGAGTAAGACAGAGAGCAACATTGAACATATTCAAACAAAGCCATAAACATAAAAAAGAAAACCTCCATTTCCTACTTCAAGCATATCAGAATCTGATGCCAGACATGGTTAAACCCACTCGAAACAATATCAAAAGGGTCAAGTTCAAATTATTAACAACAATCAAAACAAACATGGAAAGTTGGTTCATGAGTAGTCACTCTGCTCCTATTTGGAAAAAGAATAAGCGGCAATTTAAGGGAGGAGGAGCTGGAGTTGGAATGTTATCGATTGACGGCGAAATGAAGGTCAACTAATGGCAAGTTATATGGGTAGTGACTCTTCCTCTGCTAATACAGACCTAGCCCAATGACGCCAATGAGATAAGGAAAAAGAACACCGTCAGTTAGATTGCGAGATATTATGTTCAGAGAGAAAGATTGCTCCAAATTTAGAGAGAAAGAGGATGGCGGAGTTATGACCAAGAACAATGTCGAAGAAATTTTGGGGAAAATTGAGTTTAGAGAGCAAGCTATGATTCGGCGGGAGGAAGAGGAGCGAAACTTTAATTAGGGCACACACTTTTAAGACCGATTTTTAAGAATAACTTGTTTTAAATATACTTTTTAGACCCGTTTTTACAATAATCAATCTAAAAAGTTTCAAATTTTAGACTGGTTATAATATAAAACTGGTCTTAAAAGTAAAAAAAAAAAATTACGGTTTACTTATTTAGACCAATTATAGAAAGAACTGGTCTAAAAAGTGTTTTTAGTTTTTATTATTTTATCCTTTTCAGACCAGTTAAACATAAATAAGGTTTAAATAATATCTTTAAGAGTTGATATCCGCGGAACCGGTCTGAAAAGTTATCTATAATTACAAAAATACCACCGGTCATACATTTTAAATCTTATCCCTATATAACCGGTCTAAATGAGCCTGTCTAAAAGACAGTTTTTGTACTAGTGAGTTGATTGTAAAACAATAATCCCATCAAAATAAGACTTTTCAAATTATAGGATGAAGTTGTAAAAGTTAGAAACTTAAACTAAATTCAAATAGTAGTAATTATTAGATCCTTATCTGACATGGATTGCCACTCGATCCATAAAATGAGAAATGATAAAAAGGAGTATATATTTGTTTTACAGGTGGACCACGACTCCTGGTAACAATTGATCTTTCTGATTTCTGACTTTTCATTTAATGTCATTTTGACGTTAATTCAATTATGAGCGAAATTATAACAACGCGAACAGCAAAATGAAGTTCTACTATACCACATGACTTGATTTTTTTTCTTAAACTGACGAATAACATGACTGTAATTAAATACAATCACTGCACATGAACAAATTTAAAGTACATGAATTATATAATAAAAAAATTATTTTCTGAAGATTTTCCTTTCAATAATAAAATTTTTGATGTAGTAGCTCCTTATTTTTTCTTTTGATAAGCATGTAGGCCAATGAATTGCGATGTCCTTTTGTTATGGGAAAACATTGCCCGACGGAGAGACTATTATCATCGTTATAAACTTTTTCGTGAATTTCTTTGTCATAAACTTTCAGTTTTGTTTTTAATTTAAATAAGTAACACATTTACAAATATTCTAATTTGTTGAACTCAATGAAATAATTTCTGATAAAAAAATTAATAGCTATATTTTATTTTTTAATTTTCAATAAAAAGGAAAGGAAAAATTTCACGTAGCCCCATTGGAAGCAATTTTATTTCAATCAAACCCCAAAAGATTTGGAAATTTCACTACACTCCCAGGCTTAAAATTAAGTTGTGTTTTGTCAATGAAAAGACAAAAATGCCCTTACTTTCTCTTTTCATAAGAGTATTAACAAATCAAATAAGGGCATTTACAAGAAAAGGATTCATAAGAGTTAACAAGGACATTTTAGCTAATTATAAGATAAATAAGACAAATAAGGGCATTCACACGACAAATAAAAGGATTTAAAAGAACCCATAGAGTTAAGAGGATTTTGGCCAATATTCACAAGACAAATAAAAGAATAAAAAATATAAATAAGGGCATTCTCAAGATAAATAAGGGAATTCAAAAAATAAAGTAAGGGCATTATTACCTTTTCACCTACAAAACTTAATTTCATTTTGATCCAAGGAGGACCAGTGAAATTTCATAATTTTTTGGGGATAGGCTGAAATAAAATTGCTTCCATGGGGCAGATTGAAATATTTCCTTTTTGGAAAATTTCACTAAGCCCCCAGTGAAGCAATTTTATTTCATTCAATCTCTAGAAAAATTCTTAGATTTTACTACACTCCGTAGACCAAAATGATATTAAATTTTGTGGTTCTATTAGCCCATTCACAAGAAAAATAAGGGAATTTACAAGCCAAATAAGGGTATTTACAAGACAAATAAAAGCATTTACATGATAAATGAAGGGATTCAAAAGAGCCAGGGATCGAGTTAAAAATATTTTGGCCATTTACAAGCCAAATAAAGACATTTAGAAGACAAACAAGGGGATTTAAAAATAAAGCAAAGACATCATTGTCTTTTCACCTATAAAACTTATTAATTTCATTTTGACCTAAAGAGGTGTAGTGAAATTTCAAAATTTTTAGAGGTTGATTGAAATAAAATTTCTTCCATGGGGTTGACTAAAATTTTCGCCGTAATTCAAAAAGGTCTATGATTATTGATATTTGCCCCTACTAATAAAACAAAAGCTACTTCAAACTCCCACAAAGAAATTAATTTGAACAATATATTCATAATAAATTTATATGTCGAAAACTGAAAAGTATATTATATATTTTTTAATCCATTTCATCATAGAAAATTACAGGAGGAATTACTATAATTAAGGCTCTAGGGCATAGATTTAATCACTCAAAAATTCAATAACAACTTAAGAGCAAGTTATGACAAGTTTTAATGCAAAAAATTAATAACAACATGTTTATATTTGATGTGAAACGGGTTCGGGAAAGGGAGGAGAGAGGGACTAGAGGTGGGAGGATAGTAAGAAAGAGGGGGGAAATAAGACCAAAGGAGAGAATGGAGTGAATATTAAGAAGGAAAAGGAATTCTTGTTTAATCAATCAATAAAAACTACTTACAACTGAGAACCCTAAGCTATATTTATAAAAAGCTAGAAATAATAAAATAATAATAAAATGACAATTCAAAATTAAAATCTAATCTTATATTTAAATTTCAAATTCAAATCTAAATTCTAAATTGAATCATAGGATACTAGCTACTAGACATCCTATTTTGTTGAGATACTACAAATATTAAAATAAAAAATCTAATAAATCATAGTCTAATGGATAAATATCTTTATTTAATATCCCTAATGAATAACCCTTGATCTTCTAATTAAACCCTTGATATTCCTTATCCCATATCTCATCTTTTCTCCCCCTCTTAAAAGACTTGGCTCTTGACGAGTTAAACGTGACGCACAAATCTGGGAGGGAAGGGTAGGCTAATTCTTCAACACAATGCTTAGATATAGTTTCCAACATGTGAGGTATTAAAAGCTAACATCTTGGTTGAGATTAGTCGCTGAATTTTGGAGTGCATTTGAAAAGCCTTTCCAATAGATAAGATACTGTTGAAGTTGCCAAACAAGTTGTTCAAGTGACCTTGGGGAATGCAACTTTTAGGTTAGGTGGCATCGTAGAAAGATGAAGTTGTTTCCTATTGGCTGCAATTCGAGGAGCCACTACTACCAATAACACTTTTAACATCTATTTTTAAACCCTTTCAATGTATTTTTTTAGTAGGACGTGTATGTTAGAGACACAGAAAGTTTGGAAATGGCATCTGTTAAAAAAATGAATGCCAAAAAGGCACTTACGTTGACCATTTTTTTCAAAAACAGATGCCATAAGTTTGCCACTTATAGATTCCCTTTTTCAAAAATGGGCTCTGAAAGTAATGGCACATTACGGAGTCCCTTTTTTCAAAAAGGGACTCCGTATGACACTTACGCTGTCCATTTTTGAAAAAGCGGACTCCATAAGTTCATTTTTAAAAAAAAATGTGGCTTTTTTTTAGATTGGAATCACGTCCAATTCAAAAAATATATAAAGTTATTCCTTGCAAACAAACACCAGAAATATGTCCTTTTTTAATAAAAAATTCACACAAAACAAACTCATAATAACTTACTAATCTCTTTCTTTTTGATGTGCACAATTAAATATCATGTAATAAAAAACAAGCCCAACATCCCATTCCATACTTTTTACCATACACCAAGTTACAGATAAGCAAGTATGAGAAAGTAAACTTCTCTACAAACTATTATAACTAAGCACTTCAATTCAAAACAATGAAAATTAGGGATACATGTAACACTCATAATTTATTCCTCTTTTATTATGCATCAAAAGCGTTATCGTTATCATTATAGCTTAGGTGAAACAATAATTATGCCACTAAATTAAAACTTACATATTTTGCTTTCCATTCTCAACTTTTCAACATGCAAACTTGCACTCATTTATCCTTGTATACATATGTACATCATTCATGGCATGTTTGTACACTTAATCAAAACATGCAATAATTTATACATAGCACATTGTCACATTTCAATCTTCAGTTTTCCATCACATTTTCTTTTGGCACTTCTTCAAGCAATCTACTTCTCCTCAACATACCTATATAGTTGGGTGAAGGAGGGTAAGATTCAGGAGAATCTTAGTAGTAAACAATACCAACAATACATGCAAGATAATACTAGTGTATAAGCTTGCCTTACATAGGTTCATGCTAATATAATGACATATCTGCACGCTCAATAATGTTTCATGCAACACACCTATGGCCATAGTAGAAACAGAAATAGAGTTTCAATCATTCATATATGATTCACATGATCAATCAAAGCAATCGTAATCTTCAATACACAATCATACATATCAAATACATGTAAGTTAGCTAAGTTTACTACCATTTGAACTTATGTCCTCCTTTTGTTCCCCTTTCTTCCAACCCTTGAAGTTGCTTGAAGAATCTTCCATTTCCTCTTCCTTATCATTTCATGGTGTTAGGCTTGGCAAGCACAACAAAAGAATTTAAAATTGTCAAAGTTTACCAATTCCAATTGTGGATCTATCAATGATGTTTAAATTGATTAATAAGAATCATACCTTTTAGACATTTTAGGTTTTTCGATCTCCAGGAGACAACACCTCTGATAAGCTCCCTCTATTGGTATCCAAATGAATACGACTCCAGCATGAACTGCGTGCTAACGCCTCCAATGTCACCCTATGGTTTTTCTTGTGGCTCCTTCTTTCTCATCCGTCCCCAGATTATGCTACCCTTTCGTTTTATAACTAATAAGGGCTATATTGAATCTTAGTTAATTTTGAAATCAATTAACACTTAATTTTTTTGATGAGCTAATTAAATAAATTTGGTTTAATTAAATATGTCCAACATCTTTAATTTAACCAATTTATTTAATCCAAATAAAGAGCTAATGGAATTAGATATAATTTATCTTTTATAAATTAAATTTGAGATATTATATCTATCAATGTAAGTCATTTAATTTATCAAATAAATTTAAATCTAAAACTAACACACATAATAATATAATTATTATTCTTTTCAAGAATTTTATATCATATATATATAATTCGTCTACCCTAGATTAAACATTGTATTCATTGAATCTTAAACACATCATAGATTAAATGAACCTAGAAATTATACCTTGTGTTAGGCTATTCTTATGTGCGACCATGTAGGCCCATATGAAGTTGGCAGTAGGCCAATAACTGTACTAGCCCACAAATCGCAAATAGCCTCTAGCAAGACATTACAACTACCTAATTCATATGAGGATCATTAACACGATGCAACATGTCATACAATGATGTCACGTCCCTTTTGTCATATGACATTTCAGCAAGGATGGGTACGAATAATGTCATCCTCATGTTCCTGAGCATTACTTTCCCGATTCTTGAGTAGTTTGATAATAGAAATGGAAACTCCTTTTCATCATAATATGACCATACATTTCTCAAACTAACTCATCAAGAGGCCTAGTACTATCTCTCTATTAATGTGAGGGACAAATTTCATCTTGACCATTCATATTCCTCTGTATGAAAACCATCAAGCTCGATTGTAGCCTTTATTATCACCTGGTTAAAGGAGACTATTAACTAGGTCAAAGCTTATAGACTCTTATGTAAGAATCCATGATGATCTCTAGACGAATGGCATAGTGACGTGGTTATACATGAGATAAGCTTATTACTTGATCCATGTAGCTTTCTATAGAGGGTCAGTCCAGCACCTTGTACTCTTACAAGTGCCTAAGACTTTGATTGTATCTCTATACCTTATAAGAGTCATACTAGTCTCACTTCATCTTCCTCCCGCTTAGATGATCGATCAAGGATATTTAGGATAATCTTTAAGATTTTTCTGAGGATACAGTGATACAGTGAAAATGCGAATAATATGATAACAAAATAGAGAAATTCATTAAATAATAATGTTTAAAGTACAATGATTGGCCCCTAGGGAATAATTTCTAACACATGGCCCTAGATACATTATCATATCATTAGAGCCATGACAAATGCATATCCAATGTGGCTACATTAGCCTATAGGGCATGTCTCTATTCCTTATTATCTGATTTATCTCAATGCCCTCCAAAATCTACAAATTTGCAAGTCTTCCCTCATCTGCCAGATTTCATTGGTCAACTTTGAAAATTCATAACAGAATCTATAAAACTCCAAATAAGGTGGTTCAAAGTTCTATGTAAAACTCTCCAAGTCCTCTTTAAAGAAAAAATACTAGTCAATACTGATTACAGGGATAAAACTCAAGAATGCTCAACCAACTTTACTGCCACAGAATGCTTTCCAATATTGGTACCTCAACTTCAATAGATCATATCTCACAATCTATTAAGCCAAAATGTGCATTCTATACATCATTTGAAAGATTATGATGTCTATTAACACCTTGTAAACTATCATAATCATTGAATAAGGTTTAACCACCTAAAAGAAACCTACAAGTAGCATAACTCGAATATGGCAGAATCTAACTTTAACCCTTTAAGTTCCAAAATTAAAGTTTTATAACCAATCATCCAAAGATCATATGCATAAGCTATTCCTACATAATTTTGGCAATATAATCCAATTCTAACCTCAAATTCATCAAAATCCAATGCCATCCCTAAGAACCAGGGCTAACTGAATTTGACCCTTATATAACCCAAGTTGTGTGTTTCTTATTTCAACCTCAAAAAATGTGATTAATCATTATTAAACCTTATTTAACATCATGTTCATCAACAAACACCCATTAAAGCTTCAAATCCCCTTCTTGGCCGAAACCCTAAGGGGTCTCTGACTTTAGAAATACTCATCAAAATATCAAGACACTATGCTTTAATTGAAGCTTACGATTACCATAACTCGATTCTTTGATCGGTTCTTGATTTTCGCAATACTTCCACCAGTATGGTGACACCAAATACCTCTGATCAAAAATCTGGAATCGTAGAAATGTATATTTTAATGAGTGGAAGAAGATTTGTGAAGGCTCTAGCGGCTGGAAACGTGATCTCGGGCTTCAAATCGGTTGATGAGATAAAGAACACAAAACTTCTCTCCTCTTTCTTTTTCTCTTGAATTTTCTCCATCTTTTCCCTTAATTTTATAGGTTAAAATAAATTTAAGGAGTTTGGGAGTATGGAATGATCTCATGATGCCATGTGCAAAGTTATAAAAATCTCAGGACGCCAAGCACTCCTTCTTAAAAATCAAACCGACTAACTTGCCAGGTAATTCATCTGGCTTGCATAAGGGATGTCTGGGGAATGAACATGTGTCAAGTATGAAACTTCCCCAAACAACTTTGCAGTAGTAGTTAAACCCTTCTCATATTTACCATAAAAGGCATTTTTGTTAGTCCATTTCCTGAAATATAATACAACCAAATCGGTACCCTACTGTCACGTACAACAATACTTTAAGCCATGGTTAAAAGCATTTTATCTATAGCCTATACCCTTCAATTTTTTAAGGAGAAAGGCTATGAAAAAGATGGGTAATATTTTTCTCTCATCATCCCTAAAAGAACTTAGGCAAAAATGATGAAAATATATCATGAAAAATAGACTCATTTAATTGGCCAGTTCTGCAAAGCTAAATACCGGGGAAAGTTTCCATTATAAATCATAGTTATATTATAATTAAAGAGAAAATCTTAGCAAGTGGATTGTAAACTATAGCTATAGACAAGGATAGGTTAAAAGCTTAATTGTCTTGCTACACATTTTGGTCCGAATCAATAATCAACAACTAAATCATTTATACTTTAAAATAAGATATCAAGTGGAAACCGATACCTCATTAAATGGATGAGAGCCAGAGCTAGCCTATAATTCTTGTTGCAATTTTTGCAATATTGGCACAGGGCAAGGTATCAGTGAAGCCATTAATGATATACTTTTCAAAACAAAAAGGCCCCACTAGAAACTTGAGAGCGTATAAATTAGATTAGAATTTATCAAAACTAGTAGCTTCAAGAAATTAAATGAACCCATTACAAAAAGACTTAGAGTAGTGGTGAGAGACATTTATTGAAAGTAGAATTCATATATTGATAAAGCCCTGCAACGCTTACTCCGGCTTACTATTTGGTACATATTAAAATAGAAACTACAAATATCCTTCACACTCTTTTAAAAGAAATCAAAAGCGAAGCTCAAGCAAGTTATAGGTTGTTGTAAAACTTATTCTTCTTTTAATCGTCTATTTTTTTAGAATGTAAAGGCTTTCCCAACCAATCTTCATTCACGTCTTCCCCTAAACTCTAATCATACAAAGAAGAAAAGAAAAATCAAGTAATGGGAGTACAAATAGAATAGTATAGCATTTGCAGACGAGGAAAGAAAGAATCAAAAGGAAAAAATTTTACCTTGGGTGCCGACTTCAAAGAAACTACAGAATTGAAGAAAAATCTTCCTTCTCTTTCTTGACAGAGAGCAACCACAATAGCAACAAAAAGGGATAGAGGAAACCAGCAATAATGGTGTTAGGATTGACAGGTAGAACAAAAATTTAAAAGTTCGCCAATCCTAATTATAGATCTACCAATGGTGTTTAAATCAAATAGTAAGAATCATACCTTTTTTTATTTAGCCTTTTGATTTTTAGGAACCAATACCTCCGATCGGCTCCCTCTACCGGTATCCACACGAATACAACCCCAACACGGAGTGCGTGCTAGCACCTCCAATGTCTCCCGTCTCCCTAGGGTTTCCTTACGGCTCCTCAGTCTCTCATCTGTATCCTAATTAACCTACCCAATTCTTTTTTTAATGAGGGCTATCTTGGATATTCAGAATTAATATTAATTAATTTTTAAATCAGTTAACACTTAATTGTTTTGATGAGCTAATTAAATAAATTCAGTTTAATTAAATCTGTGTATCAATTTTAATTTAACCAATTTATTTAATTTGAAAGAAGAGCCTATGGTATTAGATTTAATTTATCGTTATAAATTAAATCTGAGATATTATATCTCTATCAATGTTAGTCATTTAATTTATCAAATAAAATTAAATCTAAAACTAACACTACATAATAATATTATTATTATGCTTTTCATGAATTTTATATCATATATATATATATGTATATATGTACAAAATTCACCCACCCTAGATTAAACATTATATTTATTAAATCTTAGATACATCTTAGATTCAATGAACCTAGACATTATAGCTCGTATTGGCCTATTCTTGTGTGCAATCCTATAGGCTCATATAAAGTTGGTAGTGGGCCAATAATTGTACTAACCCATAAGTCGCAAACAGCCTCTAGCAAAATATTATGACTACCCAATTCATATGAGGATCATTAACATGATGCAACCTATCATAGAATCATGTCACGTCCCTTTTGTCACATGATACTTCACCCAAGGATGAGGCTCAGATAATGTCATCCTCCTGTTCCTGACCATTACTTTCCTGATTTTTGAGTAGTCAGACAATAGAAATGAAAACTCCTTTCCATCACAGTATGGCCATACATTTCTTAGACTCACTCATTGAGGGGCCCAACAATATCTCTCTACTAATGTAAGGGATAAATTTCATCTTGACCATTCACATTCCTCTGCATAAAAACTACCAAGCTCGACTATAGCCTTAACATTAGCCAGCCAAAGGTAGTTTTTGACTAGGTCAAAGTTTATCGATTCTCATGTAGGAATTCATGATGATCTCAAGTCAAAGGGCAATATGACGCGGTTATACATGAGATAAGCTTATGACTTGATCCATGCAGCTTTCTCATAGTGGGTCAGTCAAACACCTTGTACTCTTACAAGTGCTTAAGAATTTGATTCATATTTCCATACCTTATCAAAGTCATACTGGTCTCACTTTATCTCTGCTCCCACATAGATGACAGACTAGGGACATTTAGGACAATCTTTATGATCTATCCAAGGATATAGTTATCATAGTTAACATGCAAATATTATGACAATAAAATGGAGAAATTCATTAAATAACAATGTTCAAAGTAAAATGATTGGTCCCTATGGCACAATTTCCAACAAATGGACCATAAGAGATGACCATGACGGAGCACGACATTGGAGGAAGTAGAGGATGACGGAGGAGTCGTGAGCTGAGATAAAAGAGTGACAGAAATTTCTAAAATTTGGGAAGAAATTTCTAAAATTAGGGTAAAGTTAAGCTCACCTTTAGCATTCCTAATTAAATTAGGGGCACCACCTTTGGTGTTTATTTTTGGAATTGGGACGTCAAAGGTGGATCTTTGGCATCTATTTTTAGAATTGAGATGTCTAATCTGTTAAAACTGATGCACAAATTACAAAAATGCCATGACCTTTATTTTTACTTTCCTTTTTGAAAAATGGACGTCCTTTGGGGTAGTAAAATTTATATCTTGTAGTAGTAAGTAACCAACTTAACCATGGAGTGGACTACTTGATCATAATGTGAGGACTCATCACCATTGATGACGATATGCCTAGTGTCTTCATCAACCAGAGGAATTCCTACTAGAGTTTGTAATTGATTTCTATCCTTAAGTTCTAATTCTGATAAGGGGGCTTTCACTTCTATTGGCATTCTTGTCTGGAATGTCTCCATTTGATTTTCCAAATTATGGAATTGTTCCCTCACCTCATAGAATTCTTTAAGAAGCTCATTGCTTCCACACCGAAGCTTATCATTTTATAGTTATGTGTCTCCTAAAAAAGTTTACATTTAATCATGATTTCTATACACATATCACCTAAACCTTGTTGGTGATGAACATCTTCCTTGTATTGAGGATATGTAGCATACTCCTACTAATGGCGGTTGATGTATTCATATTGAACCACATAGCTATGTTAAGGGCAATAAGCATGTCTATGTTGTCATAACTCAACATATCCATATTGATCATCATAACTGTATAGTTCATGATGAGCACATTCACGCACTATCAACTATCGTTTATGATTATCATGCTTATATGGTCAATGGGTTAGGTATTCATCTCAATGCTCATCATGTGTATAATGATGATAACCTTAATCATTATAAGTATAACCTACAAATTGGCTTCTTGCATAATTTATACCCTAATAGATTTAGTACTTTGATCGCAGCTTCAGAGAGGTTTATTATGGAAGAAATGATGTGAAATAGGGTCAAAATCTTGAAAAAAGTGATCTAGAAAGAACTAAGGGGCACTAGCTTGTGAAGACTATAGCCAGACTTTGACTAAAGCATGGCAATGCATTTGGCCCCTAATGGTGGTGCTCTGCTAGTAGTTTAGTCATCTTCTTTGATATGGTTCTCAAGGATGTGGTTTCATCACAATCTAACATCAAGAAGGCCATAAACGGAAGCCAGGAAGTGACATTGCATAGAAAAAATTTTGTAGCAAACTGGGTATGAAAACCTTGGCTCTAATGCCAAAATTAATGTTAACTTGGTTAGGGAAAGGGGAGAAGAAAGGGACTAGAGGAGGGAGGACAGTAAGAAAGAGGAGAAATAAGATAAAAGGAAAGGGTGGAGTTATTATTAAGAGGGAAAAGGAATTCTTATTCAATCAATCAATCAAAGCTACTTACAACTGAAAACCCTAAACTCTATTTATAGAGAGCTAGAACTAATAAAATAACAATTCAAAATTCAAATATAAATACTATACTTAAATTTCAAATTTGAATATAAATCCTAAATAAGATCATAGGATACTAGATATCCTATTTTATTGAGATACTACAAATATTAAAATAATAAATCTAATAAATCTTAATCGAATGGATTAATATCCTTATTTAATATTTGTAACAGATAACCCTTGATCTCCTACTTACTACATATTCCTTATCTCATATCTCACCAATACTACTCGCTTGTTGTTGGAAATTTTTGGTAATTAAATCTATTCCTTGAGATCACATATTAATTCTGTCATTGGAACGTATTTCATCTCTAATTGTCATCATAATAAAAGGACTTAATGTTTACAATTGTCTTAAACAATCACAAACCCAAGCATCACTAGATATCCCATACTTAACATTAATTGCTAACTCTATAAAGTCATATGAATTTGCAAAATTTTATAATCTTGAGCAATATCTAAGTAGCAAGCATGTTGTAGACTTGTAATTTATTACCAGAACATCTGTTCTGATACCACACTACATGTAGAGGCAAATCCCCTTGCAAAGGCTAAATTTAATAAATCACTAATGCAGATTTGTCTATATTTTACAATTATTTTTACCTGTATTTAACAGTTTGGAACCAACACAGATCTAGAAACCAAATGCAAATCTAAAATAGCAAAAGAGAAACCAAACTAAAAACCAAAGGCAAAAGAAAAACCAAAACCAAATATGAAATAGATAAACTAAGAATCTAGTGATGATTAACAGTCATAACCAACTCTTTTTTGACTACTCTATAAAAATGGTTACACTATAGCTAACTCCATTTTGCAGCAAACAAGTGATGATTAACAGTCATAGCCAATTCTTCTATGACTTCTTCAATTTGGTCAGGCCAATATTGCACACAATAATTGTCTACAAAGTCTACAGGAATAAACAAATTAAATGTGTTAAAATATATATGTCTTCACTTTCAATTTAACTTAAACACACATACATGCATATACATATATAGACATAGATAACTTAGTATTAATTAAGGTAGGATTATGAGTGACTATGTCCTTATGAACTTCATGACACAGTACCAACAATCATAGATCTTATCTGGTTGCTGCAAATGTAATACCCCAAATTTTGGGATTGGAGGCTTGAAAATAAGACTGAATTAAGTGGACTGCTAAGCCCTGGTTTATCAGGTGCCCCAAATCTATTCCCTAATATTTTTTATATCTTTGGGGTATTAAGAAAATAAAATGGTGAATTTTAGAGAATGTGATTACGCTTCTAGTGAACTTTCTTGTGAGGCAGTCAGCTTGTCATGTGATTTTGTATGACCAAATAAAAATTATGAAATCTTACGAAGTGAAAGTAGACATTCTAAGCTTTAATTTGTTAGGTCATATGAATCATTTAAAGGTATATACAACAAGTTATGAATTTTTGATGTTAGCCCAGAAAAACTGGAAATTTTTTAGAACAGCTTCCAAAAACTAAAAATCTAGGAACGATATGCTTCTAACTGTGAAAAGGATATATTTTTCCTTGAAATTAGACTCAATAAGGGTTATATATCCTTTGTAATTGCTCCAATACAAGGTCTACAACTTTAGTTATAATTTTTCAAAGTCAGGGCAGAAAAACTGTCAAAAAATCCAAAAATAGAGAAAAATGTAATGACAAACTTGTAATTTTGCCAAACAAGTGCTAAATTAATTATTTTCCAATTAATTTTAGTTAATTTTGATTAATTAAGGAAAATAAATATTTTTGGAATATTTTTGGTCAAATAAATATGAATTTATGGAAAATTGGAGCAAAAGTGCAAATTTGATCAAAATTGTGACTTTACGTGTATACATAATTGGAACAAGTTGTGAAGCCAATTGAGACTCAAGGGAAGGACCCTTAGGTATCTCCTATGTGTAGCATGAAGAAGGAAATAATAGTTGGGCACAATGGCATGGTTACATGTACATAGGGTTTATGTACATAAAATGTGATTTTTGGAAATTTGACAAATGATTGAAATATGATAAAAATTTATGATAAAAGCTAATACACCCTCCTTCTTTAGCCCATGTTTGATGCCATTTCAGCTTGGAAAAGAGAGGAAGAGAAAAATTTTAGAGAGAAAAAAGGAGAAGGAGAAACTTGCAAAGGTAAGTGATTTCTTCGGTAAATCAGTTCCTAATGCGTATAACTCCATTCCTGAGCTACTCTTCTATGTATTTAAGGTTTGGGAAGCTCAATTTCTATTATGACAAAGGGTTAGGGTTCATCTACTCTTAAGAAAAGCCAGTGGAGCTTGAGGTAACTTCTAAACCTTTTAATATTGACTAGTCTAGCTACTATGGACAATTTAATCGGTGAAATTTTGCTAGATTGTCATTAGATCTAATTTTTTGGAAATGGGTTGGCCTAGGGGTTATGCTGCCGAAATGGGTCTAAATGGTAGCTGTAACCTAATGAAATAGTCAATAAAGTAGTTAAGAGTAGCAAGGAATAATTATATTTCGGCCAGAGCCGAAATTATGAAAACGCCTCAGAGCAAGAAAGGGCCCTCAGAGTTAGATTTTTAATGATTTGATGATTCCATTGGGTTCATGGGGGAAAATTATATGGGGCAACAGTTGGTCACTTTTTCGGAAAAGCACAAAAAAGCATAATTATGAAAACGCCTCTGAAACCTTGAAATAGTGTCTGCCTGCCAAGGGCATTCTTGTCTTTTGGCAATAAAATTGGTTATTCTAAGTCCAGAAATGGATTCCTTGGACAAAAATATGTCAAAATAGCCACATTCAGGATTTCAGGAAAAGTACGGTTAGACTGGATACGGCGGGCCTGAGATGGGTCCACAGGGGCATTTTAGTGAATTTTCACGATAGACTCGTATAACCACCATAAATACTATGTAAGTGTCTAAACTGTACATTTGAGATTTTAGGACCGATTTGAGAGCTTGAGGGATGGCACACAAATCGAGGCACACGTTTGAGGTGGAAAATGTTTAAGGTAGGGAACTTACCTCTCCTACATGTATTCAATATTTGTGCTGGTGTATTGATACATGTTATTGCTTTATGGGATTATGTGGAACATATATGAATGATTGAATTTTTATTTCTATTTATGCTATGGCATAAGTATGTTGTTTGAAACATTGAGCACATAGATATGTCATTGTATTAGCATGAGTTTATGTAATGCAAGCATATCATGCATTAAGCACTTATCCTGTATGCATATTGGTACTATTTTTCTATTGAGATTCTCTTGAATCTCACCCTCCCCTACTAGCAAATTAGGCAAGTGAAAACAAGAGGTGTATTGAAAGTAGAAAGGAGAACTGCACGGGAGGAATATAGTGGCGGAATGAAGTCAGGAAGATGTCTCCATTTTACTGGGATGGGTTTAGATACCCAAGAGCCCTGTGTAGGTACAAGGTTTGTAATTATTATACATGAACCTGTATGGAAAATTTGTATAATCATATACATATTATAAGTATATTTATGATATTCCTATATTGCCTATCGAACCATGCATTAATATTTCGCTGCAAGTTAAAATAAGGTAAGGGTGTAACAGTAAACATTGTGTAAAAGGAACACAAATAAACAACTTTGATCAGTACATTAACACCTGTTCGTACGTGCGTGCGTGCATACATACATACATACATACATGTGTGTGCGCGCGCGCGCATTATGAATTCCTTTTAACTTGTTTTGTCCATGGATATGGTTTGCAATTTATTTCTCTATTACAGTCTTTTAATTCTATTTTTGCTTAGGGTTTAGATTTATTCCAATGAATTAATGGGTTATCACTACAATTATCTAAAAGTCTTTGTTCAAATGTTTTTACTTCTATAATAGTCAAAGTGGCTAGCATATGTTGTATTTCTATTGGTTGGTTATTTTGTAAAAATTGTACTTCATTTTCTTTTGACATTTTTCATCTTTTCTTCTATATGGTTTAGTTATCCTTATTCCACATGCTTTGTGTTTACATGGAGTTGTTAATATTAATGCTTTCTTAATCATATGTATTACATAATATTGTTCTAAGAAATTTAGTCCTAATATTACATCACATTATGGTTCATTATATTGGTTTAATTCTTGGATTAATAATTCATATCCTCCTATCTATATGTTTATAATTTTTGCTTCTAATTTTATCATATGTATTTCATTTCTTGTGCTTTCCATTCTTCATATTCTATTTTTCTTCTTCCATAATTCTAGTGGTCATACATTATATTTTGATACTATTAGGTTCGCACATGTGTCTACAAGAGCATGATATTTTATAGATCTATATTTTTGGTAATTAATTTAACTAAGATGTAGTATAAGGGTCTCATCTTTTTTTATTTATATTCTTGATAATAATTCTAGTTTTGTTTTAAAATATTTTCTAAGAACTTTTATATTGTTTATATTTCTAACAACTTGATTATAAATTATACGTAATTGTTCTATATTATTTTGTATAATTTCTCTTAGTCTGTCTTTATCTTTTTGATTCATGTTATCTATTCTTTTTATTAAAATTTTGGAAAACTTTTATCTGTACTTGGTATAATTATCCTTTGGTTTTCTCTTACATAATAGTTAGTCATGATTATCCTTGTTCTGTTATTCATTTAACCTTTGGAATTACAATTGTTTGATAATTTATGTTAAATATTATCCTATCTTCTTATAATCTAAAAGGTTTTACTTGTCTTAAGAACTTGTTTGCTAATACTATCTTATATTCAATTTTTGTCTTTTCTTCTTCCCATATTTTTATATCTATTACATCTCTCTTATTAAATCTTAATATAGAATTTGTCTTTGTTCTTTCTTCTGTTATTTCTAAGTTACTTTTTGTATAATTTAAATCAATTAAAACTTTTTTCATTATCTTTATCTATTAATTCTATTACTTCTACCTATATTGCCTCTTTTTTTTAAACTTCTATTCTTATATAATTACTAAATTCAGTTAAATCTATTTATTGTGTTTTTGGTCTTGTTTATGCTAAATTCGAATTTACTGGTATTTCTTCTAATAAATTCTTTGATAACTATCATCTATGTTATTCCTCAAACTTAAAGTTTTGGATATTCCTCTTCTTGTCATTGGTCTAGGATAATCTATATATGCTATGTCTTTGTGGATTTATATTTATATTTAATGTTGATGTTGAAGGTGTATTTATTCTTAATAATCATTGTCCTATGTTATTATTTGTTTGTATTCTTCTGAGAGTATTTTCATAATATAATTTATTCATTATCTAATTCTAGTTGTAATTGTTATAGAATAGTTATATTAATAGGATCTATTGGAATTTCTTGTAATACTGGCCTAAAATATTTATCTATAGTTATTTTTCCACAAGACTTCTTATATATATATGTTCATTAGTGAATACTAATTGTAATATCCCAAATTTTATCCACTAAAATTCCTTGCACCTTTGTGGCATTAAAAGGAACAAAATGGTGAATTTTGGGCACATTGGAAAAAATGCAAAACATTGCAATTAGTAGTTACACACAACTTGGTTAAGTTTGGACACAAAGGTACAATTTTGGTTCCTTTAAAGGCTTAATGTTAAAGCCCAAAATGAAAAAGGGAAAAGCATGCTTTTGGCCCAATTATTTAGGTGATTTTTGGCCAAAACAAATAGAAAGAAGGAAGACACAATTTAATATGAAAATATGAAGTCAAAATGGTCAATTGACCATAAAATATAACATCCCAATTTTTATTCACCAACATCCCTTATATGTTTGTTAGAATGAAAGGAATAAAATGGTGAATTATTGTGCATATACAATGACAAAAACAAGGCAATTGGTGGTCACACACAACATGACTACATTACTACAACAAAGCAAAGCCTTGGCGCTTATAATTGCATTAGCTGTGACACTAGAGAAGTGCCACATATCTGGACGCCACTAAGAAAAGTTATGGAGCTTGGAAATGCCACAGCATTTAAAATTTGTTTTTTTAAATACCCTCCTGTGGCGCTTGTTGGAGGAAGGGCCACAGGAGACCAAACATCCTGTGGCGTTTAAGTCAGCAAGTGCCACAGGAGGTCTCCTTCCTGTGGCGCTTCCTTAGGAGGGTCCTCCTTTTTTTTTGGGTTCTTCCTATGGCCCTTGTTTAAAGAAGCGCCACAGGAACTCTTCTTTATTTGCGCATTTTTTGTTCATATCTCCCATAATCATAGTATTGCACACTGCATGGTCTAAACATTTCGTATCTATATCCATAGTACAACAGAATGAAGAAAAGCAAACAAAAATGATCAATAACTTTAAAATGATACAAACAAATGATTAATTAGCTAAAGTAGTACTTAAAATAGTTATACAATATATTGTACATGAATGAAATACAATAGATTCAACTTGAATACATGTATGACACAACAAAGACCAGCTAGTGAGTTAAATAGTATAGTTACCCAGAGATTTGCCTAAACACATATTCACACTATTTCTCGATCACTTCATTAAGCTAATGGTCAATCAAAGTGTCACAACGTTGATCTTCATAAATGACTTACTTTTTGAGGAATAAATGGCTTATCATGCGTAATTGCATCCTTAATAAATTTCATGATGTAGTACCCACAATAATTGTCATTGGGTTGGAAAGGACACTACAAAAATATAATGTATTATTTAATTATGTTTATGAATAAAAATTGTTTACTAACAAAATTTGAGTAAATTCATATATCAGTACTAGTATCTTCTTCTAAGGATAGCTAAGGTGAGGGTCAGTAGCTTTAGAATAGCTTAAGGAAACAGAGGACCAATATGCAGTCAATGCACTAACAAAACAAATAGAAACTGATTACTTTTAGTTATTCAATCACATATGCAAATATTTACACATACACACATACGATTACCTATTGAACAATAGTAACATATCAGAACGGTTTTGTAGAAGATCACTTTTTAAAGGATCCACATAGTAAATGCGAGGGCTTGAAGGTTCCACTAGATTGATAACTATCAATATCCAATGGTGCCTAAAATATTTTAAAAAATTTGTTTCAACAATCATGGTATGATAAAAGTTAAATAATAAAAACAAAAATTGTAGCACTAATAACTTACCCCGTATTGTCTGGCACTAAAAATAGTGTAATTGGTGTCGCTTTCTTTCTAAAGTAATCTTTTAGATCGTTAGACTGCATATTTATATCTACTTTACCCCCATGGTAGCCAATAAGATAAGGGTTGACAAATACGAATTGGACCCTGTTTGTATCCATTAAGATATCATGGTCCAAATGCCTAGTATAAAACAAACAGTGTCATGAAAACAAATGAAATGGAACGAGAAATATTAATAATAGTGACTAACGATAATGGTCAAGTACCTTATCCAAATGTTGACACTCAATTGATCAATGGTTATCAAATCTTAAATCGAGTTTAGTAAAAACTAAGTAGTACTTATGCACACATGTAATTTAATATTATGTATAGTAATATTATACACACCATATGCCTTCACTTTTACATTAGATTATTTATTTATCTATCCATCTTATTATAGTTTTAACTTTATTCATACTAGTATTGTCTATTACTTTTGACTCACTCAAATTTCACACATTGCCAGTGCACCTTTTATTTTGTCTCTCCTTTTTCATTCCTTACATATTCAAGTAATTCATATTTTCATGGTTCTATACTTAATTGCTCTTATTTTTCAACTCTTTAACCTATTATGCCAGCCCTCTTCTAAAAAGTTTACTTTTTGTAAACTGTGGTTCCCAGTTAATGCCAAATAAAAAGATTTTTTGTTATAGTTTTCCTTGTTATATTTTAGGACAAGTTGGTACTTGTGATGTTTTGACTTAGGACGCATTTTTTGTTGCCATTTTTTGATGTTAAATACCATTGGTTAGGCTACTTTTATTGGCATTGGAAGAGCATTACATTATGGCAAGGTAATGTTCTACGGTTTAATGAATCTTTTACCTATTTGATGGGATGTTTAAAAGATTATCTACGACTAAACTTATCACAATTTATTAATGAATATGACCCCTTTTGGTATGAATAGTTTATCAGTTTGGGCATGTATGCTCTTATTTGGACATCTTGTTTGAGCTACTAGATTTATGTTCACGTCCACTACCTTAATCTTCTACTGAACTTCTCATACTATTTTATATCACATTGTAAACCCCATATCCCATTCAATGCACTCAATAATGGCCTTCATGTCATGATCTAGTGGTCTAAATCTTTTTAGACTTAACTAATACAAGATAACTATCTTCAATCTGCTCACATTCTAAGAACAAAACCTATCATACAACCACCCTCATTGACAATTTTTTTTCTTGCTACTAGAGCTTCCTATTCGTTTTCCTTATCATCTTAAGTTACATATTATCTAGATTGTTATCCATTTGGCCTTACATCTTAAGACATTTCTCCATCTAAACTCTGTATTCTATCACATGTATTCTTTTGTCGAGACACATTTTCACATCCCTCAGTTGCACAACAATGCTTATAACTAGTTCTCTCATTTCCATCAAGGTATTATCCTTATATTAATGTGAAGGTCGATTGTTAGAGTATTATGTCAATTAAACAACATGAATAAAGTATATGATCTACTTAATTTCAAAATATCTTAAATCTTTCCTAGACTTCTATTCTCTAGTTATGCTACCTTAAACTTAAACATCTCATTAAGATTCAATACTATATTCTTTATTGTCTCTAAAACCATAACATCTTAAAAAAGAATTGGTACTAGATGATTGAACCTTGCAAGTCAAGACCCTTGCTTGAGTCGAAAAGAGTTTGTTGTCTAGATGCTGTGCCGCATTAGTCTACTAACAAAGGCTTGCAACTTATAGTTGTATGCTGGATTGTTTCTTTTGAGTCTTATCATTCTCCCTACCTAAGGACACGAATCACCTTAGGTGCCCCAAGCTAAAGGAAACAAATATGAAATAAAAATCACAAGTCAATCAATAACGATGGGGCAACAGGGAAGTCATGTCTAATTTCAGTTATTTCCACAGTCCTCCATGTAATGCAACAAAGAGCATTAGCTATAGGGCCGACCAGCTTTGATACAAAAATGAAATACGTTATCTCATATTCCCTGCTCTTAGAGGGAATTTTAAGAAAACTTTTCATTTATCATCATGCATTAGGCATAATTACCATGCCTTTATAAGAGAAGAAAACCATTAAATTTTACCTAACAGCATTAAATTATAAGAGAAGAAAACCCTCAACGGTGTTAGGTCAAATTTAACAGTTTCATTAAAATTGCACCCATTTTAATTGCTCATTGTTATTTTTGCTCCTTCCAAAATATTTTTGTGCTAGATGCCTCCTCAAACAAAACTTTGTTGTTAAATTTGAACCTTAACCCTCTATTTTATTATGTATTTGCTTATTATTTACCATTAAATATTTCCTTCATAATATGGCCAAAGTCATATGAATAAAAATTTAGGATGTTACAAAAATAATCTCATAATTATGCACATTAACTCATTCGAGTCTATCCTAAAGGAGGTATGCAAATATATAAGACTAAAAAGGGCTATACCCATCATTATGGAGGCATATACACAAGCCACAAGGGTCTATTTTTTCCTTAAGAATGAAAAGAGATACAAGAGCTTGCCCTTCCCTTTTGGAAAAATGAGCCACGTGGACCTATCCTAGTAGGGATAAATGAGTCACATAGGCCTACCCAATAGGGATGAAGAAACAACCCAATGTGCACCAATGGGAGGTCTTATCATATGATAGTATTTTTTTCTTACACATAATCCTTTCTCTTTGGAATGAAAAGAGCTACAAGAGTCGTTGCTTCACTCTAGGATGATTGAGCCAAGAAGGCCTATTCCATTAGAGACAAATAACTAACCCAATATACATTAAGGAGGTCTTATCATATGATAGTTTCTCTCTCCAACTATTATCAATCACAACCAATCAATATCATAACAACAACTGATGCAATATATCTCATGATTACTCATGGTCATGCTCTTACAAAAACAATAATCAAGGCAAAGTCTCTTTTCCCATACTTTACAATTTCATTTTAAAATCATAAATCCCACAAGACAAAGTTCTCAAATGAAGAGTATATGCCAAACCAATAGAAAGTCCATATCTAATTATTTCATAATATAATAATATCAAAATCTCTCAAAAGTGAGACATTAGCATTTATGCACTATTATAGAAGGGACTTTTAACTACCTTTTTTATGCCCTTTAGAAGACTATTTTCAGGGGGACGTTTATGTGAGTGTCGTTGAAAATTCAAGAAACGATGTTCCTAAAGTAAAAAAAAAGGTAATGCATGTCAGTCAAATTGACAACACTTCCTCTAAAGTCATGCCTACCCCCGCAAGCTAGCTTCTTTTGTTCAAAACTCTCATTCTCTCTTGAAGCTCCTCTTTCCACCATCACTCTCTTGAAGTTTCTTCTTCCACCACCACCCTTTCTCACTCCCTCTCACTACTGTCACTCTCTTTTGAAGGTCATCCTCCTTTCTCTCCACCACCATCCTCCATCATCCTCTTCTCTCACTCTCCATTGTTGAAGCTCATCGCCATCATCCCTTTTCGATCTTTATGCCGTTGGTTCCTCCTCTCTCTTCAACCATCGCTAAAAGGTATGGTTAATTATTTTGAATTCTAATGAACTAAGTTCTGAACTGGGATTATTGTAGATACACTTTATTAGTGCTAGAATTTAGATTTATCATCCTTTACCAATATTAATCTTTTTTAGATTTTAAGTTTCCCTTCTAGCATTTTGTGATCAATTGATGATAACTAATAAGTTTGTTTTAATTAGTTAGTAGTTATGTAGACAACGTTTTGACACTTTGTGGTAATTATTGTACATTGTATTAGTAGGAGTCAACCCTATAATTAGCTAGTGATGGATGCTCCTTTACTATTTGTGAGGACATTTTTGTTTATGAAGAATTGTTCGATCCTATTTCTGTAGGTTTTAAGTGTTGGGCATTGAAAAATATAAACAATTTTTTTAAAAAAAACTTTAGATGTCCCATTTTTGAAAAATGGAAGTCTAAAGTGTCAGTGTAACAGACTTTAGATGTCCCTTTTAAAACTAAGGACGTCTTAGGTGTAGACTTTAGATGTCCCTTTATTTAAAAAGGCACGTCTAAAGTCTATTACACTAACACTTTAGACTTTAGATGTCCCTTTATTTACGAAGGTCATTGCCATTATTTAATAGTCGCTCACATAGACGTCCCCCTATGTTCAGACATTAAAAGGGCTAAAAAAGGAACGTTAAAAGCATTTTCTGTAGTAGTGTAATAATCATCAACTATTCAACATTATATTCTAAAAAGTGATGGGTTATCCAATAAATTGTGTCCTTTAGAATGGAAAGGGTCATGTTATAGAGACAAACATGTTAGTTAACATAAGTAACAATTATATACTAACAATCGTTAACATTTCTTGTAAAATGCCTAAATTAGTAATAGTTGTTTACTGCTAATCGTTCAGAGACAATTGTTTTTTTAAAAATAATTTTGGGCTACATTGCCCTAATGATTAATTATTTTTAATATTTAAAAAATAAAAAAGTAGTAGTGGCTTTCAATCAACACCACTACTACTGTCCTCTTCCTCCTGCCCCTCCCCCTCGCTCGGCACATCATTGACGCCTAAGGAAGAAGATGAAGGGTCTGATTGGAATTTATCATATACAACCTAATTGTGATGAAGGATGAGGTCTCTAACTTCCTGTTCAAGTTGTGGGCATGTCTATTGAGATGCCTTGTTGTACGGTTAAGGTTTACCAACGTTTGTAGTAGAGGCTCCATTTGAGGAGGACACAAAAGAGGAGGAGGAGGAGGGGGAGCTTGTGGAGGTGGTGGTGGTGGTAGAGGCAATGGTGGAAGGAGGAGCAGGAGGAGGAGGTGAGGAGGAGGGCAAGCATGTGGAGGACGAGGAGGCGAATGGAAAGAGTTCTCTGGCATTTGACCATGATGAGGGAGAGAAGGATGAGGTTATGAAAATGTGCTTTTTAAAAAAGTACTACGAATATAAGGAATTGATCAGTATAAATAAAGTTGAATGCTTCACTCTAAAGTGTTGAACTTAGGAGAACCGGTACTTGGTATTAGACCAAACGAGGTTTTGAAAGGGTGCTTTTTATATTTGTTCTTTATATGACAGCTGTTTATTATTAAATGTCATTTTTTTTTCATATTTTACGGTTAATAGATATAACTGTTATGTTTTTGTTTTCACTAATATAAGGTTGGAAGACGAATTGTTTATAAGTGTTACATGACGGTTGTTTTGAAAGAATAGTCACTTTTGTCTCTAAATGAATTATGGTTATTAACTACAACCATTATTTTTATATTTTCACGAATTCTGCCTCACAATACATGACAATGCGCATAATTAATCGTTAATTGTAAGCATTATATATCCTTGTGCGATCTCCACCTTCACATACATAATGTTTACTAGCGGTCGCTATTATGCATTAAGCATTATAAATGCACAAATTTGTAGTAGTGAACCCTATGTGTGGGATGATTTTAGTAACTAAGCCAAGAAAGGCTACCAAGAATGAAATTAAAAAACTTAATGGGGACAATTCGTATATCTAGTATTCAAACGTCTCATATAAGAGATGTGGTTGTCAAGCCATTGACTAAGGGCCATGGCAGCGCTAAAGTTGAGATGTCATCTTAGCATAGAATAGACTATGATAGCTATATGGCTTGCTAAGGGAAACAATATAGTATGAATTGCCCTAATCCACACCAAGGGTGGACTAGGTAAATTCCAATAGTATGTTTGTATAGTTAATTTGTCAATTTACTGCAAAGATAATTAATTAACAGGAAATCATTTCAAACATTTGAATTATCATCCAACTCTTAATCTTATCTCCCTCTAGGATTACCTCACAATTGCACATAATAGAAATTCAATCAAAGCACAATCCTTAATCTAACAATGTAACGTCAATCAAAGCAAAATATCTCAATGAAACATGCATATATTTCTTTGATTTTGTAGACTTAATTCATACAAGAAAGAAATGCGAGGAAAGAGAGAAGGAAAATTGTGCAATGCATAATTAATAATGTCTTCCGTTATCACATCAAGGACCAAATATTTCATGGCCTCTCCGCATGATCATTGTTTGTGGCCAAGTCTGATTGGCTGCATTATTGATAGATATATTTATATGATGATAATGATTGACTATAACAAAATCAAAACATGGTAATTATGATTCCATGTCTTCTTGTTCAAGATTCTTTTCAAAATAATCCAAAATTCCTTCTACGGATTAGGAGTCACTATTTTTCAAAATTTTCATACTTAAATACATATATTATTTCTATAGTTGTATATTATAACATTAGTTATATTAATAATATAACATAAATTTATTACATTATTTGATGACCTCAATAAAAAATATGTCTAGTTTTCTAATAAATTAAATTCAGTATACTGCCCATAAATAGTTTTACTTTTGTCATTTCCCTTAATGTCGTAATTTCTTTTTTATAATTTGAGATCAAATAATTTTCTTCTATTATTTATTCTCAAATGTTATCTTTATATTCTGTAACTTTCCCAATTTGAAACACACACACATTCACACATATCCAAACAAACTTTAGAAGAGTTACCATATAAACATGTGAGTTGCCATCTCTTATATATTTTCATTGAAAATTAAATTTATAAATGAAAGTATCGTGCATAATTATAATTTTTTAGTATTTTATTTTGTTTTCTCTCTAGAATTTTCTTAATACCTAACTATTTAAAATTCAATTTTGAGAAGGTAAAAACAAAAGCACTTTTCCTTATATCTTACGAAAAAAGGAATTCTGAAATAAACGAATGGTGAAAAGTAAAACTAAAAAAAAAAAAACCTTAGAATAATGGTGAATATTAAAAAAACTTGACTGCAAACAATAGTCATCCATTTACATGTATCGGCGCATCACATGCTGGACTTGCCAGCTATGTTGATGAAACAAATTAAATAAAGAAGTTTGTGCAACAAAGAAAGAAGTACCATTTACCACGTCAAGGACCATATTTTCAATATCACTATACATTGTATGAGCCATATTTTCATAGTGACCCGATAATATACGCAAACATATAATCAACAGTCTACGAATTTCAAATGATATCAATTACCCAATTGACATGTGAGTAGACAAATTGTCCCTGCCCTTCACAAGCATACATCAAAAGTCTACATTCGTTTTTTGGTAAGAAAAAGTCTACATACTTTAATTGATTTGATTTATTATATATCAACTATCCATTTGACTTGTGGGTAGTGTTGTAAATATTGTGTGTGAGTGTGTCAATGGAAGAAGTCTCATATAACTCAAAATTGGGAAAGCCCTAGTATTCAATTAAATATGAGCTTGAGTTAATAAAAAGGCTGATAAGAGGTGTCTTTGAACTGACCATTGGAGATGACCATTGGAATTTTAATTGACCGGTTTTAATGACATTTAAAAGGTTTTATTACATTAAATTGTCATTAACACTTGTTTTGTAACTGTCATTTTAATTGTCATAAAACCGTTGTTAATGGTCATTATAACTCCCCAACAGTCACATGTTTTTGCCTATAAAAGGGAATGTTCTGTTAATTGTTAGAATACGGAGGTCCCCGAGCTCCTCTCCTCTCTCCCTTCTTCAGAGTTACACTGATATCTTTCTGCAGTTCTGTCACCCTGCTTCTTGCAGGAAGGGTTCATTTTATCCTGGGAAGTAGTGCCGCTTCCTAATCTACTAAGGGGTTTGCGGAATATCTCCCAAGGACAGTGTCCTTAGATGTGACTCGAACTATTTGTTTGTTATGTTTCAACAGGTGCTACCACTAACGATCAATATGGTGTGAGGTGCTGACGTCAACAATCTTAGAAGATATTTCCTACTGCATGATGAGTTTTCTCCAACTCATTTGGTTTGGTTGGAAAGGAAATGAGATAAGTTTTAATTCTAGTCTCTATCTTTCTTATTGATTTGTTGCTTCTAGAATTATAGAATAATTCATGAGATGCGTTTAAATATTGATGGTGGAGTAAAAATCAAATATTGCATCGTAGAGATATTCTGGAATAAGATGTTTAAAATATAAAACATTATGTGGATGAGAGAATATAGAGAGAGGAGTTCATGTAAAAGATTTTAAACAAATTTGGTTTTTGGAGAGTAGAATTTTTGTAGATTACCCTCTGTTTGTTAAAGAATACCCATGCCTTGAGTGTGAATGATGATATGCTATGGTCAATTATCAATTATCAAATGATGAGATTATTGTGGTGGCTTAACTGTGCAATATTTCAGGAATGAATTCAAAGGCTGTTGTTGAGTGTTGGTAAAATGACATGTCAACACTTGTAACCAATGTTATAGGCTGTTGAATGAAGTAGTGAATTTGTCATCTTTTGTGGGTTCTTCTTGGACAAATGAATCCTTCAATTTTGACCATTGCATCTTTGGCTATTTAGTTATCCATGTTCAATGCGGTAAGTTCAATTGTATAAAATTGATCTTGGGCGATGTTTCGTTATTTAGGGTAAGCTTTTAATTTACACCTTTAATCTTATTTAATTAACATGCGATGTGGTACATGATTCAAACCTCATAATACTCTTGACCGCGGTGCTCTTGGATACTGGTTCCTCTGAATAAGTCTTAATATATGTTATTTCTCAAATGATTCGTAATTGAGTTTCATGGATTTTTAAATGGGTTTAATCCATTTGCCCTTACAAAGTGTTTGTGGAATCAGACTTGTCGCATGATTCTCTTAGCTACCTTAATTTCCTTTTAGTGACAAGGCGTGGGTGATGGCTTTTTATTACCATAATATATTTCGAATCTCTAATTTCTATTCTTGTGCTTTGTGCTAATGAAGGGTTTTCGTTTGAGTAGGAGCAAAACTGAATCTATGCATTGTAAGTATGATAAGAGACAAGGTCGAAACGAATAGGAAGTTCAATTTGGGGGGGCAAGTCATTCCGCAAGTGACAAATTTCGGTATTTGGGATCAATTATACAACAAGATGGTGAAATTAATGGTGATGTCAATCACAGAATTCAAGCTGGATAATGTAAATGGAGAAAAGCTACTGGAGTTATTTGTGATCAGAAAGTATCTAATAGGGTAAAGGGGAAGTTCTACTGCACTACTATAAGGCCAACAATGCTTTATGGGAGTGAATGTTGGGCTTTAAAGGGATTACATGAGCATAAAATGGGGGTGGCCGAGATGAGGATGTTGAGATGGATGTGTGGTCATACAAGAAAAGACAAGATTCGTAATAATCATATACGTGAACAAGTTGGAGTGGCCTCTATTGAAGGAAAAATGGTAGAAAGTCGTTTGAAGTAGTTTGGACATTCAACGAAGGCCGTTTAATGCACTAGTGAGGAGGGTGGATCAAGCCGTATGGAGTCCTGTAAAACGAGGCCTCGAAAGGCCAAAACGTATGTTTAATGAAGTCATAAAGAGAGACCTTTTGATTAATAATATACCAAAAAATATGGTTTTCGACAGAGCACAATAGCATCGTGCGATTCATGTAGCCAACCCCACCTAGAGGGATAAAGGCTTTGTTGTTGTTATTGTTGTTGTGTGGTTTGTGCTAATGGGTAGCAGTTATTTCGAACCAGGCAATGTGAATCATATTCTATTTAACTTATCTAAGCTATGAACCCTTGGTAATTTTAGAGGTCAGGGATGATCTGAGAATTAAGTTCTAACTCAAAGTGACACCTGAGCACAACCGCCTAGTATGGTGATGTGAATTGGTGATAGATGTGAACCTGATGAAAGGGTGTGTAGAGGCAGTGAGTCTGGTGATTTATGAATGAAATTGGATAGTGAAACTCAGGAGAGCCATGTTGACTATGAGCACCAAAAAGCCAAATTTATCTCTTAAACTGGATTTACTATCTCAGAGGCACCGCATTGCCATAAATACGTGATGGTGATTGTGGATTGTTTTTTGTTGAGGATCATAAGAACTCTTGACTTCTTGACAAGTGTGACTTGGAGCGCATATATAGATGGTAGATATGGTTTTGATATATTCTTCTTTCAAAATCATAGTAATACTTTCATGACTTGGTCTCCTGCACAGGTACACATAGTTTTAGCTTTAAGTCTGGAAACAAATCATGCGCTATATTTCTTGTGATTATTTGTGGTGAAAATGCGGTATGATGCTTTGTCTACATTAATATGTGGAAGTTTTTTTTTTAATAGTCATTAGTATAGCATATATGTGCCAACCGGTGGAATTAGTTTTAAGTATCCTTTAATTTTTTTTAATTAAATATTAAAGGTGGAACATGATTACATGTTCAATTGGGATAATTAACTTGGTGGAAATTCTGAAAGTTAGTTATTATTTTAAATCGTATTATTAATATCGGAGGTTTCATTGTTTTTGGTTAAATAGTATTCTGTTCGTGAATTAAAGCATTTATGTTGAATGTTTTAATGGATATGACTAATGACTATACTAATATTCCTTAAATACTTTTAAACCTCCAGACTACAATTCCGTGTTATCTTCCCTGAATTTATGGCAACGGTAATTTTGTGATAAGGCCCCAACGGTCAGGCATGGGTGAAATTCTTAATAATAAGGAAATAAAGGATGTTATCAATTGTTTGATGTGATCGAGTGAAAAATTCTTATAAGCCTATTTGCGGTAGGTTGTCTAATATATAAGGATTTGGTGAATGCTCTAGAGATTTCACCACAATCTCATAGGAGCGGCCCCACTCTTCATTCGTATAGGTGACTTCATGAAATGTACCTGCAATGAGTACACCATCCCGTAGGATTATGAAATCATTAAGAGTTTTTGCTCAGCCTTACCAAAATGCATTATAACACTTTCTCATACCATAGGAAGGGACAAGTAATTTATTTTAGTGCTAGTAGAACTAACCAACGGCTTGTTCTTACCCATTAAACCACCTTCATAGGATCACCAATCACAGAGGTTGGGTTGCCATCATTGTTAATTTCAAATTGGCTATATTTATGATGAGTTGGTCTATTCCGTATTGACATGCTAATATTTATGATAATGTCTTAGCTACGAATATTTAAATTTGGAAACATTCTAATTTAATTAGAATGGAAGGGGATTATATATTATATAGTGAGATTCTAATTAAATTAGAATTTTTCTTTGTAAGGTGTGAAAACATTTTTCACATATAGTTGAGATATTTAAAAGTATGGGGGTGCCAAACATGTGGGGTAACCTTGTAAATTTTTAAAGTTGCAGATTGTTTCAAACCTCATTTGATAAAGCAAGATTATGATTTAAAATTAATTATATGGAGGCTTTGTTAATTTTCTGTTAAGAGCAAATTTTAAAAATCATCAAGGTTTTGTGTTGCTTGAAACAAGCATTATGTGGTATGAAAATTTCATCATTTATCTATGGTAGACAAATATGATTTTCAAAATTTGAGGCTATGTAATTATTTTGGTGTAAGGATATAATATTCCTTATGACACTAACACTTTGTTTGAGATGATTTTGCAGCTCAATCCGTGTATATGCACAAATTTGTGGGAATTTGATGGATTAATTAATAAATACTAATCCTTGTGATATAGCTTATATGCTATATTGAGATTGAGTATATATTAATTATGTGGATACCATAAATGTTGGTATAATGTATAGTGGATTCCTATTATATTGAGATATACGGATGTTAATTGAATGTCAATTTTATGTGAGAAAATCCACTGACAGCCAAAAAAAATTATTATGTGAATTAGAGTTTATTACTCTAGAATTCGCTAAAAATGGGAAGCTAAGTTATTAAAACTTCTTAGGAAAAATTGTGTAAAGCTTACATTTTTATGTTGATGAACTGTTATTGCTAAAATAGCAATAGCCATTGTAGAAAGAGCAATGGTTTAAGTGGAAATCGTTTGAGATATATTGTGAATAAGCATGCTTAAAAATTGTGGAGCTATCACAATCGATTTTGTGAGATCAAAGAGTTAACCTATAGATTCGTTAACAAACCCCGGGAAGAATTAAATTAGCTGAGGGGAATGGGACTAAAGCTAATTTGAAATTAATAGTGATGGCAACCCAACCTCTATAATTGGTGATCCCATGAATGAGGTTCAGTGGATAAGAACAAGTCATTGGTTAGTTATGCTAGCACTAAAATAAATTACATGTCCCTTCCTATGGCATGAGAAAGTGTTATAAAGCATTTTGGTAAGGCTGAGCAAAAGCTCTTAATGATTTCATAATCCTAAGGGATGGTGTACTCATTACAGCTACATTTCATGAAGTCACCTATACGAATAAGGAGTGGGGCCGCTCCTATGAGATCGTGGTGAAATCTCTTGAGAATTCATTAAATACCAGGACATGCGCATGGCCTTTTTAATGTGCAAAAATGCGCTGATAGAAAAAAATGTAGGGGTATAATCTGACTCTTAATGCCTCTATTATATGCCCAAGAGATGAGCAGTTTTAAGTTCATAGGACCACCGACATCTCTGTGTACTAAGTGTTATCAGTCTAGGTCTAGTTTTGAGTTTGAAGGACCACCAGATATAATGGTTATATCTACCATATGTGTAACTTAGCTAATGAGGCTATGAGCTCCCTTTGACATATGTGGGGGATTGTTGTAAATATTGTGTGTGAGTGTGTCAAAGGAAGAAGTCTCATATAACTCAAGATTGGGAACGCCCTAGTATATAATTAAATAAGAGTTTGAGTTAATAAAGAGGCTAATAAGAGTCTTTGAACTGACAGTTGGAGATGACTGTTGGAATTCTAATTGATCGGTTTTAATAACATTTAAAAGGTTTTATTACATTAAATTGTCATTAACATTTGTTTTGTAACTGCCACTTTAATTGTCATTAAATCGTTGTTAATGGTCATTATAACTCCCCAACGGTCACATGTTTCTACCTATAAAAGGCAAGGTTCTGTTCACGGTTAGAATACGGAGATCCCTGAGCTCCTCTCCTCTCTCCTTTCTTCTGAGTTACACTAATATTTTTCTGCAATTATGTCACCTAGCTTCCTGCGAGGAGGGTTCATTTTATCCTGAGGAGTGCCACTTCCTACTCTACTAGGGGGGTTACGAAATATCTCCTAAGGACAGCATCTTTGGATGTAACTCGAACTATTTGTTTGTTGTATTTCAACAGGTGCTACCACTAACAATCAGTATGGTGTGAGGTTCTAACGCTAACAGGTAGACCTCAAAGTCACTAGTGCTTTTGTGCTTATAAAACGTGTTCCTGTCCTTATGTTTAAAATTTATATTAACAAAAATTTATAAAAATGAAAAATTTATATTTTTAAAATCAATTGAGCATATTATAATAAAATCTAATTATTCTATATTATGAGTCATTAATCAGTTATTTTGATTTGATTTTAATTTGAACTTCATTTGATTGATCATTCAAAATTCCCTTCAAATTTTTCTTGGTTAATGAATAAATAAAAGTGTGTGCATAAAAGTCTATTTGTCGATCCTGAATTTCAATCTTGTATTTACTTCTTTTATTAGTATATTATATAGACTTTACAATTTTTTTTTTGTTATATTTAATTTAATTTTCATAAAAAAGCTGTCAATATTCTTATCATATTTTTTAATTTGTTATTAATTTAGTGATTAGCAATGAAATTTACGATCCATTAGTTAATTTCATTTGTAATTGCCTGTTTGTTTAGTGTTATATATATATATACATACACATACATATTATGACATTCAATGTTTTAAAGTTACAGTAAGTAATATTTATTGGCTTTAAAGATAAAGTTTCATTTTTTATATTTACTTATAAAATATATATTAAATGATTTGTTTTCTATTTCCCTGCTTATTAATGCATTTATTAATGGTGAAACAATTTGTATTTAAAAATAAGTAGGGGGATTTTAATAAAGTAATAGATTGATTTTACAAACACTTTATTATTTAATAGTTTCTTTTTTTTTTACCTGAAATTTAACACTACCTCCAGTCCTAAATATAAGATTTAGTTGACTTTTATTTTTGAAAAGATTAATGAAGCTCAATAAGTTGATTAATCATATCCTATGTTATGTATGATTAAATTATATATTAGTTTGTAAGCCAGAAAAATTATTTGGGAGAAAAAATGATAAATATAAATACTTTAAAATAATTTAATTAGCTACTTTAATTTCTTCAAAAAAGTTTACTGGGTCTTATATTTAGGACCGGGGTAGTAGTTTCCTTGCTATCTATATGTAAAATGCTTTTGTAACTCTTGATGAACTAGAGGGCGTATGTATTTAAGCATGATTATATATGTTAATACATTGTAATCTCCTGATCCCTAACAATTTGGAAGATGATACTCATAGAATTATATTGACCAGTCTCTTCCTCTTCCTTGAAAATAATTATAAAAAAAACCTATAAAAAATACACTGAAACTGAGAAATGTGGTAAACAAAAGGATGAGAGAAATGAAATAGAGACACCATATATGGCTGATCTCTTCACCGGAAAAGCAAAAACAAACAACTTTAAAAAAGATGTATTAAAGAATTCAATCAATAACGAAAATATAAAAAATTACATATGAACTAATACGAAACCAAACCATCATAAAGAAAATAAAAGAATTTGATATACTTAAGAATCTAAACCTATAAATCAGAATATAATATCTTTTGTCACCAAAATATAAAACAACAAATTAACGTACAAAAATTTCTTGTGACTATTTTCAATTTATTTAGTACAAAAATTGAGTATTGCATATAATAAATATTCTCACTATGATGTGAGGGCTTGATAATTTTGTAAATACCTCTGTAAGTATTATTTAAGTCTAATGATATAGTCCAATATTAGACTTAACCCTCCTAAACTTAGATCATAAAGAAGCCCTGATGAAGAAAGAAAAGAATCCTGATACTAGTGCATGGAATGAGTAAAATGGAAGGATTAGATGAAAAGTAGGGGCTACACGCTAAGTTGAGGGCTTCATGAGTCAATTTGGTTGATTTGGCGAGTTCACTTTTTAACTTAGCAATATGTTCAGCCCGTAAAAAACTCTTTAGTCTAGTAGCACTAGATGTGCCCTTTGTAGTACTAGGTCAGGGGTTCAATGCTCACACTCTTCAGGCCATGCGCCTTCGTCTAAATTCATAAAAAAATGTGTCAGCTAGCTCGTATCAAACCTTGGGACCCATTTGACTCAAACGAAATCGTTGGTAACTCAAATAGACTCGATAAAATTGAACAAAGTCGGTGCTTAGCGTATGATCAATTTAGGCCTTACTTGGAATATAATAATAGCTTTTTAATAATTATTTACGGTATACGAGTTAACTATATAAGAGAAATTTTGTTTTGGCTTACATAAATGTAATGTCCCAAACTTTGGGCCTAGAGACTTAAGGATAAGCCTGTAACAGATAGATGACTAAGCCTAGTTTGGGAAGAGTCCTAAGAATGATGGGAGATAGAAAGACTCTCAGGGACTATTTGATTTGGCCCTACTAGGTAGAGAGCTCGGTATTTGTAGTCTATATGATTAAGTGTCGGTGCATATAGGCACAAAACACATATACGGTGCCATCTGATTGGTTGACAGATGCCACCAAACCATGTCATGATGTATGAGAGTGATTGGTTGAGCGAAATATGCTGGTATAGGTGTGCACATGACATTTTCAGGGTCCACATGTGCACCTTGCGTTTTTAAAAGAAGACATGGGTATGTGGTGACATATGGGGCTCACACATAATCGGACTTGGTATTGTCTCACAGGCTCCGATATGCGTGACGCAATCTTGAGTAAGTCCCGAGTGAAACCCGAGGTAACACTGATAAAGTAACTTTATTAAAGTGACTTTAATAAAGTAACTCATGTTTGCTAATGATGACACAACTTTTGTGTTGGCACAATAAATTGACAAGTGTCCCCTTATCATGACAAAGTACAATAGCACTTTTGTGTTGGATGAATGAGAAGATCACAAGTGTCCCTCATGATGACTCTCACGTTTTCCCTTTTGTGTTGGCATCCCCGGGATGCGCCACCTAGCACCTGAGTCCAGGGAATACACCAGTGCCTTGCCCGGTCATGTACTTGACTTCTTTAACACGGGAGTCTAGGGAAATTTTCAGGCCACTCCTTTCCTTGACAAAAGGATGACTAAAAACCCTAAAAAAGAGGTGGTACCCACGTTATTAAAGCAAATGACATGTGTCACCGAACTATTAGATCACCAGACAAATGGCAACATAGGAATTCGACATGTGGCATAACTTTCAAGACTCCCTCTTAGCCATATATTTCGGCCAGCTACCCCTAAAATCAAAGAAAAATGAAAAAAAATAATTGAAAAATGGTATAGGAGAGATAGAAGGTGAATAGTAACTTTTCATAAATTTAATCCACCGAAACACTACAGAATCGGCGTTTTATCTCAAAATGCCCTTCACAAACCTTCTTTTACTCATCCCAAGCTTCATTTCTATGATTTTGGATTTTCATTTTAAGGGATTTGTGGCATCTTGTCGGCCAGAGTACTGCTGGATTTCTGAACTGGTTGCGGAAATAAGTAGAGGTAAGTGTAGGCTTCATTTTGAACCGATTAGTTTGTTGTTTCGATGAATTTTCATGAGGATAAGGTACTGCTCATTTTTTGGCCAATAGGTGTTTTTAAGGTTTAATTATGATTTAATCATGTATTTATGGTTAGATAATGATTTATGATGATACTGGTTCAAGTTGGTAGACAAAATTTTTTTTGGTGATTTCGGCAAAATTGGATCTATACGGACAGTAGGTGTAGAGGCTGAAGCTTTGTGATTTTGATGATTTTGACATTACCATTGTGCTTAGAATGCAAAATGGTGTGGGAATAACCCTAGTTATAAATTTTGGACCATTGAAAATAAATACTAAAAACTGGAAATTCTACCTGTGTGAACTATGTGCGTGGCAGTTTGATTTTGTGACATTTTTGAATAGGCAAATGATGTCCAAAAATTGTGAAACTTTCCAATATGAAAGTAGATTTATCAAGCTTTAATTTCATAGGTTATATAGGTCTTTTAGATTTGTATAATGGAAGTTCTGTATTTTTAAACATTAGGCATGTAAAATTGGCAAGTTCTGTGGCAGTGTGAATTAAATTATGGTTCTAGAATTTTGTGCACTTAATTGGTAGCAGCAGGTATTTTTCCTTTGTTGTATACTTAAAGAGGGTCACATAAAACTTGGAACCACTCCATTTGGGTTTTTCTAGATTAAGTTATAATTTTTGGAAGTTCAACTAACGAACAAGGGAAAACCTAGAGGTCTAGTTTCTTGGGCATAGCGAGATGATTTCCTGGCCATAGCCTAAAAGTTTTTGGAAATTTTGGCCACAATCAAAGGATTCCTTAGCTATAGCCAAAACCCCAACTTCCAAAATTTCATATTTTTTCAAATTGTTTAGCCTCCCTAACTTCTTGGATATCAAGGGCCATGAGAGGTCAAGGAAGAAGAAATAGAAGAATTTCCAAGAAGTTACAATAGTTTGAAGAAAATGTCCAAGAAGAGAACATGAAAACAAGAGGTAGGTAAACTCTCCTAACTTGCATGTATTTGATATGTGTATGCTTGTGTGATGATATGTGTAATTTCTTGGATGAATTGTATGGAACATATGTGAATGATTGAAGCTTTATTTGTACTCATGCTATGGCCATAAGTGTCATTATGTGTTGGAATTGGTATGCACAGTGGAATAATTTTAAAAATTTTGCCAATCTCAAGAAACAGAGTTAGGAAGAATCGTACCTTTTTGAATTTAGGGTTTTCGATCTCTAGTAGCCAACACCTCATATTTACTCCCTCTACTAGTATCCACACGAATGTTACTTCAACATAGACTGCATACTAGCACCTCTAATGTTTGCTAGGGTTTTCTTGCGGCTCTGAATTCTCATCCGTGTATGAGTTTTTCTGCTCTATCAATTTTATAATCCATGAGGGCTATATTCAAATTTCAAAATTAATCTTGATTAATTTTGAAATTAATTAACCCTTAATTATCTTGATGAGCTAATTAAATAAATTAGATTTAACTAAATCTGTCCAATAGTTTTAGTTTAACCTATTTATTTAATTCGAATAAAGAGCCAACATATTTAATTTATCTTCATAAATTAAATATGAGATACTATATCTCTATCATATTAGTTATTAAATTTAATTTATCTTCATAAAACTAAATTTAAAACTAATATAATAATATTATCATTTATATACATATACACACACAAATATGTATTTAGAAAATACATATATATATATATAATTTTATTAATTTTATTTTCACAAATTTTATATTACATATATAAATATAAAATTCGTCCACCCTAGATTAAACATTGTCTCGTGTTAGGCCATTCTTGTGTGTGACCCTGTAGGCCCATACGAAGTTGGCAGTAAGCCAATAACTGCATGACACAACCTGTCATACAATCATGTTACGTCCCTTTTCTCACAAGATATTTTGGTCAAGGTTGAGGCATGGATGATCTCATCCTCCTGTTCCTAACCATTACTTTCCCAATTCTTGAGTAGTCTGACAACATAAATGGAAACTCCTTTCCTTTATAGTATGGCCATGCATTTCTCAGACTCACTCATCGAGGGGCCTAGTAATATCTCTTTACTAATGTAAGGGACAAATTCCATCTTGACCATTCATATTCCTCTGTATGAAAAATGACTAAACCTGATCGTAGCTTTATCATCACCTGGTTAAAGGTGACTTTTGACTAGTTCAAAGCTTAGCAACTGTCATGTAGGAATCCATGATGGCCTAAGGCTAAAAGGCATTGTGACGTGGTTTGACATGAGATAAGTTTATGACTTGATCCATGTAGCTTTCTCATAGAGAGTCAGTCCAGCACCTTGTACTCTTACAAGTGCTTAAAACTTTGATTCGTACCTCTATATCTTATCAAAGTTATACTGGTCTTGTTTCATCTTTGCTCTCGCATATATGACAGACCAGGGACATTTAAGATAATCTTTATGATTTATCCAAGGATACAGTAATCATGTTTATAATATGATAATATAATTTAGAAAATTCATTAAATTAATAATATTCAAAGTACAATGATTGGCCCCTATGGCACAATTTCCAACATCCTCCCACTTGCCCTGAGTACAATCATTAATTTGCCTAATTCCCATTGCCCTAACATGATGCTCATGCTTTACCTGTGCAAGTGGCTTAGTAAGAGGATCAGCAACGCTGTCTTCTCCTACTACTTTGCATATTTTTATGTCACCTCTATCATTAATTTCTCTAATAAGATGAAATTGCCTGCGTTTATGCTTGGTTCTTTGAGTGACCTAGGCTCCTTGGCCTATGCAATAGCATCGTTATTGTCACAGAACAAATCTATTGGATTTGAGATGGTAGGAACCACCCCTAGTTCAGTAATGAACTTACTGATCCAAACGGCTTCTTTAGTTGCATCCGATGCTGCTATATACTCAGCGTCTGTTGCAGAATCTGCTACAGTGCTCTGCTTAGAGCTCTTCTATCTTACTGCTCCACCATTCAGGAGGAATATATATCCAGATTATGATTTTAAGGTCGTCTTGTTCAATTTAGAAACTTGCATCTGTGTAATTGGTTACACACATTGAGCTTATCATCCCATCTACTATAGACCAAAAATAAGTCCTTAGTCCTTCTTGAGTACTTTAGGATATTCTTGACGACAGTCCAACGACCCTTACTAGGATCTTATTGATATCTGCTAGTCATACTTAAGGCACATGAGACATCTGGTTGAGTACATAACATTGCATACATGATGGATCCAATAGCTGAGGCATACGGAACCTTGCTCATGTGATCTCGCTAATCAGGTGTACTAGGACATATATCCTTGTAAAGATAGATGCCATGAGACATGGGCATATAACCCCTTTTTGAATTTTGCATACTGAACCTATGCAGTATTTTGTCTATGTATGTGCTCTGACTTAGGCCTATTAGTCTTTTGGATGTATCTCTATAGATCCTAATCCCTAGGATGTATATGGCTTCACCTAAGACTTTCATCAAGAAAAACTTTCCTAACCAAGTCTTGACACTCTACAAGGTAAGAATGTTGTTCCCAATAAGTAGGATGTCATCTACATAAAGCACTAGAAATACAACTGCGCTTCCACTAACCTTATTATAAACACAAGGTTTATCAATATTTTGAATGAATCCAAATTCTTTGACCACTTCATCAAAATGATGATTCCAGCTCTGGGATTCTTGCTTTAATCCATAAATGGATCTTTAAAGCTTGCAAACTTTACCAAAGTCCTCTAAACGCATAAAGCCTTCATGTTATGTCATGTACATATCCTCAAGCAGCTTTCTATTAAGGAAGGTTGTCTATTAAGGAAGGCTGTTTTAACGTCCGTGTGCTATATTTCATAGTCATAATATGTAGTAATGGTAGGAAGGATTCTGATATATTTGGCTATTGCAACTGGGGAAAGGTTTCATCATAGTCTACACCATGAGATTGAGTGAATCCTTTTACAACCAGTCATGCCTTGAAGACATTTACATTGCCATCCCTGTCAATTTTCTCCTTGAAAACCCATTTGTACCTGAAGGTTTTTACACCTTCAGGTGGATCGACTAAGGTCTATACCTGATTGTTGTATATGTATTGCATTTTAGACTTCATGGCATTTAGCCATTTCTAAGGTTTGGTCCCATTATGGCTTCTCGATAGGTGGTTGGCTTATTTTGCTCAATGAACAACACATCACGGTTTTCAGTAATAAGAAATCCATATCTCTGAGGCTGATGTCGTATACTATCAAATCTTCCTGGACCTTGTGTTACTTGAGGAGGCTCAGCAACTTGTTGTGAATCTTCTCTGATTTCCATCTATGGTTCTATACTATCTTATGACTCTCAAACTTCTTTGAGATGTACCTTTCTCCTACTGGTTGTTTTAGAGACAAACTCTTTCTTGAAACTTACCATTTTGAATAACAAACACTTTGTTATTGGTGGGATTGTAGATATAGTATCATTTTGTTTTCTTAAGATACTCTACGAAAAGGCCCTTTAAGGATCTGTTCGCTAATTTATTTGAGGCTTGTTGCTTAACATGTACCTCACATCCCTTGATCTTGAGAAAAGATAAACTTGGTTTCTTTCCAGCCCATATCTCATATAGTGTCTTTTCAATTGCCTTAGATAGAACACAATTTAGTGTGAATGCAGCTGTCTCTAGGGCATGTCCCCAAAAGGACGGTGGAAGAGTTGTTTGACTCATCACAGATCGAACCATATCTAATAATGTTCAATTCCTCCATTCAGAAATGTCATTCCATTGTGGTGTTCCTGGAGGAGTCAATTGTGAGATTATCCCATAACTCCTAAGATGGTCAATGAACTCTTGGCTCAAATATTCACTACCTCGATCAAATCAAAGTGCTTTAATTATTTTACCAAGTTGGTTTTGTACTTCATTTTGGAATATTTTGAACATTTGAAAAGGTTCAGATTTATGTTTCATTAGATAGATATAGCCATATCTACTAAAGTCGTCTATAAATGTAATAAAGTACATATAACCTCCTCTGGCAGCTGTATTTAATAATCCACATACATCTATATGAATAAAGCCCAATAAATAAGTGCCCCTCTCAGTATGCCTTGTAAAAGGTGCATATGTTATCTTTCCTAACAAGCAAGATTTGCATGTATCATATGATTCAAAATCAAATGAGTTAAGAAATCCATCTTGATGGAGTTTAGAAATGTGTTTCTCATTTATATGGCCTAGATGACAATACCATAGGTAGGTCGGATTCAAATTATTTGATTTTATCTTTTTAGTAATTACGTTATAGATATTCTCATTATTAGGATGTTCCAAATTTAATATATAATGACCAACATGCAAATCACTATCAGCATAGAAAATGTCATTATGATAAATAAAACCTTTACCATTCTCAGTAATAGAAGTATAACCTTCCTTATCCAAATAAGAAAGGTAAACAATGTTACTACTCAAAGCAAGAACGTAATAGTAATTACTCAAAATTAACAAAAGCCCATTGTGCAGAACTAATTCATAAGTGCCTACAACTAAAGCAGCAACTCTTGCTCTGTTTCCAACTCGTAGGTCCACCTCGCTCTTCTTTGGCTTTCTACTATCCTTTAAATGCTACATATTTGTACAAATGTGAGAACCACATGCAATATCTAATACCCATGTAGAGGAAGTAGAAAAAAGAATGTCTATAACATAAATACCTAAAGCGATAGCCCTGCTACCTTCTTGTTCTTTTTCAGATCTTTGAGGTAGAGTCTATAATTCCTCTTCTAATGACTAGGTTCATTATAGAAGTAGCAAACTCCTTCCTTTAGAGGCTTTGGCTTCTTGGGTGCAGGCTTGGTTTCAGGCTTATTTGACTCTTTAGTCTTACCACTTGAGCCATTACCCTTCCATTTGCCCTTCTCTTTCTGTTTCATACACTTTCTTTTCTGAACCATCAAAACAGTATTGGGCTTTTTCTTTATACTCTGCTTAACAGTTTTGAGCATCCCATACAGTTCAGAAATTGATTTCTCTATGCTGTTCATGTTGTAGTTCATAACAAACTGGTCATAACTCTTTAGGAGTGAGTTTAAGATCAAATCCATAGCTAACTCCTGGCTCATGAGAAATCCAAGCCTCTCAAGGTGATCAATATAGCCATTCATCTTTAACACATGAGCACTAACTGATGCACCTTCAGCTATCTTGCAGGAATATAAGTCCTTTATAGTCTCATACCTTTCTTGCCTTGCCTATTGCTGGAACATTTCCTTGACATAGATAATCATCTCATAAGCCTCCATAAGTTCTAGATCTCTTTTGAGTTCTGGAATTATGGTGGCAAGCATCGGGCAACCTACATCCATATAGTCATCCTTATGCTTGGTACAAGCATCTCTCTGAGCTCTTGGAGTATTGGCTGGAGGCTCCTCAGGAATGGGTTGATCTAGGACTTAAGCCTTTCTTTCCTGCTTGAGAACAAATCTCAAGTTCCTTAACCAGTCAAGAAAGTTTGTCCCCTTGAGTTTATCCTTCTCAAGGACGGATCACAATAATAGTGTAGCAGTATTACTAGTTGACATGATTCTACAATAAAATATGCAAAGTTTAGTTAGTAATCTCCCACTAAATTAATAACCCTCAATATAATAATTAGTAAGCTAAGATCCATATTTCACCTAAATTTAAGTCCGCTTTGGCAAGACGCTTAAATTCAAGTTATTTAGGTAGGTAACCTCTTTACCAATTACATCACATATAACTCTTAGATGTTTATGGGATTCGATCATTATATAATCCGCATTTTTAATCCCATCTAATGCCTTGAGATCCAAATTGTTTTGTTAATCTCAATTAAGTCAAAATAATAATGAATGTTGTGAGTAGCACCATTACTCACACTTGTCTCATCAAAATAACTCAAATGCACCCACTTTAGTGGTTTCAAAAATTGAGCGAGCTAGGTTTGGACTAGTATTAATTAATTGACGGCATTATGACTTAAGATTTGAAAAGAAATACATTGAGAAAAACTTCGTTTAAACATACGAGGGGAGTGAGATGAGAATAGAATGTACATTGAGACAATTTAGAGGAAGACATGGCACGAAGGCCGTATTTAAATGTTATAATTCTTGTAAAAACTAAAGCCATATTGTTCACTATGCCCAAACAAGTTTGAAAGTAAAGCACAACAAGGAACAATTCATACAATATGAAAAGCAATAAATGTCGTGATTAGGTTATTTCGTGTTATGAACAGTTAGTCACGACGGTCCCCCGGAGCTTTTTGAAAAAGGTACATTCCTTTTAAAAGAAATATTTGAAAATTTAAAATATTTAAAAATATCTGCCCAAATTATTAAAATATTTGTTTTAGTTTAGTTTAAAAGGATTTCAGCCTAGTTTCATAAACGGCCCATAACACTTCTGATCCAAATTGTCTTCCCCACACTTTCAGATCCCTAAAACCCGAATAGAGATCCAAACTAAACTCGATTGTTCTTGCAACCAGTTGTGAGCTTTAACCAATTCGAAACAAAAAAATGATGACTTCCAATTTTGGATCCAATGCAGAACATAAATCACAACACCAGCAACAAATCACATAAGTTCGACTTTCTTAAAATCAAAAACATATTTCAATGCATACAATACACAATAGATCACATACAATTCGAATTTCTCAAAATTGAAAACTAAATTAGATATATATTCGATCGTCTTCTTACAAGCATACATATATATCTCATATATATATCACATGTATAATAACATAAACTCAATTTAAATGCATAATTGACTTATCTCTGATACCACTATTGGAATTGGCAGGCACAGCAGGATAATTTTAAAAATTTTGCCAATCCCAATCGATGATCTATCAATGACGTTTAAACAGAGTTAGGAAGAATCGTACCTTTTCAAATTTAGGGTTTTCGATCTCTAAGAGCCAAACCTCCAATTCACTTCCTCTATCGGCATCCACATGAATATTACTCCAACACGGACTGTGTGCTAGTACCTCCAACATCTGCTATGGTTTTCTCGCGCCTCTGTATTCTCATCCGTGTACGAGTTTTTTTGCTCTATCAATTTTATAACCCATGAGGGCTATATTTGAATTTCAAAATTAATCCTGACTAATTTTTTTGATAAGCTAATTAAATAAATTCAGTTTAATTAAATCTGTCAAACAGTTTTAATTTAACCTATTTTTTTAATCTAAATAAAGAGCCAACAGATTTAATTAATCTTCATAAATTCAATCTGAGATACTATATCTCTATCATATTAGTTATTAAATTTAATTTATCTTAATAAAACTAAATTTAAACTAATATAATAACATTATCATATATATATACAAATATGTATTTCAAAAATACATATATATAATATTATTAATTTTATCTTCATGAATTTTATATTATATATATAAACATAAAATTCATCCACCCTAGACTAAACATTGTCTCGTGTTGGGCCATTCTTATGTGCAACCCTGTAGGGCCTTACGAAGTTGGCAATGTGCCAATAACTGTATTAACCTACAAGTCGCAAGCAACCTCTAGCAAGACATTACGACTACCTAATTCATATGAGGATCATTAACACGAAGTAACCTGTCATATAACCATGTCATGTCCCTTTTATGGCACAATTTTTCGGCAAAGGATAAGGCATGGATGATATCATCCTCCTATTTTTGACCATTACTTTCCTGATTCTTGAGTAGTCTGACAATAGAAATGGAAACTCCTTTCCATCGTAGTATGGCCATATATTTCTCAAACTCACTCATCGAGGGACCTAGTAATATCTCTCTACTAATGTAAGGGACAAATTCCATCTTGACCATTCATATTCCTCTACATGAAAAACCACCAAGCCTTATCGTAGCCTTTATCATCACTTGGTCAAAGGTGACTTTTGACTTATTCAAAGCCTAGCAACTCTCATATAGGAATCCATGATGGCCTCAGGTCGAAGGCCATTGTGACGTGGTTATACATGAGATAAGCTTATGACTTGATCCATGTAGCTTTCTCATAGCGGGTCGGTTTAACACCTTGTACTCTTACAAGTACCTAAGACTTTGATTCGTATCTCCATAACTTATCAAAGTCATATTGATCTTGTTTCATCTTTGCTCCCGTATATATGACTGACTAGGGACATTTAGGACAATATTTATGTTTTATCCAAGGATACAGTCATCACAGTAAACATACAAATAATATGATAACATAATAGAGAAAATTCATTAAATTAATAATGTTTAAAGTATAATGATTAACCCTTAGGGCACAATTTCCAATATTATGTTTGCATAAATTTATATAAGCAAGCATATCATACATAAAGCATTATCTTGCATGCATAGTTAGTGTAATATCTCAAATTTTAGGCCTAAACACTTGAGGATAATCCTGTATCAGGCAGACGACTAAAAGTCCAATTTGAGAAGAGTACCGAGAATGTTGAGAAATAGAAAGAATCTCGAGGGCTATGTGATCCGACCCTACCGGGCAGAGGGGCCAGTATGTATAGGTTGGAGGATCAAAGTATCGGTGCAAATGTGCATAGGACATACATACGATGCCATTGGGTTGGTTGAAAGATGCCACCCAGCTATATCAAAAGTAAAGGACAAGTTAATCGAGTAAAGTGTGCCGGTATATGAGTGTACAGGGCATTTCTAGGACAGACATGTATACCTAGCATTTCTGGGAATAGACACTATTGTGTTTTGCCATGTGGGGCCCACACACAAATAATTTGACCTGACATCATTTGGCAGGTCTCAGTATGTATGAAGCAATCCCGAGTAAGTCCCGAGTGAAACCTAAATAAATACCGATAAAGTAACTTTATTAGCTTTAATAAAGTAAGAAATCATGACACCACTTTATGGTTGGCACCATAGGAAAGTGACATGTATCTATAATGATTACACTCACTATTTCTACTTCTGGACTGGCACCATAAAAGGTTACACTTGTCCCTTCATCATGAGAGTCATAAAAGGACTTTTGCGTTGGCACTCTCTGAACGTGACACTTAGCACAATAGTCAGAGTAATTTGCTGATCTCTGGCCCGGTCGTGTACTTGACTTCCCGAACACCAAATTCAAGCGTCTGAGAAATTGTTAGGACTCTCCTTCCCCTAAAACAAGATGGATAAATCCTGAGAAAAGAGGTGGGACCCACTTTATTAAAGCAAGTGACATATGTCACTGAATCATTGGATCACCGAACAAATGGCACTGTAGGAATTTAGACACGTGGCAAAATTTTTCATGACTCCCTCTTAGCATATAATTTCATCTAACATGGGAGAAAGGGGAGAAAAATCAGAAAACAATCATTGAAAAATGGTAAAGGTGAGATACAACATGAATAGTAACTGTTTTTGAGCTTCGGAGCCGATTTCACCTCCGAATCGGCGTTTTCTCTCAAAGTATCCTTTGTAAACCTTCTTCTACTCATCCTAAGCTTCATTTCTACGATTTTGGATTTTCGTTTGGAGGTGTTTGGTGACTTCTTGCTAGATGAAGTACTGCCGAATTTTCGAACCGATTACAGAAATGCGTAGAGGTAAGCGTAGGCTCCATTTTGAACCATTTGGTTTGTTGTTTGGATGAGTATTCTTGAGGGTGGGTACTGTTCATAATTTAGCCAAGGGGTGTTTTTAAGGTTTAATCATGTATTTATGGTTAGATGATGATATTGGACCAAGTTGTTGGACAAAATTCTGTTTTGGTCACTTGAGTTTAAAATGGGTCTGTACGGTCAATATGATTAGGGGTTGAAAATTTGTGATTTTGATGATTTTCAGATTACCATTATGTTTAGAATGGAAAATTATGTGGGAAAATATGTGATTATGATTTTTGAAGCATTACACATAATTCTAGAATTTTTATAAGTTTGAGTTGTTGCTGCCCAGATTCATTTCTGGTATTCTTGTGCTGTGTTCTTAAATAGCCAAACTTAATCCAAATTGCTTGAAATTATACAACATGAACGTAGACATCTTGGTCTTTAATTTGATAGGTATTATATGTCATTTGGATATGTGGATTGAGATATATGATTTTTCAAAGTTTGATGTTGATTCTGGAATGAAATATGTGGCAGACTGGGTTGATGAATTTTCTGGGAAGTGTATGGCTATAATTGGGCCTCTATAATATTTTTCCCTTAAAGTAGACTCAAAGAAATTTAAGTAGGAATTTGAACCACCCTAATTGGAGTTCTATAGAATTTGTTATGAATTTTCAAAATTTGGTCAAAATACTGGCAGCTTTTAGCTACCATGTGAATTTAAGAAAGAAAGGGCCAAATGTAATTTCTTTGAACTCTAAGGGTTAAGTTGAGCACTTGGGGCTAGTGGAGTCATACTAGAGGTTCACTGATCTTGGCTCTAATAATATCATTATTTATCTAGGGCCATGAGGCGACTAAGAAGACGTAATTTCAATGGTTGGAACAAGGTACAAGAGGAGAACTCGAGAAAAAAGTTAGTAAACTTACCCTACTTGCATGTCCTTGATATTTATACTTGTGTATTGATATTGTAACACCCCAAATTTTATATTCACCAAATATATTGTAATTATTTGTGAAATTCAATAAAATGGTGAATAGTCATGAATTTGGAATTTATGAATTTTATAAATATTCATATTCATGAGAAAATGGGAAAAATAATTATGGAATTAATTTGGATAATTTTAAAAGGCCAATATTAAGGTCCAAAAATGGTGAAATAATAGAGAAAATATTTGGTCCAAAAATAGGTGGGAATTGGCCAAATGAAAAGAGGAAAAGAAACTAGATTAAAAAGGTAATGACAAAATTGTAATTTTGCCAATTTAGCACAAAATTAATTATTTTCTGATTAATTGAAGTTAATTTCAATTAATTAAGGAAAATAAAGGAGGAAAATATATTTGAAATATTTTGGTCAATTAAATTGAATTTATGAAAAATTTGAGGAAAAAGTGCAATTTTGACCAAAATTGAGACTTTACGTATATACATAATCGGAACAAGTTGTGAAGCCAATTGAGACCAAAGGGTAGGAACCCTAGGTATCTCCTACATGTGGCATGAAGAAAGAAATATTGGTTGGGTTTAATGAGCATGGTTACATGTGCATAAGGATTTATGTATATAAGTTAAGTTTTGGAATTTTTAGAAATTCCATAAATCATTAAAATTATATATGTTATATTATAATATATCACCATCTTCCTCTTTATTCAGCCATTTTCACGCCAGAACCAACCTGAACATAGGAAATGAACGTGTGGAATTGTAGAGAAAGAAAGGGAAGAGAAACTTCAAAGGTAAGTGATTTCCTCTGTAAATCGGTTCCTAACATGTATAACTCCGCTTCTAAGCTATTCTTCTATGTTCTTTAAGGTTGTGAACTCAAAAATTCTGTGTTGAGACCTAGGGTTTCCAGCTACATCAAGAAAAGCCAAAAGAAATTGAAAGGTAACTCCCAAACCTTCGTATATTGACTATTCTGGCTGCTGTGAACAATTTAATAGGTGAAATTTTGCCAGATTGTCTTTGTTTGTAAAATTTGGAATTGTTGTGATGGAAGTATTATGCTGCCAAAATTGGTACCAAATGGTAGTTCTGATGTAATCTAATAGTTAACAAAGTGATTAGAAGTAGAAAAAAACACATCTGTGAAGTTAGAACCGAAAAACCCCAATTTTTCTTAGAGTTTTTCTAAGGTTTGAACAGGATGAGATCAAGGAGTTAGAGTTGGATTTTAAATTATTTGATGATTTCATTAAGTTCAGGAGGAAAAATTAGGTGGGGTTACAGTTGGTCAATTTTTCAGGAAAGCCCTAAAAAGCATAAATATGAAAACGCCCTTGAAACCCTTAAAGCGGGGATGCCAAGGGCAATTTCATCCTTTGGTAGTGAATTTGGTAATTCTGAGTTCAGAAATTGATTCCCTGGGTGAAAATAAGTTAAAATAGCCCATGCCAAAATTTTAGGAAAAGTACAGTCGATCGAGTAGTGCAGGGTCGGGCGGGGGTCCTAGGGGCGTTTTAATAAATTTTCACCATAGGTTAATATAACCACAATAAACACTATGGTAGTTCCCAAAAAATACAAGAATAGGTTTTGACCTAATTATTGTACATTTAACATTTTAGGACAGGGTTAAGCACCTGAAGTTGACACGTTTCACGAGGCACACGAAACAGGGGTGATAGAGCTTTGAGGTAGGGACATTATCTTTCATACATAATGCCATAGTTCATATGAATATTGGGATGCCATTATTTACGCTTTTAATCAACATGGTTTGCCTAGCCGAGGCAGTTAGTGCTAGAAGTACACTTACACCTAAGGGTTAGTTGAGAATCCTACCAGTATAGGAATAGTGGCGTAGGTGCCCTACTTATGTATACATGATGATGTGTTATATTATTCCTTAACTGGTGCATACATGGCACATATCATATTTACTTTTCATATTTTATATAAATGATAGTATGTTTCTACTGGGATTCCTTGGAATATCACCCCTTTTTATGAAACAAAATATCTCAGCGAGTGCCAGTGGTTCAAAAGGCAAGGACATAAGTAAAGGGAATTGATGGGCACGTGTCCCGAGATGAAGACAAAGTTCATGGTTAATGTAGCTATGTTTGAAACACTTTTGGATATTTTGTAAGATTTGTAGATATTATCGAATTCTTTATAGTTGATTCTAGTATGTAACAATTACTTTTATCAGTATATATGTACTTTTTTATATGCCTATGGAACTTGGTCTCTATTACTCTATGTATATCGAAATGGAAATGAGTGTTGACAAATATGGCTTATTTCTTTGCTTGATTATGTGAAGAATGTATGGATGATTGTAGCTCTGTTTATGTTACATTGTGGCCATAAGTATGTTACATGAAACATTGAGTATGTAGATAGGTCATTATGTGAATATGAGCCTTTGTAAGACAAGCATGTCAGGCACTTGCATTTATCTTGCATGCATTGTTTAGTAATTGTTTACTACTGAGATTCCCTATATCTTCCTCTATAATATCCCAAAAGTGATTAAGGGTTAAGGACTCCAAAAGTGAATGTAATTATTGTTAAATAAACACTTTTAGAGAACACAACGAGTATTTTGATCTAAATGTGCAAGAATCAGTGCCCAAAGCCTGTATTTGAGTTCAATTGTGGATTAACACCTAAATTGAAATAAATAAAGGGAGGGCACATAGTATGATGTGATGGAATGAGAAAATGTGTTAAGTAGTAATCTAGTAGAAAATGCCCAAACCCATTTTCTAAAATTTAATTGTGATAACAAACTCTAATTAGGATATTTTGAGAGATCATTATCCTCTTCCAAAGGGCCATAAATTTCATCCAATATGAGTCAATAGAGAGAAAATGAGTATGTGGACACAAATGGTGACCTTGGGAAGCCATTAAAGTCAAGTGAAAAAGAAAAGAAGAAAAGTCAAAAATTGTAGGCTAAAGTTGTGTCATTTAAAGAGGCAAATAAAGTAACATATTTAGGCACTGGGAAGAGCTCATTTACATTACTTTATGGGTATAAGGCAAAGGAAAAAATGAGTAAATTCCAAATGCCAAAAGATGTAGTATGAGAGTCAAGTAGAAGGTGGACTTTGAAGAGTCAAAGTGTCAAACTATATTTTCTCTCTTCTCTCTTCCCTCTCCCCTCATTAAGTCAGTTAGGTGTGCATGTGAGAAGCTAAAAATCTGCTCCATCTTCATCTTGTGCTCTCTCTCTCTAAGCTCCATTTTCCCCAAGCATGGAAGGAAGAAAGAGAAAGGAAAAGATTTTTGAAAGAAGGTGTTCTAGTGCTTAAGAAAACTTGAAGGTGGTGGAATCAAGAAACAAGCTTTGGAAAGTGAAAGAGGATTTGATATTTGCCCTATACTCGACCAACTGGTGCTGGAATCTGAATGGAAAGAACAAGGTAGTGACACTTCCTCTTATACTATATGTAATGCATTGTATGTATGTGATATCATTAAATTGTGTATTGCCAATGTTGTGAAGCCAGTTGCTATGTGTATGCTATAAAGCTATGTGTATATTGTGACGCTGTTCATGCATCATGTATATATTCCTTTGAGTTGCACCACCATGCCAAGAGTCCTCCGGTAGCTAACAACAACCGTGGTAATGGTAGGTGAAAGAGGATAAAGATGGGGTGTGACAATAAATAATTTGTGGATGTGAAAGCCGAAAGGCTATATGACAGCTATAAAGGCTATGTGACAGCTGGTAAGGCTATGTAAAAGGCGAAAGGCTATGTGTAAGCTATGAGGCTATGTGTATGCCGTTGAGGCAATATGTATACTATGATCGTTGTAGCTATGCTGATTGATGATTTGCTTACATGCTATGTGATTATATATTGTATGAGTGACTTGTTGCTACTAGGATTCTTTTGAATCTCATTCTTTCCATTGACTAACCTATAGACAGGGCAAGTGGCTCGAAAAGGAAACAAACAACCAAGGGTGGCTAGGGCTCCTGTAGGGATATGATTTTGATAGTTGGTTGTCAAATTTTGGTTGGGATTACTGTACATATTATGGACATAAATTTTTGTATGATGTTATGTAATCCCCTAGTTGGGAATTTGTTGGGATGGTAATGGCCGTAAACCCTTAAGTTATTATATGAAACTTGGGGTTGCCGTAAATTATAGTGTGCACTTTGATATGTATAAATGCAATTGAATTGCACAGGTTAATTATATTTGAAATGTGAGTATAAGGCCGAATTAAACATGTTTTAAAATTTTTTTTGAAAACTCTATCCTATGGATAGTATTGGAAATAAGTCTTTTAACATTTGATGGTCTCTAATTCATCTTAATTTACACCCTCCCCCTACCAACCATTTAGACAGGTGAACACAGGAGGTGTGCTGGGAAAGAGAAGAGTTCTATATGAGATGAATGTAGTGGTGAAATGAAAACTAGGATATGTCTATAATACTTGTAATGGGTTTAGACACTTTGATAGCCCTATGGCTATACTATCTGTGTATGTATATACATATATATATATATATATATATATGCAAATGAAAGAACTAAGATAAGTATATGAATAATCTGGCTAAATAAATGAGTAGTGAATCTCTCTGATTGAATTGAATAAAGATGAAAATCAATGAGTAATAGTGAAGTTGTGAACTATGGAATGGCACTTCCATAAGATTTTGAAATTTTCTGAAAAAACCCACTCAACTACAAGTTCAAATCATGTCCTGAGGTTGGGAATTGAAAGAACTTTAGAAATGAATATCACTTCATGGTTCAAATTTACTGTGTAAAAACTTATCAGATGACCATAAAAGTTAATGATGTTATAGTTAGCATTGTTTACTACTGAGATTCGCTTCAAATCTCACCCTCCCCTAACCAACCATACAGGTGTGATGAAGTACAGAAAAGTATTGCAAGGAGTGGAACGAGAGGGAACTACGACAAAGAAGTGAAGTGTAACTCCTTACTTCTATAATCAATCTGATTATTTTTACGTAATGAATTCAAACCACGAAGTGATATTCATTTACAAAGTTCTTTCAATTCCCAACCTCAAGACATGATTCGAACCTGTAGTTGAGTGGGTTTTTCAGAAAATTTCAAAACTTTTAAAACACTATCATAAAGTGGTTCGTAAATCATCATTTATTAATTCTCTTTATTATCTTAATCACAGTGATTCTTTACTCATTTTTATGTGTGGAAGGTTTCTTAACTAATGGCTTGTACCGTGCTATTACCATTTCTAATTCAATTATTGTGCTTAGGAAATTTGACTTGTCTGTCACGCAGTGATGTACAATTAATCACTTAACATTTATTACACAACGGTTCAATGCGTAAATAATTCTTCTCCTTTGTTGCAACTTCTTCTCCTGGCACAGCGTCCTGCACTTTTCTTCAGTGCTCTGCTACCTATATGGTTGGTGAGGGAGAGTGAGATTCATGAGAATCCGAATAGTGAACAGTGCTAACAAATGCATACAAGAAATGTTTTGTGCATTACAGGCTTGCTTACATAAATTCATGCCAACATAATGACATGTATGCATGCTCAATGTTTAACACATTACACTAATGGCTATAGTATACGTAAAATAGATCTTCACTCATTCACATATGCTTCATACAATTAATCAAAGCAACTAACACATCAATACACAAGCACACATATCCAATTATGCAAGTTAGGAAAGTTCCCTACCTTTTGTCTTCAAGTACCCTCCTTGTACCTTTTCTTTCAACCATTGAAGCTTCTTGGAAATTCTTTCACTTTTCTTCTTTCTTTACTTCTCATGACCCTACATAAATGGCTATTTATTAGAACCATGACAAATAAATGTCCAATAGGCTACTTTAGCCTCTAGGACTTGTCTTTATTCTTTGGGCCATACTTGTACCAAATTTTAATAACCTAAGACACCTTGGTTAGTTAACTTTAAAGTTAACACATTAGGCACAATAGGTACTTAATAGGCCAACACTAACTTTATGGGCTTTATTTAACCATTAAAATTTAAATTACCAATTACCCTTACTTTCTTATTTTCACTTAAATACCAAAATCTACTAGAATTTTCAATAATCTTTGAAAATTCATAAATTTTTCTAGGAAACTCTAACTATGATTATTTTAAAGGCTATGTGACCCCTAATCAGTGTTGTTTCTGGGAAAAATATATCCATTACACTTCTAGATGTACATCAATACAATATCTCACTTAATTGATCACTGCCCCAAGAATTTGCAAGTTTTTCAGACCAAACTTTAGAAATTCAAAATTAATTCTACAAAAATCTAAATGGGTTTGTTCTAGGTTCTATATAAATCTATATAAGTCCTCTTCCAGTGAAAAATATCACAGAGCATTTATTACAACCACACATTTTCTTGAAATTTGTCAAACACAGATTGCCACAAATTTCATTCCAAAATCAAGGTCAAAGTTTGAAAAATTATAACTATCAATCTACTACTCTAAATGGTTCATATTTTAAATTAAATTAAAGCCCAGGATATTGACTTCAATCCTAAAAATTTCATAGCATTTGGACTAATTTTGACCTATAAAAAAGATATTGGAAGTTGTCTGCCTCTAGAAAACAAATTCAAGCATAGTTGAACATAACTTCCAAAATCATCATAAATCATCATTTAACTATAAACACATGATTAAACTATGAATAAACCTCAAAAATACCCCTTGGCTGAAATATGAATAGTACCCACCCTAAAAATACTCATCTAAACAACAAACCTATTGGTTTAAAATGTAACCTACGCTTACCTCTACGCATTTTCGCAATCGGTTCGGACATCTGGCTGTACTCCAGCAAGTGAGATGGCACCAAACACATCAAAATAAAAATCCAAAACCATATAAATGAAGCTTAGGATGAGTAGAAGAAGGTATGTGAAGGGTATTTTGAGAGCAAATGTCGATTTGGTAGAGTTACGATGGATTGAAGTCAAGAACAATTACTATTCATGCTCTCTATCTCTCTTCTAACATTTTCTTGTAATTTTTCTTTGAATTTTGTGCAGCTGGATGAAAATATATCGCCAAGAGGGAGTCTTCAAAAGTTATGCCAAGTGTCAAGCTCTTATGGTGTCATTCGTCTGGTAATCCACTAGTTCGGTGACAGGTGTCACCTCCTTTAATAAAGCGGGTCCCATCGCTTTTCTTAGGCCTTTAGTCGTCCAAATTGTTAGGGAAAATGAGGGTCTAATGGTTTTCCCTAGCTCCCGAGTTCGGTGTTTGAGAAAGTTAGTGGGTGACCGGACTAGAGACCGGTGGATTTTCTCGGTTCAGGTAACTTGTAGCACCTTATGAGTGTGCCAACACAAAATACAAAAAGTAAGTATCATTATTAGGGACAAGTGTTACCTTCCTAGCAAGCCAAAACAAAAGTGACATGGTACTTTTCTTGATGAATGGACAAGTATCACTTTCTTATTTGTCTAACACAAAAGTTGAGTCAGCATTGCTCATCATGACTTAGTTTATTAAAGCTACTTTAATAAAGTTACTTTATCAGTGTCTACTCAGGATTCTACTCGAGACTTACTCCGGATTGCTTCATGTATATTGAGGCCCGCCAAATGGTACCAGGTACCGACGTCTACTCCAAAAACACAGAGTACACATGTCTGCCTTGAATATGCCAAGTGTACACCAATACCGGCATATTTTGATCGACCAATCAGTCCTATACCTCATGATATGGCTGGGCGTGTCTTTCTACTAACCCAATGGCACCATATGTGTCTTATGCACATTTGCACCGATACTTTGATCCTACTGCCTACGCATACTGGGCCCTCTGCCCAATAGGGCTAGATCCCATAGTCCCTTAGAGTCTTTATATCTAGACATTCTTGGGACTTTTCCCATACTGGGCTTAGTAGTTGCTTGATATAGGTTTATTCTTAGAGTCCTAGGCCCGAAATTTGGGATATTACATGATGATTAATCTATTATGTATTATTTAAATACTTTGGTAGCCCTATATGGCTACATTATCTATATAAATATACAAATGAATGAACTAAAAATGAGTAGAGGAATAATCTAGCTAAATAAATGAGCAGCGAATCACTCTGATTGAATTAAATAAAGATAAGAATCACTGAGTAATAATGAAGTTGCGTACCACTGAATGACACTTCCGTAAGATTTTGAAATTTTCTGAAAAGCCCACTCAACTACAAGTTTGAATCCTATCATGAGGTTGAGAATTGAAAGAACTTTATAAATGAATATACTTCGTGGTTCGAATTCGCTGCATAAAACTCATGTCTATAGCTTTGTATTTTTAATTTGTTTATAAACTTTGTCATTTTTTTTGCTTAAAAAAAGGTGGTTGCATAATCAATCTTTAAAAATTTTTTAAAAGTGAAATACATAACGGTCATTAAGTAAAACCCATCACTTGTTAGAATACCAAGTAAAAAAATGTGAATTACATAACATTTATTAACAAAGAACCATGATAAGTGTAAACAAATAAATAATTGTTATTTCGTAACAACTATGACGTAAAGTCTCAGGCACGATATCCCAAAAACAAACCTACCATTCCTCTTCCATTTAAACATCTGAAACAAAATACACTTAATACTTAGATTATTTGAAATGTAACCCACTAACATCTTAACCTTACGACTCATGTTGTCTTTTTTAGCTTTTGGGAGTCATTTTTAGTCGAATCCCACCATAAAAAACCTCCAACTGACTTCTCAGTGACATCCACACTAGTGTATACACTTAACCCTTGTCTCAGTGATTTCTATGCAAGTTGTTTTAGTTCATGAGCCCTAGCCGGTTGGCCTGCCTTTGTGACGTCACGATGTGTTAAAGCATCCAAGGTGACATTAAATTGCTTTTGTGTAGTTACATTTTTTTAGAAAACCCATTATTTCTCTAATCAAAGTTTCCTTAAATTACCTTTTTAAAGTTATGTTTTTTTAGAAAATCCATTATTGCTCTAATTGAAGGTTCTTTAAATATCTTTTGTTAAGTTATGTTTTTTTTGGAAACTCTATTATTTCTCTACTGGAATGTTTCTTTTCGATTACAGGAAGTTGTCAACCCACTGCTTTGATTCACATTTCCTACCCTATTGATATATTTTGAAGTCACTTCTGGAGATATAGATCCTAAGTAAATACCTCCTTACTTGGAAGTATCCATGTCTCCAAATGTTACTTCGAATATATCAATAGAGATGTGATGAATAAACTAGTTCAGTCATACTAAAATGTGATAAAGTATTCAAGGTGACATTAAATTGCTTTTATGAAGTTATATTTTTTTGAAAAATCCATTATTGCTCTAATAGAAGGTTCCTCTTCTATTTTTGTATTGACTAGGTGGCACCAAGTTAAGAGATCTAAAATTCAACATTTGGATTAGTCATAGACTCTTTATTGTAAGAGTTTTAAAGCTACTTAGTCTCGACTCTAACTAATAGAGTAGTACTTCTAACATATATTAGCCATGCAATATGGGATGTATCAAGATTTTCTAGGCTATGTGGCTTGAATCAATTGCACTCTTGACCTATATATCTCATAAAGTAAGTGTTCATCACCTATACCTTATGTCTTATCAGTAATTAAGCCATGAAAGCAATAGGTTGATTAAAAAAAACAAGAATATCCATATATAGGAAAGGATGCAAGGGGTAAGCAAACACTTGAGCAGCTCAAGCATTTCCTTACCCCTTGTTTTGCTCAAGAGTTTGCGTACCCCGTGTGGCTTTCTAATACGAATATTCATAGGTTTTTTCCCCAATCCATTGCTTTTTAGGGTTAATTCCAGTGAAGAGATGGAATTTATAGGTAAATAGTCATATTATCACTTATATAGGTCAACAGTTGTCATTGATTCTCCCCATAGAGTCTGGAATGTCTTGATCAATCCCATATTGCATAGAAAATCAATGTGGGAGGTATTGTTCTATTGTATATAGTCTAGTCCAACTAGCTCAAAAACTCTTACTTGAAGAGTCTCACAACCATACATCACGATTATTATATAACAACCATCATTATATACTATAAAATTTCATAGCTCTTATTTAGGAACTATTATTTATGTTACTAAATAAATTGTGGTTGTCAAATAAGACCATTATGTATAATGTAAGCATTGCAATATATTACAACGATTGTTCACGTGTGTCTGTCAATTATTATTATAGTAATGTGCATATCATGGCCTCACCAAGCCTTAAACATAACGGGTGTTATCTTATAATGTTATAATACATCAAAAATAAATAATGATTAAAAACCATAACTTATCTGCGCGGAGTAAATATAGTGCTCGCATATATGACAGTTCAGAATCATAAAGTATGATAGTTAATAACCGTCATGTATCATAATTTTCTGTAGTAGTGAATGAAAGAAAACAAGTTAGGGAGTTGATAAGTAGTAATTAAGGTTATGGCATACTACTACATGGTTACTAAGAAACGTCAAAACCCTAAACCCTAAACCTTACTACTGCTACTGCTGCTGCTACTGCACCTTCTACTACTACTTCTGCTGCTGCTCCTTCTACTCCTACTGCTGCTGATGCTGCTGCTACTGCTACTGCTCTACTGCTACTACTACTACTCCTACTATTACTACTACTACTACTCCTACTACTACTGCTACTGCTACTGCATCTACTGCTGCTACTGCTCTACTTCTACTGCTACTACTACTACTGCTACTCCACTACTACTACTACTACTGCATCTACTACTGCTACTAGTGCTACTACTGCTGCTGCTGCTGTTACTACTGCTACTACTGCTGTTACTGCTGCTGCTGCTACTGCTGCTGCTACTGTTGTTGCTACTACTGCTGCTGCTACTGCTACTCCTCCTCCTACTCCTACTGCTACTCTTACTACTACAGCTACTGCTACAACTGCTGCTACTCCTACTACTGTTACTACCACCACCACCACCACCACCACCACCACCATGACTACTTAGGGGACATGCTTAAGCAAGTATGACCAGCTGTGAATTGGGTTTGGGAAAATATCAAAGAAAAGGAACCCTGATGAGAAGTTTTTCCATGAAGAGATAGCTTCAATTGATTTGTATAGCATTACTCTAATGGTTTGACAGTGAATTTAATATCTTTGCATCCTTAAATATAATTATAATTAATATTAAGCCTTCTAGACAAATATTTTTTACATGGATCTTTTGATTTCCTATAAACTAACTCTATTTGTAAACATTGAAAACTTTATATAGATATAATATACACACATACAAAACTAAACCCAAAAAATATAATAATAGTAATTACAAAATAAAAATATTTATATTTCTTCCACCAGAAAGATAAAAAGACATGTTGAATTTTTTTAAAAGAAAATAAATAAAACCTTATTCGATCAAGAGTTTGAAACCTGCTAATTAAAATCTTTAAGAATTCAAAATATTGAGGGAGACAGGAGTTCTTTGAAATTATGAAATGAACTAGATCTTGAAGTATAAGGTTTTTTGTTATAGTACAATAGACTAGTACTACTATAGTACAAAAGAAGGGTTATATTACCAACTAGTGAAGTAATGAATTGTTAGTACGAAGTAACGAATTGTTTGTACGAAGTAATGAATTTGTAGTACGAAAAATCAATAAAGGTCATTGGTGTACTATAATGTCTCCAGGTTTGGTTTACTTTTATGAGTTCACATATATATGTGTGCGCACGTGTTCATTAATTCTCCAAACCACAAGATAGTGAAAGAGATTTATGTGGAAAAATTAATGGCAGAGTTTGCCAATAATGGAGAAACAGTACCGTTAAGTGCAGTGTTGATGATGATCAATTCTTTAACAAACTCTTCGCCGAACTCGCTGTGCGATAGATCACCTTTATCATCAACGCTGCACTCAATCATGTTTCTTGTCGTTGTGGGATACCATTGATTCTGGAAAATGCGTTTGAATTCACGTTGATGAGCAGATATACAAGGTTATACTATATATGTTTCACTGTCTCTATGCTCGTAATTATTTCTTTACCCTTGAATTTCGTTTTGTTGGTTTTTTTCTTTTTCCTCCTACAATTTTGCATCACCTATAATCTTAAGTGTACAAGTTCAATAACTAATTTGCAAGGATTTAATTATGTATAAAAAATGTCTATTGATTTCCCCATAATATTAATTTTAATAATGTGTATTAGAAAGACTCCTTTAATTTTTTATCTTTCTAGCTAAGTAAGGAAGTTTTATAATGCTTATGCCAAAAAATAGGCCTGGATAACATGAAGCTGAAGAAAGTATGACATTTTAACTTGTCTATCCATCTGATGGGTTATATGGAATTTTACTATGCTTTGTTTGATATTATAAAATGATGCAAGAAATTAATGACTATCCAAGTCACTAGTGGAAAAAACACTTTTTAGACTGGTTAAGAACGACATTTTAGACTGGTTCTGGATGCGGTCTTGATACAACTGGTCTTAAAAGTTTGTGACTTTTTAGACCGGTTTCTAAAAAAAAGTTTTTAGACCAGTTGTTTATAAATCTGGTCTAAACATAACGACTTTAATGGTACTTTTAAAAAACGGTCATACTTTTTAGACCGGTTTCACTACTACAAAAAGGTTGAAAGGTGGCGCACATATTGTGGCCCTTCCTTAATGAAGTGCCACAGCTGCTCATTTATTATTTTTTTTATATTATATGTTTTTTTAACCAGCTGTGGCGCCTGGGAGGGTAGGTGCCACAGCTGGTATGGTCAAGTGTGGCGCCTGGCTAGGCAGGCGCCACACTTGACAAGGTGGTAGCAGCTGTGGCGCCTGGCGTGCCAGGCGCCACACTAGCTTATGGTCAGGTGTGGTGCCTGGCTGGTGAGGCGCCACCCCTGACCCTTAAAAAAAAAAAAGTTTTTGTCAGGGGTGGCGCGCTGGCTGGCCAGGCGCCACCCCTGACCTTTTTTTTTTTTAAAAAAAAAATTTTGTCAGGATTGGCGCACCCCTGACCCCTTTTTAAAAAAAAACAAAAAAAATTTGTCAGGAGTGGCGCCTGCCTGGCCAGGCGCCACCCTTGACCCTTTGTTTTTAAAAAAAGAAAAATTTGTCATGGGTGGCGCCTGCCCACCCTTTTTTAAAAAAAAAAATTTGGATATCTTATCCCTTCCCCACCAATGAGATCCCAACCCGCCCCCCCTTATCCCCTTTTGTTTTCCCGCCTCCCCCCCCCCCAATCTCTTTCATTTCTCGCCTCCACCCCCCTCCATCTCTTTCTCTCTATCTTTAATTATTCCCTCTATCACTTTCCAATTGATCTGTGCGTCCACCCCGTCCCTCCATTTTCTCATCTTCATATCTTAAAACTACACCCACACGCGCACACGTTTTTGTATTTTTCCAACTGCCAACCCCACTTCTTTCCGTATTATTCCGTTGTCTTCAACTCTTTTGGTCCCCACTCCATTTGGTAGCTAGCGCTCAAATTTCTTCCTTCCCTCACTGAAGATTGCGTCACCAACGGCAATTACGTGGTCCTCCACTCCACTGCACTGATCAACCTGTAAGTTCAACTTGCGTTTTGTTTTTATTAATTTTTTTTTTCAGGTTGTTCTGCTGTTTTTTTTATGGCATGCTTGCTATGGTTTTTTTTCCCTGTTATGACACGCATACTTGTATATTTATATATCATATATAGTCATCTTCTTCATGGATGGTGTTATTATACTAGTACATAAACCAATTTAGAAATAGACATGTATATAGTATGTAATTTCATCCGATCAACACAGGAAAAAAATAAAGAATGTAACTAAAATTATTGAGGAGAAGACAATGCCCATGTATTATGCGCGCTCTCTCTCTGTCGGCAGATTTTTTTTTTGTGGGACCATCTCTAGTTTTGTTTCTTTGCTCTTTACATGTACAACACCTATATATATATATATAATATACAAATGTGTTTGTTGTTTGTAGGCGTGTGTGTACATATATATTCCCATTACTAGAGACTTATCCGATCCCCATTGTAGGCGTGTGTAGTGTGTTTTAGCTCTCACTAGTTCTAAGAAATTAATACAACAAGTTACAAGAACAATGAAAGAATTGAATTTATATGTTATATATAACCATAAATTTAAACGACAGTAATTAATATACAAGTGACTTGAAATTAGATAATCAAATTAACTTTTAATAATACTGCTATTTCTTTTAAAACTTCTTCAAATTATTTGTTTTCCAAAAATCAAAATCATTTATTTAATATTATTTCACGTATTTAATATATATTTGTGTTAGTGCTATTTTGTAGAGGTAAGAAAATAATTTTTTGTATTATCTTATTAAACAATAATAGAGAAAATCCTATATAAACCCAATGAAAATAGGAAAAATTGAAATCAACATAATAAATTGAATAATTTGTTAATTTAGTCATTAACTTATTTAAAAATTTTAAAATATGAATAAAATGACTTTAATATATCAATGTTAATATTTAATAAAATAAAATATAATTTGTCTATATTGTTTAACTTTAAATATATTAACTAAAACCGTAAGGGGAAAAACATACAATAAGGATATAATTAATGTTGGGATTATGCTTTCTTTTTCATTTTATTTTATTTTCTTTATTTTTTTTTCTGAATCATATTTTTTGATTTTATTATATTTTGATGTTTATTACACATATTATTATTTAAAAAAATAACTTAGAACCTCAAATATTTTATTGATTTGTTTATGTTTAATTTGTGTTTGTAGTTTCAATTGTTCATCAGTCTATTGAAGCTTCTATTTACGGTATGTTTTTTAAATTTTGAGCTTACAAATGTGATTTTAGTTAAATTTAATAGTTATAATTTGTAGGTGTTCTAATGATTGTTATTGATTAATTGCATAAGCAAAATAATTATTTATATATTCTTAACACTTGTATTTTATTTATTGACTTGTAATGTTTTCTAATTTAACTATGATATATTATTGTGGCAAATATGGTTTCTTTTGTTATGAGTTGTAAAATTTTATTATAATGCCTGGGAATAATTAATGAATTATTTGGCAATTTAAATATTCAGTTTAAGACTTAGAAAGCTTCAATTATGAAGATTCATGTGGTGTATGTTATTTTAAATTAAAATTGGTAAGAGAATATAAAAGTAATTAGTAAATGCAATAGTCATACAACTAACCACGTAATTTTTTAAAAAAATAGATTGAAGTCCATAGATGGATCGTAAATGGATGTCATCTAATCGATGTTCAAGGGAATATATAGATGGGATGAAGGATTTTATTACATTTGCAACTGAGCACACAAAAGATCCTGGCAAAATCTTATGTCCTTGCTTATCCTGTTGTTTTGGAAAGCGGATTAGTCAACTTGATTTGCTAGATCATCTAGTGTGTTATGGTATTGATCAAACATATATACGATGGACAAGGCATGGTGAGACCAACGAGCCATATAGTGATCGTGTGCATACCACGGGTGGTGCCTCGGATGAATTTGATCAAAGCATGTTTGATGAAGATGATGGTCTTGAAGAAATGGTAAATATGGTTGAAGGGGTGCTTCATAACTGCCCTAATGAATATGAGAAGTTGAAAGGTGATGCAGAGAAACCATTATATGTCGGAAGTACTAAATACACAAGATTGCTAGCAGTGTTGAAGTTGTACAACTTTAAAGTTCGCTACGGATTGAGTGATTCAGGTTTTACCGCATTGCTTGAACTGTTGCAAGATATGCTTCCAGAAGAAAATGTACTTCCTACCAAGACATACGAGGCAAAGTGAATTCTTTGCTCTACAACCGGTATGGGATATGAGAAGATACATGCATGTCCTAACGATTGCGTATTATTTCGAAATCAGTATGCAATGTTGGAGAAGTGCCCTAAATGCAACGCATCTCGATATAGGAAGAAGAAAGGAAAAAGTCCTTTGAAGGTGCTATGGTATTTTCCCATTATTCCGAGATTCAGGTGACTGTATAGTAATGCAGAGATTGCTAAGCAGTTGACATGGGATGCAGATGAAAGGATTAAAGACACGAAGCTTAGGCACCCTGCAGACGCTCCTCAATGGAAAAAAATTGATCATGAGTACCCTGACTTTGCTGATGAAGTCAGGAACCTTCGCCTTGCACTGTCAACTGATGGAATTAATCCGCACGGTGTTCAGAGTAGCACACATAGCACGTGGCCGGTGATATTGATGATTTATAACCTTCCTCCACACTTAATCATGAAACGCAAGTTTATGATGTTGTCCATGTTAATTTCTGGGCCAAGGCAACCTGGGAATGATATAGATGTATACTTGGCTCCTTTAATTGATGACTTGAAGCTGCTTTGGGATGAAGGCGTTAGTGTGTATGACGGGTACATGGAAGAAAGTTTCACTTTGAAAGCCATGTTGTTTGGCACAATTAATGATTTCCCTGCTTATGGAAATTTGTCAGGATACAGCGTCAAAGGATATGGTGCATGCCCTATATGTGAAGATGACACTCATTCAATGCGACTTCATCATTGTAAGAAAAATGTTTACATGGGGCATCGAAGATTCTTACCATCACAACATCGTTGGAAGAAGTGGAAAAAGCCTTTCAATGGTGATGTAGAAGAAGGTAGCCCGCCGAAGATGTTGACCGGTTCCCAGGTGTATTCCAAGGTAAAAGACTTGGAGAACAATTTTGGCAAACTTTTTGCAAAACAAATCGAGACAAGCGGTTGGAAGAAAAAGTCTATTTTCTTTGAAGTTCCATATTGGAAGTCTTTATATGTGAGGCATTTTCTTGATGTGATGCACATAGAAAAAAATATCTGTGATAGTCTAATTGGCACGTTGCTTAATATCCAAGGAAAAAGCAAGGACAATGTCAATTCGAGGTTGGATTTAGTGAACTTGGGAATTAGAGAAGAGTTGGCACCGATTGAGCAAGGGTCTCGTACCTATCTACCGCCAGCGGCATACACTCTGTCGAGGAAAGAGAAGAAATTGTTTTGTGAGTTTCTGCAAGGAATTAAAGTTCCTGAGGGCTACTCTTCAAATATAAAGAACCTTGTATCGGTAAAAGAGTTGAAGTTAAAGAACCTTAAATCTCATGATTGTCATGTGCTCATGCAAAATTTCCTACCGGTTGGTATACGATCCATTTTACCCAAAAAATTAAGGAACACTATCATGAAACTTTGCGTGTTTTTCAAGTTGATCTGTAGTAAAGTGGTTGATTCAACCAGGTTACAAGATTTGCAAAGGCTGATTGTGTGTACTCTGTGTGAACTTGAAATGTATTTTCCGCCTTCTTTTTTTGACATCATGGTACATCTAACTGTACATTTGGTCAAAGAAACTCAATTGTGCGGTCCAGTGTACTTGAGATGGATGTACCCAAATGAACGATTCATGAAAATATTAAAGGGGTATGTGAAAAATAGATACCATCCAGAGGGTTGTATCGCTAAAAGTTACATGGTTAAAGAAGCAAGTGACTTCTGTGCTGATTTTCTATCAAATGTTGACCCTGTAGGGATCCCCAAGTCCCGTCATGATGGTCGAAGATCAGGGAAAGGAACAACGGGGAGTGATGTAATAACGATATCAGCGACTGAACGGGATCAAGCCCACTTGTATGTCCTACATAACACTGATGAGGTCGAACCATATGTAGAAGAACACAAGGATGCTCTCCGATTGGTACATAGTGATGGGAATGAAAATTTATTAACAACAGAACACAATAAACAATTTGCAGGCTGGTTGAAAAATCGTATTAACGATGAGATGGAGAGGAATCCTGATTCAGTTTCCGAAAAATTGAAGTGCCTGTCGAAGGGACCGAGCTTACATGTATTATCTTACAATGGTTATGCAATCAACGGTTACACATTTTATACACAAGACCATGATAAACAGAGCACGATGCAGAATAGTGGGGTAACACTTGTTGCTGATTCTTGGCATAGATCCAGTGCTAAAGATACACAACCTATCTATGCATCAATGTCATACTTTGGTGTCATTGAACGCATATGGGAGTTAGATTACTCTATGTTCAGGGTCCCTGTCTTCAAATGTCAGTGGGTTAACAACAACAGTGGATTGCGGATAGATGACTTAGGCTTTATGCAAGTGGACCTTTCTAAGGTTTGGTATGAAGATGATCCTTTTATTTTAGCAGCACAGGCAGAACAAGCATTTTACATTCCTGATCCTGCTAAGAAGAATTGGTCTATTGTACTTCCATCCAACAAGAATCGTCAAGCAGAAGTTGATTTTGAAAGTAATGAATATTTGAACATCAATAATGATGATCCTTCATTTGAGAATTTGTGGTCAGCAGATATTGATATAGATGGAGATGCAGATGAAGATGAAGATGGAGATGGACCCCTATACGTGAGACATGATCATAAAGAGGGAACTTGGGTCAAGAGGAACACAATTCTCAATCCAACGCGAATTCTGAAGAATAAAATTTTAAATCAGACAAGAAAAAGGAAAAGATAATGATTGCCTTGACTCATTTACTTGTACGTATGTTTTTATAAATTTCAAAATAATTTGCTTTCGTTGACATACAAGACCATTGTGCACTGATGTTTTGATTTGGTTTATTTCACTTGCAGGAGTATGGACTCACCACATGATGACATTGATGACGTTCCCAGTCCCGTACCTGATGACATTGATGACATTCCCAGGCACATTGGTAGACAGAGATTTGAGGCGAACGTCAGACGTGGCAGGACAATTATGACGAGGTTGATCAGACTGAGAAGTAACGGAATCAAGTTATAACTGGAGTGGAATGAAAATGGAAACCCGTTTGGCGAGAACAGTACCTCCTTAAATAACTTCATCGAGACTACGGTTCGAGACAGAGTCCCTATTACAGTTCAAAATTGGAAAATGGTAAAGAAAAGTTATGAGGATGTGATCTAGGCTGAAATACAGGTAACACCTTAATTATATATTTATTCGGTTTGCTTTGTTTCACTTCATTTCAATCTTACATATGATATATGTTTTTTGACTTGTTTACAGAGTATTTTTATTATTGATGATGATCGGAAGAACTTCGTAATGAGAAAAGCCGGAAAACTTATGTGAAAGTTTCGTTCTGATCTCGTCAAATATTTCTTAAGGGATGATAATGATGATATCATTACTACACCGCCTTATCCATTGTACGAAGAAATCATCACTCAAGCAATGTGGGATGAGTTTATCAAAACACATACAACTCCTGATTTCCTGGTAAGGGGATTTGTTTATTTTTCCCTATTACGTGTAATGTACGTTTTTGTAAGTAACATTTATATATTTATATGAATCATTTTGATCTAACTAGGAGTTGAGCGAGAAAAATCGAGCTAACGCGACCAACATGCCATACCGGTACACACAAGGACCTGTTTCATACGCAACTTTAGCAAGAAAAATGGTACGAACTGATGATTATTTCATTCATAATAAAAATTGTATGAATATCATTTAACTTCGACTAACTTCGATGTGCAGATACAAGAATCAGGCTCAGATATTACACAGGTTCCACGACATGAGCTGTGGGTCCAGGGTGTCACAAATAAGAAAGGTGAAATTCCTAGTGAGGAAGCAAGAAGAGTAGCCGAATATTGTGTAAGTATTCAATTATATTATGCGTTCAATAAATAATTGGCTTTACTTAAATGAACTCCATTTATAATAACTAATTTTCATTGTAATTCTTTTTGGGAAAGCGACAAATGACACAGGAGGATCCTGCGTTGGCGACCTATGTTGGTCGGGACGATTTATTGAGCAGAGCGTTACCAGTACCCAAGTATGATGGTCATGTTCGGGGTACTGGTTTTGCAGTCACCCCATCAGCATACTTCAGACATCAGAAGCGCTCGAGTAGAAGTGATGTTTCCCACCTACGTGACGAGATGGCTAGCTTTAAGCATCAAATGCAAGAACTTCAACAACAAATGCGCTACAAGGAACAACGAGAAGAACAATTCACCGAACAAATGCGTTTGATGCAAGAACAGAATGCGTTGTTAACAATGCAAATACAACAGTTGGTCCAGGGTAAGGCGCCAACACCAAATGTTCCGTTCTGTGATAGCCCAAGTTTCAGAGATAGCTGCAATTCCATGCCTAAAGTCCCTTTTCCTTCGGTAATTAATTTCTTTTTTAATTAACTTTATGTTAAATTATAATTAAGCGAATTTAACATATTAACTCTATTTTCCGTAGGGCGAATTTCAATGCAAGCTATATGTCGAGCAAGCATCCAAGCACGCGGTTGCAGTAGGTGTTGCCTACAACACTGGTGAGGACATACTGAACAATTCACCGTTGCCCGATAACACACTCCGGGTAAGGGTTGACGTCTGCACGAACGAAGACGCCCTCTTACCGATCCCGTCTCAGGATGAGCAAAATAAGGTGGTAGATGTTGTAGGTGGCTATGTTGCTTGGCCAATAGGTCTTATCGAGCCATGTGGAAAGGTCGTTCATTCAAAATTCCTTGCACTTTTCCTTCGAACTTTCATCTCAAACTGTGATTTAATTTTCTGATTTGCGCAGGGTAAGATTTTGAAGTCTTCAACAACATAACCCAAGTCAAAAGCATCGGCCAGCCAACAGAGTAGAAGAAGACATACCTCATATCTCGATCAATTAATATTGATTGCACCGCAATTGATCGGTGAGGGAGTAGTGTCATTACGTATTCCAAGACATATCTACACTGTTGGTGGTCTAGTTGATTATATTACTGCCGAGGTCGTGCAGGAAATATGTGCTCGTGATTGGGTTAGTGCTTCGGCTATCAACATCTGGATAAGGTACTTCACTATCATCGTTTATCACTGTTATTAATATATCTCGTTCCATTTCTTTTGTTTCTCATGACACTGTATGTTTTATACCAGGCATTTGGACCAGGACGTTTTAATGGATACACACAGGGTCCAATTCGCATTTGTCAACCCTTTTCTCGTTGGTCATCATGAGGGTAAAATAGATGTGACTGCGCAGTCTAATGAGCTGAAAGATTACTTTAGCAAGAAAGCGACAGCAAATACATTATTTTTAGTGCCGTATAATGCGGGGTAAGTTATTATTGGTACAATTTTTGTTTTTATTGTTTAACTTCTATCATAACATGATTGTTCAAAAAAAATTTTTAAAATATATTTTAGGCGCCATTGGATATTGATCGTTATCAATCCAGCGGAACCTTCAGGCCCTCGCATTTATTATGTAGATCCTCTGAAAAATGGTCTTCCACAAGACCGTTTTGATATGATGCTATTGATTAGTAGGTAAGTATACGTGCCTATGTATAAATATTTGCGAACGTGCTTGAATAATCAAAAGTAATCATTTTCTGTTTCTTTTGTTAGCGCATTGACTGCATATCGGTCGTCTGTCTTGTTAAACTATTCTAAAGCTACTGACCCCCGCCTTAGCTATCCTTGGAAGAAGATACAGGTATTGATATTTGACTTTACTTAGACTTTGTTAGTAAACACTTTTTATTCATGAACAGAGTTAAATATTGCATTATATTATTGCAGTGCCCTTTCCAACCTAATGACAATGATTGTGGGTACTATATCATGAAATTTATGAAGGATGTTATTATGCATGATCAACCATTTATTCCTCAAAAAGTAAGTCATTTAGTTGCACTTCATATTGTGTTGTAATGAAATTGAATTAGTGCCTGACAGTTATGTTTTACTGATTTTAATTCGTTCTAACTTGTGTCTGATTGTATTTATCTGTAGTATTATGAAGATCAACGTTGTGACACTTTGACAGACCATCAGGTTAATGAAGTGATCGAGGAATGGTGTGAATATGTGTTTAGGCAAATCCCTAGGTAGCTATATTTACTATTAAATTCACTAGCTGGTTTTTTTTGTATTGTTTCTAATTGCCAATATAATTGTTGTGTCATGCATGTTTGTTCAAGTTGAATTTGTTGTATTATATTTCATTCAGCTAGGTTTACAGTATATTGTATAACAATTTTCATTACTACTTTAGCTAATCAATCATTTGTTGGTATCATTTTAAAGTTATCTATTATTGTTCTTATTAAACCTTGCAGACTATAATTATATATGCATGGGAGATATATGCATGGGATAATTATATATGCATGAGGAAACAATATGCTAAAAAAAAAAACCAATACGAAAAACCCAAAAAAATATGAGGAAAAAATATGCTTAAAAAAACCAGAACGAAAAATTAAAAAAAAAAAAAAGACCTACTGTGGCGCCTGGCCAGCCAGGCGCCACAGGAGGTATAGGCTTACTGTGGCGCCTGGCCCGCCAGGCGCCATAGAAGGCCCACCCACCCAGCCAGGCGCCACAGGAGGTAAGCTTCCTGTGGCGCCTGGCAGGTCAGGCGCCACAGGAAGTTATTTTTAATAAAAAAAAATTTAAAAATCTGTGGCGCTTCCAAGCGCCACAGCTTTTTTTAGTAGCTTTAAGATAGGTGGCATTTCGCAAGCGCCACAGCTAATGCAATTATAAGCGCCACAGATTTGGTTTTTTGTAGTAGTGTTTTTTGAAGAACCGGTCTGAAAATTATATTTTTTAGACCGATTCTTAAAAACACCGGTCTTAAAAGTATTTTTAAGACCGGTGTTTAAAATAAATGGTTTAAAAAGTTCCATTTTTTTAAATATTACTGTTAGCTAGCCAGCAGCAAGCCATTTCCCTTATTAAAACATTTTACCCAGCAAACCATTCTAGCGACATTAAGCCTAATGATGAAAAAACAGTCATTTTTGCTGCACCTCACATTCCACAAAAGCAACAACAATAAATCATTCTTCCTACACCACAAATAAATTCTTCTCTTACACATTCTCATTTCATCAAGCATTCTAAAACACAATTTTAACTTGTGTAACTTACATAATTCTTCCTACCCACATTTGACAGAAGCAACAACAATAAATCATTGAAAATCAACATATTAATATTTATTGAGAAAGAACACAGCACACAATAATCCATCCCTAATGATCACTAGCTAGCTCTGGAGTATTTGCATTAGCTAGGAAACCTCAAATCCTTCATTTTCCTATGACGACAACAAAAAAAGTAGTTTTATATATAAAATAACTATGTACATAATTCAAATATAATTCATGATAATTACTTTAGCTAGCTAACCTTCAAAGTAGTTTTATAAAGGGGATAACCTCCCATATCCCTTCATGATGATCGTTTCTTGTGCCGTGTTCATTATCTGCTTCATCTTCTTCATTTAATTCTAGAAGACCCATAGAAAGAGAAGGAGTCTCAAGAAGATCATTCTTTGAACAACTTTTCTCATTAATATCAATGACCCTTTTTCCTTGGAGAGCTATAGACCATATTTTATTTGCCTGGTCGGTAATGTAGAACACTTGTTTCACCTTATATGCTATAATAAAAGGTTCATCTCCAAAACTTCTACTATTTATATCAACCAATGTAAATCCTAATTGATCGATCATCACACCATTGTTGACATCAACCACCCAAATCTCTTCAATAACCGCATAATAAGGTATGACTACCAATCTAGGGTTCTTATATTTCAAACTAGAGAAGTGTATAGATTCAACCACTAACATAACACCACTGTTTTGGACGGTGCTCTTATCATCTTGGGACTTTATGTAAAATGTATAACCATTGATCACAAATGAAGTCCAATTTATGACTTCAACCTCAGGACCACGTGCTAACCATTTAATTGTATCAGAAACACATTCTTCTTTATCAACCTTTTGTTTGAACTATTGTGAAAAAGTTTTGTTATGCTCCCTAATTAACCTTTGTCCAGTCATTCAACTATTTCCTTTCCGTACAATTGCTTTATAAGCATTAATGTAATATTGAACTTTATCAATATTATTCAAGATGTACAAGTGGACTTGTTGCAATTCATCAGGATCCACACTCTTTACTGAAGCCTTACGTCTCCCCCTTCTTCATCATGACGTTCAGAAAGTCCAATGTGTCATACATTTGACAAGTAATCTTGACAAAACTCCATGGCTTCTTTAAAAACATATTTCTGAACAACAGATGCTTCAGGCCGGTTAGGGTTTTTCATATACCTTTTTAGGATTTTCATAGTTCTTTCAATTGGGTACATCTATCGTAAATAGATAGGGCCACACAACTTGATCATCACCCTTACTACATGAACAGTTAAATGTACCATGATGTCAAAAAAAGTATGAAGATAAAGCTTCTCAAGATGGCACAAGATCAGATATCCTTCATTTTCTCGTTCATCCAATCTCTCCGTCTCAATGACTTTACTACAAATAGTATTAAAGAAGACATAAAGTCTAGTCAAAATATGTTGAAGATCATATTCGACAATGCATAGAATAGCTACTAGGAGTAGTTGTTGCATTAAGACATGACAATCATGAAACTTTAGCCCTACTAACTTCAAGTCTTTCATCAACACAAACTTCTTAAAATTTGAAGAATACCCTGAGGGAACTTTGATGCCATGTAAACAATCACAAAAACTTATTTTCTCATCCTTAGAAAAGTATGAGAAGCTAGAGGACAAAAAGTTCTCTCACCATATGGCCTTGGATGCAAGTCTTCTCGTATTCCCATTTTTTGTAAATCTAATCTTACCTTCACGCTATACTTAGAACTACCATGTATGTTGAGCAATGTCCTAATAATACTATCACATATGTTTTTCTCCACATGTATGAAATCAATACAATGTCTCACTTCAAGATTAGGCCAATATGGAAGATCAAAGAGGATAGGCCTCTTTTTCCATTGTTATTTTTTTCATTACTACTCTTTATAGTCTTATCAAAGATAACATTGACATTTTTCACCTTTTCATAAAATTGCTCCCCAGTCAATGCCTTCGGAGCATCTTCAAACTCTTATCCACCAAAAAATGCTTTCTTTAATCTACGATATGGGTGGCCCTGCCTAAGAAATCTTTTATGGCGAAGATAAATTTTCTTTCTTCCATGTTGAGGTTGATAGAAGCATCTGCCTTCTTCACAAATCGAACATGCTTTATGCCCTTTAACACTATATCCTGACAAGATTCCATATGCAGGAAAGTCATTTATAGTACAAAAGATCATGGCTCACATTTATAGTACAAAAGATCATGATCATACAAGTACTTCAAGCTCTTGTGGTCGCAGAACAACTCTACAGTCTTACCAGAGAAATAGTGTCTCCAGATCTTCAAAGCAAACACAATTGCCGCTAATTCAAGACTCGTGGGTGGGATTGTTCAATTCATGAGGTTTCAGCTGTTTGGATGCATATACCACCACTCGGCCATACTGCATCAACACGCATCCCAATCCCTTCCCACTGGCATCTGTATAAACAACATACGTAAATTGTGGATCTAGGATCGTCAGCACTGGTGCTATAGTTAACCTCTGCTTCAACTCTAGGAAGCTCTTCTCACAATTCTCATCTCACACAAAATGTTGAGCTTTCCGCGTCAATTTTGCCAATGGTAATGCAATTCTGGAGAATTTCTGAATAAATCTTCGATAGTAGCCAGCTAGACCCAGAAAATTGCATACTTCAAATACAATCTTTGGCCTCTTCTAGCTCAGTACTGCTTCCACTTTGCTAGGAACAACAGAGACCCCTTGCTGTGAGACAACGTGGCCCCAAAACTTTACCTCTGAAAGCCAGAATTTACACTTGCTCAGCTTGGCATAGAGTTGCCTATCTCGCAATATGTTTAACACCGTTTTTAGATACTGCTCGTGTTCAGCTTTAGTCCGTGAATACACTAGTATATCATCAATAAAGACTGCAACGAACTGGTCCAAGTACAGACAGAAAATTCGATTCATGTAGTCTATGAACACAGCAGGTGCATTAGTCAACCCAAATGGCATCACAAGAAACTCGTAATGCCCATATCTAGTCCTAAAAGCAGTCTTCGATACATCTTCTGCTTTGACTCTCAACTGATGGTATCCTGATCGCAATTCGATCTTTGAGAATACGCAGGAACCAGACAACTGATCAAGCAAATCATCAATTCTAGGGAGTGGATACTTTTTCTTAACTATCACTTTGTTCAGCTCTCGTTAATCGATACAAAGACGCAGGCTTCCATCTTTCTTCTTGACGAAAAGCACAGGAGCACGCCAGGGCGATATGCTAGGTCGTATGAACCCTTTCTTAAGTAGTTCCTCGATCTGCTTCTTCAGCTCTACCATTTCCTTGGAGCTATACGGTATGGGGTTTTAGAAATTGGACTCGCTCCAGGCATCAAATCAATCGGGAACTCCACTTCCCTATCTGGAGGTAGTCCACCGACATCCTCCAGAAAAACATCAGGGAATTCGTTTTCCATAGGGATACTTTCCAAGGGTACACCAGCCTTTGATTGCATAGAGCAAAATACCATGTACCCCTAACATACCTTCTGCAAATAACTCTCAACCTTAGCCACAGATAAAAGGTTAAGAGTGATTTTAGTGTCAGCTTGTGGCTGTAGATTCAGATATAAGACTCTCTTATGTTTACAATCCAACAATATACCATTTGCTGTCAGCCAGTCAATCCCCAAAATTACTTCTAACCTTTGTAGTGGCAAGCAAATCAGATTTACAGTTGACTCATTGTCACACCCTTATCTCAATTTCAACCTTTTCCAGAGTATTTACGGAAAATGATATGCAGTTCGGTAGGCAACACAGGAATAGCATAATTATACTAATAATATGTACATGACACTTACGATTAAGGTATCCGCACAAGGCTACTAGGGTGTCTACACTCATCCCAGTGAAACAAAGACTTCTTCCCGTCTTTGTTCCACTACTGTAATCCCTTGTATGGTACTCTGCTTTGCTATTTGCATATCATCTGTCATCTCCTGTCTAAATTGTTGATAGGGGAGGATGAGATTTGAAAGAATCTCAATAGGAAACATATATCATAATGCATGTATGATAGATGCTATGTGTATGACATATTAGCTTTAACTAGATGCATGCCCCATAATGACATTTCTGCATGCTCAATGTTTCATGTAATAAAACTATAGCCACAGTATAAACAGAAACAGAGCTTCATTGATTCAAATATGCTCTATACAACCAAGTAAAGCAATTACATACATCACTACACAAGCAAATATGTCAAATACATACAAGTAAGGTAAGTCCCAAACCTCCAACATTTCTCCTCGATTTGCGTGCCAGCAACTCAAGCTCTCAGCTCGGTCCCACAATTCCAAATATACCATTTAGACACTTCCATAGTGTTTATGGGGGTTATATGAGTCTATCTTAAAAAATTGCTAAAATACCCACAGTGACCCCGCTCGGCCCTGTGTACCCGGTCTGGCTGTACTTTTCCCAAAATTTTGACACGGGCTATTCTTACATATTTTCACCCAAGGAATCACTTTCTGGACTCAGAATTATCAAATTCAATGTCAAATTATGAAATTACCCTTAGTAGCCCTACTTCAAGGGTTTCAGGGGCGTTTTCGTAATTATGCTTTTTCGGCCTTTTTCGAAAAAGTGACCAACTGTAACCCCACCTAATTTTTCCTCCTGAACTCAATAGAACCATCACATCATTGAAAATCTAACTCTAAGGTCCATATATAGCCTTGACCGAAATATATGGGTTTTCCGGGGAAAATTGGGGTTTTGCAATTTCAGCTCCATAAACACGTTCCTTTCTACTCCAAACCACTTTATTAACCATTACATTAGGTTAAAACTATCATTAAGACCCAATTTGGGCAGCATAACCCCTAAGCAACTCAATTTCCAAACTTTAAAACCAATGACAATCCGGTGAAATTTCACTGATTAAATTGCCCACAACAGCTAGAATAAGCAATATACGAAAGTTTGGAAGTTACCTCAAGCTCCCATTGGCTTCTCTCAAGATGGATGAACCCTAACCCTTGAAACACCAAAAGAGGAGCTTCCAAACCTTAAATCATATGAAAAGGAAGCTTAGGAACGGAGTTTTAGGAACCGATTTATCGAAGAAATCACTTACCTTTGTAAGTTTTTTCCTCCTCTTCTCTCTCTCTAAAAATTTTGTATCTCCTCTCTCTAAAGGTTGAACTTCACGTCAGTTTATATTGAGGAAGGAGATGAAATGTTTTAATAATATATCAGAAATTTAACTAATTCATTTTCCCAATTTTCAGATATTTACAAAATTCTGGCAGATTTCTTCCCAAATTTTGAAATATCATAACTAATTCTAGAAAATTCGAATTGAAGTGATTCTAAATCCTATAGAACCCTTATTGAGTCTAGTTTCAAGGAAAAATATATACTTTTGCTGAATAGAAGCACAAAATTCCCAGAATTTCAATCTTCGCATACTATTCCAAAAATTTCATAGTTTTTCTATGCTGACTTCAAAAATTCATATCGTTTTTTATATAGCTTTAATTGATTCATAATATCAAATTAAAGCTTAGGATGTCTTCTTTCATCCTGTAAAATTTCAAAATTGTTTCTGATCATTTGATCATTCAAAAGCACATGACAAGCTCACTACCTCATAGGCGATTTCACCGAAAACATAATTACTTTCTCCAATATTCACCATTTTACTTTCTTAATACTCCAAAGATATAAGAAACATTAGAGAATATATTTGGGACACTTGCTAAATTGGGGCTTAGGAGTCCGCTTAATTTAGGCTTATTCTCAAGCCTCCAATATCAAAATTCAGGGTATTACACTCATGCCCCTCAGCATTTATCCTACAATTCAAACAAACATCAGTCATCACAATTCATATGGCGAAAGGTGTAGATACAACCAAATCATATGCAATAAATGAATGCCTAGCACCAGAATCATACATAACATGCAATAGACTGCCATTGAGAAAAATCATACCTTGAATCAGCTCCGGAGATTTTCAAGCTTCTTCCTGTGTCAGTGTATAAACCCTTCTTGGAACCCTAGGTCTAGTCCCCTCCGGTTGCTGCTTCTGTTGACAATCTTTCGAAAAGTGGCCTGGCTTACCGTAGTTATAGCAAGTGAGTGGTTTGTTAGGATCCATTCTAAATGGGGCTCCATTACACGTCTTGCAGGATGAAATGGCTTGCGGCAATGCCAACATGTTCCGCCTCTTGGGAAACCCTAGGCCCCACGGCCTCTAGCTTGATTCGGCCTCTTATTATCGCCCCTATAAGTTCTACCTTGTTCATTTCTTTTCTGTGATGAACTTCTACTCCCAGAAGCACCTTTATTACCAATCTGAGTTGTCAGGCTCGACATACGCTTCTCAATGTATCGGCACTCTTCTGCCGCTTTGCTGAAATCAGTAAAGTGTTGGGAGATTAGTCTGTCCTTGAACTCAGGTCTCATTGCCTCTATCATCATATCTGAATTCCACTCATCTTTGTCGTTCAGCTTGGTATATAACGAGTAGCGTGACAGTCGAATATACCGAGCTAGATAGTTATCAAAACTCTCCCGGTCATACTGATTGATGCTGAGGAACTCTTTCTCTTTCTCTCTCTTGACAGTCAGAGGAAAATACTTCTTGTTAAATTCCTCTTGAAATAGTTCCCATGTGATAGGAACATTCTTCCCCTTTAGGATTATGTCCATGCCTTTCCACCAGTTATCAGCATCACCTTCCAGCTTGTATATGGCTAACCGAGCTTTCATCTCATCTGGACATTGCAGCATATCAAAAATCTTTTCCAAATGAGCTAACCAGGTTTCCGCTTGTTGAGGATCAAACTTCCCCTTGAACATAGGTGGTTGTTGCTTACAAATCTACTCAACCAAGCTTGGATATCCACCTCAAGCTCTGGTGGTAAATCCTCCGGTTGGGGTTCCTCCTGTATTTCTTCATAATTTCCTCACATAAATTCATCAATGCGATTCTCCAGGTGGTCATGTCTCTACTGTACTCCCTGGAGGTCAACTCTTATCTCATTCATGGTTTGTTGTTGCTGTTCCAATAAATCCAGGATTTGTTGCTGGATAAGGTCAGGCCTTGGTTCTCCCTGCTTGGTACTATGTCCACTATGCCCTCTACCTCGGCCTCTACCGCCTTCTCCTGGTTGTACCATCTCCATAATTCTCTCTACATGAAATTAGAGAAGAGTCAATTTTGATACAAGAGCAAGGGCATCTTTGTCATTTCATAAATAGTCAGGGTACACAGATATGTCATACTTAGCATACACAACTATTTACAGTAGCTACATAGAAACAAAACATCAGATAACCTATAAACTACTGTACATGACATATTGTTCCTTATTACATTACATTTTCCTATTTGTACCCTCCTCAAAATACCGACTCTGGCTAAATCATTTCTGTTTGTTGGTTTCGCCTGTCTGCCTTTGTCTCATAATATGTACCGGTCAGCTTCGGTCATCCAAAATATACCACGTGGGTCCCACATCAACCTAGATACATATATTTCGATACGAGGCTGTTCATGTGATCCAAGAACTACCAAAAGTCCCTACTCGGCCCCCTCTCTACAATATTATTCTTCTGTCTGTTCCTGTATCTGGAAAGAAGCCCATAGTAGTATATGCCCAGACCTTATTCGTGAACCTCACTCACATATCCCCCTGAAGCTTATACATCGTTCCCACACCTATCCAGAACGTAAGATACTGATTGCGGGGAGTGTCATGTTCCTGTACCACTCGGATATATCGGCCCTGTAGATAGTGCCATAACTCAAGGTTTGCCTGCAAGTTATACGGCACTTGTACTGGCTCTGCCCGAGACTCACGATCACTCGACTCGTCCTCAAGGATCTCCTCTGGATTATCATCAGGATCCCACTCTAGATCCTCCTCAAAGTCCTCTTCAGGATACTCATCGGTCTCTCTTACCTGAGACTACCCTGAAGAAGCCGACCTGGGTTCTGGTCTAAATACGGGTAGCTGTGGCACACTCTTTCATGCCGTCCCCCTCATACGAACGCCCCCAGGTCCAAAGTACTCGATGAAAAGCCGCCTGTCTGGTATCTGTTGCTCTGGAGGGCTCTGGTTGACAGACACCTTTGACCCCTCAAATGGTACACTCGGACTGGTCATGGGCTCACTCGAACTGCTCATGATATCTTGTCGCCATGCAAATAAAACTCTATCAGTATACCATTCTAATAATGCTAGAACCGCTTATTAGCTCTGATACCAAAAATGTCAACACCCGTTTCCATTTTGATATGCGCAGGGCAATAATGAACAAGTTCCATAGGCAAACATAAAAGTACAGTTATACTGATAATAAGTATTTGTTTATAGACAGTCATTAAGAGAGCATAAATCGGTAATAATGACAAATATGTACAGAATGTTCCAAAACTATTTCACATACGGACTGTATACAACCACTGTATTCATCTTAGGAAATGTGCTCATCAGTTTCCCTTCTATGCATCTTGGCTTTCGAGCCATTGGCACCCTCTGAGACATTTGGATTAGAAAAAGGGGTGAGATTCTAAGGAATCTCAGTAGAAACATACGATCAACACGTAAAATGTGAAAATTAAATATGCAATGCACCGTATCAAGTAAAATGAAAACTCATATAATCCATGTGTGTACACAAAATTCAGGGCCAACTAACCCGTTGAAACCCCTACATGTACCTCAGCTGAGTTCTTGACTACAGCTAGGTAAGACTAGTATACCTCAGCTAGGTCCTAGACCACAGCTAGGTAATGTGCCTTCATCACATGTTCAAGTCACAAAATACAGTAACACGCATCATACAAATAATCACATAGTATATATGAGATAGTAGTTCCTACCTTAACCTCTTTCCTGTCTTAAAGGGTCCGCCTCGTAAAATGTGTCAACTATAAGCGTCCAACTCGGTCCTAAAACGTCAACTGTACAAGAAATAGGTTATAACCTATCCAAGTATCATTCTAGACACTTCCATAGTGTTTTTTGTAGTTATATTAGCCTACGGTGAAAATTTACCAAAATGCCCTCGGGACCCCGGCCCGATGGCACGTTTTCCCAAATTTTTGACTAGGGCTATCCTGACATTTTTTTCATCCAAGGAATCCATTTTTAGACTCAAAATTATGAAATTCAATGTCAAATTATGAAATTTCCCTTGGCAGCCCTACTTTTAGGGTTTTAGGGGCGTTTTCGTAATTATGCTTTCTCGGCCTTTTCTGAAAAAGTGCCCAACTTTAACCCCACCTATTTTTTCCCACTGAATCCAATGGAATCAACAAATCATTGAAAATCCAACTCTAAGGCCCTCAAACATCCCTGGCCAAAATTATGGTGTTTTTCAGGAAAAATCGGGGTTTTACGATTTCGACTCCGTAAACGCGTTCATTTCTACTCCTAACCACTTTAGTAACCATCTAATTGAGTTATAACAACCATTTGAACTAAAATTGGGCAGCATAACCCTTAGGCACACACTTTTCCAAAATTTAAAACTAATGGCAATCCGGCGAAATTTGAACGTTTAAATTGCCCATAGCAATCAGAATAGTTAATATATGAAGGTTTGGAAGTTACCTCAAGCTCCCACAAGTTTTTCCCAAAAATGGCTGAAACCCTAACCTTTAGAGAACAGATTTTTAAGCCTCCAAACCCTAAAGAACAAAGAGGAATAGCTTAGAGTCGGAGTTATACGCGTTAGGAGCTAAGTCGTCGGAGAAATCGGCTTACCTTGTGATTTTTCTTCTCTTTCTCTCTCTAAACTCTCTCAACTTTCTCTCTCTTAGTTCAGGTATGTTGCAGCACGAAAATGGGCTGAAGAGGATGATGATATATTTATTTATCATATATTTTGCAATATTTTATTTATTTATTTTATTTTCCAAAATTTCAAAAATGAACTTATGTACATAAATCCTTATGTACATATAACCATGCTTATTAAGCCCAATCAATATTTACTTATTTATGCCATATGTAGGAGACACCTAGGGGTCCCTCCCTATGGTCTCAATTGGCTTCACAACTTGTCCAGGTTACGTATACACGTAAAGTCTCAATTTTGGTCAAAATTGTACTTTTTGCTCAAATTTTCCATAAATTCATATTAAATTGACCAAAATATTCTAAATATATTTTTAACCTTTATTTTCTTTAATTAATTGAAATTAACTTCAATTAATTGGAAAATAATTTATTTTGTGCTTTTTTGGCAAAATTACGATTTTGTCATTACCTTTCTAATCCAATTTCTTTTCTTATTTTTTTTTGGCCAATTTCCATCTATTTTTGGACCAAATATTTTCTCTAATATTCCTTCATTTTTGGACCTTAATATTGGGTTTTTTAAATTACCCAAGTTAATTCCTTAATTATTTTTGCCCAATTTCTCATGATATTGAACATTTATAAATTCATAAATTCCAAATTCATGAATATTCACCATTTCATTGAATTTCTCAAATATTTACAATAATTTTGGTGAATATAAATTTTGGGGTGTTACAATAACTCTTTCAAGTCTTCGATCAATAGTTCTAGGTATGGTTCTAGGTAAACATCTATGTTATTTCCGGGTTGCTTTGGTCCCAAAATAAACATAGACAACATAATGTACTTCCATTTCATGCATAACAAAGGACATAAGTTGTAAATTACCAATAGAACAGGCCATGAACTATGTATACTACTTAGGTTACCATAAGGATTTATGCCATCTGTGCTAAGCCTAAGCCTAAGATTCCTAGGTTCTTCACCGAAGCAAGGAAATAATTGACCGATTTTCTTCCATTGAGAAGAATCAGTCGGATGTTGAAGCTTTCTATCAGAAATTCTCTCATTCTCATGCCATCTAAAATTTTTGGCATTAATTTCATTGGCAAACAAGCACTTCAACCTTGGTATGATTGGAAGATACCACAACACTTTTGCAGGGGCTTTATTTGATTTATACCTCAGAGTTTTACATATAAGAAATTGTTCATTCTCTTCATGCTATTTTCTATACAATATGCAATCATTAGGGTATGCATGGATCTTTTTATACTTCATCCCTAGTGGACACAGTATTTTCTTAGCATCATAGTATCGAGAAGGCAACACATTATCATCTGGAAGCATGTCCTTAAAAGCCTCAAGTGTTTCTAAAAAGCTCTGTCGCTCCATCCATGCCATGCTTTCAAGCTTGTCAATTTCAATACTGCTTTCAACAATTGGTATTTTTTACACCCCGAGAACAACAGCTTCTCAGCATCACTGCACATATTACCATATACATGTGATTGCTCAAAAGTCTCTTCTCCTACATCACAAATAATATCATCTAATCGATCATCCATATCCATGTCATTATCATCAATGGCCACTCCCCCTTGTTGATATGTACTTGGTGTTTCTAATTCTTCACCATGCCATAAACATACTGTATAACACTTACAAAATCCTTCACAAATTAAATATGTATATATATTTGCAGTACTTAGTCACTTCTCATTCAAAAATACTACACAAGGGCTATAAAACATCCCACTATCATCATTGGCATTTCTTTTAGCAAAGTCTAAAAAATCACTCTCCCCAACATCATATTCAACACTCGTTCTTTTAGCTTTTATCCAACTACGATCCATATATTTCAACACGTAGTAGCACCCTATCCAACAGCAAAATGATAGGCAAAAAACAAGATAAGAAAGTATAAATAACTTGTAGCATCCTATCCATTATCAAACTCTTGTTCAAAACTTTATATTCAATTCAAACCCACATATCAAATATCATAATGTGATCATTAATGGCAATTCAAGGTAAGAAAGTATAAATAAAATATCATAATGTGATCATTAAGCTAATATCTAAAGTTATCATCGAGTTTAATGGCGAGAGTAAGACAGAGAGCAACATTGGGCATATTCATACAAAGCCATAAACATAAAACAGAACACCTCCATTTCCTGCTTCAAGCATATCAGAATATGATGTCAGACATGGTTAAACCCACTCGAAACAATATCAAAAGGGTCAAGTTCAAATTATTAACAACAATTAAAACAAACCTGGAAAGTTGGTTCATGAGTAGTCACTCTTTGTGCTCCTATTTGGAAAAAGAATGAGCGGCAATTTAAGAGAGGAGGAGTCGGAGTTGGAATGTTATCGATTGATGGTGAAATGAAGGTTGACTAATGGCAAGGTATTTGGGTAGTGACTCTTCCTCTGCTAATACAAACCCAGCCCAATAACACCAATGAGATAAGGAAAAAGAACACCGTCAGTTAGATTGCGAGATATTATGTTCAGAGAGAAAGATTGCTCCAGATTTAGAGAGAAAGAGGATGGTGGAGTTGTGAACAAGAACAATGTCGAAGAAATTTTAGGGAAAAGTGAGTTTAGAGAGCAAGCTATGATTCAGTAGGAGGAAGAGGAGCGAAACTTTAATTAGGGCGCGCATTTTTAAGACCGATTTTTAAGAATAACTGGTTTTAAATATACTTTTTAGACCCTTTTTTAAAATAACCGGTCTAAAACGTTTCAAATTTTAGACTGGTTATAATAATAAACCGGTCTTAAAAGTAAAAAAAAATTATGTATTTAGACCGATTATAGAAATAACTGGTCTAAAAAGTATTTTTAATTTTTATCATTTTAATCTTTTAAGACCGGTTAAACATAAATAAGGTCTAAATAATATCTTTAAGAGCTGATATCCGCGGAACCGGCCTCCGAAGTTATCTATAATTATGAAAATGCCACCAGTCATACATTTTATATCATATCCCTCTATAACCGGTCTAAATGAGCCTGTCTAAAAGACAGTTTTTGTACTACCGAGTTGATTGTAAAACAATAATCCCATCAAAATAAAACTTTTCAAATTATAGGATGAAGTTGTAAAAGTTAGAAACTTAAACTAAATTCAAATAGTAGTAATTATTAGGTCCTTATCTGACATGGATTGCTGCTCGATCCATAAAATGAGAAATGATAAAAAGGAGTATATATATGCTTTACAGGTGGACCACGACTCCTGGTAACAATTGATCTTTCTGATTTCTGACTTTTCATTTAATGTCATTTTGACGTTAATTCAATTATGAGCGAAATTATAACAACGCGAACAGCAAAATGAAGTTCTACTATACCACATGACTTGATTTTTTTTTTAAACTGACGAATAACATGACTGTAATTAAATACAATCACTGCACATGAATTATATAATAAAAAAATTATTTTCTGAAGATTTTCCTTTCAATAATAAAATTTTTGATGTAGTAGCTCCTTAATTTTTCTTTTGATAAGCATGTAGGCCAATGAATTGCGATGCCCTTTTGTTATGGGAAAACATTGCCTGACGGAGAGACTATTATCATCGTTATAAACTTTTTCGTGAATTTTTTTGTCATAAACTGAGTTTTGTTTTTAATTTAAATAAGTAACACATTTACAAATATTCTAATTTGTTGAACTCGATGAAATAATTTCTGATAAAAAAATTAATAGCTATATTTTATTTTTTAATTTTCAATAAAAAGGAAAGGGAAAATTTCACATAGCCCCAATGGAATCAATTTTATTTCAATCAAACCCCAAAAGATTTGGAAATTTCACTACACTCCCAGGCTTAAGATTAAATTACATTTTTGTCAATGAAAAGACAAAAATGCCCTTACTTTCTCTTTTCATAAGAGTATTAACAAATCAAATAAGGGCATTTACAAGAAAAGGATTCACAAGAGTTAACAAGGACATTTTAGCTAATTATAAGATAAATAAGACAAATAAGGGCATTCACACGACAAATAAAAGGATTTAAAAGAACCCATAGAGTTAAGAGGACTTTGGCCAATATTCACAAAACAAATAAAAGAATCATAAAGATAAATAAGGGCATTCGTGAAGATAAATAAGGGAATTCAAAAAATAAAGCAAGGGTATCATTACATTTTCACCTACAAAACTTAATTTCATTTTGATCCAAGAAGGAGCAATGAAATTTCATAATTTTTTTAGGGTAGGCTGAAATAAAATTGCTTCCATGGGGTAGATTGAAATATTTCCTTTTTGGAAAATTTCACTAAGCCCCCAGTGAAGCAATTTTATTTCATTCAATCTCTTAGATTTTACTACACCCCTTAGACCAAAATGATATTAAATTTTGTGGTTCAATTAGTCCATTCACAAGAAAAATAAGGGAATTTACAAGCCAAATAAGGGTATTTACAAGACAAATAAAAGCATTTACATGACAAATAGAGGGATTCAAAAGAACCATGGATCGAGTTAAAAATATTTTGGCCATTTACAAGCCAAATAAAGGCATTTAGAAGACAAACAAGGGGATTCAAAAATACAGCAAAGACATCATTGTCTTTTCACCTACAAAACTTATTCATTTCATTTTGACCTATGGAGGTGTAGTGAAATTTCAAAATTTTTAGAGGTTGATTGAAATAAAATTTCTTCCATGGGGTTGACTAAAATTTTCGCCGTAATTCAAAAAGGGCTAGGATTATTGATATTTGCCCCTACTAATAAAACCAAAGCTACTTCAAACTCCCACGAAGAAATCAATTTGAACAATATATTCATAACAAATTTATATGTCGAAAACTGAAAAAGTATATTATATTTTTTTAAATCAATTTCATCATAAAAAATTACAGGAGGAATTACTATAATTAAGGTTCTAGGGCATAGATTTAATCACTCAGAAATTCAATAACAACTTAAGAGCAGGTTATGACAAGTTTTAATGCAGAAAATTAATAACAACATGTTTATATTTGATGTGAAACGGGTTCGGGAAAGGGAGGAGAGAGGGACTAGAGGAGGGAGGACAGTAAGAAAGAGGGGGGAAATAAGACCAAAGGAGTGAATGGAGTAAATATTAAGAGGGAAAAGGAATTCTTGTTTAATCAATCAATAAAAACTACTTACAACTGAGAACCCTAAGCTCTATTTATAAAGAGCTAGAAATAATAAAATAATAATAAAATGAAAATTCAAAATTAAAATCTAAATCTTATATTTAAATTTCAAATTCAAATCTAAATTCTAAATAGAATCATACTGGCTACTAGACATCCTATTTTGTTGAGATACTACAAATATTAAAATAAAAAATCTAATAAATTATAGTCTAATGACTAAATATCCTTATTTAATATCCCTAATGGATGACCCTTGATCTTCTAATTAAACCCTTGATATTCCTTATCCCATATCTCATCTTTTCTCCCCCTCTTAAAAGACTTGGCTCTTGACAAGTTAAACATGACGCACAAATCTGGGAGGGAAGGGCAGGCTAATTCTTCAACACAATGCTTAGATATGGAAATCATTTCCAACATGTGAGGTATTAAAAACTAACATCTTGGTTGAGATGAGTCGTTGAATTTTGGAGTGCATTTGAAAAGCCTTTCCAACAGATAAGATACTGTTGAAGTTGCCAAACAAGTTGTTCAAGTGACCTTGGGTAATGCAGCTTTTAGGTGACGTGGCATCGTAGAAAGATGAAGTTGTTTCCTATTGGCTATAATTCGAGGAGCCACTACTACCAATAACACTTTTAACATCCATTTTTAAACCCTTTCAAGGTATGTTTTTAGTGGGACGTGTATGTCAAAGACATAGAAATTTTGGAAATAGCGTCTGTTAAAAAATGAATGCCAAAAAGGCACTTACGTCATCCATTTTTTCAAAAATAGATGCCACAAGTTTGGCACTTATAGATTACCTTTTTTCAAAAACAGGCTCTAAAAGTAATGGCACACTTACGGAGTCCCTTTTTTCAAAAAGGGACTCTATATGACACTTACAATGTCCGTTTTTGAAAAACCGGACTCCATAAGTTCATTTTTTTAAAAAAAATATGGCTTTTTTTAGATTGGAATCATGTCCAATCCAAAAAATATATAAAGTTATTCCTTGCAAACAAACACAAGAAATATGTCCTTTTTTAATAAAAAAATTCACACAAAACAAACTCATAATAACTAACTAATCTCTTTCTTTTTGATGTGCACAATTAAATATCATGTAATAAAAAACAAGCCCAACATCCCATTCCATACTTTTTACCATACATCAAGTTACAAATAAGCAAGTATGACAAAGTAAACTTCTCTACAAACTATTATAACTAAGCACTTCAATTCAAAACAATGAAAATTAGGGATACATGTAACACTCATCATTTATTCCTCTTTTATTATACATCAAAAGCGTTATCGTTATCATTATAGCTTAGGTGAAACAATAATTATGCCACCAAATTAAAACTTACATATTTTGCTTTCCATTCTCAACTTTTCAACATGCAAACTTGCACTCGTTTATCCTTGTATACATATGTACATCATTCATTGTTAGATCTCACATGTTTTGATGATAACAAAGAATGGATGTGAAAAAGATTTGATAAACAAATAAGTTTGAACAAAGTAATAACAGAGCAAATCATCACTTGAAGTAAGCACTGGAGTAATGAAGAAAGGCCAAAAGAAAAAGCTGAGAAACTTCATTACTGGAAAAATTTCTAAAGGGTTACTCGAGTTAGAACTCGAGTAATGAAACAGAAACTTGAAGTAACCAGAGTCGACCCTCAAGTAACCTGCCAACGTTACTCGAGTAAGTACTCGAGTAACCAGGTAAATCACTGGAAGTTGCCCTCGACCTGCCAATGTTACTCGAGTTAGTACTCGAGTAATCAAGTAAATGACTTCCAGTTGCTCTCAGCCTGTCAATGTTACTCGAGTCCCCTACTTCAAGAAATATGTTGCTCTCAGCATTTTCAATCCTGCCAATGTTACTCGAGGAGCTACTCGAGTAACTCACTGTGGTAAGCAAAGCTTGAAGGTAATACTCGAATAACTTGAAATGCTATTATCACACTTCACTCGAGGCACTACTCAAGTATGCAGGTATTCAATTATTCTATGTCAAATATTTGAACTAGATTACTTGAGTAATCTGTAGAGTTATTTGCAATGTACTTGAATATGGGCTATGGGATGTGATTGAGAGTGGAAACTATCAACCTACAAGGATTGTAGATTCTCAGAAAATTCCCAAGATGCCAGCACAATATGATGAGAATGATAAGAAACTTATCACTCTCAACAGCAAGGCAATTTTGATGATACAAAGTGCTTTAAGTCAAAGTGAATACTTCAGAATTTGCACACTTCCAACAGCAAAGGAAATGTGGGAAGCTCTGGAAATAGTTCATGAAGGAACTTCGAGAATAAAGGAGAATCGAATCAACACCTTGGTCACTGAATTCGATCTACTTCGAATGAAATCGAACTTAGATATACTCATCTTGTTAATCAACTTGCAGCACTTGGGAAAGTCTATGATCAACATACCCAAGTACGAAATATTTTGAATATTCTTTCTAAAGAATGGGAGGCCAAAGTCACTGCAATAGAAGAAGAAAAAGGAGAATCAATGAGATCAGTTGCTTCTCTATTTGGAAGTCTTTCTGAATATGAAAGTAAACTAAAGTTCAAACGGGAACTAGATGATATCGGTGACAAGAAGAAGAGAGGCCTAGTACTAAAAGCAAAAGAAGAAAATCAAGATGAGGATGAGGAGTTTGACGATGATGAAATGGGCCTAATCATAAAACGATTCAGAAAGTTTTACAAGAAAGGTCAAGGATTCAAATACTTTCAGAAACGAGGAACTAGCCGCAAAGATCATATCATCTGCTACGAATGTGGAAAACTAGGACATATCAAATCAGAATGTCCTGAGCTAAACCAAAAGAGCAAAGAAAAGAGAAAAGGAAAATTCTTCAACAAAAAGAAGGCCTTCGTATCTGCTATATGGGGTGATAGCTCCTCTGATGAAGAAAGTGATGAAGAAGAAGTAGCTAATATATGTCTTGTTGCTCAAGAAGAAACGGAAGAAGAGGTAAATGATTCTGATCCTACCTATGATGAATTACTTTCTGAATATAATGCCTTACATTCTGAAAAGTAGTTAAAGAATTTGTTGTTTTCAAAAAGAAATACAAAGTACTTGAAACTGAACTTAAAGAAAGTTCAGAAAAGGATTTTGAAAATTCGTCTTCTTTGAAAAAGAAAAACACTGATCTCATAAAAACTCTTGAAAAATTTACTAAAGGAAGTGAGATGCTAAGTGTGATTTTAAAAGCTCAACGATTTGTAAATGACCGATCTGGTATTGGATATGATCCAAAATCAGATAGAAGGAAAGGTAGAAAGAAAGCAGGAGGTAAGTCATATTTGAATTATTTCTAGCATTCTGTACATACATCAAATCCTTTTGCATTTTGTGATTACTGTAATAGAAAAGGTCATTATACCTCTTCATGCATTCATAAGAAGAAAGAAACGATAGGAACCTACAAATGGGTACCTAAAGGATCATATGTTTCAAAAATTTCTTGTACTAACCCAAAAAGACCCAAAAAGAAGTGGGTACCTAAGACTTAATCGTATTTAATTGTAGATGTGTCTCAAAGCATCCAAAAACAACAAGAGGTACATAGACAGTGGATGCTCTAGGCATATGACCGGTGATTTCTAAAGTTTTACCAAATTGCAACCTAAAGAAGGTGGAAAGGTAAAATTTGGAGGAAATCAAACTGGAAGGATAGCAAGACACTAGTACAAAAAAGGTGTTTAAGACCGGGCCATTTAGACCGGTTGTAGCTGATTAGGTCTAAAAGAAATGCGCGGTGGTATTTTTGTAATTATAAACAACTTGGGAGACCGGTTATAAGGGAACCTGTCTTAAAAATAATTTTAATATGGTTTTAAGACCAGTTCTCCTAACAACCGGTCTTAAAAGTCCACTTTTAAGACCGGTTGTTAGGGAACCGGTCTTAAAAATAATTTTAATATGGTTTTAAGACTGGTTCTCCTAACAACCGGTCTTAAAAGTCCACTTTTAAGACCGGTTGTTAGGGAACCGGTCTTAAAAGCCTTTATTTTAGACCGGTTATCCAACTAACCGGTCTAAAAAGTTTTCCCCAAATTGATTTTCGCGCTGCTCTTCCTCCCGCTTCTCCCAATCTGAAATCCCTCCCAATCTTTTCTCTCCTCAGTCGTCGACTCCCCGTCCGTCGTCGCTGTTGGTGGCTGTCAGATATTCTTAATCGTTTCCGTCGTCGCTGTCGGTGGCTGTCATATATTCTTAATCGTTTCCGTCGTCGCTCTTCGGTCGCCTTCATACACTGCTTCAGCTGCTCGTGGTTGTCATCGCTGGTGCTGTCGTCCGTCATTCGTTGGTCGCTGTCATTCACGTCTTCATCCTCTTTTTTGAGGTATGCTTCATCGTCCTCTACAATTACTATATAGAAGTTGGTTTTCCAATATTTCTGTTCTGGAAAACAAGGTTATCGGCCTAGGCTTAATATAAATTTTCTGGTGTTTTTGGTGTTTGGAATCCTTTGGCCCCCTGTCTGATAGTTTATTGTGTCCATATGTTCATTCCTTGATCATTGTTGCGTGAGCTATAGTGCAATTTCATGAACTGCATTGCTGCTCTGTGATCCACTTGTTGAAATCGGTTAAAATTTGAGTCAGAGAATGTAATATAATCCTCCCTTCTTATTTGATTGTGTTCTTCACTCAAGGTATTTTTGTTGGGACAGGAAAACATGATTAATCTCATCAAGTTGAAAATGGTTTAGGGATGCCATTGATCAAATAAAAAAACATAATGGTCTAATTTTTTGAACTTGCATAAAACAAAGTTTCTAGGTCAACTGAACTCCGTTGAAGGTATGACAACATCCTTATGAGTACCCAAAAACTAAAAGCAAGTTCGAAAGTCAAAACCGTGAATTCTTCAGAAGTTAGGCATGTATATGTGTCTCTCACAATTTTTTTCACTGTAATAATGTTGTGTTTAATAGATACGGCATTCAGGATTACGACTTGAACCAAAGGACATAAGAATAAAAATCCAATCTGAAATGGATTATATTAGGAACAATTTTATATAGCTCATTTTTCCTTGCAAAGTAAGCAAAATATTTAAAGTATATGTTGTCCTATTCAATTCTAACACCAGAAGTCAAAATTGTTAAGTTGTCCTGTGCAATGATGTTTTTAACAATCAAGAAGAGTTCAATGTGCATTTTATTGTCCTATATGAAGAAATAAATTTATATATTTAGTTCGGCCTATAACATGTAAAGTCTATAAAGAGATTGAAATGTACAAAGATTGGTTCTATATATTAGAAGCTAATTGTACATGACATTATTAAAAAGAATAAAATGTTATTTTTATGCAAATTGTGTGCATCTATTTTTCTATTCATTACCTTGTGTGTAGTTTTCCAAAAGATCTATGGTTTCAAGTTATAGAATTTCATTACCATGTGCCTACATTTGCAAATGTCAATGGTTGTGACATCAAAATATGATAGTTATATATATCACTAAGTAGTAATCAAGTTATTGATTCATAACATCAACAAACTTGTAAAAGAAATAGTTGAGTCCACAGACACACACACACAGACACACACACATATTTGTACATATATTCCCCCTGCCAAAAGCAATTTTGTTGTGATGAAATCGAATAAAACCCTCTGTCATGACTCTTGACCTTGCTATAACTGCTGCAAGTCTCTATAGGGGTCCTCATCCTCCCTCCCTCCGTCTCAGTCCTACAAAACTTTATTTATTTTAAGGGAAAAGGTGTGGTAGTTAACTATCACTCTATTAATAAATTCAGCTAAATCATCCTCCCTACCTCCAGTAATAGCGAATTTGATGATAGGGATCTTCATGGTCTCTTTTGAAGCTATCAACCTACTAAATAGGGTTTGTGACTCTTCCCACCATTTTAACGGTATTGTAGATGAAGTTAGATTATTTCTTCATACAATTTATTAGTTGCATATATTGAGGGAAGATAACTTCCTACTGACTAACTAGCCAAATTTAGACACACCAACCCCTCTCCATCACCTACAAATTGCCTCTCTGCTTTTATTTTCTTTGATTACTTGCAATAGTAAGACAAGTCCCAACTCAACTTGCAAGCCCACGTTATCATTATGTAGTAGTTAAACTAGGTACTTGGGTGTAATGATTGCATGCTCTCATCATACTCCTACCTTTTCCAGGGGAAAAAGTAGAAAACAAAAAAAAGGTGTTGGAATATATGGATCGTAGTTGGATACAAGCGAAACGGACGAGTGTTGAATATGATGTTGGGGTGAGGGGTTTTTTAAACTTTGCAAAAAGAAATGCCGATGATGATAGTGGGATGTTTTATTGCCCTTGTGTGAAATGTTTGAATGAGAAGCGATTAAGTACTGCAGATATATATACACATTTAATTTGTGAAGGGTTTTGTAAGACGTATGTAGTATGGGTATGGCATGGTGAACAATTAGAAATGCCAAGTGCATCTCAACAGGGGGAAGTGACTTGTGATGATAATGACACGGATATGGATGATCGGATAGAGGATATTATTCGTGATGTAGGAGAAGAGGCTTTTGAACAATCACATGCATATGGTAATTTGTGCAGTGATGCTGAGAAGCCGCTGTATCCGGGGTGTAAAAGGAATTTCAGGAATAAAAGAAAACCAAATCAATAATCTGGTTACTGAGTTTGATTTATTTCAAATGAAATCAGGTGAGTCGATAGCTTAATTTGAACTTAGATATACTCACATTGTTAATCAACTTGCAGTACTTAGAAAAATCTATGATCAACATACCCAAGTACGAACGATTTTAAATATTCTTTCTAAAAACTAGGAGGAAAAGGTCACTACAATTGAGGAAGCAAAAGGTGAATCAATGCAATTGGTTGCTTCTCTATTCGGAGGTTTTTCTGAATATGAAAGAAAATTAAAGTTCAAATGAGAACTATATGATATTGGTGACAAGAAGAAAAAGGTCTAGCACTGAAAGCAAAAGAAGAAGAACAAGATGAAGATGAAGAGCTTGACGATGATGATATGGGCCTAATCAGGAAATGATTCATAAAGTTCTACAAAAAAGGCCAAGGATTCAAAAACTTTCAAAAAGGAGGAACAACCAATAAAGAACATATCATTTTCTATGAATGTGGAAAGCCAAGACATTTCAAATCAGCATGTGAAGAACTGATTCAGAAAAATAAAGAAAAGAGAAAAGGCAAGTTTTACAATAAGAAGAAAGTCTTTGTATCTGCCATATGGGGAGATAGTTCTTCTGACGAAGAAAGCGATGAAGAGGAAGTAGCCAATATATGTCTAGTTGCTCAAGAGAAAACAAAAGAAGAGGTAACCAATTCTGACCCTACCTATGATGAACTACTTTCTAAATATAATGCTTTACATTCTGAATTCATTAAAGTAGTCAAAGAACTAGTTGTTTTCAAAAAGAGAAACAAAGCTCTTGAAGTAGAACTTAAAGAGAATTTTGAAAAGAATTGTGAAAATTGTACTTCTTTGAAAAAGAAAAACACTGATCTTACTAAATCTCTTGAAAAGTTCACTAAAGGAAGTGAAATGCTAAATGTAATTTTAAAAGCTCAATGATTTGTGAATGATCGATCTGGAATTGGATATGATCCAAAATCAGACAGAAGGAAAGGAAGCAAAGAAAGGGCAATCTTCAAAACAAACTGAAGAGAAGGATGAAGAAATCACATTTCCTCCAAAGGGATTCAATGTGAGAAAGCTTAAGGAATCACAGAAGTACCTGAGTCATTTTGCAAGAAGGAATGTGTGCAAGATGCACTACATTGACTACAAGGTGCTTCAAAAGGTATTGAAATTCGATCTAAGTCCCTACCTTGATTCCTATATGCCCTGGTTATCTATTAAGCTTCCTTTTTGCACCAAAATAGTGAGACATTTCTATTGTAGCCTCGAACCGATTAATGATCCCGTTAGGAAGTCTGTGGAAGAAGAGATGACTTCTGAGGTTAGAGGTCAAAGAATTCTAATCTCACCCTCTTGAATTAATACTTGGTTAGGAATAGAAAATCCTCCTGATGATAATTACCTTAACCTTTCTTCAAACCAAATATTTTCTATCCTTAGACCTGGTGAGATTGTGGAACCTCTCAACTTTAATCTAAGTGATATGAGTGACTTCCATAGAGTCCTTTGGTATATATACTCTAGAGCCATGGTAAATAAATCCAACAACTTTACTCATTTCATTGAGAGGGACTTTAGAAAATTGGCCTCAGTGATCCTCAAGGAGCAAAAGGACTTGGGAGAGTATATCTTCAATGAGATCAAGAGGTATAGATATGAGGGAAAACTAACTACTCCAATGCCCTATCCTCAACTTATTTCCTTGTTTCTCAAGAAGAACAAGATTTAGTATTTGGAGAGTAAGGAACCGATTGAGAGGTTAGCACCAGTGGGAAGGAATCAAATTGGAAAGCTAAATATTGAGATTCCTTTGAAGACATCTCTAGAAGCAAGTCCCAAGAAAAAGAAGAAGACAGGCACAACAACAAGCTAGATAGATGACACACAGTCTTCTGCTCCAGCCAACACATCTTCTCTATTCTTCTTTGGTGCCACAATACAAACGTTCATGAAGAACATCCTAAGGAGTTTCCATATTGATATTGTGAATACCAATACGGAATTGGTAACTCATGTGAATGAGAAGATAGGACAACTTGTGGAAAACATGGATAAGAGGCACGAAGAGTTGCTTCCTAAACAATGTGCCCAAGGTAAGCTTCTGAGATCCATTATTGCTAGACTTGATGCTATGGCATCTGGATCATCTACTCCTGGTCCTTTTGGTATTCCTGAGCCCATACCTATCCCTGAACCAGGACCCTCTATACCCACTAGGCATAGACCCTCTGAGAGTGGACCTAGTAATGTGTTGTTTTCTATGCCTGACCCTGACACATCCGAGCCTATCACATCACTACTGATGATCCACCTCATCCTTTTCAACCTGAGCCCATATCTACTCCCATTGCTTCACCTACATACACTGAGGAGGTGCTTGAGTCTTCATCGGTTGTTACAGAGGAAGTAGAGATTACTTCTCTGGTTCCTTATCCTTCATCTCCGGTGAATCCTCTAAAGGATCTTCAGTCACCGCCAGTGAACCTTCCTAATCCTGAACCATCATCTTCAGATCCTTTCAGTTCAAATGGTTCATATGAATCATTGGCATTTCCTATCACTCATATCTCAGCGGCCAAGCCACCTACTCCTCCTTATGATTGATTCCACTTTTGTGATGAAGACAAAAAGGGGGAGAAGAGCATGAGTGATTTTGTGTGATAAATGACTAAGTTGATTGGGATTTGGTTGTATGGGGCTTTTGCGTGTTTTTCAATTTTTTTACCTTTGAATTCTAAGTTATGTATTGAACTCTTATTTATGCAATTTGCTATGGCATTAAAGTTAAGCTTCATTGTGAAATTTTATTGCATTATGGAACTAATGTGTTTTCAATTGTGTATGCAAGGTCAACAAGTAAAGAACAAAAATTTTGAAAAGATCTCTAATAGGTTATTTCAAAAGAGTTTTGAAGTTTAAATTCAACAAACGATTTCATATGAAAAGAATTTAAGAAGCGTATGTTTCAAAATTCAATTTCAAAAACCTTGTTTAAAATCACCAAGTTTTGTCATCATCAAAAAGGGGAAGAATATTAGATCCTATATGTTTTGATGATAACAAAAATTGGATCAATAATATAAAAGAATTTGATAATAAACAAATGAATTTTGAACAATATAGCAAAGCATTACTTGGAGTAAGCACTAGAGTAATGAACCAATTCTGTGAAGGCTTACTCGAGTAGCAACTCGAGTAAGGGAAGCAATTACTTGAGTAGCTACTTGAGTAACCAAAGAAAATTTCATCCAATAAAGCACTGCCAAATTTTGAACAAAGTTACTCAAGGGAGTACTCGAGTAATCTGCAAAGTTATATAGACCATTACTCGAGTAGCCACTCGAGTAACCAGGTAAAAAATCTTCCAATAACTCTCGGCCAAGAAATGCAACATATCACTCGAGTAGCCACTCAAGTAATCAGTGAGAAAAAGCCAATACTCGAGGGACCACCCCAGTAATCTGTAGAATTATTTGACACATTACTTGAGTAGCCACTCGAGTCACCAGATAGCAAAGTCTCAGCCAAGAAATTGATGAAGACTAGCACAGCAACAAGCCGGATAGATGACACACAGTCTTCTGCTCTAGCCAACACATCTTCTCCATCCTTCTTTGGTGCTGCAATGCAAACGTTCATGGAGAACATCCTGAGGAGTTTCCATATTGATATTGAGAATACCAATGCGGAATTGATATTTTCAACGTTATGTGCATACATCAAATCCTTTTACATACTGTAGTTATTGTAATAGGAAAGGTCATTATACTTCATCATGCATTCATAAGAAGAAAGGAATGATAGGAACCTACAAATGGGTACCTAAAGGTTCATATGTTTCAAAAATTTCTAGTACTAACCCAAAAGGACCTAAAAAGAAGTGGGTACCTAAGACTTAATCGTATTTGATTGTAGATATGTCCTAAAGCATCCAAAAACAACAAGTGGTACATAGACAGTGGATGCTCTAGACATATGACCAGAGATTTCGAAAGTTTTACCACATTGCAACCTAAGGAAGGTGGAAAGGTAAAATTTGGAGGAAATCAATACGGAAAGATAGCAGGAATTGGTGAAATCAAACATGACAAAGGAATACAAGTCAAAGATGTATATTACTTTAAAGGCTTGTGCATAATTTGCTGAGCGTAAGTCAAAGTGCAGATAAAGACAACTGGATAATATTTGATTCAGAAGAATGTCTTATTGTTAACAAGAAAGACTTACAACTTGATAAGAAAAATATGAAGACAAAGCTCAAAGCAAAAAGGGAAGGTAACTGCTATACACTTCATATCAATAGAAATAACTTTGAAAATTGTTTTCTGAGTAATGCCGATGAAAGTTGGTTATGGCATAAGAGACTAGCTCATGTCAACATGCACTAACTAGGTAAACTACTAAAAAAGGATTTAGTTCTTGGATTACCCAAAGTAAGTTTTAAAAATGATTTGATTTGTGATGCATGTCAAAAGGGTAAGCAAACTAAATCATCTTTCAAATTGAAAAATGAGATTACAACAAATCGACCACTTCAATTGATACATATGGATTTAGTTGGTCCAGCAAGAGTTAAAAGCCTTGGTGGCAACTTATATTCATTGGTCATTGTTGATGATTTCTCTAGATTTACATGGACTATTTTTCTGTCATCAAAGGATGAAACTTTTGTAGAATTCATTGTTTTTGCCAAGAAAGTGCAAAATGAGAAAGGTATGTCCATTGCAGGTATCAGGACAGATCACGATGGAGAATTTGAAAATCAAGCCTTTGAAGAATATTGTGATACTAATGGCATTGATCACAATTTCTCTACTCCAAGGACACCACAACAAAATGGAGTCGTGGAACGTAAGAATAGAGTGCCCACTAAAATGGCTAGAGCAATACTAAATGAAAAGAACATGTCTTAAGTTTTCTAGGCCGATGCAATAAGCACAGCATGCTATATTTCATAGAGAGCCTACATTAGAACAAAACTTGGAAAGACACCATATGAGTTATACAAAGGAAGGAAGCCGAACCTTGCTCATTTACACATCTTCGGTTGTAAGTGTTTCATTCATAATAATGGTAAAGATAACTTAGGAAAATTTGATTCTAAAACAGATGAAGGAATTTTCCTAGGATATTCTAACCGAAGTAAAGCATATAGAATTTTCAATAAACGAAAATGTGTTGTTGAATAATCAATTCACGTTGTATTTGATGAACTTGAATCCTCTGGCAAAACCATTGATGATGAGTAGGAAATTGTTTTACATCATGAAAGTGATCAATCTATTTCTAAATCTCTTATTCTAGAAGTTGATCAAACTAAAGGAGAAGATCAATCTATAGAACAACCTAAAGCCTGGAGATACAATAGGAGTCATCCTCTAGATCAAGTTATAGGAGATGTAAATGATGGAGTCAAAACTAGAAATAGAATTTTCAATAAAGTTAGTTTTTCTGCGTTCATTTCTGAGATTGAACCTTCTAATATTGACGAAGCCCTATCAGACAATGATTGGGTTATAGCAATGCAAGAAGAACTAAATCAATTTGAAAGAAATCAAGTTTGGGATTTAGTACCCCAACCTAAGGATCATCCTATCATAGGCACTAAATGGGTATTCAAGAACAAACTTGATGAATATGCAATTATTGTTAGAAATAAGGCAAGATTGGTGGCCAAAGGCTATAATCAAGAAGAAGGAATTGATTATGAGAAAACGTAAGGTCCAGTAGCTAGATTGGAAGCTATATGAGTACTCCTAGCCTTTGCATGCATAAAAAGATTCAAACTTTATCAAATGGATGTAAAGAGTGCATTTTTAAATGGCTACATTATGGAAGAGGTATATGTAGATCAACCCCCAGGTTTCGAAGATGTAACCAAACCTGACCACGTTTTCAAACTCAAAAAGGCTTTGTACAGTTTAAAACAAGCTCCTAGAGCATGGTACGAAAGACTCAGTAAATTTCTTATTGATCAAGGTTTTGTACAAGGAAAAGTTGATACAACACTTTTTACAAAATGAAAACGTGATGATATATTAATTGTGCAAATATATGTTGATGATATAGTGTTTGGTGCTACTAACGAAACTATGTGTAAAGAATTTTCTGAGATAATGCAGGGGGAGTTTAAGATGTCAATGATGGGAGAATTAAATTTCTTTCTTGGTTTGCAAATCAAACAAAGAAAGAATGGGATTTTCATATCTCAAACAAAATATTTGAAAGAGCTATTGAAAAAGTATGGATTAGATGAAGCAAATGGAAAGGACACACCCATGAGCTCAACCACATTGCTTGATGCGGATGTCAAGGGAAAAGATTACAACATCACAAAATATAGAGGAATGATTGGATCATTACTCTATCTTACTGCAAGTAGGCCTGACATTCAATTCAGTGTGGGATGTGTACAAGATATCAATCAGCACCAAAAGAGTCACATGCTGAAACCGTCAAACAAATCTTTCGATATCTTGCTGACACGCCAGAATTGGGTTTTTGGTATCCCAAAGGAAGAAGTGAATATCTAGTTGCATACTGAGACTCTGATCATGGAGGATACAAGACGGGCAGAAAGAGTACGAGTGGACAAGGCATATTTCTTGGAGGCTCACTTGTAACATGGTTTAGCAAGAAGCAAACTACAGTGTCTCTTTCGTCAACAGAAGTTGAGTATGTTGCAGCATCAAGTTGTTGTGCACAAGTAATATGGCTGAAACAACAACTCTAGGATCTTGGTATTTATTTGAAAGAAACACCAATATACTGTGACAACACTAGCATGATAAGCTTGGCAAAGAATCCTGTTCAACAATAAGCTTCGTCTACTGGTATCCACATGAATACGACTCCAACACAGACTGCGTGCTAACGCCTCCAATGTCAACCTATGGTTTTTCTTGCGGCTCCTTCTTTCTCATCCATCCTCAGATTATGGTACCCTTTCGTTTGATAACTAATAAGGGCTATATTGAATCTTAGTTAATTTTGAAATCAATTAACACTTAATTGTTTTGATGAACTAATTAAATAAATTTGGTTTAATTAAATATGTCCAACATCTTTAATTTAACCTATTTATTTAATCCAAATAAAGAGCCAATGGAATTAGATATAATTTATCTTTTATAAATTAAATTTGAGATATTATATCTGTCAATGTAAGTCATTTAATTTATCAAATAAAGTTAAATCTAAAACTAACACACATAATAATATAATTATTATTCTTTTCAAGAATTTTATATCATATATATATATATAATTCATCCACCCTAGATTAAACATTGTATTTATTGAATCTTAAACACATCTTAGATTCAATGAATCTAGACATTATACCTCGTGTTAGGCTATTCTTATGTGCGACCGTGTAGGCCCATATGAAGTTGGCAGTATGCCAATAACTATACTAGCCTACAAATCGCAAGTGGCCTTTAGCAAGACATTATAACTACCCAATTCATATGAGGATTGTTAACACGATGCAACATGTCATACAACCATGTCACGTCCCTTTTGTCACATGACATTTCAGCCAAGGATGGGCACGAATAATGTCATCCTCATGTTCCTGACCATTACTTTCCCGATTCTTGAGTAGTCTGACAATAGAAATGGAAACTCCCTTTTATCGTAATATGACCATACATTTCTCAAACTAACTCATCAAGAGGCCCAGTAATATCTCTCTATTAATGTGAGGGACAAATTTCATCTTGACCATTCATATTCCTCTATATGAAAACCACCAAGCTCGATTGTAGCCTTTATCATCACCTGGATAAAGGTGACTATTAACTAGGTCAAAGCTTAAAGACTCTTATGTAGGAATCCATGATGATCTCAGGTCAAAGGGCATAGTAACGTGGTTATATATGAGATAAGTTTATTACTTGATCCATATAGCTTTCTCATAGCGGGTCGGTCCAGCACCTTGTACTCTTACAAGTGCCTAAAACTTTGATTGTATCTTTATACCTTATAAGAGTCATACTAGTCTCACTTCATCTTCCTCCCGCTTAGATGATCGACCAAGGATATTTAGGATAATCTTTATGATTTTTCCAAGGATACAGTGAATATGCGAATAATATGATAAGAAAATAGAGAAATTTATTAAATAATAATGTTTAAAGTACAATGATTGGCTCCTAGGGAATAATTTCTAACACATGGCCCTAGATACATTATCATATCATTAGAGCCATGACAAATGCATATCCAATGTGTCTACATTAGCCTATAGGGCATGTCTCTATTCCTTGTGATCTAATTTATCTTAATGCCCTCCAAAATCTACAAATTTGCAAGTATTCCCTCATCTGCCAGATTTCATTGGTCAACTTTGAAAATTTATAACAAAATCTACAAAACTCCAAATAAGGTGGTTCAAAGTTCTATGTAAAGCTCTCCAAGTCCTCTTTAAAGAAAAAATACTAATCAATACTGATTACAGGGGTAAAATTCAAGAATGCTCAACCAACCTTACTGCCACAGAATGCTTTCCAATGTTGGTACCTCAACTTCAATAGATCATATCTCACAATCTACTAAGCCAAAACGTTTATTCTATACATCATTTAAAAGATTAGGATGTCTATTAACACCTTGTAAACTATCATAATCATTGGATAAGGTTTAACCACCTAAAAGCAACCTACAAGCAGCATAACTCAAATATGGCAGAATCTAACTTTAACCCTTTAAGTTCCAAAATTAAGGTTTTATAACCAATTATCCAAAGATCATATGCATAAGCTATTCCTACATAATTTTGGCAATAGAATCCATTTCTAACCTCAAATTCATCAAAATCCAATGCCATCCCCAAGAACCAGGGCTAACTGAATATGACCCTTATATAACCCAAGTTGTGTGTTTCCAATGTCAACCTCAAAAAATGTGATTAATCATAATTAAACCTTATTTAACATCATGTTCATCAACAAACACCCATTAAAGCTTCAAATCCCCTTCTTGGCCGAAACCCTAAGGGGTCTCTGACTTTAGAAATACTCATCAAAATATCAAGACACTGTGCTTAATTGAAGCTTACAATTACCTTAACTCGATTCTTTGATCGGTTCTTGATTTTGGCAATACTTCCACCAATAAGGTGACACCAAACACCTTTGATCAGAAATTTGGAATCATAGAAATGTAGATTTCAATGAGTGGAAGAAGATTTATGAAGGCTCCAGCGGCTGGAAACGTGATCTCGGGCTTCAAATCGGTTGATGAGCTGAAGAACACAAAACTTCTCTCCTCTTTCCTTTTCTCTTGAATTTTCTCCATCTTTTCCCTTAATTTTATAGGGTGAACAAAATTTAAAGAGTTTGGGAGTATTGAATGATCTCATGATGCCATGTGTAAAGTTATAAAAATCTCAGGGTGCCAAGTGCTCCTTATTAAAAATCAAACCGACTAACTCGCCGGGTAATTCATCTGGCTTGCATAAGGGATGTCTGGGGAATAGACATGTGTCAAGACATAATCATTCTCTTTTTACACTCCTCTTGGTCAATTCTAACATCAAGGGAGAGAAGTCCAATGATTTCATCTGGCTTTCATGAGTATTGACGGGGAAAGTCTAACATATTATGGGACCGGGGACTGGTGAGTTGCCTTGATAATTCAACATATGTTAATTGTGTCTTTAAGAGGTGTTGTCGCATGATTGGCTAGCCATAGAGTAGGGTTTAACATTTTCACAATGTGATTGACTACTCAAAAAGAAGAGTCAAAAAGTAACTTTAACAAAGCTGTTTTAATAAAGTTACTTTTTCGGTGTATACTCCAGACTGCCCCACGTGCCTTAGAGGATTGCCAAGTATGAGCTTGAGTATCTATATGGGACCTACAAATGGGCCCTAGCCTATGCATTGCTCAGCAACTGACACCTCATAACCATGTGTTTTCCAAAAGTGCAAGGCATACGTATTTGCCCATAAAATTCCACATGCACACCTATATCGGCATATTTCACCCGACTAACTGATCAACTGTATACCTATACCTCCAAAATGAGCCATGTGTCTATGCAAACCATAAAATAGCACTATATCGATGTCCTATACACCTATTGCACCGACACATTTTATTTGATTACTTACACACATTGAGCCCTCTGCCCGGAAGGGCCGAATCACATAGTCCTTTAAAATCATCTCTCTTTTGAACATTTTTTGGATTCTTGCTAAACTGAGCTTAGTAATCCATTTGATTCAGACTTATTCTTAAATCTTTAGGCTCAAAATTTGGGATATTACAATACACAAGTGAAAAGACCCTAACAACTACATTAATATTAATACAAATTTGAAATTAATAGAAAGTATGAAACCTCCACAGACAACTTTGCAGTAGTAGTTAAACCCTTCTCATATTTACCATAAAAGGTATTTTTGTTAGTCCATTTCCTAAAATATAATATAGCCAAATTGGTACCCTACTGTCACATAAAACAATACTTTAAGCCATGGTTAAAAGCGTTTTATCTATAGCTTGTACCCTTCAATTTTTTAAGGAGAAAGGCTATGAAAAAGATGTGTAATATTTTTCTCTCATCATCCCTAAAAAAACTTTGGCAAAAATGATGAAAATCTATCATGCAAAATAGACTCATTTAATTGGCCATTTTTGCAAAGCTAAATACCAGGGAAAGTTTCCATTACAAACCATAGTTATATTATAATTAAAGGGAAAATCTTAGCAAGTGGATTGTAAACTATAGCTATAGACAAGGATAGGTTAAAAGCCTAATTATCTTGCTACACATTTTGGTCCAAATCAATAATCAACAACTAAGTCATTTAAACTTTAAAATAAGATATCAAGTGGAAACTGATACCTCATTAAATGGATGAGAGCCAGAGCTAGCCTATAATCCTTGTTGCAATTTTTGCAGTATTGGCACAGGGCAAGGTATCAGTGAAGCCATTCATGATGTACTTTTCAAAACAAAAAGACCCTACTGGAAACTTGAGAGCGTATAAATTAGATTAGAATTTATCAAAACAGGTAGCTTCAAGAAATTAAATAAACCCATTACAAAAAGACTTAGAGTAGTGGTGAGAGACATTTATTGAAAGTAGAATTCATATAGTGATAAAGCCCTGTAACGCTTACTCCGGCTTACTATTTGGTATAGATTAAAATAGAAACTACAAATATCCTTCACTCTTTTTAAAAGAAATCAAAAGTGAAGCTCAAGTAAGTTATAGGTTGTTGTAAAACTTATTCTTCTTTTAATCGTCTATTGTTTTAGAATGTAAAAGCTTTCCCACCCAATCTTCATTCACGTCTTCCCCCAACCTCTAATCATACAAAGAAGAAAAGAAAAATCAAGGAATGGGAGTACAAAGAAAATAGTATAGCATTTGCAAACGAGGAAAGAAAGAATCAAAAGGAAAAAACTTCACCTTGGGTGCCACCTTCAAAGAAACTACAGAGTTGAAGAAAAGGCTTCCTTCTCTTTCTTGACAAAGAGCAACCATGAGCGCAGCATAGAGGGATAGAGGAAATCGGCAAAAATGGTGTTAGGATTAACAGGCACAACAAAAATTTAAAATTTCGTCAATCCTAATTATAGATCTATCAATGGTGTTTAAATCAAATAGTAAGAATCATACCATTTTTGATTTAGCCTTTTTGATTTCTAGGAACCAATACCTCCGATCGACTCCCTCTACCGGTATCCACATAAATACAACCCCAACACGGAGTGCATACTAGCACCTCCAATGTCTCCCGTCTCCCTAGGGTTTCCTTACGGCTCCTCAGTTTCTCATATGTATCCTAATTAACATGCCCACTTCTTTTTTATAACTAATGAGGGCTATCTTGGATATTCAGAATTAATCTTAATTAATTTTGAAATCAATTAACACTTAATTATTTTGATGAGCTAATTAAATAAATTCATTTTAATTAAAGTTGTCCATCAGTTTTTATTTAACCAATTTATTTAATTCGAAAGAAGAGCCTATAGTATTAGATTTAATTTATCGTTATAATTTAAATCTGAGATATTACATCTCTATCAATGTTAGTCATTTAATTTATCAAATAAAATTAAATCTGAAACTAACACAACATAATAATATTATTATTATGCTTTTCATGAATTTTATATCATATATATATATATGTATATATGTATAAAATTCACCTACCCTAGATTGAACATTATATTTATTGAATCTTAGATACATCTTAGATTCAATGAACCTAGACATTATAGCTCGGATTGGGCTATTCTTGTGTGCAATCCTGTAGGCTTATTTGAAGTTGGTAGTGGGCCAATAACTATACTAACCCATAAGTTGAAAATGACCTCTAGCAAAACATTATGACTACCCAATCCATATGAGAATCATTAACACGATGCGACCTATCATAGAACCTTGTCACGCCCCTTTTGTCTCATGATACTTCACCCAAGGATGAGGCTCAGATAATGTCATCCTCCTGTTCCTGACCATTACTTTCCTGATTTTTGAGTAGTCAGACAATAGAAATGGAAACTCCTTTCCATCACAGTATGACCATACATTTCTTAGACTCACTCATTGAGGGGCCTAATAATATCTCTCTACCGATGTAAGGGATAAATTTCATCTTGACCATTCACATTCCTCTGCATGAAAACCACCAAGCTTGACTATAGCTTTAACATTAGCCAGCCAAAGGTAGCTTTTGACTAGGTCAAATTTTATCGACTCTCATGTAGGAATTCATGATAATCTCAAGTCGAAGGGCATTGTGATGCGGTTATATATGAGATAAGCTTATGACTTGATCCATACAGCTTTCTCATAGCAGGTCAGTCAAAAACCTTATACTCTTATAAGTGCTTAAAAATTTGATTCATATTTCCATACCTCATCAAAGTCATACTGGTCTCACTTTATCTCTGATCCCACATAGATGATAGACTAGGGACATTTAGGACAATCTTTATGATCTATCCAAGGATACAGTTATCATAGTTAACATGCAAATAATATGACAATAAAATACAGAAATTCATTCAATAACAATGTTCAAAGTAAAATGATTGGTCCCTATGGCACAATTTCCAACAAATGGACCATAAGAGGTGACCATGACGAAGCACGACATTGGAGGAAGTAGAGGATGATAAAGGAGTTGTGAGATGATATAAAAGAATGGCAGAAATTTCTAAAATTAGGGCAAAGTTAACCTCACCTTTAGCACCCCTAATTAAATTAAGGGCACCACCTTTGGCATTCATTTTTGGAATTGGGACGTCAAAGGTGGACCTTTGGCATATATTTTTGGAATTGGGATGTTTAATATGTTAAAACTGATGCACAAATTACAAAAATGCCATGACCTTTATTTTTTACTTCCCTTTTTGAAAAACGGATGTCCTTTGGGGTAGTAAAATCTATATCTTATAGTAGTAAGTAACCAACTTAACCATGGAGTGGACTACTTAATCATAATGTGAGGACTCATCACCATTAATGATGATATGCCTAGTGTCTTCATCAACCATTGTCAACACCCGTTTTCATTTTGATATGCGCAGGGCAATAATGAACAAGTTCCATAGGCAAATAGAAAAGTACAGTTATACTGATAATAAGTATTTGTTTACAGACAGTCATTAACAGAGCAGAAGTCGATAATAATGACAAATATGTACAGTATGTTCCCAAAACTATTTCACATACAGACTATACAACCACTGTATTCATCTTGGGAAACGTGCCCGTCAATTTCCCTTCTCTGCATCCTTGGCTTTCGAGCCACAGGCACCCGCTGAGACATTTTGATTAGAAAAAGGGGTGAGATTCCAAGGAATCTCAGTAGAAACATACGATCAACATATAAAATGCGAAAATTAAATATGCAATGCACCGTATCAAGTAAAATAAAAATTCATATCATCCGTGTGTGTACACAAAATTCAGGGCCAACTAACCCGTTGAAACCCTTGCATGTACCTCAGCCGAGTCCTTGACTACAGCTAGGTAAGACCAGTGTACCTCAGCTAGGTCCTAGACCACAGCTAGGTAATGTGCCTCCAGCACGTGTTCAGATCACAAAATACAGTAACACGCATCATACAAATAGTCACATAGTATATGAGAGATAGTAGTTCCTACCTTAACCTCTTTCTTGTCTAAAAGGGCCCGCCTCGTAAAACGTGTCAACTAAAGGCGTCCAACTCGGTCCTAAAACATCAAATGTACAAGAAATAGGTTATAACCTATCCAAGTATCATTTTAGACATTTACATAGTGTTTCTTGTGGTTATATTAGCCTATGGTGAAAATTTACCAAAATGCCCCGGGACCCCGGCCCCGCCGTACCCGGCCTCATGGCACATTTTTCCAAATTTTTGACTAGGGCTATCCTGACGTATTTTTGTCCAAGGAATCCATTTCCAGACTCAAAATTTCCAAATTCAATGTTAAATTACGAAATTGCCCTTAGCAGCCCTACTTTTAGAGTTTTAGGGGCGTTTCCGTAATTGTGCTTTCTCAGCCTTTTCTGAAAAAGTGCCCAACTGTAACCCCACCTATTTTCGCCCACTGAATCCAATGGAATCATAAAATCATTGAAAATTCAACTCTAAGGCCCTCAAACATCCCTGGCCGAAATAATTGTGTTCTCCGGGAAAAATCGGGGTTTTACGATTTCGGCTCCGTAAACACGTTCCTTTCTACTCCTAACCACTTTATTAACCATCTAATTGAGTTATAACAACCATTTAAACTAAAATTGGGTAGCATAACCCTTAGATACACACTTTTCCAAAATTTAAAACCAATGGCAATCCGGCGAAATTTCACCGATTAAATTGCCCACAGCAGCCAGAATAGTTAATATACGAAGGCTTGGAAGTTACCTCAAGCTCCCACAAGCTTTTCCCAAAAATGGCTGAAACCCTAACCTTTAGAGAACAGATTTTTGAGCCTCCAAACCTTAAAGAACAAAGAGGAGTAGCTTAGAGTTGGAGTTATACACGTTAGGAGCTAAATCGTCGGAGAAATCGGGTTACCTTGTGATTTTTCTTCTCTTTCTCTCTCTAAACTCTCTCAACCTTCTCTCTCTATGGTTCAGGTCTGTTGAGCACATAAATGGGCCAAAGAGGATGATGATATATTTATTTATCATATAGTTTACAATATTTTATTTATTTGTTTTGTTTTCCAAAATTTCAAAAATGAACTTATGTACATAAATCCTTATGTACATATAACCATGCTCATTATGCCCAATCAATATTTCCTTATTTATGCCACATGTAGGAGACACCTAGGGGTCCCTCCCTATGGTCTCAATTGACTTCACAACTTGTTTCGGTTACGTATACATGCGAAGTCTCAATTTTGGTCAAAATTGCACCTTTTGCTCAAATTTTCCATAAATTCATATTAAATTGACCAAAATATTCTAAATATATTTTTAGCCTTTATTTTATTTAATTAATTGAAAAATAATTTATTTTGTGCTATTTTGGCAAAATTACGATTTTGCCATTACCTTTCTAATCCAATTTCTTTTCTTATTTTTCTTTGGCCAATTTCCATCTATTTTTGGACCAAATACTTTCTCTAATATTCTTTCATTTTTGGAACTTAATATTGGTCTTTTTAAATTACCCAAATTAATTCCATAATTATTTGTGCCCAATTTCCCATGAAATTGAACATTTATGAAATTCATAAATTCCAAATTCATGAATATTCACCATTTTATTGAATTTCTCAAATATTTACAATAATGTTGGTGAATATAAATTTTGGGGTATTACAGTTCTCCCCCACTTAAATAAATTTCATCCCTGAAATTTGCTACACCTGATGAGCCATAAATTTCAGGTAACGTTTCTTTACACTTTCTTCTGTTTCCCATGTAGCCTCTCTGGGTGATAACCCTTTCCAGACAATCTTGACGAATGGAATGCTCTTGTTTCTGAGATGCTTTTCTTGCCGATCGATGATTCGGTCAGGTGTGACTTCGTAAGTCAAATCGTCGCGCATTTTCACATCTTCATACTCTATTACGTGTTTTGGATCAGGTTGATACTTTTTCATCTGTGAAACATGAAAAACATCATGTAGTCTGCTCAGATTCGGTGGTAAAGTGATACGATATGCTACAGGCCCAATCTTCTCTAAGATCTCAAACGGACCAATGTATCTCGATTATAGCTTCCTTGCTTTCAATGCCCTGCCAATACCCGTAACAGGTGATACTTTCATGAATTCATGATCACCGACTTCGAATTCCAGGGGTTTTCGCCTCTTATCTGCATAACTTTTCTGTCGGCTCTGAGCAGCTAGCAATCTCTGCTTGATCAATTTTATCTGCTCCGTTGTCTGATCAACAAGATCAGGCCCTAGCAATTCCCTCTCAGACAACTCAGTCCAGCATATTGGCCATTGACACTTCCTCCCATAGATTGCCTCTTATGGAGCCATTTGAATACTCGAATGATAACTATTGTTGTAGGCGAACTCTGCTAATGGAAGGAATTTGTCCCAACTACCTTTGTAATCAAGTACACAAGCCCTTAGCATATCCTCAAGAGTTTGAATTGTTCGCTCTGTCTGCCCATCAGTTTGAGGATGATGTGCCGTACTGAATCGGAGCTTGGTACCTAAAGCTTCATGAACCGCCTTCCAAAACTTGGAAGTGAATCGTGGATCTCGATCAGAGATGATGTTCTTCGGAATACCATGCAATCTCACAATCTCCTGAATGTAAATTTCTGCTAGTCTATCCGAAGAATAGTGAATGCTAATCGGTAGGAAGTGAGCTGTCTTCGTGAATCTATCAACTATCACCCATATAGCGTCATGGTTTCTAACCTTTGGCAATCCTGTCACGAAATCCATGGTAACGCTTTCCCACTTCCACTCAGGTATCTCAGGATTCGTCAAAAGCCCCAATGGTCGTTGATGTTCGAGTTTTACTTTCTGACATGTCAAGCAACGAGCAACGAACTCAGTCACCTCTCTTTTCATTCCCGGCCAATAATATTGAGCCTTCAAGTCATGGTACATCTTTGTGGCTCCTGGATGCAGAGTATACTTACTCTTATGTGCCTCCTCCAGGATTTGTCGTTTCAGTTCTTGTTGCGGTGGAATATAAATCCGCTTCTTGTACCTGACTAGCCTGCTGGGAGACAAGTCGTAATCCTGAGTCTCGCCCCTATCAATCATACCTCTGATGTACAATGCTTCATCATCATGTTGTTTGTAACCCCCTCCGTAATTATATCTGAAATACGCGATTAAAATGAAATAGAGACCAATAATAATCAAATAACATTTACTAACCCATCACATGACGGGGTTTTCACGAATACTTTTTGAAATCATTTATAAACATGGTCTCATATTCACATTTCGAATACAATTACTACGCGAAGATAAATCACATTCATATAAATATCAGAGTGCACAACTTAATCATCCCGGCAATCCCGGGTACATACCTTCGCTAAAGATACACAGGGTACAATTGCCCATTACAATACTTCAAATGGGGATTACACAATCTTATCTCGAAAGAGTCCTAGCTGCTCCCTCCATGAGCCACTTGCCCTGTCTAAATTGTTGGTAGGGGAGAGTGAGATTCGAGAGAATCTCAGTAGGAAACAGATACCATAATGCATGCATGATAGATGCTATGTGTATGACATGTTAGCTTTATCTAGATGCATACCCCATAATGATAATTCTGCATGCTCAATGTTTCAAACAACAAGACTATGGCCACAGCGAAAACAGAAACAGAGCTTCATTTATTCAAATATGCTCTACACAATCAAGTAAAGCAATCACATACATCACTACACAAGAAAAGATATCGAATACATGCAAGTAAGGTAAGTCCCCTACCTCCAGTCTTTTCTCCTCAATTTTCGTGCCAGCAACTCGGGGCTTCACATTCGATCCTATAATGTCAAATGTACTATTTAGACACTTCCATAGTGTTTCTGGGGGTTATATGAAGTTATATGGAAAAATTACTAAAATACCCCCGGGGACCCCGCCCGGCCCCGCCGTACCCGGTCCGGCTGTACTTTTCTTGAAACTTTGACGTGGGCTATTCTTACATATTTTCGCCCAAGGAATCCATTTCCAGACTCGGAATTATCAAATTCAATTTCAATTTACAAATTTACCCTTGGCAGCCCCACTTTAAGGGTTTTAAGGGCGTTTTCGTAATTATGCTTTTTCGGCCTTTTCCGAAAAAGTGACCAACTGTAACCCCACCTAATTTTCGCTCCTGAACTCAATGGAATCATCAAATCATTGAAAATCCAATTCTAAGACCCATTTATAGCCCAGACCGAAATATATGGGTTTTCCGAGGAAAATCGGGGTTTTGCGATTTCGGCTCCGTAAACGCGTTCCTTTCTACTCCTAACCACTTTATTGACTATTCCATTAGGTTACAACTATCATTTAGTACAAATTTGGGCAGCATAACAGCCCCACACACCCATTTTCCATTTTTGAAACCAATGACAATCCGGCGAAATTTCACCGATTAAATTGTCCACAGCAGCCAGAATAGTCAATACACAAGAGTTTGGAAGTTACCTCAAGCTCCCACTAGCTTTTCCTTCTTGTGGCTGAAAACCCTAACTTCAAAACACCAAAAGAGGAGCTTCCAAACCTTAAAGAACATAAAGGAGTAGCTTAGGATCGGAGTTATACGCGTTAGGAGCTAGATCGTCGGAGAAATCGGCTTACCTTACGAGATTTCTTCCTCTTTCTCTCTCTAAAGATCCCATATGCTCTCTCTCTATTTCAGCTGTTCTCAGCGTCAGAAATGAGGAGGAAGAAGGGAAAAAACCGTTTAATAACATATCTTATGATGATGTCATCTTTTATTGAGATGATGTCATAATTACCATTTTCGGATTTTCTGGCAGATTTTCTGCCCAAACTTTGAAAAATCATAACTAATTCTAGAAACATCGAAATGAGGTGATTCCAAAGCCAAATGAAAGGTATTTAAGTCCTCTTTATAGAAAAAATATTTACCAATACTAGAAATCACCAAAAAATTCCAGAATTACACAAATGTCATCACTGCCCCAAAACAGAGTCCATTTTCGACCTCAAACTTTGGACAGTCATATCTCCTAGTTCCCAACATGAAATGTCACAAATTATATGTCCATTTTGAATCTTTAGATGTGAACTTTAAGACTGGAAAGTTTCATAATTTTCTGACATCATTTGCCTATTAGAAACGTCCACACGAGAAGACTGCCCAGACAGAATTCACACTGGACAACATTTCTAGTTTTGCAACCAATGTGTCCAATCCAATTTAAATCAATTCCAATGATTAAATACCAAAACATGACACCATTTCCATCACAATACCCCATTCAATTATTCCCTCTATTCTAAGTCAATTTGGATGTTAATCCACAATTGAACTCAAATACAGGGTTTTGGCGTTGCTCATAACACAAGCGACTACAATCCACTTTATATTCTCTAAAAGGGTTCATTAATCACTAACCACGTCCACTTTTGTAGTCATTAAACCCTAATCACAATTTGGGATCTTGCTAAACCGGGGCTTAGCAATCCACTAATCTCAGGCTTATTCTCTAGCATCGAGTCTCGAAATTCAGGGTATTACATTGTTGGGCTTCTTCAATTGCTGCCCTCAGATCATTGTATATTTGACTGACCCCACTGCCTAACAGAATTTGACTAGACAGATTTAGGTATCTGAAATCCTCGATCAGTTTCTGCTCATAAATCATTATGGCTGCCACCTGTACTGATTTTCGGCTTAATGCATCAGCGACAACATTAGCCTTACCGGGATGATATTTGATTTCTAAATTGTAGTCTTTCAGCAACTCCATCCATCTACGTTGTCTCATGTTGAGCTCTTTCTGATCATACAAGTACTTCAAGCTCTTGTGGTCGCAGAACAACTCTACAGTCTCACCATAGAGATAGTGTCTCCAGATCTTCAAAGCAAACACAATTGCCTCTAACTCAAGATCGTGGGTGGGATAGTTCAATTCATGAGGTTTCAGCTATCTGGATGCATATGCCACCACTCGGCCATGCTGCATCAACACGCATCCCAATCCCTGCCCACTGGCATCTGTATAAACAACATACATAAACTGTGGATCTGGGATTGTCAGCACTGGTGCTGTAGTTAACCTCTGCTTCAACTCTAGGAAGCTCTTCTCACAATTCTCATCCCACACAAAATGTTGAGCCTTCCGCGTCAATTTAGTCAATGGTAAAGCAATTCTGGAGAAATTCGGAATAAATCTTCGATAGTAGCCAGCTAGACCCAGAAAACTGCGCACTTCAAATACAGTCTCTGGTCTTTTCCAGCTCAGTACTGCTTCCACTTTGCTAGGATCAACAGAGACCCCTTGCTGTGAGACAACGTGGCCCAGAAACTTTACCTCTAAAAGCCAGAATTCACACTTGCTCAGCTTGGCCTAGAGTTGCCTATCTCGCAATATGTTCAACACCATTTTCAGATGATGCTCGTGTTCAGCTTGACTCCGTGAATACACTAGTATATCATCAATAAAGACTACAACGAACTGGTCTAGATACGGACGGAAGATTCGATTCATGTAGTCTATGAACACGGCAGGTGCATTGGTCAGCCCAAATGGCATCACAAGAAACTCGTAATGCCCATATCTGGTCCTAAAAGTAGTCTTCGATACATCTTCTGCTTTGACTCTCAATTGATGGTATCTCGATCGCAAATCGATCTTCGAGAATACACAGGAACCAGACAACTGATCGAGCAAATCATCAATTCTAGGGAGTGGATACTTGTTCTTGACGGTCACTTTGTTTAGCTCTCGATAATCGATACAGAGACGCAGGCTTCCATCTTTCTTCTTGACGAAAAGCACTGGAGCACCCCAAGGCGATACGCTAGGTCGTATGAACCCTTTCTCAAGTAGTTCCTCGATCTGCTTATTCATCTCTGCCATTTCACTTGGAGCCATACGGTATGGGGTTTTAGAAATTGGACCCACTCCAGGCTTCAAATCAATCGAGAACTCCACTTCCCTATTTGCAGGTAGTCCACCGACATCCTCCGAAAAACATCAGGGAATTCGTTTGCCACTGGGATACTTTCCAAGGCTACACCAGCCTCTGATTGCATAGAGCAAAATACCATGTACCCCTGACATCCCTTCTGCAAATACCTCTCAACCTTAGCCACCGATAAAAGGTTAAGAGTGATTTCAGTGTCAGCTTGTGGCTGTGGATTCAGATATAAGACTCTCTTTTGTTTACAATCCAACAACACACCATTTGCTGTCAGCCAATCAATCCCTAAAATTACTTCCAACCCTTACAGTGGCAAACAAATAAGATTTACAGTTAACTCATACCCCTCAGCGTTTATCCCGCAATTCAAACAAACATCGGACGTCACAATTCGTGTGCCCATAGGTGTAGATACAACCAAATCATATGGGGATTTATGCATATGTAAATTCAATCGTCTCACACAGTCATATGCAATAAATGAATGGCTAGCACAAGAATCATACATAACATGCACTAGACTGCCATTGAGAGAAATCATACCTTGAATCAGCTCTGGAGATTTTCGAGCTTCTTCCTGTGTCAGTGTATAGACCCTTCTTGGAACCCTGGGTCTAGTCCCCTCCGGTTGCTGCTTCTGTGGACAATCTTTCGAAAAGTGCCCTGCCTTACCGCAGTTATAGCAAGTGAGTGGTTTGTTAGGATCCATTCTAAACGGGGCTCCACTACACGTCTTGCCAGGATGAAATGGCTTGCGGCAATACCAACATGTTCCGCCTCTTGGGATACCCTGGCCCTCACGGCCTCCAGCTTGATTCGGCCTCTTATTATCACCCCTAGAAGGTCCACCCTGTTCTTTTCTTTTTTGTGATGCACTTCCACTCCCAGAAGCACCTTTATTACCAGTCTGAGTTGCCAGGCTCGACATACGCTTCTCAATGTATCGGCACTCTTCTACCGCTTTACTGGAATCAGTAAAGTGTTGGTAAATTAGTTTGTCCTTGAACTCAGGTCTCAGCCCCTCTATCATCATATCTGAATTCCACTCATCATTGTCGTTCAGCTTGGCATATGATGAATATCGTGACAGTCGAATATACCGGGCCAGATAGTCATCAAAACTCTCCCGGTCGTACTGCTTGATGCTGAGGAACTCTTTCTCCTTCTTTCTCTTGACAGTCGGAGGAAAATACTTCTTGTTAAATTCCTCTTGAAATAGTTCCCATGTGATAGGAACATTCTTCCCTTTTAGGATGAGGTCCATGCCTTTCCACCAGCTATCGGTATCACCTTCCAGCTTGTATATGGCTAACCGGGCTTTCATCTCATCTGGACATTGCAGCATATCAAAAATCTTTTCCAAACGAGCTAACCAGGTTCCCGCTTGTTGAGGATCAAACTTCCCCTTGAACATAGGTGGTTGTTGCTTACTGAATCTACTCAGCCAAGCTTGGATATCTACCTCAGGCTCTGGTGGTAAATCCTCTGGTTGGGGTTCCTCCGGTATTTCTTCATAATTTCCCCACATAAATTCATCCATGCGGTTCTCCAGGTGGTCCTGTCTCTGCTGTACTCCCTGGAGGTCAACTCTTATCTCATTCATGGTTTGTTGTTGTTGTTCCAATAAATCCAGGATTCGCTGCTGGATAGGGTCAGGCCTTGGTTCTCCCTCGTTGGTACCATGTCTACCCCGTCCTCGGCCTCGACTTCTACCTCGGCCTCTACCATCTTCTCTTGGTTATATCATCTCCATAATTCTCTCTACATGAAATTAGAGAAGAGTAAATTTTGATACAAGAGCAAGGGCATCTTTATCATTTCATAAAAGTCAGGGTACAAGTATGTCATACATAGCATACACAACTATTTACAGTAGCTACATAGAAACAAAACATCAGATAACCTATAAACTACTGTACATGACATATTGTTCCTTATTACATTACATTTTCCTATCTGTACCCTCCTCAAAATACCGACTCTGGCTAAATCATTTATATCTCTCGGTTCTGCCTGTCTGCCCTTGTCTCATAATATGTGCCGGTAGTTCCGATCATCCAAAATATACCACTAAGGTGTTCCTCGTCAGTCATCATACATATATTTCTCAACCAAGTTATCCATATGGCTCAGAAACGCATATATGTTACTCTTTGGGCCCTGCTCAACAATATCATTCTTTTGCCAATTCCAAAAAGCAGAGTCTGGGAAGAAATCCAGTGTACTACGAACCCAGAACTCAATTGGTGCGCCAACCTGTAATTGCTCCCGGATAGCATACAAAGACTGAACCCCGGACAGAAAGCAATAGTATCGATCCACAAGTGTTGACTGAGTTCGGCATACTCTGATATATCTATCGAAGACATAATGCCACAGCTTAGAATCTGGCCTTAAGTTATGTCATACCTCAACTGGCTCTGTTCTGGACTCGCGGTCACTCATCTCATTGTCTGAGTCCTCTTCCGGATCCTCCTCCGAATCTTCCTCAGGATCCTCGTCGGGGTCCTCATCTGGATAATCTACAGTTTCCCCAACTTGTGACTGTCCTGGTGACGCTGCTCTAGGCTCCGGGCCATACACAGGCAGCTGCGGCACACTCTTCTGTGCCGTCCTCATCATACTAACACCTCTAGGTCCATAGTACTCTATAAAAAGCTGCCGATCCTGAAGGCGCTGCTCTGGGGGACTCTGGTTGACAGACACCTCTGACCCCTCTAATGGTACACTCGAACTGGTCATAGGCTCACTCGAACTGCTCATGATGTCCTGTCGCCATGCAAACAAAACTATATCAGTATACCATTCTGATAATGCCAGAACCGCTTATTAGCTCTGATACCAAAAATGTCAACACCCGTTTCCATTTTGATATGCGCAGGGCAATAATGAACAAGTTCCATAGGCAAACAGAAAAGTACAGTTATACTGATAATACGTATTTGTTTACAGACAGTCATTAACAGAGCAGAAGTCGATAATAATGACAAATATGTACAGTATGTTCCCAAAACTATTTCACATACAGGCTATACAACCACTGTATTCATCTTGGGAAATATGCCCGTCAGTTTCCCTTCTCTGCATCCTTGGCTTTCGAGCCACTAGCACCCGCTGAGACATTTTGATTAGAAAAAGGGGTGAGATTCCAAGGAATCTCAGTAGAAACATACGATCAACATATAAAATGCGAAAATTAAATATGCAATGCACCGTATCAAGTAAAATGAAAATTCATATCATCCGTGTGTGTACACAAAATTCAGGGCCAACTAACCCGTTGAAACCCCTGCATGTACCTCAGCCGAGTCCTTGACTACAGCTAGGTAAGACCAGTGTACCTCAGCTAGGTCCTAGACCACAGCTAGGTAATGTGCCTCCAGCACGTGTTCAGATCACAAAATACAGTAACACGCATCATACAAATAGTCACATAGTATATGAGAGATAGTAGTTCCTACCTTGACCTCTTTCTTGTCTCAAAGGGCCCGCCTCGTAAAATGTGTCAACTAAAGGCATTTACATAGTGTACAAGAAATAGGTTATAACCTATCCAAGTATCATTTTAGACATTTACATAGTGTTTCTTGTGGTTATATTAGCCCATGGTGAAAATTTACCAAAATGCCCCCGGGACCCCGGCCCCGCCGTACCCGGCCTCATGGCACATTTTTCCAAATTTTTGACTAGGGCTATCCTGACGTATTTTTGTCCAAGGAATCCATTTTCGGACTCAAAAGTACCAAATTCAATGTTAAATTACAAAATTGCCCTTGACAGCCCTACTTTTAGGGTTTTAGGGGCGTTTCCGTAATTGTGCTTTCTCAGCCTTTTCTGAAAAAGTGCCCAACTGTAATCCCACTTATTTTCGCCCACTGAATCCAATGGAATCATAAAATCATTGAAAATCCAACTCTAAGGCCCTCAAACATCCCTGGCCAAAATAATTGTGTTCTCTGGGAAAAATCGAGGTTTTACGATTTCGGCTCCGTAAACACGTTCCTTTCTACTCCTAACCACTTTATTAACCATCTAATTGAGTTATAACAACCATTTAAACTAAAATTGGGCAGCATAACCCTTAGATACACACTTTTCCAAAATTTAAAACCAATGGCAATCTGGCGAAATTTCACCGATTAAATTGCCCACAGCAGCCAGAATAGTTAATATACGAAGGTTTGGAAGTTACCTCAAGCTCCCACAAGCTTTTCCCAAAAATGGCTGAAACCCTAACCTTTAGAGAACATATTTTTGAGCCTCCAAACCTTAAAGAACAAAGAGGAGTAGCTTAGAGTTGGAGTTATACGCGTTAGGAGCTAAATCATCGGAGAAATCGGGTTACCTTGTGATTTTTCTTCTCTTTCTCTCTCTAAACTCTCTCAACCTTCTCTCTCTATGGTTCAGGTCTGTTGAGCACATAAATGGGCCAAAGAGGATGATGATATATTTATTTATCATATATTTTACAATATTTTATTTATTTGTTTTGTTTTCCAAAATTTCAAAAATGAACTTATGTACATAAATCCTTATGTACATATAACCATGCTCATTAAGCCCAATCAATATTTCCTTATTTATGCCACATGTAGGAGACACCTAGGGGTCCCTCCTTATGATCTCAATTGACTTCACAACTTGTTTCGGTTACGTATACACGCAAAGTCTCAATTTTGGTCAAAATTGCACCTTTTGCTCAAATTTTTCATAAATTCATATTAAATTGACCAAAATATTCTAAATATATTTTTAGCCTTTATTTTATTTAATTAATTGAAATTAACTTCAATTAATTGAAAAATAATTTATTTTGTGCTATTTTGGCAAAATTACGATTTTGCCATTACCTTTCTAATCCAATTTCTTTTCTTATTTTTCTTTGGCCAATTTCCATCTATTTTTAACCAAATATTTTCTCTAATATTCTTTCATTTTTGGAGTTTAATATTGGGCTTTTTAAATTACCCAAATTAATTCCATAATTATTTGTGCCCAATTTCCCATGAAATTGAACATTTATGAAATTCATAAATTCCAAATTCATGAATATTCACCATTTTATTGAATTTCTCAAATATTTACAATAATTTTGGTGAATATAAATTTTGGGGTGTTACAACCATAGGAATTCCTACTGGAGTTTGTAATTGATTTCTATCCTTAAGTTCTAATTCTGATAAGGGGGCTTTTACTTCTATTGGCATTCTTGTCTCGAATGTCTCTATTTGATTTTCCAAATTATGGAATTGTTCCCTCACCTCATAAAATTCTTTAAGAAGCTCATTGATTCCACACCGAAGCTTATCATGTTTATAGTTATGTGTCTCCCAAAAAAGTTTACATTTAATCATGATTTCTATACACATATCACCTAAACCCCGTTGATGATGAACATCTTCCTTGTATTGAGGATATGTAGCATACTCCTACTAATGGCGTTGATGTATTCATATTGAACCACATAGCTATGTTGATGGCAATAAGCATGTCTATGTTGTCATAACTCAACATATCCATATTGATCATCATAATTGTATAGTTCATGATGAGCACATTCACGCACTATCAACTAGCATTGATGATTATCATCCTCATATAGTCGATAGGTTGGGTATTCTTCTGAGTGCTCATCATGTGTATAATGATGATAGCCTTAATCAATATTAGTATATCAATATGGATCGACATCATCACTATAGTTATATCAACATAAATTAACATGTTTATAGCGATTGCCTACAAATTGGTTTCTTGCATAATTTATACCCTAATGGATTTAGTGCTCTGATCGCAGCTTTAGAGAGGTTTATGATGGAATAAATTATGTGAAATAGGGTTAAAATCTTGAAAAAAGTGATCTAGAAAGAACTAAGGGGCACCATCTTGTGAAGACTGTAGCCAGACTTTGACCAGAGCATGACAATGCATTTGGCCACTAATGGTGGTGCTCCGCTAGTGGTTGAGTCATCTTCTTTGATATGGTTCTCAAGGATGTGGTTTCATCACAATCTGACATCAGGAAGGCCATAAATGGAAGCCAGGAAGTGACATTGCGTAGAAAAAATTTTATAGCAAACTGGGTATGAAAACCTTGGCTCTAATGCCAAAATTGATGTGAACTTGGTTAGGGAAAGGGGAGAAGATAGGGACTAGAGGAGGGTGGACAGTAAGAAAGAGGAGAAATAAGACAAAAGGAAAGGGTGGAGTGAATATTAAGAGGGAAATGGAATTCTTATTCAATCAATCAATCAAAGTTACTTACAACTAAGAACCCTAAACTCTATTTATAGAGAGCTCGAACTAATAAAATAACAATTCAAATATAAATACTATACTTAAATTTCAAATTTGAATATAAATCCTAAATAAGATCATAGGATACTAGATATCCTATTTTATTGAGATACTACAAATATTAAAATAATAAATCTAATAGATCTTAATCTAATGGATAAATATCCTTATTTAATATTTGTAACCCTTGATCTCCAACTTAAACCCTACATATTCCTTATCTCATATCTCACCAATACTACTCGCTTGTCATTGGAAATTCTTGGTAATTAAATCTATTCCTTGAGATCACATATTAATTTTGTCATTGGAACGTATTTCATATCTAATTGTCATCATAATGAGAGGACTTAATGTTTACAATGTTCTTAAACAACAACAAACCCAAGCATCACTAGATATCCCATACTTAATTTTAATTGCTAACTCTATAAAGTCATATGAATTTGCAAAATTTTATAATCTTGAGCAATATTTAAGTAGCAAGCATGTTGTAGACTTTTAATTTATTACCAGAACATCTATTCTAATACCAAGCTACATGTAGAGATAAATCCCCTTGTAAAGGCTAAATTTAATAAATCACTAATGCAGATTTGTCTATATTTTATGATTATTTTTACCTGTATTTAATAGTTTGGAACCAATACAGATCTAGAAACCAAATGCAAATCTGAAATAGCAAAAGAGAAACCAAACTAAAAACCAAAGGCAAAAGAGAAACCAAAACCGAATATGAAATAGATAAACTAAGAATCTAGTGATGATTAACAGTCATAACCAACTCTTTTTTGACTACTCTATAAAAATGGCTACACTATAGCTAACTCCATTTTGCAGCAAACCTGTGATGATTAACAGTCATAGCCAACTCTTCTGTGACTTCTTCATTTTGGTCAGGCCAATATTGCACACAATAATTGTCTACAAAATCTACAAGAATAAACAAATTAAATGTGTTAAAATATATGTCTTCACTTTCAATTTAACTTAAACAATCATGCATGCATATACATATATAGACACAAAAACCTTAGTATTAATTAAGGTAGGATTATGAGTGACTATATCCTTATGAACTTCATGACACAGTACCCACAATTAGAGATCTTATCTAGTTGCTACAAATGTAATACCCCAAATTTTGGGATTGAAGGCTTGAAAATAAGACTAAATTAAGTGGACTGCTAAGCCCTAGTTTATCAGGTGCCCCAAATCTATTCCCTAATATGTTTTATACCTTTGGGGTATTAAGAAAATAAAATGGTGAATTTGGAGAGTGTGATTATGCTTCTAGTGAAATTTCTTGTGAGGCAGTCAGCTTGTCATGTGATTTTGTATGACAAAATAAAAATTATGAAATTTTACAAAGTGAAAGTAGACATTCTAAGCTTTAATTTGTTAGGTCAATTGAATCATTTAAAGGTATATACAACAAGTTATGAATTTTTGAAGTTAGCCCAAAAAAAATTGGAAAGTTTCTAGAACAGCTTCCAAAAACTAAAAATCTAGGAACGATATGCTTCTAACTATGAAAAGGATATATTTTTCCTTGAAATTAGACTCAATAAGGGTTCTATATCATTTTGGAATTGCTCTAATACTAGGTCTACAACTTTAGTTATGATTTTTCAAAGTCAGGGCAGAAAAACTATCAAAAAATCCAAAAATAGAGAAAAATGTAATGGCAAACTTGTAATTTTGCCAAACAAGTGCTAAATTAATTATTTTCCAATTAATTTCAGTTAATTTTGATTAATTAAGGAAAATAAATATATTTGGAATATTTTGGTCAAATAAATATGAATTTATGGAAAATTGGAGCAAAAGTGCAAATTTGATCGAAATTGTGACTTTACGTGCATACGTAATTGGAACAAGTTGTGAAGCCAATTGAGACTCTAGGGAAGGACCCTTAGGTGTGTCCTATATGTAGCATGAAGAAGGAAATAATAGTTGGGCACAATGGCATGGTTACATGTACATAGGGTTTATATACATAAAATGTGATTTTTGGAAATTTGACAAATGATTGAAATATGATAAAAATATATGATAAAAGCTAATACACCGTCCTTCTTTAGCCCATGTTTGATGCCATTTCAGCTTGGAAAAGAGGGGAAGAGAAAAATTTTAGAGAGAAAAAAGGAGAAGGACAAACTTGCAAAAGTAAGTGATTTCTTCGATAAATCAGTTCCTAATGCGTATAACTCCATTCTTGAGCTACTCTTCTATGTATTGAAGGTTTGGGAACCTCAATTTCTATTATGAAAAAAGTTTAGGGTTCATCCACTCTTGAGAAAAGCCAATGGAGCTTGAGGCAACTTCTAAACCTTCTAATATTGACTAGTCTAGCTACTATAGACAATTTAATCGGTGAAATTTTGTTGGATTGTCATTGGTTTTAATTTTTTGGAAATGAATTGGCCTAGGGGTTATGCTGCCAAAATGGGTCTAAATGGTAGTTGTAACATAATTAAATAATCAATAAAGTAGTTAAGAGTAGCAAGGAATACGTCTACGAAGCTGAATCGAAAGGGGCCTCATAGTTAGATTTTTAATGATTTGATGATTCCATTAGGTTCATGGGGGAAAATTATGTGGGGCAACAGTTGGTCACTTTTTCGGAAAGCTTAAAAAAGCATAATTACGAAAACGCCTCTGAAACCCTGAAATAGTGTCTGACAAGGCCATTTTGGTCTTTTGGTAGTGAACTTGGTAATTCTGAGTCCAGAAATGGATTTCTTGGACAAGAATATGTCAAAATAGCCATATTAAGGATTTCGGGAAAAGTACGGTCAGACTGGATACGGCGGGGCTGGGACGAGTCCACAGGGGCATTTTGGTGAATTTTCACGACAGACTCGTATAACCACCATAAACACTATATAATTGTCTAAACTATACATTTGAGATTTTAGGACCGATTTGAGGGCTTGAGGGATAGCACACAAATCAAGGCACAAGTTTAAGGTGTAAAAGGTTTAAGGTAGGAAACTTACCTCTTCTGCATGTATTCAAAATTTATGCAGGTGTATTGATGCATGTTATTGCTTTGTGGGATTATGTGGAACATATATGAATGATTGAAATTTTATTTCTATTTATGCTATGGCATAAGTATGTTGTTTGAAACATTGAGCACACAGATATGTCATTGTATTAGTATGAGTTTATGTAACACAAGCATGTCATGCATTAAGCACTTATCCTACATGCATATTGGTACTGTTTTTTTTATTGAGATTCTCTTGAATTTCACCCTCCCCTACTAACAAATTAGGCAAGTGAAAGCAAGAGGTGTATTGTAAGTAGAAAGGAGAACTGCACGGGAGGAATATAGTGTCGGAACGAAGTCAGGAAGATGTCTCCATTTTACTGGGATAGGTTTAGATACCTTAGAGCCCTATGTGGGTACAAGGTTTGTAATTATTATACATAAACCCCTATGAAAAATTTCTGTAATCATATACATATTATTAGTATATTTATGCTATTCCTATGTTGCTCATCGAACTATTCATTAATATTTCACTACAAGTTAAAATAAGGTAATGGTGTAATAGCAAACATTGTGTAAAAGGAACACAAATAAACAACTTTGATCAATACATTAACACAAATGATGTGTGTGCGTGCATGCATACATACATGCATACATACATACATATGTGTCTGTGTGTGTGTATTATATGCATTATGAATTCCTTTTAACTTGTTTTGTCCATGGATATGGTTTGCAATTTATTTCTCTATTATAGTCTTTTAATTCTATTTTTGCTTAGGGTTTAGATTTATTCCAATAAATTAATGGGTTATCACTACAATTATCTAAAAGTCTTTGTTCAATTGTTTTTACTTCTATAATAGCCAAAGTGGCTAGCATATATTGTATTTCTATTGGTTGGTTATTTTGTAAATTAATGGGTTGGTTGGCTAGCAAAAGTCTTTTGACATTTTTCATCTTTTCTTCTATATGGTTTAGTTATCCTTATTCCACATGCTTCGTGTAACCCCCTCATCATAATTATATCCGAAATACGCAATTAGAGTGAAATAGAGACCAATAAGAAATAAAACTTATTTAAAATCGCATCTTTATGATAGGGTTTTCGCAACCATTTTCAAAACATAACTACCTGGTCTCATGTCCACATTTCGAATATAACTACTATGCGAAGATAAATCACATTCAGTATAAATATCAGAGTACGCAATAATAATTTCCGGTAATTCCAGATTCCATATATAAATCAAAGCCTTACAGGGCACAATCGGCCATACAAGCCCTCATATGGGGATTACACAAATCTTTCTCATACATACAAATCCTTATCCACATAAATATATACACAACCAAATCTATATACTCCCAACTATGATAACCGACTACCAAATCTTCAAACCGAAAGAAGCCCTTGCCGCCCTTGATTATTTACTCCATTCCCGATCCACTATCCTGTCTGAAAGGTTAGTAGGGGAGGGTGAGATTCTAGAGAATCTCAGTAGGAAAACAATATCAATATGCATGTATGATAAATGTTTAATGCATCACATAACTCATGCTCACACACAATGACACATTTGTAAACTCAATGCTTCGAACAACATACTAATGACCATAGCATTAATTGAAACATAGTTTCAAATTACATATAATCATGCAAACCTAAGACATGCACCAACACACTAACACAGATATCAAATACATGCAGGAGAGATATGTTCCCTACCCTCTTTCCATGTAAGCTCCGGCTCCGGCTGCTCACGATCAGGGCAATCATCAAATCCTATAACCAAAATCAAGGACATAGGATTAATCCCTTTTTCCAATTCCTTACCTTTTAGATACTCAAGTTGGTTATCATTCACGACTATTAGGTGGCTAGCCAAAGCCTAAACACAAGCCTAAAGGGTTGGGAAAAACTTGATCGAAGACCAACTTTTAAATCCTCACAAACCCATTTTTAGCTTTATCACTCGAGTGAAGGATGGCACACTCGAGTGATGTATGGCTCGTGCGTGAGTGAGGATGGCTCACACGCGCGAGCACTAGCCCGAAAGCACAACCAGAGACAAAAAATGATCACTTTACTCTAGCATTGACCCAAGTACTTGAGTGATGGACTTATGCTCACCCGAGCACCATCGATTGAAGCCCAAGAAGTGACAACCTAAGAGCACTGAATCCTTAAAATGGTAAGCTCACTCGAGCACTACCCCCAATACCCGAGTGATGGCACACAACTCACGAGTGCATATTCACACTCTTGCCAAATTGCCCATGAGTGTTAACCCGAGAGCAAGCCCTACAGCTCCTACCCTCTCACACTCGAGCAGGATCATATCTCACTCTCAAGTGAGGAAGAGCACTCGAGCCCTCCTTATGAGAACCCAGGCAAAACTCGAAGCAGAAAAGGGAAATACACGGCAGCACTCTAGCATGATCTTCCCTCACTCTAGTGTTGCTATCATAATGCCCAGATCGCAGCAACTGATATAGTTTCCCAAAGTGACCAAAACTGATCCCAATAGGTCCTAAACTCGCACCAAAGCTCATTCTCACCTAAAATTCTATAAGGAACCTATTGGTAACCTCAAAATACCCAAAATCATATCACAATGATATTTTCCACATTAGTCACACTAATCACACACAATACAAAATTTCACCAACTTTACATCTAAAGTTTCCAAATCAAACCCAATGGCATCCAAACATCATTTGACACCATTTTTACCACAAAACACAATCATTCCACAATTATACCAAATCAGGGCAAAAACTACAAATCACATTATTCAACCAAAAAATCACAAATAATATATCAAAAGAGAGATTTCACTCACCTCTTCCTCTTCCCAATGCCAAATCCTTGATTCCCCATCTTTCCAAATTCCTCAAGCTCCCAAAACACCTTTCCCAAATCTAAAACCATAGCAACGAAGCTCTCATTACTATGAACAACTTTAAAGAAGATGATTTAAGCCAAAGGAGACAAGAACAAGGCTAAAACTTACCTTTTACATTTCTCTTTCTTCCCTTAAGCATGGCGACCATGGAGCATGAAAGAGAGAGAGAATGAGATCAGAATTCGGCTCCCCCAAGGCACACAAGCCGACTTGAGAAGAGAGAAGAAAGGGAAGAGCTTTTGAAACTTTGACTTGATCCAAGGGCTCATATCATGCCACTTGTCTCCATCTCAACACACATCCCATGAGCTCATATGAGCACAACCACATAGGATTCCACCTTTTGATCTCTCACAAATCAATATCAACCATTAATCTTGAAGTTACCAATGAGTTTCCTCTTCAGCAACCGATCAACTGGTCGGTAACTTTACCGTTTTGCCCCCGATTATGGCAATTCAGTTGGAATCACCATGAAACTCATTTCCATATTTCTTAATCCAATTTGGGACTCTGCTAAACCAGGGCTTAACAGTCCACTAATCTTAGGCTTATTCTCTAAGCTCAAGTCTCAGAATTCGGGGTATTACACTTTGAGTTTACATGGAGTTGTTAATATTAATGCTTTCTTAATCATATGTATTACATAATATTGTTCTAAGAAATTTAGTCCTAATATTACATCACATTATGGTTTATTATATTGGTTTAATTTTTGGATTAATAATTCATATTCTCCTATCTATATGTTTATAATTTTTACTTCTAATTCTATCATATGTATTTCATTTCTTGCACTTTCCATTCTTCATATTCTATTTTTCTTCTTCCATAATTCTAGTGGTCATACATTATATTTTGATACTATTAGGTTCGCACATGTGTCTACAAGAGCATGATATTTTCTAGATCTATATTTTTGGTAATTAATTTAACTAAGATGTAGTATAAGGGTCTCATCTTTTTTTATTTATATTCTTGATAATAATTCTTGTTTTGTTTTAAAATATTTTCTAAAAACTTTTATATTGTTTATATTTCTAATAACTTGATTATAAATTGTACGTAATTGTTCTATATTATTTTGTATAATTTCTCTTAGTCTATCTTTATCTTTTTGATTCATGTTATCTATTCTTTTTATTAAAAATTTTGGAAAACTTTTATCTGTACTTGGTATAATTATCCTTTGGTTTTCTCTTACATAATAGTTAGTCATGATTATCCTTGTTCTGTTATTCATTTAACCTTTGGAATTATAATTGTTTGATAATTTATGTTAAATATTATCCTATCTTCTTATATTCTAAAAGGTTTTACTTGTCTTAAGAACTTGTTTGCTAATACTATCTTATATTCAATTTGTCAACACCCGTTTCCATTTCGATAATCGAAGAGTAATAAAGACGAAATTCAATGGGTATACAGAAAAGTACAATTATACTGATAATAATATTGGTTTACAATTATGATATCGTTCGTCGACAAAAACAGAAAATACAGCGGAAGTTTTAATATTTACAAATTTCACCAAAATATCACAAAATAGACCAATTATGACTATGATCTTGTCCTCACCTCGAGACACGTGCCGCTCACTGTCTGGCATCTACATCTTTTCCGTTTGCCCCACTGGTACCCACTCAAAGATTTAATATCCCCTTTTTAAATGTGCCTCAAAGAATGTGTCATTCCGGCCTCCAAATCAATCCTCTTGATCTTTGATGTCTTTCTCTCTAGAATGTCTTCTCTCTCTCCTCAACCTTGAAGAGTAGCTTGCTTTGGATTTTGCTCCTTCTTCTCTCTAGCTTTCCTATGCTTCTCCAAGGCATTTTCTCTCTCTCCTTCTCTCTCGTAATGAATGAAGTGTATGAAGGGAAGGGAAGAGAAATGCTTCATAAACTTCCTCCCTTAATTTTACACCATTGATCTCATCAAGGAGCCATAATGTGACACTTGTCACAACCTTACATCCACCCATGCCTCCTTCCTATTTACTCATGATTACTCCTTTAGTTCCCTTTGACATTTGGACAACATTTTCCTCCCTTGATTAGGCAAGAAAACCGTCCCTACCCCCTCTCATCTTACAAGACAATCAATCTCTTACATGTAATCAAGTATCTCCCTTCCTTTACTCAAGCTAACCCTTCATGCATTCACCATACTTCCCTTTTTTGTGCACTCAACCTTGCCATACTTCCCTTATATGTGCAGTCAATCTTGATTATCATTTCCTTCTTCCTTGGTTGGCCAAAAACGTGCTCCCTCTTATGCTCCAACTAAATCAAGTGTTCCTTTCATTTACTCAAGTCAATTGGTACAAGAGTTGGCTACCTAACCTTATGACATAAGTAAGAACTTATGACACAACAATTATTTCCATCATCTTTCATGTGGTGTTGACACTTGATCTTATTGGATTTTGACACTTGTCTTCTCCTCCTTCATCCCTTAATTTCTAAAATAATTAAGAGAAAAAGGAAGATTACTTTATTTCTTAAATTTTTGGAATAATGCCAATTCTGGCAGATTTTCTACCTTAACTTTGAAAAATCATAACTAATTTTGTAGACATCGTTTCGAAACGATTCCAAAGCCTATGGAACCCTCATTGAGTCTAGTTTCAAGGAAAAATATGGAATTTTACTGGATAAGATCATATTATTACCAATTTTCAATCTTTGACCGCTGCTCCAAAAACTTTCCAGATTTTCTGGATTAAATTCAAAAATTCATATATTTTTGTACATAGCTTCAATTGCGTCATATGACCTATCAAATTAAAGCTTAGGATGTCTGCTTTCACCCTGTAAAATTTCATAACTTTTGGTCATCATTTGGTATTCCAAAATCACATGACAAACTCACCGCCTCGCAGGCGATTTCACTGAAACCACTATTCCACTTTCAATTTTCAATATTTAATTCCGTTGGCCTTAAATATTCACCATTTCATTGAATTTATATAATAATTGCAATATATTCTTGGTGAATAAAATTTGGGATGTTACAAAATTTTTGTCTTTTCTTCTTCCCATATTTTTATATCTATTACATCTCTCTTATTAAATCTTAATATAGAATTTGTCTTTGTTCTTTCTTCTGTTATTTCTAAGTTACTTTTTTGTATAATTTAAATCAATTAGAACTTTTTTCATTATCTTTATCTATTAATTCTATTACTTCTACCTATATTGCATCTTTTTTTTAAACTTCTATTCTTATATAATTACTAAATTCAGTTAAATCTATTTATTGTGTTTTTGGTCTTGTTTATGCTAAATTCGAATTTACTGGTATTTCTGCTAATAAATTCTTTGATAACTATCATCTATGTTATTCCTCAAACTTAAAGTTTTGGATATTCCTCTTCTTGTCATTGGTCTAGGATAATCTATGCTATGTCTTTGTGGATTTATATTTATATTTAATGTTGATGTTGAAGGTGTATTTATTCTTAATAATCATTCTCCTATGTTATTATTTGTTTGTATTCTTCTGGGAGTATTTTCATAATATGATTTATTCTATTATCTAATTCTAGTTTTAATTGTTATAGAATAGTTATATTAATAGGATCTATTGGGATTTCTTGTAATACTGGCCTAAAATATTTATCTATAGTTATTTTTCCACAAGACTTCTTATATATCTTATGTTCATTAGTGAATACTAATTGTAATATCCCAAATTTTATCCACTAAAATTCCTTGCACCTTTGTGGCATTAAAAGGAAGAAAATGGTGAATTTTGGGCACACTGGAAAAAATGGCAAAACATTGCAATTAGTAGTTACACACAACTTGGTTAAGTTTGGACACAAAGGTACAATTTTGGTTCCTTTAAAGGCTTAATGTTAAAGCCCAAAATGAAAAAGGGAAGAGCACGCTTTTGGCCCAATTATTTAGGTGATTTTTGGCCAAAACAAATAGAAAGAAGGAAGATACAATTTAATATGAAAATGTGAAGTCAAAATGGTCAATTGACCATAAAGTATAACATCCCAATTTTTATTCACCAACATCCCTTATATGTTTGTTACAATGAAAGGAATAAAATGGTGAATTATTGTGCATATACAATGATAAAAACAAGGCAATTGGTGGTCACACACAACATGACTACACTACTACAAAAAAGCAAAGTCATGGTGCTTATAATTGCATTTGCTGTGACACTAGAGAAGTGCCACATATCTAGACGCCACTAAAAAAGCTGTGGCGCTTGGAATGCCACAGCATTTAAATTTTTTTAAAAAAATACCCTCATGTGGCGTTTGTTGGAGGAAGAGCCACAGGAGGGGCGCAAGCGCCACAGGAGACCAAACATCCTATGGCGCTTATGTCAGCAAGGGCCACAGGAGGTCTCCTTCCTGTGGCGCTTCCTTAGGAGGGTCCTCCCTTTTTCTTTGTGTTCTTCCTGTGGCCCTTGTTTAAAGAAGCGCCACAGGAACTCTTTTTTTTTTTTAGCATTTTTTGTTCATATCTCCCATAATTACAGTATTGCACACTACATGGTCTAAACATTTTGTATGTATATCCGCAGTACAGCAGAATGAAGAAAAGCAAACAACAATTATAGATAACTTTAAAATGATACAAACAGATGATTAATTAGCGAAAGTAGTACTTAAAATAGTTATACAATATATTGTACGTGAATGAAATACAACAAATTCAACTTAAATACATGTATGACACAACAATTGGCAAGAAACAACACAATAAAGACCAGCTAGTTAATTAAATAGTATAGTTACCCAGAGATTTGCTTAAACACATATTCACACCATTCCTTGATCAGTTCATTAAGCTGATGGTCAGTCAAAGTGTCACAACATTGATCTTCATAATACTACACATATATACAATCAGCCACAAATTAAAATGAATTAAAATTAGTAAAACGTAAGTATTAGGCACTAATTAAATTTAATTAAAAAAAATATGAAGTGAAACTAAATGACTTACTTTTTGAGGAATAAATGGCTTATCATGCGTAATTGCATCCTTCATAAATTTCATGATGTGATACCCACAATAATTTTCATTGGGTTGGAAAGGGCATTGCAAAAATATAATGTAATATTTAACTCTGTTTATGAATAAAAATTTTTTAATAACAAAATTTGAGTAAATTCATATATCAGTACCAGTATCTTCTTCCAAGGATAGCTATGGTGAGGGTCAGCAGCTTTAGAATAGCTTAAGGATACAGAAGACCAAAATGCAGTCAATGCATTTACAAAACAAATAGAAACTGATTACTTTTGGTTATTCAATCACATATGCAAATATTTACACATACGCACGTACGCTTACCTATTGAACAATAGTAACATATCAGAACAGTTTTGTCGAAGACCACTTTTTAGAGGATCCACATAGTAGACGCGAGGGCCTAAATGTTCCACTAGATTGATAACTATCAATATCCAATGGCACTTAAAATATTTTAAAAAATTTGTTTCAACAATCATGGTATGATAAAAGTTAAACAATAAAAACAAAAATTGTACCACTAATAACTTACCCCGCATTGTATGGCACTAAAAATAGCATAATTGTTGTCGCTTTCTTTCTAAAGTAATCTTTTAGTTCATTAGACTGCACATTTATATCTACTTTACCCTCATGGTAGCCAACAAGATAAGGGTTGACAAATACGAATTGGACCCTGTTTGTATCCATTAAGATGTCATGGTCCAAATGCCTGGTATAAAACAAACAGTGTCATGAAAAATAAAAGAAATAGAACGAGAAATATTAATAATAGTGACAAACGATAATGGTCAAGTACCTTATCCAAATGTTGATACTCAGTTGATCAATGGTAATCAAATCTTAAATCGAGTTTAGTAAAAACTAAGTAGTACTTATGCATACATGTAATTTAATATTATGTATAGTAATATTATACACACCATATACCTTCACTTTTACATTACACAATGCACCTTTTATTTTGTCTCTCCTTTCTCATTCCTAACATATTCAAGTAATTCATATTTTCATGGTTCTATACTTAATTGCTCTTATTTTTCAACTCTTTAACCTACTAAGCCAGCCCTCTTCTAAAAAGTTTACTTTTTGTAAACTATGGTTCCATGTTAATGCCAAATAAAAAGGTTTTTTTTGTTATAGTTTTCCTTGTGATATTTTAGGACAAGGTGGTACTTGTGATGTTTTGACTTAGGATGCATTTTATGTTGCCATTTTTTAATGTTAAATACCATTAGATAGCCTGCTTTTATTAGCATTGGAAGTGCATTACATTGTGGCACAGTTTAATGAATCTTTTACCTATTTGATGGGATGTTTAAAAGATTATCTATGACTAAACTTATCACAATTTATCAATGAATATGACCCCTTTTGGTATGAATAGTTTATCAGTTTGGGTATGGATACTCTTATTTGGACATCTTGTTTGAGCTGCTAGATTTATGTTCACGCCCACTACCTTAATCTTCTACTGAACTTCTCATACTATTTTATATCACATTTTAAACCCCAAATCCTATTCAATACAGTCAATAATGGCCTTCACGTCATAATCTAGTGGTCTAAATCTTTTTAGGCTTAACTGATACAAGATAACTATCTTTTATCTGCTCATATTCTAAGAACAAAACCTATCATACAACCATCCTCATTCACAATTTTTTTTTCCTGCTACTACAGCTTCCTATTTGTTTTCCTTATCACCTTAAGTTACATATTATCTAGATTATTATCCATTTGGCCTTACATCTTAAGACATTTCTCCATCTAAACTATGTATTCTATCACATGTATTCTTTTATCAAGACACATTTTCACATCTCTCAGTTGCACAACAATGCTTATAACTAGTTCTCTCATTTCCATCAACGTATTATCCTTACATTAAGGTGAAGTTTGATTGTTAGGGTATTATGTCAATTAAACAACATGAATAAAGTATATGATATACTTAATTTCAAAATATCTTAAATCTTTCCTAGGCTTCTATTCTCTAGGTATGCTACCTTAAACTTAAACATCTCATTAAGATTCAACATTATATCCCTTATTGGCTCTAAAGCCATAACATCTTGAAAAGGAATTGGCACTAGATGATTGAACCTTGCAAGTAAGACCCTTGCTTGAGTCGAGAAGAGTTTGTTGTCTAGATGCTGTACCACATTAGTCTACTATCAAAGGCTTGCAACTTATAGTTGTATACTGGTTTGTTTCTTTTGAGTCTTATCATTCTCCCTACCTAAGGACATGAATCACCTTAGGTGCCCCAAGCTAAAGGAAAAAATATATGAAATAAAAATTACAAGTCAATCAATAACGATGAGGCAACAGGGAAGTCATGTCTAATTTCAGTTATTTCCACAGTCCTCTATGTAATGCAACAAAGAGCGTCATCCATAGGGCTGACCAGCTTTGATACCAAAATGCAATACATTATCTCATATTCCCTACTCTTAGAAGGAATTTTAAGAAAACTTTTCATTTATCGTCATGCATTAGGCATAATTACCATGCCTTCATAAGAGAAAAAAACCGTTAAATTTTACCTAATAGCATTAAATTATAAGAGAAGAAAACCCCCAACGGCATTAGGTTAAATTTAACAGTTTCATTAAAATTGCACCCTTTTTAATTGTTCATTGTTATTTTTGCTCCTTCCAAAATATTTTTGTGGCAGATGCCCCCTAAAACAAAACTTTGTTGTTAGATTTGCACCTTAACCCTTTATTTTATTATGTCTTTGCTTATTATTTACCATTAAATCTTTCCTTCATAATATGGCCAAAGTCTTATGAATAAAAATTTAGGATGTTACAAAATATTCTCATAATTATGCACATTAACTCATTCGAGTCTATCCCAAAGGAGGTATGCAAATATAGAAGCCTAAAAAGGGCTATATCCATCATTATGGAGGCATATACTCAAGCCACAAGGGTTTATTTTTTTCCTTAAGAATGAAAAGAGATACAAGAGCTTGCCCTTCCCTTTTGGACAAATGAGCCATGTGGACTTATCCTAGTAGAGATGAATGAGTCACATAGGCCTACCCATTAAGGATGAAGCAACAACCCAATATGCACCAATGGGAGGTCTTATCACATGATGGTATTTTTTTTCTTACACATAATCCTTTCTCTTTGGAATGAAAAGAGCTAAAAGAGTCTTTGCTTCACTCTAGGACGATTGAGCCAAGAAGGCCTATCCTATTAGAGATAAATAACTAACCCAATATGCATTAAGGAGGTCTTATCACATGATAGTTTCTCTCTCCAACTATTATCAATCACAACCAATCAATATCATAACAACAACTGATGCAATATATCTCATGATTACTCATGGTCATGCTCTTACAGAAACAATAATCAAGGCAAAGTCTCTTTTCCCATACTTTACAATTTCATTTTAAAGTCATAAATCACACAAGACAAAGTTCTCAAATGGAGAGTATATGCCAAAACAATAGAAAGTCCATATCTAATCATTTCATAATATAATAATATCAAAATCTTTCAAAAGTAAGACATTAGCATCTATGCAATACTATAGAAGGGCCTTTTAACGACCTTTTTTATGCCCTTTAGACAACTATTTTTAGGGTGACGTTTATGTGAGTGTCATTGAAAATTCAAGAAATGACTACTGTTTTTTTATTAAAAAATTATTACGTTTTACCCCTTACAACCATCAATGCCATTATATCTCTAAAAAACAGTCGTTGTATCTCTAAGATACAATGACTGTTTTATCAAAAACAGTTGTTGTAATTATTTCTTTTTACGTTTTACCCCTTACAACCACTAATGCCATTGGAAAAGTACCAACACAAACGATTACATTTTGAATCTTCAAAGTTCTATCATGACATATAGCATATATCATCATAACATCATTTCAATGTTCAAACTCCAACTTTCAATGTAAATCATGACAATCATATGGCCAAAGAGATGACATGCTGTAACCCCCTCCATAATTATATTTGAAATACACGATTAAAATGAAATAGAGACCAATAATAATCAAAACTCATTTACAATCCCATCCTTGAGATAGGGTTTTCTCAAATACGTTTCAAAATCTAATACACCTGGTCTCATATTCACATTTCGAATACAATTACGTCACACAGAATATCACATTTATACAAATATCAGAGTTCACAACAATATCATCCCGGCAACTCCCGGGTTCATACCTTTACATAAGATTCATAGGGCACATTCGGCCTTTACAATTTCTCAAACAGGGATTACACAAAGTCATCTCAAATAGATATCCAAATACTCATCCCAAATAAAAAAAATATACATATGAAATATGTACATATCTAGATATACATAATCAAAACCATAATGATAACCAACTACCAAATTGACAACCCGAAAGAGTCCTTGCCGCCCTTAGTTGTATGCTCCATCCTCTATCCACCTACCCTGTCTAAAATGTTGGTAAGGGAGGGTGAGATTCAAGAGAATCTCAGTAGGTAAGCATTACCAATATGCATGCAAGATAGATGTTTAATGCATGACATGCCTACATAACTCATGCTTACACACAATGACAAATCTGTAATTTCGATGCTTCGAACAACATATATATGGCCATAGCATAAATTGAAACATAGCTTCAAATCATTCATACATGTTTCACATAAACAAGTAAAGTAATAACATGCATCAATACCAACACAAATATCATATACATGTAGGAGAGGTAAGTTCCCTACACTTACTCTTTCCACATATGCTTCAGCATCGGCTACTCACAATCCGAGCGAATACCCAACCCTATAACCAAATCAAGGACATAGGGTCAATCTCAATTCCAAATCCTTACTTCCATATTACTTAAGGTTGATTATCATTCACACCCTTTAGGTGGCTATAATAAGCTTAACAAAAGCCTAAAGGATTGGGAAGTACTAGGTTGGAAATCACCTTACAAAATCATAAAATACTGAAAATGGGGGTTGGCTGCAGCCAAGAATCCTCTGGCTATAGCCAAAACGTGCACAGAAGGTTTATGGCTGTAGCCAAGAATTTATGGCTGAGGCCAAAACACACACATAAACTTTTGTGGTGCAGCCAAGGAAACTTTAAAAATTCATAACTAATTCCAGAAAAATCACAATGAGGTGATCCCAAAGCCCATTGAAAGCTCTTTAAGTCCTCTTCATAGTAAAAATATGATCCATTACCAGAAATCACCACACAATTCCAGAATTACACAAAATTAATTTTCTGTTCCAGATTTGCACCCAGTTTTAATGTCAAACTTTGGAAAACGATAACTCCTAGTTCACAAAAAGCAATGACACAAATTATATGTCCATTTTAAAGCTTGGAATGTGAACTTTAAGATTGGAAAGTTTCAGAATTTTTAGAGACAATTTGCCCATTCAAAACGTCCACACAAGCAGACTGTCTAGAATAGAGTTTCGAAAGACAGAATTCTAGATTTTGCACACTTGCTTTCAATGGTCCAATTTTCATATCAAACATTATTCCAATACAAAATTTCATAAGGAATCCATTGGAAACATCAAATCAACAAAATTCACATTATATTGACTTGTTTTCACAACAATCACAACATGTCAACACAATTCACAATTCAACCTCAACATTGCCATTCTTCCATTTCACATTAAAAACAAATTCCAATGGCTAAATAACACAACATGACATCAATTGCGCCATAATACACCATTCAATTCATCCAATCCAAAATCACATGAAAATCAGGGCAAAACTCCACAAGTCACAAAACTCAACCAATAATCACAAAACTTAGGTCAAAAGGCACATATACTCACCTCTTCCTCTTTCCCAAACCAATTCCTTGATTCTTCTTCTTTTCAATTTTTCTCAAGCTCCCAAACACCTCCAATCGAGAATCTAAAATGATAGAGATGAAACTCTTATCACTATGAACAACATTAGAGAAGGGTATTAGAGTATTAGAGGACATTATCTCATCTAAACATTGAACTCTTCCTTTCTCTTTCTTCCTTGTGCTTGGCGTTCATGGAGGATGAAGAGAGAGATGAGATGATGAAGTTAAATCAGATTTTTGGCCTTTCAATACACATTTGGCAGACCTAATAGAGAAAAGAGAAAGGAAAGAGTGTTAAACCTTTGAACACGATTCAAGGGTCCATATTGTGACACTTGTCAAGATCTTGTCACACCACTATGAGCTCACATACACACACATACACTTGATTCCACCTCTTGATCTCTTGCACAAATCAATCCTAACAATTGATCTTGAAGTTACCAATGAGTTTCCTCTTGGGTAACTGACCAATTGGTCAGTAACTTTATTGTTTTGCCCTTAATTACAGCAATTCCTCTTGAATCATCACCAAACACACCATATCATTCCTTTTCTTCCACAATGCGCCCTCCCCTCTATCTTAAGTCAATTTAGATGTTAATCCATAACTAAACTTAAATACAGGGTTTTGGCACTACTCACAACACATTCCGTTCCAAATCACATCATAGTCTCTAAAAGGGTCTATGTATCACTAATGACATCCACTTTTGGAGTCATTAACGCTTAATCACAATTTAGGATCTTGCTAAACCGGGGCTTAGCAATCCACTAATCTCAGGCTTATTCTCTAGCCTCAAGTCTTAAAATTTGAGGTATTACACATGCTTCTATGAAATACCTATGCTTCATCATCATTTTCCAAAGTGTTCTCTATAAAGCATAATGCCTTAACAAATTTAAAGTACTCATAATTAAGAAACTAGGAAAAGTATTCGAATATGAAAACTTATATAGCACTGTACAAAACCACTACACTACATAAAAAAACCTGTACACATCATCACCCCTCTATGTGTTATAGAAGATGTCTTAACAAAAGGTCTCAGATCAAATTAATGTCTTCAATTGGGTAAGGGTCATGATCACCAAACATCTGTGCGCAAAATGGAGAATATGTTAACATAAATCAATAAATTGAATGAAATAACTAGCAATTCAATTACAAGAAAAGAAAAGAAATTCAGTTGAGAATCAAGAAATGATCACCTATTCAAAATTAGTAGTAAGGCCACTGAAAATGATGTTATACATATATAGTATAACATAGAAGCCACACTCAATTTTCCATGCTTGCCGAGGGTACTATACATCAAAAGTAAACGGTAAAAAAGAATAAAGGGTTATATAAAGCAATAGTCAATCGAAGAACTTGAATGTAAAGAACTTACCTTTGGCTGGAACCACCTTGTCGGACCACTTTTACCTTCACGCTCTCCACCCATTATATAATATGTCTTTAGTGCATTGTAATAATTAAAATGATATCCAGAAGACATTAAAACAATTGAGTAAAATCAAAAATCAATGACTGACAAACAAATTAACTTACGTGTTAAAAATGTTTTTGATATCTCTGTCTGGCTTGCGACCCAATGAGTTAAACCAAAAGATGACATTGATCAAGGGACAAGGAACACAAAGACTCCAATGATAACTTATTAATAACATCAAATTTTACATTAACAACTTCACTTTTATGTTTTACAACTGAATTAAGGGTAATTTAATCAGAATTGGAAATCACATATTCCTACTTTAGTTTTTACATGAGATTTTATAAATTCGTAACACCAATTTATCTTTTCCCATTTATAAATGTATTTATCTTAAATTTTCCCTTATTTTTCATGGTTTGAAACCCGGACCGGACTGGCCGGTCTGGCCTGGGAACTGGTGAATCGGGCATGGAACCGAACCGGATCGGTTCAGTATTTTTTTAAATCAATTTTTTAAAAAACTTTTTCTTTAGAATTTCATATTAATAAAGCTAAAATATTCAATTTCTCACTGGTTTGGTCCCGGGTTAGCTCCAATTTAATTCAAGTCTAACCTACTGACCTTTAATTTAGTATCTCAACCAATTCTGTGATCGGTCCAGTTTTAGAACCTTATTTATTTTAACGCTTTACCCTAAAAAATTAAGATAAAATGCAAGAGAAGTCCCAGTTACTCGCTGCCTAGGTGAAATATCATTCTTCGATTACCACGACGTCGTTTAAGGGCTGAGGATTCAAACAATCCCTAGTCTGCCACTTGAGTTTGATCTACGGCCGTCCTCTTCCTTGATCGCGTTTTGTCTTTTCTTCTTCGCCATCGATCTTTGTTGCTGTCCGTCAACCTCCACCGTAGAGTGTCGACGAGGTCTTATATCCTTTGTCCTGGTCCGTCGTCCATTAGGGTCAAACATCTCTTTGTGGTTAGTCTTGTGATCCCCCAAATATCCGTTTGCTTGCCGTTTATTATTATTTTTGTTTCCCCTTTTTAGCTCCTTGTTTCTGTTTTGGGTTTTTTTATACCATTTTCTCATTTCTAGTGCTGTTTTAGTTCCCTGGTTTTGTCCTTTTTGCTGTTTTGTTTCTCGTGACGTTGTTTTGCTTTCGGTTTTCTCCGTCTTTTATTTCTGTTTCTGCCTCTGTTTTCATATGCCGTAACAAACTCATTGGAATTTTTTTTTTTTTTCAAAAAAGAAGGTTTCATTCTTAACTTTCTAGCTATGCCAATCCTTTTTTTCCAAAGTCGCCTGTTGTGGGTTTTTTGTTGATAAAGCTTTTTTTCCCTTTGAAAAGCCGAAAACCTATTTGACGTGTAGGTGGCAAGGTGCACGAACAAAACCCACAAAATGTTACTCATTTATATAGTGTATGGGTTAATTTAAAATATACTTCAAGATTACAAAGTCACAAGCTTCACTCCTCTCAGTCTTTAATCTTAAAGACAACATTGTTTTTAGGTGCTTGTGAGTCCCAATCATACAATGCATTTTTTAACATTTGAAACATCCAATAAATCTGACAAAATGGATGGAAGTGTAATGCCTATCTTGGAGGTTTCGCGTCCACATTGCCATTTATGCGTCAGAATAACCATGGTTAAAACCCTAAATAATCAACTTTAATTGACAATGGAACTTGGTTTTTTTTTTTTTTTGGATTATCAATATAGTAAGGATTATTGTTTCATGTTTGAATATTTTAATAGAGCCATTTTCTTTTAAAATAGTCTGCATCTTGTGTATGTTTTGATACTGCATTCATTGAAGCTTCATAATGGTATATGCATTCCAAACCTGACATGTTGGTGATTGATGTTTAAATGTTAGCTCTTGATTGAGAATGACAAAAATGCCATTTTGAAATAGTTTTGTGTATGCATAATAGTACTGACTACTGAGAGCATACTTCCTATACACTTTTTTTGAAACTTCAAAATTTGTGAATAGTTGAATAAATGAATTAATTTTGCGGATTATAAGTTATGTGTGCGCTTCTGACTAAATAAGCCTGTGTTTGGTTAATTGATGTTAATAAAAAGATGGGCTTGACTTTGTATATACATAAATAGATAGAGATGCTAAAGGTTTGGAGCCTTTGATGTGCTGACTCAACAGGCATTATTAATAATATGGAAAAAGATGGGCTTGATTATATATATATATAGATCAATAAAAAGTTTCTAGCATTTTGGAGCCTTCAGCGTGCTAAATTGGTGTTGCATTATTGTCATATAGCTCCTCTTGAGCATCAATATTGGGTTTACAATAGAGTTGGTAGGACTCATCTAAAGATTATTAACACTTCCTTATGTGTGTAGAGGAGTTTGTTACGCTTGCAAATAAAGTGGATAACTTTAAATACGATGTGATGTTTAGATATTTTGCTAAAAATGTCAATGAAGTGTACAAAGCTATACAAAGTTAGTACTCAGGACGCATTTTCGTATAAAAATGTATGTCTAACTATTATTATTGGCATAACTATGAGGAAAGGAAAATCTCAAGTGGTTCTATAAGTCAGGCCATCAGTCGGTGCATATCTCTAGTTTCAGGGATAGGACCCCATTTATGTGAATGTGTCGTGTACTCGTGTTTTCGAATAATTGAACACATAACCGAGTTTGAAGACAATAATGGCTTTTGGTTGCCAGTTTTCATTTGCGAGTGAGTTGATCACATAATGACTTTAGGATAGAGAAATTAAGGTTCATCCAAGTGAAGCTCAATAAGGTTGGGTGCGCAATATATTTTATTTTAGCATCATAAGATCAAGTAATTTTGGTCACTGCTCCTGCTAATAATAAGCGGTTTATTGTTCTTTTGACAAAAATAAATGTTGACATAGATGATGCTTTGAGATCATTTGATTATAATAAGGGCATTTGGATCATAACGAGAAACAGGTGTCTTAAACAAAGAAGTATAAATTCTACAAGGAAAAAAAACAAAGAAAAAGATTGGCTCACCAAGTATGATTTTTTCTTTTTTCTAAATACCTTTTTATGTTAAAATCTCCTTACATGTTTTTTTTTTAACATTCACCTCTTGTGCATTGATGTTTTACTTGTGTGTTTGGATTTTATTATAGGTAAATGGCATCTTCACATGATGACGATGCTCCATATGATGAGAATACTTCGCATCATGGCGATGCGGTAGCTTGTGAGGAAACTAATGCACAAGCTTTGGTCAAATTCAAAGAGGTGATCCATGCAAAATGTTGGGGGCAGAAATTAAACATTCCATGGAATGACAAAGGTCAACCCATTAGCCCTGGAAGATCTGAATTTGTGAATTATATCGGGATTGTAACTCAGAGAGAGGTGCCCATCGGTTATAATAATTGTTGAAACGTCCCATGATCAAAGAAGGAAGCCATTTGGGAAGAAATAGATGTAATATATTTACTTTACTGAATACAGATTCAAAATAGTTGGATTTCTCTGTATATTGTTTTTTATATCAACAAACTTGCTTTGTATTTTGAATACTATGTTTTGCAGTCGTCTTTTAATATTGATGCAAGTAGGAAGAAATATGTAAATGGAACAGCCAGCAAACAACTTTGAATATATGATATTATATTTGATTATTCTTGTGTGTAGGCAACATCAGATGGGGCAAGCGAAGAAGGTAAAGGTTATATAGAAGAGTGATTGATCAATCCAACGGTCAAGATTGCAAAGAATTGAGTCCCTAATTTTTCGCAACAGATTGAGCTTCTTAATTCTCACTTTCATGGCTTGGCCAGAAAGGGAAGGAAAAAAAATTCTCACTTTCTTGAATTTTGAATTATTTTAGGGATGGATTATTTTTTCACCTCAATAAATATTATTTTTATAACTAGGCCGAACAAAAGGGCTTCCCGCAACACAAAGCTATTATACCTTAGCCCATATCACTTACGGGAGATGAGTGGGAGGGAATAATATATAGGACCCGTTTGGTTCGATCCCATTACACCTTGCGGTGCAGTGCAATGTGATGCAATGGTAATGCAATGCGATATTAATTACAAGGGTAGTGTTTGGTTTGATTTTTAAGCAATGTGCAATGCGTTAATATTTTAATAATTATTTAAAATTAATATATTACACAAAGTCTATTTTACCCTTTAATATAATCTTTGTAGAAAAAATAGTTACAAGACAGCGATGGCGGGGATGGAGGAGGAGGAGGTAGTGGCGGTGGCAATGATAGGGGTGGCGGTGGGCAGCAGGGGTGGAGGAGGAGGTGGTCGCGGTGGTTGTGGGGGATGGGCCGGGGGTGGCGGCAGTGGAGGTGGCGGCGGTGGCGGGGGTGAAGGAGGAGGTGGTGGTGGTGGTGGTAGACGGTAGGGGTGGAGGAGGTGGTGGTGGGCAATGGACGGTGGGGGTGGAGGTGGTGGTGGTGGGAGTCAATGGGCGGTGGGGGGTGGAGGAGGAGGTGGTGGTAGTGGTGGTGGAGGAGGAGGTAGTGGCGGTGGCAATGATAGGGGTGGCGGTGGGCAGCGGGGGTGGAGGAGGAGGTGGTGGCGGTAGGCAAGGGTGGCGGTGGAGGAAGAGGTGGTGGTAGTAGCGGTGGATGGTAGGGGTGGAGGAGGTGGTGGTGGGTAATGGGTGGCGGCGGAGGAGGAGGAGGTGGTGGTGGTGGTGGCTGCGGCAATGGGTGGTGGGGGGTGAAAGAGGAGGTGGTGGAGGCGGCGGCGGCGGGTGGAGGAGGAGGTGGTGGCGGTAGGCGAGGGTGGCGGAGGAGGAGGAGGTGGTGGTAGTGGCAGTGGGCGGTAGGGGTGGAGGAGGTAGTGGTGGGTGATAGGTGGTGGCGGTGGGCGGGGGGGTGGAAGAGGTGGTGGTGGGTGGTGGGTGGTGGGCCGGCGGCGGCCGGTGGCGGGGCTGGGGGTGGTGGCGGGTGGAGGTGACGGTTGTGGAGAAGATAGTGGCGGCGGCAGAGAGTGGAGGTGACGGCGGTGGAAGAGGAAGAGGTTGTGGCGGTGGCAGTTGTGACGTGATGTGGCAAGTGAAATGAGATAAGTGAAACAAAGATAAAGGAAACTAAAGGGTAAATTGGACTTTTTAGACTATGCAATAGGATGGTAATGAGGATTCATAGGGGGGGAGGTATGAATGAGGATTACCAATTTTTTTGGTAATCTTCATTACCATGGTAAACCCTATTACCATGCGAAAGAGCTACCAAACACTCTTCTCTTGCTAATGCAATCATGATTACCATTGCAGGCATGCAATGGGGTTGAACCAAACGGGCTCATAGTTCGTTGAGGAGGAGAAAATAGAGGGGGAGAAAAGTGGGGGGAGAATTAAATATAGACCCTTGGTCCCCTGCCCATTTTACATTATTAACACATGCATTTAGTTTTTTCTTTATTGTAGGACCAAAATTTTACAATAAAGCTTTTATAAGGGTTATCAACAACGTAAAATCTTATTATGAAATAAAATGGAGAATAAAATAGGGAAAATGTCGGCTAGGTCCCAAGTTAAGGAAAAAATGTCAAAAAAGTCCCTTTGAAAAGTCAACTGTCAGAAAAGTCCCTAGGGACTTTTCTGACATGGATTCCCAATGACCATTTACCAAAATACCCCCCAAGCAATTTAACAATTGTCATTGGTTACAACATGTTATGCTATATTTACAATTTTGTAAGTCATATTAACAACATCGTAAGTTACGTTTATAACATGTATATAAAGTGCGTGATTATGTTGCGTTTACAACCTCTTCAGTTACGTTTACAACTCATTAAATATAATGTAACATGTTGTAAACGTAACTGATTGTGTTGTTAATATGACTTACGATGTTGTAAATATAGCATAACATGTTGTAACAAATGACAATGGTTAAATTGCTTGAGGGGTATTTTGGTAAATGGTCATTGGGAATTCATGTCAGAAAAGTCCCTAGGGACTTTTCTGACAGTTGACTTTTCAAAGGGACTTTTTTGGCATTTTTTCCCTAGCTTGGGACCTAGCTGACATTTTCCCAATAAAATATGATTGGGAGATGATATATTTAAAACTAACAAGCTACTAATGAGGAACAAAAGGTGTATTGCTAATTAAAAGAAGGAATACAAGGCAATGAGAATAAAGAGCTTGGGAGGAGTAAGCAAGTACAGAAGAGAGATTTGTCATACTGTCCCCCTCCTTGGCCTGACTACCTTAACTTAAATTGCAACATATGGGATTTGGTGCGTTAGTTCCGATTACTTCGTATCTACTGACACTACAAAAAAACAGCATATTACCCATGGAAATTATCCACAGAATTCCGTCTCTGAAATCAAATTACAGACAGATTAGGGACGGAAACGGAATTGTCGATGGATCACTGACAGAATTTTTTCCGTCTCTAAAAAATCAGTGGCAAATTGATTTATCAATGGAATCAAAATTACCGATGGATTACCCACGAAAAATTTTCCATTGGTAATTACCCACGGAATTTTTCCTTAGGTAATCCGTTGGTAATTTAATATTTTTTTAAAAAAAAAAATCCATGTGGCGATCTTAAAAGAGGCCACGTAAACATCACCGAAATCCCTCCACCACCTGCCCCGACGGCCCCCGAGCAAGGGCCACGTGTCTCTGTGAGATAATTGTTGCATTTTGTGACAAAGGTGGAATTTGAACTTTGGACCTTTGGTATGTGTTCTGATGCCTTTGCCAGTTTAGCTGCTTTAACCTTACGTTATTTATTCATGTAATAATATATATAATGTAATAATTAAAAAACAAATATAATATAAAGACATATATATATATATATATAATTAAATATATATTTATATATAATTATATATTTCATTTTTTATAATACAATTTTAAAATTTTTTAATTTCTTATTTCATTTAAATATTTAATATTAATATAAATATATATAATATTACATATATATTTTTATATAATTATATATTTTGTTTTTATGATATAAAGTTTAAAATTTTTAATTTCTTATTTCATTTAAAATTTTTATTATGAAATATTAATTTTATGATATTTAAATTTTTATTTGTTATAGATTATTTTTATTTTTATTATTTTATATAAATTATTAAAAGATAATAAAAAGATTATTACTTTTACTGACGAATTATCTATGGAATTCCGTCAGTAATTTCTCATTCAAATTACCCACGAAATTCCGTGGGTAAAGCGTGGGTAATTACCGACGGAAAAATTTCTGTGGATAATCCGTCCGTATTTACCGATGGAATTTTTTCCGTCGGTAATTTGAGACGGATTACCCCCGGAATTCTATCAGTAATTTCTCATTCAAATTGTCCACGGAATTCCGTGGGTATGGCGTGGGTAAATACCGACAGAAAAAATTCCGTGGGTAATCCATCGGTAATTAGATACAGAATTTTTTTCCGTCGGTAAAATGTCGGAAATTACCGATGGAAATAATTTCATGGGTGATTCCGTATATAATAACATGTTTTTTTGTAGTGTGAACTTAGTGGAGATCCTTCAATGTTGCACATCATGGTCCGAGTTTGCCACACCAAACAGCTCCTTGGGTTTGACTGAGTAGTCATATGGAATGGCTGAACATAGATTTGTTAGACTGTCCCCCTCCTTGGCTTGACTACCCTAATTTAAATTGCAACATCTGGGGTCTACTGTGTTAGTTCCGATTACTTTGGATCTGCCGAACTTAGTGGAGATCCTTCAATGTCGCAAGTCATGTTCCAAGTTTGCTCCACCAAATAGCTCCTTGGGTTTGATTGAGTAGTCATATAGAGTGGCTGAACATAGCTTTGGGATATCCTCATTGGGCAACTCCTCTTGGGCCGATTTAATGTCTTGCATATAGGCCCAAGCCATTAATTAAACTAGGCCTTACATTAAGTGCCCCACTCTTCAAGTCCAATTGATCGCGAGGGTTGTAGGCTCGCAGCTTTTGTTCCCTCATTTCAACATAAAACCTCGCGTGCATTGTCAACTTCTTCGGTAGTGCACAGCTTGAACAACTTGTTCGCTGACCATCCCGAGGGCGGTCTCTGCACTATGCTTTGGCGGGTCTGGGCAAAAAACGGTAGTGGGTCTCCGTCTAGTCGGTGTTCCTCAAGCTTCTATGGCGACGGGTCATAGCTAACAAGGTACCTTCAATATATCCTTGCAACTTGGTTTAAATAGATTTCTCAAAAAATGTGGGTTAGTATGCATACCCCTCGTGTTTGTATTAGTGTGTGCGAATAAATATTTGTTGACAGAGGAGACAAATTCTTCAGCTGTCTTTGGAAGAGGACCCATATTGTTCATTTTCCATTTCTTCCTTCTCTCTCTTTCTCTCTTCTTCTACATTATAGATTTCAGACTCATTATATGGAGATTACAAAATATTTCTTCAAGAAGACCATAAAAATGTATGATTTATAAATAATATTGTTTTCATATCTTAGTTTTATAAATTCCAAATATGGATCTTACTGAACAAGCACAGTCTTACAAACAAAAAAACATTACACGTTATAACCTGGAACTGCTTTGCAAAATGATTTTATAGCTTGAAGTTAAGAGTGGAACATGATAATAAAAATACCATGTAATGGATTTGTAGTAGGATAGTTTTCCAGGGAAAATGAATCAAACTCCAAATACCCCTTTTTTTTAAGGATCCATTATAAATCTATGAAACTGTGGCTTGCCTTCTATTATAGACATGTCAATTTCCAAGCATGTATACAAAAACATGACTATAGGAAAGTAGCACTTGCAATACCCTAAATTTTGAGACTAGATGCTTGAAAATAAGTCTAAATAAAGTAGACTACTAAGTTTAGTTTAGTAAGAATCCCAAACTGCACTCAAAATAGAATATGAATTTCGTTGCGAATCAGTTGAATGAAAATATCCGATTCCTTTAGGATGTGTCAAAATGACATAAAACCTAACTCAAATCTAAAGGAAAAGGGAAATGGTGTTTAGAATGAAGTAATGAAGAGAAGTAAAAGAACTAATGGCACAAGAAATAATATTGTCATATCAAGGGCAAAAGAGATAATTGCTACTTGATCTTGAGGTCAAACTTGGAAGACAAAATGAAGGGTCAATCTTTACTCTTCAAAAGTAAGAAGTAATTATTAGAATGAAAAGCACAATTGTGACTCTCCTTTAAGCCTTAAAACCATCCAAGTTAAGGTTAGAAGAGGGAAGAGAAAAGTGTGGTCAATTAGTCAAAGTTTGGCACCTTTTCCAACTTGGGAAATTAATTGACATATGGCAATATAAAGTGAGATAATTAGGTCAACATTTTTCCTCCATTTCAGTAGCCCATTTTTGTCCAAAAGCAAGAAGGGAAGAAGAAGGAAAAGTCTACACAATTTAAATCAACCAACACATGGTTAATTAACTCCAACTTGTGCAAGAAGAATGAATTAGAACCAATCTTTTTTCCCTCTTTCTTTGTCCAATTTTTGGCCAAGTAATTAAGGGACAAGGGAAGAGAAAAATAAAAAATCATCTCACTCTCTCTCACTTGTCAAAATTCGGCCAAACAAGCTTAAAGGAAAGAGAGAGAAGACAAGAACAAGGTGAGCTCTTCTACTTAGATTTTCACCATGTAAATCACTTCTATGGCTCAAATACTCTTCATAAACATTGTTCCCCTTGATGTGAGCTTCATTTCTATGATTTTAGAATTTCAAGAGGAGGTGTTTTGAGTCTTCTAGTAAGAGCCAAAGTAGGAGAATCAAGAAAAGAGCTCAAGAAGGAGCTAAAGGAGAGTAATAGCTACATTCTAATATATATGTTGTCTTGGTTGGTTGACCTTTACACTACTACAAAAAGGGGCTATAACCTCCCAAATTTGGCACCTTTAACGTCCCAAAACGGGGGGACGTATATACTGGGGGCGTAGTAAGTTGTAACAAAAGATGTCCCAAATGATAGGGACGTGTAAAGTCCCCCAAGGGTGGGACTTTAGGCGTCCCAAATGACATTTGGGACGCCTAAAGTCCCACGCTGGGGGACTTTAGACGTCCCAAACTTTAATTTGGGATGCCTAAAGTCCCCCCAGGGTGGGACTTTAGACCTCCCAAATGTCATTTGGGACGTCTAAAGTCCTACCCTGGGGGACTTTAGACCTCCCAATTCTTAATTTGGGACGTCTAAAAGTTAGGTTTTTTTTATACCAAATTTACATTCTGTATTACCCAACGAATTCAAACTGCAGAAACAGAATAGAAGATGGATTCATAAACCACATTGTCCGTTACAAACTGGTAAGGACATCCAGCACTTCAATCTTTACTATATATACATACAATAACCTTTCATACAACCTACTACTATATATATCAACAAAAAACAACCAGAAAGTGTCAAAACGCTGTCATCACACAACTACAAACTGATATAAAATAAAAAGTTTACTGCTCTATATGTTGAAGAAGATGTCCAGCCAAAAGATCTCTGATCAAATCAAGGTCTTCACGTAGGTAGGCATCTTCATTATCAAAAATCTGAAAATTAGAAAGTAAGCTTTGATGAAATGAATCTCAAGCAAATGAATTAATTAGCATTTCGATTATAACACCAAAAATATTATCATTTGAGAATGAAGAAGAGATTACCTTTTCAAAATCGCTAGTAATTCCACTTTGAGTTATGTTATACATATAAAGTATAACATAATATCCGTATTCAGTGTTGCCAGGTTGCCGAGGGCACTTTAAATCAAAGGAATGCAATTGGTTGTTAAAATCAATAAAGGTATGTCTAAAAGGACCGTCAATGAAACAATTAGGTAGGATCGAATGTAATTACTATCGGATAAAACCACTTTGGCTTTTTAACAACTGTACCCTCGCGTGACCCACCTAGGACTCTATATGTTTGACAAGCACTATCATGAAAAGCAAAATGAACAGATATTAGAACCATTCATTTTTTTTGTTGTCAATGAAATACAAATAGAATAACTTACGTGTCGAAGACGGATTTTGTATCTCTGTCTGGCTTTTTACTCAAGGGATCAAACCAATAGACTACGTTGCGGTGGGGACATATAACACACAAACTCCAGTGGTAACTTTAACAACATGTACACATTAAAATGAAGTTAGATGAGTGAGAAGACAATTATTTATTAAACTTCTTAAATTGACAAAATGTAAATACGAACCGTTGGACAATGGGTGCTAGATAACAACGAAGTTTGGTTTGCGCCATTGCGTAGCCGACATAGTGAGTCCTATACGCCATAGTACAAGTATCCCCTATCATATTCGCAGGACATAAGAATCCATACCAATCACGTCTTTCCATGTTTGTGCAGAGATCGTGGAAGGTGCTATAATAGAATTAAAATAAGGAATCAATTATTGAATGTATGAAAACAAAAAACCACTAAATGAATTCTATGGGAAAATTGAAAAAAAAAACTTACCAGACTGCAAATTTCACCTAGCCTGCATCTATCTCCTCCAACCTGATAAACTGCTTGAGATCTGTATTGTCAATCGTTTAGGGATACTCCACTTGGCCCACAATCCCTGGAGGCATCTTCAAGTCAATCTGTTTAATGCCCTTGTAGATCTGTTGCAGCCGTGCTAAGTAGGGCCATTTGCTCGCAGCTTCGTCATCCGTTTAGAACATCAAAAAACAAATTGTTATTAGGATGCCAACAGATTTTCAGTAACAGTAAGGTAATTCCTACCATTGGAGGTGTTACGTCTAAACCAATAAGATTGCGAGGCCAAAGGATGAAAGATCCTATCGCTTGACCTAACGTGCCAACCTCTGGATCAGGAACAGGGATGGTTGTACCTTCTTCCCCCTTTCTAACACTCGTCATATTCACACTACGAAAATCCTCCGGAATTTGCTGATGATGGTGGATGGTAGCACGTGTGTGAACAAGAGCATCAGCAACAACACGCAACAGTGGATCATCCAAATAGAGGGTGTAAGGGTCTCCTGACATTGGAGTGGGAGAAGGGTCGCCAAGTGGTTCCTCCAGAGGGTTGTAACTTCCTCTGGTGCTATTGAAGGCAGGGGATTCCTGAGTTCTATGCTCGTCCCTTGCCCTTTGAGCTTCGAACATCTTTTCCATTTCAAGTTGAAGCTCTGGCAACAGCTCTTGTCGGAGCTTGTCGTGAAGGTTGGCCTCGATCTCTCGTTCGAGGTCCTGTCAAATCTTGGCCACAACGTCCTTACTAGGTCTAGCTTATGACGAATAACGTGGGTCTCGTCCAAAATACCTCGCGGCACTAACTCCCCGTGTCTCTCCTCGAACACGACCAAGGTCATCTGGCTTCCCAATAGCCGTTGACAAGATGTTCATCTGTCTACTTGGATTGAATGAACCTTGGCTACTCTGCTCGTCCAGTTCATCCTGTAGCATACAGTTTATCGTAAATGTATCGAAACCACTTGCGATATGTAAAAAATTAGGTACTTATGGTATAACTACTTACAATCCTCGCAGCAACCTCAGCAACAGTCGGATTTATGTACTTCCCAGCCTTAATCCTCCCTACTTTCCATTTTTTGTGACGTGGAGGAGGTGCAGGGGCCTGGATAACAAAGCTAGGATTAGATTCCGCTGCTTCCTTCATTTTCTCTAACTCTTCTTGCATCAATTGCCGCTCAATCTTTCGATATCCACCGCGAGACATGAAATGTTGATATTTATTTTCTGCTTGCCTCTGTTCATTTGTTGCACTTAATTTCTATGAATGAAAAACAACAAAAAATAAATCAACGATATAAAGTATATCAAAATTACAAGTTCTTTATCATGATGACAGAAATCTTACCAAAAACTCAGGATTTGCTCGTGATGCCGCAAACAACCTCCAGTCCTCTGGAGACAAATATGTATACTATGCACATGGATCCTTATCCCTAAGGGCCCCTCGAATGTACCGTGCTGTTAGCTTGTTCTTGAAACCTTTCCATCGTACATGAACCTCATCCATCCAGTGCTTATACATCTGCTTGGTGTCTGGGACATCGTATGTTTGCTGCAAGGTAAAACATAAGATTATTATATTTGAAACAATAAGAACAAAGCTACCATGCATCAAAACTTACATACCAAAAGTTGCTGCTAAATCATGTCTTTCATTTTTGGGGGAACCAATCTCTAATTATCGTAGGTAATACGCACTTTGCTTCGAGCCAAAAGCTCTACGTAGCTAATGAAGTGGTCTTCCTCAGGACCAACTGGATTCAGATTGTCATCGAAGTCTATATGCAGCATCTGCTGTTGATGTTCATGACGTGCAACCAATGCTCCCATCTTTGTACAGCCTCTAACCCTCCTTCTTGCAGGGGGTTCATCTCTAGGCCTTTCGTCATTGCTAGAGCTTTCGTCATCTCTACACCTCTTGTCATCACTAGAGTTGTCCATATTCCTGTTAACACAAAAAGCATCACCAGAAACGTAAATAAATTGCAATAAAACCGAAATAAACTAAGCGGGAAGTAAAACAGAAAAAACACATAGTTCTCGTTTATAAATTAAGGTCTTACTCTATATTGTTTCCCATAGTCCTTCACCATGGTCATTTCTTACAGCATATTCGTCATCATCTACCAATTCTACTTCATTTGTTTGAGGTGGAGTTGTTGTGAAAGGTGGTGTGTCATCAAGGTTGAAGGTCGGATCACCATACTTTTGTTTTTTACTTTTAAGGACAATGGACATGTTCTTGCTCGCAGGATCGGTGACATAAAACACTTATTTCGCCTGGCTTGCTAAAATGAAGGGCTCGTCTCTATAGCGAACTCTTCGAAGGTCGACTGAGACAAATCCAAATTGTTTATCTATTACCACGGTATTATTGCTAACCCACTTACATTTGAATAAAGCAACTTTGAACTTGTTGTATGTCATCTCCCATATTTCTTCTATAACTCCATAATAGGCCATAGACGCTAATATGGGGTTTTTGTCTCTCGAACTGGAAAAGTGCATAGATTCAGCTTCTACCAAGACCCCACTATTTTGCATGGTACTTCTGTCATCTTGCTCTTTGGTATAGAAAGAATAGTCATTTATATCATAACCGGTCCAAGTAATGACCTGAAACAAAGGCCCCCAAGCTAGCCACTCGATTGTCTCAGACACACCGATCTCGTGCAAAACCTTTTCCTCGAACCACTGCATGAATGTCTTGTTTTGCTCAATAGCAATCTGTATGTCATTCTTCCTTGGATTCTTGTTCTTCAAAGTCTTTTTGTGTTCATTTATGTAAGGTTAAACTTCTTCCATATTATTCAGGATATACAAGTGAGCTTGCAACACCTCTTCAAGAGGAACATTCTTCACTTTTAGTCCTCGTGTTCCCTTGCTTCTCCCTTCTTCATGCCGAGATTGTTCCTTCTTCCCTGACATATAATCTTTGCAAAACTCCATAGCTTCCTCAACTACATATCTTTCTACTATTGAGGCTTCTGGTCGATAAGGATTTTTAGAATACCCTTTTAAGATCTTCATGTATCGCTCGAAAGGGTACATCCACCTCAGGTAAACTGGACAGCATAGCCTTACCTCCCTCACCAAATGAACTACCAAATGCACCATTATATCAAAAAATGAAGGAGGAAAGTGCATCTCTAGTTGTGACAAAATAATGTAACCCTCATTTTCTAGTTCATCCAACTTCTCAGTGTCAATGACTTTGTTACAAATAGTATTGAAGAAAACGCACAATCTTGTCACTGTGGTTCGTACTTCATCTTTCATTATGCCTCTAATAGCTACCGGTAATAGTTGTTGCATCAACACATGATAATCATGGGACTTCATTCCCACTAACTTCAAATCGTCCATTGAGACACATCTTCTCACATTCAAGGAATACCCTTGCGGCACCTTCATTTCATACAAACACCCAAACAAACTTCTTTTATCTGCTTTTGATAGTGTATGCGCTGCTGGCTCCATGTATGCCCTCCTACCATCATCTCTTAGTTGTGGATGTAACCGTTCTCTTATTCCCATATCGATAAGGTCTAATCTCGCATTAATCCCATCCTTAGTCTTCCCTGGTATGTGCAAAAGCGTACTGATAAGGCTATCACAAACATTCTTCTCCACATGCATCACATCAATACTGTGTCTCACGTCAAGCGAACGCCAATATGGAAGATCAAAGAAAATGGATCTCTTCTTCCATATGTTCTTCTCACCCGCAACCCTCTGATTCTTACCAAAAGTGACATGGATACGTTCCACTTGACTGTAGACTTCCTCTCCAGTTAATGACTTTGGAGCCATTTCATGCTCCGGTAAGCCGTTAAACCGCTTTCTTAGCCTATGATACGGGTGGAACCGATGAAGAAACCTCCTGTAGCCAAGGTAGACAGTTTTTCTTCCATGCTTTAGTTGTTGGAAGTATGTGTCTACTTCACATATTGGGCATGCTTTGTGACCCTTCACGCTGTACCCTGACAAGTTTCCGTACGCAGGGAAGTCATTTATTGTTGTGAAAATCATTGCACGTAGCTTGAAAGACTCCTTCTTATAAGCATCAAACACATCTATGCCTTCCTCCCATAACTTCTTCAAGTCCTCAATCAAAGGCACCAAATAGACATCAATATCGTTCCCTGGCTGTTTTGGTTCAGAAATCATCATAGATAGCATCATATACTTATGTTTCATACATAGCCAGGGAGACAAGTTGTATATTACAAGGAGAACTGGCCACGCACTATGTGTGCCAGTAAGAGTTCTATACGGATTGATGCCGTCTGTACAAAGCCCAAGCCGTAGGTTTCTCGGCTCGCTGCCAAATTGAGGGAACATTTCATCTATTTTTTGCCATTATGGAGAGTCAGCTGGGTGCCGAAGATATTTCCCATCAGATATTCTCTCATCAGAGTGCCATATCAACTTCTTCACTTTTGTTGCACTCGCAAACAAACATTTAAAATGTGGTATTATTGGAAGATACCACATAACCTTTAAAGGTTGCCTTTTACTTGTCACATCACCACAACCACCATCTTTTTTTACTTTGTATCGTGCAGTTTTACACTTAGGATACTCACTAAGACCTCCGTACTCATTTTTGTACAGTACGCAGTCATTAGGGCAAGCATGTATCTTTTTATACTCCATACCCATTGTAGACAGGATTTTCTTGGCCTCATACATACGATTTGGAAGTACATTATCCTCCGGAAACATATCACACAACAGTTCAAGCAGCAATGTGAAACTACTATCGGTCCACCCACAAGTTGCCTTTAAGTTAACCAAATGTAATGTTCCTGTCAGCCGCGTGTACTTACTACCACTGTACAATGGTGTCTCTGCATCACTCCGCAGGCTGTCATACTCCTGCGACTGCGTAAAGGATTCTGCCTCAACATCGTTAATCATTCTCTCCATTCTATCTTCATCTATGACATCCACAGCTTCCTTCTTGTGTGACGGACAATCAGTTACTTCCTCACCATGCCATATCCACCTTGTGTATCGCAGATTTATTCCATCACAAAGTAGGTGATCCTTTATGACATCAACATCCCGTCGACTCTCATTCAAACAATTGACACAAGGACAAAAATACTTCCCATTTCTTGCAGGAGCATTCTTTTTAGCGAATTCAATAAATTCGTCCACCCCTTTCTCATATTCTTCACTAGTTCTCAAAGCATTCATCCAACTATGATCCATTTTGTTACCACCTAAGGCATTACCAATAACATTCACACGTTTAGTACAATTCTCAACAACATATGATGGGATTGCCTAATTAAGTTATCAACCCAATTTAGGATTTTAAAATATGGGCTTAATAACTTTATTGCCCCCTCCTAGCCTCCTCTCTCCTCTTAAAAGGGTTTCAGTGCTATGTAACTTATTTTTTTAATAAGTATATGTATATAAAATTAATGTATAATAAAATAAATACAATAAGATTAAATTAAAGAATTTTTTTGAGGTTTGGAAGAATTAAAAAAAACGAGTTTCATATTAACAAAACAATTTTAAGTTGAGTTCTTCCAAAAATAAAATTATTTTATTGAAAATATTTAGATAAAAATCATTTAATGAATATTGGGGTTATGGTTTTCTTTTTTAGTTTTGGCTTGAATTATTCTTCATAATTCGTTTGGAATACAAGAATTTCTTTAATTTAAATAAATCATATTTTATTTTATTATATATACTAATTAATGGTGCAGGAACAAGACCAATGAAATGGGGTGGTACCACTACTTGTGTATGGATAAATCTCCATTGGCTTATAAAAGCTAGATTTCCCTAAAACTGAACAATAGGGATTTCTATTATACACAAGTAAATTTATATTTAAACAAGAAAATAAACCATTCCCGAATACATGCAATTTAAGCAATATTACCACACCAAACACATCAGGCTAATCTCAACCATCTCAATATAAGCAAATATAAGCACAATCTTAACCATTTCAAGTAAATTTATATTTCAAAAACAAAATATACCATTCTGTTACAAAAAAAAAAGAAGAAAATAAACCAACTTGATCAGGGGCGCCCACTAGTATGTTGGAGAGGTAGAGAAGACGATGGAGATCCACAGTGGCGTGCACAACAATGGAAGGAAGGAGGTGGAGGAGAGAGCAAAAATCTACACACTGTGGAGGAGATGAAGTTGCAGCAGGGTCGACTGGTTGCGTGCATTGAAGAAACAAAGAAACAAAGAGGAAGAAGAAGGGAGGAGGGAGGAGTTGAAGAAACAAAGAGCTTGAACAAGGGAGGAGGGAGGAGTTGAAGAAAAACAAAGAGGAGGGCCGACGGTGGGTGGGGAGAGGAGGAAGAAGAGTAAAGTTATTATTGAGAGGATGTGAGGAGGGGTGTGATAGATGAGAAGACGCATGTCAGACAAATGTCTGACATGCGGGTAGGGGACACCTTTAGGCGTCCCAAATGCCATTTGGGACGCCTAAAGTTTTTAGGCGTCCCAAATGGCATTTGGGACGCCTAAAGTAGTTTAGGCGTCCCAAATTCATGTGGGACGCCTAAACCCAGACTTTAGGCGTCCCAAATTCCATTTGGGACGCCTAAACCCAGCTCTAGGCGCTAAAAAAAATTTATGAAATTTATATTTCACGCCAGGAAGCACTTTAGACATCCCTAATTCAAATTTGGGATGCCTAAAGATTCCCCTACATATATATAATTACGAAAATGCCACCGCCTCCCTTTTTAACCACCAAATTTTCAATTTGGGACGTCCTTGGGGGTGGTTATATCTCAATTCTGTAGTAGTGTTAGTTGGTTGTTTTGGCTACCCTGATTTTGGTAGTTTAAGGGTATTTATGGTTTCATCATGTTGGAAATTATGCCCTATGAGCCAATCATTGTACTTTAAATATTGTTATTTAATGATCTTCTCTATTTGGTTATCATATTATTTGTATGTTCATTGTGATAACTATCCTTGGATAAATCATAATGATTGTCCTGAATGTTCATGGTCGGTCATCTTTGTGAGAGCAAAGATAAAATAAGACCAGTATGACTTTAATAAGATATGGAGTTACAAATCAAAGTCTTAGACACTTGTAAGAGTACAAGGTGCTGGACTGACCCACTATGAGAAAGCTATATGGATCAAGTCATAAGATTGTCACATGTATAACCACGTCACTTTACCCTTTGACCAAAGATTGTCATGGATTCCTACATGAGAGTCGCTCAACTTTGACCTCATTAAAAGTCACCTTTAATCGGGTGATGATAAAGGCTATGTTCGGGCTTGGTGGTTTTCATGTAGAGGAATATGAATGGTCAAGATAGAATTTGTCCCTCATATTAGTCGAGAGATATTACAGGGCCCCTCGAAGAGTGAGTCTGAGAAATCTAAGGTCATACTACAATGAAAAGGAGTTTCCATTTTTATAGTCAGACTACTTAGGAATTGAGAATGGTTAGGAATAGGAGGATGACATTTTCCATACTTCATCCATGACTGAAATATCGTGTGACAAAAGGGACGTGATATGGTTGTATGACAGGTCGCATTGGTTTATTGATCCTCATATTAATTGGCAGTTATAATGTCTTGTTAGAGGCCGCTACAACTTGTGGGTTGGTATAGCTATTAGCCCATTACCAACTTCATATGGGTCTATAAGGTTAGACATAAAAATAGCGTAACACGAGCTACAATGTCTAGATTCGTTGAATCTAAGATATGTCCAGATTTAATGATTGTAATGGTTAATCTAGGGTGGACGAATATATATATTCAAAAAGAAAATTAATAATATTATATATACATATATGTATTTTCGAAATACACACACATATGTATATATTACATATGATAATATTAATATATTGTATTAGTTTTAAATTAAGTTTTATCTGAAAAATTAAATTTAGTAACTAACTTGATAAAGATATAATATCTTGAATTTAATTTATAAAGATAAATTAAATTTCTTTCCATTGGCTCTTTATTCAAATTAAATAAATAGGTTAAATTAAAACTGTTGGACAAATTTAATTTAATTTGCTTATCAAAAGACAATTAAGTGTTAATTGACATGATATGGATTTCAAAATTAATTAAGATTAATTTTAAAAATCAATATCCATAATAAAATAGAAAGCCTCGACTAGTTATTTAAAAGGATGAGCTAAGGTTTTCTACGGGTGATGGAAAAAATAGCAAGATAAAGAGCTGTGAGAAAAGAAAACTCTAGAGAGAGATGTTGGTGACACTAGCACATTGTTTGTGTTGGGTTCCTATTCATGTGGATAATGGTAGAAGGAGCTGATCCAAGTTGTTAGGTCCTTGAGATCGAAAAGAAAGATTGAACACATAAGAAGGGTAAGCTTCTTTACAACTCGATTTAAATGTTGTTAACAGATCAGCATTACAGATTGGAAAACTTTTGAATTTTAATTTTTTGCTCTGCCGACCCATCCCATCACATCATGCTTTGGGCATATACATATGGTTTTATGATGTTTGCGAAGCATATGAGACTAGTTTGGTGGTTAAATTGTGAATTGTTGAGTGGAACCCTAATTTTCTGGTCTGAAGAGGCATGAAGATGGAGCATGATCTTGCTATTTTTGAGGTCTCCAATGGATTCCTTAGGCAAAATTGTGTAGGAAAAGGTTGTTGGCATAATTTTAGAAAGAACGGATTTAAAATCCAAAAATTGGAATTTACCATCGTGCTGCTAGATTTCTTTTTATCAGAGGCAGCTTGGTTATAGTGAGGTTTTCAATGACCAAATATGATCCAATAGCCATGATATTTTTCAAAATAAAAGTAGACATGTTAAGCTTTAATTTGATATGTAACATATGTCATTTGGGTCAGTAAATTAAGAGTTATGATTATTTAAATTTAGCACTAAATCTGGAATGATTTATGTGGCAGTGAGGATTAATTGAGAATTATGGAATTGTGTGCATGCATTTCATTGAAAGAAATATTGTTCCTTCAAAATAAACTTAAAGAGGATCACATAGAATTTTGAATCACCTTAATTGAAGTTTTGCAGATTAAGTTATGATTTGTCAAAGGTAACTGAAAAATCTTGAAGTGTAGGTTGCTATGCGAAAATGTGATAATGGCTTGAATGGTAAATAGGTGTGGTTGGCAAGGGTAGACATAACTGTTAGCACTTGGGTTGAATGGTAGTAAGAGTGAAATCCTAGGGTAGAGATATGGTCAAACACTTGGGCAAAGTATAATAAGATGGATGACTAAGGGTAAAGTATATTAGGGCAGATGGCAATAAAATTTAACTTCAAGGGTCAAGATGAGCACGTGATGTTAGTGTTGGAAAATTAACCACCTCTTTTGCATAATACACTAACATTAAAGATAACCAACTCTAGTATATTGAGATATTAAAGAACTTGGATAAGTAATAACTCGTCCGTGCGTGAATATTAATTTATAAGATTTGATATCTGCCTAGGGCACCCAAGAGATTGGGAATAAGATCAAGAGTTAGAAAAGCTTCAAGGTAGTAACTCTTTCTCTTATATCATGTATAATGCTTTGTATGTATCTTCATATCATCAATTGTTATACATGTTAAGAATGTCAAGAATGTAACGACTATTATGAATAATGTTATACAATGATAGTTTTACATTATCTGTGAATTTATATATCATATGAGTGAATTGTTATCACTGATATTCTTTTGAATCTCACCCTTTCAATAACTAACCTACAGTAAGGGCAAGTGGCTCGAGGGGTAAGAAGATAATTGCATATGAGTATAGGATTACGGTCAAGATTGAAACTCTTGTTGGTTATCTTTTTTTGATTATGTGTATGTTGTTTATAACTTGAGAACATAACTATTGTATTAATAGTAATAGTAGCAGAAATAGTCGTATAATCACATGGTAAATCTATACGTACTCTGTTATGATAAAGGAACTGGGTTAGGGCATCTATACACTAAAAAGGCCCATAACCAAACAACAACATAAAGAGCAATAAGCAGAGAGATACTTGAATACTCTGATAAAAGGAATTAAGGCTGATGAGTTATGATGGAATTGTGAACCTTTATGAAACCATTTTGAAAAGTCTTAAATTTATTAGAAAAGCCCATTGAATTATAGGTTCAAACCCTGATTTGAAGCTATTTTCTAAAGTATATTTGTTTCAGGACTGAATTTCTGGCTTAGGGGTTCAACTTACTATGTATTTAAACTCATCAGATGACCATAAAAGTATGGGTGTTACAGTTTGACATCAGATCAAAGATTATGGCATTTGGCTAGTTCTCTACTACTATGAATAGGTATATGGATACCTTAGAAAGTTTGTGGAATAGAAGATTCCAAGGAATACGGTCACCACTGTTTGTTAACTAGCCTGTGAAAAAAAGGGGTAAGATCTGTATATAGAGAATGAAAAGGAGCAGCAGCAATGTATACCCAGTAGATAAGGGTATGAGCTATGGAAAATCTAATGTTGAGCTAGCCTATGACCAGATTCTAGTGGAATTTTGAAGTTAAGCATGCTCAGGTGAGAGTAATCCTGGGATGGGTGACCCCTTGGGAAGTTAAGTTGGGAAGGTTATAGAGACTTAGGAATAATGATTATGTTAAGATTTCTCCATGACTAATGATAATCTTAGTTAGATGAATTGTATTTAAAGGCATATAGTTATGATTGAAAATATTGAACTGGAAGAGGCCAGAAACAAATAAAAAGATATGCAAGTTTCTAGGTCTTACCATATATTGTTTGGGAGATATCCTGACTCTTGAATCGCCTGGCCATTGTTATAGCTCATATGAATGAAAGAGTTTGATGCTATGTAAATGTGAGAGGGGCTTCATAAAGCTGAGGGTGGGGCTAACATTCTCACTAATACTTATTATCCCAGATTTTAGTGCGGCCAATATGGTCTGCAGAGATCCAACCTATGTGGTTAGCAAGTGAAGCGACTTGTAAGGGTTATAGTGTAATAAGTGTTCGAGATTGTGATGTGCGTTGGTGTAAAAAGGGCAGAATGGTGGCGAATACCTCTTGATAGCAGAAGTTTCATGAGATAGAATACTCCACTCATGAATTAGAGCTGGTGGCGATTATATTGATTTGGAGGAATAATGATGCTAAGAGAATATTTTATGAATGTTTCGAGAATTAGAATAGGAATTGTGAATCATGATTTGAGCATGCCTATTGGGTATAATTGAGGCAAATGATTCATTGACTTAAGTGTTGTTAAAGTTTTAGATTCAGTTATGAATGTAGAAGATTGGGGAAATAATTAAAGAGTTATTACCCAATGAGTTGTAACCTAAGAATCAAACAATAATAGAATTGATTCTTTAGGCATTTGAATTGACCTGAATATTTTGAGGTACTAGAATCTTTGAAAATTGTGTATGATATTTTCCTAAGGTTGCTAGTTGCTGATTGAGTATAGGGAAAGATCTTGATTACAGAATCTTACCTTAGAAGAACTATTGAGAGTTTTTTCCCTGATGGAACAAAGTAATAGAAAAAATGAGAAAAGCCTCAAGTTATGGACTCATGGCTGGGGCAAATAATAGAAGTTATGCTAGTTGCTTATGAATTCCTTATACAACGAGGGTAGATTATCGTAGTAAGGGAAGTAAAATTATGCCTAGAACTAGACTGATATTAAAAGTCCATACAAAATGATCCCAGATGAGATGGCAGAATTAAAGAAAATAAAGTACAGAATTGCTAGAAAAGAGAGACATTATAAGATCTGGGTTTCCTATTACAATAGTACTTCCATTCAGAGACGGCCAACCAGAGAGAGATACCTACGGAGAGTTCTTATTTGAGGGGCTACCTATGGGGGGTGTTGATCGGAAAGGGCTACCTACGGAGGGTTAAAAATGGAGGGGCTGACTAGTTAGATAGACTAAGTAAAGTTCCAAGTAAAGTATTATAGAGTGGAGTTATCATAACATTAAACCATAGAATAGAGCTACCAGGATGTCGAATCTCAAAGGTGGTACATTGTAATGAGTTCCACAGATGGGTTTCCTAGAAGAAGGGTTTATTTAACCCAATGTATCACCATGGGATGCTCCAACACTATGTGTTGAAAGAAAGACAGAAGAAGGGAATTAAGAGAGAACATGCTCGATAGTATAAAGGAAAGTAACTCTTGCTCTCATATCTTATTTAATGGTTATGTATGTATTTACCATCACTTGTATTTGTTTTATGAATATACGAAATTGTTATGTTAAGAATTGTTATGTTATGCAATACCAAAAAACCTAGTGGGCACTGTGTCCATAAGTTGGCAAATGTATTCGAATTGCTATGTTATGAAATACCCTAAGACCTAGTGGATAGTATGTCCTTATGTTGTCTGGGATAGTGTGTCTTATAATGTCTGAATGCTTATTATGAGATGGTTTGTTTAGCATGCTTCGTGAACGTTACGTAAGTATATGAAGGATTGAGTAGCAAGAGGTGGACCCTGAAATGGATCTATAATACCTAGTAGGTTGTGCCCCTTGAGGTCGTTAGTCTTGATATGTATTCAGCAAAGATGATGGACTATGTGTTCTAAGGACTGTATGTTCTAAGGCCATAAGACTTTATGGATATATATGTCCTTAAGTACACAAAATGTTATGTATTTAAGAATAATGATTAGCAGAGGCTTGAGGCAATAAGTCCTGAAGTGCTTGTAAGCATAAGGGTAATTCTCTTAGCAGTAAAACCTAGTGTACAAAATTGTATGGGGTAGTGCCCTAAGTTGTAAGATCCTATATGCGAGTTATGCTGTTGTAGACTTGTATGTCCAGAAGCCTTAAAACTTAGTGGACCAGTGTGTCCTTAGGCTGATAGATGTATTCAAAATTATGTCGGGCAATAAACCAAGGAATAAGGGCAGAAACCCTTGACTGTATGATCTTATATGTCAGTTGTGTAGTACTGGACCAATGTGTCCTATGCTAGTTTATGTTGCACATTGATTGTTAAATGTGAATGTTGAATGAGTAAAACGGTTATGTTGAATGGCTTATGGCCTACACATGAAAGGAATAGACTGAGTAATGAGAAATGATAACCTAAGATATAGATGTTCAAAATTTTGAGGATGAAATTTATTAAATGCGGGGGGGGTTGTAATATTCCAAATTTTAGGACTAGAGGCTTGAGAATATGTATAAATAAAGTAGTCTACTAAGTCTAGTTTAGTAAGAATCTCAAACCGTACTTGAAATAGAATATCAATTTTGATGCGAATCAGTTGAAGAAAAGTACGTGACTCGTTTAGGATTTTCAGAATGACATAAAGCCTAACTTGAATCCAAATGAAAAAGGAAATGATGTTTAGAAAGAAATAATTAAGAGAATTAATGTAATATCCTGAATTGTGATTAAGCGCTAATAACTTCAAAGTGATGTATTTAATGATAATTAAGCACTTTTATTTGAAGTATATGAGGTGAATTGTGATGCAAATGTTTTTTATGATGGTTTAGTATATGTTATGATAATCGGGGTAAAACGGTAAATTTACCGACCGACTGGTCAGTTACCGAAGAGGGAACTTATAGGTAACTTGAGATCAATGGCTAGGATGTGTTGAGCAAGAGGTAGAATCTTGTGTGGATGAGTTTATATGAACTTATGGTAGGGAGAATGAGATCTTTCCAAGTGTCATTATGATGGCCCTAGGATTGGTCAAAGATTCAAAAACACTCTCATTTCTCCCTCCAAGTCAGTTTGTGCATGGGAAAAGGGAAGGAATGAGATTATCATCTTTTCATCTCATTTCTCTCTCATCATTCTCCATAGCTGAAGTCCAAGGAATAAAGAGGAAGGAAAGGCTTGAGTTTAGGTAAATATTTGGCTTCAAATGCTCATCTTATACTTATTAAAGTTGTTTATAGTGTTAAGAACTTCCTTGCCATGGTTTCAGAATTTTGATTTGTGGTGGTTGGAAGCTTAAGAAAATTTGGAAGTTAAAGAATCAAGGTTTTGATTTCAGCAAATTGAGAAGGTAAGCATTTGATGCGTTTTGGTATATTCAGTATGATTTTTGGTTGAGCTTTGTAAACTATAGAATTTTTGCCCTAATTTCATGAGAATTAGATAATGAAAGAGGTTAAAATGGTATTGTGTAGAAGATAGTGTTAGGATGTGTTATAATGTCATTAGTTTTGATTTAGGAATTGAATGAGGAAGTTTGGTAAATTGTGGTCTTGTGAACTAGAGTTGAGAATATGTTGATTGAGTAGGAATTGGGTTGTTTTGTGGTTACCAAGAGGTTCCTTGTGTCAAAATGAGTGAGAATGAGCTTTGGCACAAGTTTTAGGACCATTGGTAGTGAAATGGGTAAATCTTAGAACATATATTAGTTGCTGCGATTTTTGGCTTATGATGAATAGTACTCGAGTGATGGAGGGTTCACTCAAGTGCTACATGCTATTTTCCCTTTTTCCTTCAGTTTCGCTTGGATTCTTCAGGCAAAGCTCAAGAGTGCACTTTTGTTCCCGCGAGTGATATAGGTCATCACTCGAGTGATCTTGGTTTTACTCAGCTAAGGGAGTAAGTTTAAGCTTTTGGGATTTATGGTTGCTCTCGGGTAGTCGCTCATTGCGTCTCACTTTTTGGTGCTCAAGTGCATTTGATGTCATCACTCGAGTGCAGCTTCTTGTGCTCGAGTGAGGGTGTGAGACATATTGAGGTTTGCTCTTGGGCAAACACTTCCAGTATGGCACTTTTGAGGACTCGGGTGAATTTGTAGGTCATCACTCAAGTGGGCCAACTAAAAATCAGTGCTTTTGCTTCCAAAAAGGCATCTTCGGGGTAGTTTCTCCCAACCCTTTAGGCATATATTTAGGCATCTTTTAGCCACCTAAAGAGTTCAAATGATAACCAACTTAGGAGTTAAGAAATTAAAGAGTTTGGAAAGAGATTGATTGATTGTCCTTAATTTTGGTTATAGGGTTCGACATTTGCCTTGGGCGTGAACGAACCGTTCCAGAGCCAGTCAGGAACAAGGTAGTGACTCTTTCTTTTATCTATATGTAATGCATTGTATGTGTGTTATATCATTGATTTGTGATGGATTTGAATGCTACAATGATTATGGATATGTGTAAGCACCGCCATGCCAATAGTCCCTGAGTCGCAAACAACAGTTTGGGTAAGGGCTGCATACCTTCCCGACGGTAAAAGGAGTTAAGGATAGGGTGTGATATTTGTGATTATGTGGGCCAAAAGGCTATATTGTGGGCCGAAAGGCTATATGTGAGCCATAAGGCTATGTGTATGCACTGCCACGCCAATAGTCCTTGAGCCGCTAACAATGGTTCGAGTTAGGACAGTGTGCCTTCCCGGCGGTAAAAGGGGATGAGGGTGGAGTGTGATTTGTGGTGCTGTATGATGATTTGCTTACATGCTGTGTGCTTATGTGTGGTATGAATGATTTGTTACTACTGGGATTCTCTTGAATCTCATTCTTTCCTTTGACTAACATTTCAGACTGGACAAGTGGCTCCAAGGAAAAGTGATCAACCCGGAGCGGTTAGGATCTTGTAGGGACATTTGCTTTTGGATATGTTTGTTAATCATGTTGGACAGGGATTTTGTAAATTATTTTTGGGTTGTAATTATTAGTTGAATATAGTTGTGTAATCCCCTATATGGGAATTATAAACCTTTTAGTGAATGAATAGAACCCAAGGGTTGCCAGGATTTTTGTTATATACTCTGATATGTATGAATGTAAATTAACTGCATAGGTGATTATATTCAATAATTGAACTTGAGACCGGGATAGGAAAGAAGTTTTCAAAATGTTGTGAAAACCCTACCTTAAAGAGGGTGTTTAAAATGAGTTTCAAACTATCAGTCGATCTCTAATCCATTTTATTATGTGTTATCGAATCTTAATTACGCTAATTGAGGGAGGGGGTTATAATTAAAATAACTAATGGCACAAGAAATAATATTGCCATAATTAAGGGTAAAGGAGACAATTGCCACTTGATTTTGAGGTCAAAATTGGAAGACAAAATGAAGGGCCAAGATTTGCTCTTCAAAAGTAAGAAGTAATTATTAGAGTGAAAAAATAAATTGTAACCCTCCTTTAGGCTTTTAAACCGTCCAAGTTAAGGTTAAAAGATGGAAGTGTAATATTCCAAATTTTGGGACTAGAGGCTAAAGAATAAGCCTAAATAAAGTAGACTATTGAGTCTAGTTTAGTAAGAGTGCCAGGAATACATAAGAAACAGAATGACTTTTAAAAACCACACTCAAAATAGAATATGAATTTTGGTGTGAATTAGTCAAAAGAAAGTACCCAATTCCTTTTGGATATATTAGGATGACATAAAACCTAAACTAGATCCAAAGAAAAAGGGAAGAAGTGTCTGCAAAGAAGTAAGAAAGAGAATTGAAAGAACTAATGACACACGAAATAATGTTTCCATAATCAAGGGCAAAAGAATCATTTGCCATTGGATCTCGAGGTTAAAATTGGAACCCAAGATTTAGGTCTAGGATTTGTTCTTAAAAAAGTAAGAGTAATTATGATAAAAGAAAATAGAAGACAAGAAAATTCACTAAAAAAACCATTGGATAAAGGCAAGGGAGATAAGAAGAGTTATCTAATAAACTAATGGTTAATTAACTACCTAGTGTACAAGAAGCAAGTGAACTATTGGGTAAAGCATTTCCCTCTTTTACCTCTCTCTAATTTTAGCCCAAGCCAACCAAATGGAATAGGAAATGGTTTCAATTGAACTAAACCTCAATTAGTTGGCCTAACAAGACCAATCTTCAAGATAACCAAGTAAGCCCAATTAACCATTGGTTAATAAGCTTGGTGCTTTTCTTGCAAGATCATTGGGCAATTGAAAGCTCCATTTTCACTCCATTCTCTCTCATTTTTGGTAAGTAAGGAAGAAAAGCAAGAAGAGATTTTTATCAAGCCACTTGTGATTTATGGGATTAATCAAGACACATGTCACCTTAATAACAAATCAAACGAAAGTGAGATGTGATCTTGACCTTCCATTTTCTTTGGGATTTTGGTCAACCTATAATGAAGGGAAATAAGTGACTAAAAATACCACATCACCCTCCTTTCTGAGCATTTTGGATGTCTAAAAGCAAGGAGCAAGAAAGTGAAATAAAAATCTGAAATTTCAAGAAAGTTTTTCAAGAATAGGTATTTTAAGGCATTTATAAGGTTTAAAGTTGTGGAATCAAGAAACAAAGCTTAGAAGAAGCAAGAGGTGAGTAAGAGCTTTCTTTTAAACCATATAGTATGGTTTAGTTGAGCTTTGTGGAATGAGTATGTTTTCCCTAATTTTTAGTTATATGATTATTGTTAGAGTTCATGGTGGTTTGGTCTTATAAATGTTGTTAAATAAGGTTTAGAAATGAGAAATCACAAATTTTGAACATAAGAGTAGTGTTGCCAGATTTCATTTTTTGGAAGGCAGCGATATTGTGGCATGTTTTTTATTAGTCAAATCTAGTCCAAATGCTATGAAAATTTCCAAAATAAAAGTAGACATCTTGAGCTTCATTTTGATAGCTAGAATGTAATTTTTGGACTATTGAAAAGTTATGATTTTTTAAAGTTGGACCCAGTTTCTGGAACCAATTTTGGAATATTTAGGTTTGACGATTTTTTGGAAATTGTGTGGCTATAATTTCTAGAAAATGATATTTTTCCTTGAAAGTAGACTTAAATAGGTTTACAATGTACTTGGAATCAGTCAAGTTGTAGTTTTCTAGAATTAATTATAATTTTTGAAAATTGGACATTGAACCTGGAAGTTATTCTGTGGCAGACTGTTGGTGACGTGTTTTTGTTTAGCCAAATGAATTCCAATGTCCATGAAATTTTTTAGAAATAAATTAAACCCAATAAGCTTTAATTGGATGGGTAATTTGTACTAATTGGATATGTACACAAAAAGTTATGCTTGTTGGAAGTTGGGTATTAATTCTGGGTTGAATTTTGTGACAGAAGTGAATAATTGAGAATTCTGGAAATGTAAGCTTGTAACTAGTGGTGCTAACTATTTTTCCCTTAAATTGGACTTAATAAGAATCACATTGAGCTTTAAACCAACCCAATTGGAGTTTTGTAGAATTAGTTATGATTTTTCAAAGTACAGTAAACAATCTAACAACTTTATGTCTTATGCAATTTAAGACTTAATGGCACAAATGTAATAATTAGGAACTCTAAGGGTTAGGATTAGGTCCTTAAAGATGTTGAAGAGCCATGTAGCCTATTGGACTTTTATTTTTCATGGCTCTAATAATATGGCCATTTATCTAGGGCTATGAGATGACAAAGAAGAGACAATAGAAGTAATTTTAGTGGTTGTAAGAAAAGGTACCAAAAAGGGGACTCAAAGACAAAAGGTAGTGAACTTACTCTACTTGCGTGTATTGATATGTATGCTTGTGTGTTGATGTGCATGGTTGCTTTACTTGTCTATATGTAACATAGTTGAATGATTGAAACTCTGTTTTCTATTGATGCTATGGCCATATGTAAGAAATGTCAAGCATTGAGCATGCAGATATGTCATTATGTTAACATGAACCTACGTAAGGCAAGTATATCATGCATTGGTATTTATCTTACATGATTGTTTGTATTGTTTGCTATTGAAATTCCCCTGAATCTCACCCTCCCCGTACCAACCATCTAGGCAGGTGAGCACAAGAAAGGAGTGTAGGACAATCCACCGGATAAAAAAGTTGTAGATAAAGAGTTGATGAATTATTACACGTTGTATTGACATTTGATGTGGTTAACTGTATAACCTGCATGATGAAAGGAGTGATTATCTAAGAGTGTTAATTGAGCTAGAAATGAATGATCACACAATACAAGCCCATTAGCTAAGAAACATTCCATGAATTTAATAAGAAGAGCATAACTATGATAGAAATGAACAAAAGTATAGTAGGAACTCTGATAGCAAAAAAATGGAGCAAAGATAATAACCCTGTATAAAAGGATAAACAATCTGGTAAATACATCCTTTACCGAATGAAATATGCCTAAGAATAAAGGTGTAAGTTTTTGGCTAGGAGTTTAATTACTCATTCTCCTGAGCCGTAATAATAATGATATCGCTTCTGATGTATAATAAAGGGGCATAAGGAACAGGCGTTATAGGAAGAGAAAAGTGTGGTTAATTAGTCAAAGTTTGGCAACTTTTCCAACTTGGGAAATTAATTGACATATGGCAAGATAAAGTGAGATAATTGGGTAAAGTTAGTCCTAGTTTCCTATCGCTTTCCTCTTTTGTGTTCTGGAACACTCTTTAAAGAATCCAATCTCCAACCTTGAATTACCTTGTGGGGACATTTTTGTTGTAATATTGTGCAATCTTTTGTTGGTAGGTTGCGAGTCTAATCAAGGCTTGTTCTTGGTGTTTGTCAAGAAGGTCCAGCTGGTCGGTGATAGTTTGGTTGTTGGACTCTTCAGTTGCCCAACTATATAGTAGTGATGGCATCTGTACTTTGAATAGATCGTTGCTTTAGTTCTATAAACTAAAGAAAAGGGCATTTTGCCTTTTGACGTACGAGAGGTTATTCAGTATGACTATAGGATAGATGGGAGCTCTTTGACCCACTTACCTTTTGCTTTGTCAAACCTTTTTCTCAACAAAGTGTTATAGTCTTATTGCTTAATTCTTCTTACCCATTGGACTTGAGGTTTCGTGGCATGGAAAAGTTAAGCTTTATCCCTCACTTTTGGTAGAAATTTCAAAAATTTCGTTCAATGAATTGGAATCAATTGTCACAGACTATCTCCCTAGGCAGTCTGAACCTGCAAACAATATTTTTCCAGGCAAAGTTACTAACATTGTGTTCATGTACCTATGCGTATGACTCTACCTTGACCCATTTATTGAAGTAGTTCTTCAACGCCAACATGTAAATGACTTGTCCAGGTGACATGGATAACTTTCCTGTTAGATTCCAAGTTTTAATAATAACAAAAGATTATTGTGTGTTGTGGTAAGAAACTCATGTTTTGCAAGTTTAGATAATGGTTGAAAATGTTACCAAATGCATCTCACAAAGTTCAGTGGTCATTACTGAGTTTTTAACTGATACACTCGAGTGATGGAAGCTAGCACTCTAGTGATAAGCACTTTTGCACTCGAGCAAAAGCAAGTGTGGAACTGAAAGTATTTGACACAAGCAGACTTTTGCTAAATATACGAGGACAACTTGAGTGATGAACACAACATCGAGTGATAGTGTGATTTGGACTCGAGCATGAAGGCACACTCTTGTAAGTGTTTGACAGTGAGCAATATCAGAGACAGGAAATGATCATTGTACTTAAGCACGAACTCAATACTCGAGTGATAGTCTCAAGTTCACTCGGGACCTACAAATTATGATACAGGAAGTGCTTACCCAAGAGCAAAACTAAATTAAAGTGAAAAATGCACTCAAGTCCAAGCGAGTGAAACATAGAAAGTGTTTGTCTGAGAGTTCGCCAGAGCATGGAAGAGCTAGTGCACCTATGTGGAGAGTACTTATACCCAAGTGATACCTCACTAGTGAGAAATCTAATTATTTCCATTCCTGCTGCAAGTGCTGAATCAAAAGAGTATTTTATACAAGAATATACTATTCACTCAAGTAAGGATAAGCATACTCGAGTAACGGCCCACATCACCTACAAGTACAAAATCACACTCTTGAAAAACTAGGATGTGAGTGCTATCCAGAGACGTGGGTTCATAATACAAAATATAGGTACACTCGAGTTAGAAGATATGTACTTGAGTGAGTACCCACATCACTTGCAAGTTTGAAAATACACTCTCTCAAAATCATGTGGAAGTGCAACACAAAAGCATAAGTAGAAGAGGAAATATGAAGATGCACTCGAGTAATACTCTATCGAAAGCTGAAATGCAACAAACTTACAGGGATCATTCTGAACATGGTTTAATATTATTTATTCATTCTATGTTCACTTATTATTATTATTTAACATCATTAAACATATATTTCAAGTGCGAAACAAGATTTTGATGATTTGAATTAGAAAGGCATAGAGGAAGTCAAATAATGGCGAACATAATCATTACGAGCAACTAAACACATACCTACCGTCATATCTTGTTCAAAGATTTCAAACATATGCATGTTGTTCCATAATAAAATGCTCTACTGCACAATGACTATTATTCAACAGAAAAAATCAACTGACTATAAATGCAGAGCTTCAGAGACTATAAAAAACAAGAACTTAGAACAAGAATATACACAAGCAAATTCACGAGTCTCTATTATTCATATTTTCTCTGTCTTCATATTGTACTTCAGTGTTTATTATATTTTCCCTGTGACAGAGTCTATATACACTTCAAATTCTATTTTCATTTGATCTCAAGGTACAGGGATCTTGAGAGGGTAGATATCCTTACGAGAGAAGCAGTTGAGAGAATTCCTAGTAAGACTTTCTGCTCATAAGACTTACAAGGTAAAAGTAGTAGAGAATTTTGCTACTCGTAAGACTTGTATACATGAGAGAGAGAGAGAAAGGTCATAGGTTTGTTTTTCTGCACATAAGACTTGTCGTAAGAGGGAGAGAAATTTCTAAGAGTTAGAATATTTCTGCTCGTAGTCCAGTCAAGGGAAATTGTTGTTTTACGGCTTTCCGAGAGCCCACTAAATCTTGGAAGAATAGTGAAAATCTCAGTTTGTCTTGATCTCTAAGGACTAGATGTAGGCCTGGGTTTTGGGCTGAACCAGTATAACTCTTTGTGTGCTAATCTTCTCAACTCTACTTTATCTACAGTTATTTTCATATCACTGTATTAACCAAAAAATGTATCACATCACCTAATTCACCCTCCTCTTGGGTGAAGCTTGCCTTTTTCATTTGGTATTAAAGCAAGGTCTTCTTTAAAGAGCCTAACAGGTTGAGAGGGATCCGATAAATGGCAATAACAGGTGAGAACATCCTTCCAGATGAAGCTTCTATCACTAGACCGCCTGGGTTTGCTGGAGAACATTTTTTGTTCTGGAAAGCTAAGTTCAGAGTGTTCGTTATTGCTAATGAATACAGTCCATGGAATGTAATACAAGACAGTGACTATGTTCCAATAAAGAAAATCGAAGATAGAGTCATTAAATAGAGTCCAGAGGAGTTTAACGAAGATGACAAGAGTTTAGTAACATTAAACAGTAAAGCTATTTTAATGATACAGAGTGCCCTCAGTAAAAAGGAATATTTCTGAATTTGCACACTACCAATAGCCAAAGATATGTGGGATGCTCTTGAGATCGCTCACAAAGGCACATCTGGAATCAAAGAAAATAGAGTCAATACTCTAATTACAAAGTATGATTTGTTTTGGATGAAACCTGGAGAAAGAATCTCAGAATTCGAACTCAGATATACTCATCTTGTTAATCAACTATCAACACTTGGGAAAACATTTGATCAAAATTCACAGGTAAGAAAGATCATTAACATTCTTACGAAAGAATGGGAAGTAAAGGTAACAATTATTAAAGAAGCTAAACGAGAGTCAATGAGATCCGTAGCTGCTCTCTTCGGTTGCCTTTTAGAGTATGAAGGAACTAGAAGAGTTTAATGTTAAAAAGAAAAGAGGAGTTGCACTTAAAGCCATCAAGGAAGATAAGTCTTCAAAAAATGAAGATGTCCCTAATAATAATGTTATGGGAATGATCGTGAGGAAATTCAAGAAGTTTTATAGAAGAGGCCAAAAGAATTTCAAGAACTATTAAGGTAGACCAAGCAAGAAAGAAAACAAGAAGCAACAGATAGTATGCTATGAATGTGAAAAGGCTGAACACATAAAATCTGAATGCTTTAAAAACAAAGATAAGAAGAAGCAGAAAAAGAAAGCATACATATCATCTATATAGGGTGATAGCTCGTCGCATAAAGAAAGCGAGAACGATGAAGTTGCAAATCTATGCTTGGTAGCCAAGGAAGAAGAATCAGATTCTGAGGTAAGTGATTCTGAACCTACTTATATTGCGTTATTATCTGAATATAATGCATTGCATACTGAATTCATTAAGGTAGCTAAAGAAATGGTTAGTCATAAGAAGAAAGTAAAAGAGTTATAAAGTACTGTCATATCATCATGTACATTATGTGAAGAAAAAGACAAGAAAATAAGTAATTTAACAAACACTATGAAAAGATTTATTAAAGGAAGTGAAACTCTTAAAGTTATTTTAAATCTCAGAGAGTTTCTTTTGATAAATCTGGAATTGGATATAAGTCTGATCAGGATAAAAACAAAGGAAAGAAGAAAAAGGGCAGTAGGACTTATCTCAAATATTTTGAGAATTCTGTGCATACATCAAATCCATTTGTATCATGTAGTTATTGTAATAGGAAAGGACATTATACTTCATCTTGTTATTTTAGAAAAGGACAAGTCATTGGTACATACAAATGGGTTCTGAAAGGGACGCATGTACCAAAGGTAATGCATACTAAACACAAAGGACCTAAGAAAATGTGGGTACCTAAAACTTGATCACATTACTCTAGCTATGTCTCAAAGCATTACGAGCAAACAAGTGGTACATTGGTAGTGGATGCTCGAGACGCATGACTGGTGACAAAAATAAGTTCACCATGCTAGAAACCAAAGAAGGAGGAAAGGTAATTTTTGGAGGTAACCAACCTGGACGTATTGCTGGAATTGGTGAAGTAGGAAAATTCGATGGTGTTCAAATCAATGATGTATATTACGTTGAAGGATTATGCCACAACCTCCTGAGTGTGATTCAAAACACTGACAAAGATAACTGGGTGATCTTTGATTCAGAAGAATGCTTGATAGTAAACAAGAAGGATCTACCGCTTAACAAAGAATCCATCAAGGTGAAGATCAGAGCTCAAAGGGACAGTAACTATTATACTATTGATTTAAATTCAAATTCTTCTAAAAATTGTTTTCTTTGCAAATCATAGGAGAGTTGGTTATGGCATAAGTGTCTAGCTCATGTTAATATGAACCAACTTGATAAACTAGTTAGAAAAGATTTAGTTGTTGGTCTTCCTAAACTTAAATTCAAAGATGACATTATTTGTGAGGAATGTCAAAAAGTCAAACAAACTAAATCTTCATTCAAAACAAAGTATGAGATTTCTACTTCCAAGCCTTTACAATTACTTCATATGGATTTGTTAGGTCTAACGAGAGTAAAAAGTTTTGGAGGAAATCTATATACTTTAGTAATTGTCAATGACTTTACAAGATTTACATGGACTATATTTATTACTTCAAAAGATGAAATTTTTATCGAATTTATTATGTTTGCTAAGAAGGTTAAAAATGAGAAAGGTATTTCTATTGTCTCTATCAGGAAAGACTATGAAAGAGAATTTGATAATCAACTTTTTAAAGATTTCTGCAACAATGAGGGAATAGATGACAACTTCTTTGCACCTTGAACGCCTAAGCAAAATGGAGTAGTAGAAAGGAAGAACTGTGTCCTCACTGAAATGGCAAAGGCAATACTCAATGAAAAAGAAATGTTATAAGTGTTTGGGCAGATGCAATGAGTACTGCATGCTATATTTCAAATCGAGCATATATTCACAAGTCACTTGAAAAGACACCATATGAACTCTATAAAGAAAGAAAGCAAAACCTTGCTCATCTAAATATCTTCATATACAAATGTTTTATTCACAACAATGGTAAAGAAAACTAGGGTAAATTTGATTCAAAGTCTGATGAAGGTTTATTTCTAAGATATTCTAATAGAAGTAAAGCATATAGAGTCTTTAATAAAAGAGCATGTACTATTGAAGAATCCATTCATATGTTTGATGAACTTGATTCTCAGATAAAGCATTTTGATAAAGAAGAAATGGATTTGATAAAGAAAAAAAAAACTATTTCAAATCAGAATGATTTTGAAACAAATGATTTTCAAAATAAAAAAGGTGTTAATGATCATGCTCAACCAAAAGTATGGAGACAAATTAAAGATCATCCAATTGATCAAGTAATTAGAGATATTCACAAAGGTGTCAAAACCAGAAATACAATTCTTAATAAGGTAACTTTTTCTGCTTTTATTTCTGAGATTGAACCTTCTAATATTGAAAAAGCAAAATCTAACAATGATTGGTTGATTGCTATGTAAGAAGAATTAAATCAATTTCAAAGGAATCAAGTTTGGGATTTGGTACCTCGACCTAAAGACCACTTGGTTATAGGAACCAAATGGGTTTCTAAAAACAAACTTGATGAATCAATAATCATAGTGAGAAACAAGGAAAAATTGGTTGCCAAAGGCTATAATCAAGAAGAAGGTATTGATTTTGAGGAAACATATGCTCCAATAGCAAGATTGGAAGCAATACGAGTACTCTTAGCCTTTGCTTGCATTAAAGGTTTTAAACTTTATCAAATGGATGTGAAAAGTTCTTTTCTAAATGGTTATATTATGGAAGAAGTATATGTAGAACAACCTCCTAGTTTTGAAGATGAAACAAAATCTGATCATGTTTTCAAACTTAAGAAAGCTTTGTATGGTTTAAAATAAGCACTCAAAGCTTGGTATGAAAGGCTAAGCAAATTACTTCTTAATCAAAACTTTGTCAGAGAAAAAGTAGATACAACTCTTTTAATCAAAATTAACAAAAAAGATCTTCTAATTGTTCAAATTTATGTTGATGATATTATTTTTGGTGCTACTAACGAATCTCTTTGTCAAGAATTTTCCAAGCTTATGCAGGGAGAGTTTGAAATGTCCATGATGGGAGAATTAAACTTCTTTCATGGACTTCAAATCAAGCAAAAGAATAATGGGATATTTGAATCTCAAACAAAATATTTGAAAGAAGTATTGAAGAAGTACAAAATAGACAATGCTAATGGAGCTGGCACTCCAATGAGCTCTACAACTTTATTGGATGCAAACGTAAAAGGCCCTAACTTCAACATCACCAAATATAGAGAAATGATTAGTTCATTGCTCTATCTAACAGCAAGCAGGCTGGATATACAATTCAATATTGGAATGTGTGCAAGGTATCAATCTGCTCCTAAGGTATCACATACAGAGACTGTAAGAAGAATCTTCAAATACCTAGGTGACGCTTCAGAACTTGGCCTATGGTATCCAAAAAGAGGAAACGAATATTTGATGGCCTATTCAGATTCAGGTCTTAGAGGATATAAAACTGACAGGAAAAGTACTAGTGGACAATATCAATTCCGTGGAGGTTCTCTGGATCATGGTTCAGCAAGAAGCAGAACACAGTGTCATTATCTTCCACTGAAGCTGAATATATAGCTGTAGCATGCTGCTGTTCTCAAGTATTATGGTTGAAGCAATAACTTCAAGATTTGGGGATATACTTAAAGGAGATACCAATTTACTTTGACAACACTAGCACTATTAGTTTAGCCAAGAATCCTATACAACATTCAAGGACCAAGCACATAGATATCCGACATCACTTCATTCAAGATCATGTATAAAAGAAGAATGTCAAAGTAGAATTCATACTGACACATCTTCAACTTGCTAACATATTCACAAAGCCGATAGCTAAATATCAATTCTTATATATACAGAAAGAATTAGGAATGGTTAATCCCAATGAGTTGTAAGTTTTTCTTGTTAATTATTATTTTTAATATAAGTTTTGATGATAATCATACTAATTTAGGCATCAAAGTATATAGAAAATATTTTTACAGGACTGTCACTTGAGTGTTGGATGGCTCACTCGAGTGCAAGGCACTTTAGCACTCGAGTCAGAGATGAATTCTTGAGTATGGAACTATATCATATCCTTTGCTTCTAGCTATCTAAAATAGGGATTAACAGAGTATTAAGAACTCTTGGCACTCACTCGAACATACCAAAAGGGTTAGACCTTACCCAAGTGAGAAAGAATACCACTCAAGTGATATAAGAATAAACCTGAAGTATAGCAAGAACACTTAAGAACTTACATGGTTTTACATGCTTAAACCCAGTATGCATTTACATGCTTTATGAACTTTCTCTATTTGACACTCGAGCACTAAAATGTATCACTTGAGTGTTGTATGAATAACACCCAAGCACTAGGGTTATCACTCGAGTGTTGGAACTTATATCAGACTAGTGATAGCTTAGACCATCGTCCTTCCTCTTCTCACTCGAAGCGTCTCTTTACTCGACAGCCATAACTCTTCATCTCCAATCATTTCCCACTGATTAAACGCCTCAAGTCTGTTCAAATTTTAATTGCAACCCTTAAATCTTCATCAAAAGCTCAGATTTATCATCATTTTCCTTTTTTCTTGCCCTAATAGAAGAACATTTCCAAAAATCTTCTTCAAGCCTTTTTTCTGTGCTGTTAATTCTTCAATCTAGTTTTGAATCATTTAAAATAGTTAGAACAAAGATTCCTCAAGCTTCCCAAACCTATCCAACACCTTCACCTCCTTATTCCGAAGCCAGTGAGTCAAAATCTGCAATGGCAGCACCTTCACATACTTCATCTCCAACACCATCACTATCTTCTACTCCAACACCACTTCTAAAGGCCAAAACCACCAAGAAAAGAACTTCAGCTAAGAAGATTCATCCTAAGCCTAAGATGGCTAAGAAGGATCAACCTCCACCAAAGAAACCAAAGGGAGTTGTCTTCAAAAAGCCTATTGTCACTCGCTCTCAAGTGAAGGAAGTAAAGGGAAGATGAAAGATGACTGCCACAGAAGAACCTCAAGAATCTTCCTCTGATGATTCCTTTAATATGCACCTCCAGTAAGCATTAGACCAATCGAAGCTCGATGCCTAGGTAGGCGAGATTGCCTCCTAAGCTAGTGCCTCGGGTTCTCGTCATATTGACAGACCAGTATATCTGCTTTAGGAGTACCTTCTAATTCATAGGCTCTGGAGGAAGAATAAGTCACAAATCCTCTAGAAGGCTTCAATGTTCAGGAACTGAAGCCATTTGATCAGAAGGTATATGATTCTGAGTTTACTCATAGAAGTTTCTGCCCTATAGTTTATGAGGATTTGGATTATCTGAAGAACAGTTGTAGTCTGGATTTTCAACCTTTCCTTACTTAATATGAATCTTGGTTGAACATATATCTTCCATATTCCCCTTCTATTGTGAGAACTTTTTATTGCAACTTGAAAGTCCAAAACATAAAATCTAGGGCCAGAGAGTTGATAGAGGAACAATGTCTACCACTCTTAGAGGTCAACACATTATGATATCTCCTACTATCATAAATGATATACTTGGTTATATTGCACCACCTTCTAATCCACCTACACTCTCTGCTAATGAAGCCTTTCAGCAATTAAGGCCAAATGACCCTATAGAACCTCTTAACTTTAAGCCTATTTATATGCCTGCCTCTATTTATGCCCTTTATTACATATATACCCGTAGCATTGTTAACAAATCCAAAAACTATACCCATTTTACCCAGAAAGACTACTATTTATTGGCCTCCTTCCTAGCTGGTCAACAAAGGAATATGGGGAGCTTATATTTAGTAAGATGAGACGGTTTAGATTTTCTTCATCAAAATCTACCACAAATCCTTATCCACAACTTTTGTCTCTCATCCTAAAGTACAACAAAGTTTAGTATTTGAAGGGAACTGAGAGGGTAAGCATTCTAAGTTTTGGTTAAGATTCAGTTGACACACATGGGGATCAATCTTCCAATTAGCCAAAATAGGGCTACATCTCAGAGAGAAGCCACTCCTTTGAGAAGTAATGGGGTTCATCTTCTGCATAAGGACCAACTCTACCTCCATATTTCCTAAATGCATCACTACCAAGCTATTTGGCCGAAGTGATCAATCAAGTGGTGGTAGGCCTAAATAAGAATTGTTAAGTGAGTATGAGAAATTGGTAGAGAAAATGGAAACACAAGTTTCAAGATTGGTAGACAAGGCTATTGCCAATTTTGATATGATGTATAAGGCACAAGAAGATTAGTCACAAAAAATAACTAACATGGAGATATTCTTTTGTACTCATCTTCCGACTACTTCTACTTAGGTGCCTCCAGAGTCTACTCCTACCATGGCCTCACCTTCTCATCCTCAGAAACATGTCTTTTTCAATAACCCTCATTCCTAGGTTGAGGACACTTATGACCAGCCATCATCATCACTACCTGCAGCCTCTGCTTCTCAGCCATCATCTCCACTATTTGTACCTTTTAAGATACATGAAAGAATTTTCTAAGGCTATTCTAACCGAAGTAAAGCATATAGAGTTTTCAATAAACAAACATGTATTATTGAAGAATCAATTCATGTTGTATTCAATGAATTTGAATCCTCTGACAAAACTATTGACGATAAGCAGGAAGTTATTTTAAATCAAGAAAATGGTCAACCTAATTCTAAATCTTCTATCCCAAAAGTTGACCAAACCAAGGAAGAAAATCAGTCACTAGGACAACCTAAAGCCTAGAAATATAATAAAAATTATCCCCTAAAGTAAGTTATAAGAGATGTGAATAAAGGAGTCAAAACTAGAAATAGAGTTTTCAATGAAGTTAGTTTTTCTACATTTATTTCTGAGATTGAACCTTTTAACATTGATGAAGCCCTATCAGACATTGATTGGGTAATGGCAATGTAAGAAGAGCTAACTCAATTTGAGAGAAATCAAGTTTGGGATTTGGTACCCCGACCAAAGAATCATCCGATCATTGGCACTAAATGGGTATTCAAGAAAAAAACTTGATGAATCCGTAATCATTGTCAGAAACAAGGCAAGATTGGTAGCCAAAGGCTATAATCAGGAAGAAGGAATTGATTATGAGGAAACGTATACTCTAGCGGCTATATTGGAAGCTATACAAGTATTCTTAGCCTTTGAATACATCAGAGGATTTAAACTCTATCAAATGGATGTAAAAAGTGCATTTCTAAATGGCTACATCATGGAAGAAATGTATGTAGATCAACCCCCAGGTTTTGAAGATGTAACCAAACCTGACTATGCTTTCAAACTAAGAAAAGCTTTATACGGTTTAAAACAAGCTCCTAGACCATGGTATGAAAGGCTTAGTAAATTTCTCATTGATTAGGGTTTTGTACAAGGAAAAGTTAATACAACACTTTTTATAAAAAAAAAGTGAGAAGATATTTTAATTATGGAAATATTTGTTGATGATATAGTTTTTGGTGCTACTAACGAAACCTTGTGTGAGGAATTCTGTGACATAAAGCAGGAGGAGTTTAAGATGTCAATAATGGGAGAATTGAATTTCTTTCTCGATTTGCAAATCAAACAAAGAAAGAATGGAATTTTCATATCTCAAAATGAAGTATTTGAAAGAGCTATTTAAGAAGTATGGAATGGATGAAGCAAATGGAATGGACATGCCTATGAGCTCAACTACATTGCTTGATGTGGATGTCAAAGGAAAAGATTACAACATCACAAGATACAGAGGAATGATTGGATCATTACTCTATCTTACTGCAAGCAGACCTGACATCAAATTCAGTGTTGGTATGTGTGTAAGATATCAATCAGTACCAAAGGAGTCACATGATAAAACTATCAAACGTATCTTCGATATCTTGCTGATACGGCAGAATTAGGTCTTTGGTATCCTAAAGGAAGAAGTGAATATCTAATTGCATACTCAGAAACTGATCATAGAGGATATAAGATAGAAAGAAAGAGTACCAATGGATAAAGCCAATTTCTTGGAGGATCACTTGTGTCATGGTTTAGCAAGAAACAAAATACAGTGTCTCTTTCATCAACAAAAGCTGAGTATGTTGTAGCATTAAGTTATTGTGCACAAGTGTTATGGCTCAAGCAACAACTACAAGATATTGGTATTTATTTGAAGGAGATACCAATATACTATGACAGCACTAGCACGATAAGCTTGGCAAAGAATCCAGTTTAAAATTCCAGAACCAAGCATATTGATGTTAGACATCAATTCTTCAAAGATTATGTCCAAAAGAATGATATCAAAGTAATTTTCATTCCAACTCATCTTCAACTAGCTAATATCTTCACAAAACCTCTTGCAAAAGATCAATTCTTATATATTAGAAGAGAATTAGGAATGGTAAATTCCAATAAATTGTAAGTTATTTAATGTTTTACAAAATGTTAGATGATGCTATTTATTGTTGTTTTGGTGATTGCTAACTTAAGCATCGGAGTTTCTAGCAATTTGTTTTATAGGATATTGATATTCTGTTTTATAGTATGAAAAGCAGAGGTTAAAAGATGACAATATTACATAGGGGACAACTTCAAGTAAACTTCATTACCCTAGTAATACCTTGAAGTAATTATAAAGATTACTCAAGTAACTACTTAAGTAATGTCATGGAAAATGTAGATGTGAAGCATTAATTCAAAAGGAAATGGCAATAGTTGAAAATAAACAGACAGAAAATGAAGAGACAGATTACTTAAAGGAGGCCTTGAGTAAATCATCAAAGTTACTCGAGTAAGGCCTCGAGTAATCAAGAGTGGAAATCAAAAATCAATTTAATCTCTATTCAAATCAGTGTTAAAATGCCATCAAATGATCAAGGGAATATACATAAGTAATTATAATATTACTTATGATAAGTATGCATTTAAATTGCATTGATTTAAATTTTTGGGAAAGCTTTACTCGAGGGAACCCTCAAGTAATGCCCAAGATCACTCGAGGGAGCCCTTGAGTAATGTCGAGCAACTGGGTTATAACTTTGCACGTCACATCATTTTCAAAAAATTACTTTAAGTAATTCTCCAAGTAACCTCCCATAAAATCTTTTCAGAAATACTTTCTCACTCCATTTTCAAAAAAATTCAATGATTTTTACTTTTAAAAACCTCTCAAATCTCTCGAAATCACCTGCCCTAATCCTTCGACATCTGAGAGCTAAAATCTTAATCTTTTAATCAAAATGGTTATAACCAAAACCACCACTCCTGAATCTCCTTCTAAGTCTTCTAATCCTCAACAATCGCATGATTCTATTCCATCTCCTCCAGCCAAAAGACAAAAACTCACTCCACGATTGAAAGCTAAAATCAAGCCACAAGCCAAACCCAAGGTGAAAGGAGTAGTGATCAAGGAACCAATTGCCTTAAAAGCTCAATCTAAGAAGGATGTTCCTCCTGGTAGAGGCAAGGAGACTAAGGCACTATGTCCACCTCCTTCTGATTCCTCTAACACACCAACTTTCTCTGAGAAGCCATCGAAAAAGGTTAAGTTTGATAAAAATATTGCCAAAGAAGTGGCAAACATTCTTGAGGAGGCTTTTCAATCAAAAGGCGTAAAAGGGGGATAATCCTCAAGGGAACCAGAAGTCAAGGAAGAAGAAATTACATTACCTCCAATCGGGTTCAACATAAAGGAGATTGAGGAATCACAAAAATTCAACTATCACTTTTCAAGGAGAAAAGTGTGCAAGATGCACTTCATTGACCTCATTGTTCTTCAAGAGGTATTGAAATTCAACCTCAACCCCGTATCTTGAGTCCTATATGCCTTGGCTTTCTGTTAAACTTCCATTTTGCTCTAAGGTTGTAAGACATTTATATTGTAATTTAGAACCTGTTAATGATCCACTTAGAGACTCTCTAGAAGAAGAAATGTTTTCCAAGGTTAGAGGGCAAGAAATCCTAATCTCACCCTCCAAAATCAACACCTGGTTAGGAATAGAAGACCCACCTAAGGATAATTATCCTAATCTTGATTCAAACCAGTTATTTACTATCCTAAGGCCTAGTAAGATAATAGAACCCCTTGGTTTCAATCCAAATGATATGTGTGATCTTCACAGAGTCCTATGGTATATCTATTCTAGACCCATAATGAACAAAAAGCATAATTACACACATTTCATAGAGAGAGATTATAGAAAATTTGGCTCATTACTTCTTAAAGAGAAAAAGGACTTAAGAGAATATATCTTTGCTGGAATCAAAAGATATAGATTTAAAGGAAAATCCACCACTCTAATGCCTTATCCTCAGCTTATATCTCTATTTCTCAAAAAGAACAAGATTTGGTATTTGGAGAAGAGTGAACCAATTGAGAGGCTTATTCCAGTGGGAAGAAACCAAATTGGAAAGTTTCACATTGCACTACCTCTGAAAAACCCACTTGAGATAAGTGCCAAAAAGAAGAAGGCTGAGACTGTAACAAGTCGTTTGGATGAGACACAGTCTTCTACTCCAGCATCCACATCTTTTCCTTCCTTCTTTGGTGACATATTGTAGATATTTATGGAGAATATTCTCAAAGGTTTCCATATCAATATTGCCATACAAATGCTGAGTTGGTAACCCATATAAATATGAAGATGGGAGAGCTTGTAGAGAGAATGGATAAGAAGCATGAAGAGATATTAGCAGGACAATGGGCTCAGGGTGAGTTTTTGAGATCACTCCATGCTATACTGATGCTATGGCATCTAGTTCATCTGGTCCATCTATGCCTACACCAGCTGCTGAGCCTGGACCTTCTTTTATCCCTCCTCCTATTATACCTCCCAAAAACATCCTATTCTCTGTGCTTGATCCGGACCCAGATACATCCGAACCTATTCATATCACCATTGATAACTCAGTTCCTCTAGCCTAACCAGTTCAGCCTGATCCAGTGCCTACACCTATTGCTTCCCCAACCAGCACTAAGGAAGTGGTTGTCTCTTCTAGTGATCATCAATCACCAGGAAGAACAGTGGAAGTAGAGATTTCTTCTCAGGTCTGAGCCCCATAAAGTCCTTCGAAGGATCTCTTTATGGCTCTACCTCTAGTACTTCCTGACCCTAAACCTTCTAGCTCCTCTTCAGATTCTTCCAATTTAGATGATTCATATAGCTTGGCTTTACACCTCTTCCTATCAAACCCATCTTTGCAGTCAAGCCATCTTCTCCATCTTGATTAACCCTATCCCTTGTGATAAAGACAAAAAGGGGGAGAAGAACTTAGGGTGATTTTGTGATTAATTATGTAATTAATGATGTGATAATGTGATTTTGATTATGGATATGTGATTTTGTAAAAATACATATGGATATAGGTGTATAGGGTTTAAGGGAATCTTTATTAGTTTTTTATTATGTAATGAACTCTTTCTGCAATTTTAATTGAAGTTATATTACGTTGTGGACTAATAAGTTTTTTGGTTGTATGCAAGGTGAACAAATTAGAACATATACAAAATTATGAACTTTTGGATTAAAAAAGGTTTCAAATACTAAATTTATCAAAATCATTAAATATGGATTCAAAATAATCTTCCCAAAGTCATTTCGAAAGAGTTTTCAAACTTCAATTGAACAAAAGATTTCATATGAAAAGTTATCAAGAAGCATATGATTGAAAACTCAATTTCAAAAGCTTTGTTCAAAATCACCAAGTTTTGTCATCATAAAAAAGGGGGAGAATGTTAGATCCCATATGTTTTGATGATAACAAAGATTGGATTAATCATACAAAAGGTTTCGATAATAAACAAAAATGATTTGAACAAAGTAACTAAGTTCTTGGTGACAGGGAAAAGCATTACTCAAGTATATACCCAAGTAATGAAGTTGAAGGAAAAGACGAAGCACATAAAAAGGAACACTATGAGATTTTTAAAGACCTTACTTGAGTGAGCTCTCAGGTAATGACCTCATTACTCGAGGGACCACTCGAGTGATGTGTGAAAAAATGTTAAAGAAGCTCTTTGTCAAAAATTGCATGGGATTACTCGAAGGGTTTACTCGACTAATCTACAAAGTTACTTGAAAAGCTTATTCAAGGAATTACTCGAGTAACCAGAGCAAAAATCATACAGTAGCTCTCGGCCAAGAAATGACATACATTACTTGAGTAGGTACTCGAGTAACCATATTTGAAAAAGTAATATTACTCAAGGGATTACTTGAGTAATCAAATAAGTCTAATAGAATTTGCTCTCAGCCAAGATTTTAATGCCATGACTCGAGGGATCACTCGAGTAACCTCCAAAGTTATTTGAAGCATTACTCAAGAGACCACTCCTGTAATAAGAAGAAAAGGAACACTTACTCAAGGGAGTACTCAAGTAAGCAAGTCTGTCAAGCTTTATAAAATGAGTTACTCGATGGTTTACCCGAGTAATATGGTCAGACAATGTTGACTTATTCTCTAGCTTATTTTTAATGAAGTTACTTGAGGGACTACTCGAGTAATGAAGTATATAAAGCATGATTTTAATCCAACATTCATTGATTTATTATCTCTATGATTAACCTTTCATTGTATTAGTTTCCTAAGTATATTTGTAGAGAAACAATAAAGAGATCATACATTGAGAGAGAAGTCAAACATATCGTCCGCAACGTCCGACACGCCTATCTATCACAAACGGCTAGTTTTCAAATTCAAAGAACGGTCAAACAAAGCTGCGTGAATCTAACGGATATGTTTTGAAATGCATCCAATGAACATCACAAATCATCTCTATATATGGAGCATTCAAAGAATAGAACACAACAACTGAGAACAAGCAAACTCACATCGATCAATATATTCTTTATGCTCTGTTTTCTTATATTTACTCTTTGTACTTCAGTGATTATATATTTACCATATGAGAGAGTTGTTCATTACAAACTCAATATTTATTATTGAGATAACTTAAGGATATAGAACCTTGAGTTGGTGATTTGATTACAACGTGTAAGGGGGAGCGAGTGTCAAGTGAAGGAACTTGCAATGTACTATGGTGCCAAAAACCCACTGAATCTTGGAAGATATAGTGAAACTCTCAGAGAAGCTCTGAGGACTGGACGTAAGTCAAAGTGGTTGTGGCCGAACCAGTATAACTCCCGGTATACACTTCAGTGATATTTCTCATAGCTCTTAATTGCTTTAAATTTCCAGTCAATTTTTATATACACAATGAAATTTATGGTATCACCTAATTCACCGCCCCTCTTGGGTGAAACACTTGCACTAACATGTAATGGTTTATGGGAGGTTTTTTAGTTTGATTATATATTAAATATGTGAATTATTTGAATTCTGCAGTTTAATGAATATTAGATTTTGAAGTTATTTAAATTCTGAAATTATTGATATCAAATTGTGGACTAATGAACTTTTAGTTGTGTATGCAAGGCAATTACAAAGTTTGTTCTCATAATTCATCAAATTTGAATTCAAATGATTTCAAATGTTAAAAGGCACAAAGTTATTCTTGGATTCACAATAGTTTTAAAGGTTAAATGTTTTACAACCATTGATTTTGAATTCAAAATGGTTTCATAAAGGCTTGTTCAAAAAAATCTTAAATTTTGATTTCATATGAAAAGATATCAAGAAGTTTTAAAAGCATATAATGTAAATTAAGACTTCAACCTTCAAGAGTTTTCAAAACCCTTGTTCAAAAATCACCAAGTTTTGTTATCATAAAAAAGGAGAGAATGTTATATCCTAGATGTTTTGATGATAATAAACTTTAGAATGATCGTACAAAAGGTTTCATAATAGACAAAAGAGTTTTTGAACAAAGGAACTAAGTACTTAGTGATAGGGAAAGACATCACTTGAGTGATAAAGAAAGTTATGAAGTCAAGGAACAGGAGAAAGAGCCACTGCCAGATATCAAATGTGATTACTTGAGTAATATGTGCCAAATAGTTCCAAAAGCTCTCTGTCAAGATTTGCATGGTTTCACTCGAGTGATGACTAAAGACTACTTAAGTGACTAGGTAAGAAAAGAGGCAGTAAAGTCTCTGCCAATATTTTAAAAGGATCACTTGAGCGATACAACTAAATCACTCGAGTGATCACTCAAGTAATCCAGTTAGAAACATTGACTTTACTCTCTGCCAAGTTTTTAAAAGGATTACTCAAGTGATCACTTGAGTAATGAATCTAAATCCCTCGAGCGACCACTCGAGTAATGATGTTCAGATTGTATAATCTTGATATATTGTTTATTGATTTGTTGTCTACATAATTAACCTTTCATTGTATTAGCATTCTGAGTATATTTGTAGAGAAACAATGAAGAGATCATACGTTGAGAGAAAAGTCAAACAAATTGAAATGTCCGAAAGTTCACCTAGAACAACGGATAGTTTTCAAATTTGAAGAACGGTAAAATGAACTTGCACAACTCTAACAGACATGTTGAAATGCTTCCAACGACTATCTCAATTCATCTATAAATATGAGAATATTCAACAAAGAAGAAAGAGACGCTGAGATCACACGAACATACATTGATTAACATATTCATTGTGGTCTGTTTCGTATATTCATTCTTTATACTTTAGTGATTATATATATTTTCTCTGTGAGAGAGATTTTCATTACAAACTCAATATCTGTTGTTGAGATAGCTTAAGGTTGAGGAACCTTGAGTTCGGGATTTGACTACATCGTATAAGGGAGAGCAAGTGTCCGAGTGAAGGAACTTGCAGTGTACTGTGTAATGCCCCAAATTTTGATTAAGGGCTAATGATAATTATTGAGAATTAATTGTGATTTAAAGATTTAATTATTATGTGTTTAGCGGCAATCTCGGTAAATGTACCAAAATCAGTGGAAAATTGTTAGTTAATTAGTCAGTGATTAATGGGGAAATTAATTACTAACTAATTGGAAATGAGATGTGTGACTAAATGGCTAATGGAATTGTTAGAGTAACAAATTAGTTACTTACTTTATGAGAGCCAATGAAATTTTGACAAGTGGCAAGTTGGTTGGATGAATGAGTGTGTAAGGAAGTCAAATAAGCATTTTAAAATATTTTTCTCTCTCTTCCCTCCCTTTTTTTTTTGGCTGACATAGGAGGTATAAGGAAGTAGAGTGATCATTTCATCTTCTTCACTCTTCTCTCTCATTTTCTCTCTCCCATTTTCAAGCTTCCATTGCAGCTTAGAAGAGGAAGAAAAGCTTGGTAAAAAAGGTGAGCTTTTGACCCTCTTAATGACCTCTAATGGAAAAACTCACTTCTAAAATCTTATTCCTTGTGTTGAGAGCTTTGATTTCATGGTTTTAGATTTTTCATTTGGTATTGTTTAAGCTCTCAAGGAAAACTAAGGATTGGTGAATCAAGGAACTCCTTTAGGAAAGTTGTAGAGGTGGGTAAGACAAACCTTTCTATCTATATTTTGTGCCAAATGATGAAGCTTTGAAATTCTGGAATTATTGCCCTATTTTCAAAACTTATGGTCTTGTGGAGTTTGGTGTAATGGGGTCATGGAATGGGTGTTTTGAGATGCGTTTTAGATAGATAGAATTGGTTTGAAGTAGAAATATTAAATTTGAAGATTTTGGGACTTTGTGTTGAATGTGGTCAAAAACCAAAGCATGATAACGGAATAGGAAGTTAGTAGTTTTAATGGTTCCATTAGATTCCTTGTGCAATTTTATGTAGGAATAGCCTTGGTTTAGTATTTGGGATCATTTGAATCACTTGGGCAATATTTGAAAAGTGTTGTCAAGTTTTGCTGCGTTTCTAGGTTCTAATATGTCTCACTCAAGAGATATGGGGTCTCACTCGAGTGAAGCAAGGATCTTCGTTTTCCTGTTAGTTTTTCACCTGCATTTCCATGTTCAAAATTTAAAAGTGTTGTCTCACTTGCGAGTATCACGGGTTATCACTTGAATGAACCTTGTCTCACTTAAGTGACTATGTGTTTGACACTATAAACTCACGTATCAGGTTGTCACTCGCGGCTAATTTATCAAGAGTGTCTCTTAGCACTCGCGGGTGTTAAGCCATCACTCGAGTTCCAAGGTTCATGCTCGAGTGATGTCCCTCCTGAAAGTTTCTTGTGCTCTCGGGTAAGCACTTCCTGAACCTCATTTTGTGGAACTCGGGTGAGCATTAGGCTACCACTCGAGTGATTTGGTTTATGCCTGAGTGCAGCGAGCAATTTTGGTTTCTGTCATTCCTTTTTGCTCTCAGGTGAGCACTTTCTGCACCTCACTTCCTAGAACTTGAGTGAGTGTTTGTGTAACCCCCTAACTTTAAACACGTAATTATAATTCGATAATGCATATTTAATTCGGATTAGAGACCATTGGATGATTTACCCTCGTTTTAAACTTTCATTCTCACAGTAAAATTTTCACAAAACTTTCAAAACTCTTTTCCCATCCTGGTCTCAATTTCAATATTCGAATATAATTACCTGTGCAGTTAATATACATTCATCATATCAGAGTGTATAACCATCTCCCCGGCAACTCCCAGGTTCTATACATATATAACCTGAGGGTTTATAAGTATCCACTAGGGGATTACACAACCAAAATCGAATATAATATTCCTAATTCAAAATATACAGTAATCCCGAGTTTAAAGTAGATAACCAACATCTCAAAAATCCTTAGTATCACTAAAGATCCTAAGTGCTTCGGGTTGGCTGCCTCTCCTTTGAGCCACACGCCCTGTCTGAAATGTTAGTCATAGGAAAGAATGAGATTCGAGCGAATCCCAGTAGTAACAAACCACTCACACAATGCATAACACAAAGCATGTATATAAATCACAACCAGCAACAGCAGCAGCAATCTCAAAGATACATGGTTTTCACCACAAACGACAGCACTCACGGCTGTATGCACAATACGGACAGCTCTCGCTGTAATAATAATCACGACAACTTACGCTGTAATCATAATAACGACAGCTTACGCCGTAAACGACAGCTTGCGCTGTAAACGACAGCTTGCAATGTAAACGACAGCTATCACCAGCTGTAATCGCAGCAGCATCAAAGAATCATCACATAACAGTGATAACACACACATACAGAGCATTATACATAGTATAAAAGAGAGAGTCACTACCTGATCCTTTCCCGACGTTTCTTGGCACTGCGGGCTCACGAGGACGGCAAATATCAAATCCTGTAAACCAAGTTAGGGACAACCCGTCAATCTCTTTCCCAAGTTCTTTTCTCTATAATACTTTAAGTTGGTTATCATTTGAACTCTTTAGATGACTATTCTAGGTCTAAACATATGCCTAGAGGGTTGGGAAAGACTATACCCAAAACCACCTTTCAAAAGTGTAAAACACAGATTTTTGGGGGTGGGCCGCGGCCCAAAAATCCACGGGCTGCGGCCCAAAACTACCCAGAAACATTTGGGCTGCGGCCCAAAATCCATGGGCTGCGGCCCAAAACTGTCCAGAGACGCTCAGAAATATTTGGGCTGTGGCCCAGAATCCATGGGCTGCGGCCCAAGAAAATCCAGTTTCTGGCTGAATTTCTAAAAATCATAACTAATTCAGGAAAAATTGAAATAAGGTGATTCCAAAGCCAAATGAAAGCTATTTAAGTCCTATTTCAAGGAAAAATATTGGCCATAACTAGAAAACACCACAAAAGTCCAGATTTACCAAAAACCTAACATTGTACCAAAACAGGGTCCAGCTTTGATGCCAAACTTTGGACAGTTCAAACTCCCAGCTCAAAAAGCAAAATGACACAACATTTATGTCCATTTTGAAGCTTGAGATGTGAAATTTAAGAATGGAAAGTTTCATAATTTTTCAACATCATTTGCCCAGTCAAAACGTCCACACCATCTGACGGTCCAGAACAGACTTACATTGGACAAATTTTCCAGATTTTGCCAATTGATTTCCAATGGTCCCTAATTTCAAATCACATACTATTTTCACACAATTTGGCTCAAGGAACACATTGGAGCCATCAAAATAACCATATTCAACTCCCATTGACACATTGCTCAACAACTACAACATGTCTCACAATGTCACAACAAAGTTCACACATTGCCAAACTTTCCAATCCAAGTTCCCAAATCAATTCCAATGGCCAAAATGTTCAACAAAAGATCAAATTCTACACAACACAAGCCAATTCATTCCATTCAAAAATTGCACAAAATCAGGGCAAATTCATAAATTCTCAATACTCAACCAATGATTACAACAACTATACCAAAATGCTTCTAATTCTTACCTCTTCTTCTTCCTAAAGCCAATTCTTCACTTCTCCAACTTCCAAATTTCCACAAGGTCTCAAACTTCACCAACCAAAATTATGAAACCATAGAAATATAGCCCTCAACCTCATGAACAATATTAATGAAAGACACTTGAGCATTTGAAGACATTAACTTACCAAAAACTCAAGCTTTTCTCCTTCTCTTTCCTTAGCTTGTTCAGCGAAAAAAAATAGAGGAGGATGAGAGAGAAATGAGATATTGAAGATGATGATTCATTTCCATTCTTTCTATGTACTTAACCGACTTGGGAGGAAGAGAGAATGAGTTTGAAAACTTTGACCTCATCAATGGTCCATATCTTGACACTTGGCACCATCCTACTCTTCCTACCATGATTTCATATAAGCTTACATGCATAGGATTCCACCTCTTGGTCTTTCAATCTTAGCCATTAATCTTGATTACTAAGAAGTGTTCTCAATAGTATCTAACCAGTCAATCGGTAAATTTACCGTTTTACCCCTGATTATCACAATGCACAATATATACCTCAAAAGTGCTCAATTAAGATCAATTACATCACTTTGAAGTTGCTAATCCTTGGTCACAATCCAGGATATTACAGTTTGGCTATCACTCGAGTGTTGCTTCCGAGACTCGAGTGCAAGTCCATCATCACTCAAGTGAGGTCTTCTTCACTCGAGTGCAATAGTGGAAAACCAGTGCTTGTGGTTCTAAAAAGGGATCTTTGGGATAGTTCTTCCAACCCTTTAAGGCTTTTGTTAAAGGCATTTGTAGCTTCCTAAAGAACATAAATGATAACCAATTTAAGTGATATAAAGTCATTTGAGTATTGGTATAGAGAATAACACTTCGTCCCTAATTATGAGTTATAGGATTCAACATTTGCCCTACTCGGGAGAGACCAGTGTTAGAACATGCATGGAAGGACCAAGGTAGTGTCTTTTCTCTCATGTTATGTATAATGCTTGGTATGCATGACTTATCATTGTTTTATAGAGAAAATATTTGGCATGAGACCATTGTGAACATGTGTATGTGTTATCAACCGTAAGGCATTACAATGTGAGCAGACGTAGGGGTGATGGTTATCACACCTACCCCTGCCATTGTATCTGCTATTATAATTACTGAGGCTGCATTGCAGAATGGTGAATTCCTATTTAATTATCCGGCCAGTGTAACTGTGTATATGTGAAATATTTTATATGGATCCCAGCTGTGGTGATATATGTGATATGAATATGCGGTTGTGCAATACAACGTGAGCACTTCAGCGTGAGCAAACGTAAGGATGACGCAAGTCATTCCTGCCCTTGCCGCTGTAACTGTTGTTGTAGTTGCTATGTGTTGTATGATGATTTGCTTTCATGCTTTGTGGCTGTGCATACTATGAGTGATTTGACACTACAGGGATTCCTTAGAATCTCACTTTCCTAAAACAAATTTCAGACAAGGCTGGGGGTTCCAAAGAGAAGCAGGTGATGAAGGGCAGATAGAGCTCCAGGATAGAAGTTTTATTTTGGATAAATGGTTATCATGTATAAATTATTTGAATATTTTGTTGGGAATAACAAGTATGTTTTGGAATGGTGGAATAGTTTTGTGTAATCCCCTAGTTAAGGGAAATAGATTATGGCCATATGTGCCTTGTAAAACCCTTATTCGATTATTGAAACCCGAGTGTGATGGGAATTTGCATTTTTCTCTGATATTTATGAATGAAATCGTATTATACAGGCAATTTGTGAATTTGAAGTGTGAATATGAGAGCATTGTTAAACAGGTTTAGAAAAGTTTTTGAAAATCATGTTTTGGGGAAATTTACCTTTATTAAGTCTCAAATTGTCTTATGGTCTCTAATTCAACTTAATCACTTATTTACGAACTAAATCTCGGCCTAAGCGTGAAGGGGGTTACATACTGAGGTGCCAAGAACCCACTAAATCTTGGAAGATATAATGAAACTCTCAGAGAATCTTTGAGGACTGGACCTAGCTCAAAGTGGTTGTGACCGAACCAGTATAACTCCCTGTGTACACTTCAGTGATATTTCTCTTAGCTCTTAACTTTGTCTTTAAATTAGTCAAAAATTATTTACATTTGTTAAAATATCTGCGATCACCCAATTCATCCCTCCTCTTGGGTAAAATGCTTGCTCTAACATAGATCTCCATATATCCACATTATCTCTAGTATCCCACAATTATCTCTTATTATCATCAAATCTATAGATGTCGATTCTATTGAGATTGTATAGTTATGCCTATAAGTAGAGAGCATGTATTATGTGGGTGATATCTCAAATAGTGAATAAGATTTATCCTCTCTTCCTCTCTCTTTCTCTTATTATCTTTCCCTTTTTTTTATAACATGAATACTTATGAGTAATTATGAGTTGATTATTTTAACCATAAATATGAAATACTCCATGTTTTCAGGCAGGTTTATATGAGATTATAATATTTATTACTTAGTATACTATTTATTATAATTATAATATACTTACAATTATCAACTAAGATATTTGTTTATATTAATAATTCATTTTTATTCAACTGGGTAATTCATCCGCCATCTGCCCATCTGTACATCACATGGGTTATCCGTCTTTATCTAGTTTTACAATAACGAGAGAAGGGAACTTGTTCCCAGTAAAAACATGATCTCACGTCTCACCTAATAAAGTAGTTTCCGCAACACAAGTCTCCACACAATTACTTGGCATATTAAAATATAATGACGAAACTGCATTCCAATTTCTGGGATCTTTCTCTCCTTCATGGTTGAGTTCCATTCATGGTTGTAAAGACCATTTTTCATGAATGTGGTTTCTGGGTTTTTTTTTTTCCCGTTTTTTCACTTATAGAGTAATCCTGTTTATAACTGCCTTCTTTATATTGACCTATATTCTGAGTGGTCATTCAAGATATTAATTCTAGGAGATGCTTTTTATATTTGCCATTTGAAAGTTATTTTTAACTTGTTACCCGTGCCAGCCGCTGTGCAACAGCAGCATTCCGTTTTGAATCATACATTGGAAGACTTCTTTTCATGCGGCCATGCATGCACACTAGCCTCCTTCCTATATATATATATTGCCATGTTTATGATATTATTGAGGTTATAACCATTTGTACTGTTGTTGTTGACCTTGCCTCATAGCAATCTGGAACGAATCCTTACTTTTTATTTAAAGCATCCCTTAATTTGACCCATTGCCAAAAATGAGTTCCTACTTTCCTGTGTAAGCTTGCTCAGACACTAACCTCCATATCAATATCCCCATTTTTTCTGTATAATTCAAATTCAATTTTTCCCACTTGTTTGCGGAGGCTAAAAATTAAAATATCTCTCTTCGCCGCACGAAACGGATCTTCCCAGTAGAAAATGAAGGGTTGGAGACCATACGCTTTCAAGTGTGGGAGGTACGGACACAAGTGGGAGGTACGGACACAAGGAGGAGGATTGTCCTTTTAACACCAAAACAGAGCAAGCTTCGCCGGAAAGTACATCCCCGGAAAAACCAGCAGATGGCAGATGCGACGACGGCAAAAGAGACAGAAAAGCAAAGCAATCCCTTTTCAGCGTACCTGGGATTTCGAGCTCTGAGGAATATGGAGTTTGGATGAAAGGCCAAAGAACCTTTAGGCAAAGACCATTCAAACCTGAAGGCTCTGAGGATGTGAGACAGAAAAACAAGTTTAAGGAAACTGCAAAAGAGTGGAGGCAAAAGAGCAGGCAGAGTATGAATCAAAAAGGAGAGGACAAGTCTGAAAATTTTGTCTTCAAGCAGCAGGTGAACGTGAGAGCAGTAAGTCAACCAAGAAGAGAGAGAAGGGACAAGGATGCAACTAATGTGAGTAGTAGGGATGCAGATGGATCAAGCTTCTAGGGATAAGAGATAGGCCCAAGCCCAATACTGAACCAAAAAAGGACTAATAAAGGAAAAACATAGGGATAGAGAAACGCAATAACACGGCGGCCCAAGGTAGTATCCCCCCCCCCCCCCCCCCCCCCCCGCGGACCCCTCTTTTTTTTTAACCCGTGAAGTGGGGGGGGGGGGGGGGAGTGTCCCCCCTTTGAAAAGAAAACATGCCACCAGGGCCCACCAAGTTGTGTTTGAATCTATTACAACTAATGAACTCCACATCTGGGAGTTGACTTATAACCGTAAGATTGTAGAGTTTGAATTCGATATGAGAATTTTGTTTGTGGGTGATTTATAACTACATCTATGAGTACTTTTTTGAGCGGGAAGCATGCACGGACCTTAGAGAACCCTAAGACCCAACTCATTTAAATTTTTTTATACCAACAAATTGAGCTCCTCGGATTTCATCTAAACTTTTCTGTATGAAAAAAAATAGAAAAATAAATTGAGTTCCTCAGTGGCATGAAAGAATCCAACCCAACGCCAGTTTTAGACAATGGAAAAAATTACCCACTTGGAAGCCAGGAACCCAAAAAATGTGAAGAGGGTGTCGGTGTTTCCAGTAATTGCCAGCCTTCTATTCTAAAAAGTAAAAACTCCACTCCAGGAAATTGAAGAACAGACGGGGGTGACGCCAAAAATAACTCCAGATCAATATTAATTGCATATTTGGTCTTAGGATATATAATATTTATTATTTAGTATACATTTATTATAATTATAATCTGATTAGAATTACCAACGAAAATTTTTGCTTATATCAATGATTCATTTTTATTCACCGGGCTCACTGGGCGGCGTCTCTACCTAGATTTACAATAAAGAGAGAAAGCAAATTGTTCCCATCAATTTCCCAGTGAAAACATGATCTCAAATCTCACCTAATAATAAAGTAGTTTGCCCAACACAAGTCTTAACAATTACTTGGCATATTAAAATATATTGACAAAACTGCATTCCAATTTCTGGGATCTTCTTCATGATTGAGTCCCATTCATGGTTGATCTTTCTCCTGCATCCCAATTTTTTTCATGTAGGTGGTTTCTGTGCTTTATATATATATATATATATATAAATAAAGTAATCCTGATTATAATGTTAAATATTAAAATGAAAATGAATTATACGTCTTTCATTGATTGATTAGAGACATGTATATAATGCTAGTACTCTAATGAAGAATATCAAAACAATCATATCTCCATACTAATATTTACAATATTAGTTAATAATAAAATCATAATATTATCACAATATTATAATATGAAATCCCGTCATATTCTCTAACATATATTGCGTTCATTCCCCTCAAGTTCGCAATTTGAAGCTTCGTCCAAATCTTTAATGGAGAGATAACCTGAGATATTAATTATAATATTTTTTTAAATATTATTGCATAAATAATAATACTCTATAAATAGTAAGTTATTCTCATACTTTTATTTTAATACTCTTTCAGATTTTTAAATTCTAATTTTCATTTATATTTGTAAATATAATTTTCTTAACATAATAATATAATTTTGTTAAAATAAAGTATAATTATAGTTAATATCTCTAATTATATTAATTATCTATATACGAATTTATTATATTAATGATTTAATCATTATTAAACTTAATTTATTAATAATATTTATATTTAATGTTATTTATTTATTTTATTTTAAAGTGAATTGATAAGTAAAAAATCACACGACGCAATTAAAAATAAGGTGAAATCATAAGACTCGGATAATAAGAAGAAAAAAAAGCTACAGGGATCAGATTAAAAAAAAATAAAAGTATAAGGATCTCGTAAAAGAAAAAAACTATAAGGATCCAATTAAAAATTGGTTAAAATTATATGAACTTATAAATTAATTATCCTAAAAATTAAAACGGGAGATTTAAAGGGAAAGGACTAAGAATTAAAGGGAAAGGAAAGGGAAAATATTTATTAACAAGAATCTTAAAACTAACCAGCGGATCCACTCTGGAGCAAGATTTGGCGACTCCAAATACCGATAATCTAGTGGATCATGTGAGTAGGTGGAATAATCAAGCGGCAGATTATGATATATTTCTTTTAAAAATATATGATTTTTTAATTAAAAAACTTAAACTAGAATGTCATGAAAATGAAAAAAAAAAACTAAATTCCCAAATAGACAGCTAATATCACGAGAATTTCAGTTAGCTGAAGCATATGAGAGACTAAAAAGCACCAATTGATAACTGACCATTAGGTTCTGTGTATCCGTGTTTCGTTATTACTGAGTGGGTTATAATACAGCCTTTGAAAGTAGTCACTACAACACAATTCTTCACATTTACGTGCCATAGGAAAGTATAATGACGAAGCAGCATTGCAATTTCTGGAGACTGTTTAAGGCTGCTTTCTTCAGAAAGGTACTCCCTTTGTTGCTATATAATGTTTTTCAGATCTTCATGAATTGGTTGTGGCACAGAATTCTCACATCACCATAGGATAAATTCTCAATTGGCCTTCATTATTTCAAATCGCAGGCTCAAAAGCCTCAATCTCAAAACAAGAACCTGAACAACACTCCGTGCACAGAAGGACATGCGAAGATGCCCTATTTCAAGCGTAGAAGACCACAATCCCGCTGTACAATATTGAGCAATCCCTATATTTTTCATCTTATAGAAGAGACAAAACCAGTCCTGAGGAATGTTATGGAGGCATTAGCTGATCCTGATATCCACTTAATTGGAGTCTATAGCTCACATTGCCACTACAAAGTAGCTCTTCTTGAAAGAGTTTATACCAGAATTAATGTAGAGCATCTCTTTGATAAGATTCTTACTACAACTGTAACTAGAAAGCCTAATGTGAAGAAGATTCAAGAGGAGATTGCGTGCCAATTAGGGCTCACTTTTAATCACAAATGCAAAGATAAAAGAGCCCAAGAACTAATTGAGAGGTTAAAAATTGAGAGGTTAAAAACTGAGCAGAAAATTCTTATTGTACTGTGTGACCTTTATAAGGGGCTTTGATTTGGTCAAGGTAGGAATTCCGTATGGTTCAGGTTGCAAGATATTACTTACTTCTACAACTGAAGATGTGCTAACCAACCAAATGCATACCCAGATAAATTTCACGGTCCGATTCTCTTCACTGTGAAAATCTTTAGCCTTTTTTGTTTTATCAATGTTATGTATTTTAAATGGGCATGCATATTATATGTTTGCTCTTGTTTTTTTTGTTCATACGATTATGTCTCATGCTATGTGTGAGTTGCATTCTATAATTTTGATTAGTTTTTTCTTTATGACAAGTAAGAATGTATGTTGAAGAAGTTTCTTTGTGCAATCCCTCAACAAAAAAATAGTAATTGAACCCCTTCAAATTAATGAGTGTTGAAAGAAAAATATGGCTCCGGACTAGGACCATTGGATAAAATGTATGTGTTTCTTATTTGTTTGAGTGAATAACATGTATATGTGTTCTCTTCTTTCCCGTCTGGGGGCAATTTTGTGGTTGTATTTGTTATGGTTCTTCTGTTTTGCTGCTTCTAGGTTTCTGTTTTTTAATACCCAAATTTTAAAAAAAAATGTAACAATGTTTGACGGTTATTAAACCATCTAAGATTATCATATTATTATTATATTTTTTTGTGACAAAAAATTGAGGTGAGTTGCGTTAGGGGAGATTAACATATTATTATTTGATCCTTAGAATGTACAAGGGTCAAATATGCTAATTTCTTGACGCTTTTAAAAAGAAAAGCTTATTACGTTTTATTTTGGGGAAGTTCCTTATCTTGATTATCTATAAAATTCTCATCTTGTTGGCCTTAATGGAATTTTAATCAAGTTATTGTATCACCATAAAAGACCAGTCCAATGTATTGGTATTCTATCCAATTAAGTCAGGCTGTGTATGTATTCGTGTTTGGTTATTATTGAGTTGGTCATATAATACAGCCATTAAAAATACTCCGATGGTATAGATGTTTTGGGTGATCTTTATACTTCTCTTTTCCAGGAAGAAAGCACAGACAAGCCTGAAAAGGAGGAAGTTGTGAAACCGAAACGTAGTCTGCTCAAAATTGTCCTAGAAAAGAGGAAGAAGGTGGGATTCTGTTCTTTTTTATGCTTTAATTTGAAATGGAGAAAGCCAGTCCTCACTTCTAAAACTGAATATGTGCTTTCCAACCACATGTATGAACACTCAATAATTTCATGGTCTTATAATTCTATATGTTGAAAAAGGCTTCAATTTTATTGAGTTTCTGAATTATATATATATATATATATGATGTAAGGGGCTTTTATATGCATAATTAAATACTCCTTTAGTCCTGGTTTATAGCGTAAATTACACTATAAATTAGGTCCTACATTTAGGATTTGGAGGTAGCACATATTAAGTGGTAATATGCATTACGTAATTTTGCTTTATTTTCTATATGCATGACGTACCAGTGGGTGTGTTGAGGTTAATTTATATTTTTCAGATCTTGATGAATTCCTTGGGGCACAGAATTCTCACATCACCATAGGATAAATTCTCAATTGGCCTTCATTATTTCAAATCGCAGGCACACAAGCCTCCATCTCAAAACAAGAACCTGAACAACACTCCGTGCACAGAAGAACATGCGAAGATGCCCTATTTCAAGCGTAGAAGACCACAATCCCGCTGTACAATATTGAGCAATCCCTATATTTTTCATCTTATAGAAGAGACAAAACCAGTCCTGAGGAATGTTATGGAGGCATTAGCTGATCCTGATATCCACTTAATTGGAGTCTATAGCTCACATTGCCACTACAAAGTAGCTCTTCTTGAAAGAGTTTATACAAGAATTAATGTAGAGCATCTCTTTGATAAGATTCTTACTACAACTGTAACAAGAAAACCTGATGTGAAGAAGATTCAAGAGGAGATTGCGTGTCAATTAGGGCTCACTTTTAATCACAAATGCAAAGATAAAAGAGCCCAAGAACTAATTGAGAGGTTAAAAACTGAGCAGAAAATTCTTATTGTACTGTGTGACCTTTATCAGGGGCTTGATTTGGTCAAGGTAGGAATTCCGAATGGTTCAGGTTGCAAGATATTACTCACTTCTACAACTGAAAATGTGCTAACCAACCAAATGCATACCCAGATAAATTTCACGGTCCGATTCTCTTCACTGTGAAAACCTTTAGCCTTTTTTTTTTATCAATGTTATGTATTTTAAATGGGCATGCATATTATATGTTTGCTGTTTTTTTTTGTTCATACGATTATGTCTCATGCTATGTGTGAGTTGCATTCTATAATTTTGATTAGTTTCTTCTTTATGACATGTAAGAATGTATGTTGAAGAAGATTCTTTGTGCAATCCCTCAACAAAAATATAGTACTCCCTCCGGTCCTAATTATAGGACATATTTACCTAACTTTGGAGAAATTAAGAATAGTAGTTAAATTAGTTAATCTTATTTATTTTCCTAAAATGCCCTTATTTAATACATACAAGAAATCATGTTCTATTGATGTTGATCACTTACCTTGAAGTATCAATTGGGGTATTTTGGGAAGAAATTGACAAAAATTAAAACTTTGTCCTATAATTAAGACCAAAATCAACTCCCAAATATTGTCCTATAATTAGGACCGGAGGGAGTAATTGAACCCGTTCAAATTAATGAGTGTTGAAAGAATAATATGGCTCCGGACTAGGACCATAGGATAAAATGTATGTGTTTCTTATTTGTTTGAGTGAATAACATATATATGTATTCTCTTCTTTGCCGTCTGGGGGTAATTTTGTGGTTGTATTTGTTATGGTTCTTCTGTTTTGTTGCTTCTAGGTTTCTGTTTTTTAATACCCAAATTTAAAAAAAAATGTAACAATGTTTGACGGTTATTAAACCATCTAAGATTATCATATTATTATTATATTTTTTTTGTGACAAAAAATTGAGGTGAGTTGGGTTAGGGGAGATTAACATATTATTATTTGACCCTTAGAATGAACAAGGGTCAAATATGTTAATTTCTTTACGCTTTTAAAAAGAAAAGCTTATTACGTTTTATTTTGGGGAAGTTCCTTATCTTGATTATCTATAAAATTCTCATCTTGTTGGCCTTAATGGAATTTTAATCAAGTTATTGTATCACCATAAAAGACCAGTCCAATGTATTGGTATTCTATCCAATTAAGTCAGGCTGTGTATGTATTCGTGTTTGGTTATTATTGAGTTGGTCATATAATACAGCCATTAAAAATACTCCGATGGTATAGATGTTTTGGGTGATCTTTATACTTCTCTTTTCCAGGAAGAAAGCACAGACAAGCCTGAAAAGGAGGAAGTTGTGAAACCGAAACGTAGTCTGCTCAAAATTGTCCTAGAAAAGAGGAAGAAGGTGGGATTCTGTTCTTTTTTATGCTTTAATTTGAAATGGAGAAAGCCAGTCCTCACTTCTAAACCTGAATATGTGCTTTCCAACCACATGTATGAACACTCAATAATTTAATGGTCTTATAATTATATATGTTGAAAAAGGCTTCAATTTTATTGAGTTTCTGAATATTATATATATATATATATGATGTAAGGGGCTTTTATATGCATAATTAAATACTCCTTTAGTCCTAGTTTATAGCGTAAATTACACTATAAATTAGGTCCTACATTTAGGATTTGGAGGTAGCACATATTAGGTGGTAATATGCATTCAGTAATTTTGCTTTATTTTCTATATGCATGACGTACCAGTGGGTGTGTTGAGGTTAATTTATATTTTTCAGATCTTGATGAATTCCTTGGGGCACAGAATTCTCACATCACCATAGGATAAATTCTCAATTGGCCTTCATTATTTCAAATCGCAGGCACACAAGCCTCCATCTCAAAACAAGAACCTGAACAACACTCCGTGCACAGAAGAACATGCGGAGATGCCCTATTTCAAGCGTAGAAGACCACAATCCCGCTGTACAATATTGAGCAATCCCTATATTTTTCATCTTATAGAAGAGACAAAACCAGTCCTGAGGAATGTTATGGCGGCATTAGCTGATCCTGATATCCACTTAATTGGAGTCTATAGCTCACATTGCCACTACAAAGTAGCTCTTCTTGAAAGAGTTTATACAAGAATTAATGTAGAGCATCTCTTTGATAAGATTCTTACTACAACTGTAGCAAGAAAACCTGATGTGAAGAAGATTCAAGAGGAGGTTGCGCGCCAACTAGGGCTCACTTTTAATCACAAATGCAAAGATAAAAGAGCCCAAGAACTAATTGATAGGTTAAAAGCTGAGCAGAAAATTCTTATTGTTATGTGTGACCTTTTTTTTTTTTTGGATTACAAAGGCAAGCAAAGCTTGAAGTTTAGAAAGACCTATGAATAGGTGTTAAATGCCTATCCTGCGACGGTAAGTCACACTGGAGTGCAAAAAGATGAGTACATTCCCTAGGTGATGACCCAATATCTGTGTTATGTGTGACCTTTATAAGGGGCTTGATTTGGTTAAGGTAGGAATTCCGTATGGTTCAGGTTGCAAGATATTACTCACTTCTACAATTGAAGATGTGCTCACCAACCAAATTCATACCCAGATAAATTTCACGGTCCGATTCTCTCCACTGTGAAAACCTTTAGCCTTTTTTTTCTTTTTTGTTGTCACTTTTATATATTTTAAAGGGAATGCATATTATATGTTTGCTCTCTTTGTTTTTGTTCATACGATTATGTCTCATGCTATGTGTGAGTTGCATTCTGTAATTTTGATTAGTTTTTTCTTTATGACATGTAAGAATGTATATGTTGAAGAAGTTTCTTTGTGCAATCCCTCAACAGAAAAATAGTAATTGAACCCTTCAAGTTAATGAGTGTTGAAAGAAAAATATGATTCCGGACTAGAACCATTGGATAAAATGTATGTGTTTCTTATTTGTTTGAGTGAATAACATGTATATGTGTTTTCATCTTTGCCGTCTTGGGGTAATTTGATGGTTGTATTTGTTATGGATCTTACTTCTGTTTTTCTGCTTTTTAAATATACAGGGGCTGTCCCCATGTTTAAAAAAAAAGAAAAAGAAATGTAACAATGTTTGACGGTTATTAAACCGACTAAGATTATCATATTATTATTCGACCCTTCGAATGAACAAGGGTAACGTTTTATTTTTGGGGAAGTTCCTTATCTTGATTATCTATAAAATTCTCATCTTGTTGCCCCTAATGGATTTTAATCAAGGTGTTGGATCATCACAATGTCTTGGTATTCTATTCAATTCTGTCAGGTTGTGTATTCGTGTTTGGTTATTATTGAGTTGGTCATATAATACAGCCATTCAAAATACTCCGATGGTATATATAGATATGTTGAGTGATCTTTATACTTCTCTTTTCCAGGAAGAAGTCACGGACAAGGCAGAAAAGAGCAAGAAGGTGGGATTCTGTTCTTTTTTATGCATTTAATTTGGAATGGAGAAAGCCAGTCCTCACTTCTAGAATAGAAGATGTGCTTTCCAACCACATGTATGAACACTCAAAAGAATTTCATGGTCTGATAATTTTATATGTTGAGATGAAAGGCTTCAGTTTCATGGAAGTTTTTGAATTTTATATATATATATATATATTTGTATGTGCTGTAAGGGGCTTTTATATGCATAACAAATTACTCCTCCGGTCCTAGTTTATAATACAAATTACATTACAAATTAGGCTCTACATGTAGGATTTGTAGGTAGTATATATTGGCAATATACGTTCAGTAATTTTGCTTTATTTTCTATATGTATGACGTACCGGTTGGGTGTTGAGGTTAATTTATATTTTTCAGATCTTAATGAATTGCTTGTGGCACAGAATTCTCACATCACCATAGGATAAATTCTCAATTGGCCTTCATTATTTCAAATCGCAGGCACACAAGCCTCAATCTTAAAATAAGAACCTGTACTACGCTCCGTGCACAAAAGAAGATGCGAAGATGATGCCCTATTTCAAGTGTAGAAGGCCACATTCCCGCTGTACAATATTGCGCGATTCCTATATTTTTTATCATTTAGAAGAGATGATAACTCTCCATATTTTGTATATTTAAATGATATTTTGAAGATACTTGGAGAGTTATCAATCCTAAATTAAAGGGATTTATTGGAAATTTTGATAAAATATCAATTTGATGCATAATTTGGGGGTTTTATTTTAAATATAATAATTTTAATCTAAAATAGAAATAATTCAATATAGGATAATAAGAATAATAATAATCCAGTGTTTTGAAATTAAAAAGAAAAAAGAAAAAGAAATCAGCTTTTATTTTATTATCTTTTATTTTATTTTATTCTCTTAATTTCATGACACTAGGTGACGTGTTTTTCTTTTTGGATGAGAAGCTGTGGGGCTAAGTCTAATTATCTATTACTTTTATAATAGGAGGAACGCTGAAGGGTTTACTGCTTGACATCTGGTCTGCCTAGAATCTCGCCACGTGGCATACCCCTTACATGACACCTGGACATCGTGCAAGTTGTTACTCTATTTTTTTCTCAATAATTTTTCATATTTAATATGTAAATCTGAATTACCTAATTAAATTAGTTACCGTCAGTTTAAATTTTAAATTTGTTTCTCAATTATCTTCCATATTTAATATGCAAATATGAATTACTAAATTAAAATTTTAAATTTGTTCCTCAATAATCTTCCATATTTGATATGTAAATCTGAATTACCTAATTAAATTAATTACCCTCAGTTTAAATTTTAAATTTGTTTCTCAATTATCTTCCATATTTAATATGCAAATACGAATTGCTTAATTAAAATTTTAAATTTGTTCCTCAATAATGTTCCATATTTAATATGTAAATCTGAATTACCTAATTTAATTAGTTACCGTCAGTTTAAATTTTAAATTTGTTTCTCAATTATCTTCCATATTTGGACTGATTCGCTGTTGTGATGTATTTGGAATGGTGGAATAGTTTTGTGTAATCCCCTAGTTAAGGGAAATAGATTATGGCCATATGTGCCTTGTAAAACCCTTATTCGATTATTGAAACCCGAGTGTGATGGGAATTTGCATTTTTCTCTGATATTTATGAATGAAATCGTATTATACAGGCAATTTGTGAATTTGAAGTGTGAATATGAGAGCATTGTTAAACAGGTTTAGAAAAGTTTTTGAAAATCATGTTTTGGGGAAATTTACCTTTATTAAGTCTCAAATTGTCTTATGGTCTCTAATTCAACTTAATCACTTATTTACGAACTAAATCTCGGCCTAAGCGTGAAGGGGGTTACATACTGAGGTGCCAAGAACCCACTAAATCTTGGAAGATATAATGAAACTCTCAGAGAATCTTTGAGGACTGGACCTAGCTCAAAGTGGTTGTGACCGAACCAGTATAACTCCCTGTGTACACTTCAGTGATATTTCTCTTAGCTCTTAACTTTGTCTTTAAATTAGTCAAAAATTATTTACATTTGTTAAAATATCTGCGATCACCCAATTCATCCCTCCTCTTGGGTAAAATGCTTGCTCTAACATAGATCTCCATATATCCACATTATCTCTAGTATCCCACAATTATCTCTTATTATCATCAAATCTATAGATGTCGATTCTATTGAGATTGTATAGTTATGCCTATAAGTAGAGAGCATGTATTATGTGGGTGATATCTCAAATAGTGAATAAGATTTATCCTCTCTTCCTCTCTCTTTCTCTTATTATCTTTCCCTTTTTTTTATAACATGAATACTTATGAGTAATTATGAGTTGATTATTTTAACCATAAATATGAAATACTCCATGTTTTCAGGCAGGTTTATATGAGATTATAATATTTATTACTTAGTATACTATTTATTATAATTATAATATACTTACAATTATCAACTAAGATATTTGTTTATATTAATAATTCATTTTTATTCAACTGGGTAATTCATCCGCCATCTGCCCATCTGTACATCACATGGGTTATCCGTCTTTATCTAGTTTTACAATAACGAGAGAAGGGAACTTGTTCCCAGTAAAAACATGATCTCACGTCTCACCTAATAAAGTAGTTTCCGCAACACAAGTCTCCACACAATTACTTGGCATATTAAAATATAATGACGAAACTGCATTCCAATTTCTGGGATCTTTCTCTCCTTCATGGTTGAGTTCCATTCATGGTTGTAAAGACCATTTTTCATGAATGTGGTTTCTGGGTTTTTTTTTTTCCCGTTTTTTCACTTATAGAGTAATCCTGTTTATAACTGCCTTCTTTATATTGACCTATATTCTGAGTGGTCATTCAAGATATTAATTCTAGGAGATGCTTTTTATATTTGCCATTTGAAAGTTATTTTTAACTTGTTACCCGTGCCAGCCGCTGTGCAACAGCAGCATTCCGTTTTGAATCATACATTGGAAGACTTCTTTTCATGCGGCCATGCATGCACACTAGCCTCCTTCCTATATATATATATTGCCATGTTTATGATATTATTGAGGTTATAACCATTTGTACTGTTGTTGTTGACCTTGCCTCATAGCAATCTGGAACGAATCCTTACTTTTTATTTAAAGCATCCCTTAATTTGACCCATTGCCAAAAATGAGTTCCTACTTTCCTGTGTAAGCTTGCTCAGACACTAACCTCCATATCAATATCCCCATTTTTTCTGTATAATTCAAATTCAATTTTTCCCACTTGTTTGCGGAGGCTAAAAATTAAAATATCTCTCTTCGCCGCACGAAACGGATCTTCCCAGTAGAAAATGAAGGGTTGGAGACCATACGCTTTCAAGTGTGGGAGGTACGGACACAAGTGGGAGGTACGGACACAAGGAGGAGGATTGTCCTTTTAACACCAAAACAGAGCAAGCTTCGCCGGAAAGTACATCCCCGGAAAAACCAGCAGATGGCAGATGCGACGACGGCAAAAGAGACAGAAAAGCAAAGCAATCCCTTTTCAGCGTACCTGGGATTTCGAGCTCTGAGGAATATGGAGTTTGGATGAAAGGCCAAAGAACCTTTAGGCAAAGACCATTCAAACCTGAAGGCTCTGAGGATGTGAGACAGAAAAACAAGTTTAAGGAAACTGCAAAAGAGTGGAGGCAAAAGAGCAGGCAGAGTATGAATCAAAAAGGAGAGGACAAGTCTGAAAATTTTGTCTTCAAGCAGCAGGTGAACGTGAGAGCAGTAAGTCAACCAAGAAGAGAGAGAAGGGACAAGGATGCAACTAATGTGAGTAGTAGGGATGCAGATGGATCAAGCTTCTAGGGATAAGAGATAGGCCCAAGCCCAATACTGAACCAAAAAAGGACTAATAAAGGAAAAACATAGGGATAGAGAAACGCAATAACACGGCGGCCCAAGGTAGTATCCCCCCCCCCCCCCGCGGACCCCTCTTTTTTTTTAACCCGTGAAGTGGGGGGGGGGGGGGGGGGAGTGTCCCCCCTTTGAAAAGAAAACATGCCACCAGGGCCCACCAAGTTGTGTTTGAATCTATTACAACTAATGAACTCCACATCTGGGAGTTGACTTATAACCGTAAGATTGTAGAGTTTGAATTCGATATGAGAATTTTGTTTGTGGGTGATTTATAACTACATCTATGAGTACTTTTTTGAGCGGGAAGCATGCACGGACCTTAGAGAACCCTAAGACCCAACTCATTTAAATTTTTTTATACCAACAAATTGAGCTCCTCGGATTTCATCTAAACTTTTCTGTATGAAAAAAAATAGAAAAATAAATTGAGTTCCTCAGTGGCATGAAAGAATCCAACCCAACGCCAGTTTTAGACAATGGAAAAAATTACCCACTTGGAAGCCAGGAACCCAAAAAATGTGAAGAGGGTGTCGGTGTTTCCAGTAATTGCCAGCCTTCTATTCTAAAAAGTAAAAACTCCACTCCAGGAAATTGAAGAACAGACGGGGGTGACGCCAAAAATAACTCCAGATCAATATTAATTGCATATTTGGTCTTAGGATATATAATATTTATTATTTAGTATACATTTATTATAATTATAATCTGATTAGAATTACCAACGAAAATTTTTGCTTATATCAATGATTCATTTTTATTCACCGGGCTCACTGGGCGGCGTCTCTACCTAGATTTACAATAAAGAGAGAAAGCAAATTGTTCCCATCAATTTCCCAGTGAAAACATGATCTCAAATCTCACCTAATAATAAAGTAGTTTGCCCAACACAAGTCTTAACAATTACTTGGCATATTAAAATATATTGACAAAACTGCATTCCAATTTCTGGGATCTTCTTCATGATTGAGTCCCATTCATGGTTGATCTTTCTCCTGCATCCCAATTTTTTTCATGTAGGTGGTTTCTGTGCTTTTTTTTTTTTATATATATAAAGTAATCCTGATTATAATGTTAAATATTAAAATGAAAATGAATTATACGTCTTTCATTGATTGAATATTAATGTTAAATATTAACCTGAGATATTAATTATAATATTTTTTGAAATATTATTGCATAAATAATAATACTCTATAAATAGTAAGTTATTCTCATACTTTTATTTTAATACTCTTTCAGATTTTTAAATTCTAATTTTCATTTATTTTCGTAAATATAATTTTCTTAACATAATAATATAATTTTGTTAAAATAAAGTATAATTATAGTTAATATCTCTAATTATATTAATTATCTATATACGAATTTATTATATTAATGATTTAATCATTATTAAACTTAATTTATTAATAATATTTATATTTAATGTTATTTATTTATTTTATTTTAAAGTGAATTGATAAGTAAAAAATCACACGACGCAATTAAAAATAAGGTGAAATCATAAGACTCGGATAATAAGAAGAAAAAAAAGCTACAGGGATCAGATTAAAAACAAATAAAAGTATAAGGATCTCGTAAAAGAAAAAAACTATAAGGATCCAATTAAAAATTGGTTAAAATTATATGAACTTATAAATTAATTATCCTAAAAATTAAAAAGGGAGATTTAAAGGGAAAGGACTAAGAATTAAAGGGAAAGGAAAGGGAAAATATTTATTAACAAGAATCTTAAAACTAACTAGCGGATCCACTCTGGAGCAAGATTTGGCGACTCCAAATACCGAAATCTAGTGGATCATGTGAGTAGGTGGAATAATCAAGCGGCAGATTATGATATATTTCTTTTAAAAATATATGATTTTTTAATTAAAAAACTTAAACTAGAATGTCATGAAAATGAAAAAAAAAACTAAATTCCCAAATAGACAGCTAATATCACGAGAATTTCAGTTAGCTGAAGCATATGAGAGACTAAAAAGCACCAATTGATAACTGACCATTAGGTTCTGTGTATCCGTGTTTCGTTATTACTGAGTGGGTTATAATACAGCCTTTGAAAGTAGTCACTACAACACAATTCTTCACATTTACGTGCCATAGGAAAGTATAATGACGAAGCAGCATTGCAATTTCTGGAGACTGTTTAAGGCTGCTTTCTTCAGAAAGGTACTCCCTTTGTTGCTATATCATGTTTTTCAGATCTTAATGAATTGGTTGTGGCACAGAATTCTTACATCACCATAGGATAAATTCTCAATTGGCCTTCATTATTTCAAATCGCAGGCACACAAGCCTCAATCTCAAAACAAGAACCTGAACAACACTCCGTGCACAGAAGAACATGCGAAGATGCCCTATTTCAAGCGTAGAAGACCACAATCCCGCTGTACAATATTGAGCAATCCCTATATTTTTCATCTTATAGAAGAGACAAAACCAGTCCTGAGGAATGTTATGGAGGCATTAGCTGATCCTGATATCCACTTAATTGGAGTCTATAGCTCACATTGCCACTACAAAGTAGCTCTTCTTGAAAGAGTTTATACCAGAATTAATGTAGAGCATCTCTTTGATAAGATTCTTACTACAACTGTAACTAGAAAACCTAATGTGAAGAAGATTCAAGAGGAGATTGCATGCCAATTAGGGCTCACTTTTAATCACAAATGCAAAGATAAAAGAGCCCAAGAACTAATTGAGAGGTTAAAAATTGAGAGGTTAAAAACTGAGCAGAAAATTCTTATTGTACTGTGTGACCTTTATAAGGGGCTTGATTTGGTCAAGGTAGGAATTCCGTATGGTTCAGGTTGCAAGATATTACTTACTTCTACAACTGAAGATGTGCTCACCAACCAAATGCATACCCAGATAAATTTCACGGTCCGATTCTCTTCACTGTGAAAATCTTTAGCCTTTTTTGTTTTATCAATGTTATGTATTTTAAATGGGCATGCATATTATATGTTTGCTCTTGTTTTTTTTGTTCATACGATTATGTCTCATGCTATGTGTGAGTTGCATTCTATAATTTTGATTAGTTTTTTCTTTATGACATGTAAGAATGTATGTTGAAGAAGTTTCTTTGTGCAATCCCTCAACAAAAAAATAGTAATTGAACCCCTTCAAATTAATGAGTGTTGAAAGAAAAATATGGCTCCGGACTAGGACCATTGGATAAAATGTATGTGTTTCTTATTTGTTTGAGTGAATAACATGTATATGTGTTCTCTTCTTTCCCGTCTGGGGGTAATTTTGTGGTTGTATTTGTTATGGTTCTTCTGTTTTGCTGCTTCTAGGTTTCTGTTTTTTAATACCCAAATTTAAAAAAAAAAATGTAACAATGTTTGACGGTTATTAAACCATCTAAGATTATCATATTATTATTATATTTTTTTGTGACAAAAAATTGAGGTGAGTTGGGTTAGGGGAGATTAACATATTATTATTTGATCCTTAGAATGAACAAGGGTCAAATATGTTAATTTCTTGACGCTTTTAAAAAGAAAAGATTATTACGTTTTATTTTTGGGAAGTTCCTTATCTTGATTATCTATAAAATTCTCATCTTGTTGGCCTTAATGGAATTTTAATCAAGTTATTGTATCACCATAAAAGACCAGTCCAATGTATTGGTATTCTATTCAACTAAGTCAGGCTGTGTATGTATTCGTGTTTGGTTATTATTGAGTTGGTCATATAATACAGCCATTAAAAATACTCCGATGGTATAGATGTTTTGGGTGATCTTTATACTTCTCTTTTCCAGGAAGAAAGCACAGACAAGCCTGAAAAAGAGGAAGTTGTGAAACCGAAACGTAGTCTGCTCAAAATTGTCCTAGAAAAGAGGAAGAAGGTGGGATTCTGTTCTTTTTTATGCTTTAATTTGAAATGGAGAAAGCCAGCCGTCACTTCTAAAACTGAATATGTGCTTTCCAACCACATGTATGAACACTCAATAATTTCATGGTCTTATAATTATTTATGTTGAAAAAGGCTTCAATTTTATTGAGTTTCTGAATTATATATATATATATATATATGATGTAAGGGGCTTTTATATGCATAATTAAATATTCCTTTAGTCCTAGTTTATAGCGTAAATTACACTATAAATTAGGTCCTACATTTAGGATTTAGAGGTAGCATATATTAGGTGGTAATATGCATTCAGTAATTTTGCTTTATTTTCTATATGCATGACGTACCAGTGGGTGTGTTGAGGTTAATTTATATTTTTCAGATCTTGATGAATTCCTTGGGGCACAGAATTCTCACATCACCATAGGATAAATTCTCAATTGGCCTTCATTATTTCAAATCGCAGGCACACAAGCCTCAATCTCAAAACAAGAACCTGAACAACACTCCGTGCACAGAAGAACATGCGAAGATGCCCTATTTCAAGCGTAGAAGACCACAATCCCGCTGTACAATATTGAGCAATCCCTATATTTTTCATCTTATAGAAGAGACAAAACCAGTCCTGAGGAATGTTATGGAGGCATTAGCTGATCCTGATATCCACTTAATTGGAGTCTATAGCTCACATTGCCACTACAAAGTAGCTCTTCTTGAAAGAGTTTATACCAGAATTAATATAGAGTATCTCTTTGATAAGATTCTTACTACAACTGTAACAAGAAAACCTGATGTGAAGAAGATTCAAGAGGAGGTTGCGCGCCAACTAGGGCTCACTTTTAATCACAAATCCAAAGATAAAAGAGCCCAAGAACTAATTGAGAGGTTAAAAACTGAGCAGAAAATTCTTATTGTTATGTGTGACCTTTATAAGGGGCTTGATTTGGTTAAGGTAGGAATTCCGTATGGTTCAGGTTGCAAGATATTACTCACTTCTACAACTGAAGATGTGCTCACCAACCAAATGCATACCCAGATAAATTTCACGGTCCGATTCTCTCCACTGTGAAAACCTTTAGCCTTTTTTTTTTTGTCAATGTTATATATTTTAAAGGGACTGCATATTATATGTTTGCTCTCTTTGTTTTTGTTCATACGATTATGTCTCATGCTATGTGTGAGTTGCATTCTGTAATTTTGATTAGTTTTTTCTTTATGACATGTAAGAATGTATGTTGAAGAAGTTTCTTTGTGCAATCCCTCAACAAAAAAATAGTAATTGAACCCTTCAAGTTAATGAGTGTTGAAAGAAAAATATGATTCCGGACTAGGACCATTGGATAAAATGTATGTGTTTCTTATTTGTTTGAGTGAATAACATGTATATGTGTTTTCATCTTTGCAGTCTTGGGGTAATTTGATGGTTGTATTTGTTATGGATCTTACTTCTGTTTTTCTGCTTTTTAAATATACAGGGGCTGTCCCCAAGTTTAAAAAAAAAGAAAAAGAAACGTAACAATGTTTGACGGTTATTAAACCGACTAAGATTATCATATTATTATTCGACCCTTCGAATGAACAAGGGTAACGTTTTATTTTTGGGGAAGTTCCTTATCTTGATTATCTATAAAATTCTCATCTTGTTGCCCCTAATGGATTTTAATCAAGGTGTTGGATCATCACAATGTCTTGGTATTCTATTCAATTCTGCCAGGTTGTGTATTCGTGTTTGGTTATTATTGAGTTGGTCATATAATACAGCCATTCAAAATACTCCGATGGTATAGATATGTTGGGTGATCTTTATACTTCTCTTTTCCAGGAAGAAGTCACGGACAAGGCAGAAAAGAGCAAGAAGGTGGGATTCTGTTCTTTTTTATGCTTTTAATTTGGAATGGAGAAAGCCAGTCCTCACTTCTAGAATAGAAGATGTGCTTTCCAACCACATGTATGAACACTCAAAAGAATTTCATGGTCTGATAATTTTATATGTTGAGAAAGGCTTCAGTTTCATGGAAGTTTTTGAATTATATATATATATATATATATATATTTGTATGTGCTGTAAGGGGCTTTTATATCCATAACAAATTACTCCTCCGGTCCTAGTTTATAGTACAAATTACATTACAAATTAGGCTCTACATGTAGGATTTGTAGGTAGTATATATTGGCAATATACGTTCAATAATTTTGCTTTATTTTCTATATGTATGACGTACCGGTTGGGTGTTGAGGTTAATTTATATTTTTCAGATCTTAATGAATTGCTTGTGGCACAGAATTCTCACATCACCATAGGATAAATTCTCAATTGGCCTTCATTATTTCAAATCGCAGGCACACAAGCCTCAATCTTAAAATAAGAACCTGTACTACGCTCCGTGCACAAAAGAAGATGCGAAGATGATGCCCTATTTCAAGTGTAGAAGACCACATTTCCGCTGTACAATATTGCGCGATTCCTATATTTTTTATCATTTAGAAGAGATGATAACTCTCCATATTTTGTATATTTAAATGATATTTTGAAGATACTTGGAGAGTTATCAATCCTAAATTAAAGGGATTTATTGGAAATTTTGATAAAATATCAATTTGATGCATAATTTGGGGGTTTTTATTTTAAATATAATAATTTTAATCTAAAATAGAAATAATTCAATATAGGATAATAAGAATAATAATAATCCAGTGTTTTGAAATTAAAAAGAAAAAAGAAAAAGAAATCAGCTTTTATTTTATTATCTTTTATTTTATTTTATTCTCTTAATTTCATGACACTAGGTGACGTGTTTTTCTTTTTGGATGAGAAGCTGTGGAGCTAAGTCTAATTATTTTATCTAATAGAAGAGCATGTGGGGCGCATATGAGAGGGAATTAATTAGGTCAGTTACGACACCGTTTTGCAAATTAATCTTCATCATCTTCCTTCGAGCGATAGAGAGAGTAGCCGCGCAGTAGAAGAGCCGCAATATGCATGAAGAAATCAGCGGAGAAGCAGAGCAGCCGCCGCAATTGTTGACAGCAGAGCTTCGTCTCTTGACTTGAGGAGCCGACAGTGAGCAAATCAGAGCAAGAGCTACAGAACCAGAGGAGCTTGAACTTGAATCTTCATCATCGGTGAACAGTGGAAGTGTTTCTCTTTTATTGTTCAATAATTGGTGGCTCTTGGACTGATTCGCTGTTGTGATGTATTTGTTCAAAGCCATGTTTGGCTAGATTTCTTTGAAACTAGAGTAGCTATGAACTAATTTGGGGATTTGAGCATATATGAACTCATTAATTTGTGCTTATTGTTACGCTTGTTTACTTCATCTTATATATTTTATCTACTTAATGCTTAATTACCACTAAGTATGAAATTGGGAAATTTGGATTAGCCTTGGAAGAGGGATCTTAATTAGACCATAAGATTAAGTAATGTAGGATTATAATTTATTCTAACTTGTCAATAGGATAGGAATATACCTATTGGACCCATATAATCATATTAGAGTAAATTTGGATATTTATTGCCTCTTGAGTAGTTAGGAATAACAATTTTAACTTGAGAGAGGAGTATAAGTGATTGGAAGATACTTATATTCATTTAAACTCTAGATTAACAATTTAGCATTAAGTACTTTTAATTGGGTAAATACATGCTCTAAAACTTAAGGAAGGGATTAGCCACTCTAGGTTGTTTTTATTAATTGAAATCTTTAAATCTTTAGATTTGTGTTTTTTTTTTTTTTTTTGCATTTGTTTAAATCATCTTTCAATCTTTTTCTTTGATTTGCTCAACTTAAATGAAAATGGGAATTTTAATCCTTAATTATCGATTATCTTGAATTTCTGTGGGACGACCTTGATTTGTTATTATACTATTTCAATGGCCCATACACTTGCAGTGTATATTTAAAATTTGGTTTCATCAAGAGACAAAGCCAGTCCTGAGGAATGTTATGGAGGCATTAGCTGATCCTGGTATCCACTTAATTGGAGTCTACAGCTCACATTGCCACTACAAAGTAGCTCTTCTTGAAAGAGTTTATGCAAGAATTCATACAGAGCATCTCTTTGATAAGATTCTTACTACGACTGTAACAAGAAAACCTGATGTGAAGAAGATTCAAGAAGAGATTGCGTGCCAACTGGAGCTCACTTTTAATCACAAATCCAAAGATAAAAGAGCCCAAGAACTAATTGAGAGGTTAAAAATTGAGCAGAAAATTCTTATTGTACTATGTGACCTCTATAAGGGCCTTGACTTAGTCAAGGTAGGAATTCCGTATGGTTCATATCATAGGTTGCAAGATATTACTCACTTCTACAACTAAAGATGTGCTATCCAACCAAATGCACACCCAAATAAATTTCACGGTTCGATTCTCTTCACTATGAAAAGCTTTAACTTTCTTTCATCGATATTATATATTTTAAGGGGCATGCATATTATATGTTTGTTCTTTTAGTTTTTCTTCACAGGATTATGTGTCATGGTATGTGTGAGTTGCGTCTTGCAATTTTGCTTAGTTTCCGGTTTATGACTTGGAAGAATGTATACCACCAAAAATATAGTAATTGATCCCTTCAAATTGCTATGAGTGTTGAAAGAAAAAAAGGTTACTTTCTAGGACCCCTTGGATAACATGCATGTGTTTCTTACTTGTTTGAGTGAATAACATGTATGTGTTTTCTTATTTGCTGTCTTGGGGTGATTTGGTAGTTATATTTGTTTTAGCTCTTGCGTTCGTTTTTTGCCGGTGGGTTTCTGTTTTTTAAATATTCAGGGGCAGCCCCCTAATTTTTTAAAAAAATGAGGTCACAATATTCGAAGGTTATTAAAGATAACCGTCAAAGATGATCATATTATTATTATTTGACGGTTAGAATGAACAACGGTCAAGTATGTTAATTATACTTGATGCTTGTTAAAGAAAAGCTGTCAAGTATTGCTCGGAGAAGTTCCTTATTTTGGTTATCTATAAAATTCTCATCTTGTTGGCCCTAATGGAATTTTAATAAAGGTACTACTCCCATGTTTTGGTATTCTATTCAATTCTTTCAGGCTGCATGTGTATTCGTGTTTGGTTATTATTCAGTTGGTCATAATACAGCCTTTAAAAGTACTCCGATGGTATAGACGTTTTGGGTGAATCTTTATTCTACTCTTTTCCAGGAAGAAGGCCCGGACTAGCCTGAAAAAGAGGAAGTTGAGAAACTGAAACGTAGTCTGCTCAAAATTACCCCAGAAAAGAAGAAGAAGATGGGATTCTGTTCTTTGTGATGAGGAGATTTCTTTGTGCAATCTAGTACAAAAGATAAATAGTGATCCCATGTGAGATGGGTTCCTTTCTATTTTGTTTCTATTTGTCCTCGCAACAGATTCTAATCCCATTTCTCACTTCTATTTCCTTGTGAGATGTGTTCCTTTCCAAGCAATGGATATTGGTATTGATTCAGGCTGCTATTACTCTCTCGCTTTCCTCTTACTGACAGAGAACTAGAGTATTATTCGATTGCACCATCGATTGATGAGAAAATCAAGGGACAACTATAAAGTCGAACTAAGTATTTATCTTGGTTTTATCTTCGTTATGAGTGTTTGTGTATAGAAAATTCCAGAAAAAGTTCTCCAAAATTTCAAAATGTCAAATCGGGTTTGTTTCCTAACGTTAATAAGAGATTGATATATACTTGATAAGAAATTCAAAACTCATTTAAATTGAAAATCACTCATTTGAGATTTTTAAATTTAGTAGGTCTGTTTCTAGAATTTCCCCATATAAACATCCAGAAAAGCATGGGAGAAAAGCTGTCGGTCAATCTCTTCCTAGTTTCTAGTCAGTGATATAAAAAAAAAGGAAAATCTTTATAATTTATAAATTTTTAAGACAAAAGTCTGCATTAAACTTCAAATACTAAAAATGAATATGAAAAGAATCAAAACAAAATGATCGGCCAGTATTTTTCTTAAAAATAAACTAAAACAATCAACTAAACTATCTACATTTTATCTAACTATATGTGGACAGTTAGTTATCAAATTTGATGAAATCTCTTTCATAAAGAAAAACATCTAGTTGCAATTCAATATTTGTATTATATTACCTCATGCACATTAGATTATCTTTAAAAGTTACCTAAATCAAAATAACTAACCTCTAAAATCCAGGAATAATTAGAAATCTATCTCTTTCTAAATTTTGATTATTTTTAAAAACTTAAAAATTACAAAAACAGTCATATAATATTTCCTTTTAAAAATATATTTTTCATTAAAAAAAAGCTTAAGCAAGCAGGATGCATTCTAGAAAGAATGTAATGAAAATAAAAAAAAATACTAAATTCCTAAATAAACAGCTAATATCACATAATCTCAATTAGTTGAGGCACATGAGAGATGGTAAAGGGGTCTCTCCATTTCTCTTATTGTTCTCTTCTCTCAACTTTTTATTTATACCATTAGATCAACTCTGATAGTTGGGATTTAATATTCTATAAAAAGTTTTATATATATATATATATATATATATATATAATACTTTAATAAAAGTATAAAGATACAAACTATTTAGATTAAATTTTAATGATTTAGATTTATTTATTTACAACCCTGATGGTATAGATGTTTTGGGTGATCTTTATACTACTCTTTTCTAGCAAGAAGGCACGGACAAGCCTGAGAAAGAGGAAGTTGAGAAGCCGAAACGTAGTCGGCTCAAAATTACCCCAGAAAAGAGGAAGAAGGTGGGATTCTGTTCTTTTTGATGCTTTGGAATGGAAAAAGCCCGTCCTCGCTTCTAAAACTGAAGATATGCTATCCAATGCACACTCAAATGAATTTCAAAATCATACAAGTTGATTCAGATTTAAAAATCAAAAACTATTTCTAAATAGTTAAATTAACAGACAGCATTAATTAATTTATATATTTTTTACCATTTTTAACCAATACAAGCTTTTTGAATAATGACACTATTAATTAAAATCATAAAGTTTAAATTTATTTTTTTAAACAATTATTTCATACTCTCATTATACGCTGTTTCATCATATTGTCTTATTTGGAGCCATTATAACCACAATTATTTACTACAGATTGAATCTCTTAATTAATATAATTAAAATTTTTTAAAAAGGCAATGTAATTATACGTCTGTATCCTGACTCTTTTCCACTCCCCCTCTTTTATCACTTTTTTCATAACTTTTTAATTGAAAAATGAGTTATATTTTTTACATATTTATTATCTTTAATTAATTTTAGCCAGTGTTTTGATCTGCGTAATTAGGTTATTTATTTATACCTTATAAAAAGGAATGGAGGGAGTATATACTAGTATAACTTATCCATAACGTATAAGAATAAGAAAAATATCATAGCAATTTTTAATATTAAAACTTAATATATTCATTTGGCTAGAATATGTTGGTATATATGTACCAAAAAAAAAAAAAAAAGAATATGTTGGTATGTTTGTATGTGTTTTTGGTATCACTTAATTTTAGACAATAAGTCCTTATTACGTAAGTCGAGATAAAACTCCTCTCACATACTTACCTCGTATACTGTGAATCACGATTTATAAACACTTATTGCCCAAAAATAAGCTATTCCAAACGAGCACATAATTTGTTTTGTATAATGTGACTTTTAGTTAGCCACTACAAAAAAAAAGGTATTTTGTAGCGGTTAAATTGTAGCGGTTTAATATAACCGCTACAAATTATAGTATTTGTAGCGGTTTTCACCAAACCGCTACAAATTTGTAGCGGCAAGGTTTTTTGTAGCGGTTTTCTACAAAAAACCGCTACAAATTTGGCGCGAAATTCCCGCCAAAACTTGTAGCGGTGATTTTGTAGCGGTTAATGCACAGAAACCGCTACAGCCAATTATTTGTAGCGGTTACAGCAAGAGAACCGCTACAAAATACCAAAGGTCAGAAGTTTGTAGCGGTTATGCCCCTATAACCGCTACAGAATTTCAAGAGTTTCGATATTTGTAGCGGTTCTGGGCAATAACCGCTACAGAATTTCAAACGTTGTTATATTTTGTAGCGGTTATTGAAGAACCGCTACAAAATTGAATAATTTGTAGCGGTTAGAGTAGCGGTTATTTTAATAACCGCTACTAATATCTGGCCTATTTAAACCCCCGCGTCCTTCATTTCTCCTTTTGCTCATTTTGTTTCCTGAGGTTTCTCTGAGTGATTTCTTCGAGATTTGAGCGTTCAGACGTCTTTATAGGAGTTTTTGCTCATTATTTCTCAGTATTTACACTTGAGGTACGTATATAACACGTATTTTATTTATATTTGTATTTTTATTATATTTTTGCATAATAATGTGACTAATTTTTTTGTTTTAATTTTTACAGTTGATATGGCTTCACACTACAAAAAAAAAGGTATTTCGTAGCGGTGCACTTGTAGCGGTTTAATATACCCGCTACAAATTATGACATTTGTAGCGGTTCTTACCTAAACCGCTACAAATTTGTAGCGGCAAGAATATTTGTAGCGGTTTCCTACAAAAAACCGCTACAAAATTGGCGCGTAATTCCCGCCAAAACTTGTAGCGGTTATTTTGTAGCGGTTAATCCACATAAACCGCTACAAAATACCAAAGGTCAGAATTTTGTAGCGGTTTTTACTAAAAGCCGCTACAGAATTTCAAGAGACTCCAAATTTGTAGCGGTTCTGGGCAATAACCGCTACAGAATTTCAACCGTTGTGAAGATTTGTAGCGGTTATTGTAGAACCGCTACAAATTTAATTATTTGTAGCGGTTAGAGTAGCGGTTATTTTTAATAACCGCTACTAATTACTGGTCTATTTAAACCCCCCACCTCCTTCATTTCTCCGTTTGCTCATTTTGTTTCCTGAGGTTTCTCTGAGTGATTTCTTCGAGATTTGAGCGTTCAGACGTCTCTATAGGAGTTTTTAGTCAGTATTCCGCAGTATTTACACTTGAGGTACGTATATAACACGTATTTTATTTATATTTGTATTTTTATTATATTTTTACATAATAATGTGACTAATTTTTTTTTTTAATTTGTACAGTTGATATGGCTTCAGGACAGGATAAGGGGAAGGGGAAGGCCCCTGAGGTCCCCAGACCGAATTTACGGGGCGGCAGCAGCCGGGCCCCGGGCAGAGGGAGGGGGCAGCGCGCAGGCAGGGCTACCGAGGCATCTCAGCCCATCCCGCCACAGGAACCGCAGACGATCCCACAGGCGACGACCTCAGCTGAGGTGCCTGAGTTGGACGTGCCAGAGATTAGCGTTGAGGACTTCCTCAACGAGGAGGAGTTCGAGATCCCGATTAGTGGGTTCAGGGAGATGGAGCAGTTCCTCGATGAGGAAGAGGCTCGGGAGCAGAACAACCCACGAGGGTCGTCTTCGCGGTCCACTGGGTTTGAGGTGCAGGTCGAAGGTAAATTATTTAATTTTTTAATTTTTTAACTTTTTAACTTTGAATTATAATTTATCTAACGTGCGGTCAACTGTGCAGATGAGCAGGGGAACATGTCGACGAGGAGGCTGGATGTGACCGGTCTGAACAGCATGGACCGGTCCCTGCGAGTTGTAGTGCCGTGGAACGAGGGCACTGACCAGCCGATCCACAATGGGGGTCACCTGCTCAACCGCTTCCTGAGCGACCTGGGATCGAATTGGATGCGGTTCCCCCTTCACTTCCCGACGTGGAGGCACATTCCGAAGGGGCCGAAGGACCAGGCTTGGGAGGAGGCGGTTCAGGTAATTAAAACTATTTAATTAATATTTTTTTAATTAATTCTATTTAATTATTTTTTTTAAATTATGGTTTTTATAATTATTGATATTTAAATGTATTTTTTTCAGCTGCGGTTTGCCGTCCGGGCCAACCGGAAGAGGTACGCCCTCGTGAAGATGGGCGACGCCTGGAGGAACAGGAGGAACCGTCTCTTCCACAGCGTGGATGGGGACGGGACGATGCCTCTGGAGCAGCTGCAGGAGAGCGTCCCGGACGGCGTGCCGCCGAACGACTGGGCGCGTTTTGTCCAGTTCAGGAGGAGCCCTGAGGCACAGGTAATGTATTTATTAGATTTTTGATATATAATTTTGTAATTGTTAAATATTAAATTATAATATCAATTTATTTTATTTTGTATTTAATTTTAAATTATAATACATTTATTTTTTTTTTCCAGGAGCTTGCTCGGAGGAACGCCGCGATCCGGGCGCAGCAGACGATCCACCACACAGCAGGATCGAAGACCTTTGCTGTGACCTACAGCGAGCTGGTAACTTTTCAAGTGCTTCACTTACTTTTAGCTCATAATTTCATAATTAATACTAATTGTTCTGTAATTGTTTCAGGAGACGAAAGCACAGCAGGAGAACCGTCAGACGGACTATGCGGAGCTGTACGCCGTCACACACAGACACCGTGACGGGACTGCGACCTCTCAGCAGGCAGAGGCGGCGATTGTAAGTTAATTTATTATTATATTTTTTATAAAACCAAGTTAATAATGAAAAATGGTAATTATTAATTGTTTCATAAAATGGCAGGAGCGGATGCAGCAGTCGCAGGCTGAGCTGCGACAGACCCAGCCTGAGGAGTCACAGGGGTCAGTGGACCCGACGGCTCCTCTGAAGGCGGGTCTGGCTCAGCCTGAGCACCCCGGACGAGTGCGGGGGATGGGGATAGGCGCCAGACCCAGCATGATCTACGGCAGGAGCGCCGCCTCTGAGGCTGGCAGCTCTAGAGGGGTCAGACGTCGGAGGGACGAGTCGATTGACCAGCTGCGGTCAGATTTACAGCAGCAGATGGCGCAGCAGATGCAGCAGCAGCAGCAGCAGCTGCTGCAGATCCACGCAGACGCTATATTCGCGCAGCAGACGCAGTGGCGTGAGATCGCCAACACTATGCTCGAGGGAGCATGGGGTCAGCTGTTCCCGGACAGGCAGTATCCAGCGGTCCCCCCTGTCCCTCACTACGTCGTCCCGACCACTACTCCTCCTCCTACAGCTCCTCCTCCTGCTGATGAGGATGGTGCGGTTCAGTCTGCGCAGCGGCCCGATCCAGCGGCTTCTGAGGGAGCCCCACCTGAGGGAGCACCAGAGGATCAGCCCCCAGCTCCTTAGTTTAGGACTTTTTCTTTTCTTTTAAACATTTGTAAATATTTATGAGATTTTATTTCAGAAATTTCTTATTGTGTTTTATATAATTATATTTATATTATTATATCGCATTGAAATAATTGATAAATGATTTAAATCTAAATTTTAAAAAAAAATTATATATATCTTTGTAGCGGTTTTAACCTAAAACCGCTACAAAGGTATACATTTGTAGCGGTTTTAGGTTAAAACCGCTACAAATATATACATTTGTAGCGGTTATTATTACATATCCGCTACAAATATATAATAATTTTATAAGTAATTTATAAATTAAATATATATATAATTTATTTTTTTAAATATATTTTATAAATGTATATTTGTAGCGGTTTTTAACTCATAACCGCTACAAATTTACTTATATATTTGTAGCGGTTTTCCTTCAGAAACCGCTACAAATATATAAGTTTGTAGCGGTTACACACTAATAACCGCTACAAAGACTCAAATCATTTGAATTTTGAAATTTGCCGCCTTTGTGCACATTTGTAGCGGTTATCTTATGTAAAACCGCTACAAATTAGAAAATTATTTTTATATTTAATGTTCAACGGCTTTAATATTAGTAGCGGTTTTATATATGTAACCGCTACTAATACGTTGAACATTAGTAGCGGTTATAGATATAAAACCGCTACTAATACCCAACAAGTACATTTTAAATTTCCCTCCAATTAACTGCTTGAATATTAGTAGCGGTTTTATATATGTATAACCGCTACTAAATTATAAACGTTGGAATTTCTGTAGCGGTTTTTGTAGCGGTTTAATAACCGCTACAAAATTATAAACGTTGGATTTTCAGAATATAAGGTTCTACGCATTCGTCATTATCTTCTCACTCATCTTCTTCTATATACTTTCTTCTCTCTCACTTGTAGCTATGGATAAATCATGGATAAGGTTGCCGCGCAATTCTCCTGAATATTTGTACGGATTAAACAGTTTCTTAGATTTCGCATTCACTCACGCCAGCTGTAACGGCAAGATCGTCTGTCCGTGTCGGAAATGCAAGTTCAAGAAGTGGCATGCACGAAATGTTGTGATGGAACATTTGCTTGTGAAGCCTTTCCCTGAGGACTATACGTTCTGGGCAGTTCATGGTGAGAAGGCCAGCGTTAGATATGACGAGGCTCTTCCTCGAAGTTCTCAAGTAGGCGTTCAAGTAGATGAAGATGATCCTGTGAATGATGCTGTGCGTGATGCGTTTGGATTTCAAGGCGACAACTTCAACGAAGAAGTGCACGGCTCTGAGCCGGCTTTTATGGGGAATGAAGCAGCTCGGGATTTTTTCAGCTTGATGGATGAGGCAGATCGTCCTTTATATCAAGGTTGTCGCAAATATTCTAAATTATCTTTCTTGATCAAACTGTATCATATCAAGTGCTTGTGTGGGATCACGGATAAGGGAATGTCCATGTTGCTCGACTTATTACAAGATGCATTCCCCGACGCCGAGATTCCCACAACCTTCTACGAGGCCAAGAAGATCATCAACAGGTTGGGGTTGAATTATCAAAAGATTGATGCGTGCCCAAATGATTGTATGCTGTATTGGGGAGACGATTCCAGCAGGGAGACGTGCAAGAGATGTCACACATCGAGGTACAAGACAATTCGGAAGGGGAAAAAGCAGAAGAAGAAACCTGCAAAGATTCTCAGGTAATTCCCTTTGAAACCTCGTCTACAAAGATTATTTATGTCGTCTAAAACTGCTGAGCACATGAGGTGGCATGCCGTTGATAAAAACGAAGACGGTAAATTAAGACATCCACGGGATGCAGCTGCTTGGAAAACGTTTGACAACGACTTTCCAGATTTTGCGACTGACCCTAGAAATGTCCGGCTTGCGTTGGCGACCGACGGTTTCAATCCTTTCGGGAATCTTAGCACAAGTTACAGCATTTGGCAGGTAGTCTTAGTTCCCTACAACTTACCCCCCTGGATGTGTATGAAACAAAGCTCTTTCATTATGTCTATGATCATTCCAGGCAAAAAGGCACCGGGCAATGACATCGATGTGTATCTCCAACCACTTATTGCGGAATTGCTTGACCTGTGGAATGTCGGCTTGGAGACGTACGACGCTCACAGCAAGACTTTGTTCAACATGCGTGCAGCCTTGATGTGGACGATCAGTGACTTTCCTGGCCTTGGCACATTATCTGGTTGGAACGTGCACACTGGGTCGGCGTGTCCGGCTTGCAATTTCGACTCTGACGCAGTGCGCCTTCCCCACAGCCGAAAGTGGTGCTTTATGGGGCATCGGAGGTTTCTCGATGGAACGCATAAGTTCAGATTGCAACGGAATCGCTTCAATGGGAAACCAGAGAAAAGAGGACCACCTCAGACTTTGTCCGGTACAGATATCTTACAGCAGCTTGAGCATGTTGACTTCGAGTTTGGAAAAAGCAACGGTTCAGCACAAACTCGCCAAAATACGCGTAGGACTTCGGCGCCTCAGCAGTGGAAGAAGATAAGTATCTTCTTCACGCTTCCGTATTGGAGATCTAATTTACTTCGCCACAGTCTTGATGTAATGCACATTGAAAAGAATGTTTGCGACAATGTGCTGTATACGCTGCTTAACGAACCCGGCAAGACAAAAGATCACCTTCAAGCTAGGAAAGATTTACGCGACATGGGAGTTCGTGAAGACGCTTGGCCAGATGAGAATGACAGATTTACACCGGCAAAGTTTACCCTCACAAAACCGAACAAGGATGTGTTCCTCGCGACGTTGAAGAAATTAAAAGTTCCTGATGGGTATTCAAGCAACATTTCTCGATGTGTCGACTTGCAGGCTCGAAAGGTTGCTGGCCTGAAGAGTCACGACTCACATGTTCTTATGCAGCAGTTACTCCCTCTGGCTATAAAGAATACACTTCCTCCCGATGTTTCCATCGTTTTGGTGGAACTTTGTTCTTTCTTTCGGAAGTTGTGTTCTAAGGTTTTGATCGTTGAGGAGCTCGATCAGCTGCAGTCGAAAATCATTCTTACGCTTTGTCACTTGGAGATGATCTTTCCTCCGTCCTTTTTTACTGTGATGGTTCACCTCACAGTCCACCTCGTTCATGAAACAAAGCTCGCTGGACCAGTACAATATCGTTGGATGTATCCGATTGAGAGGTACTCATTTTAAATATGTGCTTTCATTTATTATCCGTATTTAATGTTTGCTCGTCGTCCTTTTCATCATTTTATATCAATTTTCTCTTATGTACTTCGTAGGTTCCTTGGGAAATTAAAATCTTACGTGAGGAATAAGGCGTGGCCAGAAGGTTGTATAGCTGAAGGCTATATAGGGGATGAGGTGCTATATTTTTGCTCAAGGTACTTTGATGATCTTGAGACGGCTTTCAACCGCCCGCCTCGTGTTGACGATTGTCCTGAACCTGCGCCGACATCAGGAGAATTTATCCCTCGTGTTGGTAAACCAGTTGGAGCAACTGAGAACTTCAAACTAACGGCAACTGAGAAGTTCCAAGCACATAGACATGTCTTGATTAATTGCACTCAAGTTGAGCCTTTCATACGGTAAGAATTGTACACTCACATGTATGTTATTCGATCTATATCTTTCGTAACATTTCTCACTTTCATTTGACTAACGCCTTTCCATTATTAATTGCAGGGAATTCAGAAGTCATGTCAAGCGTCAGCTCAGGATCCGTACACAGACATCCTCGGAAGTTGATAGGAGGGTCCACAGAGAATTCCCTGGCTGGTTTGCTCGCAGAATACTAAATGACCACAACCCACACTCACCGGATTTCAGAGCTCTCGCAATCGGCCCTCTTGATCATGCAAAACGGTTTACAGCATACAATGTCAATGGTTTTAAGTTTTGCACGGTTTCACGGGATCAGGGATTGCAAACACAGAATTCGGGTGTTTATGGCACATTTGGGACAAGGAGTTATGCGAGCAGCAGTGACGCCAACATGCAGTTCGGAGGCGTCCCTTACTATGGCAAGCTTCTTGATGTGGTCGAGCTTAATTATCAAGGCCGTTTCACCGTGACGCTGTTCAAGTGTTTGTGGGCAAATACCACGACTTCTCGGGGACTGACAACTGACGACCTAGGGATCACATCAGTCAATTTCTCACGCCCGATTCATACTGGTATTTCTCAAGATGATGAGCCGTATATTCTAGCTTCAGAGGCACATCAGGTTTATTATGTCGAGGACGAGCGGCATAGGGATTGGCACATGGTCGTTCATTTAAAGCCAAGAGACCTTTACGACATGGGTGAAGGCGATAACATCGCCTACGAGAGTGAGCCATTTCAGCCAGCTGATTTTGAAAACTACTTCCCTGAAGGCGATGACAATTTACCTCTACTGCGGTGAGTTTTTTTAAATCCACGTCATTTCAATTAAATTTTTTAAATTTAATAATACATCAATAACAATAATTTTTCTACAAAATTTCTGTAGGGATGGCGACGATGAGTGATCAAATTCAATTGTAAAAAATTTGTCTTTAAAAAAAATGCAAAAAATTTGTGTTAAAATAAAATGTAAAAAAAATTAAAATAATATTTGTAGAATTCAAGTGTAAAAAATTTTTCTTTACAAAAAATGAAAAAAATTTGTGTTAAAATAAAATGTAAAAAAAAATTTTAAAAAAAAAAATTAATATAATATTTGTAGCGGTTATTAAACCGCTACAAAAAAATAAATAACCGCTACTAAATAATAACCGCTACATTAACCGCTACAAATAATTAAACCGCTACAAAAATATAAATAACCGCTACTAATTAGTAACCGCTACATTAACCGCTACATTAACCGCTACAAATAGTACGTAAATCCCTATAAATACCCTTATTACAACTCATTTCAAACACTCCCCAATTTCTTTTCACCTTACCCTTCTTTCATTTCCTCTCATTTACAACTTCTTTCGTATGAATAGAGGAGCTGAATAATACGATCAAATATGGTAACAAGATTTTCAATTTCTTTTAGAATACTTCTTTCCTTTCTATAAAATTTATTCTAAACATCTTTTTTTCTAGATATATCTTAACTCTATCTCATTTTCATCTATTTTTCATATACAATTACATTATATTATAAAACATAATAATTCCTTATTACCTAACTATCGTTAATAATATTATTAATATAATTTTATACTAATTATATTCAATTACATTTTTTCTTTTTAATTTATTAATAAGTTAAACTATTAAATAATAAACTAATTGAAATAGATAAAATAATAACAAATTAAACTATTTAATATAATATTGAAAAAAAAGAAAAAAATCAACGTATATATTTAAAAAAAATTTTAAATATTTGTAGCGGTTATTAAACCGCTACTAAATAACGCGCCTTTTTTAAAGGTAAATTTAAATTTTTTGGCGGCAAATTTGAATTTGATGAAATTAGTAGCGGTTCTAAGAACCGCTACTAATTTCATCAAATTCAAATTTGGTAGCGGTTTCTTAACCGCTACAAATAAAAAAAGTCATTTTTAACAAATTTTCATTTTTATATATTGGTAGCGGTTTTTTAACCGCTACAAAAAAAAATTCTTTTTAAAGCGGTAAATAAAATTTTTTATATTTGTAGCGGTTATATAACCGCTACAAATATCTCTTGATTTGGTAGCGGTTACTATTAACCGCTACAAAGTTTGTAGCGGTTATTTTTGATTGAGTAACGGTTTTATAGAACCGCTACAAACCGCTTGCAACGTACGATTTAGTAGCGGTTTTTCTAACCGCTACTAACATAGTTTGTAGCGGTTAGAACCGCTACGAATACCTATTTTTAACCGCTACTAAATCACGTTTTTTTTGTAGTGTCAGGACAGGATAAGGGGAAGGCCCCTGAGGTCCCCAGACCGATTTTACGGGGTAGAAGCAGTAGGGCAGGGGGCAGAGGGAGGGGGCAGCGCGTAGGCAGGGCTACCGCGGCATCTCAGCCCATCCCCCCACAGGCACCGCAGACGATCCCACAGGCAACGACCGTACCAGAGGTGCCTGAGGTGGAGAGGCCGGATATTAGCGTTGAGGACTTCCTCAATGAGGAGGAGTTCAAGATCCCGATTGGGTTCAGGGAGATGGAGCAGTTCCTCGATGAGGAGGACGCTCGGGAGCAGAACAACCCACGAGGGTCGTCTTCGCGGTCCACTGGGTTTGAGGTGCAGGTCGAAGGTAAATTAATTTTTTAATTTAGTAAATTATTTATTTAAATTAGAAATGTTAACTTTGAATTATAATTTATCTAACGTGCGGTCAACTGTGCAGATGAGCAGGGGAACGTGTCGACGAGGAGGCTGGATGTGGCCGGTCTGAACAGCATGGACCGGACCATGCGAGTTATAGTGCTGTGGAATGAGGGCACTGACCAGCCGATCCACAATGGGGGTCATCTGCTCAACCGCTTCCTGAACGACCTGGGAGCGAATTGGATACGGTTCCCCCTTCACTTCCCGACGTGGAGGCACATTCGGAGGGGGCCGAAGGACCAGGCTTGGGAGGAGGTGGTTCAGGTAATTAAAACTATTTAATTAATATTTTTTGTAATTAATTCTATTTAATTAATTTTTTTAAATTATGGTTTTTATAATTATTGATATTTAAATAATTTCTTTTCAGCTGCGGTTTGCCGTCTGGGGCAACTGGAAGAGGTACGCCCTCATGAAGATGGGCGACGCCTGGAGGAACAGGAGGAACCGTCTATTTCACTGGGTGGATAAGGACGGGACGATGCCTCTGGAGCAGCTGATCGAGAGCGTCCCGGACGGCGTGCCGCCGAACGACTGGGCGCGTTTCGTCCAGTTCAGGAGGAGCCCTCAGGCGCAGGTAATGTATTTATTAGATTTTTGATATATAATTTTGTAATTGTTAAATATTAAATTATAAATTCAATTTAATTTGTATTTAATTTTAAATTATAATACATTTAATTATTTGTTTTTCCAGGAGCTTTCTCAGAGGAATACCGAGATCCGAGCGCGGCAGACGATCCACCACACAGCAGGATCGAAGACCTTTGCTGTGACCTACAGCGAGCTGGTAACTTTTCAAAATATCACTTACTTTTAGCTGATTATTTCATAATACTAATTTTTGTTTTGTAATTGTTTCAGGAGATGAAGGCACAGCAGGAGAACCGTCAGACGGACTATGCGGAGCTGTACGCCATCACACATAGACACCGTGACGGGACTGCGACCTCTCAGCAGGCAGATGCGGCCATTGTAAGAATTTTATTATTATATTTTTTATAAAACCAAGTTAATAATGAAAAATGCTAATTAGTAATTGTTTCATAAAATGGCAGGAGCGGATGCAGCAGTCGCAGGCTGAGCTGCGACAGACCCAGCCTGAGGAGTCACAGGGGTCAGTGGACCCGACGGCTCCTTTGAAGGCGGGTCTGGCTCAGCCTGAGCACCCCGGACGCGTGCGGGGGATGGGGATAGGCGCCAGACCCAGCATGGTCTATGGCAGGAGCGCCGCCTCTGAGGCTGGCAGCTCTAGAGGGGTCAGACGTCGGAGGGACGAGTCTATTGACCAGCTGCGGTCAGATTTGGAGCAGACGCAGCAGCAGATGGCGCAGCAGCAGCAGCAGATGCAGCAGATGCAGGTGCAGCAGCAGCAGCACCTACAGATGCACGCTGATATGCTGTACGCTCAGCAGATGCAGTGGCGTGAGATCGCGAACAACATGCTCGAGGGAGCATGGAGTCGCCTGTTCCCGAACAAGCAGCATCCAGCGGTTCCCCCTGTCCCTCGCTACGTCGTCCCGAGTGCTCCTCCTCTTGCTACTGCTCCTCCTCCTGCTGGTGACGATGGTGCGGTTCACTCTGCACAGCGGCCCGATCCAGCGGCATATAAGGGAGCCCCACCTGAGGGAGCACCAGAGGATCAGCTCCCAGCTCCCTAGTTTAGGACATTTTTTTTTGTTTAAACATTTGTAAATATATATATGAGTTTTTATTTCAGAACTTTCTTATTGTGTTTTATATAATTATATTTATATTATTAGATCGCGTTGTTTAATTTATGAATTATTTATATCTAAATTTAAAAAAAATAAAGTATATATATATTTGTAGCAGTTATTAGTATATTTGTAGCGGTTTTAAACTAATAACCGTTACAAATGTATATATATAGTTGTAGCGGTTTCTCAAGAGAAACCGCTACTAATATATATGTTTGTAGCGGTTACACACTAATAACCGCTACAAATTCTCATCATTTGAATTTTGAAATTTGCCGCCTTTATGCACATTTGTAGCGGTTATGTTATGTATAACCGCTACAAATAAAAAAATTATTTTTAAATTTAATGTCCAACGGCTTTAATATTAGTAGCGGTTTTATATATATAACCGCTACTAATACGCAACAAATAAATTTTGAATTTCCCACCAATGTGTAACGGCTTGAACATTAGTAGCGGTTTTATATATATAACCGCTACTAATACTCAACAAGTACATTTTGAATTTCCCACCAATGTGTAACGGCTTGAATATTAGTAGCGGTTTTATATATATAACCGCTACTAATATTTTATAGCTGTAGCGGTTGGTGTAGCGGTTTAATAACCGCTACAAAATTATAAACGTTGGAATTTCAGAATATAAGGTTCTTGGCATTCGTCATTGTCTTCTCACTCATCTTCTTCTCTATACTTTCTTCTCTCTCACTTGTAGCTATGGATAAATCATGGATCAGGTTGCCGCGCAATTCTCCTGAATATTTGTACGGATTAAACAGTTTCTTGGATTTCGCATTCACTCACGCCAGCTGTAACGGCAAGATCGTCTGTCCGTGTCGGAAATGCAAGTTCAAGAAGTGGCATGCACGAAATGTTGTGAAGGAACATTTGCTTGTGAAGCCTTTCCCTGAGGACTATATGTTCTGGGCAGTTCATGGTGAGAAGTCCGGCATTAGATATGACGATGCTCTTCCTCGAAGTTCTCAAGTAGGCGTTCAAGTAGATGAAGATGATCCTGTGAATGATGCTGTGCGTGATACGTTTGGATTTCAAGGCGACAACTTCAACGAAGAAGTGCACGGCTCTGAACCGGCTTTTATGGGGAATGAAGCAGCTCGGGATTTTTTCAGCTTGATGGATGAGGCAGATCGTCCTTTATATCAAGGTTGTCGCAAATATTCTAAATTATCTTTCTTGATCAAATTGTATCATATCAAGTGCTTGTGTGGGATCACGGATAAGGGAATGTCCATGTTGCTCGACTTATTACAAGATGCATTCCCCGACGCCGAGATTCCCACAACGTTCTACGAGGCCAAGAAGATTATCAACAGGTTAGGGTTGAATTATCAAAAGATTGATGCGTGCCCAAATGATTGTATGCTGTATTGGGGAGACGATTCCAGCAAGGAGACGTGTAAGAGATGCCACACATCGAGGTACAAGACAATTCGGAAGGGGAAAAAGCAGAAGAAGAAACCTGCAAAGATTCTCAGGTGCTTCCCTTTGAAACCTCGTCTACAAAGATTATTTATGTCGTCTAAAACTACTGAGCACATGAGGTGGCATGCCGTTGATAAAAATGAAGACGGTAAATTAAGACATCCGCTGGATGCAGCTGCTTGGAAAACGTTTGACAACGACTTTCCAGATTTTACGACTGACCCCAGAAATGTTCGGCTTGCGTTGGCGACCGACGGTTTCAATCCTTTCGGGAATCTTAGCACAAGTTACAGTATTTGGCCGGTAGTCTTAGTTCCCTACAACTTACCCCCTGGATGTGTATGAAACAAAGCTCTTTCATTATGTCTATGATCATTCCAGGCAAAAAGGCACCGGGCAATGACATCGATGTGTATCTCCAACCGCTTATTGCGGAATTGCTTGACCTGTGGAATGTCGGCTTGGAGACGTACGACGCTTACGGCAAGACTTTGTTCAACATGCGTGCAGCCTTGATGTGGACGATTAGTGACTTTCCTGGCCTTGGCACATTATCTGGTTGGAATGTGCATACTGGGTCGGCGTGTCCAGCTTGCAATTTTGACTCTGACGCATTGCGCCTTCCCCACAGCTGAAAGTGGTGCTTTATGGGGCATCGGAGGTTTCTCGATGGAATGCATAAGTTCAGATTGCAACGAAATCGCTTCAATGGGAAACCAGAGAAAAGAGGACCACCTCAGACTTTATTCGGTACAGATATCTTACAGCAGCTTGAGTATGTTGACTTCGAGTTTGGAAAAAGCGACGATTCAGCACAAACTCGCCGAAAGACGCGCAGGACTTCGGCACCTCAGCAGTGGAAGAAGATAAGTATTTTCTTCACGCTTCCATATTGGAGATCTAATTTACTTCGCCACAGTCTTGATGTAATGCACATTGAAAAGAATGTTTGCGACAATGTGCTGTATACGCTGCTTAACGAACCCGGCAAGACAAAAGATCACCTTCAAGCGAGGAAAGATTTACGCGACATGGGAGTTCGTGAAGACGCTTGGCCAGATGAGCATGACAGATTTACACCGGCAAAGTTTACCCTCACAAAACCGAACAAGGATGTGTTCCTCGCGACGTTGAAGAAATTAAAAGTTCCTGATGGGTATTCAAGCAACATTTCTCGATGTGTCGACTTGTAGGTTCTTATGCAGCAGTTACTCCCTCTGGCTATAAAGAATACACTTCCTCCCGATGTTTCCATCGTTTTGGTGGAACTTTGTTCTTTCTTTCGGAAGTTGTGTTCTAAGGTTTTGATCTTTGAGGAGCTCGATCAGCTGCAGTCGAAAATCATTCTTACGCTTTGTCATTTGGAGATGATCTTTCCTCCGTCCTTTTTTACTGTGATGGTTCACCTCACAGTCCACCTCGTTCATGAAACAAAGCTCGCTGGACCAGTACAATATCGTTGGATGTATCCGATTAAGAGGTACTCATTTTAAATATGTGCTTTAATTTATTGTCCGTATTTAATGTTTGCTAGTCGTCCTTTTCATCATTTTATATCAATTTTCTCTTCTGTACTTCGTAGGTTCCTTGGGAAATTAAAATCTTACGTGAGGAATAAGGCGTGGCCAGAAGGTTCTATAGCTGAAGGCTATATAGGGCATGAGGTGCTATATTTTTGCTCAAGGTATTTTGATGATCTTGAGACAGCTTTCAACCGCCCGCCTCGTGTTGACGATTGTCCGGAACCTGCGCCGACATCAGGAGAATTTATCCCTCGTGTTGGTAAACCAGTTGGAGCAACTGAGAACTTCAAACTAACGGTAACTGAGAAGTTCCAAGCACATAGACATGTCTTGATTAATTACACTCAAGTTGAACCTTTCATACGGTAAGAATTGTACACTCACATGTTATTCGATCTATATCTTTCGTAACATTTCTCACTTTCATTTGACTAACGCCTTTCCATTATTAATTACAGGGAATTCAGAAGTCATGTCAAGCGTTAACTCAGGATCCGTACACAGACATCCTCGGAAGTTGATAGGAGGGTCCACAGAGAATTCCCGAGCTGGTTTGCGCGCAGAATACTAAATGACCACAACCCACACTCACCAGATTTCAGAGCTCTCGCAATCGGCCCTCTTGATCATGCAAAACGGTTTACAGCATACAATGTCAATAGTTTTTTTAAGTTTTGCACGGTTTCACGGGATCAAGGATTGCAAACACAGAATTCGGGTGTTTATGGCACATTTGGGACAAGGAGTTATGCGAGCACCAGTGACGCCAACATGCAGTTCGGAGGCGTCCCTTACTATGGCAAGCTTCTTGATGTGGTCGAGCTTAATTATCAAGGCCGTTTCACCGTGACGCTATTCAAGTGTTTGTGGGCAAATACTACTACTTCTCGGGGACTAACAACTGACGACCTAGGGATCACATCAGTCAATTTCTCACGGCCGATTCATACTGGTATTTCTCAAGATGATGAGCCGTATATTCTAGCTTCAGAGGCACATCAGGTTTATTATGTCGAGGACGAGAGGCATAGGGATTGGCACATGGTCGTTCATTTAAAGCCAAGAGATCTTTACGACATGGGTGAAGGCGATAACATCGTCTACGAGAGTGAGCCATTTCAACCAGCTGATTTTGAAAACTACTTCCCTGAAGGCGATGACAATTTACCTCTACTACGGTGAGTTTTTTTAAGTCCACGTCATTTGAATTAAATTTTTTAAATTTAATAATACATCAATAACAATAATTTTTCTACAAAATTTCTGTAGGGATGGCGATGATGAGTGATCAAATTCAAGTGTAAAAAATTTGTCTTTACAAAAAATGCAAAAAATTTGTTAAAATAAAATGTAAAAAAAAAAATTGAAAAAAAAAATTAAAATAATATTTGTAGCGGTTATTGAACCGCTACAAAAATATAAATAACCGCTACTAATTAATAACCGCTACATTAACCGCTACAAATAACACTATGAATATTAAACCGCTACAAAAATATAAATAACCGCTACTAATTAATAACCGCTACATTAACCGCTACAAATAGTACGTGAATCCCTATAAATACCCTTACCACAACTCATTTCAAACACTCCCCAATTTCTTTTCACCTTACCTTTCTTTCATTTCCTCTCATTTACAACTTCTTTCGTATGAGTAGAGGAGCTGAATAATACGATCAAATATGGTAACAAGATTTTCAATTTTTTTTAGAATACTTCTTTCCTTTCTATTAAATTTATTCTAATCATTTTTTTTTCTAGATATATCATAACTCTATCTCATTTTCATCTATTTTTCATACACAATTACATTATATTAGAAAACATAATAATTCCTTATTACCTAGCAATCCTTAATAATATTATTAATATAAATTTTATACTAATCCTATTCAATTACATTTTTTCTTTTTATTTATTAATAAGTTAAACTATTGAATAATAAACTAATTGAAATAGATAAAATAATAACAAAATAAACTATTTAATATAATAATGAAAAACAGAAAAAAATCATTGTATATTTTTAAAAAAAAATTTAAATAATAACCGCCACTAAATAACGTGCCTTTTTACGACTCAATTTAAATTTTTTGGCGCCAGTTTTGAATTTCATGAAATTAGTAGCGGTTTTAAAAACCGCTACTAATTTCATGAAATTACTAATTTCATGAAATTCAAAATTAGTAGCGGTTCGTTAACCGCTACAAAATAAAAAAAATGTCATTTTTTTTTCTTGAACAAATTTTCAATTTTTTATATTTGTAGCGGTTTATTAACCGCTACAAAATAAAAAATTCTTGTTTTTAGCTCTCAATATAATTTTTTATATTTGTAGCGGTTATATAACCGCTACAAATATCTCTGGATGTTGTAGCGGTTAAGCTGAACCGCTACAAAGTATGTAGCGGTTATTTTTTATTGAGTAGCGGTTTTATAAAACCGCTACAAAACCGCTTGCAACGTACGATTTAGTAGCGGTTTGAGTAACCGCTACTAACCTAGTTTGTAGCGGTTAGAACCGCTACTAATACCCATTTTTAACCGCTACTAAATCACGTTTTTTTTGTAGTGAGCTGAGTGAAATCAAAATTGAACTGGAAGAATATATTTAAAAAATAAAGAAGAAATACAATAAATATAGATAATAATTTTGTGTGAAAAAAAATATATGAAATTATATATAAATAAGGATATGAAATAAACAAAAATACTGTTAAATTTTATGATTTTGATATGCTCATTATTCAATTAAAAAAATAAACTAATTGGCGTTGAACTGCTAGTTATTAATTTAATTGAATTAATTAATTAGAAATAAGTTCATGAATATAAAATTTAAGTAAGTTTGAATTATTTTTAATAAATGTTCATTATTTGACGAAATAATGGAAAAACTATAGGATGTGGGGGAGAAAATAAATGACGTTTATTTACGGATATTTTAGTATTTCTAAATTTATATTTTAGTATTTATTCTTTGTAAATAATTATAGTTTTTAAGGTCTTTTTTAATAAATATCACTTCCACTAAGTCATTATCCTGAATTTACTGTTTTTTACTTTATTCTATGAATTATAATAATATTCTTCTATAAATATAATATAATATTATTAATTATAATATTATTTAATATTATTTATAAATAATAATAATCTATAAACAGTCCGTTACTCCCTCTAGACCTTAATATAAGAGGTTGTTGACTTTTTTTTTTTTGAAGAAATTAAGGAAGCTAAATAAAATATTTAATCATAGGATATGGTGTGTATCATTAGATTATATATCAGTTTATAAGTTAAACAAATTAGTTTGTAGAAAAAAATAAATATAAATACTTTTATATCACTTAATTAGCTTTTTTAATCTCTAAAAAAAGCCAATTGACTCTTATATTAATACTCTTTCAATTTTTTAACTAAATATATATTTATATTATTTATTTTATAGTTCTAATTTTATGTAGTTTTATAATTATAAAATTTGAAACATAATAAAAGGCTTGTTGCAGACCTGTTTCCTTCTTTCTCTCTACGAAGTTTATAGTTTTTTAATCTTTACCATATTTGGTTTATTCTATTAAAAGACTCGTCACAGACTCTAACAAAATATCCCTTACCTTTTTGTCCTCTTCTTCACTCTATGCTCGCTCAATTGCTCGCCAAATTTCAAAAGTTTTTTTTTTTTTCCAATTTGGGTTAAAGATTGTCTACTGCTACGCAACTTCTAATTTTCCATGTGATTATCGGCGGGTCACCATAACACATTCACCACTTTTTGTTTCATACTTTTTTTTTTTTTTTTTTTTGATTCATAAAGGAGAGATTTCTCAAAACTGAACCTACATCAGTAAAACACAATGTAATGGAACCCGGACCGGACCGGCCGGTCCGGCCCGGGAACCGGCGAACCGGCCGGGAAACCGGTCCGGTTCCCGGTCCGGTCCGGGTTCACTTTTTTAAAAAAAAAAAATTTAATTTTTCCTTTAGAATTTCATACTATAAGTCCAAAATTTTCAATTTCTCACCGGTTTGGTCCCGGTTTAGCTCCGGTTTAGTCCCGATTTGACCCACTGACCCTTAACTCAGTACCCCGACCGGTTCAATACCCGGTCCGGGTTTTAATACCTTGGTAAAACATTGATCCAATTCCAATGCAACTGCTAACTCCAGCGTTAAATACAATATTGGGTGAAACCCCGTTACAATATTGGCTTTTATATGTTTTTCTAGTTTAGTTTTTTTGTGCTGCGTTGTTTTGATTTATTTAGCTGGAATATAATGAAATATATTAATCTCTCATCACGGATGGAAACAACTAAACAGACTTACGATAGACTACAAGAAAAAGACAAGTATAGGTTATTTTGTGCCTCGTGTTGTTTGTAACCGAGTTTGTCATGTAAAATAGAAATGCATGATGTGACATCATTTAAATATTTTATTCAAATTCTTAAATATCTAAATCTTAATAAAATATCTAATTCAAGTCCAATCCTAATATCTAATAATATCAATCCTAATATCTTATAACATCTAAATATATTAACTTAATGTTATAATACAATACATTATGTGATATCATTTATATATATATATATATATATATATATCAAATCCTAATATCTAATAATATCAATCCTAATATCTTATAACATCTAAGTATATTAACTTAATGTTATAATACAATACATTATGTGATATCATTTATATATATATATATATATATATATAATCCTAATATCTAATAATATTAATCTTAATATTTGATAAAAAAATCAAATATAATTCTTACTTTGAGATCACATTTGATCAATTCTATTATACATATTTATCTACTAATAAAAACAACGATAAAAATTCATTTAATTTTAGGGAGAATCCTTGAAAAAGAACTTAACAATTGGGAAATGAAAAATCATGTTTTTTTAGCAAGAGTTATTAGAAAATGTTGAAATGTGATAAGCAATTTCTAACTTTTTTCTTATAAAATACCTGATTTATTATTTCTCAATTTTCAAATTTTTTTTCAGAAATTATCCCTTAATTTTATAAGGGTAAAATGGTTAGTTTTTTATTAGCTCCATTCCCCTCCCATGCCAAACATAGTGCCATCATAATTTAGTCGCCCAAAAAAAAGTAACATCAAAATTCCTTCCCTCCTTTCTTGTCTAACAAATCCAAATAAAGAATCGTTAAAATCTCTCCTTTCGCTCATTCCCTCTATATATGCTCTTCCCCAGGCAGCTGTATTAATACGATGGTCTGATCCACAGGTTGGATTTATTAAATATTTGTACGGGCAACATTATCCTGAAGACCTCAACATCGAGCCTCTAGATCAGTCAATTTCATGTAGTTAATGAGGAGCTGATTTTCTCACAATGGGACGTTCTTCAGCTGAGATTTGCTCCACACTCCGAATTATTAAGTGCAAAGTCCCCATTGTTCATTAATGCAGCACATTTTTAACAACTCTCTAAAACCAGAAGCCCTTTTCACTTCAAAATTTTATAAAGGATGAAAACTGGAAGCCTAAATTCAGGAGACATTCTTTTAGACTCGAGTATATATCTAAGTCAGTCTGCTGTCCAGAAGTTGAACTCTCTGTTGAGCACAACACGTGAATTAGAAGCTGGATACTGATAAATCATCTAGCAGCCAAACACCAAGTCAAGCTCACACTCCATAATATTATCATTACAAAAAAAGAACAGAAAAAAAAAGTGATCAATCCTAGGGTTTGTATTTAATTTAAGTTTAGATTGTATTCATTTAACATGTACAATGGCCCAGGCCAGTTAAGTTTGGCGTTGGTAGATGCGGAGATACTAGTTTAGATTGTATTCATCTTCTTTTTCGTCATCCCATAATGATGTAAACCGAACCCGGAGATACTAGTATCAAAGTTTCAACATGCCACCAACTCGGAGAATTGACTACTAACAAGGGACCCACGGATACAAGTATCAAAGTTTCAACATGCCACCAACTCTGGAGAATTGACTACTAACATACCCGATATTCTTGATGTCAATTATAATACTACATGTTTCTCTAAAAAATGACAAATATACAATATTCGTTATGAAAATTTTTCTACGGGTTAGGGAACAGCTTCTTTCATGTTAATTACTAATCTCTCCTACTATCTTTATTATATATGGTCAGACGTGAAAAATACATTAAATGCTTATTGGAATTAAATTAAATTTATGTGATTTTCAATATTACCTTGATCAACTATACTAAACTTAAATATTATTACTCTCTCCTACTAACCTTATTAAATATGGTCTGACATGAAAAATAAATTAAATGCTCATTGGAATTGAATTAAATTAAATTTATGTGATTTCCAATATTACCCTTACCACCTACACTAAAATCAAATATCATATTAATTACTATATCCTATTACCCTTATTAAATAAGGACAGACATGAAAAAAAAATTAAATGTGGTCCCCAAAAAGCATGACATCGATCATACCACTTATTCATTGGACGGTTATCTTGCGAACAAACTAATCACGGGAAAAAAAAACATGCTACACGTTTCCAAATATATATAATATAAATTTGCCTGAGAACCAACCATTGCTTGTGGCTCAAAAATGCATGATATCCGTCATACCACATATTCATTAATCATTCTTTTCTTTTCTTTTGTGTCTTGTTTTATATCCAACATAATAAATAAAGACAGCATGGAACTGACTGTTTTAATTATACTCACAGAATGAAACTTAGCATTAATATCTCCTCACTCAAAAATATCTTCTAGTTGAAGAAGTCGTATAAATTTCTAAATGGTCTCCAAGGTTTTCTCACACTCAAAGCCCTTTAGTTGAAAACAAAAGCGAAGAGAGAGACATTAATATTTAGTTAATTCAGTATCCACATATCATTATGTCTTTGGTAACTTCGCCGCTTGTTGCTTCGTCCCGTTGCCCTCGGCGCTCTGCAAATTATCATCCCAGCATTTGGGGAGATCATTTTATTCAATATGCATCCCAATACCTGGTATTCCAACTTTGTCCTTTTATATAGCTTTATCCCCACGTAAAGTTATCATTGTCAAGAGAAACAATCTGATACTTTTTATACGCAGGATCATAAAAAATATCATTATTATAGTTTCAGCAGCCTATTAGAGATCTATATACACACAACACATATGAAAGCGAATATGCATACGTCCTTGTATTTTGATGTTATCAAAGAGTAATAACACAGTTAAATCTGCAGGAAGTGCCTGACAAAATGGAGGTGCAGAGTAAAATGCTCAAGGAAGAAGTGAGGAAGATGCTCGCCCTTCCAACCAAAAATCTCGTAGCAAAAATGAACTTGATTGATTCAATCCAACATCTAGGTGTGAGCTACCATTTTGAACTCGAGATTGATGACATATTGCAACAGATTCATGATACTTATGTTGAAAATGGTGTAATAACACTGGAAGAAGATCTACACACTCTTGCGCTTCTCTTTAGGCTACTAAGGCAACATGGACATCGCGCCTCACCACCTGGTATGCCTCAACCCATCCATCCATTTCAATACTCCACCTTTTTGGCCTCTCAACCACCAAACATACACGTACGAAATTAAAGCATCCCTTACCACACCTCAAATTTGACCCATTGCCAAAAATGATTTCCTACCTTCCTATGTAAGCTTAGTCAGACTCTAACCTCCATATCAATATCCCCATTTTTTCTGTATCATTCAAATTCAAATTTTCCCACTTGTTTGTGGAGGCTAAAAATTAAAATATCTCGCTTCGCCGCACGAAAGGGGATCTTTCCAGTAGAAAATGAAGGGTTGGAGACTGTAAACCCTCAATAAATTTAAAGATATATTCAGCTTGCAATAAAAAAACAAAAATAAAGATACTAGCAGAAAACATGCCGTAAAAAAAAAATTTTATTAATACATAGAGTTTGTGAATACATAATCATTTCTTATAAGAAGTCTACAAAAACATATGCCTAAATATGAGTGATACTAAATAAATAAGTTTCAACCAATAAAACCCAACTACTAATTTAGCAAAAAACAATTTAAATCCATGTAATATAATTTTATGTGAATATGCATAGAAATATATTCATAAGCATCCACAATACTATAATTTCATCACTTAAATATATTAGGGTCTCCCCTAGAGTGGATCCACAATAATTCACACAGAAATTTTACCCCATAGGATAGTTCACAAAGCAATCCTTCTTGGGGAGGTCATAATATTTATGGATACAACAACATAGTCTTTGTTGCATATTCCCATACAATTCCAAGAACTTCCAAATACAAGAAGTATTTAAATGAATCACATAGAGAATAGTTAGATAGTAAAACATTCGCAATAATTTTGATAAGTATAAATAAAAGTAATGTGTATCACTCAGTAAAAAAACTCTTACTCAATTTTCAACAGTTTCCTTCTACTCTTTCCTATGACTTTTGTTTTCTTTCTTTTCGTTTTTTTTTTCGAAAACCAAACAGAAGAGCATATATATAGGCACTGCAGTATGATTCATTTCTTAATGTTCATCCTTATCCATTCTGCATTTATTAGGTTCTTATCCCATATTTTCTTATTCTCCAAGCAAGGCTATATCGGAAATCCTATTCAACAATTAAGTTTGTCTATTTCATTTATTGGTGCTTTATCCTCTGTTTTAACTTCCCTTCCAAGCCTTCTAGATGTTGTTCAATATTTTCTTTATTATTATATAAATATATTTATTTATTTTTTTGCCATCAACAACACTAATAGTATTAAATCCAACTTAGTTACAATGTCTCAAAAGTTACACCATTAAACACACTAAAAGAGAAAAGAACCAACTTACACCAAACAAACACACTAGTATAATAAATAAGTCCCAAGACCAAGCTAACAATATAGAGAAACAAATATATATAAATATTCTTCAGTACAACCAGAACGAAGAGTTGAGGCTTCATCCACTCCATGCCAATGGTATGCCTGCAACTGGTACGAAGGTCGAAATGCCCGAACACAATGGCAAGACTCTTCCAATGCATCTTTGGTAATCCTCCTGACTACCAAATCTTCTTTTCTGGGAATGCACCTGCAAGAGAGGTTCCTAACCAAATTCCTTGATACCAAGATGTACTCAAGGATAACAACAATCAAACTTTTATCAAAGGATGCACAATCACATAGGCAATAGGCGAAGGAAACCCATTTCCACCCTAAGAATGAGCAGAAAAACCATATGCACTCAATAGACCCATTTCTTGTCCTATAATGAACAGCGTTAATCAAAACGCTGAACAGGCACACGATGAGCCAAAGATGAACAACGCATACCATCATACTCATACTAATCAGGTCCAGAAAAATCAAAGTTAATTGACTAGCTATTGCGCATCCCTTAGGCATAATACTCACAAATAACATTACGTCTCTCCCCCAAACATCTACCTTCGACCATACAACACTAAGATTCAATAATACATCACTGGGCAAGTATCTAATCTGGAGCAAGCCACTCACCTCATGAGCCAACAATCGCAAGATTGATACCTTTAATCGTGGTTGTTCTGGCACCTTTGATTTCTGCAGAGCCACTGGAAATCCCCAGCTTGCACTTCTCCAATGAGTCTTCATCATCACCTTACCTTCACCTGAAAAGCCTCCGGTGGAAGAGCCCTCTAATTCCATGGCCCAATCTCGTGTGGTCGTTGTTCTCTGCTTTCTTGTGCGCCACATCTCCACCGTAGATCTGCATTCTTCAATCGGACGACCGCTGTTCTCGCCTCTCAGATCCCCAATCAAATTTGTCCTTGCTGTTGACGAGAAAGAGAGCCAACTTTTCGATTCACCCAGCCACCACAGAGGCCATGGGGGCACCCACCGGAGGTCCTCGTCGGCTAGTGTTAATGGTGCCAGAGTGTTGAACACCTCCTCGGGTCCATCGGCCCTACGCTCCCGCCCTTCTCCGTCACGGGACTCACTCTCAAGCAGCGCATCCTCTTGGCACGACGAAAGGGACCAGCCGATAAACTCTACCGGAAGGGGAGAGGAACCCCTACTAAGATGGAAGAGCCGTCGCCACTCACCCATCGGTGGGCCGCCGCTCATCCAAACAGAGGGAAGGGAAACCCTAACAGAGGGAGTTTTTCGCACCCAGACGAACTTAGCGAGACGGTGCATCTAAATATATTTAATTACTCTCATCGTTTTATCCCCATCAGGATTTTTATCTTGTTAACTTATTTTATAATTTATTCATATACCAAAACTTTAAATAGATGCAGCACTGTATACTTATATATATATATATATATATTCCCATTATCCCATATACATACATACATTCTTTTTAATACTCTAATAATTTTATATTTTCATATACTAATTAAATTATTATTACAAGAATTTATATATACATATTTTTAGGATGTTACAGAGACCATATGCTTTTAAGTGTGGGAGGTATGGACACAAGGAGGAGGAATGTCCTTTGAACACCAAAACAGAGCAAGCTTCATCGAAAAATACTTCATCGAAAAAACCAGCAGATGCGACGACGGAAAAAGAGATAGAAAAGCAAAGCAATCCCTTTTCAGCGTATCTAGGATTTCGAGCTCTGAGGAATATGGAGTTTGGATGAAAGGCCAAAGAACCTTTAGGCAAAGACCATTCAAACCTGAAGGCTCTAAGGATGTGAAGAGAATTTATTGCTAGAGGCCATTCTTACATTGTTTTTCATGTAGAATACTTAGTGACATCAAAATTATCAAATACCTACTCCTTCTATGTGTCCTGTTTTAGCAAAAATTAGACACATAATCCAACAATCACCAAACTTCTGATTAAATCATCAAACTAGTTTTGTATGCTCTTTAAATATCACAAGACACTATTTATAAAATCAAAACACCATAAAACCTCCAAACCCTAGCATAACCGAAAATTAGGGCAGAAATTCACATTCCAAAATCCTCAACAAATCAACATAATGTATAGCTCAGAGTGAAGCTCTTACTCACTTCTAGCACTTTACTAGGCTTTTTCTTTGGTTCTTGAACTTTGATTCTTGCAAGATGACTCAAAATACCTCATCTTAAAATTCTAAAACTATAGAAATGAAGCTCTCATTAAGGGGAATAATATTTATTACGAGTATTTGAGCTATAAAAGTGTTTACGTAGGAGAAATTTAGACTAAAAGTCTTTGCCTTGGCTTGAATCTTATTGTTTTCTCTTTCCTTTGAGCGTGGCCGAAATGTTTAAGTGAGAGAGAGTGAAATGATCATATTTTTACCTCTACCTTTGCCCTAAATTACTTGGCCAAATATGGCCCAAAAGAAAAGAAAAAGATGTGGCAAAAAATTCACCTTCTTGCACAAGCCAATTTAATTTATCATGTGTGGTAAATTTCTATAGTAATTGTGTTGAATTTTCTTTTCTTTTTCCCCCTTCTTCTTAGACAGCATAGGCTACCAAAATGGAGGAAAGAAGTTGACCCAATTCCCTTACTTTAACTTGCCATTGGTCAATCAATTTTCTAAGTTGGAAAGTTTGCCTTTTTGACCAAAACTCTTCTTTCTTTATCCTTCTTATGACCGAAATTTAACCATGACCAAAGGGAGAGTTAGTTTGCTTTTTGATCTTATAATTACTTCTTCCTTTTGAAGAGTAAATCTTGACCCTTCATTTTGTCTTCCAATTTTAACCTCAAGATCAAGTGACAATTGATTCTTTTACTCTTGATCATGGCAATATTATTTCTTATGCCATTTCAAGTGTATTAAAATTATCATTTTATTCCATTTAATATGAAAAAGGGTTAAGGAACAATAATACCCATAATTTTTTTTTAAAAATACATTCAGCACCATAACATTTTTTAAATTATAAAAATACCTATCAACTTTTTCAAATGGTGCAAAAATGCCAATCCTTTTAACTCTTATTAACGTCAGTTACTTTTTCATTTGTGGGCCCCACTAAATGCCATGTGTTCGCTTTTAAAAATACATGGAGACCTTGTGTTCTCTCATCGGCCGCCTGAGTCGGGCTAAGCTTCTCTCCCATGAATTTTCCGTCCACCAAGAGAGTGAAGACACGTCTACCAAGAGAGAGAGAGTGTGTGTGATTACAGTTATTCACCGGAAGTTTGAAGGAGAAAGGGAAAAGTGAAAACTGAAAAGCTGAAGAGAAGGAATGGTTGGAAACGAAGAGAGAGAACTTATGGGAGCATGTGATAAACTGATGATATGATAAGTCATAAATGAAGACACGTCTACCAAGAGAGAGAGTGTGTGAGGGTAAAGAAAGAGAAAAACAAGTACAAAGGCAGAGAGAGAGAGAGAGAGAGAGGGGGGGATTAGATAAAAGGAGGAAAAAAAAGGAAGAAAGGGAAAGTAATTTAAAAATAATGTTAAAATTAGCTTTAAAAAATAATTTATACATATTATATAAATTATATGAGAGAATTTTATCCTATAACAAAAATAAAAGTGTTTTCTTAAAATTAAACTAAACATTGCCTTTTTTTAAATATGATTAAATATTATTATATATTTTAATTAAATTACATTATTTTATCATACCGGTTTGACCTCGGGTTGACTCTGATATAACCCACTAACCCTTAAATCATTACCTTAACCGGTTCAATATTTGATTGATCCGGTTTTTTGTACTGATGCAAACATGGCTAAAAATTTGTTGGCATGTCTATACTTTGCATGCGTGAATGAGTCGGGGACTATTTTTTTTAATGAAAATAAATAAAAAGGATTGAGTTACAAGAAAAATAAAAAACATATAAGGATGTTGGTATTAGTGGAAAGGTAGTTTGGCCCTTTAACCAGCCTGTAAGGAGTGCGACAATTAGGTATGAAAGAAACCCTGGGTGGGACATACCAACACCCAACGCCTTTAATAAAAAAATCCATAGGGTGGGGCCAAATAATAAGTTTGATATCAGATAATAGGTGTGTTTGGATTGGCGATTGGATAAGTAACTTATTTTTATTTAAACTTATGGAATCTTAAAATTGGAGAAAAGTTAGATTGGGTAAAATGATGAGTGCTTGGATTGGCGATTGGATAAATAACTTAAAGTAACTTATGTAAAAGTTATGATGTTGGATTTGGCTTTTGCATAAGTGACTTTTGTATTATTTAAGAGAAAAAATTGTAAAAATTATGAAAAATGAAAAAATGAAAAGATAATTGTGAAAAAAGACCACATTGACAACTTAATTGCTAAATAGGATTTGGGAGATATCTACACATGGAGGGATTTTTTCACAATTTTCTCAAAAATTAACTTTGAAAATTTGGCAATAGTACAATTTTAAATAAAATTATATCAAACTCTAATTTAAATTGGTACACTCCAAAAGTCTTTTCTATTGTGCACCTCAGGCTTAAATTTTATAAATTATATCAAACTCTAATTTAAATATTAAATCTTAACTCATATTTTCACATAGCTCAAAATCTAACAAAATAAATCGATTAACACCTCAATAATACCTCCAATAATCCAAATAAATTATTTAAACTAAATTTAATGGGTAAAAACACCATATAGAAACTAATTTATGACATATTTATAAAAATAAATTGATTATAAAATCATAAAACAACTGAATAATAAATCTAAACTGATTAAAATTAATTATTAATTATTCTCTACATTTCTACAGTCATATATTGACAAAACTCAAAACTTGCCTAAACTCTTATCCCAAAGTATTCTCTAATTAGCAGAAGATTACTATCTAAAGAAAGAGCAAATTATTTAGAACATTTTTTATAAAAGAAGCTTTGTGATTAGAAGTGATTTTGAGTACCTCATTGATCCCAAAAATATAAAAATACTCCTCCAAACACAAGCCAACGTTCTCATAAGCTTCAATTCCTAACTTATTTCCATCAGGGCTTTTTCTAACTTTTTTCTGCCAATCTATCACCGAAACAAACACCAACTTCATGCAAAATCACTGTATAAGGCCGATTGGCACACTCAATCAGTCGATTGGGTGTTCAAACGGTCAAACAAACACACCCAATAAAATAGGAAAAAACGTTATATACCGGTGGATCCATCATAATAAAATAAATACATATGAGGATTGAGTTAAAAATAAGGGAAAATTTCAAAAAACTACACTCAGAATATAAAAAGGACAAATCAGTACATCGAAAATGAGAAAAGACGAATCAGGCGGGTGTCAGAAAAAGTGAGGAATCTGTCCTTTTGAAATTTCGGCCAAATTACGAAAATGCCCTTCAGCCCTCAGTCGCAATAACAACATAGGAGTTGTTAATGGCGAATCATGAGTTGTTAATGGCGAGGTGAGTGTTGTTATTGGCCCTGAAACTTGTTAAGTGTTGAAAGAAGAAATTGGAGTTGTTAATATCGAATCCGGAGTTGTTAATGGCAAGATAGGTGTTGTTATTGGTCCTAAAACTTCTAAAGTGTGAAAGAAGAAATTGGAGTTGTTAATATCGAATCCGGAGTTGTTAATGACGAGATATGTGTTGTTATTGGCCCTGAAACTTCTAAAGTGTGAAAGAAGAAATTGCAGTTGTTAATGTCGAATCCGGTATTGTTAATTAAGAGATAGGTGTTGTTATTGGTCCTGAAATTTGTTAATTGTAAAAGAAGAATTGCAGTTGTTAATACCGAATCCGAAGTTGTTAATTACGATGATCATGTTGTTATTCTGAAGTGGGCATGAAGTGCTGAAGGGCATATTCGTAATTTGGCCGAAATTTCAAAAGGACAGATTCCTCACTTTTTCTGACACCCGCCTGATTCGTCTTTTCTCATTTTCGATGTACTGATTTATCCTTTTTATATTTTGAGTGTAGTTTTTTGGAATTTTCCCTAAAAATAATGGCAAACTATTAAGGGCTAATTCATTAATTTTTCTTATATTCACTAATGATATTGTGATATATTTAAAGAATCTAAAGAAGCATGAACACTATCTAGGGGTGAGCATGGTGCCCAGGAGCCTAGTATACCCACCCGAGCCCGGTCAAAAATTGTCCTGCCTAGCCCAAAAAAAGTGGCCCGATAAAAATTTGGGCATCTTTAGGCAAGGCGAACTATCGGGCAGGGTCGGGCATCGGGCAGGGGATACTGCTCTGCCCATTTGGCCTTGCCCTGAAAATTATATACAATTTATTTAAAATATATATTATTTTATATAAAATAAATAGTATTTTATACATATTATTTTATTTAATATGTGTATATATTATTTCATGTTTATGAAATATTTTATATTATTATTTAATATCCATCCATCACAGTTTACATATAACTCATTGCTTTTTTTATGAACGTGGTTTTTTGATCTGGATAGATTATACAAAGTATTAAAAAGTTGAGATCTAAGACAAAAAATTTAGTTTCTTTGAAGTCTCTATTGCAATTGCACATATTCATATCAATCTATATTCATATACAAACACATACTATTTCATAATTTGTCATGTAATTAGTAAGACGTGTTAGTTTTGTTTTTTTAATTTCAACACTTAAGTTATAGATTTATTTTGAGATATCTCAATGTGTGAAATTATGGAATGTATTTAAAGTTTTTAATAGTATTTATTAAGTGTAATTGGAGGTTTTGTACAATGGTATTGGTTAGGAAGTTACCACTTAGGCAGGGAAGCCCGCCCTACGCAGCCCACCCTTACCCTGCCTGAAATAGTTGGGCTTCTATTTGACAGGGCTAGGCATCGGGCTGCAAAATGTAGCCCGTTCATCTTTTGGATTGACATCGGGCAGGGGTCTGACCCTGTCTAATCCTACCCATGCCCACCCCTAAATCACTATTTTCTGTTAATATTATACAAATTAGATTTTATATTGAGTAAAAGAGATAGCCCTATTTTTTTTCTACGATTTGGAAAGAAATAAAATAATGTGAATGGAGGATAGCGAGTGAGACGCACAAATTTTGGGATGAAGAATCTTTGTGTTCTATATACATTCAAGCACAAGGGGGATTTTTATGGAAAATTGGAAATGTGAAGGGAGTGGGTGCCAATTCCAAGAGATGGTCCCTCTGAACTGAAATTATTGACGCTGTGTCGACTTGCTTTAATAACTTGCCACAGGTAGGTCTTGCTATTTACTAACTCCATTTCTTTTCATAAACAATTTTTCGTTTTTTGTTGATATTTTGTATAAATAATTTTTTTGTGTCTGAAAATTTGAACTGTTTTTTTTATTCCTATTAAATATATATTTTTATATTAATTATCCATCACTCATTATTAAATTTTTTTCATTTATTTATTTATTATATATTTTTTCTTATATTTTATATTCATACTCTCTCATATTTATTACTCATTTTCTCTCCTATACTTTTTTTTATAAATAAAGACATATATAAAAAAATATAACATATTTATTATTTTTAATTACATATTAATTTTACGCAACTACAAAAAGTTATTTATGAAAGGAGTACCTCCTTATCCTGTAGTCCTTCTCTGTCAGGCTCTGTTATTAATAACCTGCCATATGGTAGGGTTTGCTCTTTACTTCCTTGTCCTGTGGTCCTTTTCTGTCAGGCTCCGTCTAATCAGAAAGCTGCATTGCAATTTCTGGCATTTTTCGCCCCTTCATACTCTGTATAATCACGAAGCTGCATTGAGATTTCTTGGATTTTTCTCCCCTTCATACTCTGTCAGGGAGCAAGTTTATAGGATCTAAAGTTAAAATTATAAATAGCGCACTTATAAATCAAGTTCCCTCAAGTCCCAAACAACCATCTTGTTAATCTTCTCGTTAGTCTCCTTAAGAGAGGTACTTCTCTCTCAAAGTATTTTTCATTTCGTACGAGTTCTGAATTCATTTCATGTGCAGTGCTAGTCTTTGTGTTTCCTCATCTTTGTTGAGTTTTCCCATAGGATCATAATTGGGGTTATTGTAGGTGCTATTAGTCATTATCTGAATTGGATCGGAGTAAAGCATTCACGGATATGGCTGGAAAAAGTGAGAGCGTTGAGGAACTGGACCAAGTCTGCTCAGAAGAAGAACCGAACGACCATGTCAGGAGTCACGTCTTGTCACATGCACATGAGGGCTAATGGGCTATACATGTGCACGTAAGTGCAATTCCACTGGTTTAGGAGGGAGAAGTCCAATATTGGAGAATGTGATGGAGGCATTAACTGATCCTAGAATTCACTTAATTGGAGTTTATGGCTCAAATGACAAGATCAAACGCACTCTGCTTGAAAGAGTTGATAGAAGAATTCAAAAGGATAATCTGTTAGATCTCGTTCTTACTACAAATGTAACTAGAGAATCTGATGTGAAGAGGATTCAAAAGGAGATTGCAGACAAACTAGGCCTCACTTTTATTCTTAAATCTGAACATGAAAGAGCTCAAGAACTTATTGGAAGGATAAAGATTGAGCGGAAAATTCTGATTGTACTCTGTGACCTCCATAAGGAGCTTGACTTGGGTAAGGTAGGAATTCCGTATGGTTCAGATCACACAGGTTGCAAGATAATACTCACTTCTACAACTGAAGATGTGCTATCCAACCGCATGCATACCCAAAAGAATTTCAGCATCGTCTGATGATTGTATTTGTTGAAAATGGTTTCAGCTTTTTGTCGAGTGTTTCCTATTTCCTAATAATATATGTTGTAATGGGCTTATTAAATGTTTGCTATGAAATAGTTTGTATGCTGTGAGTTTTGAATGAAATAAATACTATCATAGTATTATTGGATCCGAGAAACAGTACCCAGAAAAAAAAAAATATCCGGTTGAGATCTGCCATGTTGTAGGAGAACCTCCATCTCTCTACAACAACAAAATCGAGGATTTTTCATTTGTTCATAGGATAATATAAAGATCAAACACACATATGTATCTCATTTCTCTAATACTAACGCAAAATGAGACAGAAAAGGATTGAATTGAATTTCTTAAATTGATTCTGTACAAAAGCTTTAATATATACACATATCTGACAAACTAAACATATACACATCTGTAATAAACTTGCCAGCTCAGCTACTGCTACTAACTAATTTAAGTTACATTGAATCAAGGTCAGCTAAGTTACACCGTTAGATAACTCTGTCCCCCCCCCCCCCCCCCCCGCCCCCCCAAGCTGGTGAGTAAATGTTAATAATGCCAAGCTGAGGGATAAGACTATGAAATGGTTGAGGATCAAGTGGCTTGGTGAAGAGATATGATCAGCCAGCTGATTATGAATGCGAATAGGCAATAAACGAATGAGACCAGCTTGAACTTTTTCCCTTACAAAATGACAATCCAAGTCAAGATGTTTGGTGCGTTCATGAAAAGTTGGATTGGTGGCTATATGTATAGCTGATTGATTGTCACAATAGAGCAAAGTTGGAGAAGGATACTTAATCTGCAAATCATCAAGTAGGTAACACAGCCACTGAATTTCACAAGTAACACAGCGCATTGATCGGTATTCAGCTTCTAAGGATGAGAGGGAAACTGTGGTTTGCTTCTTGGACCGCCAAGAAATCAAAGAATTACTAAGAAAAATGCAGTAACCAGACAAAGAATGACGCGTATCAGGACAGTCGGCCCAATCAGAGTCACTGAAAGCCTTGAGCTGCAAAGAAGGTAGATGGGAAGAAAATTCCTTTAGCCGGACTACCTTTGATGTATCTAAGAACATGAAGTGCAGCTTAATGATGAAGAGTAGTAGGTTGCTGAGAAAACTGACACAGCTGCTATACTCCATAAGACAAATCAGGCCGTGTGGTAGTTAAGTAAAGAAGACGACCAACAAGTCGCCGATAAGGAGCAACATCAGACAAAACAATACCACCTTCTTGAGATAAATGAGTGGAACGTGCCATTGGGCACTACTACAGAATATATATTTTACGTCCCTAAAGGACGTCCCTTTTTAAAAAAGGGAAGTAAAAACTAAAGACGGTGGCATTTTTATAATTATGAGTGAGAACTGAATAGCTTTAGACGTCCCCAATTTAAATAGGAACATCTAAAGTGTGACTTTACATACTTTAGACGTCCCTATTTGAATTAGGGACATCTAAAACAAGAAAAAAATTTACTTTAGACGTCCTCAATTTAAATTGGGGACGTCTAAAATCACACTTTAGACGTCCCCATATACATTGGGATGTCTAAGGTTTTACAAAAAAAAAAATTTTTTAAATGAGGGAAACCCTTTGGCGTCTCTCTTTTATATAGGGACGCCAAAGGACGTCCTTGATATATCATCAGGGACGCCAAAATGGCGTCCCTAATAATAGTATTAGGGACGCCAAAATGGCGTCCTTGATGATACATCAGGGACGCCCTTTGGCGTCCCTATATAAATGAGGGACGCCAAAGGGTGTCCCTCATTTAAAAAAAAAACCTTAGACGTCCCTAATTTGAATTGGGGACGTCTAAAGTAAAAAAAAATTTAAAAAAAAATAACTAAACAACTTTAGACGTCCCTAAATTAAATTGGAGACGCAAAAAACAATTCAAATTTTTTCTGACAGTTTTTATTTGTCAGTTTTATACTACTTTTACACTCATCTTTCCCTTCCCATCGCCGCAAACACAATAAGAGACACTACCACCACGCCTTGAACTCTTGCTTCTTCTTCTTTATATGCTCCTTTTACTCTTGCTTCTTTCTTTCTCTCTCTCTTTTTCACCTCCAGATCTGTTATGCTTTCTTACCATTTTTTTATTATTTTATCCTCTTTCTCTTTTTTCTTTGGGTTTTCCTTCTATTTTATCTTCTAACTTGTGTTGTTATGGTTTGTAAATCAGGACTCTGAAACATGCTTCATGGCTACGTTCCCGCTGAGAAAACGAGGTTCATCTCTCCCTGTCACTCTTCTCTATTCATTATTACGAGAAAATGAATTTCAATAATAGAAGGAGATAAGTTTTTTGCAACTAATTCCTCTTATTGTTTTCATCTTCTCCCTATGAGATTTCAGCTTTGGAGTTATTATTGTGTAGATTTGGATTTCAGATACTAGATCTGTAGTTTTATTGATGATGATCTGTAATTTCTGATTTTAAATACTGTTTAGTCCAAATCTATAATATAAACGATTTTTTTTAAAAAAAAGAAGCACTTTAGAAGTCCCCATTTTAAATTGGGGACGTCTAAAGTCCCACTTTAGACGTCCCCAATTTAAAATGGGGATGTCTAAAGTGGTACAGTGACACTTTAGACGTCCCCATTTTAAAATGGGGACGTCTAAAGTCCCCACTTTATGATATAAGTTAGCTGTACCAATCGTTTTCCAAGTCTTCATGTCCTGTATGAAACAATGAGAAGATGAAAAAATTAGGCAACAAGCAAGCTGTTTAGTTAACTGAGAAAGAGAGATGATATTGAAATGGAAATCTGGTATATAAAGAATTTTTGAAAGAGAGATATGAGAATTAAGCTGTACTATACCAGATATACTAGTGAGAACACTGGAATTTGTAGGCAAATTCACCTTAATAGGCGATATAGTGGAATAAGAAACAAATGAAGACAATGAATGGCAGACATGTGCAGTAGCACCACTGTCAATGATCCAACAATCAGAGGATTGAAATGAAAGAGTAGTGCAAATACCTTTAGCATTTGCATCAGGCATCAGTATTAAGGTAGAAATATGATTAATGTAGGGTGCAATACTGGAGTTGGACACTGAACAAATAGGATTAGCAGCAAGAATAGCAAACTTTGGTTGCAATAAAGCCAATAATTGATTGTATTGATCTTGAGTGATAGGGCTAGATGTATTAGTTACACCAGGTTTTGAAGACAACATTGCATCTGACGTGCCAGAGGAAGTATCAGTCAAATTATTTACTGAAGCAGAATTTCTAAACTTGAACCCTGGTGGAAACCCATGCTTCTTGTAGCAAGTTTCCACCGTATGCCTTGGCTTACCACAATATGTACATGCTTTGCCATTTGCATTAGGAGTCTTTGTCTGAAATGAAGATTTAGGATTAGTTCGAGTAAAACATACAGTATTTTGTTCAGAGGGTCCTGTGAGTTCTCGATCTTGTTGAATGACAAGAGAAAATACTTTGTTTATGGAAGGCATCGGTTCCATCAAAATAATTTGAGATCTCACAGTAGCAAACCTATCATTGAGTCCTTTCAAGAAACGTATGACGTAATCTTGTTGAATATAAGATTTGGCATAACAAGAACAATCTGACATCGGACGAAAATTTGCCAGCTCATCCCATATAATCTTCATTCTAGTGTAATAATCAGTTACCGAAAGCTCACCTTGTTTGAATTGGAATAGCTCTTCCTATAGTTCAGCCACTCGAAACGCATATCCATGACTGAATCGTTCGCGCAGATCCTTCCAAACATCAGAAGCTTGGTTTAGCCATAAAACGCTCTGTGCGATCGACGGAGAGAGCGAATGCGTTATCCAGGTAAGAACCATATTATTGCATCTCTGATAAGCCGAAAACAAAGGATCATTGCTATTTGGTACAAGAATTGAGCCATCGACAAACAGAAGCTTATTCTTGCTCATGAGCGCTATTGTCATTGCGCACGCCCAATGGTGATAATTCAGTCCGTTGAGAGGCGGAGATACCAAAATGAGAGAGGGATTCTCATTCGGATGCAAGTAATACAGCTATTTGGATCCTGAACAGCAGGATTTTGAGAAGCAGAGGAAGAAGAATATTCTGCCATTTAAGTGAAGATCGAAGCTCAGAGACGATAATGAACAGAGATGAGGGTTTGAAGAAAGAGGGAAAGAAAAGTATTCACGCGGAAGAGAGAGTTCTAGATCCGCTCTGATACCATAACACAAAATGAGACAGAAAAGGATTGAATTGAATTTCTTGAATTGATTCTGTACAAAAGCTTTAATATATACACATATCTGACAAACTGAACATATACACATATGTAACAAACTTGCCAGCTCAGCTAATACCACTAACTAATTTAAGTTACATTGCATCAAGGTCAACTAAGTTACACTGTTAGATAACTCTGTTAAACACAAGTCAATATTCCAGTCAAAGTACTTTTCTCTAATACAAGTCGTCACCATTACTCGCCATATTAATATATAATTACGAAGCTGCATTCCAACTTCTGGTGTCTTTCTATGTTTTATACTCCTATCTATACTCTGTTACTTCTTCTTCATCACTTGTGGTATTGGATTCCCAGAAAAAAGAAGCTAATTTCTTCAACACCCAAACAGCAGTCTTTTTAGTCTTCTTATAGATCTCCTTGAGCAAGATATTACTTACTTTTAAAGCTGAAGATATGTGCTATCCAAATACATGCTTACTCACATAAATTTTTGTATACAAATTTCCCATACTCTTTAATTTACCATTTTATTCCCTTTAATATCTCACATACAAGGTTGTTAAACTCGCGAGTTTAAGCAAACTCATGATAGTGATGTAAATTCGTATCGTGAACTCAAATCGTAAACTCGTAAGAGTTTAGTTTTACCATTAAATAGATATTATTAGTATATAATTAAATAATTAAAATATAAAAAGTTGACAACAATTTGATTTAAATATATTTTAAATCTAAATAATTGAAATTAAATCTATCAACATTCATTATTTATTATATTTAATAAAGAAATTTCTATAAAATTCATATATAAAGCCGTTGAATATAATCAAATTGAAAAAGTTAACACGAGTTTAAAGGTGTGATAATACAATTTTGTAAGCTAGAAACGTAAAAACGGTCAACTCGGTGTATAAACTTGTAAATTTAATCGAGTTTACAGAGGTTACGAGTTTACCAATGACTCGACTCGATTTTATAAGTTAGAAACGTAAAAACGGTAAACTCGGAAAGTTAACTCGCGAGTTTGACAACAATGCTCACATATATAAGAAACATTAGGGAATAAGTTCTAAACACCTGCTAAACCGGGGCTTAGCAGTAATCCACTTAATTTAGGCTTATTCTCAAGCCTCCAATCCCAAAATTCGGGATATTACACCAACAAAGAACTAAAATATTCCATTGCTAAATCTTTGGTAGAGCGAAGGGAAACTAGATATAGTTCATTTAAGCCATCTTTGATTGATAAAAATCAGTTGAACTCATGTTGTTTCTCCATTAATGGGGGCTGTTCTAGCAGTTTCCAGAATTGTTGGCCTTTATGCAATTTGGCATCTTCTTCTTCATCATGTTTTTCCGAGCAAACTCACATGGACAAGCCACAAACTGAAGATGAGAGAAGCAGAACGAAAGTGTTAGCCGGTTGTCCAATGGCAAACAACCTTGCTCCTTACTCAAAACGTCAATAAATGTTATTCATTGCACAAATATTAAACGAAATCATTGTTTCAATTTAATTTCTCACATTGAAGATATTCCCACTCAATATTAAAAGTTCGAATTTTCTGTCACCCTTACATGAGGAAATCGGTTTCACACCCAACATTCTCACAGTCTTGAATCTAGTTACAAACAGAAGAAAATAATTTATCAATTAAAAATCAGCTTAATAATCCGAATTAAATGAGTAACTTTTACATCGAAGAACATAGCGGTTGTTGAGAGTGTTTACGAGAAGAACACGTGTATTAAGGACAATAACTCTAAACAATTATTTCTTAACAGCACCCATAGAAAAAGCTATAAACTACCATATATGGAAAGGATAAGCTCAACGGGATCCGCTTTGCTTATATTGTTGCATCACTTGTAAGATAGAACTAGCTGTTTGTATTAAGGAGAGCAGAACGAGCAGAAATCCAGCAACAGAAGCAGCAATTTGCCAAGGAGTGTTGCAATAATCATGCCTCAGAGTGGCCTTCATGTAATTCAAAGGACTTTTACAAAAGGCATCCAAGTCGTCGCAGATATTTGCGTAATCAGAGTTGAAATTTACATGTGTGACGTTCTTACAAAGATTGTTGAATAAGTTGGCCACAGAATTGGTTTCTCCTAGCCAATTAATGATGATTCCCTCGTGAACTAAGAGATCCACATCTGTGCTTGTGTTGATAAGAAAGTCCATAATTGCAACATAGTCCGTTATAAAAGAATCTGAAGGATAGTGACACTGCTCTAAGGCCACTAGATTGCGAAGCAAAGTTTCAGTGGAATCATCCACTCTCAATTCTGGTATTTCGAGAACTCGTTTCGAAAATTTGAAGCCTAGTATGCCTGGGTTTGTACTTTTCCTAAATTTCACCTCTGCTTCAGCTAACTCAGTTGCACTCTGAAGATGTGTGAGTGCTTCGGGCATTCTCCTTGGTTGACTACTCGATGGTGGTAAGTAAAATGTTCTAATCAAATCTGTGAAGTGGCGAATGCTAACACTTCCAGGGGCCGAGTTCTTGTCGTTATAATAATTGAAATAGTCAAAAGTAAGACAAAGAAATGAAGGATTACGTTTATCATTAGTCACACTAGAGGGAAGTGGAAAAACCCGACTGAATAGCCTCTCAAGATCTGGAAAAGGGAGCTGATTCTCAAGTAAGAGCAAATCCATTCTTACCGCAGTGGCTAGCCATGGTTTAAACATAGTAGCATCGTCCCACAGCTCATAAAAGGACCTCCAAAATAGCTCAAATATAAAACAAGAGTCCAATAGAATCACCTTTACAAGTTCCTTACTGCTAAGCTCAATAGGCTCGGAGTAATGAAGACGAACGCTCGGCTCAATCTCTTCTACAAAGCTAACCAGTGTGTCGAAACTTATGGTACTGGAAATTCTCTGACAAAATTTCTTGAGATACAGAAGCTTATACTTGTTCATATTTTGTAGTGTGGGATGCCCATAGTGAAAGGGGCCAATAGAAACCACCTTTGGGATAAAGCTGTCTTCATTCAGTGTGGGATGCCTATAGTGAAAGGGGCCAATAGAAACCACCTTTGGGATAAAGCTGTCTTCATTCGGTGTGGGATGCCTATAGTGAAAGGGGCCAATAGAAACCACCTTTGGGATAAAGCTGTCTTCATTCGGCCTGCGTATATCGTTGGGCACCCTATAGATGCAGCAGCACTCAGCAGTCATGACTGTTTCAGCATGCTGCAGCAACGAGGTCATTTCAATCACAATATCGTTGTGATTGCCGGTTTCCATTTAAAGGGGGAGAAGAAAAGCGAGAGAGAAATCCACAAGAGGTAATGAAAGAGGAGGACTGCCGTAGTAGTTCCGAGATCATATGGTTGAAGGGATCGAAGAGGAAAAAAGGTAGGTGACATTTCAGAGTCATGGCAGTGCTATTTATTAAACATCGCAGGTTGCGTTTTTCAGCATAATGATGAAGCTGCGTCAAGGTTTCTGGAGACTTTCCTCCCGTTGATATGAAATTTCTCTCGTGTTGGTTTCATGGAAATTAGTAAGCCGGAAACCACTCAGAGGCTTGCAATTCTTAAATATACCACTATTCTTTTTCTAATGTATAAAAGCTTTGAACTTTAGTTGAGAGTTTTCAGATCATATACTTCCTCTCATTCTTTTTAGTGAGCAAGATTATTAAATCTGGACTGGTCATTGGATCGGTTGTGGTACTAAGCCAAGAGTCAATGGATCAAATCGGGGCTAAACCAATGAGAAAGTGAATATTTCAGGGTTATCATTGTAAAATTCTAAAGAAAATTAAGAAAGTCGATTTTTATAAAAAAAAAAAAAAAGTATTGGGTTGATGCTCGGACATAATCAGTTTACCGACTAGTTCGCTGGTTTCAAGGCTAAACCGACAGATCCGGTCTGAGTTTAATAACACTGTTTATAAGAACCTAAAATTTGAATTATCTTAATCCTTTTTATAAGAGCCATACAAGAATTGTCTAAACATTTAATGAGTTCTTGTTTCTATTTTTACCTACTTTAATTATATTTATTGTATTCATTAAAAGCTTGGTTATATTTATATTTATTTTATTTATCTCTCTTACTTACCCTCTTATAAATAAAGATATACTTAAAAAACAAAATTTATTTTAAGTATTTTTATTATTTTTAATTAATTTTAACTACTTTTTTTAAACGGTATAATTCAATTATTAAACTCTCTAAAAGTATAAATAGAACCGAGACTATATTATAAGGCGCTTATTTATCATGTATGTGCTCATTTTCCTTGATGGGAATATGTAATAAATAATAATAGCACCGCGGTCGGTTTGTAGAATAATTTTGCTTAGATTTCGGTGTGCACATGACGCAGGGGCAAACACTGTTATGTGCATGTTAGATCTTTTGCCATTATCAAGCTCTGGCCTACCGTTACATTTTAAAAAAACTAAATGCAAACTGGGAAGTTTGTGTTGTATATATAAAAACGGTGAATGGAGTGGACGCTAATTCCACAAAATGGGTCCCTCTGAGTTGAAATTATCGACTTCGTGGACTAGCTTTAAAAAATTAAGGCACACTCACCATTGCCACAAGGTAGGTATTGGTCTTTCACTACATCCTGGTCTCGTGGTCCCTTCTCGTATACGCGTTTGGTTCGGATTGAAATAAGAGTAAACGGACAAATTTGAGGATATCGAGCCTCAGTGGTAAGCACCTTGGGTGCTGCGAATATATGAATATAGATTACTCATTCCCACTTATAAGTTTTGGGTTGTGGTGATATGGGACCCGGTTTCAGAGCTCATCCCAAGGATGAGCTCTCCCTGCTCATCCAGATCTGGACCGTCCAGATTTGATTTTTTTAAATGGGTGATTGTGGAATAAAATAATTATTTTTTGGGAAACTGTTAGTTAAGAGATTATCTTTATTTTAGATTCTGTACCCATTAAACTAATTTTTTTAAAAAAATTAAATCTGGACCGTCCAGAGAAATCTGGACGGTCCAGATTTCCCTGCTCATCCTTGATGAGCAGGGAAACTGAATCCGCTGATATGTTGGTAAAAGTAGCTCATGAGGTGAACAATGAGCTGGAGATTCTTCAAATTCCCCTAACTTTTTATATGCATCAGATGTTAGTAGATTAAGCGTGTGTTTGTTTCCACGGTAGGAGGCAATTTAAGTCCGATTGACCCCTTTAAGTCAGCTACTGACTTAAAAAAAAAAATCTTGTATTTGATTCGGCGTTCTACCAATAGCTTTCAATAGCTTTTATGTTACTTTTAAATAAGTCTCAAAGTGTGGCTTTTTTAAATAAGCCTCGAGCAATGGTTTCTGTTTTGAGGATCTTTGGGGATTAATGAGGTACTCAAAATCACTTCTAATCATAAAACTTTTTTTATAAAAAATGTTCTAAATAATTTTCTCTTTCTTTAGATAGTAATCTTCTGCTAATTAGAATATACTTTGGGATAAGAGTTTAGGCAAGTTTTGAGTTTTATCAATATATGACTGTAGAAATGTAGAGAATAATTAATAATTAATTTTAATCAGTTTAGATTTATTATTTAGTTGTTTTATGATTTTATAATCAATTTCTTTTTTATAAACATGTCATAAATTAGTTTCTATATGGTGTTTTTACCAATTAAATTTAGTTTAAATAATTTATTTGGATTATTGGAGGTATTATTAAAATTTTAATTGGTTTATTTTGTTAGATTTTGAGCTATGTGAGAATATGAGTTATGATTTAATATTTAAATTAGAGTTTGACATAATTTATAAAATTTAAACTTGAGTTGAACAATAGAAAGGACTTTTGGAGTGTACCAATTTAAATTAGATTTTGATATAATTTTATTTAAAATTGTACCATTGCCAAATTTTCAAAGTTAATTTTTGAGAAAATTGTGGAAAAATCCCTTCGTGTGTAGATATATTCCCAGGTTCCATTTGGCAATTAATTTGCCAATGAGGTTTTTTTTTCACAATTATCCCTTCATTTTTTCATTTTTCATAATTTTTACAATTTTTTTCCCTTAAATAAAATGAAAGCCACTTGTGCAAAAGCCAAACCAAACATCATTCACTTTTACATAAATTATTTATCCAATCGCCAATCCAAACACTCATCATTTTACCTAATCTAAAATTTTTTCAATTTTAAGATTCTATAAGCCCAAGTAAAAATATATCACTTATCCAATCACCAATCCAAACACACCATTGGATTGTCACTTTTGATTCGTGGATTATGCCTGTAGTTAGATAGGACTACTACTATCTGTATCCATGCTATAAAGCAAGTCATTGTTAACCAGAGAGAGAGAGAAAGAGAGAGAGAATATATGTATATCACTACAAAAAAAAAGGTATTTTGTAGCGGTGGACTTGTAGCGGTTATATTAAACCGCTACAAATTATGACATTTGTAGCGGTTTTTACCTAAACCGCTACAAATTTGTAGCGGCAAGAATATTTGTAGCGGTTTCCTAAAAAAAACCGCTACAAATTTGACGCGAAATTCCCGCCAAAACTTGTAGCGGTTATTTTGTAGCGGTTAATGCACATAAACCGCTACAAAATACCAAAGGTCAGATTTTGTAGCGGTTTTTGCCCAAAAATCGCTACAGAATTTCAAGAGACTCCAAATTTGTAGCGGTTCTGGGCAATAACCGCTACAAAATTTCAAACGTTGTGAAGATTTGTAGCGGTTATTGTAGAACCGCTACAAATTTAATTATTTGTAGCGGTTAGAGTAGCGGTTATTTTGAATAACCGCTACTAATATCTGCCTATTTAAACCCCTCACCTCCTCCATTTCTCATTTTGCTCATTTTGTTTCCTGAGGTTTCTCTGAGTGGTTTATTCGATATTTGAGCGTTCAGACGAGTCTATAGGAGTTTTTGGTCAGTATTCCACAGTTTTTACACTTGAGGTACGTATATAACACGTATTTTTATTTATATTTGTATTTTTATTAAATTTTTGTATAATAATGGACTATTTTTTTTTTTAATTTGTACAGTTGATATGGCTTCAGGACGGGATAAGGGGAAGGCCCCTATACCCCCCAGACCGACTTTACGGGGTGGCAGCAGCCGGGCAGGGGGCAGAGGGAGGGGGCAGCGCGCAGACAGGGCTACCGAGGCATCTCAGCCCATCCCCCCACAGGATCCGCAGACGATCCCACAGGCGACGACCGCAGCTGAGGTGCCTGAGGTGGAGGTGCCAGAGATTAGCGTTGAGGACTTCCTCAACGAGGAGGAGTTCGAGATCCCGATTAGTGGGTTCAGGGAGATGGAGCAGTTCCTCGATGAGGAAGAGGCTCGGGAGCAGAACAACCCACGAGGGTCGTCTTCGCGGTCCACTGGGTTTGAGGTGCAGGTCGAAGGTAAATTATTTAATTTTTTAATTTTTTAACTTTTTAACTTTGAATTATAATTTATCTAACGTGCGGTCAACTGTGCAGATGAGCAGGGGAACGTGTCGACGAGGAGGCTGGATGTGGCCGGTCTGAACAGCATGGACCGGTCCCTGCGAGTTGTAGTGCCGTGGAACGAGGGCACTGACCAGCCGATCCACAATGGGGGTCACCTGCTCAACCGCTTCCTGAGCGACCTGGGATCGAATTGGATGCGGTTCCCCCTGCACTTCCCGACGTGGAGACACATTCCGAAGGGGCCGAAGGACCAGGCTTGGGAGGAGGTGGTTCAGGTAATTAAAACTATTTAATTAATATATTTTGTAATTAATTCTATTTAATTATTTTTTTTAAATTATGATTTTTAGTATTATTGATATTTAAATGTATTTTTTTCAGCTGCGGTTTGCCGTCCGGGCCATCCGGAAGAGGTACGCCCTCGTGAAAATGGGTGACGCCTGGAGAAACAGGAGGAACCGTCTGTTCCACAGTGTGGATGGGGACGGGACGATGCCTCTGGAGCAGCTGCAGGAGAGCGTCCCGGACGGCGTGCCACCGAACGACTGGGCGCGTTTCGTCCAGTTCAGGAGGAGCCCTCAGGCGCAGGTAATGTATTTATTATATTTTTGATATATAATTTTCTAATTGTTAAATATTAAATGATAATTTCAATTTAATTTGTATTTAATTTCAAATTTTATAATACATTTAATTATTTGTTTTTCCAGGAGCTTTCTTAGAGGAACGCCGCGATCCGGGCGCAGCAGACGATCCACCACACAGCAGGATCGAAGACCTTTGCTGTGACCTACAGCGAGATGGTAACTTTTCAAGTGCTTCACTTACTTTTAGCTGATTAGTTCATAATACTAATTGTTTTGTCATTGTTTCAGGAGACGAGGGCACAGCAGGAGAACCGTCAGACGGACTATGCGGAGCTGTACGCCATCACACACAGACACCGTGACGGGACTGCGACCTCTCAGCAGGCAGAGGCGGCGATTGTAAGTTATTCTATTATTATATTTTTTATAAAATCAAGTTATTAATGAAAAATAGTAATTATCAAGTTATTATAAAATCAAGTTATTAATTAGTAATTATTAATTATAAAATGGCAGGAGCGGATGCAGCTGTCGCAGGCTGAGCTGCGACAGACCCAGCCTGAGGAGTCATAGGGGTCAGTGGACCCGACGGCTCCTCTGAAGGCGGGCCTTAGTCAGCCTAAGCACCCCGGACAAGTGCGGGGGATGGGGATAGGCGCCAGACCCAGCATGATCTACGGCAGGAGCGCCGCCTCTGAGGCTGGCAGCTCTAGAGGGGTCAGACGTCGGAGGGACGAGTCGATTGACCAGCTGCGGTTAGATTTGGAGCAGACGCAGCAGCAGATGGCGCAGCAGCAGCAGCAGATGCTGCAGGTGCACGCAGATACGATGTACGCTCAGCAGACGCAGTGGCGTGAGATCGCGAACACTATGCTCGAGGGAGCCTGGCGTCGGCTGTTCCCGGATGAGCAGCATCCAGCGGTCCCCCCTGTCCCTCACTACGTCGTCCCGAGTACTGCTCCTCCTCCTACTGCTCCTCCTCCTGCTGATGACGATGGTGCGGTTCAGTCTGCGCAGCGGCCCGATCCAGCGGCATCTGAGGGAGCCTCACCTGAGGGAGCAACAGAGGATCAGCCCCCAGCTCCTTAGTTTAGGACATTTTCTTTTCTTTTAAACATTTGTAAATATTTATGAGATTTTATTTCAGAATTTTCTTATTGTTTTTTATATAATTATATTTATATTATTATATCGCATTGAAATAATTTATAAATGATTTAAATCTAAATTTAAAAAAATAAATAAATTATATATATATTTGTAGCGGTTTTAGGTTAAAACCGCTACAAATGTATATATTTGTAGCGGTTTCTGGTTAAAACCGCTACAAATGTATATATTTGTAGCGGTTATTAGTACATAACCGCTACAAATATATAATAATTTAATAAATTAAATATAAATATAATTTATTTTTTTAAATATATTTTAAAAAAAATAAATTATATATACATTTATAAATAATTTATAAATGTATATTTGTAGCGGTTTTGAACCCGTAACCGCTACAAATTTACTTATATATTTGTAGCGGTTTCTCTTCAGAAACCGCTACAAATATATATGTTTGTAGCGGTTATACACTAATAACCGCTACAAACTGTCAAATCATTTGAATTTTCAAAATTGCCGCCTCTGTGCACATTTGTAGCGGTTATCTTATGTATAACCGCTACAAATTAGAAAATTATTTTTATATTTAATGTCCAACGGCTTTAATATTAGTAGCGGTTTTATATAGATAACCGCTACTAATACTCAACAAGTACATTTTGAATTTCCCACCATATAACGGCTTGAATATTAGTAGCGGTTTTATATATGTAACCGCTACTAAATTATAAATGTTGGAATTTCTGTAGCGGTTGTTGTAGCGGTTTAATAACCGCTACAAAGTTATAAACGTTGGATTTTCAGAATATAAGGTTCTTGGCATTCGTCATTATCTTCTCACTCATCTTCTTCTCTATACTTTCTTCTCTCTCACTTGTAGCTATGGATAAATCATGGATAAGGTTGCCGCGCAATTCTCCTGAATATTTGTACGGATTAAACAGTTTCTTAGATTTCGCATTCACTCACGCCAGCTGTAACGGCAAGATCGTCTGTCCGTGTCGGAAATGCAAGTTCAAGAAGTGGCATCCTCGAAATGTTGTGAAGGAACATTTGCTTGTGAAGCCTTTCCCTGAGGACTATACGTTCTGGGCAGTTCATGGTGAGAAGGCCGGCATTAGATACGACGAGGCTCTTCCTCGAAGTTCTCAAGTAGGCGTTCAAGTAGATGAAGATGATCTTGTGAATGATGCTGTGCGTGATGCGTTTGGAGTTCAAGGCGACAACTTCAACGAAGAAGTGCACGGCTCTGAGCCGGCTTTTATGGGGAATGAAGCAGCTCGGGATTTTTTGAGCTTGATGGATGAGGCAGATCGTCCTTTATATCAAGGTTGTCGCAAATATTCTAAATTATCTTTCTTGATCAAATTGTATCATATCAAGTGCTTGTGTGGGATCACGGATAAGGGGATGTCGATGTTGCTCGACTTATTACAAGATGCATTCCCCGACGCCGAGATTCCCACAACCTTCTACGAGGCCAAGAAGATCATCAACAGGTTGGGGTTGAATTATCAAAAGATTGATGCGTGCCCAAATGATTGTATGCTGTATTGGGGAGACGATTCCAGCAGGGAGACGTGCAAGAGATGTCACACATCGAGGTACAAGACAATTCGGAAGGGGAAAAAGCAGAAGAAGAAACCTGCAAAGATTCTCAGGTATTTCCCTTTGAAACCTCGTCTACAAAGATTATTTATGTCGTCTAAAACTGCTGAGCACATGAGGTGGCATGCCGTTGATAAAAACGAAGACGGTAAATTAAGACATCCGCGGGATGCAGCTGCTTGGAAAACGTTTGACAACGACTTTCCAGATTTTGCGACTGACCCCAGAAATGTCCGGCTTGCGTTGGCGACCGACGGTTTCAATCCTTTCGGGAATCTTAGCACAAGTTACAGCATTTGGCCGGTAGTCTTAGTTCCCTACAACTTTCCCCCCTGGATGTGTATGAAACAAAGCTCTTTCATTATGTCTATGATCATTCCAGGCAAAAAGGCACCGGGCAATGACATCGATGTGTATCTCCAACCGCTTTTTGCGGAATTGCTTGACCTGTGGAATGTCGGCTTGGAGACGTACGACGCTCACAGCAAGACTTTGTTCAACATGCGTGCAGCCTTGATGTGGACGATCAGTGACTTTCCTGGCCTTGGCACATTATCTGGTTGGAACGTGCACACTGGGTCGGCGTGTCCGGCTTGCAATTTCGACTTTGACGCATTGCGCCTTCCCCACAGCCGAAAGTGGTGCTTTATGGGGCATCGGAGGTTTCTCGATAGAACGCATAAGTTCAGATTTCAACGGAATCGCTTCAATGGGAAACCAGAGAAAAGAGGACCACCTCAGACTTTGTCCGGTACAGATATCTTACAGCAGCTTGAGCATGTTGACTTCGAGTTTGGAAAAAGTGACGGTTCAGCACAAACTCGCCAAAAGACGCGCAGGACTTCGGCGCCTCAGCAGTGGAAGAAGATAAGTATCTTCTTCACGCTTCCGTATTGGAGATCTAATTTACTTCGCCACAGTCTTGATGTAATGCACATTGAAAAGAATGTTTGCGACAATGTGCTGTATACGCTGCTTAACGAACCCGGTAAGACAAAAGATCACCTTCAAGCTAGGAAAGATTTACGCGACATGGGAGTTCGTGAAGACGCTTGGCCAGATGAGAATGACAGATTTACACCGGCAAAGTTTACCCTCACAAAACCGAACAAGGATGTGTTCCTCGCGACCTTGAAGAAATTAAAAGTTCCTGATGGGTATTCAAGCAACATTTCTCGATGTGTCGACTTGCAGGCTCGAAAGGTTGCTGGCCTGAAGAGTCACGACTCACATGTTCTTATGCAGCAGTTACTCCCTCTGGCTATAAAGAATACACTTCCTCCCGATGTTTCCATCGTTTTGGTGGAACTTTGTTCTTTCTTTCGGAAGTTGTGTTCTAAGGTTTTGATCGTTCAGGAGCTCGATCAGCTGCAGTCGAAAATCATTCTTACGCTTTGTCACTTGGAGATGATCTTTCCTCCGTCCTTTTTTACTGTGATGGTTCACCTCACAGTCCACCTCGTTCATGAAACAAAGCTCGCTGGACCAGTACAATATCGTTGGATGTATCCGATTGAGAGGTACTCTTATTAAATATGTGCTTTCATTTATTGTCCGTATTTAATGTTTGCTCGTCGTCCTTTTCATCATTTTATATCAATTTTCTCTTCTGTACTTCGTAGGTTCCTTGGGAAATTAAAATCTTACGTGAGGAATAAGGCGTGGCCAGAAGGTTCTATAGCTGAAGGCTATATAGGGGATGAGGTGCTATATTTTTGCTCAAGGTACTTTGATGATCTTGAGACGGCTTTCAACCGCCCGCCTCGTGTTGACGATTGTCCTGAACCTGCGCCGACATCAGGAGAATTTATCCCTCGTGTTGGTAAACCAGTTGGAGCAACTGAGAACTTCAAACTAACGGCAACTGAGAAGTTCCAAGCACATAGACATGTCTTGATTAATTGCACTCAAGTTGAGCCTTTCATACGGTAAGAATTGTACACTCACATGTATGTTATTCGATCTATATCTTTCGTAACATTTCTCACTTTCATTTGACTAACGCCTTTCCATTATTAATTGCAGGGAATTCAGAAGTCATGTCAAGCGTCAGCTCAGGATCCGTACACAGACATCCTCGGAAGTTGATAGGAGGGTCCACAGAGAATTCCCTGGCTGGTTTGCTCGCAGAATACTAAATGACCACAACCCACACTCACCGGATTTCAGAGCTCTCGCAATCGGCCCTCTTGATCATGCAAAACGGTTTACAGCATACAATGTCAATGGTTTTAAGTTTTGCACGGTTTCACGGGATCAGGGATTGCAAACACAGAATTCGGGTGTTTATGGCACATTTGGGACAAGGAGTTATGCGAGCAGCAGTGACGCCAACATGCAGTTCGGAGGCGTCCCTTACTATGGCAAGCTTCTTGATGTGGTCGAGCTTAATTATCAAGGCCGTTTCACCGTGACGCTGTTCAAGTGTTTGTGGGCAAATACCACGACTTCTCGGGGACTGACAACTGACGACCTAGGGATCACATCAGTCAATTTCTCACGCCCGATTCATACTGGTATTTCTCAAGATGATGAGCCATATATTCTAGCTTCAGAGGCACATCAGGTTTATTATGTCGAGGACGAGCGGCATAGGGATTGGTACATGGTCGTTCATTTAAAGCTAAGAGACCTTTACGACATGGGTGAAGGCGATAACATCGCCTACGAGAGTGAGCCATTTCAGCCAGCTGATTTTGAAAACTACTTCCCTGAAGGCGATGACAATTTACCTCTACTGCGGTGAGTTTTTTTAAGTCCACGTCATTTCAATTAAATTTTTTAAATTTAATAATACATCAATAACAATAATTTTTCTACAAAATTTCTGTAGGGATGGCGACGATGAGTGATCAAATTCAATTGTAAAGAATTTGTCTTTAAAAAAAATGCAAAAAATTTGTGTTAAAATAAAATGTAAAAAAAATTAAAATAATATTTGTAGAATTCAAGTGTAAAAAATTTTTATTTACAAAAAATGCAACAAATTTGTGTTAAAATTAAATGTAAAAAAAATTTTAAAAAAAAAATTAATATAATATTTGTAGCGGTTATTAAACCGCTACAAAAAAATAAATAACCTCTACTAAATAATAACCGCTACATTAACCGCTACAAATAATTAAACCGCTACAAAATATAAATAACCGCTACTAATTAGTAACCGCTACATTAACCGCTACATTAACCGCTACAAATAATACGTGAATCCCTATAAATACCCTTATCACAACTCATTTCAAACACTCCCCAATTTCTTTTCACCTTACCCTTCTTTCATTTCCTCTCATTTACAATTTCTTTCGTATGAGTAGAGGAGCTGAATAATACGATCAAATATGGTAACAACATTTTCAATTTCTTTTAGAATACTTCTTTCCTTTCTATAAAATTTATTCTAAACATCTTTTTTTCTACATATATCTTAACTCTATCTCATTTTCATCTATTTTTCATATACAATTACATTATATTATAAAACATAATAATTCCTTATTACCTAACTATCGTTAATAATATTATTAATATAATTTTATACTAATCATATTCAATTACATTTTTTCTTTTTAATTTATTAATAAGTTAAACTATTAAATAATAAACTAATTGAAATAGATAAAATAATAACAAATTAAACTAATTAATATAATATTGAAAAAAAAGAAAAATATCAACGGAAGTTTTTTAAAAAAATTTTAAATATTTGTAGCGGTTATTAAACCGCTACTAAATAAGGCGCCTTTTTAAAGATATATTTAAATTTTTTGGCGGCAAATTTGAATTTCATGAAATTAGTAGCGGTTCTAAGAACCGCTACTAATTTCATGAAATTCAAATTTGGTAGCGGTTTCTTAACCGCTACAAATAAAAAATTCTTTTTTTAAGACTGTAAATAAAATTTTTTATATTTGTAGCGGTTATATAACCGCTACAAATATCTCTTGATTTTGTAGCGGTTACTATTAACCGCTACAAATTTTGTAGCGGTTATTTTTGATTGAGTAGCGGTTTTATATAACCGCTACAAAACCTCTTGCAACGTACGATTTAGTAGCGGTTTTTATAACCGCTACTAACCTAGTTTGTAACGGTTAGAACCGCTACGAATACCTATTTTTAACCGCTACTAAATCACGTTTTTTTTGTAGTGTATATACTCCAATTTATAATATAAAACTCTTTTAAAAGAAAAATTTTACTTATAATAATTAATATTTTTTTTTATCTTTTTATGTAATTAATGTTTAAATATAACTTGTTATATTTCTTTTTTCTTTTAATACTTTATTTAATATGAGTAAAAAAAAATTCAGGACGAGTTTAATTACTATTTTTTAATTCTTGATGAATGAATACCCACACGTGCACATGCGTATGTCATCCTCAATACTGTTAAAAACTTTTTACGGAAGGCAGACCCACGTGGAGAGAGAATGAAGGAACGCGCAACAGGCGACAGCTGCAAAGGATCCATGTGTACCTCTAGAATCATCTATACATAAGCTACCTACCTAATTACATATTTAATATCTTAATCTCACGTTCTGGTAGGTTATTATTGAATTGATTTGATTTTCTGTTTTGTGATGAGAGTGAATATTATATATATAATCATATGCTCAGCATTTTCAATATTTTTCACATAAGAAAAACCTTAATTTTTATAAGTTCTTCTATAAAATTCAATAACTTTCTAACTCTACTCCTACTTAACATACTTCTATATAACAACATATAAAAATAAAGTCAACATAATAATAAATAAAGAATTAAATTGTATATTTATCTCAAAAATTTAAAGAAAAATCCTATTAAAAATCTTTTAAAATCACTAAATCTTGTATCAGGCCTATAAATTTAACAAATTTTAAATCATGACGAGCTGCCCAATTTAGAATTTTAAAACTGAGTCATTTGACCTAAATGGACTATCTTTACAAGCACAACAATAAGAAATTTTACCATTGCATCATCCAGACGTTTCTTGCAATCGTCTTTAGAAAGGTCTATGGTGCACTGAGTCAACCCTTAAATTGTCATAATATTCCACTCTTCAAGCTTTAACTCTCCTACCGCATACATCTTAGGGCCGTAAACTTACAAGCCCTTCGTCTTGTAGTTGAAAGCATCAGGATCACTCAAGTTTGAGTCATCAATGCGGCCAAATAAATATTGGTCACCTTTCTTGTAAGAGCATTGTTTGAGGAGCTCGCTGGTTGCTTTACAGATAAAAGTTTTGCAGTATGAGGGAGAGAACATGGAGAGAAGGAGCAAGAGTGTTTAAAAGTAAAATCACCCAATTCTAAAATTCTAAAATGGGCTACTCATCCTAATTTAAAATTTGTTAAATTTAGAGACCCAATTCTGAATTTAGGTATTTTAAAAGGCTTTTTAATGGGATTTTCCTAAAATTTAATGAGATATGGGATAAAAAACTCTTAGCCTCTATGTTATATATAGATCCAACCATGATACGAACTAGGGTACAAATTTGAGTGGTCCAAAACCTGACTTCCCTCTTGCTTCATTCATGTCAATTGGTGGGATCTTGATGGGAGTGTTTCGGACAGCTTATTTGGCCCTGAAAGCTTTCGAGTGCTTTTTTTTTTTTTTAAACACATATTTAGTAAGTCATAAAACTGTAATTTTATAAGTCCTTTTCACAAGTCAAAATAAAATTTTTTTTTCGTACTTCACTTGTAAATAGTAAAAACCCTTCTTCAAACATAAAATTCAAAAATGCATTTAAGCTAGATTTTGCAGCCTACGAGGTAAAAGCCACGACGTGAAGATGAAAGGGAAAGTTGGAGCTAAAGGATTAACAAGTAAAATTTAGGGAAAATTGTGAAAAAATCCCTCATTGGCAACTTATTTGTCAAATGGGACCTTCACGTGCAGATTATCTTCTACGTGTGCAGAATATCTTCCCTGGTGTACAGATAATCTTCCCTATGTACAAAATTATTCCCTATACGTGTGCAGAAATCTTTCTTACGTGTGTAGAAATCTTTCCTCCGTATGCAGATATCTTCCCTCCATGTGCAAGATATCTTCCCAGGTCCCATTTAGTAAATAAGTTTTCAATGAGTTCTTTTCTAGCAATTCTCCCCAAAATTTACACAAGAACTAAGGGGGAAAAAATTCTGCATGTGGTTGATGGGAATTTTGACAGAAATAGGGGTATTTGTTTGTAATATTAGCCGCAACTTTCATTGAAGAATATATCAGTGGAAATTACAGAAAAAGCCCCAAAATTTTCATTTTGCCAGTTTGGTCTGAAAATCCAAAAATTGTCGTCTCTCACCTCTGGAACAGATTTTTTTTTTCGGTGTCTTACACAGAATTTAGGAAAATCTAATCAGGATATAATCTTGGAGGGATTTTTCCGCAACTTATTGGGGATTTGACGGAGATTTCAAATCACAAAAAAAAGAAATAAAAGGGGCATCGAGAGTCTTCTTGCGGAGAATCCATCGTCACCTTCAAACAAAGACCTGGAAAAAAAAAAAGAGCAAACACCATCGAGAAACAGCGCCTCCCTCTTTCTTTAATCTGTTCCTTCCATGGATTTTGGTTCCCTTGGAGGAGTTGTGGCTATGATAAACTCTCCATAAGAAGCTAAATTCTTTCATGCTTCTTGGAGTATAAAGATTGGTTTGAGATTCAGAGATACATTTAGGAGAGTAATTTGTTTTAATCTTTTGATTTAATTATGTAACGGATTTTCTGAGTTGGGATTTTATGTTATGTGGTTAACTTACTGAGATTGTGAGTTGTTTATCTTAGTTTAGATTGAATAATTGCGTTTTGATTGGATTGTGTGTAGGGTTGAGCAATGGACGGGTTGGGCCCTAACTCGTAGCCCGCCCATTTATTGATACACAAGTATGGGCTACCTCAGCCTGTTAAACCCGCGTTAAATGCACTGGAATATAAATGGGTGGGCTAAACGGGTTATGAGAAAACCCGTTTAGATCTTGACTTTTTTTTTTAAAAAAAATGGTAATAATTATATATAGTTATCAGTCTATTCCATTAAAAAAAATGGTAATAATTATATATAGTTATCAATCTATTCCATTATGATATATTTCTAATATTTAAAGTTTAAAGTTCAACCATTACATTCAAATTATCAATGTCAAGATTCTTGATTTGGGGGTTTTTAATAGCCAATTTTGGACGAGTGCCTCAACTATCTTTAAAGATAAGAAGCTTGTGTCATGCTCATTTATCTTTTCAAAATCAAATCAAACTTAACAAAAATAAAGATGATTCAATATGAAAATAGGAAAGCTTAAATAAAAAAGCATATTTCATCATACCAAAAAAAAACAAATCATAATATGACACCAAGTAAGGTTTATATTCATGATTACCATAAAAGCAAATCATACCAACTGTCATTAGCAAGTTATATGGCTTAACAAAATATAAAAATAATTCATAAGGACCAAAACAATTTAAGAAGCGCAAATGTTGGATCCAAATATGAAATATGACAGAATAAAAGTGCAATGGATTGGTTTCATTAACAGAATTGATTTAAGTTGTTCCAACGTGTTAACTCGTATTCTATTCTCCTGAACACTAAAGCACACCTACCAATTTAACAACAAAGGAAACTTTTGTCTTACTAATTCAGAATATCATCTATAATCAAGTCTGAAAACAACATTTAGTGTTTGGTTGGGCTTATTTTGTTCAAATAAGCACTTATTACGTAAGTCGAGATAAAACTCCTCTCACATACTTATCTCGTATACCGTGAATCACGATTTATAAGCATTTATTGTCCAAAAATAAGTTATTACAAACGAGTACATATATAGATAAGTAACTATACTTAAGCTTGTACAAACTTAATCTCCACATATCTAATTGTAAAATAGAGCATACAACATATATCAATTGTAGGGATAACATATAGCCTGAAGGAATTATAGTAAAAAAAATATCTAATTGATAATAAAATTAAATAGGCGGGCACAGGCAGTCTAATGATGTGCCCATAACGCGCCCATTTAATTTTTAAATGGGCGGGTTTCAACTCACCCCATCATGGGTTTTTTATGGGCAGGTTTAAATAGGCAAATTTTAGATGGGTTTGGGTCGGCCTACCGGGTTGTGACTTGTGAGCAGCTTGCTCAACCCTAATTGTGTGGGTTGACACTTATATTTATATATTCCCTTTTTAGTTTAACATGGTAGTGCTATTTTTTTCATAGTTTGAATGAGTATTATGACTACTTTGATCTTATTTGAATATCTCAGTTGAGTATTAATTGTATAGGGGAAGAAGTTGCATAAATCCAATTCTAAATTGCATACTAAATGGTATTTAATAGTGTATTAAGAAGTAATTATCTAGCTAGAGTTATAGAGATAATCACTAATTAATATCACTAGACTTAGTTAATTGCTAAGGTTTAATTTTTGACTTAGTGAGTAATTTAACTCCCAAATCATTTTGAGCAAGGATAACTTATATTCCATTTTTCTAATTAAAAAGAATTCATCATCAATTTGTTTAAATCAAAATTTCATTAATTATCTCAATAAATTCTCAAAAACATAAAAAAATAGTAGTCTAGATTATTTTCCATTATTAAAAGGAAAAAAAATCAATTTCAAACACATCTTAATATTTTGGTCACTTAGTTTAACTTAAAAATTAAATAAAAGGGTCTTCAAGAAAATATGATCTGAGTTATATACCCTTCACTACATAATTTATTTATTTTAATTTAATCCAAGACGATTAAAGGTTATAAACAACTTATTTTCTTCCATCTCATTGAAGTTGTGAAGAAGCTCGGATTCTCTTTTCCCAAGGGACGATGGACAAGGAATCTCTTCTTGGAGGAGGGAATCTAACTCTGTTCGTAGACGGAATTGGCTTTAGTCCGCTGCCCTCTGTGTCTGTTGCTCGTCCTTTTCTTTAAAACTACACCGTTTTGGTGTAGTTTTAGGTGATGTGACTGATTTTTTTTTTAAAAAATACTCCTTCCGGTCCTAAATATAGGACATAGTTTGTAGTACAATTTGTATTATAAATTATGTCCTATATTTAGGACCGGAGGTAGTAGTTTCTAATATTTTAAAATATTCTTTTAGAAATATCTAGTATTTTAAAATATTTTTAAGTAACATACAATATCCTAAAATAAATTTTAATACTTTTAACCCCTTAAACTATTTTTTCGGTTGTACCCAGTGTGTTAGCAGCCTGAGTGCAATTTTATCCTTAATAAATTTTTTTAGCTATAAAAATTACTTTAAATTATTTTTTGATGCTTTTTTAACCCTTTAAAATATTTTTTCAGTTATACCTAGTGTTTTAAGAGACTGACTACAATTATACCATTATTGTATTTTTCTTAGTAGTAACAAGCACCCAAAACTTAGGATATTGATTTATTGATTTCCACCCACTCTAAAATATTTTTTCAGTAGCAACTAATATTTTAAATTTATTTTTATAGCTGAAAAAATTTATTAAGGATAAAATTGTAATCAGTCTACTAACATACTGGATACAACCGAAAAAATAGTTTAAGGGGTTAAAAGTATTAAAAATTATTTTAGGATACTATATGTTACTTAAAAATATTTTAAGATACTAGATACTTCTAAAAAAATACTTTAAAATACTAGAAACTATTTTTTTAAAAAAAAATTCAGTCTCATCACCTAAAACTACACCAAAACGGTGTAGTTTTAAAGAAAAGGATGAGCAGTGGACACAGAGGGCAGCGGACTGAAGCCAATTCCGTTAAGGGACATGCCAACAAATTTTTAGCCGTGTTGGCATGCATGAATGAGTCAGGGACAATTTTCTTTTAATGAAAATAAATAAAAAGGATTGAGTTACAAGAAAAATAAAATACATATAAGGATGTTGGTATTAGTGGCAGATACCTTGGCCTTTTAACTAGCATGTGAGGAGTGCGATATCTAGGTATGGAGGAAGCTCTGGGTGGGACATACCGACACCTAGCCCCTTTAATTGGAAATTCATAGGGTGGGGCCAGACAACAGGTCTGATATCAGGTAATAAAATAAGGAAAAACGCTATAAACCGGTGGATCCATCGTAATAAAATAGATATAAATGAGGATTGAGTTAAAAATAATGGCAAACTATTACGGATTAATTCATTAATTTTTCCTATATTCAGTATTCACTAATGATATTGTGATATATTGGAAGAATCTGAACATGAAAGAGCTCAAGAACTTATTGGAAGGATAAAGATTGAGCGGAAAATTCTGATTGTACTCTGTGACCTCCATAAGGAGCTTGACTTGGGTAAGGTAGGAATTCCGTATGGTTCAGATCACACAGGTTGCAAGATAATACTCACTTCTACAACTGAAGATGTGCTATCCAACCGCATACATACCCAAAAGAATTTCAGCATCGTCTGATGATTGTATTTGTTGAAAATGATTTCAGCTTTTTGTCGAGTGTTTCCTATTTTCTAATAATATATGTTGTAAAAGGCGTATTAAATGTTTGCTATGAAATAGTTTGTTTGCTGTGAGTTTTGAATGAAATAAAACCCTAAAATTGGGGTGATGAACATTCCCCTGCTCATCTTTTAGATGTGCAGGGAATGTGGATCCTATCAAAATGGGCTGACTTAGTCTTTGATCTCAAACTTAAGTCATTGTACCCAAAATTTAAACATTTTCTCAAGAACTTAAGGTTGGGGCGAAAGTTAGAAGAATTTTTTATTTAAAAAATTATTTTAAAATCTAGGGTTAAGGGACGAAAATAATAAAATTTATAAAAGGGTGCAACAGTGACAACCTTATTAAATTAGTGAACTCTGACCGTGAAAAGGAAGAAATTTGACTGCGAATGGTGATGTGGATGGTGACTTGGGTCTCTTATATGCCACATGTCAATCTCTGTTGTTGACCAACAGACTGACTTGTAAATAAGGGGTAAAATCACCCAATAAAATCAAGGAAAACAAAACGAAACTGAAATATGCCCCAGAATAAACCCAAGTCTGCCGACATTCATATTGGAGACCCAATATCTTTGTCAGCGAGAGGTTCAAATGCAAAACTGAAACAGAGACATTAGCGAGAGATTCAAATGCGAAACTGAAACGGAAACGTTCAGATGGAACTCTAAATCTGAAATGGAGACAATCAAACCGGAGACCGCTTCTAGATCTTCAAACGCGAGAGGTAGATGAGCGATAGCGAGGAACTTGGTCGAATTGAACCCTAAATCTGAAACAAACCAGAAAAAGATCTCATTGCAATCATGGTACAGATACTCAACTTTCTTTGAATATATTCTGACAACACCAAGAATAGAGTCAAAGTTCATTTCATATCGCAAGATCTTATCTGCATAAAACAGCAAAATGAAAAAAAAAAGAATAGATATAAATCCAAATTTAGTCCACAAAGCTCTATGAATTTTTCATGATAGAATTCAGCATAGTTCGCCAGTTGAATTAACATGTACATGCTGAAGCAATAATGTAGCTTCTTGAAGAACATCTCAAATCCTGTGTATGATCAAACTATTAGATACGATTTTATACAAATTTGTGCACTTGGAGGGACGAATATATGCGGATTTTTATACAAATTTGTGCATTTGAAGCAATAATGAATGCATGCAACAGGGTTAGGCAAATGAGAATGAGTTTATCGGGTTTGTTGCTTATAATTGACAACTTCAGGTTCCTCCCTCTTTACGAGGCAATATATTACGTCAAATATCAGCAAGCCTGCTAAAAATATGCCTCGAACTATACATTCATTCTGGAATATGACCTAGTTTGGTTTAAAGGGTTTTTCTTGTTTACCACATCTCCGAGAGTTGGGGCTACACGGGATCAAAGATGGATGATTATTGCTTTTTGTTTGCCATTGTGGAGATCCAAGGATATGATATAAATGACAATGCTCTGGTTTGGACAGAGAAATTTAGAGCATCTCTTGTAATTGAAAGATTTTTAGATTTGATATTTGTTGTTGTAAAAGGAGCTACAATTATGCCTCTGAACCTTGTAACTGTCCCAATTTTGAAAAAACCAGCACATAAATATATATTGACATATTCACACAGAAACATCACGCTCCTCTGTTATCAATATCTCCAAACAGAACATGGTTCCTTCTTACTGCTGCCTGGGATAAATCGGGCATCTCACATTCACCTGGAGAAAGCCTTAGAAAATCACAACACACCCCCATACCCATGTTACAAATAAAATTCCCATGGCAAATCTAAACTTAATCTCCCCCTTATTTCACTTTCATTAACCTCAAGCTCTTCACATAGCCCGTCACCACCCTTCCTACTTCGAAGCATCACATTCACATAATCTTCCTCCAGACTGTGTCGTCGCATCAAAACAACCCTCCTCTTGTAGTTTCCCAACGTCAAGCTAGCGGATGAGGCCATCGTCTTCCCTCTCGACTGCAATCTTTCAACCACCTTCATTCAATCTTTCACACACGTTACAATTCCCTCTCAACTATGAAGATGGTTGGTGTCGCCTTTAATGGAGACACCTACAAATTTAACCTTCTCCACCTCCCACGTCTCAATTTCTCTTTGCCCATTCAATTCCACCTGTGCAGCAACGTGTTACAGGAAACAGTAAAATTCACGGACGTTTGGTAGAATAAACAGAGTTATCACTGTTGCACCGTTTTATAAACTTTATAGTATTTTCACTCAAAAAAAAAGTTTATAATGATGGGTGTATTTTTAGGAAAAGTTTGTGGATAATTTTGCCTTATAACCCTAAAATCTATAATAAAGTTAATCTTTTAACTCTCAATCTTTTTTTAAAAAAATATTTTAAAATCATTAGTTAAATATCTTAAATCTAGACTGTGTCGACTTGCTTTAATAACTTGCCACAGGGTAGGTCTTGCTCTTTTCTTCCTTGTCCTGTAGTCCTTCTTTGTCAGCTTCTGTTAACATATTTGGTTTTGTATTGAATTGGTTTTGATTTTCTGTTGTGATGAGCCTGAACACTTTTCACATGCTTCATTTATGTCAACTTCTGCGATGCCTCTCTTCTTCACGCCTTAGGAAAATCATGTTTCTTCAAGTCCCCAACAACCTTCTTTTTATTGTTTCATTTATCTCCTTAAGAAAAGTACTTCTTTGTTACAGTATTATTAGTCCTCTAGGGTCCTTCTCTGTCAGGCTCTGTCTAATCAGGAAGCTGCTTTGCAATTTCTTGGATTTTTCTCCCCTTCATACTCTGTATAATCACGAAGCTGCATTGAGATTTCTTGGATGTTTCTCCCCTTCATATCATACTACGTCAGGAAGCAAGTTTATGGGATCCAAAGTTAAAATTATAGGATTCACTTCTACAACTGAATTAAAAGATAAATTTCATGGTCTGATTCTCTTCACAATTAAAAGATTCAGCCTTTTCATAATAAATATTATGTATTTTAAGGGCATATATTATAAGTTTGCTCTTTTTTTCCCTTCATATATAGGATTATGTGTCATGGTATGTGTGGGTTGCCTTATGTAGTTTTGCTTAGTTTCCTGTGCATAACTTGGAAGAGTGAACGTCGAAGAAGTTTTTTTATGCAATCCATTAACCAAAAAAATTAGTACTTGATCCGTTCTAATTAGTGAGTGTTTGTATTTCTCAATTGTCATCATAATGAAAACTAACTGTACTTCTCATCTCTATATGGGATCAGAAGGATGATCTTTAAACTTGAACTTGTTCACTAATTTAGGACATGAGGTTCCTACCTCAGGTTCCAAGTAACAGGTGATTGATCTTGGTTTGTGATTCAGACTATCTATTTTCTCTTGGTTTCACTGCATAAACGAAAGCCAAGAGACTAAACTACAGCACAGAACTAAAATATTCCCTTTTTTTTTGCCAACTGTGACACCCTTACTTAGTTTGACCTGCAGTAGAGTATTAATGTGTGATTCGGTAGGTAACATAGGAATAGCATAAATATACTGATAATATGTGCATGATTACAGAAATTCCCCATAGGGATTCATATTTGATAATTACAATTCATATAGCCGTGTAGGGCTACTTGGGCGTCTGAACTCGTTTCAGTGAAATGGAGACATCTTCCCGTCCTCGTTGCACCACTGCTTTCCTCCCATACATGTTCTCTTCTTTGTTCTCAGCATACCTTCTGTCTTCACCTATCTAAATTGTTGGTAGGAGAGAGTGAGATTCAAGAGAATCTCAGTAGGAAACAGATACCATATGCTATGTGTATGACATGTTAGCTTTAACTAGATATATGCCTCACAATGACATTTCTGCATGTTCAATGTTTCATGCAACAACACTATGGCCACAGTGAAATAAAAAACAGAGCTTCATTTATTCAAATATGCTCTACACAATCAAGTAAAGCAATCACATACATCATTATACAAGCAAATATATCAAATACATCCAAGCAAGGTAAGTCTCCTACCTTAGGCCTTTTCCACATCGAAACGTGTGCCTCGATTTACGTACCAATCCCTCGGGTTCTCAACTTAGTCATAAAATGTCAAATGTACAAGAATTAGGTTAAAACCCATTCATATATCATTTTAGGCATTTTTATAGTGTTTATAATGGTTATATTAGCCTATGGTGAAAATTTACCAAAATGCCCCGAGGAGACGGGCCGGCCTGGCTATACCTGATCTGGCTATACTTTTCCCGAAATTTTAACATAGGCTATTCTGACATATTTCCGCATAAGGAATCCATTTTCGGATTTACAATTGCCAAATTCACTGCCAATGGACAAAAATGCCCTTGGTAGCCTCTATTTAAGGGTTTCAGGGGCGTTTTCGTAATTATGTTTTTTCAAACTTTTTTGAAAATGTGAATAACTGTAACCCCACCTAATTTTCACTTCTGAACTCAATGGAGCCATCAAATCATTAAAAATCCAACTCTAAGGCCCTCTAACAGCTCTGGCCGAAATCCTCAGGTACTTCAGAAAAAAATTGGGGTTTTTTCGGTTTTGGCTCAGTAAACACGTTCTTTTATACTCCTAACCACTTTATTAATTATCTCATTAGGTTAAAACTACCATTTAGTACCAATTTGGGCAGCATAACACCTAGGCATACACATTTCCAAAATTTAAAACCAAGGATAATCCGATAAAATTTCACCAATTAAATTGTCCACAGCAGTCAGAATAGTCAATATACTAAGGTTTGGAAGTTACCTCAAGCTCCCCTTAACTTTTTCTCAAGGTAGCTGAACCCTAGCTCATTCAACACAAGAAATTGAGCTTCCAAACCTTAAATTATATAGAAGAGTAACTTAAGAACAGAGTTATACACGTTAGGAGCTAAATTATCAGAAAAATCGGCTTACCTTATGATTTTTCTTCTCTTTTCTCTCTCTACAAATCCACACGCACTCTCTCTATATTAAGCTGTGCAACATGACGGAAATGGGAGGAAAATGAAGATAGGAAATATTTAATAGTCCATGCTTATGTCATCTTTAAGTATGCTTATGTCATAAATTCCGATTTTCGGATTTTTTTGGGTAGATTTTTGCCTAATCTTTGAAAAATCATAACTAATTCTAGAAAAATTGAATTGAAGTGATTCCAAAAGCTATAGAACCCTTATTGAGTCTAGTTTCAAGGAAAAATATATCCTTTTGCTAATTAGAAGCATATCATTCCCAGATTTTTAACCTTTGGAAGCTATTCCAGAAACTTTCCAGTTTTTATAGGTTAATTTCAAAAATTCATAACTCTTTGTATATAGCTTCAAATGATTCATATGACCTATCAAATTAAAACTTAGGATGCCTACTTTCTTCCTGTAAAATTTTATAATTGTTGAGCATCATTTGATCAACGAAATGTATTGCACAAAAACAGTGTCTCACAAGAAGCAATGAAACGGAATGCACTTGTAACTCCAACAAATTCCATTTTTGTATACAAATTTCCCATACTCTTTAATTTATCATTTTATTCCCTTTAATACCTCACAGATATAAGAAACGTTAGGGAATAAGTTCTAAACACCTGCTAAACCGGGGCTTAGCAGTCCGTTTAATTTAGGCTTATTCCCAAGCCTCCAGTCCCAAAATTCGGGATATTACACCAACAAAGAACCAAAATATTCCATTGCTAAATCTTTGGTAGAGCGAAGGGAAACTAGATATAGTTGAGTTAAGCCATCTTTGATTGATAAAAATCAGTTGAACTCATGTTGTTTCTCCATTAATGGGGGCTGTTCTAGCAGTTTCCAGAATTGTTGGCCTTTATGCAATTTGGCATCTTCTTCTTCACCATGTTTTTCCGAGCAAACTCACATGGACAAGCCACAAACTGAAGATGAGAGAAGCAGAACGAAAGTGTTAGCCGGTTGTCCAATGGCAAACAACCTTGCACCTTACTCAAAACGTCAATAAATGTTATTCATTGCACAAATATTAAACGAAATCATTGTTTCAATTTAATTTCTCACATTCAAGATATTCCCACTCAATATTAAAAGTTCGAATTTTCTGTCACCCTTATATGAGGAAATCGGTTTCACACCCAACATTCTCACAGTCTTGAATCTAGTTACAAACAGAAGAAAATAATTTATCAATTAAAAATCAGCTTAATAATCCGAATTAAATGAGTAACTTTTACATCGAAGAACATAGCGGTTGTTGAGAGTGTTTATGAGAAGAACACGTGTATTAAGGACAATAACTCTAAACAATTATTTCTTAACAGCACCCATAGAAAAAGCTATAAACTACCATATATGGAAAGGATAAGCTCAACGGGATCCGCTTTGCTTATATTGTTGCACCACTTGTAAGATAGAACTAGCTGTTTGTATTAAGGAGAGCAGAACGAGCAGAAATCCAGCAACAGAAGCAGCAATTTGCCAAGGAGTGTTGCAATAATCATGCCTCAGAGTGGCCTTCATGTAATTCAAAGGACTTTTACAAAAGGCATCCAAGTCCTCGCAGATATTTGCGTAATCAGAGTTGAAATTTACATGTGTGACGTTCTTACAAAGATTGTTGAATAAGTTGGCCACAGATTTGGTGTCTCCTAGCCAATTAATGATGATTCCCTCGTGAACTAAGAGATTCACATCTGTGCTTGTGTTGATAAGAAAGTCCATAATTGCAACATAGTCCGTTATAAAAGAATCTGAAGGATAGTGACACTGCTCTAAGGCCACTAGATTGCGAAGCAAAGTTTCAGTGGAATCATCCACTCTCAATTCTGGTATTTCGAGAACTGGTTTTGAAAATTTGAAGCCTAGTATGCCTGGGTTTGTACTTTTCCTAAATGTCACCCCTGCTTCAGCTAACTCAGTTGCACTCTGAAGACGTGTGATTGCTTCGGACGATCTCTCTGGTTGAGTACTCGATGGTGGTAAGTAAAATGTTCTAATCAAATCTGTGAAGTGGCGAATGGTAACACCTCGAGGGTCCAAGTTATTGTTGTTATAATAATTGAAATAGTCAAAAGTAAGACAAAGAAATGAAGGATTACCCATATCATTAGTCACACTAGTGGCAAGTGGAAAAACCCAACTGAATAGCCTCTCAAGATCTGGAAAAGGGAGCTGATTCTCAAGTAAGAGCAAATCCATTCTTACCGTAGTGGCTAGCCATGGTTTTAACATAGTAACATCGTCCCACAGATCATAAAAGGACCTCCAAAATAGCTCAAATATAAAACAAGAGTCCAATAGAATCACCTTTACAAGTTCCTTATTGCTAAGCTGAATATGCTCTGAGTAATGACGACGAACACTGGGCTCAATCTCTTCTACAAAGCTGACCAGTTGGTCTAAACTTATGGTGCTGGAAATTCTCTGACAAAATTTGTTGAGATACAGAGACTTATACTCGTCCATATTTTTTAGTGTGGAATGCCTATAGTGAAAGGGGCCAATAGAAACCACCTTTGGGATAAAGCTGTCTTCATTCGGCCTGCGTATATCGTTGGGCACCCTATAGATGCAGCAGCACTCAGCAGTCATGACTGTTTCAGCATGCTGCAGCAACGAGGTCATTTCAATCACAATATCGTTGTGATTGCCGGTTTCCATTTAAAGGGGGAGAAGAAAAGCGAGAGAGAAATCCACAAGAGGCAATGAAAGAGGAGGATTGCAGTAGTAGTTCCGAGATCAAATGGTTGAAGGGAAGAGGAAAAAAGGTTGGTGACATTTCCGAGTCATGGCAGTGCTATATATATATTTCATTTCCTTCGTTTATTTTAACCAATTTATCATAATTAATTAAAAAAAAGATAATTAACTCATTAAATTTAGGGAGAATTGCTGATAAATATCTTTTTGGCAAATTAATTGCTGAATGCTACCATTGCACATAACGGAAGATGTTTTGCACATAACGGAAGATTGCTTGCACATTTATACGGAAGACTTTTGTACACACGGAAGATGATTTGCACAAAACGGAAGATCGCTTGCACACACGGAAGATCACTGGCACGCTTGGTAGCAATCAGCAATTAATTTGCTTCCAAAGTATTTTTCAGCAATTCTCCCTTAAATTTATTATAAATTAAAAAAATTTATAATTTCATCCATATTAAATGAGATTTAAAAAAAAAAAGAAATATAACAAGTTATATTTAAACATTAATTATATATGTAAAATTGATAAAAAAATATTAATTATTCTTTAAATGATTTATATTATAAAGTAAATCATTCTTGAAACAGTAGCAGATCAGTAGGTGTAATGCGGTGGTTGTGGTGGAGTCGTTAGTATTTCTTTTTGATTAATTAAGTTGCTTTTGACTAGTTGATTAGTTTCCTTTTCGTTGTAGCTTCATTATGCTGTTTGTTTTCATGATTGTGTTTCCTTCCTAAATTAGTATAAATTGGAAGCATTCAGACTTGTAAGCATTCAGATTTGAAATGAGAAATTGAGTGTTTGGTTTCTGAACCATTTTGGTACCAGAGCCTTGTTCCAGAGGGAGAGAAAATGAGAGAGTGAGGAATAGGTTGAGAGAAAAAAATGTTGGAGAAACAGGGTGTGCGAACTCCATCCTACCGACTTTTTTTCAGAAATCTGACCTCGCCATCGTGTTCGGAAGGTCCCAAAACCCGGGACAAGCTTCGGCCACTTCCCTGAAACGTCTCCACGCGCTCTCGCACGCCACGCTGGAGACGATTACGTCAGCATCCACGTCACCGACACGTCAGCAAGTCCTGTCCAGTCACCGACAGCTGGTCCACTCGCTGGCTGCCACGTGTCACATAACGCCATGTCATCATCACAGACAGCTCTGCCACGTCATCCGTACAGTCATCGGCCACGTCAGCGAGATCTGCTGAGTCAACGGCAGATCATCCAATAGCTGAGCGCCACGTGTCACCCTTGCCACGTCAGCATTACGGTCAGCCAGAATTTATGTTAAAAATACATTTTTAGCCCTAAATTCTACTAAAATTACGGTTATACCCCTGAACTTTCTGAAATTACATTGTGACCCCCAGATTCTGCCAAAATTACATTTAAGACCCCTAAACTTTTTGAAATTACATTTTTGACCCCCATATTATACCAACATTGCATTTCAGCCCCTGAACTTTCTGAAATTAAATTTTGACCCCAGATTCTGCCAAAATTACATTTCAGACCCCTGAACTTGCTGAAATTACATTTTTGACCCCCAAATTTCTCCAAAATTACACTATTGCCCCAAATTTCCTGTTTTACCCCTGACTTTTCTCTAAACACAAATCCTACCCTTACCCTTACCCTTCCGCCTTATACCTAATAACTGCGTACTTAAGTCACAACCTGTCAAAAACAAAATGCCTCTAAGACGCAGGAATAGACATGAGATTAAGATAGAGGAAATGAGACACCGGATACAAGAACTAGAAGCTACTATAGCAGAACAGCAAGCCTTGCTCGAAACTCGTAGAGAGCACTCAGAAGATGATTTGAATAGCCACAGTTCGTCATCCCCTGACTATCGTCATCGTCCTCGACAACAACAATTCTGCTTTAATGATATTAAGGTAGACATACCTGAATTCGAGAGAAGACTCCAGCCGGACGAATTCATCGACTGGCTACAAACTGTTGAACGAGTCTTTGAGTACAAAGAGATTCCTGATGAGCAGAAAGTTAAAATTGTCGCAACAAACTTAAGAAACATGCCTCCATATGGTGGGAGAATCTCAAAAAAATGCGTGAAAGAGAAGGAAAGAGTAAGATACGTATGTGGGATAAGATGCGACACGAACTCTCACGTAAGTTTCTTCCCAAAAATTATTATCAAGATAATTTCCTTCAGTTACATAATCTCCGCCAAAGGGCTATGTCTATAGAGGAATATACGAGGGAATTTGAGAAACTTATGATGAAATGTGATATACAAGAAAGGGAGGAGCAAACAATAGCTCGTTATCTCGGAAGGTTAAATACGAATATCGCCCATCCAGTACAACTCCAGCAATACTGGACTCTGGACGACGTCATTCGTTTAGCCATCCGTATCGAGAAGCAGTTGCCCAGAAGGCCTCTGTACCAACCGTCTTCCTCAACTAGAATTCCTTTTGATGGGCGTAAGCCACAAATGCATCATCCTAGCTCTTCAAGCACGCCTCCACCAAAGGCTGCTAGGGAATTCAGTTCTAAAGCACCTAAGTGCTTCAAATGCCAAGGGTTCAGTCATATCGCTTCTAACTGCCCTAACCACAGAGTTGTCACCGTTATTGAAGGGGAAGCTTCTGTAGTATTTGAAGAGGAAAGGGAGCCTATGCCTGAAACAGAACCAATATTTGATGATGAGCCAGTATTTGATAAGGAAGTTACTCTTGCTTATCACGGTGAATCACTTGTGATTAGGAGAAGCCTGCATACAGCAACTGTGAAAGAAGAGCCTTGGCTACGTCACAACATTTTTCATACTTGTTGCACTACTCAAGGTAAAGTCTGTGACATTATTATTGATAACAGAAGCTGTGAAAATGTAGTTTCCAACTATATGGTAGAAAAGTTGTAACTACAGACGCACAACCATCCGTGCCCTTACAAACTCCAATGGCTTAACCAGGACAGCGAGGTAAGAGTTTCAAAACGATGCCTTATTACTTTTTCCATTGGTAAAAGGTATCATGATGAAGTTTGGTGTGATGTTGTTCCTATGGATGCCTGTCATCTTCTTCTGGGGAGACCTTGACAATATGATGGACACGTTCTGTATGACAGTCACGCAAACACATATTCCTTCCAGAAGGATGACGTGAAGATTCAGCTCGCACCTTTGCCTCCTGATAAACACAATAAAGGCAAAAATGAATCCCAGCCATTAGTGTCTTTAGTCAAGAAGGTGACCAAAACAGAAAGCCAAGTCATGGGCTTTTTTCTATTGCTCGAGGCAAATAATGGAACTGCCATTCCACCTGAAGTACAGCTATTGTTAGATGAGTTTCCTGATGTGATTCTAGATGAAATTCCGTCAGGATTACCACCCATGCGAGACATTCAACATGCTATGGATTTTATCCCAGGAGCAGTAATTCCTAACAGGCCAGCTTACAGAATGAGTCCTCAAGAACATGCTGAAGTTCAAGGCCAAATTGAAGAATTGCTGAAAAAGGATTGATACGTGAAAGTGTCAGCCCTTCTGCCGTACCTGTACTCCTAGTTCCCAAGAATGATGGAAGCTGGAGAATGTGCATAGATTGCGGCGCAGTCAACAAGATCACAATTAAGTATCGGTTTCCGATACCCAGGCTTGATGACATACTCGACCAGTTATATGACGCTACTACTTTCTCTAAGATTGACCTTCGTTGCGGATACCATCAAATCCGAATTCGCCCTAGAGATGAATGGAAGACAGCTTTCAAAATAAGAGATGGGTTGTACGAATGGAATGTAATGCCATTTGGGTTGACAAATGCTCCTAGTATATTTATGCGCCTGATGAACTAGGTCCTTCACCCTTTCATTGGCAAGTTTGTTGTTGTTTACTTTAATGACATTCTTATCTACAGCAAGAGCCTAACGGACCATTTGGAGTATTTACGACAAGTGTTGCAAGTTCTTCGAGAATAGAAACTTTATGCTAATTTGAAGAAGTGTACTTTCTTGACAAATGAAGTCATTTTTCTGGGTTATATTATCACTGCAGAGGGTGTACGGGTTGATCCAAGCAAAATTGAAGCCATTAACAGTTGGACAACACCGCAATCCATCCAAGAAGTCAGAAGTTTCCATGGATTAGCTTCCTTCTATAGGCGATTCATTCGAAACTTTAGTTCCATTGCAACACCCCTCACAGATTGCATCAAGGGAGACAAGTTCCAATGGACAGAGAAGGCTCAGAGAAGTTTTGAAGAACTGAAGAAACGCTTGACAGAAACTCCTGTGCTAGCCCTTCCTAATTTTGAACAAGTGTTTGAGGTCAGTTGTGACACCTCTAACACTGGAATTGGTGCCGTCCTGAGTCAAGAAGGCCATCCAATTGCTATCTTCAGTGAGAAGCTTAATGAAGCTAAGCTTAAATATTCCACCTATAATAAGGAATTTTATACTATTGTTCGTGCTCTACAACACTGGAGTCATTATCTCTTAAGTAAAGAGTTCATAGTCTTTTCTGATCATGAAGCCCTAAAGTATCTGAACTCTCAGCAGAAGATCAGTCATAAACATGCTCGTTGGAGTGAAATTTTACAGTCTTATCCATTTCTAATTAAACATAAGGCTGGAATTTTAAACTCAGTAGCTGATGCTCTTAGCCGTCGATATGCATTACTAGCAACAATTTAAGCCAAAGTTGTTGGGTTTGAATGCGTCAAGGAGTTGTACTAGGATGATCCAGATTTTCGCTGGAACGTGGGAAGCGACTGTAAGACAACCTTTCCACCAATATTATAGACATGATGGGTTTTTATTCCGAGGCAAAACCCTGTGCATTCCTCAGTGCTCTTTGCGGGAGGCAGTAATCTGGGAAGCTCACGATAGAGGTTTAGCCAGTCATTTCGGCAGAGACAAAACTGTTGCTTTAGTCAAGGAAAATTTCTATTAGCCAAGACTTGAACGAGATATCAACAGGCACATACAAAGATGCAGAATATGTCATTTGGCCAAAACCAAGGGTCAAAATACAGGATTATACATGCCTCTACCAGTCCCAGAAGCACCATGGGAAGATGTAAGCATGGATTTTGTGCTTGGATTACCACAAACTCAGAGGCAAAAAGATTCTGTCATGGTGGTTGTGGATCAATTTTCAAAGATGACCCATTTTATTCCTTGTTAGAAGACTAATGATACTGTGCAAGTTGCTGAACTATACTTTAAAGACATTGTTCGTCTCCATGGCATTCCAAAGACTATCACGTCTGATTGTGATGTTAAATTTCTTAGCCACTTTTGGAGAACTTTCTGGAAAAAGATGGGTACTAAACTTCAATTTAGTAGTGCTAGTCACCCTCAAACGGACGGACAAACAGAAGCTATAAACAAGATTCTTGGCAATCTTCTACGAAGCTTTATTGGAAAGAATTTAAAGCAGTGGGATCTTATCCTTGCTCAGGTTGAATTTGCTTATAACAATTCAATCAACCAAGCCACTGGAAAGTGTCCTTTTGAAGTTGTTTATGGCACCAGACCTCTCAATCCATTCGACCTGATTCCTTCAGCTGGCAAACAGTATTACAGTGCAGATGCAGACCAAAGGGCTGAAGAAATCAAGAAACTACATAAGCAGGTTCGAGATAGGATTCAGAAGCAAAATTTGAAAATCAAAGCACAAAGGGACAAGCATCGAAAGCAGCAAATTTTTAATGTAGGAGACTTGGTTTGGATGCATTTGAGGAAAAAATGTTTTCCTAAACAGCCGAACGCCAAGCTGTCTCCTCGAGCTGATGGTCCATTCAAGATTGTGCAGAAAATTAACAATAACGCCTACAAAGTGGAATTGCCTGGTGCCTACGGTGTTTAAGCCACTTTCAATATTGCAGATCTATCTCCGTATATTGATGACGTTGTTGATTCCAACTCGAGGACGAGTCCTGTCCAACCCCGGGAGGATGAAACAGTAGCAGACCAGTAGGTGTAATGCGGTGGTTGTGGTGGAGTCGTTAGTGTTTCTGTTTGACTAATTAAATTGCTTTTGACTAGTTGATTAGTTTCTTTTTCGCTGTAGCTTCATTATGCTGTTTGTTTTCATGATTGTGTTTCCTTCCTAAATTAGTATAAATAGGAAGCATTCAGACATTATAAGCATTCAGATTTGAAATGAGAAATTGAGTGTTTCGTTTATGAACCAATTCTTTTAAAAGATTTATATCATGCACAGTGGGGAGTATATATTAATGCTCAAGACTGTTAAAACAGTTTTTACGGAAGGCAGACACGCGTCGAGAGAGAATGAATGAATGCGCTGCAGCTGCAAAGGATACGCGCGTGCCTCTAGAATCACCTATAGGTAACCTAATAACATATTCTTTTCGGATTTTAACACGTAACAAATTTACCCCCTTGATTTCTTTTTATCTTTAATTATTATTGAAGGAGCATTAATTAAAAAAAATAAAAAAATTTGATAAATAAAAAATTTTGTATTATCTTTAAGATCAAGATCAATTCCTCAAATATATATGGGGAGGGAGTAATATCTTATTCTCACGTTCTAAGTCTAACAGGTTATGATTGAATTGATTTTTTTTAGGGAGAATTACAATGAGGTCCCAAGGAAGGAAAAAAATGAAGAAATGGTCCCTATAGATTGCAAAATGAAAAAATGGTCCCATTAACAACTCTAGGAGCCTGTATTGACAACTCGTTAACAACTCCATGAGCCTATATTAACAACTCCATGGGACCATTTTTTCATTTTACAATCTATTAGGACCATTTTTTCATTTCTCTTCTTCCTTGGGACCTTAGTGTAATTCTCCCTTTTTTTTATTCTTGTATTGTGATGAGACTGGATATATTATATTTATGTGTGTTGAAATATGATTTATCCGAGTATCCGACCATGATATGCACTTAGGCTACAAGTTGAAGAAGGCAAAAACCTGACTTCCCTCTTGCTTCATTCAAGTCAATTTGTGGGATCTTTCTCTGCCTCTTATTCCTACAAGCTTGTAAAGCTCAAGTTCCCATCAAAAAGTTTCCTCTCAAGTCCCAAACAACAATAATCCTTTGAATATTGTAGAAAGGTACTCCTCTGTTACCGTTTTGCAAACAACTACAAAATATAATATTTGATCCCATGAAACGAATTCCAATTCCATTTCTCTTTTCTTCATTGAGATCGAAATGCGTGCATGTGTGTGTATCATGAACAAGGGTTTTTCTTTCAACTTAAGTAAGAGATGCTAGGCTTTTCCCAAGTAATTTATCTTGGTTTGTGATTCAGTCCTTGTTATTTCCCCCTTGTTTCACTGCATAAACAAAAGCCAAATTACTACAGAGAACTGAAGTATTCAATCGCAAGCAGCATTGTTTGACAAAGATGGAAAACTACTTTCTCAGCAATTCGAAAGATGTTCCTCGTATTACCCCAAATTCGTGTTCGCACAATTTCCATGCTTTTGATGCTTTGGAATGGAGAAAGCCAATCATGGGCAACGTTATGGAGGCATTAGCTGATCCTAATATCACTTGGTTGGAGTTTATGGCTCAGATGATGAGCTAAAAGACACCCTGCTTCAGCAATTCGAAAGATAATCTATTTGATATGGTTCTGACTGCAACTGTGACAAAAAACCCTGATGTGAAAAAGATTTAAGAGGAGATTGCACGCCAACTAGGGGTGTTCAATAATTTCCCGTCCCGATCTTCCTGTCCCAATCCCGAGTAAATCGGGATGAGAAAATCCCGTCTCGAAAATTTCGGGATCGGGAATGTGATTTCGGAATCGGGAAAAAGTCGGGATCGGGAATGAGACTTCCCGATCCCGAATATATATATATACACATGTATATTTTTTAAAAATATTTAAGAAAATAAGACGAAATATAAAATAAAATGTGAAAATCTCTAACACCCTTAAGGTAATATCTATTCTTTTAGTTTAGTTAATTTCATTTATTATTTATTAAATAATTTTAATTTTTTGTTCTTGTCTTTGTTCTTTTTACGGCTGAATCGATAACTTTAAGCATGTATTGAACTAATTATATATTTATATTAGATTTATTGGGTACAATATGATATTAGACAAATTATATATTTATATTAGACTAAAGGAAACACAACAAAAAATTTAATATAGAGATTTTTTTTTAAAAAAAGAAGAAGCAAATTTGGGATCGGGAAATTCCCGATCCCGATCTCAAAATTTTCCGATTTTCGGGATCAAGAATGAAAATCATTCCCGAACCGAACCACGGCTCACTTTTAATTACAAATCCAAAGATAAAAGAGCCAACGAACTAATTCATAGGATCAAGAACGAGCAGAAAATCCTCATTGTTCTCTGCCACCTTTATAAAGGACAGGACTTGGGAAAGGTACGAATTCTGTATTGTTCAGATCACACAGGTTGCAAGATATTACTCACTTCAACAATTGAAGATGTGCTATCCAGCTCAGCTTGAACCCATTTTAACAGGCTCATAGTGGGCGGAGCCCAAAAGCAACTTCATACTAAAAAACTCCTGAAACCAAAAAAAAAAAAAAAAACTCCAACATATGTAACCCAAAAGTCACTTCATATGTGTGAGAGAACAGAGGAGATCGAGGGGATTAAAATTTTTGTGCGTATCTTATATCTTCAAGCAATGTAATTAAAATTCTTCTTATCGGTATTTTATACCTCATACCAGAGAGATCAACCTTGAAGCCAAATTACTCCATGAATCGGTTTGAAGCCAGTCATTCTGTAAAGGATTTCATTAACTTCCTATCGGTATTTCCAATGCTTTATGTAATTATAAGATTTTATCCCAAAATCAATTCAAAATAAAATTCTTCTCATATACATATTTTATAAATTAGAAAAATTATTTTTCAAGAGCTAACCACAACACACGCTATATTACATTCATGCACAAGGGGATTTTTTTATGGAAAATTGGAAATGTGAATGGAGTGGGTGCGCATTACAAAAGATGGGTCCCTCTGAATTGAAATTATTGACCCTTTGTCGACTTGCTTTAATAACTTGTCACCGGATAGGTCTCTCTCTTTACTTCCTTGTCCTGTGGTTCTTCTCTATCAGGCACTCAGGCTCCGTTATTAATAACTAGTCACACGGTAGGTCTTGCTCTTTATTTCCTTGTCCTGAGGTCCTTCTCTGTCAGGCACTCAGGCTCCGTTATTAATAACTAGTCACACGGTAGGTCTTGCTCTTTATTTCCTTGTCCTGAGGTCCTTCTCTGTCAGGCACTCAGGCTCTGTTATTAATAACTTGTCACATGGTAGGTGTTGCTCTTTACTTCCTTGTGGTCCTTCTGTCAGGCATTCAGGATGTGTTTGGTTTGAGGGGAGGGGAGAAAAGAATGGGAGGGGGAAGGGGCGTAATGAAATTACAATTTTAAATAAAAGAATTTAAAATTTATCCTCTCATTTTTTAAATTTTAGGTTCCCATATAAAATTTATTCTTTCATTTTTGACCCTCTGAATTGAAATTATTGACCCTTTGTCGACTTGCTTTAATAACTTGTCACCGGATAGGTCTCTCTCTTTACTTCCTTGTCCTGTGGTTCTTCTCTATCAGGCACTCAGGCTCCGTTATTAATAACTAGTCACACGGTAGGTCTTGCTCTTTATTTCCTTGTCCTGAGGTCCTTCTCTGTCAGGCACTCAGGCTCTGTTATTAATAACTTGTCACATGGTAGGTGTTGCTCTTTACTTCCTTGTGGTCCTTCTGTCAGGCATTCAGGATGTGTTTGGTTTGAGGGGAGGGGAGAAAAGAATGGGAGGGGGAAGGGGCGTAATGAAATTACAATTTTAAATAAAAGAATTTAAAATTTATCCTCTCATTTTTTTAAATTTTAGGTTCCCATATAAAATTTATTCTTTCATTTTTGACCCTCTGAATTGAAATTATTGACCCTTTGTCGACTTGCTTTAATAACTTGTCACCGGATGGGTCTCTCTCTTTACTTCCTTGTCCTGTGGTTCTTCTCTATCAGGCACTCAGGCTCCGTTATTAATAACTGGTCACACGGTAGGTCTTGCTCTTTATTTCCTTGTCCTGAGGTCCTTCTCTGTCAGGCACTCAGGCTCTGTTATTAATAACTTGTCACATGGTAGGTGTTGCTCTTTACTTCCTTGTGGTCCTTCTGTCAGGCATTCAGGATGTGTTTGGTTTGAGGGGAGGGGAGAAAAGAATGGGAGGGGGAAGGGGCGTAATGAAATTACAATTTTAAATAAAAGAATTTAAAATTTATCCTCTCATTTTTTTAAATTTTAGGTTCCCATATAAAATTTATTCTTTCATTTTTGACCCTCTGAATTGAAATTATTGACCCTTTGTCGACTTGCTTTAATAACTTGTCACCGGATAGGTCTCTCTCTTTACTTCCTTGTCCTGTGGTTCTTCTCTATCAGGCACTCAGGCTCCGTTATTAATAACTGGTCACACGGTAGGTCTTGCTCTTTATTTCCTTGTCCTGAGGTCCTTCTCTGTCAGGCACTCAGGCTCTGTTATTAATAACTTGTCACATGGTAGGTGTTGCTCTTTACTTCCTTGTGGTCCTTTTGTCAGGCATTCAGGATGTGTTTGGTTTGAGGGGAGGGGAGAAAAGAATGGGAGGGGGAAGGGGCGTAATGAAATTACAATTTTAAATAAAAGAATTTAAAATTTATCCTCTCATTTTTTTAAATTTTAGGTTCCCATATAAAATTTATTCTTTCATTTTTGACCCTCTGAATTGAAATTATTGACCCTTTGTCGACTTGCTTTAATAACTTGTCACCGGATAGGTCTCTCTCTTTACTTCCTTGTCCTGTGGTTCTTCTCTATCAGGCACTCAGGCTCCGTTATTAATAACTGGTCACACGGTAGGTCTTGCTCTTTATTTCCTTGTCCTGAGGTCCTTCTCTGTCAGGCACTCAGGCTCTGTTATTAATAACTTGTCACATGGTAGGTGTTGCTCTTTACTTCCTTGTGGTCCTTCTGTCAGGCATTCAGGATGTGTTTGGTTTGAGGGGAGGGGAGAAAAGAATGGGAGGGGGAAGGGGCGTAATGAAATTACAATTTTAAATAAAAGAATTTAAAATTTATCCTCTCATTTTTTTAAATTTTAGGTTCCCATATAAAATTTATTCTTTCATTTTTTTTTTAAATTTTAGATTTCCGTTCAAAATTTAAATACCTTCAACTTAAAAAAAGATAATTTTTCTACCCTCCCATCCCCAAAACCAAACTCACCCTCAGGTTCTGTCATTAATAACTTGTCACATGGTAGGTCTTACTCTTTCCTTCCTTATCCTGTGGTTCTTCTCTGTCATTAATAACTCTCTTTACTTCCTTGTCCTTGTCCTGTGGTCCTTCTCTGTCAGGCTCTGTTAAAATATTTGGTTTTGATTTTCTGTTGTGATGAGCCTGAACAATTTCCACATGCTTCATTTATGTCAACTTCTACGACGCTTCTCTTCTTCACGCCTTAGAATTAGGAACTTCTTCTTTGTTTTTTCACATAACCCAACCCTTTTATTTTATTTTCACTAAGAACGAGTCCCTGACTCGTTTATGCATGCAAACACCGTTAAAAATTTGTTAACATGGCAACAGACAACAGCTTAGTCGAGTTTATGAACAAAGTGAGCCAGCGGCTACCTAACTTTTTTTGTTAATATTTTTTTTAACGGTTTAGTTCAAAAGAGAAAAAAAGAGAAGATCAACGGTGAGTAAAGATTGGTAATACTGATTTTCTTCCATCTCATTGAAGTTGTGAAGAAGCTCGGATTCTGTGTGTTTCCAAGGGACGATGGACTAGGAATCTCTTCTGGGAGGAGGGAATCCAACTCTGTTCATAGACATGCCAACAAATTTGCAGCCGTGTTTGCATGCGGGAATGAGTCATGGACTAATTTTTTTAATGAAAATATATAAAAGGATTGAGTTACAAGAACATAAAATACATATAAGGATGTTGGTATTTTTTGATCGAACACACAAGCTAATGGCAAAACCACCTAACGCGGGTGGTACCAAATAGCTCATGTGCACAACTTATATCACACAAACTCACACACACAACTTATATTGATGTAAGGTATCTTGACCCTTTAACCGGCTGGAATTGATCCTTGGGTTTGGGGAAAATTTCTGGCTGGGACATCTCAGCACCCAGCCCCTTTAATTGAAAATCCATAGGGTGGGGCCACACAGTAGTTCGGATCCCAAGTTACAAAATAAGAAAAAACGCTTAGATACCGGTGGATCCATCATAATAATAAGTTAAATACATGTGAGGATTGAGTTAAAAATAATGGCAAACTGTTGCGGACTAATTCATTAATTTTTCTTATATTCACTAATGATATTGTGATATATTTAAAGAATCTAAAGAAGCATGAACATTATCTGTTATTGATATCATACAAATTAGATCTTATATTGAGAATAAAAGATAGTACTATTTTTTTCTACGATTTGGAAAGAAATATTGATTGTATATTAGTGTTCTAGAGGGAAAAAATAATAATGTAGTTATGTTTGGAATAACGTTTTTTTTTTATATAAATGCTTATTATGTAAGTTGAGATAAAACTCTTCTCATATATTTACCTCGTATACCGTAAATCACGATTTATTAGCAATCGTGATTTACGGTATACAAAATAAGTATATGAGAAGAATTTTATCTCGACTTACGTAATAAACACTTATATAAAAAAAAACGCTATTCCAAACATAATTTAAGTAAAAAATAAATTATCTCACATTAATGAACGAAAAATTGTGAGTGAAACGCACAATTTTGGGATGAAGAAGCGTTTACATTCATGCACAAGGAGATTGTTATGGAAAATTGGAAATGTGAATGGAGTAGGTGCCAATTCCAACAGATGGGTCCCTTTGAATTGAAATTATTGACTCTGGGTCGACTTGCTTTAATAACTTGCCAGTTGCCACAGAGTAGGTCTTGCTCTTTACTTCCTTGTCCTGTGGTTCTTCTCTGTCAGGCTCTGTGGTCCTTCGTTCTCTGTATAATCACGAAGCTGCATTGGGATTTCTTGGATGTTTCTCCCCTTCATACTCTGTCAGGGAGCAAGTTTATAGGATCCACAGTTAAAATTATAAATACCGCACTTACAAATCAAGTTCCCTCAAGTCCCAAACAACCATCTTATTAATCTTCTCGTTGGTCTCCTTAAGAAAGGTTCTTCTCTCTTAAAGTATTTTTCATTTCGTACGAGTTCTAAATTCATTTCATGTGCAGTAATAGCTTTTATGTTTCCTCATCTATGTTGAGTTTTGCCATAGGATCATAATTGGGGTTATTGTAGGTGCTGTTAGTCATTATCTGAATTGGATCGGTGTAAAGCATTCACGGATATGGCTGGAACAAGTGAGAGAGTTGAGGAAATGGACCAAGTCTGCTCAGAAGAAGAACCGAGTGACGGCTTTTCATTTGGACGTCAGTGCAATTCCTCTGGTTTAGAAGGGAAAAGCGAAATATTGGATAGTGTGATGAAGGCATTAGATGATCCTAAAATTCACTTAATTGGAGTTTATGGCTCAGATGACAAGATCAAACGCACTCTGCTCGGAAGAGTTGAGAGAAGAATTCAACTGGATAATCTGTTTGATCTCGTTCTTACTACCACTGTAACTGGAGGATCTGATGTGAAGAGGATTCAAGGGATTCAAAAGGAGATTGCAGACAAACTAGACCTCACTTTTAATCTTAAATCTGAAGATGGAAGAGCTCAAGAACTTATTAAAAGGATAAAGATTGAGCCGAAAATTCTGATTGTACTCCATGACCTCCATAAGAAGCTTGACTTGGGTAAGGTAGGAATTCCGTATGGTTCAGATCACAAAGGTTGCAAGATAATACTCACTTCTACAACTGAAGATGTGCTATCCAACCACATGCATACCGACACGAATTTCAGCATCGTCTGATGATTGTATTGGTTGAAAATGGTTTCAGCTTTTTGTTGAGTGTTTCCTAATAATATATGTTGTAATGGGCTTATTAAATGTTTGCTATAAAATGCCTATAGCACTATATCGCAGTTGGTAAGACATGAGGCCTAACTGCCTCAATATCTAGGTTCGATCTCAGCCTGCACCCAGCAGGTGCTACTTTAAATAAAAAAATGTGTGCTGTAAAATAGTTTGTTTGCTGAGAGTAATAGTTTGTTTGCTGTGAGTTTTGAATGAAATAAATGTTATTATAGTCTGTGTTTGATATCATTTATTTTTTGATAATAAGTTATTATTATATAAGTTGAGATAAAATTTTTCTTACATATTTATTCCGTATATCATAAATCACGATTTATAAATACTTATAAGTCAAAAATAAACTATCCTAAATGAGCACATAAAATTATTGGATCCGAGAAACAGTACCCAGAAAAAAAAAAAAAATCCACTTGAGATCTGTCATGTTGTAGGAGAACCTCCATCTCTCTGCAACAACAAAATCGAGGATAGGATAATATAAAAATCAAACACACATATGTATCTCATTTCTCTAATACAAGTCAATATTCCAGTCAAAGTACTTTTCTCTAATACAAGTCGTCACCTTTACTCGCCATATTAATATATAATTACGAAGCTACATTCCAACTTCTGGGATCTTTCTATGTTTTACACTCCTATCTAAACTCTGTTACTTCTTCCTCATCACTTATGGTATTGGATTCCCAGAAAAAAGAAGCTAATTTCTTCAACACCCAAACAGCAGTCTTTTTAGTCTTCTCCTAGATCTCCTTGAGCAAAATATTACTTGCTTTTAAAGCTGAAGATATGTGCTATCCAAACACATGCATACTCAGATAAATTTTACGGTTTAAAAATTCTCTTCCTTCATAAAAGCTTCAGCCTTTTACTTTTTTTGTATGTGCACTTCCTTTTTTATCTTTTGCTCCTAAGGATTATCTATATTCAGTATGTGTTAGTTTTTGGTGTAAGAGTTGGAAGCTTATAGGGTGAAGAAAGTGATTTCTTAGAGATGTCTTGTTTGGTATAATAAAAACATTCTTTAAGAAAATGAGAAAGTGAATTGGACTTGAAATTGAAAAGGGAAAATGGAACTTTTGTAAAACCAACTTATTTGTTTGATATGAATAAAACAAGTAAAAAAAATAAAATTGAACATAAACATTGAAAAAAAAAGGAGTAAAGGACATAAATATCTTTTATAATTAAAAAAGAGATAATTAGAATTCAACTATAAAGAATAGCCTGGTTATTGATGGGAGTGACATTTTTTAATAGAATTCTCATCCCTATGTTTGGTGGAAGTGAAATTTTAATATAAGAGCTATTATGGTCTGCTAAATATATTAATGGAGATTTTCGTTCTAATTTTTCCTGGCTTAAAACTTTCTCTTTTCAACCAAGGCAAAACTTAAACTTATGCCTTGAAGATTGTATTTTGGAATTTTCCCTAAGCGTGTGTAGGGTCATTGTCATAGTCACAGAAATATGAAAGCAATTTGAAAGTCAATTCTCCAATATGGTCTCTAGACTTATTAAAATGGGTCTGCATCCCCTGCTCATAAAAAAGATGAGCAAGACGTGCTCATCACCCCAATTTTGGGGTGGACCCAATTTTCTTTTTTATATTTTTGTTATTTTTTTATACATTCTTATTTATTTAATTAAATTGTATACTATACTCTGAAATATTTTTGTCACCCGATATCTCAAATTAATTAATTTATCATCTTGCATTCAGAAATATTTATCTTGCAACATCAGGATCCTAAAATACTTTTTCAGTAGCACCTAATATCTAAAATATTTTTTTAACACATAGTATCTTAAAATAATTAATTTTTAGTGTATGGAACATTTTTTTTCAAAAAAAAAAATCAAAAAAACACCAAAATTGGGGTGATGAGCATTCTGATGAGCAGGGATTATGGATCCTATTAAAATGGGCTGACTTGGTCTTTGGTCTCAGACTCATAAGTCATTGTACCTAAAATTTAAACATTTTCTCAAGTCAATCCATAATTGACCAAACTTAAGGTTGGGGCGAACGCTAGAAGAATTTTTTATTTAAAAAATTATTTTAAAATCTAGGGTTAATGGGCAAAAATACCCATGAACTCTTTTTTAAAAGTGCATCCAACACCATAAATTTTTTTTTGAAGCAAAAGGGACTATAAAGTTTATAAAAAGGTGCAACAGTGACAACTCTATTAAATTAGTGAACTTTGACCGTGAAAAGGAAAAAGTTTGACTACGAATGGTGATGTGGATGGTGACTTGGGTCTCTTATATGCCACGTGTCAGTCTCTATTGTTGACCAACAGACTGACTTGTAAATAAGGGCTAAAATCACCCAATAAAATCAAGAAAAAAAAAACTGAAATATGCCCTAGAATAAACCCAAGGGCCTGTTTGGTATGATTGAATTGAGCATATGGAAATGGAATTGGAACCCAATTCCATGTCTTAAGTATGTTTGGTAGCATGGAATTTGAAACAATTCCATTTCCAACTCCATCGGAACCCATGAATTTGGCTTCCATGCCTAAACCCAAAGATTTCTAATTCCATGTCCCTATTCCCCTTTTTAACCTCTGCCTCTTCCTTTCAACTTTCGACACCTTCTCCCCCAGCCTTCCACTACAGGCGAATAAAGAATAGTGACAGAGTGAGGACGGAGGAGTGGTGAGAGCTAAGAGGTTCGATGCTAGTGCGGAGGTCGAGAGTAAAGGTGATCGGAGGAAGAGGACGAAACGGTGAAGGAACCGATCTCCATTTTCGATCGTTTTAAAAAAATGTCAAGCGGCACCTCTTCGGTCTGATCTCTCTCAGCTATGAACGTCAACGGTGTTGGTGGGTATGGGGACAGAGGTTATGGTGGTGCGGTGGTAGTGAGAGTCGGCGAAGAAGCTCTCCAAAATCATCTCTGCTGCGGTGCTTCTTCTCAATCTCAAGCTTGAATCTCGCTGCTATGGTGGAGGGTGAAAGAAGAAGGGAAGTTGCTGGCGATGAAAATGGAGAAGGAAGGTGAAGTTTTTGGTGAAGAAGATGAAGGCAGTGGTGGTGCTCAAGCTCCACGGCACTATGTTTTCTGAAGTTTCAAAGAAGAGGCAAAGGGCTTTTATACAAAAAAAACTTTTTTATTTTTTAATTAGATGGGCATTTTGAACTTTTCATATAAAAATCAGGTCTCATTTCCATGACATATCAAACATACTTTTAAACCCTATTTCTATCTCCATATCCATTTCCATCTTCATATTCATTTTCATTTCCATTTCCATCAAAATCAATTCTAGCGTACCAAACGGGCTGCAAGTCTGCCGACATTCATATTGGAGACCTAGTATCATTGTGAGCGAGAGGTTCAAATGCAAAACTCAAACGGAGACATCAGCCAGAGATTCAAATGCGAAACTGAAACGGAAACATTCTGATTGAACTCTAAATCTAAAATAGAGACATTCAAACTAGAGACCACTTCCAGATCTTCAAACGCGAGAGGCAGATGAGCGATGGCAATGAACTTGGTCGAATTGAACCCTAAATCTGAAATAAACCAGAAAAAATCATGGTATAGATACTCAACTTTCTTTGAATATATTCTGACAACACCAAGAAGTCAAAGTTCATTTCATCTCACAATATCTTGTCTGCATAAAATAGCAAAATGGAAAAAAAATGAATATATATAAATCCAAATTTAGTCCACAAAGCTCTATTAAGTTTTCATGATAGAATTCAGCATAGTTTGCCAGTTGAATTTACATGTACATGCTGAAGCAATAATGTAGCTTCTAGAAGAACCTCTCAAATCCTGTGTATGATCAAACTATTAGATACGATTTTATACAAATTTGTGCACTTGGAGGGACGAATATATGCGGATTTTATACAAATTTGGCATTTGAAGCAATAATGAATGTGCAGCATGGTTAGGCAAATGAGAATGAGTTTATCTGGTTTGTTGCTTATAATTGACAACTTCAGGTTCCTCCCTCTTTACAGGGCAATATATTACGTCAAATATTAGCAAGCCTGCTAAAAATATGCCTCGAACTATACATTCATTTTGGAATATGTCCTAGTTTGGTTTAAATGGTTTTTCTTGTTTACCACAGCTCCAAGAGCTATGGAACAATCCAAGAGCAGGAGCTACATGGGATCAAAGATGGATGATTGCTTTTTGTTTGACATTGTGGAGATCCAAGGATATGATATAAATGACAATGCTCTGGTTTGGATAGAGAAATTTAGGGCATCTCTTGTAATTGAAAGATTTTTAGATTTGGCATTTGTTGTTGTAAAAGGAGCTACAATTATGCCTCTGAACCTTGTAACTATCCCAATTTTGAAAAAACCGGCACATAAATATATATTGACATATTCACAAAGAAACATCATGCTCCTCTGTTTTTAATATCTCCAAATAGAACATGGTTCCTTCTTACTGCTGCTTGGGATAAAATCGGGCATCTCACATTTGCTTAGAGAAAGCCTTAGAAAATCACAATGCACACCCATACCCATGTTACAAATAAAATTCCCATGGCAAATCTAAACTTAATCTCCCCCTTATTTCACTTTCATTAACCTTAAGCTCTTCACATAAACTGTCACCACCCTTCCCACTTCGAAGCGTTGCGTTCACATAATCTTTCTCTAGATTGTGTCGTCGCATCAAAACAACCCTCCTCTTGTAGTTTCCCGACGTCAAGCTTGTGGATGAGGCCGTCGTCTTCCTTCTTGACTGCAATCTTTCAACCACCTTCATTCAATCTTTCACACACGTTGCAACTCCCTCTCAACTATGAAGATGCGATGAAGATGGTTGGTGCCGCCTTTAATGGAGACACTCGCAAATTTAACCTTCTCCACCTCCCACGTCTAAATTTCTCTTTGCCCATTCAATTCCACATGTGTAGCAACGTGTTACGGGAAACATTAAAATTCACGGACGTGTGGTAGAATAAACAGAGTTGTCACTATTGCACCGTTTTTTAAACTTTATAGTTATTTTTACTCAAAAAAAAAAAGTTTATAGTAATGGGTGTACTTTTAAAAAACGTTTGTGGGTAGTTTTGCCCTATAATCCTAAAATCTATAATAAAGTTAATCTCTTAACTCTCAATTTTTGTTTTAAAAAATTTATTTTAAAATCATTAGTTAAATATCTTAAATCTAGACTATGTGTCGACTTGCTTTAATAACTTGCCACAGGGTAGGTCTTGCTCTTTACTTCCTTGTCCTGTAGTCCTTCTCTGAACACTTTCCACATGTTTCATTTATGTCAACTTCTGCGATGCTTCTCTTCTTCACGCCTAGGGGTGGAAACAGGCCAGGCCGGCTGACAGGGGCCTCCGGCCTGGCCTGTTATAGGCCTGTTCAGGCCTGGCCTGACAGGCCAAAAGGCCAGGCCAAGGCCTCTTTGAAGGCCTGTTTTCCTTAACAGGCCAGGCCAAGGCCTCTTGACAGGCCTGTCAGGCCTGTCAGGCCGGCCTGAGCCTGTAAGGATTATTAAAAAAAAAAAAAAATATATATAGGTCACCTTACGTCATTCCCCTCCCCTCTTCTTCTCTATTCTCTAATGTGTAAAGTGTAAACCTAATTCCTAAATCAACTCTCGCGCTCTCAGCCTCTCACCGCTCTGCCTAGCTGCCCTCGCACGAATCACCGTCGGCGACTCCCCTCGACCACCGTCGACTGCCAGTCTGCCACCGCCCTCGACGTCCGTCTGCCTCCCAAGCCCTCTGCGCTCTGCCTCGCACGACTCCCCTCGACCACCCTCGACTGCCATCCCCCTCGACGATACTCCGTCTGCCTCCCGAGTCCCGACCCCCCCGAGACGGAGCTCCACCGTGAGTCACCAGCGAACCACAACTCCACAAGTGGGCTACCCTCGTCGGATCTGTGGTCCTCTCCGTCAAGCTCTTCGTCGGATCTGTGGTACATTTCTTTTTCTGGTTAAGCTTCAGCTATGTTGAATCTCTGTTCTGTTCTGCTGCGTCTGCATTCTGGAATATGCTATGGGCTGATACATTATTGTGCAAATATTCCAGAGCTTAGTTTTTTTTTATCTATTAATCAATGAACCAATTTTTGAAACCAAATCCTCTACTTCTGTCGGATAGTGTCTCACTATTAATCAAGAGCATCCTCTCATGTTTCTGTCGGATAGTGTCTCACTACTATATCTATTCATTGTAAACGTGTAACAGGTTCCCGTTTTGGAAACTTTGATACTGGTCTGAAGTTTCTTCCTCGAATTAAGAATTCCTTTGGTGTATTCCCTAATCATGCGAGTATTTGTAGATGTTAGCTGTTAGGGATCAGCCTCGTGCTTGTGCTTGATTACTTTAGCATAAAGAAGAGGCATGTTACAAATGGGAATCTGAACCAGATAAGCAGTGCAGCCGAAACTGTCATTGCGTATATGTGAATTTGTTTGAAGTTTTGATGACGTGCTCATTGTGAGCAAACATGGCTAGATGGGCTATGAAAAATTGATTTTCTTTATTATTGCATGTTAGGAGTTGAGCGTGATCTTGTTTATAGAAATACTTTTCTGCACCTTTGTTCATAAGCTTCTTGATTTGTTTTGTTTGAAAGAGCTAACTTAGTTTGAAGCTCTCACCTGTGAACAAGCTCTGATTTGTTTTGGTTGACATTCTAAATTCTTCGACCTTCTGAAACCTCCAGTGGACTTTGGAGATGTCATATATTTGATATGTCCTTTATATGTATATGTACTTTAAATCTTTAATTGTTTGGTGTCCCATCTTTGGTTTTGAATGAAAACAAGTTCATTTCATAACACCTAATTGCTAGACAATTTAAAGTTAATGGCTTTACTTTGGTCATCCATTAGTTATCAAATTCTGTTAAGTAGCCGAATAGTTAAGGATAATTTATTTCTGTCAAATTCTGTTAAATTCTGTTAAGTTATCAAATTCTGTCAAATTCTGTTAAGTTAAAAAAAATTCTGTTCATTTCAAATTTGTTGCTTTTGCTTTCTAGGATTAAAAATATTTCCTTCTTGTCACTTTTAATTCTATTGTAATGATTCGGTGCTTAATTACTTGCTGATGTCTATTTGGTTAATTAGATTATGAAATTTTGGTTGTTTTATGTTTTAGTCCTAGTGAATGTCATCACCCTTTGAGAGTGAAACTATGTCATCTAGTTCAGTTCCTCCTAATGCTATTGAGGTTTGTCAACAAGTACCAACTGATTCAAGTCAACAAGCTAGTCAACAGACTAGTCAACAGACTAGTCAACAAACCGGTGAGAAAAATGATGGCGATGATGATATCATTAAGAAGAAGAGGCGAAAAACTTCACCTATTTGGGATGATTTTGATCAAGTTGAAAGTAATGATGGGGTCAAAGCTAAATGCAAGTATTGCAAAAGTGTATTTTCATACTCGGGGAAGGGAGCTAGCACTTCCCATCTATGGAGACATATTAAATCTTGTGATTCAAGGAAGCTGCATGTTGCTGCCAGAAATAAGCAATCCACCATTCCATTCCAACCTTCAAATATTTGCATTAATCCATTTCTAGCATCAGGTGCTAGATATTCTAATGAGAAGATGAGGGAAATAATTGCTACTGCAATCATGGTGCATGAACATCCATTTAGCATTGTTGAGGATGAAGTATGGATGTGGGGATTTCAATATTCTAATCCTGAATTTCAGAAATTCTCTCGCAAGACAGCCAGAAGTGATTGTTTGGCTATATATGAAGCAGAGAAAAAACAATTGAAGGCCTTATTACAAGGTGTTAGCAAGATTAGCTTAACTACAGATATGTGGAAATCTAGTCATCAAGTGACTGAATACATGGTTATCACTGGACATTTCATTGATGCGGGGTGGAATCTTCAAAAGAGGGTGTTGAGTTTTGTCAAAGTTCCTGCTCCTAGACGAGGGATTGATGTAGCTGATGCTATTTTCAAGTGTTTGAAGGCATGGGGAATTGAAAACAAAGTGTTTTCCGTGTCAGTTGACAATGCTTCTTATAATGATTCTTGTTTAAGGGCTCTTCGAGACACCTTATCACTTAGTAGTTCATTGCCTCTGGGTGGTAACTTGTTTCACATCAGATGTTGTGTGCATATATTGAACTTGTTGGTACAAGATGGCCTTAGTAGGATCAAAGACATTATAAATAATGTTCGTGAGAGTGTGAAGTATATTAACTACAACGATTCAAGGCTCAAAGCATTTTGTGACATTGTTGAGCAAAAACGTTTGAAGGAAAAGAGGCTCATTCTTGATTGTCCAACAAGGTGGAATTCTACATATAGGATGTTGTCTACTGCTTTGAAGTTCAAGGTTGTCTTTCCTGATTATAAGGAAAGAGAACCACATTACAACTATGCACCGTCCGAAGAGGATTGGAAGAAGGTTGAGAAGATTTGCAAACTTCTGGAAGTGTTCAATCTAGCCACTCATGTCATCTCAGGTAGTGAGTATCCTACTGCAAATTTGTACCTTCCTGAAGTTTGGAGAGTGAAACAAGTCATTGACAATGCCTTGGAGGATGATGATTTCTTTATGGTAGAAATGGCTGTCTCAATGAAAGAGAAGTTCGACAAATATTGGGGGGAATGCAATTTGGTGATGGCTCTTGCAAGTATTCTGGATCCTAGGTGCAAATTATATGTTATTAATTATTGCTTTCCTTTGATTTACAAACCTGATTATGTCGCTTCTGAGAATATAGATAAAGTGGTGAAAGGTTTATACTCAATGTATGATGAGTATGTTGCCTTGTACAAGGGAGAGACAACTAATGCAATTGAAAATGTTGCCAACAACTCTTCTCCCAATGTGCCTAGTTCTTCTATAATCACTGGATTTGATCAAATCATGAATATTGTTCGTGAAAAGCAAGCAATTCCCCCTATGAAATCAGAATTGGAAGCTTATCTTGAGGACGGTGTGTATATTCCTGAGGGCAGTTCTAACTCCTTTAGTGCCCTAGAATGGTGGAAAAATAATAGTTTGAAGTATAAGATTTTATCTAAGATGGCTGCTGACATACTAGCTATTCCAATCTCAACTGTGGCATCAGAGTCCACATTTAGTGCTGGAGGTAGAGTAATCGATGAATATCGTTCTAAATTAAATGAAGAATCAATTGAAGCACTTATTTGTGGTGGGGATTGGCTTCGAAACAAGTACGGTTTGAAGAAAAAACAAAAGGTATAAATTTTAAATTCAATAGCTCATCCCATTTGACTTAATTTATCTTTTTCTTTTTCCTAAATCAAAGTTGAATATCTAGAATTCCATTTGATTAAATACCTACCATGCTGATCATCATCATCTAGACGTTATAAAGGGTTATCTGTACATGCTATAAAGGGTTCTATAAATAGAGTTTGGCTCTCACTTTTTCTTTCCATAATCTCCCTCCTCATATCTTCTAGTAATGCTTTACTGGTGTCAATACCTGTTCAAGTTAAATTTCATATTCAAGTTAATAATTTAGCTATGAAGTTGGTTTGGTTACATCATATTACTTCTTGTGCATGTTAAATTGTGTTATGATCTAATACTATATATTTCATTGATTTTTTTCAAGGCCTTTGAAGGAGAAGAAGAAATTATTTTGAAGATTTGATGTGAAGGTGAGAAGAATCATTAGCTTGAAATGGGTATGTTATCAAAAATATAGAACTAGAAACAATGGTTTTAATCATTAGCTTTAAATGTTCTGTTTAGTTTCAACACATATTCCTACAACGTTTTACTATTTACACATGCCATTTTGTTGTGGTTTTAAACTTATCTCAGGTGTTCTGTTGCATTTTGCTATTGGAGTCTCATTTGGCACATCTGCTTCAGCGTTTTGTATTTGGGACATAATTTGAACACAATTTGGCACATTTGTGTGACTTTTGCTTTAGGAGAACAAGGATATTTATTGTAACAATTATGTGATTTGTAAAATTTTAGTACGGCCCTCTTATGTACATGTGGTGTTCTGGTTATTTGCTAGTTTTGATTCATGCAATGGTGTTCTCTATCAGGAAAAAAAGAATCTGAGTCCTAGGCCTGTGTTAGGCCTGTTTGTGTCGGCCTGTGTTAGGCCTGTAGGTGTCGGCCTGTGTTAGGCCTGTTTGTGTCGGCCTGTGTTAGGCCTGTTAGGTGTCGGCCTGTGTTAGGCCTGTTAGGTGTCGGCCTGTTTGGCCTGTTAGTATCTTTTACAAATCCAGGCCTTCTTAACAGGCCACAGGCCAGGCCAGGCCTGTGTACAGGCCAGGCTTAGGCCTAATAAAAAGCCTGAAACAGGCCACAGGCCAGGCTCAGGCCGTCTTGTGCCTTAACAGGCCAGGCCTGTTAAGGCACAAGCCTGGCCTGGCCTGGCCTGTTTCCACCCCTATTCACGCCTTAGGAAAATCATGTTTCTTCAAGTCCCCAACAACCTTCTTTTTATCTTTTCATTTATCTCCTTAAGAAAGGTACTTCTTTGTTACAGTATTCTCAGTCCTCTAGGGTCCTTCTCTGTCAGGCTCTGTCTAATCAGCAAGCTGCTTTGCAATTTCTTGAATTTTTCTCCCCTTCATACTCTGTATAATCACGATGCTGCATTGACATTTCTTGGATGTTTCTCCCCTTCATACTGTGTCAGGAAGCAAGTTTATAGGATCCAAAGTTAAAATTATAGGATTCACTTCTGCAACTGAATTAAAAGATAAATTTCATGGTCTGATTCTCTTCACAGTTAAAAGATTCAGCCTTTTCATAATAAATATTATGTATTTTAAGGGCCATATATTATAAGTTTGCTCTTTATTTTCCCTTCATATATAGGATTATGTGTCATGGTATGTGTGAGTTGCCTTATGTGGTTTTGCTTAGTTTCCCGTGCATAACTTGGAAGAGTGAATGTCGAATAAGTTTTTTTATGCAATCCACTACCCAAAAAAATAGTACTTGATCCGTTCTAATTAGTGTGAGTGTTTGTATTTCTCAATTGTCATCATAATGAAAACTAACTGTACTTCTCATCTCTATATGGGATCAGAAAAATGATCTTTAAACTTGAGCTTGTTCACTAATTTAGGACTTGAGGTTCCTACCTCAGGTTCCAAGTAACAGGTGATTGATCTTGGTTTGTTATTCAGACTTTCTATTTTCTCTTGGTTTCACTGCATAACCGAAAGCCAAGAGACTAAACTACAGCACAGAACTAAAATATTCCCTTTTTTTTTTTGCCAACTGTCACACCCTTACTTATTTTAACTTACAGCGGAATATTAATGCATGGTTTAGTAGGCAATACAGGAATAGTATAAATATACTGATAATATGTGCATGATTACATAAATTTCCCATAGGGGTTTATAATTGATAATTACAATTTATGTAGCCGTGCAGGGCTACCTGGGTGTCTGAACTTGTCCCAGTGAAATGGAGACATCTTTTTGTCTTTGTTCCACCACTGCATTCCTTCCATACGTGTTCTCTTTTTTGTTCTTAGTATACCTTCTGTCTTCATCTGTCTAAATTGTTAGTAGGGAAGGGTGAGATTCAAGAGAATCTCAGTAGGAAACATATACCATAATGTATGTATGATAGATGTTATGTGTATGATATGTTAGCTTTAATTAAATGTATGCCCCACAATGACATTTCTACATGCTTAATGTTTCATGCAACAAGACTATGACCACAGCGAAATTAGAAACAAAGCTTCATTTATTCAAATATGCTCTACACAATCAAGTAAAACAATCACATACATTATTATACAAGTAAAGATATCAAATACATGCAAACAAGGTAAGTCCTCTACCTTAGACCTTTTCCACCTCGAAACTTGTGCCTCAATTTGCATGCCAATCCCTCAGGCCCTCAACTTGGTCCTAAAATGTTAAATGTACAAGAATTAGGTTAAAACCTATTCATATACCATTTTAGGCATTTCCATAGGGTTTATAATGGTTATATTAGTCTATGGTGAAAATTTACCAAAATGCCTTCGGGACTTGGGCCGGCCCGGTCGTACCCGATCCGGCTGTACTTTTTCAAAAATTTTAACATAGGCTATTCTGACATATTTTTGCCTAAAGAATTCATTTCCGGACTCAGAATTACCAAATTCACTACCAAAGGGCAAAAATGCCCTTGGTAGCCTCTATTTAAGGGTTTCAGGGGCGTTTTTGTAATTATGTTTTTTCATACTTTTTCGAAAATGTGACCAACTGTAACCCCACCTAATTTTCCCTCATGAACTTAATGGAACCATCAAATCATTGAAAATCCAACTCTAAAGCCCTCTAACAGCCCTGGCTGAAATCCTCAGGTACTTCAAAAAAAATTGGCTGAAATTCGACTCAGTAAACGCGTTCCTTTCTACTTCTAACCACCTTATTAATAATTCCATTTGGTTACAACTACCATTTAGTACCAATTTGGGCAGCATAACACGTAGGAATACACATTTCCAAAATTTAAAACCAAGGACAATCCAGCGAAATTTCATTGATTAAATTGTCCACAGCAGCTAGAATAGTCAATATACAAAGGTTTGGAAATTACCTCAAACTTCTCTTAACTTTTTCTCAGGGTGGTTGAACCCTAGCTCATTCAACATAAGAAATTGAGCTTCCAAATCTTAAATTACATAGAAGAATAACTTAGGAACGGAGTTATACACGTTAAGAGCTAAATCGTCGGAGGAATCGGCTTACCTTATGATTTTTCTTTTCCTTTCTCTCTCTACAATTCCACACATTCTCTCTCTATTTTCAGCTGTGCAACTTGACGGAAATGGGAGGAAGATGAAGATAGGAAATATTTAATAGTCTATGCTTATGTCATAAATTCCCATTTTCGGATATTTTTGGGCAGATTTTTGCCTAATCTTTGAAAAATCATAACTAATTCTAGAAAAATAGAATTGAAGTGATTTCAAAGGCTATAGAAACCTTATTGAGTCTAGTTTTAAGAAAAAATATATCCTTTTACCAATTGGAAGCATATCATTCCCAGAATTTTAATCTTTGGAAGCTATTCTAGAAACTTTTCAGTTTTTTTGGGCTGATTTCAAAAATTCATAACTCTTTGTATATAGCTTCAAATGATTCATATGACCTATCAAATTAAAGCTTAGGATGTCTACTTTTATCATGTAAAATTTTATAATTGTTGAGCATCATTTGATTAACGAAATGTATTGCACAAAAACAGTGTCTCACTAAAAGCAATGAAACGGAATGCACTTGTAACTCCAACAAATTCCATTTTTGTATACAAATATCTCATACTCTTTAATTTACCATTTTATTCCTTTTAATACCTCACAGATATAATAAACGTAAGGGAATAAGTTCTAAACACCTGAAAAATTAGGGCTTAACATTATGCTTAATTTAAGCTTATTCTCAAGCCTCCAATCCCAAAATTCGAGATATTACACCAACAAAGAACTAAAATATTCCATTGCTAAATCTTTGGTATAGCGAGGAGAAAGTAGATATAGTTGATTTAATCCATCTTTGATTGATAAAAATCAGTTGAACTCATGTTGTTTCTCCATTAATGGGGGCTGTTCTAACACTTTCCAGAATTGTTGGCCTTTATGCAATTTGGCATCTTCTTCTTCATCATGTTTTTCCGAGCAAACTCACATGGACAAGCCACAAACTGAAGATGAGAAGCAGAAAGAAAGTGTTAGCCGGTTGTCCAATGGCAAACAACCTTGCACCTTACTCAAAACGTCAATAAATGTTATTCATTGCACAAATATTAAACGAAATCATTGTTTCAATTTAATTTCTCACATTCAAAATATTCCCACTCAATATTAAAAGTTCGAATTTTCTGTCACCCTTACATGAGGAAATCGGTTTCACACCCAACATTCTCACAGTCTTGAATCTAGTTACAAACAGAAGAAAAGAATTTATCAATAAAAAATCAGCTTAATAATCCTAATTAAATGAGTAACTTTTACATCGAAGAACATAGCGGTTGTTGAGAGTGTTTATGAGAAGAACACGTGTATTAAGGACAATAACTCTAAACAATTATTTCTTAACAGCACCCATAGAAAAAGCTATAAACTACCATATATGGAAAGGATAAGCTCAACGGGATCCGCTTTGCTTATATTGTTGCACCACTTGTAAGATAGAACTAGCTGTTTGTATTAAGGAGAGCAGAACGAGCAGAAATCCAGCAACAGAAGCAGCACTTGCCCAAGGAGTGTTGCAATAATCATGCCTCAGAGTGGCCTTCATGTAATTCAAAGGACTTTTACAAAAGGCAACCAAGTTCTCGCAGATATTTGCGTAATCAGAGTTGAAATTTACATGTGTGACGTTCTTACAAAGATTGTTGAATAAGTTGGCCACAGATTTGGTGTCTCCTAGCCAATTAATGATGATTCCCTCGTGAACTAAGAGATTCACATCTGTGCTTGTGTTGATTAGAAAGTCCATAATTGCAACATAGTCCTTTATAAAAGAATCTGAAGGATAGTGACACTGCTCTAAGGCCACTAGATTGCGAAGCAAAGTTTCAGTGGAATCATCCACTCTCAATTCTGGTATTTCGAGAACTCGTTTTGAAAATTTGAAGCCTAGTATGCCTGGGTTTGTACTTTTCCTAAATGTCACCCCTGCTTCAGCTAACTCAGTTGCACTCTGAAGACGTGTGATTGCTTGGGTCGATCTCTCTCGTTGAGTACTCGATGGTGGTAAGTAAAATGTTCTAATCAAATCTGTGAAGTGGCGAATGGTAACCCCTCGAGGGTCCAAGTTATTGTTGTTATAATAATTGAAATAGTCAAAAGTAAGCCAAAGAAATGAAGGATTACCCATATCATTAGTCACACTAGTGGCAAGTGGAAAAACCCGACTGAATAGCCTCTCAAGATCTGGAAAAGGGAGCTGGTTCTCAAGTAAGAGCAAATCCATTCTTACCGTAGTGGCTAGCCATGGTTTTAACATAGTAACATCGTCCCACAGATCATAAAAGGACCTCCAAAATAGCTCAAATATAAAACAAGAGTCCAATAGAATCACCTTTACAAGTTCCTTATTGTTAAGCTGAATATGCTCTGAGTAATGACGACGAACGCTGGGCTCAATCTCTTCTACAAAGCTGACCAGTTGGTCTAAACTTATGGTGCTGGAAATTCTCTGACAAAATTTGTTGAGATACAGAGACTTATACTCGTCCATATTTTTTACTGTGGGATGCCCATGGTGAAAGGGGCCAATAGAAACCACCTTTGGGCTAAAGCTGTCTTCATTCGGCCTGCGTATATCGTTGGGCACCCTATAGATGCAGCAGCACTCAGCAGTCATGACTGTTTCAGCATGCTGCAGCAACGAGGTCATTTCAATCACAATATCGTTGTGATAGCCGGTTTCCATTTAAAGGGGGAGAAGAAAAGCGAGAGAGAAATCCACAAGAGGCAATGAAAGAGGAGGGTTGCAGTAGTAGTTCCGAGATCAAATGGTTGAAGGGAAGAGGAAAAAAGGTTGGTGACATTTCAGAGTCATGGCAGTGCTATATATATATATTTCATTTCCTTCGTTTATTTTAACCAATTTATCATAATTAATTAAAAAAAAGATGATTAACTCATTAAATTTATTATAAATTAAAAAAATTTATAATTTCATCCATATTAAATGAGATTAAAAAAAAAGAAATATAACAAGTTATATTTAAACATTAATTATATCTGTAAAATTGATAAAAAAATATTAATTATTCTTTAAATGATTTATATTATAAAGTAAATCATTCTTGAAACAGTAGCAGATCAGTAGGTGTAATGCGGTGGTTGTGGTGGAGTCGTTAGTATTTCTTTTTGACTAATTAAGTTATTTTTGACTAGTTGATTAGTTTCCTTTTCGCTGTAGCTTCATTATGCTGTTTGTTTTCATGATTGTGTTTCCTTCCTAAATTAGTATAAATAGGAATCATTCAGACGTTGTAAGCATTCAGATTTGAAATGAGAAATTAAGTGTTTGGTTTCTGAACCATTTTGGTACCAAAGCTTTGTTCCAGAGGGAGAGAAAACGAGAGAGTGAGGAATAGGTTGAGAGAAAAAAATGTTGGAGAAACAAGGTGTGCGAACTCCATCCTATCGACTTTTTTTCAGAAATCTGACCTCGTCATCGTGTTCGGAAGGTCCCAAAACCCGGGATAAGCTTCGGCTACTTCCCTGAAACGTCTCCACACGCTCTCACATGCCATGCTGGACGACCACGCGCCGTTAACGGCGATCACGCGCCAGTTCAAGGTTGAAGACGATTATGTCAGCATCCATGTCAACGACACGTCAGCAAGTCCTGTCCAGTCACCGACAACTGGTCCACTCGCTGGCTACCACGTGTCACATAATGCCACGTCATCATCACAGACAGCTCTGCCATGTCATCCGTCTAGTCATCGGCCACGTCAGCGAGATCTGCTGAGTCAACGTCAGATCATCCAATAGCTGAGCGCCACGTGTCACCCTTGCCACATCAGCATTATGGTCAGCCATAATTTATGTTAAAATTACATTTTTAGCCCTAAATTCTGTTAAAATTATGGTTATACCCTTGAACTTTCTGAAATTACATTTTGACCCCCAGATTCTGCCAAAATTACATTTCAGCCCCTGAACTTTCTGAAATTAAACTTTGACCCCCCAGATTCTGCCAAATTTACATTTCAGACCCTTGAACTTGCTGAAATTACATTTTTGACCCCCAAATTTCTTGTTTTACCCCTGACTTTTCTCTAAACACAAATCCTACCCTTACCCTTACCCTTTCACCTTATACCTAATAACTGCGTACTTAAGTCATAACCTGTCAAAAACAAAATGCCTCCAAGACGCAGGAATAGACATGAGATTAAGATAGAGGAAATGAGACACCGGATTCAAGAACTAGAAGCCACTATAGCAGAACAGCAAGCCTTACTCGAAACTCGTAGAGAGCACTCAGAAGATGATTTGAATAGCCACAGTTCGTCATCCCCTGACTATCATCATCATCCTCGACAACAACCATTCTGCCTTAATGATATTAAGGTAGACATACCTGAATTTGAGGGAAGACTCCAGCCGGACGAATTCATCGACTGGCTACAAACTGTTGAATGAGTCTTTGAGTACAAAGAGATTCTTGATGACCAGAAAGTTAAAATTGTCGCCATCAAACTGAAGAAACATGCCTCCATATGGTGGGAGAATCTTAAAAAAAGGCGTGAAAGAGAAGGAAAGAGTAAGATACGTATGTGGGACAAGATGCGACGCGAACTCTCACGTAAGTTTCTTCTCGAAAATTATTATCAAGATAATTTCCTTCAGTTACATAATCTCCGCCAAAGGGCTATGTCTATAGAGGAATATACGAGGGAATTTGAGAAACTTATGATGAAATGTGATATACAAGAAAGGGAGGAGCAAACAATAGCTCGTTATCTCGGAAGGTTAAATACGAATATCGCCCATCTAGTACAACTCCAGCAATACTGGACTCTGGATGACATCATTCGTTTAGCCATCCGTATCGAGAAGCAGTTGCCCAGAAGGCCTCTGTACCAACCGTCTTCCTCAACTAGAATTCCTTTTGATGGGCGTAAGCCACAAATGCATCATCCTAGCTCTTCAAGCACGCCTCTACCAAAGGCTGCTAGGGAATTCAGTTCTAAAGCACCTAAGTGCTTCAAATGCCAAGGGTTCAGTCATATCACTTCTAATTGCCCTAACCGCAGAGTTGTCACCGTTATTGAAGGGGAAGCTTCTATAGTATTTGAAGAGGAAAGGGAGCCTATGCCTGAAACAAAACCAATATTTGACGAAGAGCCAGTATTTGATAAGGAAGTTACTCTTACTTATCACGGTGAATCACTTGTGATTAGGAGAAGCCTGCATATAGCAACTGTGAAAGAAGAGCCTTGGCTACGTCACAACATTTTTCATACTTGTTGCACTACTCAAGGTAAAGTCTGTGACATCATTATTGATAACGGAAGCTGTGAAAATGTAGTTTCCAACTATATGGTAGAAAAGTTGCAACTACAGACGCATAACCATCCGTGCCCTTACAAACTCCAATGGCTTAACCAGGACAGCGAGGTAAGAGTTTCAAAACGATGCCTTATTACTTTTTCCATTGGTAAAAGGTACCATAATGAAGTTTAGTGTGATGTTGTTCCTATCGATGCCTGTCATCTTCTTCTGGGGAGACCTTGGCAATATGATCGACACGTTCTGTATAACAGTCACGCAAACACATATTCCTTCCAGAAGGATGGCATGAAGATTCAGCTCGCACCTTTGCCTCCTGATAAACATAATAAAGGCAAAAATGAATCCCAGCCATTAGTGTCTTTAGTCCAGAAGGTGACCAAAACAGAAAGCCAAGTCATGGGTTTTTTTCTATTGCTCGAGGCAAATAATGGAACTACCATTCCACCTGAAGTGCAGCCATTGTTAGATGAGTTTCCTGATGTGATTCCAGATGAAATTCCGCCGGGATTACCACCCATGCGAGACATTCAACATGCTATGGATTTTATCCCAGGAGCAGTAATTCCTAACAGGCCAGCTTACAAAATGAGTCCTCAAGAACATGCTGAAGTTCAAAGCCAAATTGAAGAATTGCTGAAAAAGGATTGATACGTGAAAGTGTCAGCCCTTATGCCATACCTGTACTCCTGTTCCCAAGAATGATGGAAGCTGGAGAATGTGCATAGATTGCCGCGCAGTCAACAAGATCACAATTAAGTATCGGTTTTTGATACCCAGGCTTGATGACATGCTCGACCAGTTATATGACGCTACTACTTTCTCTAAGATTGACCTTCATAGTGGATACCATCAAATCCGAATTCGCCCTAGAGATGAATGGAAGACAGCTTTCAAAACCAGAGATGGGTTGTACGAATGGAATGTAATGCCATTTGGGTTGACAAATGCTCCTAGTATATTTATGCGCCTGATGAACCAGGTCCTTCACCCTTTCATTTGCAAGTTTATTGTTGTTTACTTTAATGACATTCTTATCTACAACAAGAGCCTAACGGACCATTTGGAGTATTTACGACAAGTGTTGCAAGTTCTTCGAGAGCAGAAACTTTATGCTAATTTGAAGAAGTGTACTTTCTTGACAAATGAAGTCATTTTTTTGGGTTATATTATCACTACAGAGGGTGTAAGGGTTGATCCAATCAAAATTGAAGCCATTAACAGTTGGACAACACCGCAATCCATCCAAGAAGTCAGAAGTTTTCATGGATTAGCTTCCTTTTATAGGCGATTCATTCGAAACTTTAGTTCCATTGCAGCACTCCTCACAGATTGCATCAAGGGAGACAAGTTCCAATGGACAGAGAAGGCTCAGAGAAGTTTTGAAGAACTGAAGAAACGCTTGACAGAAACTCCTGTGCTAGCCCTTCCTAATTTTGAACAAGTGTTTGAGGTCAGTTGTGACACCTCTAACACTGGAATTGGTGCCGTCCTGAGTCAAGAAGGCCAAATAATCGCTATATTCAGTGAGAAGCTTAATGAAGCTAAGTTCAAATATTTCACCTATGATAAGGAATTTTATACCATTGTTCGTGCTCTACAACACTGGAGTCATTATCTCCTAAGTAAAGAGTTCATAGTCTTTTCTGATCATGAAGCCCTAAAGTATCTGAACTCTCAGTAGAAGATCAATCCTAAACATGCTCGTTGAAGTGAAATTTTACAGTCTTATCCATTTCTAATTAAACATAAGGCTGGAATTTTAAACCCAGTAGCTAATGCTCTTAGCCGCCGACATGCATTACTAGCAACAATTCAAGCCAAAGTTGTTGGGTTTGAATGCGTCAAGGAGTTGTACTAGGATTATCCAGATTTTCGCTGGAACGTGGGAAGCGACTGACTGTAAGACAACCTTTCCACCAATATTATAGACATGATAGGTTTTTATTCCGAGGCAAAACCTTGTGCATTCCTCAGTGCTCTTTGCGGGAGGCAGTAATCTGGGAAGCTCACGATGGAGGTTTAGCTAGTCATTTCAGCAGAGACAAAACTGTTGCTTTAGTCAAGGAAAATTTCTATTGGCCAAGACTTGAACGAGATATCAACAGGCACATACAAAGATGCAGAATATGTCATTTGGCCAAAACCAAGGGTCAAAATACAGGATTATACATGCCTCTACCAGTCCTAGAAGCACCATAGGAAGATGTAAGCATGGATTTTGTGCTTGGATTACCACGAACTCAGAGGCAAAAAGATTCTGTCATGGTGGTTGTGGATTGATTTTCAAAGATGACCCATTTTATTCCTTGTCAGAAGACTAATGATACTGTGCAAGTTGCTGAACTATACTTTAAAGACATTGTTCATCTCCATGGCATTCCAAAGACTATCACGTCTGATTGTGATGTTAAATTTCTTAGCCACTTTTAGAGAACTTTCTGGAAAAAGATGGGTACCAAACTTCAATTTAGCAGTGCTAGTCACCCTCAAACGGGCAGACAAACAGAAGCTATAAACAAGATTCTTGGCAATCTTCTACGAAGCTTTATTGGAAAGAATTTATATCAGTGGGATCATATCCTTGCTCAGGTTGAATTTGCTTATAACAATTCAATCAACCAAGCCACTGGAAAGTGTCCTTTTGAAGTTGTTTATGGCACCAGACCTCTCAATCCATTCGACCTGATTCCTTCAACTGGCAAACAGTATTACAGTGCAGATGCAGACCAAAAGGCTGAAGAAATCAAGAAACTACATAAGCAGGTCCGAGATAGGATTCAGAAGCAAAATTTGAAAATCAAAGCACAAAGGGACAAGCATCGAAAGCAGCAAATTTTTAATGTAGGAGACTTGGTTTGGATACATTTGAGGAAATAATGTTTTCCTAAACAGCCGAACGCCAAGTTGTCTCCTCGAGCTGATGGTCCATTCAAGATTGTGCAGAAAATTAACAATAACGCCTACAAAGTGGAATTGCTTGGTGCCTACGGTGTTTCAGCCACTTTCAATATTGCAGATCTATCTCTGTATATTGATGACGTTGTCAATTCCAACTCGAGGACGAGTCCTGTCAAACCCCGGGAGGATGAAACAGTAGCAGACTAGTAGGTGTAATGTGGTGGTTGTGGCGGAGTCGTTAGTGTTTCTGTTTGACTAATTAAGTTGCTTTTGACTAGTTAATTAGTTTCCTTTTCGCTGTAGCTTTATTATGCTGTTTGTTTTCAAGATTGTGTTTCCTTCCTAAATTAGTATAAATAGGAAGCATTCAGATTTAAAATGAGAAATTGAGTGTTTCGTTTCTGAACCAATTTTTTTAAAAGATTTATATCATGCACAGTGGGGAGTATATATTAATGCTCAAGACTGTTAAAACAGTTTTTACGGAAGGCAGACACGCGTCGAGAGAGAATGAATGAATGCACTGCAGCTACAAAGGATACGCGCGTGCCTCTGGAATCACCTATAGGTAACCCAATAACATATTCTTTTCGGATTTTAACCAATGTATTAAAAACTGGACCGGACCGGCCGGTTCAGACCAGAAACCGGTGAACCGGTCGCCGGACCGGTCCGGTTGAGGTAAAAAAACCGGGGTCTAACTGACCCAGTCGACCCGGTCCGACCCCAGGTAAACCGGTTTGCCACTTTTTTTAATTTTTTAAAATTTTTTATATCCCAAATGACATCATTTTGTCTTTTTTTAAAATTATTTCTTTGAAATTTTTTGATTTGCAAGGAATTTTAAAAGTATTGTAGAATATTTTTGCTGTTTTGCACTGGTTGGAGTAAAATCCTTATATACTTAATGATATTTTTGTGAGTATTAGGTTCATGAGGTTATATTTGATTATTGGTTAGAAAAAAAACTCTTATGTAGTTTTTTAAATGGTATAAATGAACATTTAAATTATATATATTTTTTAATTAACCCCGGTCTGACCCCCGGGTTGACCCCGGTCTAAACCACTGACCCTTGACCCAGTGTTTCGACCGGTTCAATGTGCAGTCCGGTTTTCAGCACCTTGATTTTAACACATAACAAATTTAACCCCTTAATTTCTTTTTGTCTTTAATTATTATTGAAGGAGCATCAATTAAAAAAAAATAAGAAAATTTGACAAATAAAAAATTTTGTATTATCTTTAAGATCAAGATCAACTCCTCAAATATATATGGGGAGGGAGTAATATCTTATTCTCACGTTCTAAGTCTAACAGGTTATTATTGAATTGATTTTTTTTTTTCCTTGTATTGTGATGAGACTGGATATATTATATTTATGTGTGTTGAAATATGATTTATCCGAGTATCCGACCATGATGTGGACTTAGGCCACAAGTTGAAGAAGGCAAAAACCCATGGTTCCCGGACCCGGACCGGACCGGCCGGTCCGGACCGGAAACCGCCGAACCGGTCACTAGACCGGTCCGGTTCACGGTCCGGTCCGGGTCCCAAATTCAAAAAAAAAAAAAAATTTAACTTTTTCCTTTAGAATTTCATACTATAAGCCTAAAATTTTCAATTACTCAACGGTTTGGTCCCGGTTTAGCTCCGGTTTGGTCCCGGTTTGACCCACTGATCCTTAACCCAATACCCCGACCGATTCAATACCCGGTCCGGTCTTTAATACCTTGCAAAAACCTGACTTCCCTCTTGCTTCATTCAAGTCAATTTGTGGGATCTTTCTCTGCCTCTTATTCCTACAAGCTTGTAAAGCTCAAGTTCCCATCAAAAAGTTTCCTCTCAAGTCCCAAACAACAATAGTCCTTTGAATATTGTAGAAAGGTACTCCTCTGTTACCGTTTTGCAAACAACTACAAAATATAATATTTGATCCCATGAAACGAATTCCAATTCCATTTCTCTTTTCTTCATTGAGATCGAAATGCGTGCATGTGTGTGTATCATGAACAAGGGTTTTTCTTTCAACTTAAGAAAGATGCTAGGCTTTTCCCAAGTAATTTATCTTGGTTTGTGATTCAGTCCTTGTTATTTCCCCCTTGTTTCACTGCATAAACAAAAGCCAAATTACTACAGAGAACTGAAGTATTTAATCGCAAGCAGCATTGTTTGACAAAGATGGAAAACTACTTTCTCAGCCATTCGAAAGATGTTCCTCGTATTACCCCAAATTCGTGTTCGCACAATTTCCATGCTTTTGATGCTTTGGAATGGAGAAAGCCAATCATGGGCAACGTTATGGAGGCTTTAGGTGATCCTAATATCACTTGGTTGGAGTTTATGGCTCAGATGATGAGCTAAAAGACACCCTGCTTCAAAGAGCTTGTAGAAGGATTCAAAGAGATAATATTTGATATGGTTCTGACTGCAACTGTGACAAAAAACCCTGATGTGAAAACGATTTAAGAGGAGATTGCACGCCAACTATGACTCACTTTTAATTACAAATCCAAAGATAAAAGAGTCAACGAACTAATTCATAGGATCAAGAACGAGCAGAAAATCCTCGTTGTTCTCTCCGCCACCTTTATAAAGGACAGGACTTGGGAAAGGTACGAATTCTGTATTGTTCAGATCACACAGGTTGCAAGATATTACTCACTTCAACAACTGAAGATGTGTTATCCAGCTCAGCTTGAACCCATTTTAACAGGCCCATAGTGGGTGGAGCCAACAAGCAACTTCATACTTAAAAACTCCTGAAACCAAAAAAAAAAAAATCTCCAACATATGTAACCCAAAAGTCACTTCATATGTGTGAGAGAACAGGGGAGATGGAGGGGATTAAAATTTTTGTGCGTATCTTATATCTTCAAGCAATGTAATTAAAATTCTTCTTATCGGTATTTTATACCTCGTACCAAAAAGATCAACCTTGAAGCCAAATTACTCCATGAATCTGTTTGAAGCCAGTCATTCTGTAAAGGATTTCATTAATTTCCTATCGGTATTTCCAATGCTTTATGTAGTTATAAGTTTTTATCCCAAAATCAATTCGAGATAAAATTCTTCTCATATACATATTTCATAAATTAAAAAAATTATTTTTCAAGAGCTAATCCCAACACACCATATTACATTCATGCACAAGGGGATTTTTTATGAAAAATTGGAAATGTGAATGGAGTGGGTGCGCATTACAAAAGATGGGTCCCTCTGAGTTGAAATTATTAAGCCTTTGTCGACTTGCTTTAATAACTTGCCACTGGATAGGTCTCTCTCTTTACTTCCTTGTCCAGTGGTCCTTCTCTATCAGGCACCCAGGCTCCGTTATTAATAACTAGTCACACGGTAGGTCTTACTCTTTACTTCCTTGTCCTGAGGTCCTTCTCTGTCAGGCACTCAGGCTCTATTATTAATAACTTGTCACATGGTAGTCTTGCTCTCTGTGGTCCTTCTCTGTTATTAATAACTTGTCACATGGTAGGTCTTGCTCTCTGTGGTCCTTCTCTGTTATTAACTTATCACAGGTTAGGTCTTGCTCTTTACTTCCTTGTCCTTGTCCTGTGGTCCTTCTCTGTCAGGCTCTGTTAAATATTTGGTTTCGATTTTCTGTTGTGATGAGCCTGAACAATTTCCACATGCTTCATTTATGTCAACTTCTACGACGCTTCTCTTCTTCACGCCTTAGAATTAGGTACTTCTTTGTTTTTTTCACATAACCCAATCCTTTTATTTTATTTCCACTAAGAACTAGTCCCTGACTCGTTTATGCATGCAAACACCGTTAAAAATTTGTTAACATGTCAACAGACAACAGCTTAGTCGAGTTTATGAACAAAGTGAGCCAGCGGCTGCCTAACTTTTTTTGTTAATATTTTTTTTAACGGTTTAGTTCAAAAGAGAAAAAAGACAACAATAGAGAAGCTCAACGGTGAGTAAAGATTGGTAATACTGATTTTCTTCCATCTCATTGAAGTTGTGAAGAAGATCGGATTCTGTGTGTTTCCAAGGGACGATGGACTAGGAATCTCTTCTGGGAGGAGGGAATCCAACTCTGTTCATAGACATGCCAACAAATTTGCAGCCGTGTTTGCATGCGGGAATGAGTCATGGACTAATTTTTTTTAATGAAAATATATAAAAGGATTGAGTTACAAGAACATAAAATACATATAAGGATGTTTATCTTGACTCTTTAACCGGCTGGAATGAAGTGTGATCCTTGGTTTTGGGGAAAAGTTCTGGCTGGGACATCTCAGCACCCAGCCCCTTTAATTGAAAATCCATAGGGTGGGGCCACACAGTAGTTCGGATCCCAAGTTACAAAATAAGAAAAAACGCTTAGATACCGGTGGATCCATCATAATAATAAGTTAAATACATGTGAGGATTGAGTTAAAAATAATGGCAAACTGTTACGGACTAATTCATTAATTTTTCTTATATTCACTAATGATATTGAGATATATTTAAAGAATCTAAAGAAGCATGAACATTATCTGTTAATTGATATTATACAAATTAGATCTTATATTGAGTATAAAAGACAGTACTATTTTTTTCTACCATTTGGAAAGAAATATTGATTGTATATTAGTGTTCTAGCGGGAAAAATTAATAATGTAGTTATGTTTGGAATAATGTTTTTTTGGATATAAGTGTTTATTATGTAAGTCGAGATAAAACTCTTCTCATATACTTACCTCGTATACCGTAAATCATAATTTATAAGTAATCGTGATTTACAGTATACGAGGTAAGTATGTGAGAAGAGTTTTATCTCGACTTACATAATAAGCGTTTATATCCTAAAAAAACGCTATTCCAAACATAATTTAAGTAAAAAATAAACTATCCTAGACCAACACTGTGAACGAAGAATTGTGAGTGAAACGCACAATTTTGGGATGAAGAAGCGTTTACATTCATGCACACGGAGATTGTTATGGAAAATTGGAAATGTGAATGGAGTAGGTGCCAATTGCAACAGATGGGTCCCTTTGAATTGAAATTATTGACTCTGTGTCGACTTGCTTTAATAACTTGCCACAGAGTAGGTCTTGCTCTTTACTTCCTTGTCCTGTGGTCCTTCTCTGTCAGGCTCCGTGGTCCTTCGTTCTCTGTATAATCACGAAGCTGCATTGGGATTTCTTGGATGTTTCTCCCCTTCATACTCTGTCAGGGAGCAAGTTTATAGGATCCAAAGTTAAAATTATAAATAGCGCACTTATAAATCAAGTTCCCTCAAGTCCCAAACAACCATCTTATTAATCTTCTCGTTGGTCTCCTTAAGAAAGGTACTTCGCTCTTAAAGTATTTTTCATTTCGTACGAGTTCTGAATTCATTTCATGTGCAGTAATAGCTTTTATGTTTCCTCATCTATGTTGAGTTTTGCCATAGGATCATAATTGGGTTTATTGTAGGTGCTGTTAGTCATTATCTGAATTGGATCGGTGTAAAGCATTCACGGATATGGCTGGAACAAGTGAGAGAGTTGAGGAAATGGACCAAGTCTGCTCAGAAGAAGAAAGTGAGGGAGCTGAGGAACTGGACCAAGTCTGCTCAGAAGAAGAACCGAACGACCATGTCTGTAGGGTCGCCGTCGTGTCATGTATTAGCCAGTCACGTCCTGTCACATGCCCTGGTTTAGGAGAGAGATCGCAAATATTGGATAGTGTGATGAAGGCATTAGATGATCCTAAAATTCACTTAATTGGAGTTTATGGCTCAGATGACAAGATCAAACGCACTCTGCTCGGAAGAGTTGAGAGAAGAATTCAACTGGATAATCTGTTTGATCTCGTTCTTACTACCACTGTAACTGGAGGATCTGATGTGAAGAGGATTCAAGGGATTCAAAAGGAGATTGCAGACAAACTAGACCTCACTTTTAATCTTAAATCTGAAGATGGAAGAGCTCAAGAACTTATTAAAAGGATAAAGATTGAGCCGAAAATTCTGATTGTACTCCATGACCTCCAAAAGAAGCTTGACTTGGGTAAGGTAGGAATTCCGTATGGTTCAGATCACAAAGGTTGCAAGATAATACTCACTTCTACAACCGAAGATGTGCTATCCAACCACATGCATACCGACACGAATTTCAGCATCGTCTGATGATTGTATTGGTTGAAAATGGTTTCAGCTTTTTGTCGAGTGTTTCCTAATAATATATGTTGTAATGGGCTTATTAAATGTTTGCTATAAAATGCCTATAGCACTATATCGCAGTTGGTGAGACATGAGGCCTAACTGCCTCAATATCTAGGTTCGATCTCTGCTTGCACCCGTTCCATCTCAGCCTACACCCAGTAGGGTGCTACTTTAAATAAAAAAATGTGTGCTGGAAAATAGTTTGTTTGCTGTGAGTTTTGAATGAAATAAATATTATTATAGTTTGTGTTTGATATCATTTATTTTTTGATAATCAGTTTTTATTATATAAGTGGAGATAAAATTTTTCTTACATACTTACCCCGTATATCATAAATCACGATTTATAACACTTATAAGTGTGTGTTCTGATTAGCTTTTGAAGAATAGTTTTTACAGTTTACGAGGTAAGTATGTGAGAGAAGTTTTGTCTCGATTTACGGAAAAGTGCTTCTGAAACCACGGTTTTGGGGGTAAAAGAACACACACTAAGTCAAAAATAAGCTATCCTAAATGAGCACATAAAATTATTGGATCCGAGAAACAGTACCCAGAAAAAAAAATATCCACTTGAGATCTGCCATGTTGTAGGAGAACCTCCATCTCTCTGCAACAACAAAATCGAGGATTTTTCATTTGTTCATAGGATAATATAAAAATCAAACACACATATGTATCTCATTTCTCTAATACAAGTCAATATTCCAGTCAAAGTACTTTTCTCTAATACAAGTCGTCACCTTTACTCGCCATATTAATATATAATTACGAAGCTACATTCCAACTTCTGGGATCTTTCTATGTTTTATACTCCTATCTAAACTCTGTTACTTCTTCCTCATCACTTGTGGTATTGGATTCCCAGAAAAAAGAAGCTAATTTCTTCAACACCCAAACAGCAGTCCTTTTAGTCTTCTCATAGATCTCCTTGAGCAAGATATTACTTACTTTTAAAGTTGAAGATATGTGCTATGCAAACATAAGCATACTCACATAAATTGTATGGTTTAAAAATTCTTTTGCTTGATAAAAGCTTCAGCCTTTTACTTTTTTTGTATGTGCACTTCCTTTTTTTTCTTTTGCTCCTAAGGATTATGTATATTCAGCATGTGTTAGTTTTTGGTGCAAGAGTTGGAAGCTTTAGAAAGTTTGCAGTTGCCACCAATCTGGTAACCCATGATGAGGACATCTCCGTAGCAACTCCTTGTATCTTTCCCATGCTTCATAGAGGCTTTCTTGTTCATGCTGGGTAAATGAGGCAATTTCATTCCTCAATTTAGCAGTTTTTGCTGAAGGAAAATATTTCTCCAAAAATTTCTGCGCCATGGTCTCCCATATAGTTATGCTTCCCACTGGTAATGATTGTAGCCAATTCTTAGCCTTATCCCTGAGTGAGAAAGGGAAAAGTCTAAGTCTAATGGCATCGTCAGTAACACCATTATGCTTGAATGTGTCGCAGATTTCTAGGAAGTTGGCTATGTGTGCATTAGGATCTTCTATTGGTGAACCACCGAACTGGTTTGCTTGCATCATCTGGATAATTGCTGGCTTGATTTCAAAGTTGTTAGCTGCTACTGGTGGTCTCGTGATTCCAGAATTTGTCCCCATGACAGTTGGTGTTGCATAGTCACGGAGTGTTTTGGTATCTGTTGTTCCTCCCCCTGGATTTTCCATCGGATTGCTTAGGATTGAAGTAGACTGCTTCCGAACTCTTCGATTTCTTCGACAAGTTCTTTCGATCTCTGAATCAAAAGGCAATAGTTCAGTCTCCTTCGATCTGGTCATACACTAAGCAAAAACCTGAAAAGAAATACAAGACACCAAGAAGAAAAACAAATGTAATATGAAGACCAAATTAGTATTAAAATTACTTTGTATTGATATTAGTGACAACAATCCCCGGCAACGGCGCCAAAAACTTGATACGAATTTAGATGATCAATTAAATAGTGCAAGTGTACACTGTCGTAATCAAGTAATATAGAAGTGAATAGAGTATCGTTCCCACGAGGATTGATCACTAAGTACCAAAATGAGCAATTTTAACTCTATTTAGTCGATCGATTAGTTGGTGATTGAGAGTACAAAATAAAAGAAAGACAATTAAATATGATTGCAGATGATATGAAAGCAAATATGAGAAAAAACCCTAGGGATTAGATTTCACTTCACAAATTCCGGATTGAATCACTTATCTATTCTAGCCCAATTTATCCACATGATTAATAGTCGAGTTTCCCTAATTTGATTACTAGCCTCTTCCAAGGTCAAGCAATTCTATAATCAATTGCTAATCCAATATATTCCTATATGAATTTAAGCAATTAATCATGCATTAAGATTTATGGAACTCAGTAAGACTACACAACTCATATGAATATATTCCTATTTCATATGCAAGTCATGGTTTTAATTATAGGGTCAACACACATGTATCTCCTTCCGGTCTCAACATGTATATTGAAATCATTTAAAAGATGGCCAGTCAATCAAAAGCATTAAGAATAATAATTAAAACTCAATCATGGAGGAGAAATTCAAACTAGATTTAATAAGTTAAGATTCAATCCATCATTAGTAAGCTACGTCATCTCCCTAGGAAAATGAAAGTTTAGCACATGATGAAATTAAAAACAAAAGCAAAATAAATTGACATTATATAAAGCTAGAATGAAAGCCTCAAAAATACTGCATAAACTTGAATATTAAATTCTCAAACATAAATATACAATCAAAAGATGAATGAAAGATGAAGAAATCTATCCGTCCATTTAGGAGGTAAAACCTTCTATGTAGGCGGTATGCAAAATAAAATCCTAAGCCTTCCAAGATAGAGGCATGAAGAAATCTATCCATCCATTTAGGAGGTAAAACCTTCCATGTAGGCGGTATGCAAAATAAAATCCTAAGCCTTCCAAGATTGAGGCATGCAAGAATTCTATCCGTCCATTTAGGAGGTAAAACCTTCCATGTAGGCAGTGTGCAAAATAAAATCCTAAGCCTTCCAAGATAGAGGCATGCAAGAATTGATACAATGTATGAAATAAAATCTAGAAAGTAACACACTTTTTCTCAGAACTGTCAGAGAAAGGATCTCTCCTTGTCAGAGAAGGGCCTCTAATTGTCAGAAAAGGACCTCTGATTCTCTTCCTCTCTTCCCCCTTTGAGCTTGGCATTGATCTCTATTTATAGGGGAAAAAACGTGTGCTACAGTACTGCCACAGTGATCTGGCGGTTGCTACAGGCCGTTGACATGCTACAGTGCCCTTCTGGCGGTTGCTACAGTGCCGTTGACATGCTACAGTGATCTGGCGGTTGCTACAGTGCCGTTGACAATCTACAGTGCCCTTCTGGCGGTTGCTACAGTGCTGGCGGCTTGCTACAGTGCCATTGACCTGCTACAGTGCCCGATGGCTGCTACAGTACTTTTATTTTTATTTTTTATTTTTTTATTATTTTTTTTTGTAAATGCTGTTTATTCCAAAAACAATATTTATTTATCAATCACACCCAAATTTATTATATTAAACGCAAATATCGTCCATAAAATCATCATATAAGGGAAAATAAAATATGTAAATATTTTACTTATCAACTGGCCTCAACAAGTTGGCAAACTTGACATGGCAAATAATCCATGCCTGCTCTCTGTGTAACTAGCCACGGCAAGTTTACAAACTTGCTATAGCAAATCAAGAATCTGAGGGAAACTTGAGTCTCTGTGTAACTGGCTGTAGCAAGTCTTGAAAAAGTACAGCTATGCGTTTTAATTTCATAAGCTAAAAAAAACTATTTAACCCAGGGAAAAGCACCGAAAACGCATTCTCTACACCTGGAAACAGTGGAGCATGCAAAGGAAGAGCTTGGGAGAGAGATTTTGAAGATTTTGGAGGGTTGGGTGTTCTTCTCAAAGAAGATTTTGGGATTTCCACCTTGATTTTGCTTTTCTCCTCTTTTTCACTTAGCTTCGTCATGTATTCAGTAGCTAAATATTTCATTTTAGGATTATTTTGAACCCTTGTATAGATTAAGTACTCATTTTCCCTTTATATTTGTGATTAATAATGAGACTACACTACTAGAAAAAAGGGTTTTAACGTCCCTTTTTTTGGCCTTTCAACGTCTGAAAACAGAGGGACGTCTATGTGAGGGTCGTAGAAAAAAACGTCATTAACGTCTGTAAAACTGGGGACGTAGAAAGTGGACTTTAGACCTCCCCAGTTCACTGGGGACGTCTAAAGTGGGACCTTAAACGTCCCCAGTGCACTGGGGACGTCTAAGGTCCACCTTAGACGTCCCCAGGTTCAACTGGGGACGTCTAAGGTGGACCTTAGACGTCCCCAGAAGACCTGGGGACGTCTAAGGTCCACCTTAAACGTCCCACCTTAGACGTCCCCAGTTGAACCTGGGGACGTCTAAAGTGTCGCCAGCAGTACTTTCCACGTCCCTTTTTTATTAAGGACGTTGAAAGTTTTTTTTTTTTTAAAATGGACCTTTTATACATATTGCACTGTCTGGAAAATATGTAAACTGCAGAAATAGAATTCCAACAACAGAGTAAAACAACAGCAGTTCAGCAGAATGAAAACAACAACAAACACAGTGATCAACCCAAGGCTACTACATGCCACACAAACTTTCAAACCACACAAACTACACAACAATCTATATCCAAGTCTACTACATGCCACACAAACTTTCAAACCAGACAAACTACACAGCAATCTATATCCAAGTCCCCAGTTTGTACAATAACCAAGACTAAAATCCAATCCATATCCAACAACAATAACGCTAATTATATGTACTACCACAAAAGTATGTCCTACACAAACTACTAAAGACTTTACTCTTCTGGTACACGTTGAAGAAGATGTCCAGCCATAAAGTCTCTGATCATATTTAAGTCTTCATATGAGTAGGCATCTTCATTTTCAAAAATCTGTAAATTAGAAAATAAGCTTAGATGAAATAATGAATGAAGTGAATGAATTCCCATTGAATCACAACACCAAGAATATTATCCTCAGAGAATGAAGAAGCGATTACTTGTTCAAAATCTGTCGTAATGCCACTCTGAATGATGTTATACATATAAAGCAAGACATAATATCCACATTCCCAGCCGCCAGGTTGTCGAGGGCACTATAAATCAAAAGCAAATGGTTAAAATCAATAAAGGCATATCTAAAACGACCGTCAATCAACAGAACTTGATTTGAAACTACGTACCTTTGGAAACAACCATTTTGGATCTTTGCCACCTCTACGTTCGCGTGGCCCGCCAAGCGCTCGATACGTCGTGCATGCGCTATCATGAAAATGAAAATCAACATAAATTAGAATAATTCATTAAGTCAAGAATCAAGAAGCAATGAAATACAAAAAATAACTTACTGGTTGAAGACGCTTTTAGTTTCTTTGTCTGGTCTTCTATTTAAGGAATCAAACCAGTAAACAACGTGCGACCGAGGACAGACAACACACAAACTCCAGTGATAACTATCAAAACATATACAGATTAAAATTGATCTAGATGGCAAGGCAATTATTTACTAAAAATCTCAAATACACAAAATTAAAATGAGTACCCTTGAACAATCGGTGCTAGATAACAAGTATACTTGTCCTCTGACAATGTAAAGCCCACATAGTTCGTCCTTCGTTTCAATGTATTCTCAACCCTTGTCGTATGTGCAGGAGACAAGAATCCATATAAATCAACTTTCTGAGAGTCAATGCATATACGACGGAAGGAGCTATAATAGAATTAAAATGATGAATGTATTAGCTAGTTAAAATCAACTTAACTAAATGAATCAAAAAATGGGAAATAAAAAACTTACAGGATTGCAAATTTGCCCCATCCAATATCTAGCTCCTCGAACTTCATGAACTGTTTAAGATCATGTTTATCAATTGTGAAGTGATACTCTGTATTCTGGCCCACAATCCCTGGAGGCATATGCAAATCAATCTGGCGAATGCCTTTATAGATATGCTGCAATCATGCTAAGAAGGGCCATTTCTCTGCTTCCTGCTCGTTCTTTTAGAACATAAAAACACATACTGTTAGTAGGATGTCAACACATCTCAAGTAAAAGTGAGGTAGTTCCATACCATTGGAGGTGTTTGTGGTAACAAGCCAATAAGATGTACAGGCCAAAGGATGAAAGATCCTCTCGCCTGAGCTATCGTGGCAACCTCGGCATCAGGAATAGGGATCGCTGTACCTTTTTCCCCTGCTCGAACACACGTCACAGTCACCCTACGCAAATGCTGTGGAATTTGCTGATGATGGTGGGTAGTAGCTTCTGTGTGAACGAGAGCATCTGCAACTACAAGCAGCACTGGGGCATCCAAAGAGAGGATGGCAGGTTCTCCCAGCGCTGGAGTATGAGAAGGTTCGCCAAGTGGTTCCTCCGCCGGGTTGTAACTTCCTTTGGTGCTGTGGAAGGCCGGGGATGAATGGGTTCTACGCTCGGTAGTTGCCATCTGCGATTCAAACATCTTCTGCATTTCAGCTCGTAGCTCAGGCATCAGCTCAAGACGTAGCTCTGGCAACAGCTCTTGTCGGAGCTTGTCACGAAGGTTGGCCTCGAGCTCTTGTGAGACTTCCTGACGAATCTTGGCTACAAGCTCCCTACTGGGTTCAGCTTGTGACGAATAAGGATGTGAGGTTGGGCCAAAATACTTCGTGACACGAACTCCAACTGCCTCCCCTCGAACATGACCAGGGTGATCTGGCTTCCCAATCGCCGTTGACAAGATGTCCATCCGTCCACTTGGAGTGAACGAACCTTGGCTACTATGATCTTCCAGTTCATCCTGCAGCATAAAAGTTATCGTAAGCACTCCCAATATGAAAAAATAAGTTTGTAATTATGCTCTAACTACTTACAATTCTTGCGGCAACCTCAGCAACAGTCGGATTTACGTACTTCCCACCCTTAAGCCTCCCTGCTTTCCATTTTTTGTGACGTGGTGGAGGTGGCGGGGGCTGGACCACAACGGTAGGATCTAATATGGCTGCTTCCTTCAATTTCTCCAACTCTTCTACCATCATCTGTCGCTGAAGCTTCCGATAACCACCACGAGACATGCAGTGTTGATAGTTATTAGCTGCTTGCCTCTCTGCATTTGCTGCACTTAATGCCTTTTAAAGGAAAACAACGAACACTGAATCAATAATGTCAACTATATTCAAATAAAACACTATGATTACAGAAATCTTACCAAAAAGTTTGGATCTTCTCGTGATGCCATAAATAACCTCCAGTCCTCTGGAGACAAAAATGGATACTCATGACATGGATCCTTACCCCTCAACTCCCCTCGAATGTAATCTCGTGTGAGCCTGTTTTTGAAATCTTTCTATCGTAGACGAACCTCCGTCATCCACTCCTTATACATCTCCGCGGTGTCAGGGACATCATAGGTTTGCTGCAAGGTAAAAACATACGTTAATTATATTTGAAGCGATAGGAATAAAGATATAATGCAGATGTATTGAAACTTATATACCAAAAGTTGTTGCCAAATCAAGTCTTTGGTTTTTGGTGGAACCAACTTCCAATTAGCATAGGTAATGCGAACTTTGCTTCGAGCCAAAAAACCTACGTAGCTAATGAAATGGTCTTCCTCCGGACCAATTGGTTTCATATCTTGATCAAAGTCAATATGTAACCTCTCCTGTTGATGGTTATGACGTGCTACCAATGCAGGCATTTTTGTACTGCCTCTAACCCTTCGTCTCGCAACCGGTTCACGTGTCGCATCACCTTCAGGCCTATTCATTTCATTGTCCCTATCACTTGGAGAGTCACCAGAGTCGTCCATATTCCTGTAAGTACAAAAATCATTGTCAGATAGGTGAATAAATTGTAAGTAAATGAATAAACTGAGACGTAATAAAACAAACAGCACACATTACTATTTTCTAAGTTAAGCTCTTACTCTAGATTGTTTCCCATATTCCTTCACCATGATCATTTCTCACAGCATATTCTTCATCATCTACCAATTCTCTTTCTTCAATTGTTGTAGGTGGATTAATTGTGAAAGGTGGTGTGTCGTCAAGGTTGAAGGTCGGATCACCATGCTTCTGTTTTTTACTCTGAAGTACAATGGACATTTTCTTATTTGCGGGATCTGTGACATAGAACACTTGTTTCGCCTGGCTTGCTAGAATGAAGGGCTCATCCCTATAACCTACTCTTTCAAGATCAACTGAGACAAATCCAAATTGTTGATCTATTACCACAGCATTATTGCTAACCCACTTACATTTGAATAAAGCAACTTTGAACTTGTTGTAAGTGATTTCCCATATTTCTTCTATCACTCCATAATAGGCCATGGATGCTAATATGGGGTTTTTGTCTTTCGAACTGGAAAAGTGCATGGATTCAGCTTCTACCATCACCCCACTATTTTGCATGGTACTCCTGTCATCTTGGTCTTTTGTGTAGAAAGAATACCCGTTTATATCATAACCGCTCCAAGTAATGATCTGAAACGAAGGCCCCCAGGCTAGCCACTCTATTGTCCCAGACACACCGGACTCATACAAAACCTTTTCCTCAAACCACTAAATGAATGTCTTGTTTTGCTCAATAGTAATCTGCATGTCATTCTTCCTCGGATTCTCTTTCTTCAATCTGTTTCTGTGTTCCTCTATGTACGGTTGCACTTCTGCCATGTTATTCAGGATATAAAGGTGTGCTTGCAACACCTCTCCACGAGGCATAGTCTTCACTTTCAGTCCTCGTGTTCCCTTGCTCCTCCCCTCTTCATGCCGAGATTGTTCCTTCTTCCCTGATAGATAATCGCTGCAGAAGTCCATAGCCTCTTCAACAACATACCTTTCAACTATTGAGGCTTCTGGTCGATAGGGATTTTTAGAGTACCCTTTTAAGATCTTCATGTATCGCTCGAAAGGGTACATCCACCTCAGGTAAACTGGACCGCAGAGCCTTACCTCCCTTACCAAATGAACTATCAAATGGACCATTATATCAAAAAAAGAAGGAGGAAAGTGCATCTCTAATTGGGACAATATGATATAACCCTCAGCTTCCAGTTCATCCAGCTTTTCAGTGTCAATGACTTTGTTACAGATAGCATTAAAGAAAACACACAATCTTGTCACAGTGTTTCGAACTTCATCTTTCATAATCCCTCTAATAGCTACTGGTAACAGTTGTTGCATCAACACATGATAATCATGGGACTTCATTCCCACTAACTTCAAATCGTCCATTGACACACACCTTCTCACATTCGAAGAATATCCTTGTGGTACCTTAATTTCATGCAAACACCCACACAAACTTCTTTTCTCCGCTTTTGATAGTGTATGCGCTGCTGGCTCCATGTATGCCCTCCTACCATCATCTCGTAGCTGTGGATGTAACCGTTCTCTTATTCCCATATCAACAAGGTCTAGTCTCGCATTAATCCCATCCTTGGTCTTCCCTGGAATGTGCAAAAGTGTACTGACAAGGCTATCACAAACGTTTTTCTCCACGTGCATTACATCAATACTGTGCCTCACGTCAAGACTACGCCAATATGGAAGATCAAAGAAAATTGATCTCTTCTTCCATATGTTCTTCTCACCCGAAGTCTTATGATTCTTACCGAGTAAGACATTGATACGTTCAACCCGACTGTAAACTTCCTCTCCGGTTAATGCCTTTTGAGCCATTCCATGCTCCGGCAAGCCGTTAAAACGCTTTCTTAACCTACGATACCGGTGGAATCTAGGAAGGAACCTCCTGTGACCTAGGTAGACCGTTTTTCTTCCATGTTTCAGTTGGTGGAAGTGAGTGTCGGCTTCACAGATCGGACATGCTTTATGCCCCTTCACACTGTACCCTGAGAGGTTTCCGTAGGCAGGGAAGTCATTTATGGTGGTGAATAGCATTGCACGTAGCTTGAATGACTCATTCTTATACGCATCAAACACATCTACGCCTTCCTCCTACAACTTCTTCAAGTCCTCAATCAAAGGCGCTAGGTAGACATCGATATCGTTTCCTGGCTGTTTTGGTCCATAAATCATCATAGAAAGCATCACATACTTGCGTTTTATACAAAGCCAGGGAGGCAAGTTGTATATTACAAGGAGTACTGGCCACGCACTGTGTGTGCTATTAAGAGTTCCATACGGATTGATGCCATCTGTACAGAGCCCAAGCCGAAGGTTTCTCGGCTCGCTGCCAAATTCAGGGAACATTTCATCTATTTTCTTCCACTGTGGAGAGTCAGCCGGGTGCCGAAGATATTTTCCGTCGGATATTCTGTCATCCGAATGCCATCTCAACTTCTTCGCCTTTTTTGCAGTGCCAAATAAACGCTTAAAGCGCGGTATTATTGGAAGATACCACAAAACTTTTACAGGTTGCCTTTTAGTCTTCCCATCGCCACAACCACCATCTTTCTTCACTTTGTATCGTGCGGTTTGACACTTAGGGCACTCACTCAGGCCTTCATACTCCTTTCTGTACAGTACACAGTCATTAGGGCAAGTGTGTATCTTTTTATACTCCATACCCATTGTCGATAGGATTTTCTTGGCCTCATACATACGATTTGGAAGTACATTATCGTCTGGAAACATATCACACAACAGTTCAAGCAGCAATGTGAAACTACTATCGGTCCACCCACAAGTTGCTTTTAAGTTAACCAAATGTAATGTTCCTTGAGCCGTGTGTACTTACTCCCAGGGTACAACGGTGTCTCTGCATCACTCCGCAGGCTGTCATATTCATGCGACTGCGCAAACGATTCTACCTCAACATCATGAATCATTCTCTCCATTGTATCTTCATCTATGACATCCACAGCTTCCTTCTTGTGTGACGGACAATCAGTTACTTCCTCACCATGCCATATCCACCTTGTGTATCGAAGATTTATTCCATCACAAAGTAGGTGATCCCTTATAACTTCAACATCCCGTTTTCTCTCATTTAAACAATTGACACAGGGACAAAAATACATCCCATTTTTTGCTGGAACGTTTCTCCTAGCAAATTCAATAAAGTTTTCAACCCCATTCTCATATTCTTCACTTGTTCTCAGAGCATTCATCCAACTATGATCCATTTTATTACCACCTATGCCATTTCCATTTACACTCAAGTTTAGAATAATTGAAAACACGGGGAATTGCCTTTTACAAGCATGTTTTTCAAAATTTTGGCAGCATTTCCCCTTAAAATTGAGACATCCCAAAATCAAAATAACAAACCATCTCAGCTTAATTTAAATGAAACAAAACTTTAGCTTCTAGCACTAAGCACAAACATAATACACTTATATTTTAGCAACCAAATTATTAAATCAAGTACGCGAATTTAATGAAAAATTGTAAAAAAAAAAATGCAAGTACGCGAATTTCTTATATTAATGTCTACGTACACTAAGTTACAATAAGATTGCCTAATTCTAGCACTAAATATATATATTAATGTGTGTGTCTTATGGGGGAAAAAAAAAATTGTGTGTCTACAAGATAATTTTTTTTGTATTTTTTACTTTCTTTTTATTCTTTATTCTTTTCTCATTTCTTTTCCTTTCCCTACTAATTAAAAGCATTATCATATGCCAAAACTAATAGTTACCATCATCAACCTAATCAAAATGCATAAACAGAGTAATAAAATAAACCTCTAACTAATACTAAAAATATACTATACTAAAAATATAAAAAATTAAACACTTATTCAATTCATCATACAAAACTAATAATAAAAAGAATAATAAAACGCCCTGCATTTCTTTTCCTTTCCCTACTAATTAAAAGCATTTATCATGTGCCAAAACTAATAGTTACCATCATCAACCTAATCAAAATGCATAAACAGAATAATAAAATAAACCTCTAACTAATACTAAAAATATAAAAAATTAAACACTTATTCTTTTTTTGGACAAAATTAAACACTTATTCAATTCATACAAAACTAATAATAAAACGCCCTGTCATCTTATTCAAAACGAAAATGCATGCTAACCTGAAAATTTCTCACAGCTTTGGAGGAGGCCGACGGTGGTGGAGAATCTGCAAACCAAGAATCTCAAAAACTACAGCAGGGGAGCAAAGAAGATGGCCTGGTGATGGAACTGAGGAAGCTTTGGAGAAAGAAATTAAAAAACCAAGAAAGGGAGAGGAGACCGATTAATGGGGATGGAGTGATGAATTTGGGAGGAGATGCAGCAGGGGAGTGGAATGGGAAAGGAGAAACAATGAAAAAATTGCAGCAATGGGGACGCGCGGAGTCTAACGGAGATGGGAGTGAATGAGTAAAGTTGGGAGGAGGAGAGATAGATGGGAGGAAGAAGAGCTCTCTGACATAATCACATGCACCGGTCTACAACGTCCCCAGCTGGTCTGGGGACGTCTATATATACCTTTAGACGTCCCCAGCTGGGCTGGGGACGTCTAAAGGTTGTGTTTAGACGTCCCCAGCCCAGCTGGGGACGTCTAAAGGATTTCTTTTTTTTATTTTTATTTTTTTATGACGTTTAATGGTAATCAGACGCGCCAAAAGATAAAATTTGAACCTGACCATATTTTGGGCATCCCTTTTTCAAAAAGGGACGTCCTTTAGGGACTTTATAAGTATCTTCTATAGTAGTGTTATGTTGATTTTACTCTTTGCTTAATGCTTCTTATTGATTGACCACCAATGAGATTGTTAGGTTCACTTAATTAATGCTTGAGAGGGCTAGATTGAGTGTAGAACTTGAGTTTAATCATGTGAGAATTTGAAATTTGCAAATTGAATGGATAGTTTTGTTAATAATGTAGAGATACACTCATTAACTTCACATAACCATGGGTGGGTGATGGCAGTGGTAGAGGGGGAGGAGATAGTGGTGGTGGCGGTGGTGGCAGCGGGGGTAGAGGAGGAGGTGGTGGCGGTGGTGGTGGGTGGGTGGTGGGGGTGGCAGTGGCGGAGGAGGAGTTGGTGGTGAGTGGGGTGGCAGAGGTAGAAGAGGTAATGGTGGTGGCAGTGGGCGGGTGACGACAGTTGCTGTGGATAAGGAGGTAGTGGCGGCGGCAGTGGCCGCCGCAACAGCGAAGGAGGTGGTGGCGGCGGCAATGGGCAGCGGTGGGGGTGGAGACAGTGGTAGGGGGTGGACGAGGAGGTGGTAGTGGCGGCAGCAGGTGGAGGTGATGGCAGTGGAGGAGGTGGCAGAGGGTGGAGGTGACGGCGGTGGAGGAGGAGGAAGAGGTTGTGGCGGTGGTAGTTGTAGCGAGATGTGGCAAGTGAAATGAGATAAGTGAAACAAAGACACAGGAAACTAAAGGGTAAATTGAATTTTTAAAACCATACAATGGGATGGTAATGAGGATTCATAGGGAGGAGGTATGAATAAGAATTACCAATTTTTTGGTAATCATTATTACCATAGTAAACCCCATTACCATGCTAAAGAGCAACCAAACACTCTTCTGTTGGTAATGCAATCATGATTACCATTGCAGGCATGCAATATGGTTGAATCAAACAGGCTCTAGATGATTTCTAGAAAATTTTCCTTATCGCATTAGAAAGGATTTCTTCTTTAATTAACTGTTTTAAGTCATAAAGCAATTTTCCTAAATCTTTAGGTCAAATGGTAGTCTCTACCTATTTTTCTTGAATTATTTTAGGAAAATAAGCCTTTAGTTTCTAAAAATAGCTTTAAAATTGTTTATGCCACTCTTTTGGGAAATTAAAGCTCTCCATGCTTTTCTAAATCCCCCAATAAGATTTTATAATTATTCCTCAATCATCTCTAGGCCTTTGACCAATTTTTAGATAATTGCTTTCCTTAAGATCTTGCCCGAAACCAGAATTTTGACCAATGCTTTATTTTTAGGTAATTCAACTTAACAATGTCTCTAAATATTTCCCTTCCTTATGATTTAATTAATGACTCAAAATCTGGGATATTACATAATTCATATGAAAGGTGTAACAACATTTTTTTTTGGATTAAAGGGCAATGTTATTTTGGTAGTTGTCGTCTCGGTGCAATTTTGTTTTGGAAGTTTTTTGAGAAGCAATTTTGCTCTGGAAATGTCAAAAAAGGAATAATTTTACCCTGGTGGTTATCTCAAATAATTTTCAGTTAGTTAACTAAATATACTGAATTGGCGGTCCACATGTCATCTACGTAATTTTTGTTAAAATGCAAATTTGCCTTCAAAGTCCATATGTCATCTATTTCATTTTTTTTCATAAATTTAAAACTTCCGGAGCAAATTTTCACCTTAATAAAAATGACATGGATGACACATGGACTGTCAATTCAGCATATTTAGTTAACTAACGGTTAAAATTAATTGGGATAACAGCCAAGATAAATTGCTCCATTTTTTACACTTTCGGGGTAAAATTGCCCTCAAAAATTTTTTTTTTTATAAAATTGCCCCTCAGTGAAAACTTCTAGAAAAAAATATACCCTTGGCCCTATATGTTAATACCTTCAATTATATGTTCTCAATTATGTGAACTCCGTTCAATACTCGGTAAGACTATAGGAAGTAGGAGCCATATTGAACTTTCTTGGTCCACTTTGTTTCTTCATAGATTTTGTTGCGTTGTGGCCACTGGATAAATAATTAAGTTGTGAACATCATATTTTTCCATAAAATATGAAAAATGTCGAAGTGAAAATTTATAAGTTAAAATAGATATTTAACCCCTCAGCTAGATATCATAAATAATTTCATGGACCACAATGTCTCGGGTCTCTAGTATGAGTTGGCTTGGGAGCCGTATGCGCTGTCTTGTGTTTTGACATCTTGATCATTATCCCTTTGTAAGAAAATTATGTATTCCTAACTCATGAGTTAAAGAGCAACACAAATCCTGAAGCTTCATCTTATAGCTATTTTTAAATGTGATATTGATAATTGATTATTGATTTGATCGATGACATTGTAGAGATGCCATGCAACAAAACCATTAGTTGATTATTATATATCCTTGATTGACCTGTGAACCATTACTTTTAAAGTCAAAATATGATTTTAGCAAAGTAGGAAAAAAATCAAAAAATTAATGTTTCCTAAGATTGATTTTCTCTAAAATTAAATCTTGATTTGAATTTACTGGATTAAAGAATATATCTCCCTTCTCAATCTAGCCATGAGAAAACAAACGTTGGCTGCCTAATGTAGAAGACTAAAGCCATTGACCAACATAGAGTTGGTCTAGCAGTGTAAGGTCTTGTTAGATCCTTCTGGGTCTCGAATTCGAGTCCCAAAGGAGACATTTGTATTGGGAGGGGAAGCCATAAACCCTGAAGCTGAATACCGGCTGAAAGTGAAAAAAAAAGGAAGATCAAATATAAGAAAGTAAGAAACAAAGTTGACCAAGAAAGTCGAATTTATAAAATAATTATAATATCAAATAAACCATCTTTTGAAAATTCTTATTAGAGCCCCTTTAGCTAGAATCTCATAGAACCGAGATATAGGAAGTACAAGTGAAAGTGAAGGCCCAAAAATTGTTCTTCGTATGTTGGAGATCATATGTCTAGGGAAGCCACTTAACATTTAAAATAGCGAGATGAAGTTGATAACATCCTAGAGCGAATTCGGAACTTGAATTACAAGCTTAAAGATATTTTTTTTCCTCGATTTCGCTAAAAGATAATAAAAACCACAATTCATAGTCTCCTAAACTAAAAACTCAATGCCTTTGATATTGATAAAATTGACTAAGTGAAAACTTCTATTCATCGACTTAATATTAATTGAGATAAAAAATTTTTCACTTCCCAAGTAAGGGAACGAAAAGAATAAAATCTTTACCAAGCAAAAAGGACATAATATTTGGGATACATGTGTAAAGGAAATGTGCCTAGTGAATATTTGGGATAAAAGGACATAATTCTTTGGTTTAGTGTGACTATTTTGCTAGATTTCATCAACATTGGCTTTTATAGATTTTCTTGTGTTGATAGGTTATCATTTGAGCCACATAGGGAGCCATTGGAAGCATAAATCAATGACTAAGAAGTTCGAAAGGAGCTTAGAAAGTCAATCTGCCATGAAAAAGCAAGAAGATATGAAAAGAAGTTTTGGCCTCAGCCAAAACATCCCTTGGCTGCAGCCAGAGGACATCCAAAAACTTTTGGGCTGCAGCTAAGGAACTCCCTGGCCGCAACAAGAAGACATCCAGAAACTTTTGGGCTGCAGCCAGAAGACATCTAGAAACTTGTGGGCTGCAGCCAAGGAACCCTCTACCTGTAGCTAGGAGACAGTCAAAGGTGCTTGGCCGCAGCAAAAAGAAGGACAAAGGCTCTTGGCTGCAGCCAAGGTTTCTCTTGGCTGCAGGCAATGATAGTAATTGAGGCTATGTATTTTGATGTCAGAACAAATTCTAAGGCTTTAAAACAATGAATCCATGAACCAGAGCATCATTATATTCTTCACTTGTTGGGCACTTTGGACGCGGCTATGGGGAGCATTTCCAAGCTAGGGAGTGGTGTTCTTCAAGGAGAATCAAGTGGAGATTGAAGATTTGAAGAGATTCAAGCTCATTTCCCTTGGGTTTTGCTGATTTCTTCCCCTTTCTTCTCCATTTTTCTAATATGGCTGAAGCTCTTGTGTGTATTTGTAGCTTTTTGCTGAGCATGAGTAGCTAAGCTTCTCATTTTAGGATTATTTTGAACCTTTGTATGGATTAAAACTTGAATCCTCCTCTCATTTAGTAGCTAATGGTATATGTGTTGATTTTATCTTGTATCTAATGCTTCTATGTGACTGGCCATCACTAAGAATGATTTGTTCAGTTAAATTAAGCTTGAGAAAGTTAGTTTAATTATAGAACTTAGGTAAAATTATACTAGACTTGAAGTTTAAAGATTAAATGGATTGTTTGTTAGTAGCATAGAGATATAGTTACTAGCTTGGCATTGTGAAATTAAGGTTGTTGCTGAATGAATATTTTTTCTTAATTGTAGCAAGAGATTGTGCATATTAACTGAGGATATAAACTTGATTTTGACTTGAGAAAGCTTAACCAAATGCTTTTGAACCTTAGACTAGCACATATAATCATTGAAAACATTATTGGAGAGGAAATTCATCAAGTTTTATGAAATATAAAAGGGAATAAATAATCTTAGGGTTTGTCTAATTCTTGAAGTCAAAGAATCAGTTTTCATTTAGTAAATTTTAGTCTTAGAAATAGCTTTCAAAATTTCTCTTTCTTTACCAACAACATGTTTTGGTTCAACTTTATCAAATTCACTAAGCTTATTGCTTCATTAATTTGTTAAACTTGTGGAAATGATACTTGACTTATCAATTTATTACTTGGCGCGACCCGTTCACTTTGATTCTATTAAATTTTAAATAAGCACCACAAGTGTATGGGTCATTAGAATAGTATAATAGTAAATCAAGGTCGTCCCACAGAAATCCAAGGCAATAGATAATGAGGCATTAAAATTCTCATTTTCATTTAAGTTGAGCAAATCAAAGAAGAACACAAATTTGAAAATCAATTTAAATAAAAATCAAAAGTACTAAATTTAATGTTTTTTTAAGATTTCAAAGGAAGAAAACAAACTAGAGTAGCTAATCCCTTTTTCAAGTTTTAGAGCATGTATTTACCCAATTAAAAGCACTTAATGTTAATTTGTTAGTTTCGAGTTTAAATAGATATAAGTATCTTCCAATTACTAATACTCCTTTAATTTCTCAAGTTAAAATTGTTATTCCTAACTAATTTACTCAAGAGGCAATAAATGTCCAATTTCACTCTAATATGATTATATGGGTCCAATAGGTATATTCCTATCCTATTGACAAATTAGAATAAATTATAATCCCAAATTACTTAATCTTATGGTTTAATTAAGATCCCTCTTCCAAGGCTAATCTAAATTTCCCAATTTCATACTTAGTGGTGATCAAGCACTAAGTACACAAAGCAGAATAGATTAAATAAATAAAAATAACACTAAATACAATTAATTAGTTCATACATGCTCAAATCCCCAAATTAGTTCATAACTAATCTAGGTTAAAAAGAAATTAGCCAAACATCACTTTAATCAGAATCATCATCTCAACAACAATTAAATTAAGTTCAGAGTCATCATGAAAATCAGAGGAAAAGGAAAATAAAACTGAAGCTACTCCAAATTTCAATTGCGAAAATTCCCTAACGGTGCTCCAAGCTCCAGCCATCATCCTTGCTTCTCACCGAATTGGTTCTCTGATTCAGCTCCAAACATTGTCTGTGAAGTTAATGAGGAAAGAAACAATCTAATCCTTTCAATTGCGTTCTACCGCCAGCTGAACCCAGCTGTTCCTTCAATGTCTTTCTCCCTCTCTGGTTCAGCTCTCGTCACTGTTGAGTTCGTCGGACCTGGGGAAGAAGTCACAGAACAAAGTCAAAATCGTCTCCCCCAGGTCCCACCTTCAACTATGCTCTCTAGCTGCTCTTCCTCTGTTCTCACTCGAAGGAAGATGACGAAGATTATCTTGCTAGTCACCATCCTCACTTTCTATCCCATCCCTACAACAGTGCTCTTGAGCATTGTCTTCTGCAACTTCAGCATCTGTGGCTCATGCACATCAGTACTAGGGAGTGCAATGACACCCACAGGCAATCCCTAATGATAAGCCAGGCGAGTAACAAGTAAAGTAAGGGGATCATTAGGTAATTGTTCGACGTTGTCTTTAAGGAAAAATCACTACAAAAAAAAAGGTATTTTGTAGCGGTGCAATTGTAGCGGTTAAATTAAACCGCTACAAATTATAGTATTTGTAGCGGTTTTCACCTAAACCGCTACAAATTTGTAGCGGCAAGATTTTTTGTAGTGGTTTCCTACAAAAAACCGCTACAAATTTGGCGCTAAATTCCCGCCAAAACTTGTAACGGTGATTTTGTAGCGGTTAATGCACATAAACTGCTACAAAATACCAAAGGTCAGAATTTTGTAGCGGTTTTGGGCAATAACTGCTACAGAATTTCAAGAGTGTCGACATTTGTAGCGGTTTTGGGCAATAACCGCTACAGAATTTCAAACGTTGTGAACTTTTGTAACGGTTATTGTAGAACCGCTACAAATTTAATTATTTGTAGCGATTACAGTAGCGGTTATTTGAATAACCGCTACTAATAGCTGGCCTATTTAAACCCCCACGTCCTTCATTTCTCCTTTTGCTCATTTTGTTTCCTGAGGTTTCTCTGAGTGATTTCTTCGAGATTTGAGCGTTCAGACGTCTCTATAGGAGTTTTTGCTTAGTATTCCGCAGTATTCGCACTTGAGGTACGTATATAACACATATTTTTATTTATATTTGTATTTTTATTATATTTTTGCATAATAATGGACTAATTTTTTTTTTAATTTTTACAGTTGATATGGCTTCAGGACAGGATAAGGGAAAGGCCCCTGAGGTCCCCAGACCAATTTTACGGGGTGGCAGCAGCCGGGCAGGGGGCAGAGGGAGGGGGCAGGGCTATCGCGGCATCTCAGCCCATCCCCCCACAGGCACCGCAGACGATCCCACAGGCGACAACCGCACCAGAGGTGCCTGAGGTGGAGAGGCCAGAGATTAGCGTTGAGGACTTTCTCAACGAGGAGGAGTTCGAGATCCCGATTGGGTTCAGGGAGATGGAGCAGTTCCTCGATGAGGGGGACGCTCGGGAGTAGAACAACCCATGAGGGTCGTCTTCGCGGTCCACTGGGTTTGAGGTGCAGGTCGAAGGTAAATTAATTTTTTAATTTAGTAAATTATTTATTTAAATTAGAAATGTTAACTTTGAATTATAATTTATCTAACGTGCGGTCAACTGTGCAGATGAGCAGGGGAACGTGTCGACGAGGAGGCTGGATGTGGCCGGTCTGAACAGCATGGACCGGTCCCTGCGAGTTATAGTGCCGTGGAACGAGGGCACTGACCAGCCGATCCATAATAGGGGTCACCTGCTCAACCGCTTCCTGAGCGACCTGGGAGAGAATTGGATGCGGTTCCCCCTTCACTTCCCGACGTGGAGGCACATTCCGAAGGGGCCGAAGGACCAGGCTTGGGAGGAGGTGGTTCAGGTAATTAAAACTATTTAATTAATATTTTTTGTAATTAATTCTATTTAATTATTTTTTTTTAAATTATGGTTTTTATAATTATTGATATTTAAATAAATATTTTTCAGCTGCGGTTTGCCGTCCGGGCTAACCGGAAGAGATGCGCCCTCGTGAAGATGGGCGACGCCTGGAGGAACAGGAGGAACCGTCTCTTCCACAGGGTGGATAAGGACGGGACGATGCCTCTGGAGCAGCTGATCGAGAGTGTCCCAGACGGCGTGCCGTCGAACGACTGGGCGCGTTTCGTCCAGTTCAGGAGGAGCCCTCAGGAGCAGGTAATGTATTTATTATATTTTTGATATATAATTTTGTAATTGTTAAATATTAAATTATAATTTCAATTTAATTTGTATTTAATTTTAAATTATAATACATTTAATTATTTGTTTTTCCAGGAGCTTCTCAGAGGAACACCGAGATCCGGGCGCAGCAGACGATCCACCACACAGCAGGATCGAATACCTTTGCTGTGACCTACAGCGAGCTGGTAACTTTTCAAAATATCACTTACTTTTAGCTGATTATTTCATAATACTAATTGTTTTGTAATTGTTTCAGGAAATGAAGGCACAACAGGAGAACCATCAGACGGACTATGCGGAGCTGTACGCCATCACACACAGACACCGTGACGGGACTGCGACCTCTCAGCAGGCAGAGGCGGCCATTGTAAGTAATTTTATTATTATATTTTTTATAAAACCAAGTTAATAATGAAAAATGCTAATTATTAATTGTTTCATAAAATGGCAGGAGCGGATGCAGCAGTCGCAGGCTGAGCTGCGACAGACCCAGCCTGAGGAGTCACAGGGGTCAGTGGACCCGACGGCTCCTTTGAAGGTGGGTCTGGCTCAGGCTGAGCACCCCGGACGCGTGCGGGGGATGGGGATAGGCGCCAGACCTAGCATGGTCTACAGCAGGAGCGCCGCCTCTAAGGCTGGCAGCTCTAAAGGGGTCAGACGTCGGAGGGACGAATCTATTGACCAGCTGCGGTCAGATTTGGAGCAGACGCAGCAGCAGATGGCGCAGCAGCAGCAGCAGATGCAGGGGATGCAGGTGCAGCAGTAGCAGCACCTGCAGATGCACGCAGATATGCTGTACGCTAGCAGACGCAGTGGCGTAAGATCGCGAACACCATGCTCGAGGGAGCATGGAGTTGCCTGTTCCCGAACGAGCAGTATCCAGTGGTTCCCCCTGTCCCTCGCTACATCATCCCAAGTACTACTCCTCCTCCTGCTGATGATGATGGTGCGGTTCACTCTGCGCAGCGGCCCAATCCAGCGGCATCTGGGGGAGGCCCACCTGAGGGAGCACCAGAGGATCAGCCCCCAGCTCCTTAGTTTAGGACATTTTCTTTTGTCAAAACATTTGTAAATATTTATGAGTTTTTATTTCAGAACTTTCTTATTGTGTTTTATATAATTATATTTATATTATTATATCGCATTGAAATAATTTATGAATGATTTATATCTAAATTTAAAAAAAAATAAAGTATATATATATTTGTAGCGGTTTTAAGTTAAAACCACTATAAATATATATATTTTTAGCGGTTTTAAGTTAGAACCGCTACAAATATATATATTTGTAGCGGTTATACACTAATAACCGCTACAAACACTCAAATCATTTGAATTTTGAAATTTGCCGCCTTTGTGCACATTTGTAGCGGTTATGTTATGTATAACCGCTACAAATTAGAAAATTATTTTTATATTTAATGTCCAACGGCTTTAATATTAGTAGCGATTGAATATATATAACCGCTACTAATATTTTATAACTGTAGCGGTTGGTGTAGCGGTTTAATAACCGCTACAAAATTATAAACGTTGGAATTTCAGAATATAAGGTTCTAGGCATTCGTCATTATTTTCTCACTCATCTTCTTCTCTATACTTTCTTCTCTCTCACTTGTAGCTATGGATAAATCATGGATAAGGTTACCACGCAATTCTCCTGAATATTTGTACGGATTAAACAGTTTCTTAGATTTCGCATTCACTCACGCCAGCTGTAACGGCAAGATCGTCTATCTGTGTCGGAAATGCAAGTTCAAGAAGTGGCATGCACGAAATGTTATGAAGGAACATTTGCTTCTGAAGCCTTTCCCTGAGGACTATACGTTCTGGGCAGTTTATGGTGAGAAGGCCGGCATTAGATATGACGATGCTCTTCCTCGAAGTTCTCAAGTAGGCGTTCAAGTAGATGAAGATGATCCTGTGAATGATGCTGTGCGTGATGCGTTTGGATTTCAAGGCGACAACTTCAACGAAGAAGTGCACGGCTCTGAGCCGGCTTTTATGGGGAATGAAGTAGCTCGAGATTTTTTCAACTTGATGGATGAGGCAGATCGTCCTTTATATCAAGGTTGTCGCAAATATTCTAAATTATCTTTCTTGATCAAATTGTATCATATCAAGTGCTTGTGTGGGATCACATATAAGGGAATGTCGATGTTGCTCGACTTATTACAAGATGCATTCCCCGACGCCGAGATTCCCACAACCTTCTACGAGGCCAAGAAGATTATTAACAGGTTGGGGTTGAATTATCAAAAGATTGATGCGTGCCCAAATGATTGTATGCTGTATTGGGGAGACGATTCCTGCAGGGAGACGTGTAAGAGATGTCACACATCGAGGTATAAGACAATTCGGAAGGGGAAAAAGCAGAAGAAGAAACCTGCAAAGATTCTCAGGTACTTCCCTTTGAAACCTCGTCTACAAAGATTATTTATGTCGTCTAAAACTGCTGAGCACATGAGGTGGCATGCCGTTGATAAAAATGAAAATAGTAAATTAAGACATCCGCGGGATGCAGCTGCTTAGAAAACGTTTGACAACAACTTTCCAGATTTTGCGACTGACCCCAGAAATGTTCGGCTTGCGTTGGCGACCGACGGTTTCAATCCTTTCGGGAATCTTAGCACAAGTTACAATATTTGGCCGGTAGTCTTAGTTCCCTACAACTTACCCCCTGGATGTGTATGAAACAAAGCTCTTTCATTATGTCTATGATCATTCCAGGTAAAAAGGCACCGAGCAATGACATCGATGTGTATCTCCAACCGCTTATTGCGGAATTGCTTGACCTGTGGAATGTCGGCTTGGAGACGTACGACGCTTACAGCAAGACTTTGTTCAACATGCGTTCAGCCTTGATATGGACGATTAGTGACTTTCTTGGCCTTGGCACATTATCTGGTTGGAATGTGCATTCTGGGTCGGCGTGTCCAGCTTGCAATTTTGACTATGACGCATTGCGCCTTCCCCACAGCCAAAAGTGGTGCTTTATGGGGCATCGGAGGTTTCTCGATGGAACGCATAAGTTCATATTGCAACGGAATTGCTTCAATGGGAAACCAGAGAAAAGAGGACCACCTCAGACTTTGTCCGGTACAGATATCTTACAGCATCTTGAGCATGTTGACTTCGAGTTTGGAAAAAGCGACGATTCAGCACAAACTCGCCGAAAGACGCGCAGGACTTCGGTGCCTCAGCAGTGGAAGAAGATAAGTATTTTCTTCACGCTTCCATATTGGAGATCTAATTTACTTTGCCACAGTCTTAATGTAACGCACATTGAAAAGAATGTTTGCGACAATGTGCTGTATACGCTGCTTAACGAACCCGGCAAGACAAAAGATCACCTTCAAGCGAGGAAAAATTTATGCGACATGGGAGTTCGTGAAGACGCTTGGCCAGATGAGCATGATAATTTACACCGGAAAAGTTTACCCTCACAAAACCGAACAAGGATGTGTTCCTCGCGACGTTGAAGAAATTAAAAGTTCCTAATGGGTATTCTAGCAACATTTCTTGATGTGTCGACTTGCAGGCTCGAAAGGTTGCTGGCCTGAAGAGTCACGACTCACATGTTCTTATGCAGCAGTTACTCCCTCTGGCTATAAAGAATACACTTCCTCCCGATGTTTCCATCGTTTTGGTGGAACTTTGTTCTTTCTTTCGGAAGTTGTGTTCTAAGGTTTTGATCGTTGAGGAGCTCGATCAGCTGCAGTCGAAAATCATTCTTACGCTTTGTCATTTGGAGATGATATTTCCTCCGTCCTTTTTCACTGTGATGGTTCACCTTACAGTCCACCTCGTTCATGAAACAAAGCTCGCTGGACCAGTACAATATCATTGGATGTATCCGATTGAGAGGTACTCATTTTAAATATGTGCTTTAATTTATTGTCCGTATTTAATGTTTGCTAGTCGTCCTTTTCATCATTTTATATCAATTTTCTCTTATGTACTTCGTAGGTTCCTTGGGAAATTAAAATCTTACGTGAGGAATAAGGCGTGGCCAGAAGGTTCTATAGCTGAAGGCTATATAGGGGATGAGGTGCTATATTTTTGCTCAAGGTATTTTGATGATCTTGAGACGGCTTTCAACCGCCCGCCTCGTGTTGACGATTGTCCTGAACCTGCGCCGACATCAGGAGAATTTATCCCTCGTGTTGGTAAACCAGTTGGAGCAACTGAGAACTTCAAACTAACGGCAACTGAGAAGTTCCAAGCACATAGACATGTCTTGATTAATTGCACTCAAGTTGAACCTTTCATACGGTAAGAATTGTACACTCACATGTTATTCAATTTATATCTTTCGTAACATTTCTCACTTTCATTTCACTAACGCCTTTCCATTATTAATTGCAGGGAATTCAGAAGTCATGTCAAGCGTCAACTCAGGATCCGTACACAGAAATCCTCGGAAGTTGATAGGAGGGTCCACAGAGAATTCCCGAGCTGGTTTGCGCGTAGAATACTAAATGACCACAACCCACACTTACCAGATTTCAGAGCTCTCGCAATCGGCCCTCTTGATCATGCAAAACGGTTTACAGCATACAATGTCAATGGTTTTAAGTTTTGCACGGTTTCACGGGATCAAGGATTGCAAACACAGAATTCGGGTGTTTATGGCACATTTGGGACAAGGAGTTATGCGAGCAGCAGTGACGCCAACATGCAGTTCGGAGGCGTCCCTTACTATGGCAAGCTTCTTGATGTGGTCGAGCTTAATTATCAAGGCCATTTCACCGTGACGTTGTTCAAGTGTTTGTGGGCAAATACCACTACTTCTCGGGGATTGACAACTGACGACCTAGGGATCACATCAGTCAATTTCTCACGACCGATTCATACTGGTATTTCTCAAGATGATGAGCCGTATATTCTAGCTTCAGAGGCACATCAGGTTTATTATGTCAAGGACGAGAGGCATAGGGATTGGCACATGGTCGTTCATTTAAAGCCAAGAGACCTTTACGACATGGGTGAAGGCGATAACATCGCCTACGAGAGTGAGCCATTTCAGCTAGCTAATTTTGAAAACTACTTCCCTGAAGGCGATGACAATTTACCTCTACTACGGTGAGTTTTTTTAAGTCCACGTCATTTGAATTAAATTTTTTAAATTTAATAATACATCAATAACAATAATTTTTCTACAAAATTTCTGTAGGGATGGCGACGATGAGTGATCAAATTCAAGTGTAAAAAATTTGTGTTAAAATAAAATGTAAAAAAAAATTTTAAAAAAATAAAATAATATTTGTAGCGGTTATTAAACCGCTACAAAAATATAAATAACCGCTACTAATTAATAACCGCTACATTAACCGTTACAAATAACACGATGAATATTAAACCGCTACAAAAATATAAATAACCGCTACTAATTAATAACCGCTACATTAACCGCTACATTAACTGCTACAAATAATACGTGGATCCCTATAAATACCCTTATCACAACTCATTTCAAACACTCCCCAATTTCTTTTCACCTTACCTTTCTTTCATTTCCTCTCATTTACAACTTCTTTCGTATGAGTAGAGGAGCTGAATAATACGATCAAATATGGTAACAAGATTTTCAATTTTTTTTAGAATACTTCTTTCCTTTCTATAAAATTTATTCTAACCATTTTTTTTTCTAGATATATCATAACTCTATCTCATTTTCATCTATTTTTCATACACAATTACATTATATTAGAAAATATAATAATTCCTTATTACCTAGCTATCCTTAATAATATTATTAATATAAATTTTATACTAATCCTATTCAATTACATTTTTTCTTTTTATTTATTAATAAGTTAAACTATTGAATAATAAACTAATTGAAATAGATAAAATAATAACAAAATAAACTATTTAATATAATATTGAAAAAACAGAAAAAAATCATCGTATATTTTCAAAAAAATTTTTAAATATTTGTAGCAGTTATTAAACCGCTACTAAATAACGCGCCTTTTTACGACTCAATTTAAATTTTTTGGCGCCAATTTTGAATTTCATGAAATTAGTAGCGGTTTTAAAAACCGCTACTAATTTCATGAAATTCAAAATTAGTAGCGGTTCCTTAACCGCTACAAATAAAAAATGTCATTTTTTTTTCGCCAACAAATTTTGAATTTTTTATATTTGTAGCGGTTTATTAACCCTACCAAAAAAAAATTCTTTTTTTAAGCTCTCAATAAAATTTTTTATATTTGTAGCGGTTATATAACCGCTACAAATATATCTGGGTGTTGTAGCGGTTAATATGAACCGCTACAAAGTTTGTAGCGGTTATTTTTGATTGAGTAGCGGTTTTATAAAACGGCTACAAAACCGCTTGCAACGTACGATTTAGTAGCGGTTTGAGTAACCGCTACTAACCTATTTTGTAGCGGTTAGAACCGCTACGAATACCCATTTTTAACCGCTACTAAATCACGTTTTTTTTTGTAGTGAATGAGGCAATGAAGTGAGGGAAAATGAGGCTTTTGTAGTGTTTTTCCCGACATTTGTAGAGGGTGTTGTACATGATGTTCCCAAGATTAATAGGTTGGCTGATTTTCAAAAGCAAGATGTGAAGGTTTATTTTGCTAGAAATGTATGTTAGATGGGTATTGAGCTTAATGTTATTAGCTACCAAGTGCAGCCAACATTTAGCTTCTGCTGTTAAGTTACATCTAGCAAGATATTTCTTTTCGCTGAATCGAACAAGCCATGCATCCTCACCATTAATCACAAGCTCCTTTGCCATGTCTTCATATGGAAACTCATCCTTGTTGGTAATGAATTTTTGATACATACATTTATCATCTGAAACCTAGGGCAACTTGTAGAAGCGATTGATATAGTCAGCGTTGATGATTATCTTCTGCCCACAAAAGTCAACCCGCCAATGATAAATGATGTGCTGAATCTGGTCTTGCCACACAAACTCAGCATTCACACTCTGCTTTTTTTTACATGAGTTTCCCTAGCTGTTGGCCAGTAGCCTTTTTGTAGAAGACAAATTTAGGTGTCTTCTAGAATTCCCGTTCTTGGTGAAATTTTTTGCCACTTATCTTTTTATCCACATCTTTTGCGGTTTCTGAAGGGGGCACATGGGATCTAGGCTTTTTCTTTTTTCCGGCCTTTTTCATGATCTACACACAGGAGAGGAGCAAACAAACCAAACACAGAAAATAGGAGCAAAAGAAACTAAACTATCCTATCCTATCCATAAAAAAAGAAAAGAAAAGATCCCCTTGAACTTAGAATCTATCTAATTCCAAAGCTTTTCAATCAATATTCCAAGCCTAATCCTACTCCTCACTACCTAAGAAGGACCATCTAATTCCTCAAAATGAAATTTCAAATAGTGAAGAGTCAACTGATCAATCCGTTGCATTGTGGTAAACCAAAGAAACTGTTTTAATTTAATTTAGGACTCTAATAATTGACTATTAAAAATAAATTTGTGACCCTTTACATTTCTCATGATTTTCAATTGATCCGCTCTTATAATTATCTGTTTGTTTTCAGTGTTGTTAAGTGTGGTTTGTGTTTTGGTTAGTTTGTCCCTCTCCAATGTGCTGATCATGAAAAAGACCGGAAAGAAGCAAGAGCCTAGATCCCATGTGCCCCCTTCAGAAACCTCAAAAGATGTGGGGAAAAAAAGATAAGTAGCAGAAAATTTCATCAAGAACGGGAGCTTTAGAAGATACCCAAATATGTCTTCTACAAAAAGTCTACTAGCCAATAGCTAGGGAAACTCATTTAAAAAAAGCAGAGCGTGAATGCTGAGTTTGTATGACAGTACCACATTCAACACATCATTTATCATGGGCGAGCTGACTTTCCTAGGTAGCAGATAATCATCAACGTTGACCACATCAATCGCTTCTACAAGTTGCCCAAGGTTTCAGATGATAAATGTATATATCAGAAATTCACTGCCAACAAGGATGGATTTCCATATGAAGACATAGCGAAGGAGCTTGTGATAAATGGTGAGGATGCATGGTTTGTTCGATTCAGCCAAAAGAAATATATTACTAGATGTAACTTAACACCTGAAGCTAAATGTTGGCTGCACTTGGTAGCTAATAACATTAAGCCCACTACCCATCTAACATACATTTCTAGCAAAAGCCCTCCTCATCTTCCTTTTAAAAACCAGCCAACCTATCAATCTTGGGAACATCATGGACAACACCCTCTACAAGTATCGGGAAAAATACTACAAAAGCCTCATTTTCCCTTATTTCATTACCTCATTTTTCATTCAAGACAACGTCAAACAATTGCCTTATGCCCCCCTCATTGAGCTTGCCCTCCCATTCTAAGCATGAAGGACCTTGTCCTAAGCCTGCACATGTATGTGTATGTATTGGACAGCTCTACTAGAGTTTGTTTATGCTTATTACACTTGAATGCAATCCCCTGTATATAAATTAATATGTCACAGCAAATGATAATAAAGTCTCAGCCATAATCAAAACAACTTAAATCTTGCCATATAGTTTAAAATAAAAGCACTTCTTTATGTAGAACTTTCGGACCCTAAGACTCCCCATTAATTATTTTGGCATTTAGGTAATCCTATAAGCTTTTCATGACAAGAAATCAAACAATCTCATATGGTAAGCAGACTTTATAATTGAAACTCATCATATATGAACCCTTAATCATGCTTCAATTTCTTGACTTACTGGTCTATTGTTCACTCTTAGAAATTGATAACATTCCAACACATTTTCTTTCTCTTTTTACCTATTTTTGGGTTCAAAATGTGCATAGGAAATGAAGTGCATAAAAGAAAATGTGCATATCAAAGTATCAATAAAAAGTCAAAGAAATTCTTGTTATAGCCTATATAGTTTGTGATTTAAATGGGAATTGATAAATCCTCTATCTTTCGTAGGAGGATGGAGACGAGATTTGAAGCCCTATAAGAATCAAGAAACAAGAAAAGATCAAAGGAAGTAAAACATTGCAAAGTTAGAAGGAACTTCTACAACTTGCTTTAGCGGGTTGAAAAGTAAACAATCTCAAAAAGTTTGCACTCTGTATAATTGGCTTTAGCAAGTTGACAAAAGTGCTGTGGCCAGTAATCCCTATGTTCTCTATGTAACTGGCCTCAACAAGTTGGCAAACTTGCCATGACAAATAATCCATGCCTGCTCTCTGTGTAACTGGCCACGGTAAGTTTACAAACTTGCTGTAGCAAGTCAAGAATCTGAAGGAAACTTGACTCTATGTGTAACTAGCCACGGCAAGTTGACAGAATTGCTGTAGCAAGTCCTGAAAAAGTACAGCTACACGTTTTAATTTCATAAGCTGAAAAACACTATTTAACCAGGGAAAAGCGCAGAAAACTCATTCTCCACACTTGGAAACTGTGGAGCACACAAAGGAAGAGCTTGGAAGAGAGATTTTGAAGATTTTGGAGTCTTGGGTGTTCTTCTCAAAGGAGATTTTGGGATTTCCACCTTGATTTTTCTTTTCTCCTCTTTTTCACTTAGATTCTTCATGCATTCAGTAGCTTTTGTGTAGAATTTCATTATATTTGATCATGAGCAGCTAAATCTTTCATTTTTGGATTATTTTGAACTCTTATATGGATTAATTACTCATTTTCCCTTTATATTTGTGATTAATGATGAGATTATATTGATTTTACTCTTTGCTTAATGCTTCTTATTGATTGGCCACCAATGAGATTTTGGGTTCACTTGATTGAGGCTTGAGAGAGCTAGATTGAGTGTAGAACTTGAGTTTAATCATGTGTGAACTTGAAAATTGCGAATTGAATGGATAGTTTTGTTAATGCTGTAGAGATACACTCATTAACCTCACACAACCATATAGGATTTGTAAGGAAAATTGGGGTTTAATTAGTTAATTAAGAGATTAATAAATTGATTGAACTATATACCTATTTGAAGACTTGAGAGAGCACTTATAGGTAATTTAGTATTCCAGGCTAGCATAATCTTTTATTAGGAAGCACATATTATGTGGATTTGATTGAGTACTTTTAAAATATAAGGGGGATAAATAATCTTAAGTTCCATTTAATCCTTGAAGTCAAAGAATCATTTGCCTTTATGAAGTTTAGGCTTCAAAATAGTTTTCAAAATTCTCTTTCCACATTAAAACTTGTTTTAGCTCAACTTTATTGAATTTACTAAGTATATTATTTGACTAATTTGTTACTCAAACCTCCATGGAAACGATATCTACTTATCACTTTATTACTTAGTATGACCCGTGCACTTGCGGCGCGAACATCTATCATTGATAAACCTTTAAACATCAAACTATCATCAACTTTTACTCTTCAAACCATCCAAACAACAACATTATATATTCTGGAAAATATTTTACAGCAACACTAACAATATTCAGAACATTTCTTTGTAATTCAACATAAACAGAGACCTTGTTGCATTTTAAATTCAACTTCATTCATCTTCATCTTTCACTCCAATCCTATATACTATACTTCTCTTAGCTCCTACGTGCAAATTTGCTTAAGAAAATTCTGACAGCATTACACTTCATATCCAGAAAATTTCCAGCTTCCAAAATAATGTTTAAACGTTCATTATATAATTTTTGAACATGGTTTAAGCATCTAAGATAAGTATTTAACATGTAGAAACATCAAACAGCAAGCTTTTGATAAGTTTCCAGCGTTAAAAGTAAAAGTGATAAGCCACCAACTTCACACGGATCTATATATAAGTGTCTCACACTTATAATCACATTATAACATGTGAATATCATATCTCCTTTATAACCCTCATGAAATTTCGTTTTCCTTATCCTTAATTTCAGAGAGCCCAACGCCATACACTTAGAGACAGTAAACATTTGATTCAAAAAACACAAACAAAATTCAATCAAGCACATGCAACACCAATATAATCTTGAATCTACTGTTAGACACTATTGCAGCTTTTAATCGCTGGTTCTCTTCCCCAAGCTTCAATTTTAATCACTCCTGTTTGTCCACACTCAAATTGAACTACAGAAACCAGAAAATTGAAGGTGAGAAGAGATCCGAAAGACCCACCTCACTCAAATTCTGGTATTGCATGCAACGATTGGCCTTCTCCTCTCCTTCTCCCCTCTCCGTCGACGGTCTTCTCTGGTCCCTCTCTGTCGGCCTCTCTCGTGGTCTGTATCCTGTTGCTGTGGTCGAAACTGAGAGTGAGAGAGATCACGATTTGACAGGGATCGGAAGAGGGAAGGGAGATGAAGAGAAAGACTGTTCTGCCCTTCGGTTTCAGTCCTTTTCTTAATATACTGAAAGACATTTCTAGAAAATTTTTCTTTTCACATTATAAAGGATTTATTCTTTAATTAGTTTCTTTAAGTCATAAAGCAATTTTCCTAAAATCTTTAGGCCAAATGGTAGCCTCTACCTATTTTTCTTGAATTATTTCAGGAAAATAAGCCTTCAGTTATTAACAATAGCTTTAAAATTGTTTATGCCACTTTTTTGGGAAATTAAACCTCTCCATGCTTTTCTAAATCCCCTAGTAAGATTATTTAATAATTCCTCAATCATCTCTAGGCCTTTGACTAATTTTTAGATAATTACTTTCCTTAAGATCTTGCCCGAAACCAGAATTTTGACCAATGATTTATTTTCAGGTAATTCAACTTAACAATATCTCTAAATATTTCCCTTTCTTATGATTTAATTAATGACTCAAAATCTGGAATATTACATAATTCATAAGAAAGAAGACGTAACAACATTTATGTTAGGATTAAAGGGCAATTTTATTGGGGAAGTTGTCATCTAGGTGTACTTTTGGTCCGGAAGTTTTTGAGGAGTAATTTTACTCCGGAAGTGTCAAAAAAGAAACAATTTTGCCCTGGTGGTTATCTCAAATAATTTTCACAGTTAGTTAACAAAATATACTAAACTGGTGGTTCACATATCATCTACGACAATTTTGTTAAAGTGCAAATTTGTCTTCAAAGTCTAAATGTCAACTACTTCATTTTTTTTCATAAATTTAAAACTTCCGGAACAAATTTTCACCTTAATAAAAATGACGTGAATGATACATGGACTATCAATTCAGCATATTTGGTCAACTAACGGTTAAAATTAATTGGGATAACGGTTAAGATAAATTACTCCATTTTTTACACTTTCAGGATAAAATTGCCCTCCAAAAATTTTTTTGGTAAAATTGCCCGCCCCCCAAATGAAAACTTCAAAAAAAAAAAAAAAAAAGACCCTTTACCCTATATGTTATTACCTTCAATGATATGTTCTCAATTACGTGGACTCCGTTCAATACTCGGTAAGACTATAGGAAGTAGGAGCCCTATGGAACTTTCTTGGTCCACTTTGTTTCTTCATAGATTTTGTTGCGTTGTGGCCATTGAATAAATAATTAAGTTGTGAACATCATATTTTTCCATAAAGATATGAAAAATTTCGAAGTGAAAATTTATAAGTTAAGATAGATATTTAACCCCTTCAGCTAGATATCATAAATAATTTCATGGACCACAATGTCTCGGGTCTCTAGTATGAGTTGGCTTGGGAGCCGTATGCGCTGTCTTGTGTTTTGACATCTTGATCATTATCCCTTTGTAAGAAAATTATGTATTCCTAACTCATGAGTTAAAGAGCAACATAAATCCTGAAGCTCCATCCGATTGCTATTTTTAAATGTGATATTGATAATTGATTATTGATTTGATCGATGATATTGTAGAGATATATGCTATGCAACAAAACCATTAGTTGATTATTATATATCATTAATTGACCTGTGAACCATTACTTTTAAAGTCAAAATATGATTTTAGGAAAGTAGGAAAAAAATCAAAAAATTAATGTTTCCTAAGATTGATTTTCTCTAAAACGAAATCTTGAAATCTTGATTTGAATTTACTGGATTAAGGAATATATCTCCCTTCTCAATCTAGCCACGAGAAAACAAACATTGACTGCCTAATGTAGAAGACCAAAGCCATTAACTAACATAGAGTTGGTCTAGCAGTATAAGGTCCCATTAGATCCTTCTGGGTCTCGAATTCAAGTCCCAGATGAGACATTTGTATTGTGAGGGGAAGCTACGAACCCTGAAGCCGAATACCGGTTGAAAGTGAAAAAAAAAGGAAGATCAAAGCCATTGATATTCATAATAAATTATTGAAATTGCGTGAAAATTGTCTTTTGATAAATTTCTCACTGACACTATTCTACAACTCCCAAGTGGCGGGGGGGACCCTTACATATCAAAACTAGGTGAATTGCCTTCTATACAAAATTGTGTTGACTAATCTAAGTCAATGGATGTTGTCTTTGCAAGCTAGCAGCCATTGAAAGAAGAAGTGACCCTTAGGAAGAAATCTTCTTTGCAAGGAACAGTGAGAGCTCCCATTGGATGATCATATCCATACTCTTCTTCGGCTTCACTTAACAACTCTTGAAACGAAGGTTGATTCAAATATGATATTGGGATCACAAACCTCCTCATTTCCTCTCCGACATATATTGCAAGATATCCCTTTGGCATTTCACCAGATTTAGAAGTCACTTTTGCAGCAAAGGAAGACCTCTTGATCCCAGGCAGACGAAAACCCATTTTCTTATGTTTAAGAAGAGAATAAGAAGTGTTTGAAAATGGATACTTGAGAGTATTGTGAGTGATTTGAGTTGCTTGCATCTGAAAGCATTCAAGTATACGAGTATATATAGATGAATGGAGGAGCAAAAGTTATGTGGTAGGACTTAGCTATTGGAAGACAAGACCCATGGTCTTGTCTTAGAGGTCTTTTTGTGAAAACCAACAAGTCAGGATGACCTAAATGAAGAATGGACTAAAACCCATTTGTCTAAGATATGAATGATGGAGCGTTAGTTAAGCGATGTAATCCAAAGACATGGATGAGAGTGCTCACATGTACTGTTTTTATGTCTTTCTCAAATGTCAAGAAGGATCATTTAAAGTGCTCAAAGCTTGATGTCTATCTAAAGTCTTTATAGTTGTTAGTTTTATTAATTGACATGCTTGAGAGACATGAAAGATAACCAAGAGGTGTCTCAATCTTGTCAAGAACTCAAAATGACAACCATAGAATTCTCCAAATAGATATCAATTATGCTTTGAACTGTTGAAGTAGTGATCCTTCAATTGAACACAGAAACTAGTTGACTGCACCAAATTTGTCTAACCCTTGTCCAATATCAGATCCCAACCCAACGGGTATCCAAGTCCTCTCTTCATTTGCTTGGTCCTTGCTTTTTGGAAATGACCTCTAAGACACAACCATGTGAACTCTAAGAACCCTTGTCTTCCAATAGGCATTACCAAATATAACATCTCACCCACCAATTATTGAAGGAAAACAAATTCCATTCATCTATATATACTCATACCAGCAAGCGTTTCAGAAGCAACACAACTCCACAATAATATCCCCAAGCATTTCTAAATTCAACCACTTTCTTCTTATTCTCTTAAAAACACAAAAAATGGGTTTTCATTTACCTGGAATTAGAAGGGCTTCTTTTTTTCATTTACCTGGAATTAGAAGGACTTCTTTTACCAAAGTGTCTTCCTCAAGGTCATGTGAAATACCAAAGGGATATCTTGCGGTCTATGTCTGAGAGGAAATGAAGAGGTTTCTGATCAGTATATCTCACTTGAATCAACCTTCATTTCAAGAGTTATTAAGCCAAGCCGAGGAAGAGTATGGATATGATCATCCAATGGGGGCTCTCACTATTCCTTGCACAGAAGATGTTTTCCTTGATATCACTTCTTCTTTTGACTGATGGTAGCTAACAAAGACAACAAGATTAACGTAGATTAGGCAATACAAAGGTTTTTGTGGAGCAATTTAGATCCATTTGCTTTGTAAAGATGCTGGGTTCTTTTTCTTCCCCTACTTGGGGAGTGCCAAGGTTTAATATATCCAATTGTTAGATTGATTAATAGAAATTCTCTTTTTATCTCAATCAACTTTTTGTTTTGGCCAGCAATCAATACCAAAGGCATTGAACTTTTAGTTTAAGAAAATAATAATACTCATTAATCTCATAACCCAAATCCTGATTTCGCTCTAGGGGTATCAACTTCATCATGCCTATTTTGATGTAATTAGTGAATCCGGCTCCTAGCTAACTGATTTCTCCAACATACGAAATACAATTTTCAAACTTCCACATTAACTCCCTGAGTCAGTGTTCCAAGATTCCAACTGGGGCTTTCATTAAGAAGATTTTGAAAAAAGAAATATTTTATACTCATAATAATTTAATATTTCCTGAGCTTAATATATTAGGTTTTAATTTCAAAATAACCGTATTTTATAAAGATGTAATATCATTTACATGTATCGACGTAAAAAAATATATAAGTTCAAACTCTTGCCTTGAAACACTATGGCATATATAGCATCCATCGATTTTAATCTTTTTTTTTTTTTTGGACAAACATCGATTTTAATCTATCTCCCTTATATTTAACGCTTTGTTCCTTGAAAAGTACTTGTAAGACACATCTCTTATGGTAATTGTTCCTTTGTAAGAAAATTATAAGTTCCTAACACTTGAGTTCACAAGGAACATATATCCGAAATCTTCAACAGAGTTCTAATTTTTTCCTTCTTTTGTAAAAGTCTTTGTAATGTTTTACTAATTTTATGATATTGTAGAGATACTATATATACACAACATAACCATCGGTTGATTATTACATATAATAACTTTGATTGGCCTATGAACCGTTAACTTTGAAGTTTAAAACGTATGCTTGTTTGGACCAAGTTTTCTTTAAAATTAAAAATCAAGGAAAAAATTAAAGAAGAACATTAGCTAATTAACCCCAATGGAAAAAATGTTTACACTACAAAAAAAAAAAAAAAGGTATTCGTAGCACTGCATTTGTAGTGGTTAAAACTAACCGTTATAAATATTGACATTTGTAACGGTTTTAATATAAACCGCTACAATATTATAGCGGTAACCTACATACCAAGTGGTGCGATTGATTAACAACGTTATTTGTAGCAGTTACTAGAAAAAAACAACTACAAATATGGCGCGAGTTTCGCTCCAAAATTTGTCGCGGTTAGTTTGTAGCGGTTATAACATATAAACCGCTACAAATTTCATGCCACTTGGTGCCACCAAGCCGCACCAATAGTGTATCAGTTTTTTATAGCGGTTACTATTTGTAGTGGTTATATTTCTAGAACCGTTACAGAACTTCAAAGGTCATCTCATTTATAGCAGTTAAGCTTTCATAACTGCTACAGAACTTCAAAGGTCATCACATTTGTAGCGGTTATTTTATAACCGCTACAAAGTTTGGCCACCCTAGCTTTTTTGTAATGATTGATGTAGCGGTTTTTTCAATAACCGTTACAAAATCCACAACTATAAAAAGGCACCGCCCCCTCCTTTTTCCCATTTGGCCATTTTGTTTTCAGAAGTTTCTCTAAGAGTTTTCCTTTATATCTAAGTATTCTAACGTCTGTTGGAGATTTTTCTCTCTAGCATTTCTCATTATCACTTGAAGTACAGCAATACTTATTTTATTTTTATTTTTATTATAATTTTACATATAAATGTGACTAAATTGATTTTTTTTTTTGAATTTTTGTAGTTGATATGACTTCAGGGATGGACAAGGGGAAGGAGCCCGAGGTCCCAAGACCGATTGTGCTGGGTGGTAGTAGCAGAGGAGGGGGCAGTGCGGAGGGAGGGCGACCATGCCATTTCAGACTATCTCCCCACAGCAGCCACAGGAGTCGCCCCTACTATAGCCACCGCAGACGGTCCCACAGGAGACAACAGCACCAGAGGTGCCTGATCTGGGAGAGGGAGATATCAGTGTCAATGATTATGATACGAATGAGGACTTCGAGATCCTGATTCTGATCAGAGACATGGAGCGGTTCCTCGATGAAGAGGAGGTGCGGGAGCAGAACAACCCACGAGGATCGTCTTCCGGTCTACTGGGTTTGAGATGCAGGTCTAAGGTAAATATATTTTTTTATTTAATAAATTATATATTTAAATTTGAATTACAATTTATCTAACGTGCGGTAAATTGTGTAGATGAGCAGGGGAACGTGTCCACAAGGAGGCTGGACGTGGCCGGTCTAAATAGCTTGGACCGGACACTACAAGTTGTAATTCCGTTGAATGAGGCTACGGACCAGCCCATTTTCAATGGGGGTCACTTGTTCAACCGCTTCGTGAATGACATGGGTGATGGTGATAACATCGCCTACGAAAGTGAGCCGTTTCAGTCTACCAATTTTGAAAACTTCTTCCCTAAAGGTGATCACAATTTACCTATCATTCGGTGCATTTTTTAAATTCATATAATTTTAATTAAATTTTTTTAACAAAAAAACACATCGCTAACAATTTTTCTATACAATTTCTATAGGGATGGCGCGGATGACTGATCAAACAAATTATGTTTTTATTTTAAAACAAATTATGCTTTTTTTTAAAAAAATTATAGCAGTTATAAAACTGCTACAAACACATAAATAACCGCTACAAAACCATTACACTAACAATTACAAGTTCCACACAGATCCCTATGAATACCCTAACCACATCTCATTTCAAGCACTCTCCCATTTCTTTCCACCTTACCTCTCTTTCATCTTCTCTCATTTTCACTTTTTTTTTTTCTATAAGCTGAGGAGCTTAACAGGGTGACCAAATATGTTAATAAATTTTCAAAATTTTTATTTCAATACTTTGTTTTGCATAATATTTATTCTCACTATTTATTTCAGATATTTATTTACATAATCATAATCACATTATAACAGACAACATAATAGTTCTTTATTACCTACGTATCCCCAATAATATTATCAATACAATTTTCAAACTTATCTAATTTAATTAAATCATTCCTTTAAAATTATAAATGACCTAAAATAATGAATAATAAGGTAATTAAATTAACTAAACTATTAAAACAATAAAATATTTAATTTAATATTAAAAAAATGGAAATAGATAATTTTATATATTTTTTTAATTTTTCTGACATTTGTAGCGGTTTTATATGCTACAAATATACTTTTTAAAAGGCAAACTAAATTTTTGGCGCAAAATTTGAATTTCTATTGAAATTAGTAACGGTTATGTAACCGTTACTAATATTTTCCGCCTTTTTTAAATTCAATTTAGCAACGGTTTTATAACCGCTATAGCTAGGAATACGGGCCAGCCCGCAACCACGCACCAACCCGCGGCCCGCATGGTGCGGGCCTGTGCAGCCCGCACTTCTGCAGGCTAGCAAAATGCCAATCCTAACCCGCAGTGTGCGGGTTGCGGGCCAACCTGCGGGCCCGCATTTTTTTTTGAAAAAAAATTCATATTTTTTTAAAGAGGATTGAAAATATGGGACACATATATATAAGTAATTAAATTTACCTTTCTAGTATCAATCATTTCTCTTATAAAAATTTAAAAACATAATCTACAATTTAAGAGATAAAGTTATCAAATTTATTAAAGTTTATAAATAAAACATAAACTCATCCTCAAGCAATCAAGATATAATAATTTTGTTTAAAGAAGAAGGGAAGAAGCTAAGATTTTTTCTCTTTGGATTGGGAGGTACCAAGATAGGAGTGAAAAACTTATAAGTTTTATAAAATTATTATATGTAAATAAAAAATTAAAAATTTTGAGGGCCAACCTACCAACCCGCGGGCTAGCCCGCATCAACCCGCATTCGGGCCTGTGCGGCCCGCATTTTTGCGGGTTGGGATTTTCCCAACCCTAACCCGTCAAAACCCGCGGGCTCACGGGTTGAGCCCGCAAGTTGGGCCCATATTACCGGCTCTAATAACCACTACTAATTTCAAGACAAATTTTCGTTTTCATTTCTTGCCATCCAATATTCATGGTTTGCCATTTGTAGCGGTTATATAACCACTACAAATTACCAAGAAAAGGTTGATCTGATTGAGAATATTGTAGCGTTGCTAATTACTCACTACAAATATAATAGCAATTTTTACGCTTGAGTAGTGGTTAAAAATAACCGCTATAAATACACTTGCAACAGTAGATTTAGTAGCGATTAAAGGAACTGCTACGAATTATGTTTGTAGCGGTTAAAACTGCTACAAATACACACTTTTAACCGCTACTAAACCACATTTTTTTTGTAGTGTTAGTTCATGAAAGTTGAAATGTTTCATTTCTTGTTTAAATACTACCTCTGGTCCTTATTGGGGGTATATGGAACTCTCTGGTCACCCATTCCTTTCCTTTATTTCCCATCATTAAATGGGTTTCTTCTAGCCTTATGAAATATAATTACTGAATTGAAATTAAAAATAATAGAATTTAACTTGCCCGAGAAATTTATATTTTTAACTTAAGAAATCATCATCATCAAGAAGATTGATTCAAATTTACCAGATTACGGCATATAACGTTATCTTCTCAATTTTGCCCTGGCAAAACAAATTTTAGTCGTCTCAGCTAAAAGATCGGGATCTTATGACATTCATAAATTAATGAGATCACATGAAAAATTTATATTGATAAATCTGTCACCGACACAAATAATATTACAATTCCCTAGAAAGGGAAGAAAAAAAGAAGGGGGAAATCTTTACATAGCAAAAGTATCATCAGAATTGCCTTCTATACAAAATTGTATATTGACTGATCTTAGTTAATGCTGTTGTTGCAAGCTAGCACCCATTGAAGGAAGAAGTGACTTTCAAGAACACATCTTCTGCGCAAGGAATAGTGAGGAGACCCATTGGATGGTCATACCCAAATTCTTCTTCCGCTTCACTTAATAGCGCTTGAAATGAAGGTTGATTCAAATATGATATAGGAATAAAAAACCTCTTCATTTCCTTGCCAACATATATTGCGAGATATCCCTTTGGCACTTCACCAGACTTTGCAGAAGTCGGTTTTGTAGAAAATGAAGTCCTCTTGATCCCAGGTAGACGAAAACCCATTGTTTTCTGTGTGTAAGAAGAGAACAAGAAGGAAGTGTTTGGATAACTTTGATGCTTGAGAGTATTGTGAAAGAAGTGCGTTGCTTGATTCAGAAAGCGTACAAGAATGAGTATATATACACTACTACAAAAAGGTTGAAAGGTGGCGCACATTTTAAAGAAGTGCCACAACTGCCTTTTTTTTTTCTTTTTCATTTTCTATTCTATTTTTTTAAAATTTTGGGTACCAACTGTGGCACCTGGTGGACCAGATGCCACAGCTGGTAGACCTAACTGTGGTGCCTGCCAAGGCAGACGCCACACTTGGGTGCATTCTACCAGTTTTGGCGCCTGGAAAATCAGGCGTCATAGCTGGTTGTATAATAATTAAATAAAAAAAAAAATTTTGGCGCAGGTATTCCAAAAAAATTAAAAAAAATTAAAAAATGGATCAGCTGTGGCGCCTGGAAATCCAGGCGCCACAGCTAATGTTATTAAATAAAAAAAAAATTTTGTTGTAGTAATTCAAAAAAAAAAAAAATTTAAAAAATGGATCAGTTGTGGTGCCTGGAAATCCAGGAGCCACAGCTGGTGTTCCTAAACCAAAAAAAATTTTTTGGTTTAGGAATTCAAAAAAAAAAGATTAAAAAGTGGATCAGCTATGGCGCCTGGAAATCCTGGCGCCACAGCTGGTGTTCCTAAACAAAAAAAAAAAATTTGGTTTAGAAATTCAAAAAAAAAATTAAAAAATGGATCAGCTGTTCCAGGCGCCACAGCTGGTTCTATTAAATAAAAAAATACTTTTGTCAAATGTTCAACTTATATAAAAAAAAAAATTTTTTTGACCTTTTTAATGGATTACACTATTCATTTCCTACTAATCACAATTCCCCCTGCTCCCACCCTTATCTTTTTTCCCCTTCCCGCGCAGTGGCCCCCTTCCTTCTCTTTTAATTTATTTTGACTCATCCCACTTTAATTATTCCCTCCTCTCTCACTTTCCCTTTTCATCTACACTACAGCTTCTTGCAGTGGACGACCGTCGCCCCCCTCCATCCATTTCCAATCATCTTCACACTTAAAAACATACCCACATAAATACACGTCTTCATCATCGAATCTACTTCTTTGTTTTGTTTCAACTGCCATCCCCACTCCTCCTCCTCCTCACTCAAGATTGCAACACCAACGGGCAACGTGGTCCCCCCTCCACTGCACTGATCAATTAAGCTTGTAAGTTCAATGTGCTTCTTCCTTTTTTTTTAATTGACATATAATTTCTGCAATTTTTTATTTCAAATTGATATCTATATTCTAATATGTGTTTAAAAAGTGGAAAATATATATAATATTTCAAAAGAAGTTATCCAAAAAAATAATATTTCAAAAAAAAAAAAGAAAAACCAAAAGTGGACCATGTCTCGTGATGCCTTTAGCATGTTGATAAAAAATATCTTTACATATCCGTCGTACTTGATTTCAGATTAGGCTTAAGCAATTTTAACATTTTTTTCTTGAAAAAATTTTTAATTTCAAAAAACCTTATTTTAGTAATTTAAAAGAAAATAGTTTAGTCCATACGCATGATTAAGAAAAATATAATATTTATATCATAATATAAGTTTCTTTAGCTTAACTTTTTTGCCAGCAGTTTCTAGTTTAACACTGGCCTCAATATCTTCAATTTTGAAAATAAATCTGGACAATAAATATTATTTTGTAAATTAAAATAAAACAATTTCTTTAGCTAAATTTTTAAAAAAAATTTTTAAAAAAATTACCCTCCTGTGGCTCTTATTGGAGGAAGTGCCACAGGAGGGGGGTCTCCTGTGGCACTTCCTCCAACAAGCACCACAGGAGGGTATTTTTTTAAAAAAAAAATTTAAATGCTGTGGCGCTTTCAAGCGCCACAGCTTCTTTTAGTGGCGTCCAGATATGTGGCACTTCTCTAGCGCCACAGCTGATGTAATTATAAGCGCCACAACTTTACTTTTTTGTAGTAGGGTATAGATAAATGATAGAGGAAAGGTTACGTGATAGAACTTAATTATTGGAAGACGAGGGCATATAGAGATCACATGGAGTTGTCTTGAAGTCTTTTTCCAAAAAAAAAGAGGATGAGGGCCAAATGAAGAGAGGATTTCGAAATCCTTTTGGTTGAGATTTGACTGAGGAAGGGCCCGTTAAGAGCTGTCGTCTAGAGAGACATGGATGGGAAGGATCCATGATAATGTCTTATGTCATTCTCAAATGTCAGGGAGGTTCATTAATTGTGCGTTTCTTTTGGTTGTCAAATTTATTTCTTGACATGCATCAGGCATTTCTTACGTTTCCTTTATCTTCACTACAGTCAAACTGAGATCATGATGAAGCAGATTCCTAACTTAAAATGACAGCCCATAAAATTTTTCTAATAGACGTACGGTCCCTTCTTGAACTCAAAACAGAATCATGTGAATTTTCTTATCAATGTCTCAGCACTCATTTAGATAACCCTTTAGCATTCATATCCAAGTCCTTCCCTTCATTATTCGGCTCGTCTTGAATTGTTGCTTTTACAAAATGACCTCTAAGACACACCCATGTGAACTCTAGGTGCCTTTGTCTTCCAATTATTGTAGGAAAATAAATCCATTCATTTATATATACTCATACTTGTATGCTTTCAGAAGCAAGCAACATAAATCTTTCACAATACTCTCAACCATCATTTTTCGAATACTTCCTTCTTAGTTTATTCTCTCTCACACACAAAACAATGGGTTTTCGTCTACCTGGGATCACGAGGACTTCATTTGCTACAAAATCGACTTCTTCAAAATCTGGTGAAGTGCCAAAGGGATATCTTGCAGTATATATTGGTGAGGAAATGAAGAGGTTTGTCATCCCAATATCATGCTTGAATCAACCTTCCTTTCAAGAGTTAGTTGTTATGTGAAGCTGAAGAAGAATTCGGGTTCGATCATCCAATGGGACTTCTCAGTATTCCTTGCACAGAACATGTCTTCCTAAGAGTCACTTCTTCTTTCAATAGGTGCTAGCTGACAAAGACAAGATTAGATTAGCCCACACAATTTTGTAATAATTTTGCCTTGTAGAGATTTTTGTTCTTTTTCTTCCCCTACTTGGGAAGCGAAAATTTTTTTTTCTATCTCAATGAGAAGTTGATGAATAGACATTTTCACTTTATACATCTCAATCACCTGGCAATATCGAGGGCACTAAACATTTAGTTTAGCTTACTACGCATTGCATTTTTGTTATCTTCTAGCATAATTGAGAAAAAAAATTATACTACCTTTGCTCCTTAATATAAGACCCACTTTATAGTTCAATTTTGAGTTTTATATATTAAGGAAGGAAGGGAGCATTCTTTAATGTAGTAGTAATTCAAGTCCATATTTCGCTCTTGGAGTTATAACATCAGCTCCCTATTTGATGTAAGGGGCTTCCCTTGAGAACTGATCTCACACACGCGCGCGCACGTAGATGCACAACTTTCAGGCTTCCACTTTCACTTTTATTACATCCCCATTTTTATAAAAAAAATCAATATATTAAACATGATAAAAAGGAAATATTACAATTCCAAGGTTCTAAACCAGTAGCTGGGAGTGAGCGGGTAAATGACCAAGGTCTCAATGCTAAAAGATTCCAAATGTAGCGTTAAGAAGAATTAAAAATTATAGTTTTATTTGATACACAAAATAATTAGCTTTTATTTCCTGGGGAAAATCCATAATTTTTGTTGTCAACTTAATAATCATAATTCGTAAAGAAGACGTAACAACATTTATGTTATTGTCTTCAATGATTTGTTCTCAATTCGTAAAATTATGTAGATTCCATTCAATACTCGATCGGTAAGACTAGAGGAACCAAATTCAACTTTCTTGGTCCACTTTATTTCTTCACAGATTTTGGTGAGAATTAATAATTAAGTTGAGAGGATCATTTTTTTATATAAAAATATGGAAATTGTCGAAGTGAAAATTTATAAATAATTTCATAAATAATTTCATGGTCCACATTGTTTTGGGTCTCTATAGTATGAGTTGGCTTGGTGGCCGTATGCGCTGTCTTGTGTTTTGACATCTTGATCGTTGAAAAGTACCAATAACGAAATGTTACGTAATCTCTTATAGCCAATGTCCCTTTGTAAGAAAATTATATATCCCAAACTCAGGAGTTAATGAGGAAGATATAAATCCTGAAGCTTCCTCTAATTAAGCTCTTTTTAAAATGTGATATTGATCATTGATTATTGATTTGATCGATGATATTGTAGAGTGCAGACCATTAGTTGATTATTATATATCTTTGATTGACCTGTGGACCATTACTTTTGAAATCAAATTATGATTTTAGGAAAGTAAAAAATAAAAATAAAAAATCCTAAGATTAATTTTCTTACACTAATGTACAGGGACTCTTTTGTTTCTCTATAACTAAATCTTGATTTAAATTTACTGGATTATAGAATATATCTCTCTTCTCAATCCCGCCCCACGAGAAAACAGATTTTGGTCGCCTAATGTGGAAGATCAAAGCCATGGATATTCATAAATGATTGAAATTGCGTGAAAATTGTCCATTGATAAATTGCTGAAACTAATCTACAATTACCAATTAGGGGAAGAAAATGAAGGGGGAAATTCTTTACATATCAAAACTATGTGAATTGCCTTCTATACAAAATTGTGTTGGCTAATCTAAGTCAACGCATGTTGTCTTTGCAAGCTAGCAGCCATTGAGGGAAGAAGCGACTCTTAGGAAGACATCTTCTCTGCAAGGCATAGTGAGAGCTCCCATTGGATGATCATATCCATACTCTTCCTCAGCTTGGCTTAACAACTCTTGAAAGGAAGGTTGATTCAAGTAAGATATTGGGATCACAAACCTCCTCATTTCCTCTCCCACATATATTGCAAGATATCCCTTTGGCACTTCACCAGATTTAGAAGTCACTTTTGCAGTAAAAGAAGACCTCTTGATCCCAGGTAGACGAAAGCCCATTGTTCTTCTGATGTTTAAGGAGCGAATAAGAAGTTTTTTTCGAAATTGATGCTTGAGAGTATTGTGAGAGATTTGAGTTTCTTGCTTCTGAAAGCATACAAGTATAGCAGTATATATAGATGAACGGTGGAGGAAAAGCTATGTGGTAGGAGCCGTTGGACCTAGCTATTGGAAGACAAGACCATTTAGAGATCACAAGGTCTTGTCTTAGAGGTCTATTTCTTAAAACCAACACGGCAGGATGACCTAAATGAAGAATGGACTTAAACCCATTTGGCTAAGAAATGAATAATGAAGCGTTAGGTAAGCGATGTAGTCCAAAAGACATGGATGAGAGGGATCACATGATACTGTTTTCTTGTCTTTCTCAAATGCCAAGAAGGATGCCCACAGCTTGATATCTATCTAAAGGCTTCATACTGATAACCTTCACATGGATTGATGAAAAGTAACCATATATAAGAGGTGTCTCAGGCATGTCTTGTGCTTAAAATGACAACCACAAAACTCTCTTGACTTATTGAACACATATAAACAGCGTCGTGTGATTTTTCTCATCCATGTCTCTTGACTTGACTGCTCCGCACTTATCATCCAATATCACATCCCAACCAAATGGGTTTCCATGTCCTCTCTTCATGTGGTTCTTCCTTGCTTTTCGAAAATGACCTCTAAGACACAGCCATGTGAACTCTAAGAATCCTTGTCTTCCAATAGGCATTATTAAATATAACATCTCACCCACCAATTATTGACGGAAAACACTCATCTATATATACTCAAACTTGCAAGCGTTTCAGAAACAACACAACTCCACAACAATATCCTCAAGCATTTCCAAATTCAACCACTTTCTTCTTATTCTCTTAGACACAAAAAATGGGCTTTCGTTTACCTGGAATTAGAAAGGCTTCATTTACTACAAAAATGGCTTCTTCAAGATCAAGTGAAGTACCAAAGGGATATCTTGCGGTCTATGTTGGGGAGGAAATGAAGAGGTTTGTGATCCCTATATCATTCTTGAATCAACCTTCGTTTCAAGAGTTGTTAAGCCAAGCAGAGGAAGAGTTTGGATATGATCAGCCAATGGGTGCTCCCACTATTCCTTGCAGAGAAGATGTCTTCCTCACTGTTACTTCTTCCTTCAATGAGTGCTAGCTTGCGAAGACAAGATTAACTTAGATTAGTCAATACAATTTTGCAATTGGAGTAGTTTAGATACTATTGCTCTGCAAAGATTTTAAATTTTTTGTTTTCTTCCCATACTTGGGAAGCGAAAAGTTGTTTATCTTAATGAGAAGTTGATGAATATACATTTTCCTGTTATCTCCATCAATCTTGAATATCAAAGGCATATTGTATTTTTAGTTTCGGTGACGATGAGTGTTGCTTTTAATATATCATGTGATATTACTAAAAAAAACCAGTGGATTATCGACGGAATTTAATGATTCCATTGTAAAATAGATTGCCACTTACTGATTAGAGACAGAATATATTGTATTCCAATGTTAAAACAGTTTTGTTTTGTTTTGTTTTTTTTTTTTTTTGTAATTGTTGTTGTCCCTTGGAATATAAAAAAGGTGGCATAGTGCATAAGGCTTTCAACATGTAGGTTTTGGGGAGAGATAGATGTATGCAACCTTATCTTCACAATAGAGAGGCTATTTCCAGTATTTGAACCCATGACCTCTAAGTCATATAGTAGCAACCTTACTGCTATATCAAGGCTCACCCTCTTATACATAACAAGAAAAATCTTGATTTGAATTGTAAAGAAAGGATCTAATATTTTTCCTCAAATTTTCTAATGGATAATAGGTATACGAAATTCTTAGTACTTACCTAAACAAAATAATCACTATAATGCCTTAATTTAAAAAAAAAAAAAAAAAAGAAGTTATATACCTTACATATTTCGTAACAGATTGATATAAAGGTCAAACTTTTCTCTTCATAAATTTCTTTGGTATACAACTTTTCCACCTTCCAAGTTGAGGGGGGAAAGAGGAACAAAATCTTTACAAAGCAAAAGGATCTAACTCTACAAAATTGTGTTGACTGATCTAAGTTAATGTCTTGGCTTGCTAGCTCCCATTGATGGAAGAAGTGACCTTTAGGAAGACATCTTCTGTGCAAGGAATAGTGAGAGCTCCCATTGGATGGTCATATCCAAATTCGTCTTCAGCTTCACTTAATAACACTTGAAACGAAGGTTGATTCAAGTATGATATAGGGATCACAAACCTCCTCATTTCCTCTCCCACATATATTGCAAGATATCCCTTTGGCACTTCTCCAGATCTTGAAGAAGTCACTTTAACAACAAAGGAAGACCTCCTGATCCCAAGTAGACGAAAACCCATTGTTTTTCTGATGTTTAAGAAGAGAATAACAAGTGTTTGAAAATTGATGCTTGAGAGTTATGTGAGCGCTGCTTGCTTCTGAAAGCGTGCAAGTTTGAGTAAATATAGATGAATGGTGGAGAAAAAGTTATGTGATAGAACTTAATTATTGGAAAACAAGGGCATATAGAGATCACATGGAGTTGTCTTAGAGGTCTTTTTCAAAAGCCAAAGGGTCAGGATGAGCCAAATGAAGAATGGACTTACAAAACCATTTGGCTAAGAAATGAATAATGAAGCATTAGTTAAGGGATGTAGTTTAAAGACATGGATGAGAGGGATCACGTGATGATGTTTTTATGTCTTTCTCAAATGTCAAGAAGGATGCTCATAGCTTGATGTCTATCTAAAGTTTTTCATTTATTGACATGCTGAGAGACGTGTTAACTATGAGTTGGATTGATGATAGGTAACAAAAAGAGGTGTCTCAAGCATGCCTAGAACTCAAAAATGACAACCATAGAATTCTTCAAATATATATCAATTAAGCTTTGAATTGTTCGAGTGATCCTTCAATCGAACACAAAAACAGGATCATGTGATTTTTCCAAGGAATATAAAACCGGACCCGACCGGCCAGTTCAGCCCGCAAACCGGCAATTCAATCAGTTCGGTCTGGGGGTGAACCGTACGGATTGGTTCACCCATTTTTTTAAAATTTTTTAAAAAAATCATTTTTTATTAATTTTACATAGAATTTCATATAAATAAGCTTGAAATCTTACTTCCTCACCGGTCTTACCCCGGTTTAGTTCCAGTTTGACTCCTATCTGACCCAAACTGACATTTAACCCAGTGCCCCGACCATTTCAGTGACTAGTCCGATTTTCAGTACCTTGGATTTTTCTCATCCATGTCTCTAGACTTGACTGCACAACATTTGGCTAACCCAACTAAATGGGTATCCAAATCCTCTCTTCATATGGTTCGTCCTTGATTTTTGAAAATGACCAATAAGACATGACCATGTGATCTCAAAGAGCCCTTGTCTTTCATTAGGCCCTATCACCGAACCTCTCCTCCACCAATTACTGAAGGAAAACAAATGCATTCATCTATATATACACTCATACTTGCAAGCATTTCAGAAGCAACACAACTCCACAACAATATCCTCAAGCATATAAACTCAACCACTTTCTTCTTACTCTCTTAAACACGGAAAATGGGTTTTCGTTTACTTGGAATTAGAAGGGCTTCTTCATTCACATCAAAAGTGGCTTCTTCAAGATCAAGTGGAGTACCAAAGGATCACCTTGCGGTGTATGTTGGAGTGGAAATGAAAAGATTTGTGATCCCAATATCTTACTTGAATGAACCTTCATTTCAAGAACTGTTAAGCCAAGCAGAGGAAGAGTATGGATATGATCATCCAATCGGCGCTCTCACTATTCCTTGCCTGAAGATGTCTTCCTAAATGTCGCTTCTTCCTTCAATGGGTGCTAGCTTGCAAAGACAAGATTAACTTGTTAGATTAGTCAGCACAATTTTGTATTTGCGGTAGTTTAGACGATCCTATTGCCTTGTAAAGATTTTCTAATCCCCTTCTTTTTCTTCCCCTTGGGAAGTGAAAATTCGAGTATATATGCGAACGAGAAATTGATCAATAGTTTTTTTTCCATGTTATCTCAATCAATAATTTATCATAGATTTTGAACTTTTAGCTCAAGAGACTAAAAATCTGTATTCTTATCTTATCTAAAATGTAGGGAACAACATTTTAAATGGTTAAAATTATAGGAATTATGTTGTATTGAGTCAAAGTTTAATAATTGAATTTCAACCGAATCAAAACTATGAAAATTGAGTTATACAGAATTAAAATTTATGAACTAAATTACAAAAAAAAAAAAATTATACCGGTAATTCTGGTCCTCTTGGTTTGCTTTGTTACGCAAAACTGACCAAGAGGTTGTCAGTTCGACTACTAGTATCTACCTGATCATTACTGGTATCTACCTAATCATTACTGGTATCTACCTAATCAGCAAATAAGGAACTAAATTACAATTGAATAAAAAATATAGGGAACAAATAATTATTTTTCCCTATCTTTATTATGCAACCAAATTATCCTCTATATTTATTTGGGGCAAAATAGGAAATATAAATATTTTTGCTGACACAATTATTTCTTAATATTTGTATCTAGCCTCATTCATTGCTTATATTAGCTAACAGGGAGTATCATCACGTTTAGCTAAGTTGAAATTACCATTAATCACATCAAAGTTTTCCCTTGTCAACATTAAAAATCTTTTAACTTTGTGCTCCTAACATTGAGCAAAGAATAATCCTCGAGTGGCAATATTCCAGACAATTCATGAACCTGATCATAAGAAGGTTAAAGAAGATTCTCTCAAAAAAGCCTAATATATACCATCTATATTTTGAATTCAAAGACGCGTCAACTGTTACTTTTTTTTTTTTTTTTTTGGTGATAACTGTTACTTATTTTTTTTCCTTTAAATGCTGCTCTAAGGGATGTCTTGAGCATGTCTAGGAATTACAATGACAACATTGACACAATCGTGCTATATAGACATTAAGTTTTGAAGTTTGAAGTACTGTTTCAACAATCTAATTATCTAGACATTTGACAAAGTCATAAAACATAATCATGTGATCTTCTAAACCATGTCTCATGACTAGACTACACCTCGTTTATATGACCCTTCAATCAAAATCTCAACCAAATGTTTGAAGTCCTCCCTCCAATTTGGTCATGACTTGTTGCTTTCTGAAATAGACTCTTAAGACAACACCATGTGATCTCTAATGTTCTCGCCTTAAAGTAGGCCCTCATAAGCAAAGCCTCTCCTCCACCAATTATTGAAGTAAGGCAAATCCTTTCATCTATATATACACTCAAACATGCCTTATTTTCCAAAGCAACACAAATCAACACATCTACAAGCATCTACTTTCTTCTTGAATTCTCTTATACACAAAAAATGGGTTTTCGTTTACCTGGAATCATCAGAAGGAGTTCATCTGCTTCAAAAATGGCTTCATCAAAATCTGGAGAAGTGCCCAAGGGATATCTTGCAGTATGTGTAGGAGAAGAAATGAAGAGATTTGTTATCCCCATATCTTACTTGAATCAGCCTATGTTTCAAGAGTTGTTAAGCCTAGCTGCAGAAGAATTTGGGTATGATCATCCAATGGGTGCCCTCACTATTCCTTGTAGAGATGATGTCTTCCTAAATGTCATTTCTTCCTTCAATAGATGTTAGCTTGCAACGGAAAAAATTAGATTAGCTAGAAGACAGAGTATTTTTGTAAAGGAGGCAATTCAGATCCTTTTGCTTTGTATAGACTTTTCTTTTTTAATTCCTTCTTTTTCTTCCTCTACGTGGGAAATTAAAGATTGTTTGTGTGAAGGACAAATTTATCAATGGATATTTTTTTTCAAGTTATCTCAATTAATTATGACTACCAAAGCCTCAAAGACATGAATTTTTTGTTTAAGTGACAAAAAATTTGTATTCATATGTTGTAAGCAAAATGAAAACGGAATATTATATTCTTAATCTAGTAAATTCAAATCAATACTTTGCTTTAGGACAACAAAAGCGTCTGTACATGACTGGAAGCATACAATCCAACCCCAACGTCCCCCCCCCCCCTCCCCAAACAAAACAAAAACAAAAACTTCAGAATTTTTTATTAAAAAAACAGTTTTACTTTATAATCAAAAAAATTCCCCATCTATATTTTTTGTATTCAATAATATTGTCTGAATTTATGAAAATATGTGAATTCAATTCGATCAATAGATGACTAGGAACGAAATTCAATTTTTGTATGCTTCTAGATGTTTGTAGGATTTGGTGAATGGAGGAGTCTGTGGTTCATTTGGCTTCTGGCATGAAAAATCTAATCAATCAGTAGATCATCTGGTTCTTTTATAGAGAGCCAAACTTCATGCACTCTTCACGTGGTCTTGTCTATTCAAGTTATTGATCAAGGGATCATGCTTGTTAATTATGTCTCCGAACCCTGTAATATTGCATATATCAATTTAGGTCCCCTCCAATATTTCCAGATTTTGATTCTATCTTGTATGAGTTGGCTTGATTATTGTATATGCACTCTCATAACATCTTGTAAACTACCTATATATCAGACAAGATCACTCATCTCTTACTGGTCTTGTCACTTATGTGCTTGTATGTTCAAATGTTGTTTTTGAGACTTGAAACAGAAGCATGAGGTTACAGTCCGTGACTTGTCACACTCAGTGCTTGCTAGTTGTCGCTAGCTCCCAAAGTTGTCCTTGATGTTTTATATATAGTGCCTCTTTATGGAATAGTCAATTTTAGATTGTGTGTTAGCCTATGTGGTAGATTTCATCATGGTTCATAGATCAGAGAAAGATTACTGAGCTTTTCCACAGCAAGAAGCACATACAAGTGACATGTTTTGAGCATGTCTAAAGCAATGCATCCTTACATCAGCTAAACAATAATCGAGTTCTCTTTGTTAGATGGAAAAAATTGAACCATGGGGTGTATATATTGTGTTTCTGTAAATAAATAAATAAAGGACGAATATTTTTGTTTTTATATAGAAGTAAACAGGAAACAGAACCATATGATCCTTCTCAACCATAATTGAGAGGCATTGGAACTGTAACGTACACTCCATTGTACCTGAAAAGGACCTCTTAAGACAACTCCATGTGACCTCTAATGAGCCCTTGTCTCTCAATTATGGCCCTGTCACTCCACCTCTTATAGCCACAAATCAATGAAGAAAATCAAATCCTTCCATCTATAAATACTCATGCTTCAAAGCTTTTAGAAGCAAGCAACGCAAATCTTTCTCAAGCATCAATATTCAAACACATCCTTCTCTTATTCTCTTGTACACCAAAAAAAAAAACAATGGGTTTTCGCTTGCCTGGAATAAGAAGGTCAGCTTCATTTGCTGCAAAATCAGCCACTTCAAAATCCGGCTAGGTGCCAAAGGGACATCTTGCAGTGTATGTGGGAGAGAAAATGAAGAGATTTGTGATCCCTATATCATTCTTGAACCAACCTTCATTTCAAGAGCTGTTAAATGAAGCTGAAGAAGAATTTGGATATGATCATCTAATGGGTGCTGTCACTATTCCTTGCCCAGAAGATATCTTCCTACATATCGCTTCTTCCTTTGGTGGATGCTAATTTGTGAAGACAGGAATAACTTAGATTGGTTAACACAGTTTTGCCGAGGTCGTAATTCATGTCCTTTGGTTTGTAAAGAGTTGCTTTTTGCCCCCTTTTCCTTCCCTACTTGGAAGCTTGTGTGGTGAAGAAAGTTTTTTAGTGTTCTTCTTTGGTATAATAAGAAAGGTTCATGAAGAAATTGAGAAAGCGAAGGGGAATTGAAATTGAAAAACAAAATCCTTTTTTTGTAAAACTAATTTATGTGTGTTGAGGTGAATGAAACTAATAAAAACAATATATTTATTTGATCATAAAAATTGATAAAAAGGAGTAAATGACACACACACATTATAATAAACTAGAGATAATTAGAATTCAACTAGTAATATTAGCATGACTTCTAATGGGAGTAGCATTTCGTTAGTTATCTTGATAGAAGACTCATTCTTATGTTTGGTGGGAGTCTACTTTTTAACAGAAGAGCTATTATGGTGTACTAAAATATAGAAATTTTCTTTTTGATTTTGTCTTTCTCAAAATTAATCTCCCCCCAAGTCTTTAATGGAGAAGTTAATTAAAGAGTTGACATTAATTCTAAATGTAAGACATATTTCATATTTTTGTTCATTTTTCCCCAAATTAACCCTACTGATAGCCCCTCAACAATAATCAAACAAGAGGAGAAGAAAAGGAATTAAGGGAGGTGATTTTGGTGTTTGAGAAAAAACAAAGAATATTAACTAACTTAACTAACACAATTAATTTACTCAAATTAGTTAATTATATTTTATATTAAGAACAAGAGAAGTATATTCATTTAACCAAACACTAATTACTATCATCGGTTCTTAATATAAGATTCACTTTATAATTCAATTTTTTTATTAAAGTGGGTCTTATATTAGAGATAAATATAAGGGGTTATACAACTTGTGTAGTTGTGTTTTCAAGATTGTACTTTAAAACTTCTCAGAAGCACTTGGAAGGCTATGTAGTCATAGAAACAATAATGTACAATTCGACAGGAGATTGCCGGAGCTGTCGCTTGGCCCTTATGAGCTTAGGCTCTAAATTAAATAATAAAAGTCCTATTACCAAAATAATAATAATAAAAGTCTTAAAATATAAAAATATGAATTATGTTAATGCTCAAATTTCAAATCCAAAATTAAATAATAAAATAAACCAGCCCGAGTCCCAACTTATTTTTTGGGCTTACCAGGCTGGGCTCATAAGCCCTTTATATTAATGCGTAAATCAAAATATTAACTCACCTAAACCATTTTGGGACATAAATTTTAAAAAAGGTAAATTCATCCACAGTTCCACACCCTTCTCAATAACACTCTACCCTCATATATAGAAACCAGAATGCACAATTCCACAGGAGAATGACCCTTATGAGCTTAGGTTCTAAATTAAATAATAAGTCTTATTACAAAAAATAATAATAAAATTATTAAAAAATAAAATATGAATTATATTAATGCTCAAATTTCAAAACCAAATAAAACAGTCTTATGAACCAGTTTGAGTCCAAATTATTTTTTGGGCTTACTCAGGCTGGGCCCATGAGCCCTTTATATTGATGCACAAATTTATAAATCAAAATGGTAACTCACCTAAACTTTTTTGTGACATAAAAAAAAAAAAAAGGTAAATTCATCAATAACACTCTCCAGACTCTACTTATATATTAACTCAACTAAACTTTTTTGTGGCCCACACCCTTCTCAATAACACTCTCTCCTCATATATAGCCTTAACTTTTTTTACCACAAAAAATATATATATAGCCTTAGCTTCATGTTTTCGGTTATTGCTAACGGCATGATGCAAAGGCATCACATTTCTTAAATGATCACAAGCCACATGTCCTTCCGAGAGTTGCTCTCCAAATCGTTATTCACCACATATGATAATGCTAATAAATCAAAAAATACTCTACAAAATCATGAGTCAAGCTTTTCAAAACTATGTGTTAATAGTTTGCTATTTACAACGAATCTTCATTGTGAATTAATGGTCCCCAAAGTTAAAAAAGATACAAGAACTTTCCTATAAGAAACTTAAGCTCGATACATGACTATCATCAAACTTATACCTCACCTTGCTTCAAGACCTAGCAGATCTTAGATTATACTCCCTCCGGTCCTAATTATAAGATAAAGTTGACTTTTTTGGAGAAATTAAGGAAGCCAATTAAATTACTTTAGAATAATTATATTTTTATTTTTTTCTCTAAACTAATTAATTTGACTAATAAACTAATGTATAATCTAAGGATACTAAAAATATAAACACTCTAAAGTAATTTAATTGGCTTCCTTAATTTCTCCAAAAAAGTCAACTTTGTCTTATAATTAGGACCGGAGGGAGTAATTTTTAACTCTGAAGCCTATGCCTATTATTCCTTCCCAAGATCTTCTTTCATGTTGGTTTCCTTTAGTATACAAGAACACCGCCAGCAAAATAAATTATGGAGACAAAGTATTGCAATTAATGTCAATAGTTGTTTTACCCCTTCTTTCGTGATTGTGTTGGTTATTTGGTTTTCAGTGACAACTAAAAGTTTAGTGTAATTTTGGCAGTTAAAAAACATGGATCTCAATCAGAATGCTAATGAAGTACAAAGCCTAGAATCACCTGACAAATCTTCTAACAACAATAGTTGCCTTTATGGAATATGAGTAAATTGCAAATCACAGCTCTATGTATGCATGCTTACGGAAATCAAGCAATTAATATTTACTGCAATCTGTAAAATCATGGCGGAATGGTACTGAACAAACTGATATTATAGGGGTCAAATGTAGCAAGAAACATCTGGTATTTACTCATATTTACATTTATGCCAATGGAGTACAAAGCCTAGAAGCACCTCACAAATCTTCTAACAACAATCGTCACATTTATGGAATATGAGTAAATTGCAAATCACAGCTCTATCTATGTATGCCTACGGAAATCAAGCAATTAATATTTGTTGCAATCTGTACATGGGGAAATGGTAGAGATGAACAAACTGATATTATAGAAAGGTCAAATGTAGCAAGAAACATCTGGTATTTGATATCTGCATTCATCATTCCACGTAACAAAGCAAATTTGAATCCTAAATATTAACCTGCAGGATCAAGGTTCTTCAAAGTGGATGTTGTTAACTGATACAAGGTTTTCAACATAACTGAAAAGGTTATCAAAAGCATGTACGGAGATAGCAAACAGTTTACGCTCATTAGTAATGATGTTGATCCAATATAGACCAGCTTCTCCAAAACTCAAGATAATCTCATTCCTCAAAATGGTCCCAGGAAAAACTAACTGGCATGGGCAAGGATTACTGGTATATATTTTAGTCCAACTCCATCTCTCCATGAAAGAACCTATTCCCTCCTCTAGCACCCACAAATCAATCTGAGAATATGAATAGTTTGGAAAGTCACCAATCCTAGATAGAGAAAGTATACAGAGCTTCTCCTCATAGACAGTAAACACAGAACTTGAATTTTGAGATAGAGCAGGATATGAAATCAACGTAAACACTTCCATGGCTAAGTCAAATGAAACTATCAATTCAAACAACTCATCCGCTTCCTTTATAGCACCCCAAAAAATAGATCCATTAGCATTGAAACTATCAGTGCAAATAGTTATATCCTCTAAGCATGCAAATTCTATTTCTTTCCATGAACCTGTGCTTAAACAATATACTTCAACCCCAATAATCACTCCATTGTCGCCCTTATATGTCAGCACTATCTTATAATCACTAACAATTGCACTGAACCCAAATCCACCGCAATGCCATAGAGGAATTTTAGATGTTCTGGTTCTAGGGATCTGTCTGACCTCTCCAGTAGCAGGATTCCACAATGCAAGGGAATTACGGCAAAAAGAGGAAGAATCGATCACAACACAGAGCAAACCATTACCAGAACCGATGATGTTATAGTATGACGCGGAATCGATCATAGGTGGGTTATGAACTTCAAAGACATGCATCTCGCAATCGATCAAACGTAACTGCAGAAGCTCTTGTGTACGAATCCGTTTCAAAATAAGACAAGGGCTTCGAACAGAGGAGTGGTGGAGGTGGTCAGCGATGAAAGATGGGGCTCTGAAGAGATTTTTCAAAAATTTGCACACACACTGAAACCGAATTAGGGATTTCACAAGGAGTCGTTTGAAAATGTTTCTCACAATATCCTCGGGAAGAAATGGCACGTCGTCGTGGTTTGCCATCTTTCTCACAGTGCTAGAGAGAAAAGAATAGATCTCTCAGAGGAAAGTTTAAGAAATTAAAGGCTGAGAATCAAAACAATGTACCTGAGATCTTCTTGGTCGACCGAGAAGAAGGACTCACAGAGGAACGCCGTCGCATTCAGTTGGGACCATTCTTGTTTCTTGAATCTTGATCATATAAGAAAATGGGAAGACGGTAGTCGCTACTCGCAACCCAAGTTGTTAGTTCCGTTCATTGTTGTTATTATTATTATTACCGGACGTCTATTACAGTATTATTATGGGAAAATTCCAGAAAAATACTTCTAAAATAGGAAAATTCTGATTCAGTACTCCGAATTCTAAAATCCTAGATCAGTAGCGTGTCAGTACCGATGAACATTGCAAGGGGCGCTAAAACACGATTTTACCCTTCAGCCCCCATTCTCGCCACTTCAGAATAACAACACGAGGCTCTTAATTAACAACTCCGGATTCTTGATTAACAACTCAGCTTTATTATTTCACATATTCGCATCTTAAAAATATAGTGTTGTTAATGTAAAATATGAAGTTGTTAAGAAAGAAAGAGGTATTATTATTGACCCTGAAACTTAAATTACGAAGTTGTGAAACAAGAAATGAGAGTTATTAATTTAGAATATAGTGTTGTTAATAATAAGATCGGTGCTATTATTGTGAAAGTAAAAAGATAAAACTGAAGTTGTTAATCAAGAATCCGAAGTTGTTAATTAAGAGCCTCATGTTGTTATTCTGAAGTGGCAAGAATAAAGGCTGAAGGGCAAATCGTTTTTTGGCGCCCCTGCACTATTTTTCCGTACTGACATGGTACTGATCCGGGATTTTGGAATTTGGAGTACTGAATCAGAATTTTCCAATTTTGGAGGTGTTTTTCTGAGATTTTCCCTATTATTATTGTTATTATAATTATATGCCTCCATACGTGCTTTTTCTTGGCCAACGCTTATGTCCTAATTTACTTTTATTGAAAACATACCTTCAACAATGAATCATCTTTTCCACGTGCCAAAAAAATAAAACGAGAATGAATCTGATTTTTTTTTTTTTTTTGCAAAATCGGAAAAAGTCAATAAATACTTAAATATGGAAAATGTTATTAACCTATGGTTTGAAATAAATAGTCAAAAAAGAGTCTAGCAAGCAAAACCTATGTTTTAAAATTTGAATGACCAAAATAAAAAAGGGGCAAATTTGAGAGATCAAATATTGTACTAATCCAATAGTTAAATATTGAAAATTTAGATTTTAAAGATTTTTTATCTAATTTACTACATATTCAATAGTGGAGACATACTAGTCCATCTGATTACTCTTTCATCTCTATCAACTTTATTCAACATGTCACATAACTCTTTTTGTGGTGATATTCCTAGTGAGGTTGGAAACTTAAAAAATATTGTAAATTAGATGTCTCTCTTAATCAATTATATGGAAAAATTCCTCAAACAACTAGAAATTACTAAAGCTTGGAGTGTCTCTTTTTGTATGGGAATTTCTTTAAAATACCATCACCTTGTTTTTGGCTTCATTGAAAGGTCTAAAGTATCTAAACTTGTCACAAAATAACTTGTCTAGATTTTTTTCAAAAGGTTTGGAAGATATTGCTTTTTTGGAATACATAAATGTTTCCTTCAATATACTTGATGGGGAGGTGTCAAGTAAAGATGTGTTTGGCAAGCTTTGTGGAGGCAGATGAAAGCTGGACCTTCTACCATGCCCAATCAAATTGATTGGACAAAAAAGAAAACATCAAAATTGAAGTTGATTATATCAATATGTTGTTTGTTGCTTTTCTTTTTCTAGCATCTATGGTAGCTATTTATCATGGAAGGAAAAGAAATAATAAATCTTCTTCAAGTTCATCAACAATTGCCATGATTTCCAAAGTATTGTATCAAATTTTGCATATAATACTACATATGGATTCTCTGTCACCAATTTGTTAGGATCTGGGAGTTTTGGCTCTATATACCGGGAAAGTTCTGAGACTCAAGAAGTTGTTGCAACAAAAGGTTATCAACCTTCAAATGAGAGGAGCTCACAAGAGTTTTGTTGCTAAATGTATTGCACTTAGAAATGCAAAACATCAAAATCTATTAAAAATTATAGCCTGTTGCTCTAGCATAGATTACAAGGGCAATAAATTTAAGGATATAATTTGAGTACATGATGAATGGAAACTTAGAAAAATGGTTGCATTCTAAATTAGAGAATCCAAATCATCCAAGAATTTTGCTCTTTGATCAAATAATAAATATTCTTATTGATATTGTGTCAGCATTAAACTATCTTCATTATGAATATGAGCAACGTTTGATTCATTGTGATTTAAAGTAAAGCAATGTCCTTTTTAATTCTTGATGGCAACATGGCTACCTATTTGAGTGATTTTGGATTGGTAAGACTACTCTCATTTGTTGAAGTCATCTCTAATGAACAAAGCAACAAAATAAGAATAAAGGGCATTGACACTATTGGCTATGTTCCTCAAGGTTTATTTAATATTTTTTACTAAGGTCATTCAAATTCATTGTTTTTTAACTCACTTTTTATTTTTTCAGTATTCCAATAATCATTTATATAATTAAGAGGATTAATATGCTAACAATATTTTAGTATGGGTTATGAGGTATCAATACAAGATTACATGTATATTTTTGGCATTCTTATCTTGGAGATGTGAACTAAAAGAAGACCCACTTAAAGTATGTTTAATGATGGTCATGATCTTCAAACACATATCAAAATTGCATTTCCAAACAAGCTTTTGGAAGATGTGAGCCCAACAATTCTTCCACAAGAACTAGAACATATATTCGGAGCTTCTAGAGACTTGATGGAAAACATTATGCAAATCCACCCTACTGTTGAGAAATGCTTGTGTTCTTTGTTTAAGATTGGGCTGACATGTTCAATGGAACCACCTCAATAAAGAATGAGTACAATTGGTGTCATCAGTGAGCTAAATTCTTTTTGTTTTTCCCTTTACAGTGAGTGAAACATTGTCTAAATACAATGCTCTTGATTCTTTTTTTTTTTTTTTTTGGACTGAGCTCTTGATTCTATTTGATTTACTCATAATCATTTGATTTACTTAGTATTTTTTTTATATTTAATATTGCTTCTTCTAATTTTTAGATTTATTGTTGCAGGTAACGAAATCGTGTCTGGTTAATTTTCTTCAAATAATGGCACATGATAGGGATGAGCCCAACGTTGTCAGCTTTGCCATGTTTATTTTGTGTTCATATGTGATATTTGTATATATTTTGTACTATCTCCAGTTCTAAATATATAACCTACTTAACTTTTTTAAAAAGATTAATGAAGACGAATAAATTAGGGAAAATTCTAAAAAAAGATATTGGAAAATGGAAAAGGACATTTCAGTACAACGAAAATGGGAAAGGACAATTCAGGCGGGTGTCAGATTTTCAGAGGAATTTGTCATTTTGAAATCTCGGCCAAATTACGAAAATGCCCTTCACCCCTTCATTCCCCACTTCAGAATAACAACATGATCATCATAATTAACAACTCCAGATTCGCCATTAACAACTTCAATTCTTTTTTGACAATTAAAAAGTTTCAGGTCAATAACAACACCTATCTTTTAATTAACAACTCCGGATTCGACATTAACAACTCTAATTTCTTCTTTCACACTAAACTAGTTTCAGGGCCAATAACAACATCTATCTCGCCATTAACAACTTCGGATTCAATATTAACAACTTCAATTTCTTCTTTCACACTAAACAAGTTTCAGGGCAAATAACAACACTTATCTCACCATTAACAACTTTGGATTCCACATTAACAACTCCAATTTCTTCTTTCACAATTAACAAGTTTTAGGGCTAATAACAACATTTATCTCGCCATTAACAACTCCCATATTGTTATTTCGACTGAGCGCTGAAGGACATTTTCGTAATTTAACCGAGATTTCAAAATGACAGATTCCTCTGAAAATTTGACACCCGCCTGAATTGTCCTTTCCCATTTTCGTTGTACTGAAATGTCCTTTTCCATTTTTCAATGTAGTTTTTTGGAATTTTCCCAATAAATTACTTTAATGTATTTATTTTTATCATTTTTTCTGCAAACTAATTGTTCTATATATAATCTAGTGATACGTAATGTATACCGTGATTAACTAAGTAGTTTAGTTAGTTTTCTTAATTTCTAAAAAAATCAACTAAATTTTATATTTAAAATTAGAGAGAGTATTATTTAATCTCTATGTTTATGTTCTTTGTAATTTGTGATCGCGACCTGAGAGCAGAGCTACCTTTCTATTTTTAATCATATGTTCAAACATAATTAAAAATCAAGTTTACATTTACACGTGTAAAGGTTTTAAAATTAAATTATAATAACACAAAGCCATACAAATTAACGTTATATATATCTGACAAGTGGCACCCGATTAAATTTAGTATATTCATTTATGATATTTGAATTCCTGACGAAAAATGTAATAAAGTATACTTCAAAAGTCATATTTAACAAACCCCATTTCAACACAATGATGTTATGGTACGTACCAAAAAAAAAAAAACAGACATGGGTTACATAAATAAACTTGAATGCTTGGCCATATGGTGTACAAATGTATCCTAAACTGTAACCTTATTTTTGGCCAAAAAAAACTATAAACTTATTTAATCAGACAAGCTGAAACTTGCTTGTATGCAACAAGCTATAATTTCCTCTTAATTTCTTCCTTCTTATTGGAGCCTAATTTATATAACTTGCCACTATTTTGTCACTTCATTCTCTTCAGCCTGTCATATTCTTTCCAATGGATGTCGATCAAAACAGAGCTTTGAAATCTATGTATGCTTATGGAAATCAAGCAATTAATATTTGTTGCAATCTGTAAAATCATGGGGGAATGATAGTGAACAAACTGATATTACAGAAAGGTCAAATGTAAAAATTCAAAAGACAAACTGGCATGAAAAAACGAAGCTTGAATTAGCGTGTGTCTAGCTTTGTGGCAGAAAAGTGACGACTAGTGTCGTCCCTTCCTCGTCGACGGCACGGTGCTTCTCCGGCGTTATCTCGCTGCTCGGCGGTCGCAACCGTCGTGCGATCTCTCTCCCCTCAGTAAGGACGAAAGAGAAATCAACGACTGGGGTGGGTGTTTACATGGGAGACTAGAAAAGCATTTCAATGGATGAAGCTACGTCTCAGAAGATCCCGCCGGATAGACCTCCAGAGAACGTTAATGTGCTGATGGCTTCGAACAAGATCAATAAGGTAGTAAAGGAGGATATCCTCATGGCTGACAAGATGACGGTTGCAGATGCTGGTGTGAATGAAGAGCTGGGTGCTCCACTGGTTCTAAATGGTCAGGGGGGCCCATCAGTAAAAGCAACACATAGTCATAATATATCATATAAAGAATCCTTAATGGGATTTAAAGGGGTAGACTTTAATGGCTTGGCCTATGGATGTTCCAGTGAGGTTGAGGATCCTTTAATAACAGATTTGAAGGACCAGGCGTGGAAGTTACCTGTACCTACAGAGGAGATCAAGGAGCTTATGAGTGTGTATCCTTCTATGCCGATTACTGAAGAAGAATTTAACGAAGCTTGTCAACCTTGGAACAATGCATTAATTATCACAGTGTTGGGAGCTCGCTTTAATTTTCACAAACTGAAGGAGCTTTTATGCAGGGTATGGAGATTTAATGAGTTTGAGTTGGTAGATCTACCAAATAATTATTATGTGGTTAGATTTACTAATGCTGAAAATTGGGGAGGCCAGTATAAGCGTATCCTTTTTGAAGGTCCTTGGGTGATTGCTCAACACACTGTGTTAGTTCAAAGATGGTCACCGTATTTCGATCCTTTTCAAAATCCTATGGGGAAGATAGCAACCTGGGTGAGGATCCCAAATATTCCTCTCATTTACTATTCAAAGAAATTCATTTCCAGGTTAGGGGATATGATAGGGAAGACTTTAAAAGCTGACTTACATACTTTGGACTATCGTGATGAATCCAGTGGTAGAATGCTTAGAGGAAGATATGCTAGAATATGTGTGGAGCTTGATCTTCAAAAACGCTTGATCCCAAGAATCATTTTAGCTTCTGCCTTGTTTAATGTTGAATACGAGGGTTTAGATTTGATTTGCTTTTCTTGTGGAAGGTATGGTCATAAAAAATAAAATTGCCAATGGAAGAAAAAAGATGGTGAAGTGATTAATGATCAGCAGCAAAGATCTGAACCGGAGAAGCCTTCGTCAAGTATGTCGACGGGAAAACCAGTACCGGCGGTGGGTGAAGAGTTCGGACCATGGATGTTTGTTGGAGGTAAAAAAAAAGTGCGTTTCTCTAGAAGAGAAGGGAATAAAGTCAGCATGTCAGGTGTAGGGTATGGCACAAAAGCAGTGAAAAGTATGGGCAACAGAGCTCAAGTTTCCAGATTTGCTGTGATTTCCGAATGGGATGACGAAAGAAAGCATGAGGGTGGTTTAAATATTACTTCAGTGGAGAAAGAAGATTTGACGGATAGGTCAGGAAAAGAATTGGTTTTATATGAAGATAAAGTGATTGGTCAAAGAAAGAAGGATCATGGATTGTTTTCTAAAAGTAACTCAAAGGCTATAGAAGCCCAAAACGAGAAAAGTGTGGGGTCATTTAAAGGGAAGGGGAATATTGAATCTTCTTATTGGGCCGAAGTAAAAAAGGACCAAAAAGAAATGGTGGGTGCAAGTGGTGAAGAAGCTTTAAATGTGGGCTCAGAGAAGAAGGCTAAGAATAAATCAGGTAATAGGGTCCATCAGGTGGTAATGGGTTCTATGTGCTCACCGAAGTCCACTTTAGTTGAGCAAGAGGAGCGACCAATCAAAATTGTTAACAGTCCAGAACCACGAGAAGCAGGCGAGCAAAATAATCCCAGTATTCCAGAGACACATGAATCAGGCGAACAGAACAACAATATCACGCTGACTCATGAGAAGATGTTGGTGGAAACAAGTATTGGAGGAGTTGGGGATTTAGCTGATTGTGAGGTGACGGTACTGCCAGGACCGAAACTGAAAGTTAAATCCGGTGGGCAGAATGATGAAGGTCGACCAAGCAGAAATCTCAGAGAAGTTAAGAGCAGGACCAGGAAGGCATCGGGGCGCAATCCTCCAGATAAGTAAATTCCGAAGCCATGAAATGTGCTGATTTTTTGGCCAAAGAGGCTTTACAAATGAACAACTGAGACTTGAAGATTTCCTATACACATAGGGAGAATACTCGCTGTGCTGATTACCTTGCACGATCGGCTCACTATAACACCAAGATTTATGCCGAATTAGGGTCACCGCCGGCGGAATGTATCCGTCTTTTTGCGTTAGAGCGTGGTTTGCTGCCACATGAACAATCTTTGGGGTCTAGCCCCTTGATCTTGTAACTTTTTTAAGCTTTGCTTGCCTTTGTATCTCAAAAAAAAAAAAGAAAGGTCAAATGTAGCAAGAAACATCTGGTATTTGATATCTGCATTCATCATTCCACGTAACAAAGCAAATTTGAATCCTAAACATTAACCTTCAGGATCAAGGTTCTTCAAAGTGGATGTTGCTAAGTGATACAAGGTTTTCCAAGGAGTCGATCAAAGGTGGGTTATGAACTTCAAGGACATGCATCTCGCCATCGATCAAACGTAACTGCAGAAGCTCTTGTGTACGAAGCTGTTTCAAAAGAAGACAAGGGTTTTGAACAGAGGAGTGGTGGAAGTGGTCAGCAATGAAAGATGGGGTTCTGAAAATATTTCTCCAAAATTTGCACACACACTGAAATCGAATTAGGGATTTCGCAAGGAGTCGTTTGAAAATGTTACTCACAATTTCTTCGGGAAGAAATGGCGCGTGGCCGTGCTTTGGCATCTTTCTCATAGTGCTAGAGAGAAAAGAATAGATCTCTCAGAGGAAAGCGTAAGAAATTAAAGGCTGAGAATCAAAACAATGTACCTGAGATTTTCTTGGTCGACTGAGAAGAAGGACTCTCACAGAGCAACGCCGTCGCATTCAGGTGGGACCGTTCTTGTTTCTTGATTGCAGAAGAAAATAGGAAGACAATAGTCGCGACTCGCAACCGAAGTTGTTATTATTATATTATTTGCCCGGACGTTTATTACAGTATTATTATTGGTATTATAATTATATACCTGCATATGTCCCTTTTTTCGGCCAGCGCATACGTCCTAATTTCCTTTTATTGAAAACATATCTTCAAGAATGAATAAGCTTTTCCTGCCAAAAAACAGAGTGAATAAGCTTTCTCACGGGCAAAAAGAAAAAAAAAAGGGAATAAATCAGATTTTTTTGGGTAATCTGCAGAAAAGTCAATAAATAGTTAAATATGAAAAATTTAGATTTTAAACATTTTATATTTGATTAAATACATAATCAATAGTTGGAGCCATACCAGTCTTATCTTATTGCTCTTTCATCTCTATCAATTTTATTCAACTTGTCACATAACTCTTTTGGTGGTGATATCCTTAATGAGATTGCAAACTTAAAAAATATTGATAAATTGGATGTGTCTCATAATCAATTATCTGGAAAAATTATTCTAACCTTTGGAGATTGCCAAAGTTTGGCATTTATCTTTTTGCAAGGGAATTTGTTTCAAATACCATCCTCTAATCTTTGACTTCATTGAAAGGCACAGTCTAAAATGTCTGGACTTGCCATAAAATAGTTTGTCAGGATTAATTTTAAAAGGCTTGAAAGATATTGTTTTTTTGGAGTACCTAAATGTTTCCTTCAATATGATTGATAGGGAGGTACCAAGCAAAGGTGTCTTTGGCAATTCATGTGCAATATCACTTAAGGAGAATAAAAAGATTTATGGAGGCATATCAAAGACCTCCCACCATGCCCCATCAAATTCACTGGACAAAAAAGAAAACATCAAAACTTCAAGTTGATCATATCAATATGTTGGGGGATTGTCTTTTTTTTTTTTTGTTTCTAAGCATCTGTTGTTGCTATTTATCATGGAAGGAAAATAAGCAAGAAATCTTCTTCAAGTTCACCAACAAGTCACATGATTTTCAGAGCATCATATCAAATTTTGCACAGTGCTACAAACAAATTCTATGTCACCAACTTGATAAGATCTGAGAGTTTTGGCTCTGTATGCAGGGGAAGTTTGATTGGAGAACATATAGTGGGAGCATCATGAGACTTATTGAAGAACATTATACAAATCCATTCTAATTTTGAGAAATATGCTTGTGTTCTTTGTTTAAGATTGGGCTGACATGTTCAATGGAATCACTTTATGAATGAATGAGTGCAGTTGATGTCATCAGGGAGCTAAATCCTATCAAAAGTTTTTCCCTTTATGCTATGTACAGCATCGTCTAAATACAATGCTCTTAGTTCGATTTGAGTTACTTATTAGTATATTTTTTTCTTATATTTAATATTTCTTCTTCTCATTTTTAGATTTATTGTTGCAGGTAACGGAATTGTGTCTGGTTAATTTTCTTCAAATAATGTAACATGAGAGGGATGAGCCCATCAGCTTTGCCATGTTTATTTTGTGGTCATATGTGACGTGTACATATTTTGTATTATTTAATCTTCATGTTTATATCCTTTGTAATTTGTGATTAAGCCTTGAGAGCAGAGCTTCCTTTTTTGTTGTTAATCATATGTTCAAACATGATTAAAATCAAGTTTACATTTATACGTGTAAAGGTTTAACAATAAAATAACACAAAGCCATACAAATTAACATAACATTGTATATATCTGAAAAGTGGCACACGATTAAATTTAGTAAATTCAATTATGATATTTGAATTCATGAAAAATGTAATAAGGGAGAATCCCTGAAAAAGAACTTGGAAATTAGGAAATAACAGATGAGTTTTTTTTATCAAAGGTTGATTAGAAAATGTCAAAACGTACTAAGAAATTCTCAACTTTTTTCTTGGGAAATGACTGATATGTCATTTCCCAATTTTCAGATTCCTTTTGAGGTATTCTCTTATGTAATAAAGTATACACTAGTACAAAAAAGGTGATTTAGACCGGCACATTTAAACCGGTTGTAGTAAATGAGGTTTAAAAGAAATACGCGGTGGCATTTACGTAATTATAAAGAATTTGGGAGACCGGTTATTATGTTTAACCGGTCTAAAATATAAAATTTAGACCGGTTGCTAGAGAACCGGTCTTAAATGAAGCTTTTTAAGACCGGTTGTCTCACAACCGGTCTTAAAAATTAGCTTTTTAAGACCGGTTGCTAGATAACCGGTCTTAAATGAAGCTTTTTAAGACCGGTTGTCTCACAACCGGTCTTAAAAATTAGCTTTTTAAGACCGGTTCTCTAGCAACCGGTCTTAAAAATTAGCTTTTTAAGACCGGTTGCTAGAGAACCGGTCTTAAATGAAGCTTTTTAAGACCGGTTCTCTAACAACCGGTCTTAAAAGATGATTTTAAGACCGGTTGTTAGACAACCGGTCTTAAAAAGATTGATTTTAGACCGGTTAGTCTACTTAACCGGTCTTAAAAAGTTCCCCAAATATTTCTCCCCAACCCCTGCCGCGCGCCCTCTCTATGTCTGAAATTTTTCATCCCAATCATTTCTCTTCTCAGTGCTCAACTCCCCCCTTACATGATCTAATCGGAACGATCGAATCCGGCAGGTCGCTGCTAATTGTTGTCGCTGTTGGGTCGCCGATTGTTGTCGCTGTTTGGTCGCCGTCTCGCTGTTGGGTCGCCGATTGTTGTCGCTGTTGGGTCGCCGTCTTCGTTTGGTCCTGGTTTTCGAGCTCTGTCCGTCATTCACTGCTGCGACTGAAGGAGGTCTTCGTCTTCATCGCTTGTTTGAGGTATGCTTCCTCGATCTACATTTACCACTCGATCTAAATATGTGTGAACGGTGAATTAGAAAGCGCATCATTTTTATAGAACACAGGATTTGTGATTTAATGGTTTGTGTTACTGCATATTTGTCTTTAGTTGTATTTGGACAAGAAATTTTGGTTTTTTTGTTGCTTATGTTATGTCAATTCTATTGTGTAGATTTATAAGATCTTGAGCACCGAACATAACCAATTAGATTTCTGCACCATTGATTTTCTGGCTGTCACCACCAGTTTGATTTAGAAACTGTAGCTATCACCATTGAAACGCTTTCGTTGTGATAAAAACATATTGCTTCCTGCAATGTCTTTTTTGTGCTTGTTCTGTTCTCATATCATAACCTTGGCCCGCCAAGGTTTAGTTTGAAATTCATCTGATGATTTTTCCAACTTTTGTTGAGTTAGAACTTCATAAATTGGGCAACTGATTTTGCATGAATGGCACCACCTGTTCCTAATAGGGATGGGATCATGGTAAACTGATCTTATCATGTACAAAAGAAGGCATGCGGCATGGCCATTTTCTTTAAAATAGCCTTCTCTTCTGTTTATTGTGCTATATAAATTAAGCATGTTTTAAATGTATGATGTGGTCAGAAACTCATCTCGCTTGGATTCAATAATAAATATTTTGTTTTTATTGTACTTAATCTTATTTTGTTTCACTTATACCATAGATTTAAAAATTACAACTGTTTCTTGTTGAGGATTGAGCTTCTATCTCTTATATTGATAGCGAACTCTTTTGTAGTTATACTTAATTCATTGTTATTGTGGTGTCTTGAAACCTTGCTACATTTTAGGATAACCTGAAGCGTTTGTGACCACAATCTGAATTAACATTATATAAATTATGAACCTATCACATTATGTGATATAAACTGATTTCAATACTGAGATGTTGTGTGGTAGTTGGTCTGGTTTAGTGGAATTGAAGTTCAAAAGCCATTAAACATGTATGTGGTTCGGTTGGGTAGTGAAAAACGAAAAGTGGAAATAGTAATGAAGAAGGACAATTAAGGGGACTCATAAAAGCATGCACAAAAGGGATGAGTTATTACCAGCTGATGCAAATACAAATAATTGAGTTACATAGATTAAAAAATTGATTAAAATTTGTTAAAGGTCACTCAATATATACACACAAATAGAGAGGGAGAGATGAGTTATTACCAGCTGATGCAACAAGAAACAGAACCACCAAGCAAGCCAATTTGACCAAAGCTCTTCCCATTCCTCTCTGAGATTTTAAATCAAAGCTATCTGGGATCTCATTTTGAAGTAGGTCGATAACCTCGTAGGAGTCGCACCTAATCAACACTTCTCTGAACCCCCCATCCCAAACTCTTTTCATGCCCATAAGGCAACCCCAAATTTCAGCACTCAGAGCAACACCAGTACTGAGCCTCAACATAAATCCCTCTACTTATAGTTCTTTTTGCTATGTTCAACTTATGTGGTTTTTATGTTTTGAGACATATTTACAATATTATCACTCTAGGCATGACTGATTTTACTCAAGAGGTAAATTTATATTTCAGAACTTTTGTTTTACTTTATTGTTTTTAAGTTACTAAGTCAATGTTTCGTCTGGTTTTGGTGTTACAGATGTTTGATCTTGCTGATCCCTTTCCTGAAGAAGATATTGATTTCATTCGCACATGTTGTGCTGAATTCATCCATGAGCTATTACAAAAATAGTGAGTTTTTGAATCCAATGTTCATTGTACATTATTGTAAAAATGTACCCATATTAGGTTAGATTATTATGTCCTTTGTGAAGCTTGAAGACCTTTTTGAGATGTTTTATCTCTGATTATGAATATGAATGTAGATATTTAATGACAGATGTTTCTAGCTGTATTTGGCATTTGTTAGTTTGTCCCTTTTTTTGTTTACAAGATGGATGTCAATGGATCAAATCGCATATAATTAAGCACTATTTGATTATTATGTATTTCATAAGTATCTCCAAGTAAGCTTTAAATGTTATTGGTTTGGGAGCTGTTTTTCAATTAGAACTGAGGAGGTCGCTAATATTTGTAGTTTGGTGTGTGATAATTAGTTGTATAACGCTGCAGGGAACTGATGTATGGTATTTATTAGTTGGTGGAATGAATCTTTCATTAGCAAAAAAAAAATGTTATAAACAGGGAAGCATGTTCTTGAGGCTTAAGTAAGTAATTCTAGAGCTAGTGAGGGGGTTGAAGGTATTGTGTATGCCTCCAATTTCTGTGTATTCCTATAGAAGAGGCAATTAGAGGGACTTTTACATTATTCCTATTGGGTTTCAATTTTATGGGACTTTTACCAAAGGGCATGTTCATTGCGTTTGTTTTATTGCTGTCATTTGGATACTGTCTATTGCAAATGAATCATCAATATATATATGACTGTACTGCCTGGTGATTTTGAATTTTGAAATTGAAATGAGTGATTGTCATGTACTGCTGTTTAAAATTGGAGCATTCTGTGCGTGTACATATAATAAAAGGGAAGTTTTTTTTAAAAAAATGAAGCTTTAAGACCGGTTGTAGTCACAACCGGTCTTAAAAATTACTTTAAGACCGGTTGTGGGAACAACCGGTCTTAAAGGTGGGACATTTAAGACCGGTTGTTACCACAACCGGTCTTAAATGTCTAATCTTTAAGACCGGTTGTGGCACAACCGGTCTTAAATGTAGAATCTTTAAGACCGGTTGTGGCACAACCGGTCTTAAAGGTGGGACATTTAAGACCGGTTGTTACCACAACCGGTCTTAAATGTCAAACCTTTAAGACCGGTTGTGCCACAACCGGTCTTAAATTTGGAGTTTTTAGACCGATTGTGGATACAACCGGTCTTAAAAGTTTGACTTTTAAGACCGGTTATAACAACCGGTCTAAAAAATAACAGACTTTTAAGACCTGCTGTATCAAGACCTAATACAGAACTGGTCTAAAAAGTCATTTTTAACCGGTCTAAAAAGTCATTTTTCTACCAGTGATACTTCAAAAGTCATATTTAATGAACCACGTTTCAACACAATGCTGTTTATGGTACGTAAAAGGAAAACAGACATGGGATACATAAATAATAAACTTGCAATGCTTGGCCAAACGGTGTACAGATGTATCCCAAACTGTAACCTTATTCTTGGCCAAAAGTACTACTAGTATAAACTTATTTAATCTGACAAGCTGAAACTTACTGATGTAACAAGCTATAGTTTCCTCTTAATTTATATAACTCGCACTATCTTGTTGCTTCATTATTCTCTTCTGCCTGTCTTATTCTTTCCAGTGGATGTCAATCAAAACTTGTAGCTGTGAAGCATGTATATTCATGGTCGGAAAAAAAGAAAGAAAGAAGAAGAAGCATGTATAATGCTTGCGTGACATTCGCAAAAGCATAATGAGCACGAGAAAAAGGAGTGTCATTCTGAATCTTGAGGTAACTTCCAGGTTTTTTTTTTGTGCCATAAACTTCCAGGTTTCACTTTATTATATATTATTAAGATATATCTTAGGGAAAATTATATTTCATTCATGCCCCCATGAAAGAGATTTAATTTCAGTCAACTCCTAAAAGATTTTGAAACTTGATGGCACCCTTTAGGTCAAAATGAAATTAAGTTTTATGGGTGAAAAGACAATAATACCCTTATTTTATTTTATTTTACAAGAGCATTTATAATATAAATAAAGAGATTCAAAAGAAACTATTAAGAGTTAACCAGAATATTGTAGCTATTTATAAGATAAATAAGGGAATTTACAAAAAAAAAATAAGGGTGTTCACAAGACAAATAAAGGCATTGACAAAAACCAGAAAGTTAAAAATATTTTAGTCATTCACAAGATAAATAAAAATATTTATAAGATAAATAAAAGAATTCGAAAAATAAAGTAAGTGCCTCGTTATCTTTTCACTGACAAAACTTAATTTCATTTTCAATAATAAACAAAATTTAATTTCACCGACAAAATAAAGTAAGGGGAATTGTATTGGATTCTGTGTCAACAGACTTATTTTAATCCAATATACTGAGTTTTATCTCAATTCCTTCATTTTGTTTTGCGTCATTGCATTTTTGGTGCTTTCATGGAGCTCTTCTTTTGCAACAATGATGGAGAATACACGTTTTAAGCTTACTTATAGCTCGGTTGGGGGTTCTCTCAGCTCGATGATTATAATTCAAAGTTTTTGGCCCTTGCGAATCGGACTGAGGAATAATTCATAGATTCACCCTGTTTTTCTTGTTTCTTGATTGAAACATTATATCGGTGATCCACCGCAGGAATCTTTTCTTACCATTGCCTCTTCAATCAGTTCCCGAAGGCCGTTTATGTCATCCCTTAGCTGTTTTATCCTCCCGGCAGATTCGTCTTAACGATACTTGGGTTCGTCAATTTTTGATACGATGGGATGGCACGACCCAGGACACATGAAAATCTCTGGCTGATCTTGAACGTTTATATCCTGGTCTGAACCTTGAGGACAAGGTTCCATTTTAAGGGGAGGGTAATGTCATGGACTCAATAAGAGTGGGTCCAACAAACATTAACAAAAATGGACCCGAATGGCCAACAAGGGAATAATCAAATGGGCCAGCCAAGAAGAAGCCTGAGAGCGAAACGGAAGACTTAGAAACTTAGGGAATTAGAGGTGTCAGAGAGGGTATAATAGGATGAGAGGTCGTTAGGAAAGGTGTGAATTGTATTGTGGAATATCTCTCTCTCTATCTCTCCAGGTGTGAATTGAATTATATGATCCTTCTTGACATTTGAGAAAGTCATATAACATTATCAGGCTATCCTTCTCATCCATTTCTCTGTAGACTAAACCATTTAATTAAGTGACCCTTCCTCACTCATGTCTCAACCAAAAGGATTTTTTTTTTTGGGAAAAAGAACTCTAACTCTAAGACAACTCCGTGTGATCTCTATATGCCCTTGCCTCCCAATGATAAAGTTCTAACACATAACCTTTACTCCACCATTCATCTATATATACTCACATTTTTATGCTTTCAGAAGCAAGCAACACAAATCATTCACAGCACTCTCAGGCATCAATATTCAAACACTTACTTCTTATTCTTCTTTTACACCAAAAAAAAAAAAGAAAAGAAAAGAAAAGAAAAGGGTTTTCGTCTACCAGGGAACAAGAGGACTTCATTTGCTACAAAATCAATGAAGAGGCTTGTGATCCCTATATTATACTTCAAACAACCTTCATTTTCCAGAGTTGTTAGGTGAAGTTGTAGAAGAATTCGGGTTTGATCATCCAACGGGTATTCTCACTATTCCCTGCAGAGAATATGTCTTCCTAAAAATCGTTTCTTCCAATGGGTGCAAGCATGCAAAGACAACATTAACAATTAGATTAGTCAACACAATTTTGTAAAGAAGGCAATTTAGATGATAATTTTGTTATGTAAAGATTTCCCCCTTCTTTTTACCCCTACGTGGGAACTGTTGTATGTCAGAGGAGAAATTTATGAATATACAGTTTTCACGTTTTTTCAATCAATTTTCAATATCAAGTGCATTGATTTTTTAGTTTGGGCCAATGAAAATGTTATCTTCCCCAATCCAGTAGATTCAAACCGAGATTTAGTGAGTGTATGGTATCACTTTTCCAATCCAATAAACCCAAATAAAAATGCAACCCGTTTTTGCAGCGTTTGGCAGAGCGTTTTCCAAAATATTATAAACTTGAAACACACACTTATTGAATAAGCCCCAACTGGTAACTTATTTTTGAAAAATATGGAGGAATTGATTGAACCATATTTTTATAGTCTTTTTAATGATTAATTTCGGATTTCTAATGCATTTCTTGGGACATTATTGCATGATTAAACACTAATTTGAATTAGGGACATTTATATTGAATTAAGTATTAAAATGATCATAATTTATTAATTATTCATGTAAATCATTAACAAATGATTTGCAATAGAGCTTCAGAGATCGTGACATAGGCTTCTTCACTACTAGAACCCGCCGTCCATGCTTCTAACACCACCGTCGGCCTTCTCTTGTTAATTCCGACGAGCTTTCTGTATTTTCTGGCAAGCTATTTCTAGATTTTGTCAAGTTTCTTTGATCTCATTTTCAGAACCTTTCCACTCTTGTTCAATGGATTGTTTGATTTGTGAAGAAGCTTTGATCTCTATTAAGCTAATGAGTGGCTAAATCTTGAGTTTTGGTGGTGAAGGAAGTGTTTATTGGTTTTCCATTAGCTTTTATCATGTATTTAGATACGTGGATGATGGGTTTGTGTTTATACATGAGTGAAAACTTAGATAAGTGGTTATTTATCTATAATGGATTCCTCTTGTGTTGAATTTTATTGTTGAAGCACTTGGATTTTATATTGAATATATATATATATATATATATTTCTTTTTGTTTTAATGAGGTTATGTATTATATGTAATTACTATGGTGTGTAGTTAAATTAATTCATATTGAATGTCGGGATTGTGCTCTCATTTAAAAGAAAGTAAGTGCTTTAAAATGATTTTTTTCCTACACACATTAAATGGTTTTAAACAATTTATCTAAGAAATTAGTATGAATCCGATTGTAGGATTAGTCACTAATTAGATAAATTTGACTTAATACAATTGTTTGAGATTTTCCAATTTAACTTGATGAAAATTAACCCCCAAATTATTTTTGAGAAGCTAGGAAGGCCACAATCTTTGCTACCAAGATTAATTTCATCATATAATCTCGTTTTAATCTAAAACATTTTTGTTCTTCAAAAATACCAAAAATATTAGAAATACCTTTATTTTCATGAATTTTAATTTAGAAAAAACTAATTCCAAAACTCATTTTCTAACTATATTTTTAGCACTTAGTTTCATTTAAGGAATTTAAAATAAAAGACTCCTTGATAAGAGAACGATTTCAAATAATTTATATTATATTGTATTTTAATTGGTGGTAAAATTTATAATTTGACCCGAAGATGCTCACTCAGGTTTGTGTGAAATCAAAAGAAACCCACGGAAAATAAAAATACAAGTCGAAATTTAAAGCCCAACTCATATCCACCAATCAAAGGCTATCCCCATCACACGATACAAAGTACGAACTGCTAGAAACGCCACCTGGACACCACTCACAACTTTGTCCCAGACGTGTAATCCTGTAATCCCTCGGCAAAGGCCAAATCCCCCCTTTTAAAACTTTTCATTTAACGTAAAGATCTATATATGCGTGTAGAGGACCATGCCTCTATCCCCAAGGATATCTCATCTTATAAAAATATAAACTCAGCTCAATATATATTATATATATTATAACTGGTAACGCTAGCTGGAAACTAACTAAATTGGACTTTATTGCTCCACTCATTTCTTTATAAGTTTATAGGTTTCTTTCTTTCTTTCTTTCTTTGTTTTGTTTTTTTTTTTTTTTTGGCGTCCATCCTCTTCGTCTTAGAGCTTGGACTTTTATGCCACGAGTTTTGGTGAGATCATATTTTACGGTTCAGTTGGTCACTGGTATCTGAGTATGCAACGCCATAGAACAAATAGAAGGCATTTCACATCACTCAACATAGTATTTGGAGAACACGAAAATAGAAGAATTCGAGAACGATGACAAATAGACAAGTGTACATAGGCGCTAGAGGAGGTGTCTTCTTCTGTCCTTGGCTCCTTGCCTAGTTTTAACCTAATAATAGCTCATCAGAGCAGGCTTGTAGTGTGTATCTAACTTAATTAATGTTTTTAATCTAATCAAATTAGGTAAATATAACATATATTAAAGATAGGAGGGAGTATATTGATTTGATGCCAATCATATTATACTTAATCTAGATCAAAATATAAGATATTTCAACTAATTCATCATAATAAAAAAAGTTAGCTGCATTATTAAAGTTGTCCAATAATTGTGCATTATTAAAGTTGTCCAAAAATTGTTCTGATTTCGGTCTTTACCCCTACTAAATACCAAACATTTTTAAAAAAAATATATATAGACACTCTCTATCCCCTCATTGAACATTGAGAAGGAGACATTTGGAATAAAGCAATTATTGCTACATATTAACACTGTTAAACTGATTTATATAGGACCACACAATTATTCTACAGATAACTTATATTATTGAATGGTAGAAAAACGACTTATATTATGAATCCGAGGGAGTATTTATTAGGTTGGAGCCAAGACGCATTCACATATGGCTACATATGATTATATATATATATATATATAATGTTGGATGCAAAAAGAGAAATAAGGAATTGAGATCAAGACATCAAGAAAACTGACATCATAACATTAATAGTGGAATCCTTAGTTGCATTGTTTCATAACTGATAATTATTTAACACAAATTAAAACATACATCTCTTTTTTCCCCTTTTGGATAATTAAACTCATATGTCAATCCTATGCGGATGCAGTGCATTAGTAAGCTTTATCGAATCCCACTTTATTCATATGTCCTGCCATCCCAGCACCTGAAATCTAGAAAAAAAATATGTCGATATTATTTATGCAATCAGCCTATAGATCGTTCATTAAATAATGCTATGTCTGGTCGTAATATTAAATCTAGTTTGTAGTTCAATATTTTCATTGAAGTAAATCTTATATTAATGACGGGACGGAGTTTTATAATGATGATGATGAAATAATAATCCTTCGCGACAGGTAATACCTCACATGGCTTCCAAATCAAATACTTTTGCGTCACATGCAGGCGCAACATCGAGCTCATTTGCAGGAAAATCCTTGAAGAGCCCACCAATGCTAAATCCGACAGTGTGTGATGTCTCATTAACTTTGATCGTGACCACGGTCAACCAAAAGCCATGTTCGGTCTTGCCCCGAATTCCGTTCACACGGGTCAAGGATCCATAAGCAAGCCTGGCTCTGATGTTCACATGGTAACGAATGCCCAGCGAAGACACAGTACAAGCCTTTTGGAGCTGGACTCGCAGGACGCCCTTGTCGGAGACATTGTAGGATTTGACGTTGTCGGGAAGAACACCCTTAGGGAAGCCGTATTTAGCGAGCAAATCGTGGACGTCGGCGACTTCATCAGATCGCAAAGTTAAGGGGTCATCATGATCATAGGCTTCCGAAAGGGCTATGGGTATCAGAAGAAGAAATGAGCAAAAGAAGAAGGTGGAGGAAATGCCGGTTGGTGGAGCCATGGATCGATGACACTCTATAGAATCAGCTTGAATGTTATCGTGCATGACGCTTCCTTATATAGAAATGAAAGATAATGATAATAATGAAGTAAAGTCGTGAAATTCGTTCCTTCATGATTGATAATGGGGACCCTCTATAACTTCACGCACATGGAGAATCAGACACTTGTTGATATGATATCAAATGACATAATAATGAAACTGTTGAGAATGGATCCGTGGGTGTGTGAGGGGGCAACACGCACGTTGCTGGTAATAATGAAGCTGGTTTTGGTGCTCATTGCTGCAGTGAGATGTCCAAATACAATCGCAAAATAGTCCAGATTTAAAAGTTGATTTTTTAATAAGAAAATTATTTCTTCAAAGATTGACAATCAAAAGATTATCTTTATTTTAAATTTTATACACAATAAAATAATTTTTCTAAAAAAGGTAAAAGTAAAAAAATAAATAAATCATTTTTTTCCGATGAAAAAAAACAATCTAAACTGTCCGAAACTAAAATCCTTCAAATAATACAAGTTTCACAAACTCAGCAGCTAGCATGGATGGTATTTCTGCTTCTCGCCTAAGAACCATGCAACACAGGACCAGTTTTGGTGCTCATCATAGGTGTTCATCACTATTGTGAGATCTGTACAGTCTAAATATACTTTCAACAACCTATATTTAAAATTTTCAATTGATGATTTTTTAAATAAAAATATTTTTTAAAAATTGATAATTAATTATTTTTATTTTAAATTTTATACCATTAAAATAATTCCGTGCTCATCACCCGAGAGCACTTCATGCACGTGTTCGGAGTAGAGCATGGGGAAGAATTGGCGTTGAGTTTAAGGCTCGTCAGAACTACACATGCTTACTGGCTTCTCCACCTCCTATATACGAATCAACACACATAGCACAGCAGAGTTTAAAGCTCTTCATCATCGCTATTGATAAATCATGATTTTTATATAATTTATTTCATCTTATTCTTTTTTTAAGAAATGATTTTGGGCTATTTTAGATTTATTAGAAAATATTTGGATTATTAGTTTATTTCAACAAATAAGATAAATCTAAATTAATTATAATATTATTGAGCTTAAATTGTTAATATTTTAATTTTCTATTTTATGATTGGATAAATATTTTTAAATATATGATAGATCATGATCTTATTTAATTCTTACATGTTAAAGAAAAGAAGATTATGAAATCCTATAGTACAGAATTAAACTGAAAAGTTAAAGAAGATATAATTGCTAAATTTAAATGGGCTAATTCAATTTTAATAGGCTCAAATTTCATACCCAAAACTCTCTCGTCCTCCTGTAAAAAAAACAACCCAGCCGCACAGGATTATCAAGCTCTCATTGAGAGCCGAAGCTCTCTCTATAATCACCTCACCACACGTCACCTCACCTCACCTCACCCACAGCGTCAATCCCTATAGCCACCTTTTTCCCTTTACCTTTGACGCAATTCACAGCACCTATTATTCATTCAACCATAATTCTCATCATATTTAACCCCATCACCACACTATGTTCCACTCATTGTTTGAAATGTCCATAAGAAGGAAGGATTTAATGGCAGCTTGAGTTTCTTGGGAGGTAATTTGAGAGAAGCATGGAGGATGCTAAAGCCTAGAGCTTATCCTAGAAGACTATAAAGCAGAGACTTTCCATTTATTATTTGATTCAAAACTTGGGATTATTTAGTTTTAAATAATTTTGAATTATATTACTTGAAAATAATCTAGTTTTACATTGCAGACATGTTTATTTTGGATTCTATTGATATTTGGATTGGTTTTGTGTTTGAGCATTTGATAAATGTTTTGTTTGCCAACCTTTGAATTATTAATTGAGTTTTCATTGTTAATTTAATTGTTAATTCATTTTATCCTCTTAATTATTTAATTGGGTCAGTTAATTGTCTAATATTTTAATTAAACAATTGTAAACATGATTCCCAAAATTAATTTGAAATTATTTGTAATTGGTTTTAATGGGTTTAATTAACTAGTGATTAGTTCATTATGAGCTCTCTAGTGGAATAAGTATTATTGAACTTGAGGGTTTTCCATATTTCAATTAAGTGATTAAACTTGTTAATCCCTCTATTTTACCAATCTCCCTTTGGTCTAATTAATTAATTTGAAACCTAACTCCATATAAATCTTCAGTTGTTTCTTTCATCGTACCTGAAGGAAACCTTCTTTACCTTTTCTTATTTGATTTTCTTAGCTATTAGTTTATTTCTTTTCCTTAGGATTTTAATTCCCCTTTTCACAAGAAAAAACCCCCAAAAAATGCATTTGAATTCATTGAGGTTAGTTTCATTCTTATATAGGTTTTAGAGTTATTTGCATTTTGCATTTAGGTAGTAGTGTCTTGCATTCTAATTTAGGTTTATCCCACTATATTTTTCATCACCTAAATTCAATTCTAAAGAAAAAATCATAGATTGCTTCTTGGGAGAATGACGTAGGTTGCCAATATATTTCATTAGTAGTTGGTCCTAATTTAATATTAAAAGCGACATTAGTCATCGCTATTGGATAAACAAGAATCACCATCGCTTGACCATCGTCATCATCAAAACCTCTTAATCGTGGGTGGCTCGTTGAAGCCTTTACTCATTGTTGGTGTAGCTTTTCCTCATCACCGATGAAGCATTTCCCCGTCGCAATGAAGGTGTTTGTCATCACCATCGGTTTATGAAGTCATTTCTCAATCATATTAGCATTTGGTGCACAAAGTTAAAATGTGTTGTTAATAAGGGTAGCAATAGTTGTTAAAACAAACCCATGAACTTGTCAGTGGATGCCTATGAGTTTGTCAGTGCATTCTCTTGAAATTGTTAATATATATTTATATTATGTGTGGACATGTTTATAGAAAACCTTTGTTATTGTAATTCAATCCACACATTATATGAATTTTGAAGTTGTTCAATACTTGATTGCACTTTGACCACATTATGTAAACATAGATAAATAAGCTTAACAAGTGCAGGGACTTGCATTGACAACTCCAAGGCATACAATTGACAAGTCCATGGGCATTCATTGATAAGTCCATGTGCCTGCATTGACATGTAAGACGGCTGACAGTGATAGCTGTCATGTTTGCGCAAATAATGTCAGGTGAGACATTGTCCAAATAATATGTCCACTTAATTAATAAGAAATTACAATAACAAAGGTATTCTATAAATATGTCTACACATAATATAAATATATATTACCAATTTAAGGGGGATGCATTGACAAGCTCATGAGTGTCAATTGACAAGTTTATGGGCTTGTTTTAACAACTACTGCTACCCCTATTAACAACACATTCTAACACCATACACCAAATGTTAACGAGATTGAGAAATGACTTTGTAAAGTAATGGTGATGACAAGCACCTTCACAGCAATGAGGAAAAGCTTCATTGACGTTGAGGAAAAGCTACACCAGTGACAAGTAAAATCTTCAACAAGCCAACCATGACGAAGAGCTTTCGATGGCGATGACGGTCAAGCAATGGTGAGTATTGTTTATCCAACAGCGGCAACGATGATGAAGAGCTTCAGCCATGGGGAAGAGAAAGAAGGGAGTTTGAATGGGGTTCAGCTTTTGGTGTGTTTTACTGAGGACATTTTGGTTTTTTCACATTTATGTTTTATTGCACTAATGTCCCACGAACTTGCCTACAAATTAGAGATTCCAATAGACCTTTGTGTTGTATTTTGTCTTACTTGGGACCTTAGTGCAATTTTCCTTATTTTTTTTACAGTGGCATGTTAATTTTGCCTTCACTGTGCTTCTAATTCCACTACATTGTTTTTAATTTCTTTGTTTTCATAGTAAATGATAATTTTATTTTTCTTCTAACACCTATATTAGTGCAACGCAAATTAATTCTGTATAACTCTTTAGCAGAATTATAAGAACAATTTTATTTGATAGTAAATTGATAATTCTATTTTTCATGAGAAAATTCTATCATTTTTAATTTCAAAGGGAAAAGACAAGAAAATACCAATTAAACTTAAAGTCTTAAATAAATTATTTCATATTAAAATGAGTAGTCAATTGCTACACAAGTATAGTTAATATTTATAGTTTTATACTCTGATAAAAAATAAGACTTGTATGAGATTTTAAAGTTCAGGTGGCATTTTTTTATCTTTTTACCTAAATTCAAGCTCACTATATAATCATATTTTATAATGAGGTCAATATGTAAGCTCCACCAAAGAGGATATACGTGTGTGTTCAATAATACGAATGAATATACATGTGTTTTTTTCCAACATTTACACGTGTTTTTTTTAGACATATTTATAGTATTTGTTTATAAATTTATTAAAGAAAACATATATAGCTTTACATAACAGATTAACAGATGATAAATGTAAATAATACTTTAGTCAGACTCCAACTAAATTAGTTAGCAATTAACTTAAAGTAGTTCAGTTTGACAGCTGTAAGTTGCACAACTGTACATTTATCATCTGCTAGTACATGTATATTATATCGTGTGTGAGTGTGTCGAGAGAGAGAGAGAGATGCAAAACAAGAAATAACGAATTGGGACTAAATTAACAAGAAAACCGAAAAGACAACATTTAATTATATATGTTTACTATAGTGGGAATCCATAGTTACAGGGCCTCACGTATAACTTATAATTATTTAACACGAATTTATATATGTTTTTCAATTTTGATAAAACGATACGTCTATCCCACGCAGAAAGCTAGCGTCCTCCAAAGCAGTGCACCAGTAAGCTTTATGAAGGCCAAAGTATCCCACTTTATTCATGTCCTGCCATCCCACACCAATATTACAGAAACTGTCGCATCCATCATATTGACACTTATTATCATGGAATTCATTTACAGCTTCACAAAGTAACGGACGCACAACAGAGAAAATCGGATATACTGTCACGAATTTCTCAAACACTTGATTAAGTAGGGCTTCAATGGGAACAAGAAACAATACAAGTCTGCTAAGGCAGTTTGCTCTTGATTGACTATTTAAGAATCAAATTGACCAAGCAATTAACCGCCAAACATAATATATGACGGAGACAGTTGATGGAAACCTATTTGGTGACTCCCTAGGCAGTGATCTCCCTAAGAAAGGCAAAGGGGAATTATAATGAGATCTCAAAAAAAAAAAAAAAAAGAGATTTAATTACTCAAAAGTCCAATAACAACTTATGAACATGTAATGACAAATGTCACTATAAAAAATGACAAGAAGTTTATACTTTTCAATTGTCAATGAGATTTCTTGATAATTAAATCATTTCTTTTGGACCTCATTGTAATTCCCTAAACAACTCTACTCTATTCCGGTCTGGATTTATTTGCTGTGTAAAACTAATGGAGTTCGTATTATAATTTCATTATTAGTAGGCCACAGAGTTACTTTAGAGTTTTAAGCACGCGCCTTAAAACCTTCAATAATCATAATCATAAATCCCTCATCTTAAAATACTCATCCGTTTAATTATTTGGGAGAAGCATTACAAATTAAAAGGTCTGGAAAAAAAAAATATAATCACTAAAAAGCCTCCATAACAAGTGAGCAACATAAACCTTGTTATGCCCAAAAAATTTAGGGGTAACCGGTATAGAATATGAGTAAACTCACATTCCTTAAGCTTTAAACTTATAAATGAATACTACCTCCGGTCTTAAATATAAGACATAGTTTATAGTGCAAATTGCACTACAAACTATGTCCTATATTTACTTATTTAGGACCGGAGGGAGTATTAAATAGTACTCATAATACCATTACCATCATAACTAGTGCAATAATCCTAAGCATGTTTAAACTATTTTAAATTCATTTATAGTAGCATACCTCATATAATCAAAATATCACATCTCTTGTACAAATTTTGAGCAAAGTCCCCCTATAAATTAGACTTCCTAAAAATTCTACAATGACCCAAACTTTCATAACAATATTAGGAGCTCCGCTTCACCAGAACATATAGACATACATATATTCCAAAATATAAGGGAAGATAGGGATCTTGCCTATAAGCTACATGGATAACCTAAACAAGATTTACCAACATACACAAAAGAGCTTAAAGTTTTATATTGAATTAGGAACCGTTCAAATGGCACTTCAACTTCAGTCTAGCCATATTGACCTTAGTGATCACCAAGGGAAATATGATCAGTTGCACCATCTGAGGACAAAAATAATAACAATAACAACAACATAACAATAACAACAATAAGGAGGACGAGGTGGAGCTGAGGAGGAGGAGGATATTTCGACAATCAACTATCAATCACATAAGAAAAATAAAATTAATATCCACAGAACAAACCTTATAAAACCATTATCTTCCATTTGATTAAATATAGTTTCATTTCCTTCAAATTAATTATCTCATTATTCTGATTCACCATTGCAACATAGTAAAATTATAAAACAATTTTGATTTGAATCTTCCACATGAAAGATACAACTGAATTTAATCAATAGCATAAGCCTTAACTAACCATCTCAACAAGATTCCAAAGAAGCCTCAGAAAAATATCACACTGTTGTTATTTTTTTTTATACATGCTCTAGGAGTCCGCTTATTAGCTCAAACTTAATTATCACGTGATGTGTGTGTGTTCAAAAATATCCATGGCTTTCTAATTTCAATATAGAGATTGAACAACCTTACTCTTATATTTCAACCCTTAATACATAGATAATACTTAATTATCTTATTCCAGTTAAGTTCCTCTCCTACACATTTCCCCAAACATCTTGTGTTCATTAACATTCAAACAAGGTTATCAAACTTAATCTTCAAACAAATATTTTTTACACAACAATTTTTTTTTTCATTTCATGTTTTTTTTTAACATTTTGGCTTGATTTCTATACATTTTGAACCCTTTTTCTTTATACCCTCCCTTTTCCAATCATTTGAAATTCTACACACCACCACATTCCACAACTCACTCAATTACCATCTATCTCAAAACAAGGGAATCATGGTTTTTCACATTGGCTAAGGTAGGTAGATGTTAGGTTTTTTTTTTCTCCAAAAAGAATCTCTAATTGGTTTTTCAATTAGGCTCAAAATAAGGGTTCAAAAGGGAAATAAAATCAATTAGGTAAGCTTGAAAGACTCAAACGCATTTTATGAAGTGCCCTAATCATCTTTCTAAATCTCATGAAATAAACCAAAAGCTTGGAAGAATTCCAAAATTTATTTTGAAATTAAAAGTTTGAAACAAAAGCATATAACCCAAATTATTACAAAGCCCCTCAATAGAAAAATTCAAAATAAAGTTAACTCCAATAGTGCTTTCTTAGCTTAAAAAATCCTTAATAACATGTTTTATCACTACAATACATCCATCAATGCACATTAAATAGAATTTCCTATCAAATATAAAAGAGTGAGTAATAATTTACATCATTAGATCATCCAAGCAACTTTGACAAATAACCTAGCATTTTAGTTCATCTTTAACATTCTTCACAAACAAACATTTAAATACGATAAATCTCAAACATTCCAACAAGTTTCTTTCAAACAATGTTCAAAATTTTCACTGTACACTCATCAAAGTTACAAAATTCCAAACTACTTCAAAATTGCAGCAACTCTCATCCCTAAACTTACAACTGACAATGTCCTCATTGTCAACTAAAAGAAAGGGAAATAAAAGAGCCAGCACTTGTATAGAATCACATCCACATCAATAACAAAGAAAATAAGGCACACAGTGGCCTGAGCAAAACCAGTACATGCTTTCACCTGTAATCGTTAATATCTAACCAAAAATACTATCATGGTGGAAAATGATCTATACAACCTATTAAGGATCAATGTGGCATACATGATTTTGTCAAAGTATTCATAGCAAAAATATCAATCAACCCACAAGCGAGCCATCAGAGGCTACCAAAAACATGGTTGGTCATAGAAAGTCCAAAAATCATGTAATCATGTTCATCATTCAGATCAAAAGAATCAAGTCAATGAACCCCTAAGTCTCTAAGTTAAACATATCCTTAATAATTGCAATGACCATCAGTAGTCACCACACACATAATCAGCCAACAATGGGTGACCAACCATCAGCAGTTGGTTGAAAAACAAGCAGATCATTCACAGCATTATACAACAAAAGTCCTAATGCAAACAGAGAAATCCTACATCTAGAAGGCTAAATAACATTAAAATACAAGATAAAGTCAGACAAAGCATGAAAATAGCCTCAACAAACAATAGCATCAATTATCATCATTATCAAAAGGCTCATAGTTTGAGTCTGAATGCTCCATGGGTGCCTTTCTTTAACTAGATCCTGTTTCCCCCATCTCCTCATCTTCACCGCCACTAACCTCAACATCTGTGCTCTGGATTTCATCATCGTCACCATCCTCACTTTCTGTCCCATCCCTACTATAGTGCTCCTGAGCAGTGTCTTCTGCAGCCTCAGCATCTGTGGGCTAATGCACATCAGTACTAGGGAGTGCAAGGACACCCATAGGCAATCCTTGATGATAAGCCAGGCAAGTAACAAGTAAAGTGAGGGGATCATTAGGCAATTGTTCGACGTTGTCTTGAAGGAAAAATGAGGTAATGAAGTGAGGTAAAATGAGGCTTTTGTAGTGTTTTTCCTAACACTTGTAGAGGGTGTTGTACATGATGTTCCCAAGATTAATAGGTTGGCTGATTTTCAAAAGGAAGATGAGGAGGGCTATTTTGCTAGAAATGTATGTTAGATGGGTATTGAGCTTAATGTTATTAGCTACCAAGTGCAGCCAACATTTAGCTTCTGCTGTTAAGTTACATCTAGCAAGATATTTCTTTTCATTGAATCGAACAAGCCATGCATCCTCACCATTAATCACAAGCTCCTTTGCCATGTCTTCATATGGAAACTCATCCTTGTTGGCAATGAATTTCTGATACATACATTTGTCATCTGAAACCTTGAGCAACTTGTAGAAGCGATTGATGTGGTCAGCGTTGATGATTATTGTATGCCCACGAAAGTCAACCCGCCCATGATAAATAATGTGCTGAATGTGGCATTGCCGTACAAACTTAGCATTCATGCTCAGTTTTTTTTTTACATGAGTTTCCCTAGCTGTTGGCTAGTAGCCGTTTTGTAGAAGACAAATTTGGGTGTCTTCTAGAATTCCCGTTCTTGTGAAATTTTTTGCCACTTATCTTTTTTTCCACATCTTTTGGGGTTTCTGAAGGGGGCACATGGGATCTAGGCTTTTTCCTTTTTCCAGCCTTTTTCATGATCTACACACAGGAGAGGGACAAACAAACCAAACATAGAAAATAGGAGTAAAAGAAACTAAACTATCCGATCCTATCCCTAAACAAAGAAAAGAAAAGATCCCCTTGAACTTAGAATCTATCTAATTCCAAAGCTTTTCAATCAATATTCCAAGCCTAATCCTACTCCTCACTACCTTAGAAGGACCATCTAATTCCTCAAAATGAAATTTCAAAGAGTGAAGAGTCAACCGATCAATCCGTTGCATTGTGGCAAACCAAAGAAACTGTTTTAATTTAATTTAGGACTCTTATAATTGTCTATTAAAAATAATTTGTGACCCTTTATTTTTCTCATGATTTTCAATTGATCCGCTCTTATAATTGTCTGTTTGTTTTTAGTGTTGTTAAGTGTGGTTTGTGTTTTGGTTAGTTTGTCCCTCTCCAATGTGCTGATCATGAAAAAGACCCGAAAGAAGCAAGAGCCTAGATCTCATGTGCCCCCTTCAGAAACCTCGAAAGATGTGGAAAAAAAAGAGATAAATGGCAGAAAATTTCATCAAGAACGGGAGCTTTAGAAGACACCCAAATATGTCTTCTACAAAAAGGCTACTGGCCAACAGCTAGGGAAACTCATTTAAAAAAAGAAGAGTGTGAATGCTGAGTTTGTATGGCAGTACCACATTCAGCACATCATTTATCATGGGCTGGTTGACGTTCCTAGGCAGCAGATAATCATCAACGTTGACCACATCATTCGCTTCTACAAGTTGCCCAACGTTTCAAATGATAAATGTATATATCAGAAATTCACTGCCAACAAGGATGGATTTCCATATGAAGACATAGCGAAGGAGCTTGGGATAAATTGTGAGGATGTATGGTTTGTTCGATTCATCCTAAAGAAATATCTTACTAGATGTGACGTAACGCCTGAAGCTAAATGTTGGCTGCACTTGGTAGCTATTAACATTAAGGCCACCACCCATCTAACATATATTTCTAGCAAAAGCCCTCCTCATCTTCCTTTTAAAAACCAGCCAACCTGTCAATCTTGGGAACATCATGGACAACAACCTCTACAAGTATCGGGAAAAATACTACAAAAGCCTCATTTTCCCTCACTTCATTACCTCATTTTACATTCAAGACAACGTCAAACAATTGCCTTATGCCCCCCTCATTGAGCTTGCCCTCCCATTCTAAGCATGAAGGACCTTGTCCTAAGCCTGCACATGTATGTGTATGTATTGGATAGCTCTACTAGAGTTTGTTTATGTTTATTACACTTGAATGCAATCCCTTGTATATAAATTAATATGTCACAGCAAATGATAATAAAATCTCAGCCACAATCAAAACAACTTAAATCTTGCCATATAGTTTAAAATAAAAGCACTTCTTTATGTAGAACTTTCAGACCCCAAGACTCCCCATTAATTATTTTGGCATTTAGGTAATCCTATAAGCTTTTCATGACAAGAAATTGAACAATGTCATATGGTAAGCAGAGTTTATAATTGAAACTCATCATATATGAACCCTTAACTATGCTTCAATTTCTTGACTTACTGGTCTATTGTTAACTCTTAGAAATTGATAACATTCCAACACATTTTCTTTCTCTTTTTACCTATTTTTGGGTTCAAAATGTGCATAGGAAATGAAGTGCATAAAAGAAAATGTGCATATCAAAGTATCAATCAAAAATCAAAGAAATTCATGTTATAGCCTATATAGTTTGTGATTCAATTGGGAATTGATAAATCCTCTCTCTTTTGTAGGACGTTGGAGACGAGATTTGAAGCCCTATAAGAATCAAGAAACAAGGAAAGATCAAAGGAAGTAAAACATTACAAAGTCAGAAGGAACTTCTACAACTTGCTTTAGCAGGTTGAAAAGTAAACAATCTCAAAAAGTTTGCACTCTGTATAACTGGCTTTAGCAAGTTGGCAAATTTGCCGTGGCCAGTAATCCTTATATGCTCTCTATGTAACTGGCCTCAACAAGTTGGCAAACTTGCCGTGACAAATGATCCATGCCTGCTCTCTGTGTAACTGGCCACGACAAGTTTACAAACTTGTTGTAGCAAGTCAAGAATATGAAGGAAACTTGACTCTCTGTGTAACTAGCCACGGCAAGTTGACAAAATTACTGTAGCAAGTCCTGAAAAAGTACAGCTACACGTTTTAATTTCATAAGCTGAAAAACACTATTTAACCCAGAGAAAAGCGCTGAAAAGTCATTCTCCACACCTGGAAACTGTGGAGCACACAAAGGAAGAGCTTGGAAGAGAGATTTTGAAGATTTTAGAGGCTTGGGTGTTCTTCTCAAAGGAGATTTTGGGATTTCCACCTTGATTTTTCTTTTCTCCTCTTTTTCACTTAGCTTTTTCATGTATTCAGTAGCTTTTGTGTAGAATTTCATTATATTTGATCATGAGCAGCTAAATCTTTCATTTCAGGATTATTTTGAACCCTTATACGGATTAATTACTCATTTTCCCTTTATATTTGTGATTAATGATGAGATTATATTGATTTTACTCTTTGCTTAATGCTTCTTATTGATTGGCCACCAATGAGATTGTTGGGTTCACTTGATTGAGGCTTGAGAGAGCTAGATTGAGTGTAGAACTTGAGTTTAATCATGTATGAACTTGAAATTTGCGAATTGAATGGATAGTTTTGTTAATGCGGTAGAGATACACTCATTAACCTCACATAACCATATAGGATTTGCAAGGAAAATTGGGGTTTAATTAGTTAAGTAAGAGATTAATAAATTGATTGAACTATACACCTATTTAAAGACTTGAGAGAGCACTTATAGGTAATTTAGTATTCCAGGCTAGCATAATCTTTTATTAGAAAACATATATTATGTGGATTTGATTGAGTACTTTTGAAATATAAGGGGGATAAATAATCCTAAGTTCCATTTAATCCTTGAAGTCAAAGAATCATTTGCCTTTATGAAGTTTAGGCTTCAAAATAGTTTTCAAAATTCTCTTTCCATATTAAAACTTGTTTTAGCTCAACTTTATTGAAGTTACTAAGTATATTGTTTGACTAATTTGTTACTCAAACCTCTATGGGAACAACTTCTATTTATCACTTTATTACTTAGTATGACCCGTGCACTTGCTGCACGAACATCTATCATTGATAAACCTTTAAACATCAAACTATCATCAACTTTTACTCTTCAAACCATCCAAACAACAACATTATATATTCTGGAAAATATTTTACAGCAACACTAACAATATTCAGAACATTTCTTTGTAATTCAACATAAACAGAAACCTTGTTGCATTTTAAATTCAACTTCATTCATCTTCATCTTTCACTCCAATCCTATATACTATACTTCTCTTTGCTCCTACGTGCAAATTTGCTTAAGAAAATTCTGACAGCATTACACTTCATATCCAGAAAATTTCCAGCTTCCAAAATAATGTTTAAACGTTCATTATATATAATTTTTGAACATGGTTTAAGCATCTAAGATAATTATTTAACATGTAGAAACATCAAACAGCAAGCTTTTGATAAGTTTCCAGCGTTAAAAGTAAAAGTTATAAGCCACCAACTTCACACGGATCTATATATAAGTGTCTCACACTTATAATCACATTATAACATGTGAATATCATATCTCCTTTATAACCCTCATGAAATTTCGTTTTCCTTATCCTTAATTTCAGAGAGCCCAACGCCATACACTTAGAGACAGTAAACATTTGATTCAAAAAACACAAACAAAATTCAATCAAGCACATGCAACACCAATATAATCTTGAATCTACTGTTAGACACTATTGCAGCTTTTAATCGCTGATTCTCTTCCCCAAGCTTCAATTTTAATCACTCCTGTTTGTCCACAATCAAATTGAACTACAGAAACCAGAAAATTGAAGGTGGGAAGAGATCCGAAAGACCCACCTCACTCAAATTCTGGTATTGCATGCAACGATTGGCCTTCTCCTCTCCTTCTCCCCTCTCCGTCGACGGTCTTCTCTGGTCCCTCTCTGTCGGCCTCTCTCGTGGTCTGTATCCTGTTGCTGTGGTCGAAACTGAGAGTGAGAGTGTAATATCCCAAATTTAATGAAGGTTAAAATTTTCTAAAAAAAAGAAAATTTAAATGGGAATTTGATAATAAGTCAAATTATGGAACCTACAAAATTTAAGGAATCTTAAATTAGACAAAGGGAAAAATTAGAGCCTAGTATGTGTAATTAATAGGATAAAATTATACATATATATATATATAAACACACACATAAGCATTCTTGCCGACACACATGGATAACACACACATTAACAAACAATTAAATCACTCATTCTTTTCTTTATTTGGATGGAGTCACAAGGACCCCACAACACCCTCCCACTCTCTCAAAACACGACAACACATGCTTCACTTTCTTTCACTTTCATAATTGGACAACACCCACATACTCCTCTTTTCTCCATTTTCATTCGGCCATTTAGCTTCACATGTGTATAGTGGAAAGATAGTGCGCACACACAAACAATTGTCCACATTTGTTTTGGTTTTAATCGACCGTCACCTCAACTCACCCTCAATCACACATATATTAATTAAAACATTCTCTTACTCCCTCATTTAATCAATTCTGTCAAAGCAAAAGAAAGAAATAGAAAGAGTGAGAGAGAGAGAGAGTTGAGCCAAGGAAGATAGAGGTGAATGAGAGCTGAATTTCTCATTCAAAATAAGGAAGGAGGAAGGCTCGATTGTTACGTGCAACCACTGATCCTTGTATAGGTGAGTCTCCTACACATATATCTTCGTTTTGCCATTGGATTTGAGGTTGTTTTCTGGGTTGTTTAGTTGCTGGAATTAAGAAAATTCGCCGGAAAATTCTGTCACCAAAAAGTTGTTAAACTAGTGCTTGTGTGACCATTTTGGTGCTAATCTTGGAGTTCTTTGCTTCTAAAATTTGCTCATTAACCTTAGTTCATATGTGTAGGAGAGTATAGAGTTAAAATTCGTGAGGTTTAGAGTACAAATTCATGGTTACATATTAGTTTTCTTCACCTTGTTTTGCTGTCCGAAAAATTGAGTACATATCTGAAACTTGTAAAATCTTAAACAGAGGCTATAGATGGAATTTTCAAATGGGTCTTTTTGTATAGATATTTGAGGATGTGTAGTTGATGATAGAATCAAGAAATGTATGATTTGGAGTGAAAATGGATGAGTTCTTGACTTTTGAAGTTAGACAGTCAAAACTGACGTTTTTGGGAGTCAGTCAGATTCATGTTGAGTTTTGGACAGACAAACCTTATCGAAAAATTATAAAATTTTAAAGATATGTATTAGACATTCATAGCTTTCCAATGAGTTCAAGAATTCATTATTTCGATATATGTAGAGAGAGTTATGATTTTTCAAAGTTAAGTCAGAAACAGGGGGTCATTCTGGACGTTCAAATCTGGTAGTTCTGATGTTCGAAAATTCTGGGAAATATTATATAACATATAGTAGTTTTGGGTATTTTTCCATGAAACTACACTTAAATACCTTTCCATAGAATTTTAGAACACTCCATTTCGATTTTTGTAGAATTAGTTATGGATTTTTGAAGTTGAGCTCTGTTTCTGGAATGCAATCGGGAACAGTAGCAATTGGCCGAATTTCTGGGCAAAATGTGTACTCCGAAATTATCTTTGGATATTTTTCCATGAAAGTACATTTAAATACCTTCATTTAGGCTTTGGAATCAGTCAATTTAGAATTTTCTACAATTAGTTATGAATTTTCAAAGTTGACTGAAAATTTGTCAATTTCTGGAAAATTGTGAAACTGTCGTTTGGCAGTGATTTTGTAAAACCCGAGGTTAAAAATGGATTCCTTGGATGAAAATATGTTAGAATAGCCTGGGTCAAAATTTCTGAAAAAGTATAGTCGGACCGGGTACAGTGGGGCCGGGATCGGGTCCCAGGGGCATTTTGGTAAATTTTCAGTATAGACTAATATAACCACCAAAAATATTATGGGAATCTCTGAAGAGGTACATGAATGGGTTTTAACCTAATTCTTGTACATTTGGAATTTTAGGACCGAATTAATCGCCTGAGCCGTTGGCACATAATTCGAGGAACTATTCTTGTGTAGCAAAAAAGGGACAGAAGGTAGTAACTCTATCTCTCATACACTATGTGAATGTTGATATGCTATATGTTGCTATATTCTGTGATATGAACACGTGCCTTGGGCACATTACCTAGCTGTGGTATGGGACTCAGCTGAGGTACACGGACATGTAGGGGATCCAAACAGTCATTTGGCCCTGAGTATTGTGTACACACATGTTATAGTATGAATTTTCATTTACATTATATGGTGCATTACATATTTAATTTTTGCATTTTATATGATGGATTATGTGTTACTACTGAGATTCCTTGGAATCTCACCCTTTTTCATAAATAATAAATGTTCCAGCGGGAACCAGTGGCTCTAAAGGCAAAGTAGTTGACACGGACAATTGAGGTGTGCAGGTCCCAAGATCAGAATTATTTGGTTATATTAGTTTAATTTTAATATATTGGATATTTTGGACAAAATTTGTACATATTATCAAACCCTACGGGGAAGACTCATGTATATAAATTTTCATTTAATATCAGTATATTTATGCTATTCCTGTGTTGCCCACCGAACTGCGTATCATTTTCCGTAAATACTTTGAAAAAGGTGAAATAAAGATAAGGTTGTGACAGAGAGAGATCACGATTTGATAGGGATCGGAAGAGGGAAGGGAGATGAAGAGAAAGACTGTTCTGCCCTTCGGTTACATTTTATTTTGGTTCAGTCCTTTTCTCAATATACTGAAAGACATTTCTAGAAAATTTTCCTTTTCACATTATAAAGGATTTATTCTTTAATTAGTTTCTTTAAGTCATAAAGCAATTTTCCTAAAATCTTTAGGCCAAATGGTAGCCTCTACCTATTTTTCTTGAATTATTTCAGGAAAATAAGCCTTTAGTTATTAAAAACAGCTTTAAAATTGTTTATGCCACTTTTTTGGGAAATTAAACCTCTCCATGCGTTTCTAAATCCCCTAATAAGATTATATAATAATTCCTCAATCATCTCTAGGCCTTTAACTAATTTTTAGATAATTACTCTCCTTAAGATCTTGCCCGAAACCGGAATTTTGACCAATGATTTATTTTCAGGTAATTCAACTTAACAATATCTCTAAATATTTCCCTTTCTTATGATTTAATTAATGACTCAAAATCTGGAATATTACATAATTCATAAAAAAGAAGACGTAACAACATTTATGTTAGGATTAAAGGGCAATTTTATTGGGGAAGTTGTCATCTAGGTGTACTTTTAGTCCGGAAGTTTTTGAGGAGCAATTTTGCTCCGGAAGTGTCAAAAAAGGAACAATTTTGCCCTGGTGGTTATCTCAAATAATTTTCACAGTTAGTTAACGAAATATACTAAACTGGTGGTTCACATATCATCTACGACATTTTTGTTAAAGTGCAAATTTGTCTTCAAAGTCTAAATGTCAACTACTTCATTTTTTTTCATAAATTTAAAACTTCCAGAGCAAATTTTCACCTTAATAAAAATGATGTGGATGATACATGGACTATCAATTTAGCATATTTGGTCAACTAACGGTCAAAATTAATTGGGATAACGGCTAAGATAAATTACTCCATTTTTTACACTTTTGGAATAAAATTGCCCTCCGAAATTTTTTTTTGGTAAAATTGCCCCCCCCCAAATGAAAACTAAAAAAAAAAAAAAAAAAGACCCTTAACCCTATATGTTATTACCTTCAATGATATGTTCTCAATTACGTGGACTCCGTTCAATGCTCGGTAAGACTATAGGAAGTAGGAGCCCTATGGAACTTTCTTGGTCCACTTTGTTTCTTCATAGATTTTGTTGCGTTGTGGCCACTGAATAAATAATTAAGTTGTGAACATCATATTTTTCCATAAAGATATGAAAAATGTCGAAGTGAAAATTTATAAGTTAAGATAGATATTTAACTCCTTCAGCTAGATATCATAAATAATTTCATGGACCACAATGTCTCGGGTCTCTAGTATGAGTTGGCTTGGGAGCCGTATGCGCTGTCTTGTGTTTTGACATCTTGATCATTATCCCTTTGTAAGAAAATTATGTATTCCTAACTCATGAGTTAAAGAGCAACACAAATCCTGAAGCTTCATCCGATTGCTATTTTTAAATGTGATATTGATAATTGATTATTGATTTGATCGATGATATTGTAGAGATATATGCTATGCAACAAAACCATTAGTTGATTATTATATATCATTAATTGATGACCTGTGAGCCATTACTTTTAAAGTCAAAATATGATTTTAGGAAAGTAGGAAAAAATCAAAAAAATTAATGTTTCCTAAGATTGATTTTCTCTAAAACGAAATCTTGAAATCTTGATTTGAATTTACTGGATTAAGGAATATATCTCCCTTCTCAATCTAGCCAGGAGAAAACAAACATTGGCTGCCTAATGTAGAAGACCAAAGCCATTGACCAACATAGAGTTGGTCTAGCAGTATAAGGTCTTGTTAGATCCTTCTGAGTCTCGAATTCGAGTCCCAGAGGAGACATTTGTATTGTGAGGGGAAGCCACGAACCTTGAAGCCGAATACCGGTTGAAAGTGAAAAAAAAGGAAGATCAAAGCCATTGATATTCATAATAAATTATTGAAATTGCGTGAAAATTGTGTTTTGATAAATTTCTCACTGACACTATTCTACAACTCCCAAGGGGGGGGGGATCCTTACATATCAAAACTAGGTGAATTGCCTTCTATACAAAATTGTGTTGACTAATCTAAGTCAATGGATGTTGTCTTTGCAAGCTAGCAGCCATTGAAAGAAGAAGTGACACTTAGGAAGAAATCTTCTGTGCAAGGAACAGTGAGAGCTCCCATTGAATGATCATATCCATACTCTTCTTCGGCTTCACCTAACAACTCTTGAAACGACGGTTGATTCAAATATGATATTGGGATCACAAACCTCCTCATTTCCTCTCCGAAATTGTGTTGCCTTCTATACAAAATTGTGTTGACTAATCTAAGTCAATGGATGTTGTCTTTGCAAGCTAGCAGCCATTGAAAGAAGAAGTGACACTTAGGAAGAAATCTTCTGTGAAGGAACAGTGAGAGCTCCCATTGAATGATCATATCCATACTCTTCTTCGGCTTCACCTAACAACTCTTGAAACGAAGGTTGATTCAAATATGATATTGGGATCACAAACCTCCTCATTTCCTCTCCGACATATATTGCAAGATATCCCTTTGGCACTTCACCAGATTTAGAAGTCACTTTTGCAGCAAAGGAAGACCTCTTGATCTCAGGCAGACGAAAACCCATTTTCTTATGTTTAAGAAGAGAATAAGAAGTGTTTGAAAATGGATACTTGAGAGTATTGTGAGTGATTTGAGTTGCTTGCATCTGAAAGCATTCAAGTATACGAGTATATATAGATGAATGGAGGAGCAAAAGTTATGTGGTAGGACTTAGCTATTGGAAGACAAGACCCATGGTCTTGTCTCTTTTGTGAAAACCAACAAGTCAGGATGACCTAAATGAAGAATGGACTAAAATCCATTTTTCTAAGATATGAATGATGGAGCGTTAGTTAAGCGATGTAATCCAAAGACATGGATGAGAGTGCTCACATGTACTGTTTTTATGTCTTTCTCAAATGTCAAGAAGGATCATTTAAAGTGCTCAAAGCTTGATGTCTATCTAAAGTCTTTATAGTTGTTAGTTTTATTAATTGACATGCTTGAGAGACATTAAAGATAACCAAGAGGTGTCTCAATCATGTCAAGAACTCAAAATGACAACCATAGAATTCTCCAAATAGATATCAATTATATATGCTTTGAACTGTTGAAGTAGTGATCCTTCAATTGAACACAAAAACTAGTTGACTGCACCAAATTTGTCTAACCCTTGTCCAATATCAGATCCCAACCCAACGGGTATCCAAGTCCTCTCTTCATTTGCTTGGTCCTTGCTTTTTGGAAATGACCTCTAAGACACAACCATGTGAACTCTAAGAACCCTTGTCTTCCAATAGGCATTACCAAATATAACATCTCACCCACCAATTATTGAAGGAAAACAAATTCCATTCATCTATATATACTCATACCAGCAAGCGTTTCAGAAGCAACACAACTCCACAATAATATCCCCAAGCATTTCTAAATTCAACCACTTTCTTCTTATTCTCTTAAAAACACAAAAAATGGGTTTTCATTTACCTGGAATTAGAAGGGCTTCTTTTACCAAAGTGTCTTCCTCAAGGTCATGTGAAATACCAAAGGGATATCTTGCGGTCTATGTCTGAGAGGAAATGAAGAGGTTTCTGATCAGTATATCTCACTTGAATCAACCTTCATTTCAAGAGTTATTAAGCCAAGCCGAGGAAGAGTATGGATATGATCATCCAATGGGGGCTCTCACTATTCCTTGCACAGAAGATGTTTTCCTTGATATCACTTCTTCTTTTGACTGATGCTAGCTAACAAAGACAACAAGATTAACGTAGATTAGGCAATACAAAGGTTTTTGTGGAGCAATTTAGATCCATTTGCTTTGTAAAGATGTTGGGTTCTTTTTCTTCCCCTACTTGGGAAGTGCCAAGGTTTAATATATCCAATTGTTAGATTGATTAATAGAAATTCTCTTTTTATCTCAATCAACTTTTTGTTTTGGCCAGCAATCAATACCAAAGGCATTGAACTTTTAGTTTAAGAAAATAATAATACTCATTAATCTCATAACCCAAATCCTGATTTCGCTCTAGGGGTATCAACTTCATCATGCCTATTTTGATGTAATTAGTGAATCCGGCTCCTAGCTAACTGATTTCTCCAACATACGAAATACAATTTTCAGGCTTCCACATTAACTCCCTGAGTCAGTGTTCCAAGATTCCAACTGGGGCTTTCATTAAGAAGATTTTGAAAAAAAAAATTTATTTTATACTCATAATAATTTAATATTTCCTGAGCTTAATATATTAGGTTTTAATTTCAAAATAACCGTATTTTATAAAGATGTAATATCATTTACATGTATCGAGGTAAAAAAATATATAAGTTCAAGGGAAAATTCCAAAAAACTACATTGGAAATAGCAAAAGGACAATTCAGTACATTGAAATTGGAAAAGGACAGATCAAGCAGTGTCAGACGGGCAGATGAATTTGGGATTTTGAAATCTCAGCCAAATGACGAAAATGCCCTTCAGCCCTCAATCGGAATAACAACATAGGAGTTGTTAATGGTGAATCTGGAGTTGTTAATGGCGAGATCGATGGTGTTATTGGCCCTGAAACTTGTTATTTGTGAAAGAAGAAATTTGTGTTGTTAATTTCGAATCCATAGTTGTTAATTAAGATATAGGTGTTGTTATTGGCCCTGAAATTTGTTAAGTGCGAAAGAAAAAAATGGAGTTATTAATATCGAATCCGGAGTTGTTAATGGCGAGATCGGTGGTGTTATTGGCCCTACAACTTGTGAATTGTCAAAGAAGAATTGAAGTTGTTAATAACGAATCCGGAAATGTTAATTACGAGGATCATATTGTTATTCTGAAATGGGGATGGAGGGCTGAAGGGCATTTTCGTCATTTGGCCGAGATTTCAAAATGTCAGATTCCTCTGCCTGTCTGACACCGCCTGATCTGTCCTTTTCTAATTTCAATGTACTGAATTGTCCTTTTACTATTTTCAATGTAGTTTTTTGGAATTTTCCCTATGTTCAAACTCTTGCCTTGAAACACTATGGCATATATAGCATCCATCGATTTTAATCTTTTTTTTTTGGGACAAACATCGATTTTAATCTATCTCCCTTATATTTAACGCTTTGTTCCTTGAAAAGTACTTGTAAGACACATCTCTTATGGTAATTGTTCCTTTGTAAGCAAATTATAAGTTCCTAACACTTGAGTTCACAAGGAACATATATCCGAAATCTTCAACAGAGTTCTATTTTTTCCTTCTTTTGTAAAAGTCTTTGTAATGTTTTACTAATTTTATGATATTGTAGAGATACTATATATACACAACATAACCATCGGTTGATTATTACATATAATAACTTTGATTGGCCTATGAACCGTTAACTTTGAAGTTTAAAACGTATGCTTGTTTGGACCAAGTTTTCTTTAAAATTAAAAATCAAGGAAAAAATTAAAGAAGAACATTAGCTAATTAACCCCAATGGAAAAAATGTTTACACTACAAAAAAAAAAAAAAAGGTATTTCGTAGCAGTGCATTTGTAGTGGTTAAAACTAACCGCTACAAATATTGACATTTGTAGTGGTTTTAATATAAACCGCTACAATATTATAGCGGTAACCTACGCACCAAGTGGTGTGACTGATTAACAACGTTATTTGTAGCAGTTACTAGAAAAAAAACAACTACAAATATGGCGCAAGTTTCGCGCCAAAATTTGTTGCGATTAGTTTGTAGTGATTATAACATATAAACCGCTACAAATTTCGCACCACTTTGTGCCACCAAGCTGCGCCAATAGTGTATCGGTTTTTTGTGGCGGTTACTACGAATTGAATAGCTACAAAATGCCAAAGGTCGCCTATTTGTAGTGGTTATATTTCCAGAACCGTTACAGAACTTCAAAGGTCATCTCATTTGTAGCAATTAAGCTTTCATAATTGCTACAGAACTTCAAAGGTCATAACATTTGTAGCAGTTATTTTATAACCGCTACAAAGTTTGGCTGCCCTAGCTTTTTTGTAGTGGTTGATGTAGCGGTTTTTTCAATAACCGTTACAAAATCCACAACTATAAAAAGGCACCGCCCCCTCCTTTTTCCCATTTGGCCATTTTGTTTTCTGAAGTTTCTCTGAGAGTTTCCCTTTATATCTAAGCGTTTTGACGTTTGTTGGAGATTTTTCTCTCTAGCATTTCTCATTATCACTTGAGGTACGACAATACTTATTTTATTTTTATTTTTATTATAATTTCACATATAAATGTGACTAAATCGATTTTTTTTTTGAATTTTTGTAGTTGATATGACTTCAGGGATGGACAAGGGGAAGGAGCCCGAGGTCCCAAGACCAATTGTGCGGGGTGGTAGCAGCAGAGGAGGGGGCAATAGGAGGGGGCAGTGCGGAGGGAGGGCGACCATGCCATTTCAGACCATCTCCCCAAAGCAGCCACAAGAGTCGCCCCTACCATAGCACCGCAGACGGTCCCACTGGAAACAACAACACCAGAGGTGCCTGATCTAGGAGAGGGAGATATTATTAGTGTCGATGATTATGACGCGAATGAGGACTTCGAGATCCTGATTATGATCAGAGACATGGAGCGGTTCCTCAATGAGGAGGAGGCGCGGGAGCAGAACAACCCACGAGGGTCGTCTTCTCGGTCTACTGGGTTTGAGGTGCAGGTCTAAGGTAAATATATTTTTTTATTTAATAAATTATATATTTAAATTTGAATTACAATTTTTCTAACGTGTGGCAAATTGTGAAGATGAGCAGGGGAACGTGTCCATAAGGAGGCTAGATGTGGCCGGTCTAAACAGCTTGGACCGGACACTACGAGTTGTAATTCCGTTGAATGAGGCTACGGACCAGGCCATTTTCAATGGGGGTCACCTGTTCAACTGCTTCCTGAATGACATGGGTGATGGTGATAACATCGCCTACGAGAGTGAGTTGTTTCAGCCTACCAATTTTGAAAACTTCTTCCCTGAAGGCGATCACAATTTACCTATCGTTCGGTGCGTTTTTTAAATTCATATAATTTTAATTAAATTTTTTTAATAAAAAAATACATCGCTAACAATTTTTCTATATAATTTCTGTAGGGATGGCGCGGATGACTGATCAAACAAATTATGTTTTATTTTAAAACAAATTATGTTTTTTTTTTTAAAAAAAAATTATAGCAGTTATAAAACCGCTACAAATACATAAATAACCGCTACAAAACCATTACACTAATAGCTATAAGTTCCACACAGATCTCTATAAATACTCTAACCACATCTCATTTCAAGCACTCTCCCATTTCTTTCCTCCTTACCTTTCTTTCATCTTATCTCATTTTCACTTTTTTTTTCTATAAGCTGAGGAGCTTAACAGGGTGACCAAATATGTTAATAAATTTTCAAAATTTTTATTTCAATACTTTTTTTACATAATATTTATTCTCACTATTTTTTTTCAGATATTTATTTACATAATCATAATCACAATATAACAGATAACATAATAGTTCCTTATTACCTACGTATCCCCAATAATATTATCAATACAATTTTCAAACTTATCTAATTTAATTAAATCATTCCTTTAAAATTATAAATGACCTAACTAATGAATAATAAGCTAATTAAATTAACTAAACTATTAAAACAATAAAATATTTAATTTAATATTTAAAAAATGGAAATAGATAATTTTATATTTTTTTTAATTTTTCTGACATTTGTAGCGGTTTTATATGCTACAAATATACTTTTCAAAAGGCAAACTAAATTTTTGGCACAAAATTTGAATTTCTATTGAAATTAGTAGCGGTTATGTAATTGCTACTAATATTTCCCGCCTTTTTTAAATTCAATTTAGTAGCGGTTTTATAACCGCTATAGCTGGGAATACGGGCTAGCTCGCAACCTTGCACCAACCTGCGGCCCGCACGGTGCGGGCCTCTGCAGCACGCACTTCTGCAGGCTAGCAAAATGCCAACCCTAACCCACAGTATGCGGGTTGCGGGCCAACCCGTGGGCCCGCATTTTTAAAAAAAATCATATTTTTTGAAGAGGATTGAAAATATGAGACACATATATATGAGCAATTAAATTTACCTTCATAGTATCAATCATTTCTCTTATAAAAATTTAAAAACATAATCTACAATTTAAGAGATAAAGTTATCAAATTTATTAAAGTTTATAAATAAAACATAAACTCATCCTCAAGCAATTAAGATATAATAATTTTGTTTAAAGAAGAAGGGAAGAAGCTAAGATTTTTTCTCTTTGGATTGGGAGGTATCAAGATAGAAGTGAAAAACTTATAAGTTTTATAAAATTATTATATGAAAATAAAAAATAAAAAATTTTGCGGGCCAACCCGCCCACCCGCGAGTTATTCCACAGGCCCGCATTTTTGCGGGTTGGAATTTTCCCAACCCTAACCCATCAAAACCTGCGGGCTCACGGGTTGAGCCCGCAGGTTGGGCTTATATTACCTGCTCTAATAACCACTACTAATTTCAAGACAAATTTTCGTTTTCATTTCTTGCCATCAAATATTCATGGTTTCCCATTTGTAGCGGTTATATAACGCTACAAATTATCAAGAAAAGGTTTATCTGGTTGAGAATATTGTAGCGGTGCTAATTAATCACTACAAATATAATAGCAATTTTTACGCTTGAGTAGCTGTTAAAAATAACCGCTATAAATACATTTGCAACAGTGGATTTAGTAGCGATTAAAGGAATCGCTACAAATTATGTTTGTAGCGGTTAAAACCGCTATAAATACATACTTTTAACCGCTACTAAAACCACAGTTTTTTTGTAGTGTTAGTTCATGAAAGTTGAAATGTTTCATTTCTTGTTTAAATACTACCTCTGGTCCTTATTGGGGGTATATGGAACTCTCTGGTCACCCATTCCCTTCCTTTATTTCCCATCATTAAATGGGTTTCTTCTAGCCTTATGAAATATAATTACTGAATTGAAATTAAAAATAATAAAATTTAACTTGCCCGAGAAATTTATATTTTTAACTTAAGAAATCATCATCATCAAGAAGATTGATTCAAATTTACCAGATTACGGCATATAACGTTATCTTCTCAATTTTGCCCTGGCAAAACAAATTTACTCGTCTCAGCTAAAAGATCGGGATCTTATGACATTCATAAATTAATGAGATCACATGAAAATTTTATATTGATAAATCTGTCACCGACACAAATAATATTACAATTCCCTAGAAAGGGAAGAAAAAAAGAAGGGGGAAATCTTTACATAGCAAAAGTATCATCAGAATTGCCTTCTATACAAAATTGTATATTGACTGATCTTAGTTAATGCTGTTGTTGCAAGCTAGCACCCATTGAAGGAAGAAGTGACTTTCAAGAACACATCTTCTGCGCAAGGAATAGTGAGGACACCCATTGGATGGTCATACCCAAATTCTTCTTCCGCTTCACTTAATAGCGCTTGAAATGAAGGTTGATTCAAATATGATATAGGAATAAAAAACCTCTTCATTTCCTTGCCAACATATATTGCGAGATATCCCTTTGGCACTTCACCAGACTTTGCAGAAGTCGATTTTGTAGAAAATGAAGTCCTCTTGATCCCAGGTAGACGAAAACCCATTGTTTTCTGTGTGTGTAAGAAGAGAACAAGAAGGAAGTGTTTGGATAACTTTGATGCTTGAGAGTATTGTGAAAGAAGTGCGTTGCTTGATTCAGAAAGCGTACAAGAATGAGTATATATAGATGAATGGTAGAGGAAAGGTTACGTGATAGAACTTAATTATTGGAAGACGAGGGCATATAGAGATCACATGGAGTTGTCTTGAAGTCTTTTTCCAAAAAAAAAGAGGATGAGGGCCAAATGAAGAGAGGATTTCGAAATCCTTTTGGTTGAGATTTGACTGAGGAAGGGCCCGTTAAGAGCTGTCGTCTAGAGAGACATGGATGAGAAGGATCCATGATACTGTCTTATGTCATTCTCAAATGTCAGGGAGGTTCATTAATTGTGCGTTTCTTTTGGTTGTCAAATTTATTTCTTGACATGCATCAGGCATTTCTTACGTTTCCTTTATCTTCACTACAGTCAAACTGAGATCATGATGAAGCAGATTCCTAACTTAAAATGACAGCCATAAAATTTTTCTAATAGACGTACGGTCCCTTCTTGAACTCAAAACAGAATCATGTGAATTTTCTTATCAATGTCTCAGCACTCATTTAGACCCTTTAGCATTCATATCCAAGTCCTTCCCTTCATTATTCGGCTCGTCTTGAATTGTTGCTTTTACAAAATGACCTCTAAGACACACCCATGTGAACTCTAGGTGCCTTTGTCTTCCAATTATTGTAGGAAAATAAATCCATTCATTTATATATACTCATACTTGTATGCTTTCAGAAGCAAGCAACATAAATCTTTCACAATACTCTCAACCATCATTTTTCGAACACTTCCTTCTTAGTTTATTCTCTCTCACACACAAAACAATGGGTTTTCGTCTACCTGGGATCACGAGGACTTCATTTGCTACAAAACCGACTTCTTCAAAATCTGGTGAAGTGCCAAAGGGATATCTTGCAGTATATATTGGTGAGGAAATGATGAGGTTTGTCATCCCAATATCATACTTGAATCAACCTTCCTTTCAAGAGTTGTTATGTGAAGCTGAAGAAAAATTCGCGTTCGATCATCCAGTGGGAGTTCTCACTATTCCTTGCACAGAACATGTCTTCCTAAGAGTCACTTCTTCTTTCTATAGGTGCTAGCTGACAAAGACAAGATTAGATTAGCCCACACAATTTTGTAATAATTTTACCTTGTAGAGATTTTTGTTCTTTTTCTTCCCCTACTTGGGAAGCATACATTTTTTTATCTATCTCAATGAGAAGTTGATAAATAGACATTTTCACTTTATACATCTCAATCACCTGGCAATGTGGAGGGCACTGAACATTTAGTTTAGCTTACTACGCATTGCATTTTTGTTACCTTCTAGCATAATGGAGAAAAAAAATTATACTACCTCTGCTCCTTAAGGTAGGTTTTATATATTAAGGACGGAAGGGAGCATTCTTTAATGTAGTAGTAATTCAAGTCCATATTTCGCTCTTGGAGTATTAACATCAGCTCCCTATTTGATGTAAGGGGCTTCCCTTGAGAACTGATCTCACACACGCGCACGCACGTACATGCACAACTTTCAGGCTTCCACTTTCACTTTTATTACTTCCTCATTTTTATAAAAAAAATCAATATATTAAACATGATAAAAAGGCAATATTACAATTCCAAGGTTCTAAACCCGTAGATGGGAGTGAGCGGGTAAATGACCAAGGTCTCGATGCTAAAAGATTCCAAATGTAGCGTTAAGAAGAATTAAAAATTATAGTTTTATATGATACCCAAAATAATTAGCTTTTATTTGCTGGGGAAAATCCATAATTTTTGTTGTCAACTTAGTAATCATAATTCGTAAAGAATACGTAACAACATTTATGTTATTGTCTTCAGTGATTTGTTCTCAATTAGTAAAATTATGTAGATTCCATTCAATACTCGATCGGTAAGACTAGAGGAACCAAATTCAACTTTCTTGGTCCACTTTATTTCTTCACAGATTTTGGTGCGTTGTGGCCAAAGAATTAATAATTAAGTTGAGAGGATCATATTCTTTTATAAAAATATGAAAAATGTCGAAGTGAAAATTTATAAATAATTTCATGGTCCACATTGTTTTGGGTCTCTATAGTATGAGTTGGCTCGGTGGCCGTTTGCGCTGTCTTGTGTTTTGACATCTTGATCGTTGAAAAGTACCAATAACAAAGTGTTATGTAATCTCTTATAGCCAATGTCCCTTTGTAAGAAAATTATATATTCCAAGCTCATGAGTTAATGAGGAAGATATAAATCCTGAAGTTTCATCTAATTAAGCTCTTTTTGTAATGTGATATTGATAATTAATTATTGATTTTATCGATGATATAGTAGACTGCAGACCATTAGTTGATTATTATATATCTTTGATTGACCTGTGGACCATTACTTTTGAAATCAAATTATGATTTTAGGAAAGTAAAAAATAAAAATAAAAAATCCTAAGATTAATTTTCTTGCACTAATGTACAGGGACTCTTTTGTTTCTCTATAACTAAATCTTGATTTAAATTTACTGGATTAAAGAATATATCTCTCTTCTCATTCCCGCCCCAAGAGACAACAGATTTTGGTCGCCTAATGTGGAAGATCAAAGCCATGGATATTCATAAATGATTGAAATTGCGTGAAAATTGTGCATTGATAAATTGCTCACTGACACTAATATACAATTCCCAAGTAGGGGAAGAAAATGAAGGGGGAAATTCTTCACATATCAAAACTATGTGAATTGCCTTCTATACAAAATTGTGTTGGCTTATCTAAGTCAATGCACGTTGTCTTTGCAAGCTAGCAGCCACTGAGGGAAGAAGCGACTCTTAGGAAGACATCTTCTGTGCAAGGAATAGTGAGAACTCCCATTGGATGATTGAACCCGAATTGTTCTTCAGCTTCACATAACAAATCTTGAAAGGAAGGTTGATTCAAGTAAGATATTTGGGATCACATCCTCTCCCACATATATTGCAAGATATCCCTTTGGCACTTCACCAGATTTAGAATTCACTTTTGCAGCAAAGGAAGACCTCTTGATCCCAGGTCAAGGAAAACCCATTGTTCTTCTGATGTTTATGGAGCGAATAAGAAGTTTTTTTTTGTTTGAAAATTGATGCTTGAGAGTATTGTGAGAGATTTGAGTTTCTTGCTTCTGAAAGCATACAAGTATATCAGTATATATAGATGAACGGTGGAGGAAAAGTTATGTGGTAGGAGCCGTAGGACTTAGCTATTGGAAGACAAGACCATTTGAACTCTAAATGGTCTTGTCTTAGAGGTCTATTTCTTAAAACCAACAAGTCAGGATGACCTAAATGAAGAATGGACTTAAACCCATTTGGCTAAGATATGAATGATGAAGCGTTAGTTAAGCGATGTAGTCCAAAAGACATGGATGAGTGGGATCACATGATACTGTTTTCTTGTCTTTCTCAAATGCCAAGAAGGATGCCCACAGCTTGATATCTATCTAAAGGCTTCATATTGATAACCTTCACTTGGATTGATGAAAAGTAACGATATATATGAGGTGTCTCAGGCATGTTTTGTACTAAAAATGACAACCACAAAACTCTCTTGACTTATTGAACATATATAAACAGCGTGGTGTGATTTTTTTCATCCATGTCTCTTGACTTGACTACTCCGCACTTATCGTCCAATATCACATCCCAACCAAATGGGTTTCCAAGTCCTCTCGTCATGTGGTTCTTCCTTGCTTTTTGAAAATGACCTCTAAGACACAGCCATGTGAACTCTAAGAACCCTTGTCTTCCAATAGGCATAATTAAATATAACATCTCACCCACCAATTATTGAAGGAAAACAATTGCACTCATCTATATATACTCAAACTTGCAAGCGTTTCAGAAACAACACAACTCCACAACAATATCCTCAAGCATTTCCAAATTCAACCACTTTCTTCTTATTCTCTTAAACACAAAAAATGGGCTACCGTTTACCTGGAATTAGAAGGGCTTCATTTACTACAAAAATGGCTTCTTCAAGATCAAGTGAAGTACCAAAGGGATATCTTGAGGTCTATGTTGGGGAGGAAATGAAGAGGTTTGTGATCCCTATATCATACTTGAATCAACCTTCGATTCAAGAGTTGTTAAGCCAAGCAGAGGAAGAGTTTGGATATAATCATCCAATGGGTGCTCTCACTATTCCTTGCAGAGAAGATGTCTTCCTCACTGTTACTTCTTCCTTCAATGAGCGCTAGCTTGCGAAGACAAGATTAACTTATTAGATTAGTCAACACAATTTTGTAATTGGAGTAGTTTAGATACTATTGCTCTGCAAAGATTTTTAATTTGTTGTTTTGTTCCCATTCTTGGGAAGTGAAAAGTTGTTTATCTTAATGAGAAGTTGATGAATATACATTTTCCCGTTATCTCGATCAATCTTGAATATCAACGGCATATTGTATTTTTAGTTTCGGTGACGACGAGTGTTGCTTTTAATTATGTTGTAGGAAAAAAAATAGAAGACAATATATTGAATCAAGATTGTTGGAATATATATATATAAGTTTAAATAGATGTTTAACCCTTATAGCTAGATTTCATAATGATTTAATATATGGCCCATTTTGTTTCTGAAATCACGTACGGCCTCGACAGGACAGGACGAACTATAAATTTATAATATAGTCTCGAAACACTATGGCATATACAGCTTCCGGTTTCAACATCTATCTGTCTTATATGAGTTAGTTTGATAGTTTTATGCACTCTGTTTAAACATCTTGATCCTTGAAAAGTGTCTGTAATATATCATGTGATATTACTAAAAAAAACCAGTGGATCATCGACGGAATTTAATGATTCCTTTGTAAAATAGATTGCCACTTACTTATTAGAGACAGAATATATTGTATTCCATTGTTAAAGCAGTTTTTTTTTTTTTCCTTTTTTGTGATTGTTGTTATCCCTTTGTATATAAGCAGATTATATGTTCCTAACTCTTGAGTTCAGAAAAAACATATACATAATTTCACGAGATTTATAGAATTATTTTATGTATCAATAAAACTAACGTGATAATTCTTTTCAAGAGTTTCCTATATAGGATTCATTTACTTGCCCTTATTTACAGGTACTTTTCTTATATAAAAAAGGTGGCATAGTGCATAAGGCTCCCAACTTGTAGATTCTAGAAAGAGATAGATGTATGCTACCTTATCCCCATAATAGAGAGGTTGTTTCTAGTATTTGAACCCATGACTTTCAGGTCACATGGCAGCAACCTTACTACTGTATCAAGGCTCACCCTCTTACACATAACAAGAAAAATCTTGATTTGAATTGTAAAGAGAGGATCTAATATTTTTCCTCAAATTTCTAATGGATAATAGGTATATGAAATCCTTAGTATTTACCTAAACAAAACAATCAGTATAATGCCTTAATTTAAAAAGGAAACAGTTTTATACCTTACATATTCGTAACAGATTGATATAAAGGTCAAACTTTTCTCTTAATAAATTTCTTTGGTATACAACTTTTTCACCTTCCAAGTTGAGGGGGGAAAGAGAAACAAATTCTTTACAAAGCAAAAAGATCTAACTCTACAAAATTGTGTTAACTAATCTAAGTTAATGTCTTGGCTTGCTAGCTCCCATTGATGGAAGAAGTGACCTTGAGGAAGACATCTTCAGTGCAAGGAATAGTGGGAGCTCCCATTGGATGGTCATATCCAAATTCGTCTTCAGCTTCACTTAATAACACTTGAAACAAAGGTTGATTCAAGTATGATATAGGGATCATAAACCTCCTCATTTCCTCTCCTACATGTATTGCAAGATATCCCTTTGGCACTTCTCCAGATCTTGAAGAAGTCACTTTAGCAACAAAGGAAGACCTCCTGATCCCAAGTAGACGAAAACCCATTGTTTTTCTGATGTTTAAGAAGAGAATAACAAGTGTTTGAAAATTGATGCTTGAGAGTTATGTGAGCGCTGCTTGCTTCTGAAAGCGTGCAAGTATGAGTATATATAGATGAATGGTGGAGGAAAAGTTATGTGATAGAACTTAATTATTGGAAGACAAGGGCATATAGAAATCACATGGAGTTGTCTTAGAGGTCTTTTTCGAAAACCAAAGGGTCAGGATGAGCCAAATGAAGAATGAACTTACAAAACCATTTGGCTAAGAAATGAATGATGTAGCGTTAGTTAAGGGATGTAGTTTAAAGACATGGATGAGAGGGATCACATGAGGATGTTTTTAGGTCTTTCTCAAATGTCAAGAAGGATGCTCATAGCTTGATGTCTATCTGAAGTCTTTCATTTATTGACATGCTGAGAGACGTGTTAACTATGAGCTGGATTGATGATAGGTAACCAAAAGAGGTGTCTCAAGCATGCCTAGAACTGAAAAATGACAACCATAGAATTCTTCAAATATATATCAATTAAGCTTTGAACTGTTCAAGTGATCCTTCAATCGAACACAAAAACAGAATCATGTGATTTTTCTCATCCATGTCTCTGGACTTGACTGCACAACATTTGGATAACCCAACCAAATGGGTATCCAAGTCCTCTCTTCATTTGGTTCGTCCTTGATTTTTGAAAATGACCAATAAGACATGACCATGTGATCTCAAAGAGCCCTTGTCTTCCATTAGGTCCTATCACCGAACCTCTCCTCCACCAATTACTGAAGGAAAACAAATGCATTCATCTATATATACACTCATACTTGCAAGCATTTCTGAAGCAACACAACTCCACAACAATATCCTCAAGCATATAAACTCAACCACTTTCTTCTTACTCTCTTGAACACAAAAAATGGGATTTCGTTTACTTGGAATTAGAAGGGCTACTTCATTCACATCAAAAGTGGCTTCTTCAAGATCAAGTGGAGTACCAAAGGGTCACCTTGCGGTGTATGTTGGAGCGGAAATGAAAAGATTTGTGATCCCAATATCTTACTTGAATGAACCTTTGTTTCAAGAACTGTTAAGCCAAGCAGAGGAAGAGTATGGATATGATCATCCAATCGGCGCTCTCACTATTCCTTGCACTGAAGATGTCTTCCTAAATGTCGCTTCTTCCTTCAATGGGTGCTAGCTTGCAAAGTGAAGATTAACTTGTTAGATTAGTCAACACAATTTTGTATTTGCGGTAGTTTAGACGATCCTATTGCCTTGTAAAGATTTTTTAATCCCCTTCTTTTTCTTCCCTTTGGGAAGTGAAAATTCCAGTATATATGTGAACGAGAAATTGATCAATAGAATTTTTTTTTTCCATGTTATCTCAATCAATAATTTATCATTGACATTGAACTTTTTAGTTCAAGAGACTAAAAATCTGTATTCTTATCTAAAATGTAGGGAACAACATTTGAAATTGTTAAAATTATAGGAACTATATTGTATTGAGTCAAAGTTTAATAATTGAATTTCAACCGACTCAAAACTATGAAAATTGGGTTATACCGAATTAAAATTTAGGAACTAAATTACAAAAAAAAAAAAATGTTATACTAGTAATTCCATTAAATGCTGTTACTTGTGCTTTTCCATTAAAATTTGGTCAAAGACGTGTCAACTGTTACTTGTGCTTTTCCATTAAATGCTGCTCTAAGAGATGTCTTAAGCATGTCTAGGAATTACAATGACAACATTGACACAATCGTGCTATATAGACATTAAGTTTTGAATTTTGAAGTACTGTTTCAACAATCTAATTATCTAGACATTTGACAAAGTCATAAAACATAATCATGTGATCTTCTAAACCATGTCTCATGACTAGACTACACCTCGTTTATATGACCCTTCAATCAAAATCTCAACCAAATGTTTGAAGTCCTCCCTCCAATTTGGTCATGACTTGTTGCTTTCTGAAATAGACTCATAAGACAACACCATGTGATCTCTAATGTTCTCGTCTTAAAGTAGGCCCTCATAAGCAAAGCCTCTCCTCCACCAATTATTGACGTAAGGAAAATCCTTTCATCTATATATACACTCAAACATGCATTATTTTCCAAAGCAACATAACTCATCAACACATCCACAAGCATCTACTTTCTTCTTGAATTCTCTTATACACAAAAAATGGGTTTTCGTTTACCTGGAATCATCAGAAGGAGTTCATCTGCTTCAAAAATGGCTTCATCAAAAACTGGAGAAGTGCCCAAGGGATATCTTGCAGTATATGTAGGAGAAGAAATGAAGAGATTTGTTATCCCCATATCTTACTTGAATCAGCCTTTGTTTCAAGAGTTGTTAAGCCTAGCTGAAGAAGAATTTGGGTATGATCATCCAATGGGTGCCCTCACTATTCCTTGTAGAGAAGATGTCTTCCTAAATGTCACTTCTTCCTTCAATAGATCTTAGCTTGCAAAGGAAAAACTTAGATTAGCTAGAAGACAGACTATTTTTGTAAAGGAGGCAATTTAGATCCTTTTGCTTTGTATAGACTTTTCTTTTTTAATTCCTTCTTTTTCTTCCCCTACTTGGGAAATTAAAGATTGTTTATGTGAAGGACAAATTTATCAATAGATATTTTTTTTTTCAAGTTATCTCAATTAATTATGACTACCAAAGCCTCAAAGACATGAATTTTTTGTTTAAGTGACAAAAAATTTGTATCCATATGTTGCAAGCAAAGTGAAAACGGAATATTATATTCTTAATCTAGTAAATTCAAATCAATGTTTTGCTTTAGGACATCAAAAGCGTCTGCACATGACTGGAAGCATACAATCCAACCCCTACCTCCCCCCCCCCCGGCACCAAACAAAACAAAAACAAAAACTTCAGAATTTTTTATTAAAAAAACAGTTTTACTTTATAATAAAAAAATTCCCCATCTATATTTTTTTTATTCAATAATATAGTCTGAATTTATGAAAATATGTGAATTCAATTCGATCAATAGATGACTAGGAACGAAATTCAATTTTTGTATGCTTCTAGATGTTTGTAGGATTTGGTGAATGGAGGAGACACCAGATTAATAATGAAGTCCTATATATGTCTCGAGAGATCAAGTTTTATATACCCTTAGAAAATAAAACACAAGTCAAAGTAAAAAAATTGGAAGTTTAAATAGATGTTTAATTAACCACTTGCTATTAGATTTCAAGTGTGTCGGTGGTTCATTTGGCTTCTGGCATGAAAAATCTACTCAATCAGTAGATCATCTGGTTCTTTTATAGAGAGCCAAACTTCATGTACTCTTCACGTGGTCTTGTCTATTCAAGTTATTGATCAAGGGATCATGCTTGTTAATTATTCCTCCGAACCCTGTAATATTGCGTATATCAATTTAGGTCCCCCCCCCCCCCCCGGCCAATATTTTCAGATTTTGATTCTATCTTGTATGAGTTGGCTTAATTATTGTATATGCACTCTCATAACATCTTGTAAACTACCTATCGGACAAGATCACTCATCTCTTACTGGCCTTGTCACTTATGTGCTTGTATGTTCAAATGTTGTTTTTAAGATTTGAAACAGAAGCATGAGGTTACATTCCGTGACTTGTCACACTCAGTGCTTGCTAGTTGTTGCTAGCTCCCAAAGTTGTCCTTGATGTTTTATATATAGTTCCTCTTTATGGAATGGTCAATTTTAGATTGTGTGTTAGCCTATGTGGTAGATTTCATCATGGTTCATAGATCAGATAAAGACTACTGAGCTTTTCCACAGCAAGAAGCACATACAAGCGACATGTTTGGAGCGTGTCTAAAGCAATGCACCCTTACATCAGCTAAAACAATAATCGAGTTCTCTTTGTTAGATGAAAAAAATTGAACCATGTGGTGTATATATTGTGTTTCTGTAAATAAATAAATAAAGGACGAATTTTTTTTTTTATATTGAAGTAAAGAGGAGACAGAATCATATGATCCTTCTCACCCATGCCTTTAGGCATTGGAACTATAACGTACACTCCATTGTACCTGAAAAGGACCTCTTAAGACAACTCCATGTGACCTCTAATGAGCCCTTGTCTCTCAATTATGGCCCTGTCACTCCACCTCTTATAGCCACAAATCAATGAAGAAAATCAAATTCTTCCATCAATAAATCCTCATGCTTCAAAACTTTTAGAAGCAAGCAACGCAAATCTTTCTCAAGCATCAATATTCAAACACATCCTTCTTCTTATTCTCTTGTACACCAAAAAAAAACAATGGGTTTTCGCTTGCCTGGAATCAGAAGGTCAACTTCATTTGCTGCAAAATCGGCTGCTTCAAAATCCGGCCAAGTGCCAAAGGGACATCTTGCAGTGCATGTGGGAGAGGAAATGAAGAGATTTGTGATCCCTATATCATTCTTGAACCAACCTTCATTTCTAGAACTGTTAAATGAAGCTGAAGAAGAATTTGGATATGATCATCCAATGGGTGCTCTCACTATTCCTTGCCCAGAAGATATCTTCCTACATGTCACTTCTTCCTTTGGTGGATGCTAACTTGTGAAGACAGGACTAACTTAGATTGGTTAAAACAGTTTAGCCGAGGTTGTAATTCAAGTCCTTTGGTTTGTAAAGTGTTGTTTTTTGCCCCCTTTTCCTTCCCTACTTGGGATGTGGGAAATTGTACATCTGATTGATAAGTTTACTAGTAGAATATTTTCATCCATTACATCTCAAGGTGAATATTCATATTCTTGTTGCAGATCTAGAAAAGTCGAATCAAAATTTAATTTAATTGAATGTACCAAAAGCTTCCTTAGATACTTGTTCAAAAAAAAAAAAAGGTTCCTTAGATACGAGAAAATATAGCAAAAGTTTGCTGACCGGTTCTTAATACGTCATGCGCGTTTTTTTTTTTTTGAATTAAAACTGGAATTCATAAATCATCAAATAATACAACAAAGCTCCCCATAAGAAGAGGATACCTAGAAGTCTTTCATCAACCACCACCTACCAATAAAGGAGGTGGTGGGTGATCAAAGATGACAAAATTATCAAGACTAGTTTGAGATAGTTTAGCTAAATAATCTGCCTGCGTATTCTGATATCTAGATATATGTCTAATAAGAACATGCCAATCTCTAGCCAACCATAACCTAGCTTCCTCAATGACTTCTCTAAAGGGGTGTTTATGATCACAGCCCCTAGTGAGTAAATTCACAGCTTCAATAAAGTCAGTACAAAGAATAATGCTTCTAATTTCTCTATTCCAACAGATTTGGAGTCCTTGGATGATGGCTATAACTTCTGTAATAATCGGTGGAACCTGTATAAGTTTGCACATGTAGCCACACACCCATCTTCCGTCTTCATTTCTAATGACCCCCACGCTTCCGCTATGACCTGAATCGAGAACTGACCCGTCCACTTCTAGAGTGTAGAATCCCTGCCCTCCAGCTAGTTGATCTCCAGTTGCATTATGGCCTTGATTGTAAAAGTTGCAATGAACACTTAAGTCCATATCCCAACTCACCCCGAAAGAGACTAGAATGAGCGCTATGGTTGTCAATGTTGGCGTCATCTCCATAAAGTTTTTGGCACCTGTCCACCCAAATGTCCCAGTATACATACCCAAACAGAGTTGCCTAGCTGATCTTCTTTGTAAAGTCGCGGGCCGTTGCATTCTTTAGGTTCCATTCAATCCATTCAGTACCCTGCAAATTATTAAAGTTATCCCACATACCTGGCTTAACAATTGAGATCCACCTTTCACGAGCATTTGTACAATCTCTCAGTAGATGCATCAAGTCCTCGTCCTGTGCACATTGAAAGGGGCAAGTTGCCAATTCATATACTCCCCTCCTAGACCTAAATTGAGCTATATGAACCTTCCCGTGTGCCGCAAGCCACATAAATGCTTTAATCTTCTCAGGAACCTGCCATCTCTATAGTGTTTTCCAGAGTGTTGTATTGGACGTCATCACACCTGCAGAAATAAAGTGATATGCAGAACTAATAGAAAAACAACCATCAGAAGAAGGTTTCCAGCACTACTACAAAAAACATTTTTAACGTCCCTTTTTTAGGCCTTTTAACGTCTGAAAACAAGGGGACGTCTATGTGAGCGACGTAGTAAAAAATGACAATAACGTCCGTAGATAAAAGGACGTCTAAAATCTGGACTTTAGACGTCCCCACTTTAAATTGGGGACGTCTAAAGTGCCACTGTGGGACTTTAGACGTCCCCACTTTAAAGTGGGGACGTCTAAAGTCCCACAGTGACACTTTAGAAGTCCCCACTAAGTGGGGACGTCTAAAGTCCCACAGTGGCACTTTAGAAGTCCCCACTTTAAAGTGGGGACTTCTAAAGTCCCGTCTAAAGTGCTTTTTTTTTTAAAAAAAAAAAATTTGTTTATATTACAGATCTGGACTAAACAGTATTTAAACTCAGAAATTACATATCATCGTCAATAAAATTATAGATCTAGTATCTGAACTCCAAATCCAAAATCTACACAATAATAACTCTAAAGCTGAAATCTCATAAACAGAAGATGATAACAATAAGATGAATCAGTTGCGAAAAACTTATCTCCTTCTATTATTAAAATTCATTTTCTCATAACAATGAATAGAGAAGAGCAACAGAGAGAGATGTACCTCATTTTCTCAGTGGGAACGTGTCCATGAAGCATGTTTTGGAGTTTCGATCTACAAACCATAACAACACGAGTTAGAAGATAAAATAGAAGGGAAATCCAAAGAAAAAAAGAGAAAGAAGATAAAATAGTAAGAAACATAATAGATCTGGTGAAAAAGAGAGAGAGCAAAGAAGAAGCAAGAGTTAAATGCGTGGTGGTAAGCATTACAGATCTGGTGAAAATAAAGAGAGAGAAAAGAAGAAACAACAACATACAAAGAAGAAGAAGTAAAAGTTAAATGTTTGGTGGTAGTGGTTGCGTTGATGAGAAAGAAGAGTGTGGATCTATAAAACTGACAAATAAAAACTGTCAGTACAGATTTGAATTGTTTTTAACGTCCCCAATTTAATTTAGGGACGTCTAAAGTTGTTTAGTTAATTTTTTTTTATTTTTTTTTTTACTTTAGACGTCCCCAATTAAAAAAGGGACGTCTAAAGTTACTTTAGACGTCCCCAATTTAATTGGGGACGTCTAAAGTTTTTTTTTTTTTTTTTTTAAAAAAATAAAAATCAGGAACGCCTTTAGGCGTCCCTAATATGAGGGACGCCTAAAGTGGCGTCCCTGATATATCAGGGACGCCACTTTAGGCGTCCCTCATATCAGGGACGCCTAAAGTGGCGTCCCTGATATTTATATCAGGGACGCCACTTTAGGCGTCCCTGATATAATTAGGGACGCCAAAAGTGGCGTCCCTGATATTTAAGGGACGCCTTTTGGCGTCCCTAATATATATTAGGGACGTTAAAAGGCGTCCCCGATTAAAAAAAAAAAAAAAAATTTTACTTTAGACGTCCCCAATTAAATTGGGGACGTCTAAAGTGACCAAAAGGCGTTCCTGATTTAAAAAAAAAAAAAATTTTAACTTTAGACGTCCCCAATTAAATTGGGGACGTCTAAAGTGACTTTAGACGTCCCTTTTTGAATTGGGGACGTCTAAAACTATTCAAATCTCACTCAGAATTACAAAAATGCCACCGCCTTTATTTTTTACGTCCCTTTTTTAAAAAGGGACGTCCTTTAGGGTCGTAAAAGCAATATTTTGTAGTAGTGCAGTAGTACTTATCTTCTCCTCTGTCCTCACAAGGAAGATTAACACAAGTAATCCTTTGAATAGTGTGATGTTGGAACTAGATTCTCATCTTATCCACATCCCATTAGCCCCAAGGATTAGTAAAATCACGCACTTTTTCATTTTGATCGACGAAGCCCTCCCGTCCAGGAATTAACTCAATTAACGGACTATTAACTTCTGACCAGTTGTCGAACCAAAAGGAAGCAGAGGCTCCATTACCGACTTTGACTCTTAACCCTTTCTGGAACCTATCCCAAACAGAGCAAATACTTCTCCAGGTAGGCAAAGCATTCCTTCTTGACATCAGTCCATTCATACGATCTCATTTGTATTTCCCTCTTAAAATTTTAACCCACGACTTCTCAATATTGTTTATCATTTGCAAGTATAGTTTCATAATGAAAGCTTCGTTTTGCTTGCACATTTCACTAATCCCCAAACCACCCTCTTTTTTGTCTCTAGTAATTTGATCCCAAGAAATGAGATGCAGTTTTTTCTGGTCATCCTGCTGATTCCAAAGAAATTTCCTACTTTTTTTCTCCAACTCACACAAAACCCCTTTGGGAATCAACATTTTTTGCATCTGATACGCCGGCAAGGCGGAGAAGACTGATTTAATAAGAGTAGCTCTACCCGCAAAGCTCAAACAGCCCCTTTTCCATCCAGAAATCCTTTTCATCATTTTTTCCATAATGGGAGCAAAAGTGAGTTTGGTAACTCTTTTATGAACTAGTGGAATGCCCAAGTATTTCCCCAAATCAGCTGTGAGTCTAACCCCCATCTTTCGACTCAACTCAAAGGCTCTGGAGAAATTAACCCTCCTGGAAAAACACACTTTAGTCTTGTCTTTATTCATTTTCTGGCCCGATATGTCATAAAAGATTTGCATACATTTCAGAATTGTCTCCACTTGACTCTCTGTGGCCTCTCCAAAAAGAATTAGATCATCCGCAAAGAATAAATGAGAGATTGTAGGCCCATTCCTATGTAACTTAATCGGTTTCCATACATCATCAACAATAGCATCTTGAATAATATGATTTAGTCGCTCCATGCACAATGTAAATATATAAGGGGATGGAGGATCCCCTTGTCTAATTCCACGCGAGGACTTGAAAGTCTCAAAGGCTTCCCCATTCCACAATAATTGAAAAGACGGACAAGTGATGCAATTCATAATGATATCACAAATTTTTCCTTCAATGCCCGCCAACCTTAGCGTATCATAAATAAAAGGCCATTCCAGACGATCATAAGCCTTCTCAAGGTCCACCTTAACAGCCATCCATCCATTTCTCCCCTATTTGGTCTTCATAGAATGCATAACTTCTTGAGCAATGATAATGTTATCACTACTCTGACGACCTGCAATAAAGCTACATTGATAATCACCAACCACTTTTCCCATAATACCACGGATGCGACGGCTCAAGATTTTGGTAATGATCTTATAACTAACATTACACAGAGAGATAGGCCTGAAATCCCTAATTGCTTCTGGATTTTCAGATTTTGGGATAAGGACAATGTTAGTGTTGTTTATGTCTTTAACGCACTCAGGTACTTGGAAAATCCTTGTAACCAAATCAGTAAGATGACTCTCAAGAGTAGACCAGTATTCCGGATAGAACACCGCTTGTAACCCATCCGGGCCAGGAGCCTTAAATGGCTCAAGGTCAAATGTCACCTCTTTTATTTCTTCCTTGGACAGATCTGCATGCACCTTATCCCGATCAATAGCAAAAAGAGCAGGAAAATGGTGCTATGTATCAATGGAACTGAAATTAGACACCTCACTCCTAAAAAGATCCTTATAGTAGCTTATGGCCATGTTCTTTAGAGAAATTTGATCAAATATCCAATCTCCATTACTATTTTGAGCCCATCAATTCAATTCCGCCTTCTCCTTATTACCGTAGTGGTACGAAAAAACTTACTATTTTTGTCCCCCCCATTTCAGCCAGTTGCATCGAGATTTCTGGTACCACATAAGTTCTTCCTGAGCAAGAACTTTATTGTATTCTTTCCACAATTCATTTTCAATCTGAACTAAATATTGGTTATCCCGTTGTGCTCTTGACCTTTCAACGCCTTCAATCCATTGCATGATATTTCTCTTCCTTTGATTTAAGTTTCCACCCTTTCTTGTATTCCACTCTCGGACTTGAACAGAGAAATTCCTAATCTTCTAATTCCAATCTCCCCTATTCCAAGTTTGTTTAACAAGATCTCCAAAGCCTTCTTCAAGTAACCATGCCGCTTGACACCGAAAAGAAGGTTTAGGTCTATGTTGAAGATGTTGATGGGTGGTTCTTACTAGGACAAGACAGTGATCAGACCCAAACCTACTCAAATTATATGTCTTTGAGTTCATGCGCGTTTTCATAATATGACATGCTTTATTTAAAGCATTAATTCTTTTTTTTTTATAACTTTTAAGGCATTAATTCTTTTCATCTAATATCCTTAATTAACTATAAAACTTCGTAACTAATTAATAGCTTCTATAACTAATGACTTTATTTATGGTAATTTTAATATTTTATAAGAAATAACTAAGTTTAACTTCATTGATTTACACTACTACAAAAAAGGGCTTTAGTGGCGTGACTTTTGTGACATTTTTTTAATGAAGCGCCAAAGATAGTTATTTATTTTTTTAAAATCAAAATTATTTAGAAGCTTTGGCACTTACAATTATAAACGTCATAATTGACGTTAACCTTGCATGACGCTTCCCTGAACAAGCGCCAAACAAGGCCTTCATTTTTTTTTAAAAAAAAACAATAGGAAGCTTTGGCGTTTTATAAGGAAGCGCCAAACCTTCCTATATTTTTTTTTTAAAAAAAAAAGAAAATATAATAGGAAGCTTTGGCGCTTCCTTACTAAGCGCCAAAGCATCCTATATTTTTTTAAAAAATATATATATAATAGGAAGTTTAATATATTATTTTTTTCTTTCTTTTTAATCTTCCTATAGTCCTGCGTATGCTTTGCAAAAGAAGTTTAATTTCTTTCTAACTGGTTACGAGTCCCTGTAATATGCCGATAATATTTGCATTAGGTTTTTTTTTAAAAAAAAGTTAAATTAATTTCTTTTTTAATTTGGGTCATTATACTGTTATAAATTTATTATTGGTAAATGTTTAATAGTTACAATCAACGTAACGCTATATGATATGTTTACCATACTTTTTTGCTCTTTCTTTCTATACATCCAATATTATCTACTTGAACGAATGGTTGGATATATATTGTTGTCACTAGCATTAACTTAAACTCATAATGAAGCGTAAAACTGAGTGAGCTCCCTGAAGTTCATAATTTTTTTTTTTAAAAAGACCACATATCAAAAAGAATTAGAAGCTTAAAAAAAAAGAAAATAGGAAGCTTTGGCGCTTCCTAATGAAGTGCCAAAGCTTCCATGTAATATTAAAAAAAATTATATAGGAAGCTTTGGCGTTTCCTAAGGTAGCGCCAAAGCTTCTTATGTATTTTTAATTTTTTTTTAAAAGGTCACATACAAAAAAAAAACTAAAATAAAAAAAGAAATATTATAATAGGAAGCTTTGGCGTTTCCTAAGGAAATGCCAAAGCTTCTTATAGGAAGCTTTGGCACTTCCTAAAGAAGCGCCAAAGCTTCCTATGTATTTTTTTAAACAAAAAAGGTTCAGTCAGCTTCTTCGATTGTGTGTGTGTCTAGCTATAAAGTAAATTTAAATTAAGTGTTTTTTTTTCACTTGGGTCATTATATTATTATACATTTATCATTGTTAAAGGTTTAATAGTTACAATCAACATAAAGTTATACGATATGTTTGTCATACTTTTTGCTCTTTCTTTTTATAGATCCAAATTATCTGCTTGAATATATTGTTGTCACCAGTATTAACTTACACTTATAATGAAGCGTAAAACTGAGTGAGCTCCATAAAGTTCATCAATTTTTTTTATAATGAAGCGTAAAAGTAGTATATACTTGACCATTGTTAGAAAAAGAATCAACACATAAAATATAGTTAAACTAACCAATTACATAAACACAGTGCCAAAACTTCATATTGAAAAAATAAAAAATAAAAAAACAAAATAGAAGCTTTGGCGCTTCCTAAAGAAGCGCCAAAGCTTCCATTTTTTTTTTTAAATTTTATTTTGAAAATGGGAAGCAATGACATTCTTTTATGAAGCGCCAAAGCTTCCCCTATTTACAAAATTTAAAAACCCCGTCATTGACATCCCGCCATTATTGCTCTCCCGCTTGTCATTTCCTATAAGTTCGATCCATTACTCTCCCACTTCATTGGTCTACCAACTTTTCTTATTCGTTATCCCCACTCCTTCCTCTCTTTGATGGCAGCATGTAGAAGTAGGAGATTCCTAACTTGTAAGCGTTGTTTTTTAAACATTTGATCCATGTTTTCTTTTTGGTTAAAATCTGTAATAACTCTTATATGTTTGCTTATATTTTTTATTTTTCAGGTATTGATTTGAAGTTTCAACTTTGTCTACTTAAACTTCCTATAAATTGTTAGTTTTTTAATTTTTAAGCTTGCAAATATATTAATATTGTAGTGATTTTATTGTAATACAAATCATTGTAGTTAATGTTTTACATTTTTTACCATCGTATTGTAATTTACTTGTTTTATCAAGAAAAGAAAATAATTAAAAAAATTATATAAAAAAAAGACATACCCTCATTTAAAGCTACTTTACGTGTTTTATCAAGAAAATAAAATTATTAAAAATTATTAAAAAAAATAAAGGAAGACACCCTCCTTTGGCGCTTTATGAACAAGCCTCCTTTGGCGCTTGTTAAAGAAGCGCCAAAGGAGGTCTCATTTCTCCTTTGGCATTTTTACTACAAGCGTCATAAATGTTTATTTATTAATTTAATTTTGAAAACTAATCTATGGCATTTCTATAAATTCAAGAAGTGCCATAGGTACTTTTAATGGCACTGAAAGCTTTGGCTTTTTTTAAACGCCATAGTATTTGTTAAAATAAACGCTTTTAAATCCCTCTTTTGTAGTAGTGTTATGTAAAGTTGTTATTAGTTACTTATAATAAGAACCAAATAAAAACCAAACAAAGTATATTTTATTAATATCAACTCAGTAATTTAAAACGAGAGGAAGCGTAATTTTCTGTTCCTGTGTTCAATAATATTGTTAGTTTATAGAATTATTTGGATTCAAATTCAATATCTCTTGTAGGTGTTCCAACAAGATTGATGATTTTTCCCATTCGTCCATTTTGGTATTTGGACTAGCCCTATGTAGTTATTGCACGGATCTTTAGAAAGGGACAAACCCAAGTAATAATATGGGCTGGGCATATGGGCAAAATATATATATATATATATATAGGCTGGGCATAAAATGAATGGGCCAAGAATGAGGTCACGCCTGTTGAGGATGAAAGAAACGGAGGTCATATTAACACGTGTCTTTCTATCCATCAAATGTGTTATCTGAATTAGATTCCTTATTTTGATCCAAAAAAAAAAAAATTAGATTCCTTAGCGAGACAAGTCGTATCGTAGCAGATAGTGTGTGTGATTGGGATAGCGGTAGGAAAAATAACTTATTATGATTTGGACTTATTAAAAATGACCTAATAGAAAAGTCAGTTTTTGTAATGTGATTTATGTTTGGATGAGCGATTTTTTGGACAATAAATGCTTATAAATCGTGATTTACGGTATACGAGGTAAGTATGTGAGAGGAGCTTTATCTCGACTTACGTAATAAGTGATTTAATAGAAAAGCTGTGAGGAGTTTATTTAATAAGTAGCTTATTCTACCCGTGATATAATTAAAATAAGCTGAATCAAATACTGCAAAAACGCAACACATTTTTATTTGGGCTTATTGCCCAAAAACGGGCTTATTTCTACCCAATAAGCTGAACCAAACACACCCAGAGTTGGAAATGTTGGCCCTCACGATTTAATAGGGTCGGTCTTTTTAAGTTCGGGGTAAGAAAAACTATTGTTTTTCAAAGTCTGATTTGAAAACATAAGGGTCAGGGTTAACCCGCAGGACTTGAAGCCATTTTCATTGAACAACTTTTACTTTTTTTCAGTTTTTTTAAAATTACAATAATAACATTCTTAATTTAACACATAAATGTTATCAAAATTATATTGTAAACGGTATGTATCATGCAACAAACAAACGCAGTCATTTAGTCATAATCAAAGGTAAACTATTGTCTACATGCCACATTTACAAATAATTAATGAGAAGACTTAACAAAATTAAAAATACTTCTTATAAATATATCTTGAAAAGTGTAAGTAGTCAATAAAATAAACAAAAAATATATATAAATAAAATAATTACCAAAAAATAAGCCAAAAAATATAAAATTGGTAAGAATACTTATGAAATAAGAAATATTTTCTATAAGTTTTTAATTTTTAAAATTATTAATACAAGATATTCTTATGAAACTTAATTTCAAAAAAGATAATAACAACTAAATATTTACAACACCATCAACAAAATATAAAAAATCAATAATATTATTCTCATATAAATAATTTTAAAAAATAAAAAAATATACAGGGCCTAAAAGAGTCGGCCCGTAGCCCTACAGGACTGGCCCTTTTAGGCCCTCGGCCCTACAGGGATGACCCTTTTAGGCTCGCTTTCACTTTTGATGCAAAAATCTTAAGCCCAGCCTTTATAAATTCAAGGCCTAAATGGGCAGACCCAACAGACTCGGCTCGCTTTTTCAGCTCTATTAGTAGATTGTGATTTGTGATAGATCTTGAAGTATATTTAAAAAATTTAATAATCTTTACATAGATGACGCAAGGCTTAGTGTGTGTTCGACTCCTCTTTCAAAACCATGATTTGGTTGCCAAACACTCAAAAAATTTTCAAACCAAGGGTTTGGGAAAATCCTTTTTTTTTACTATTTCCCTTATGTGGACCCCACCTCCTCTCTCTTATTGGTCCTTTTTCCTTATGTGGGCCCCACTCTCTCTCTCTTATTTATCCTTTCTCATTATGTGGGCTTCATACCATAAAGAAAACTATTCTAACCACAATATCCAAACACTCTCATTTTATCAAAATAACTTTTTTCTCATAATCTATTCTGCTCAAAATCTATTCTTCAGAAGCTATTCTTTAAAAGCTAATCTAAACACATCCTTAGTTGCTCATACTTATTCTATTATTCTAAGTAAGACTCGCTTGGCTTCTATTCATAGCCAACTTTCTTGTACTTATTTCTCTCATCTTCTTTTTCCCGTCTGCTTGATTCGCCGCACATTTAATATTTTCTTTTCATTATTTTCTCCATTTCCTTTTCATCTTTCTCATTGTAATAATATTTTTATAAATATTAAATATGAACCATTAGATTTTGATCCAATAGTCATAAAAGAGATAAAGGATGGAAGCGGATGGAAAAAAAAAGGAGAGAAGTCAAATCCAACTTTCTTTGTCATGAATTTGATTCTATATATAAGCAACAACTTTGTTTTGTCTAAAATTTTAATACACATTTTTTTTTATTTTTATCATCAATTAATTATATGTCTCCCTCATCTATTTTTCTCACGCATTCCCTTTCATTTTTTTTCCACGCATTCTCTCTCTCATACATAATCTTCATAAATAAGGGTATATTAAAAATATCTCCTACATATGTATTATTTTTAACTAATTTTAATTATAAATTCCTTTGATATGATTTAAATAGTTGTTACTTGTAAAAAGCGCCACCAAACAAACAGAGTGTTTTTTGTTGAGACCAAATGTAATTTTGCTAAAATGGCTTACAATCAAAGAAACGACATCATTTTCTTTTGTTTGGGCATTTTCTCAGAATGTACCTTCCCTTGCCCTCTGCGTTGCCCCACTCTGTCACCTCCACGATTCACTCTGTGCGTTGGATTCTGGCGAAATCTTCCATTTTTAATTCAAACGCATGCTTCAATCCCCAGTTGCCATTATGCAATCCCAAAACAAGGTCTTGCGATAAAAAGCATAGCTAAATTTTACACACTTCACTGCCCATTTTCTTTTCTGTCGTTGACTTCTCTACCATCTTGCGTATATTGGGCTAGACAAAAATAATAATAAAGAGAGAGAGAGACAATATTCTGAAAAGGTGCCCTGTGCCCAGTCTGCTACTATTCATTAAATAGGCAAGGGTGAAAACCCTAGAATACATGAGGTAATTACATGTGTACCCTATAATAGAAGGGCCTAGAATAGAAAGAAGAATATTATCAGAATATGCTACAACAAACATTTTAATGTTTAACTGGGCCATGTTAATTGCATATGCCTTTTATCTTGATTGGGCTTTACTGTTGGGCTTGTTATCAGTTTCATATTCTTGACATCCCCCCTCAAACTGGGCCCAGGCTACTAGATGAGGCCCAGTTTGTCTAAAAACTGTCGAAACTTGGAGTGTGGCAGGGCTTTGGTGAAAATGTTAGCGATTTGCTCCGATGATGGAATGTATCGAACTGCAAGCTTCTGATCGACCACTCTTTCTCGGAGGTAATGAACATCAAGCTCTATATGTTTGAATCGTGTGTGGAATACGGGATTAGAAGCCAGAGCTACAGCGCTGAGATTGTTGCACTATGCTATCGGAGGGTTTCTCATTACCACACCAAATTCACTGATGAGAGACTGAATCCAAGCTAACTCAGTAGCAAGATCAGAAAGGGACTGATACTCGGATTCAACACTGGAACGGGAAACAACTTGCTACTTCTTTGCCGACCAAGAGATTAAGGATTCACCGAGGAATACACAATAGCCACCAATTGACCTCCGATCATCTCGACACACAACCCAATCAGCATCAGAGAATCCTTGCAAGGTAAGATGTGAAGCTGGTTTAATGTGTAAAGTCAGATTGCTCGTTCCCTTAAAATACCTCAATATTCGTTTGAGTCCCTGCCAATGTGTGTCTCTTGGTGCTATGAGAAACTGACTGAGTTTATTTACTGCATAAGTAATGTCTGGCCTTGTGTTAGCCAAATATTGTAGAGCTCCAATTGCTTGTAGATAGATAATTGGGTTTTGCAGCAGAGTTCCTTCATCCTTAGTAAGTTGCTTGTTGAGAACCATAGGAGTAGGAATAGGGGAACAGTTTTTCATGCCAAATCTGTCCAATATGTTCTAGATATACCTTTCTTGTTTTAAATACGAGCCTGTCTCATCTTTGAAAACTTCAACTCCTAAGAAGTGGTGAATATTTACCATGTCCTTTAAAGCAAAGGTTGAGTTGAGTTGTTTAATAAATAATTCCAGCATTTTTTAGCAGCTGCCAGTTATGACAATGTCATCTACATAGATGAGAACACACAGAACAAAATCCTTAGTTTTTATAAAGAACAGAGAGGTGTCACATTTTGAATGAACAAAACCCCAGTTTTTTAAAGTAGTTCTAAGCTTGTCAAACCAAGCTCTAGGTGCTTGCCGTAAGCCATAGAGAGCCTTCTTTAGGAGACACACATGATTAGGGTACTTTGTGGATTCAAACCCTTCTGGCTGCCTCATTAACACAAGTTCTTGTAAGTCACCATTTAAGAATGCATTATTTATATCAATTTGCCTAATCTGCCACCTAAAAGTCATAGCAACGGTAAGTATAAATCTCAATGTGCATGCCTTAAGAACTGGACTAAAAGTTTCTACAAAATCTATCCCATGACTTTGTTGAAAACCTTTTGCCCCTAACCTGGCCTTGGTTTTATAGCTCAACCCATCAACACTAGGCTTTACTTTAAAAACCCATTTGCAATCCACTAGGTTTCTATCACCAAGATAAGGAACTAGAACCCAAGTTTTGTTCTTTATAAGTGCATTATATTCTTCCAACATTGCTTTCTTCCATTCTACAGATTTTAGTGCCTCTCAAACACTGACTGGTTCTTTTGGCATAATTAACTCAGTTGAGATAGCACCAATGTAAGGCATCTTAGGTTTAGAAATATCGGCCTTGCTTCTAGTGATCATATGATACTTAGGAGACACAATTGCAATTGATTGAGGGGAGGACCATTGAGTACTTTGATAATTTCTTCTTCTTGTGTTGAGTTATCAACCTGATTTGAACATGAATCTTGCTTTGCTAATTGAGAGTTGCTGGGAGTGTTTTCAACATCATTCTGTTGCTGTGTTGGTGCAGAAATTGTTTGAGTTGTAGTTGTAGTAGGGACAGCAACAGGCAAGGCAAGATTGGAGCTTATTACACCGGATCTAGAAGTATTTTGTTCTGAGTTTGGTGAGCAGCTTGCTGTATTTGCTATTGAAGGCCTGAAAAATTCTCTAGGATGCACACTTTCTTCAGGTACCTTTCTTTTGTTTACAAAGCCTGTAGAGAAAGGAAATTCACTTTCATTAAATGCAACATGTCTAGAGATATAAACCTTACCACTTGAACTCAAGCACTTATAACCCTTGTGTGAATTGCTGTAGCCAATAAATTCACAATTTGTTGTTCTAAATTGCAACTTGTGTTGATTGTAAGGTCTAAGGCATGGGTAACATGCAGTTCCAAAAATCTTCAAGGAGTCATAATCTGGATGTTCATCAAATAGTTTATAGAAAGGAGTTTCCTCCTAGGACTGATGATGGCAACTTGTTTATAAGGTCAGTGGCAGTATGAAAGGCCTCATACCAGTAGAATAAGGGCATTTTAGCTTCAGCCAGCAAGGTTAAGCCAATTTCAACAACATGTCTATATTTTCTTTCAGCTCTACCATTTTGGGTTGAAGTATAGGGACATGATTGTCTAAAAGCAATCCCAGACTCTTGTAGAACATTAGTGAAACTCCTATACTTACCACCCCATTCACTTTAGACTGTTTTAATTTTCCTTTCAAACTATTTTTCAACAAAAGCCTTAAATTGAACAAACATTTGCAATGCTTCATCTTTTGTTTTTAAAGGAAAAATCCATGTGAATATGCTATAATCATCTAGGAATAGAATATAGTATCGAAAACCATTCATAGATGTGATAGGTGCTGGCCCCCATAAGTCTGTGTGAATAAGCTCAAGTTGCTTTGATACATGTGAACTAGAAGCTTTGAAAGGCAATGAATGCATTTTCCCAAACTTACAAGATTCACAGAACAAGGAGTCATTTTCATTTCCATAGGTAATTTTCATATTACAATCATTGATCAACTGATTTAAGACCCTATCATTTGGATGGCCAAGCCTACAATGCCAAAACTTTCTACTATAAACTTGAAACTTAGATGCTGAATAATTAGCTTCTTCAGCCATAAGAACTAGCTTTGCCTTGTCACCTTCTTTATGCTCACAGATTCTGAACATTCCACCACTAGTTGGTGTCCCTTGAAGCATGGTCTCCCTTGTTGCTTGATCCTTCACATAAACACCACTAGAATTAAATATCATATTAGCACTATTACCACAAGCCACTTTGTAAACACTCAAGAGGTTTTTCTTGATTTTAGGAGTGTAAAGAATGTCATTCAGTTTAATCTTTTTTTGAGAAGTATTCTATAAAGTAGAAGAACATACTTTTTCAACTGCTATCTTATAACCATCACCAACAATGATATTCATCTTACCAGAAGGATTTGTTGAAGTGTCCAGTTTGTTTGGATCATTTGACACATGACTATTAGCTCCACTATTAAGATACCTTGCATCATCATTGATAATTTCAGGAGTAGCCCAATAGGCACTATCATATTCAACATAATTTGAGATTGAACCTCTGTTCACATCATTGGTGTTCTTCTTTGCTTTCACAAATGTCTTGTCATTGTGATAGAAACAAGTCTCAATAGTATGACCATATTTGTCACACAAAGAGCACTGAACAGAACTTTTGCCACGACCTCCTCTTCCTTTATTAGACCTGCCACTGTCTCTTCTGCCAAGGGATCCTCAGTTGCCATACCAGAAAGGTCTTGGGAAAGAATTTTCTTCTGCTCTAGCATAGTTAACTAGATTGTTGTTGAGTGATAGTTGTGATAATTGATTCAGTTGCTCCATTCTACTCTCATAGGTAAACAAAGAGGTTTGTGGTTCAATCCAGCTAAAGTCATCAGCTCGATGGGTTAACTGAACAACTATAGGGTTATAATCTGCATCTAAACCAGCAAGAACTTGAATAATAAGATTTGGTAAGGGAATAGAACTACCAGCCAGTACTAGTTGATTTGACAAGTTCTTCATCTTAGCTAAATAATCGCACATGCTTAGTATACCCTTTTTGGTTCGTTGAATCTCTGATCTCAGCATTAACAACCTTGATTTTGACTAAGCTCCAACTATTGCTTTAGCAGCAACCCATAAACCAGCTGAGGTGGACACATTGGTCATCTCTGATGAGATTTCCAAGGTCATAGTATTGAGTAGCCATCCAAAAATTAGCTGGTCGGCAGCCTCCCATTCTTCAAAATCTGGATTCAGCTTGGTAACATCTCCTTCAGTAATAAACTAAGTAGGACATGTTTTGGTTCCATTAATAAACCCTTCAGCCTTGTATCCTTTGATGATAGGCAGCACATGAGTCACCCATATAGGGTAATTTGTCCTATCCAACTTGATAGAACATCATTGTGACAAGGTATTATTTTTTTCAGACTGTTTTGATGACATGGAGGTTGATACGGTGGAGTTGTTTGAGGAAGACTGGGCAATGGGTGATGATGTAGGACTGTCCATAGCTATTAGCCTCACAGCTATAATACCAAGACAAAAAAATAATAAAGAGAGAGACAATATTCTGAAAAGGCGCCCTGTGCCCAGTCTGCTACTATTCATTAAATAGGCAAGGGTGAAAACCTTAGAATATATGAGGTAATTACAAGTGTACCCTATAATAGAAGGTCTAGAATAGAAAGAAAGAATATTATCAGAATATGCTACAATAGACATTTTAATGTTTAACTGGGCCATGCTAATTACATATGCCTTTTATCTTGATTGGGCTTTACCGTGGGATTTACTGTTGGGCTTGTTATCAGTCTCATATTCTTGACAGGGCTTCTCCGTTTTCTTCTTCTTCCTTCATGGCAACTTGAGAAACCATTCCCGAACCTGAAGCCAAGAAGAAGCTTGTGTATTGGGTGTGGGCCCTACCAACTGAAGATGTGCGTGATCGGATGAAGAAACTGATGAGCGGCCTCCGATCGGAGTTCGGAGGGCCTGAGTTTGAACCCCACATCACAGTCGTCGGAGCGATCAGCCTGACTGCCGGTGACGCTCTGGAGAACTTCTGATCAGCTTGTGAGGGCCTCAAGGCTTATAATGCCATCGCTGATCGTGTGGATACAGGGACTTTCTTTTATCAGTGTGTTTACCTTCTGATTCATCCCACTCCTGAGGTACTCTTCAATTTTTCTTTTCTAGTTTTTCTGTCATTTAGTTATTTTAATTTCTGTAGGACTGGTCTCTGTTGTTAGTTTTGTAGTAGTTAATGGACAAGCGATTGATCGATATGACATTGAAACTGGTGTTCGTTTTTCTCTAAGGTTTTGATTATTAGTTGTTAAATCAGAAGCGATTCTGGACTTGTGCTTTGATTGTAATTCTGTCATTTGGAAGGATTTATCTTGTGATTTTTATTTTGATTCTCTCTGTTTTTAATTTCTGTTTCTCCACAGGTAGTGGGAACTAGTGACCATTGCATCAGTCATTTTGGTTACAACAGATCATCTCGTAAGTTACATAATCTGATTTTTGCCTGAAGCTTTACCTTTTTGGCTGGCTGCAAGTGGAAATCTATGTAGAAAAGTAAATTTGTTTTGTTACCACCTATGAAGTATGTCAGATTACAGTATCAAAACTCTGGAAAATGATAAAGAAAATCCTCTCAAGTTTTTTAATTTAGATCATGAAGATGATTACATGTATCAACCATGTTCAAGAGAGATTTGACAAATTTTTACTTTGACTGTTGAAAGCCTGACATAGCCCTCCCCCTACTATCTATAAAACACAGGCAGAGTTATGTTAACATTGAGATGTATTTTACACATTTCAGTTGTTTGTTATACCATTACTGCAAATAAAGAAAAGGTAGGAAAAGAATATCTCGATGTGACAGAGATCTTAGGCTATTAGTGGTTAAAAGAGGCGTCTTATGGCTAAACCCTTAGAAGAAAATAGAGGCTTCGAATAATATTAGATACAATTCTATCTCCTTTATCCTCATAATGTTGTGCATTTTTGAGAGCATAAGAAATGTGATTTGACTATGTCAAAGTGTTGTAATCCAGGACCAATGGTAGCCCTGTGCATTGGCCACTTAGCTTCATGAGCCATTTCTTCCCTCTTTGTATCCTTCTTCCAAAGGTCTAATCAATGTATTTTGTCATATGCCCTTCTCATTTTGCAACTTTTTCACCACACTGGATTGCTTATTAGCGAACAGAATATTATCTGGAGTCAGGAAAAACAGAAATACACGTATTCAACTATAGATCACGTAAAAGCATTTTCCTTCACTTTAATTTGAGATAAGTGGTTCAAACTAGTATGGTTTAGCATTGGAAACAGGGTCAGGACATTTCTCTCCCACACAAGGCTTTTCTTTTTTCTTGTTTTTTCCCCTTTTTTTCCTTTATTTACTTCCCACCTAAGGGGATTGCTTCATGTCCAAAGGAAACTTTAGCTTTATAAGTGGTATCTTTGTTAACCAAAAAATAAAAAAAAGGTGGGGTTATAAATACCTAAGGGTGAAAGTATGGTGTGAAGTGGCATAACCGAGGTCTTTCACTTTGTCAAATACCTTAGTTCTTTGTAACTTAGGATATCAATGACCTCTTGATGAAAGAACATGATCTGATTTAGCTCCTCGTTAAATAACTTACTTTTAACTCTTAAGTGACATGTTTAGGTTTAAGTTGGCACATGAAAGGTTAAGATCTCCCAGCTGGTATAATAATACTCCCTCCGGTCCTAAATACAAAAGCCAGATAACTAGTTTGCATATATTAAGAAAATTAATTAACTAGTTATTTGGAAAAAAGATGTGTTAGTTTCTTTAAAACATCCATCCTCTTTTGCATTGAAGCTATCCTTAGATAGAACCCCCTTAATATATGTAATCAATAGAGATTGTTTGAAAAAAAAAATTATAAATTTGGGAGACAAACTAGATTGGACTCTCATATTTAGGACTAAATCCAACTTCCCCACTAGCTCTTGTATTGGGAACTAGAGGGAGTATTATATATGGAGATTATGGGGTAAAATTCTCTTTTCCTCACAGTTGTTATTTTATATTTGCAGCTTACATACCACACATGAGCCTTCTATATGGAGATTTAAGTGATGAGGAGAAGAAAAAAGCTCAAGAAAGAGCCAATGGTGTTGATGATGTGAGTGGGTTGAACTTTCAAGTAAGTCGCCTTGCATTATACAAGACAGACACTGAAGACAAAACTCTGGAATCCTGGGAGAAAATTGCTGATTGCGTTCTCACTCCAAATTAGCGTTTGCTTATTATGACCTCTTTTGGTAAAAAATATGTTGAGGATTTGCTTATGACTTTTTAATGTTTATCACTCAAACCACACTCTGATGTGAATCATATTAGGTCTCTACTGTATGTGAATGAAATAGAAAAAAGCAGCTTTGATTCATCCGAAGCTGTGGCCTTGGTCACAAGAAAAATTCATGACCTTGATGAGTAAGTTGCATAACAAAGCTATCAAAATAAACAAAATGTCGTTTTGTGCTTCATAATTAATCAATAACGTAGAAGCATGGTGTAGATCGGAAACTGTAATAACGGTAGGTTTGACATGTTGATAATTTGAGTTAAAAGGTTTTTTTGTTCCAAAAGTTTTTTCAAAAGAATATTGAGTACCCAGAAGTATTTTTTGAAGCAATGTCGCCCTGAAAGTTGTAAAATTACAGTAATGCCGTTTTGTCCTAACGGATCCAAATGATCAATCATCAGTTAACCGGTGATGCTAAGGCTGTGTGTCCCTATCGCATTGACATACCTCTTTGGGTTAAATGACCTTTTTATAAGGTTTGCACAGAAGAATTATGAATGCCAGGAAGATTTCTAGAGTACTAACGCCCCACAAGGCACAGATTTTTTATTGATTTATTTCAGCTAGGGAATGGTAGAGCATTATTTGATTGGGGATCTTTATTGCAATTTGCAAACTTTAGCCTCTTGAATGTAATTTAACCAAAATAAGCGACAATACGAGAAGGAAACGACATCGTTGCCTATTGTCTAGGCATATACTCAAAATGTGCCCCCCGTTGCTCTCTGCGCTTCCCGCCTTCCCACTCGATCTTCTCCACCTTTCACCTTCTGCATTGAATTTCTACAAAATCTTCCATTTTTAATTCAAACTTATACTTCAATCCCCAAATATCCGTTAAATCCCAAAACAGGGTCTTGCGATAAAAGGCGTTGCTAAGTTTCGCACACTTCACTTCCCATTTTTCTTCTGCGTCATTGACTTCTCTGCTTTCTTCTTCCTTCATGGCAACCCCAGAAATCATTCCCGAACCCGAAGCCGTCGAGAAGAAGTATGAGTATTCGGTGTGGGCTTTACCAGGGGAAGATGTGCGTGATCGGATGAAGAAACTGATGAGCGGCCTCAGATCGGAGTTCGGCGGGCCTGAGTTTGAACCCCACATCACAGTTATCGGACCATTCAGCCTGACTGCCGATGACGCCCTGAAGAAGTTCCGATCAGCTTGTGAGGGCCTCAAGGCTTATAATGCCACCGTTGACCGTATGGATCGCCAATGGGTTTACCTTCTCATTCATCCCACCTCTCAGGTACTTTTCAATATTTCTTTTCTACTCTATGATATATATACATAATTGGATTACATTATGAAAAATAATTAAGTTAATCATATTTTTTAATTCCCTCATTTATTTTCTTCTTTAATCATTATTGAAGAAGCATCAATAGAGATAAATTAAGAAGAAAATGATAAATATAAAAATATATCTTATATTTAGAATTAAAATCAATTTTATAAATATGTCCTATGTTATAGACTAAATGGAGTATTTTTTTTCTGTCATTTAGTGATTTTAATTTCCTGTCAGATTGGTTTCTGTTATTAGTTTTGTAGTAGTGAATGGACAAGCGATTGATTGACATGTTATTTGAGATTGATGTTTGTTTTCTCCAAGGTTTTGGTTATAAAGTTGTTAAAGAGCCATGTGCTTTGATTGCAATTCTTTTTGACAGTTGACATTTTATTTATGTTAACTATTTTCATTCCTGTTTATCCATTTTTATTTGTATCTGTTGTAGTCATGGATGGATAGTGGCTTTTCTGCTGAATGATTTATTAAAGCATTTCCTAGAATTGTAAATTTGGAATTGGAGGGAGTGCTTAATTTTTTTTTCTGAGTAATTGTTGTATTACAGATTAATCTTACTTTATTCTTGATTGAAATGTTAGACAGAAATGTGTATACGGTTAAGCAGAATTACATACAACTTCAACGGAGGAGAAAAAATCATAAGCATGTCCCTTAAAATCATCAAACTGTATTAAAGTCTCATGACACTAGGTTAGATTAATTCAAATTGAGAAAAGATCATTTTACCCTTATCAATTTGAGCAACCAATGATAAGGTTAAAAGTCAAATGTCATTTTTTGAGCGATTTTTTTTTTTGCCAATTATTTTTTTTTTAGCAACAATATTGACATAAAGTTACACTTGAGCATAGCCAATTCCTACTTATGAACCAAATTTGGAAGGCTCTGTCATGTCATTTTTATTTTGATTCTCTCTGTTTTTAACTTTTTTTTTTCTCCGCAGGTAGTGGAAACTAGTGACCACTTCATCAGTCATTTTGGTTTCAATGGATCATCACGTAAGTTTCTTAACCTGATTTATTACTGGTGCTTTATCTTTTAGCTCGCTGCAATTGGAAGCCTATAGAGAAAAGTAAATTTGTTTTGTTACCACCTATGAAGCTTGTCAGATTACAGAATCAAAACTCTGGAAGGTATTGTATTTCTTAATGATAAAGAAAATCCTCTCTCAAGTTTTAATTTAGATCATGAAGCTGATTAACATATATAAACCATATTTATGAGAGACTCGTCAGATCTTTAACTAGGCTATTGATGACCTAACACAACCCTCCTTCTTTATCCGGACTTAGGATCAATTATAAAATGTAGGCAGAGTTATGTTAATATTAGATGTATTTCACACATTTCAGTTGTTTGTTATCGCAATATGCCATGACTTAGAATAATGAATAGGCATGGAAAGAATATCTTAACGTGACAGAGATCTTAGGCTACCACTTGTTAAAAGAAACCTCTTGTGAATACAAACCCAGGTCTTTCACTCGTCAAATACCTGAGTTCTTTGAGACTTAGGATATTAGTGGCCTCTTAATGAAAGAACATGATCTGATTTAGCTCCTCCTTATATAACTTATTTTAACTCTTAAGTGACATGTTTAGGTTTAAGTTGACATACACAAGGTCAAAATCTCCATAAAACATAGGCGGAGTTAGTATTATTATTCTAGTACTCAATAATTAATATAAAACTCTATCGAATCTTTTATGACATGGATCAAACAAGAAATTGTATCAGTGCACAATGACATCTGATTTAGTTGTGAATTGTTTACCAAGTTTCGTCATTCGTTTATCAACTCTTGATAATAAATATGATTTGGAATTTTGCAATTTCAAAATTATTTTTCTATCATTTTCTCAAGGAAAAACTGTAATAAATAATCAATGTAATGCCTTACTGAAAGACGGAAAAGTGCAATTATATTTATTCATTTCATTTAGCACTACTTCGCCAAAGTGAAAGGCACACTTTCGTATTAATTATCAACAATATGGTGAATTAGATTATTCATATATTGTGGATTGCGAGTAGCACTAGTACAAAATTGCTTTTTTTAGAACACCACATTTAGACCAGTTATAGCGGATAAGATCTAAAAAAGTTGACCGATGGCAATTTTGTAATTATGTAGAACTTCTTAGACCGGTTCTCAAAAAAATAGGTCTTAAAAATTATTTAGACCCGTTTTAAATAAAACCGGTCTAAAAATATCATAATATTTAAAAAATTAAAAATTTTAAACTTTTTAGACCGGTTATAATGAATAACCGGTCTTAAATAACAAACATTTAAAATTGGTCTAAAAGATGAAACATTTTAAAATTAATTTTTTTTCACCCTTTTAAGACTGTTTATCGAAAATCGATATAAAAGGTGAGCATTTTTTCCAGTATTTTTACTCTCGCGCTCTCTATACCCTTTCTTCTCTTGTTGCCATTTCTCTTTGAGCTCTGCCTTGCTTGTTCTGAACCCCTCCATCGCGCCCTGTTCCTGATTTACTCAACTCTCCTCCATCATTACTGTTATCGTTGTTGTGTTCCCTCGTCGCTATTCTTTGGTCATCGTTATGCTCCTCCGCCGCCACCTCTATTTTCTGTCGTGACCATTCTCCTCTGTTGTGACTTCCCTTTGTTAGTGCCATGAATTTGAGGACTTCATTTTAACCCCAGTCGACGCCGCCGTGACTTTGGGTAGAAGGTCACTCATTGGTATTCAATCAGGTTAGTGTTTTGTTATTTAGTTGTTATTTAATAATTAATAATGTCCTGTGAAAATGACTCTTGATGTTGTTTTAAACACTTAATTTCCACAAGTTGCTATTATAGGTTGTTGGAAATCCAACTATTTTGTGACAACGTAATCTGGAAAAAAAATTTGCATAGCTATGTTAGATGCTCTAACTTGTACATCCTTGTGATATTTGGTTTGGAGTAATACCATTCTAAGTTCTATTTTAATTTAGTGTGATTGTTTGATTGTCAGTGTTTTTGGTTTGTTGAAACAATACTAATTTTAAATGATGCATGTTAAAATTAGTTGAAACCTGATACATAAATTGAATAGCTTTGCAATGCAAGTTTTAAAACTTGTACGTAACTATATACCTTTATTATGAAATGTTGCTTGGTTCTTACCATGCCATAATTTATTAGTATATTGCTACAAGAGTAGTTATTGTCTCTTGTGAAAGAGGCAAGCTTCACCCAAGAGGGGGTGAATTGGGTGATGTGATAAATTTTTCCATTTGATGAAGTGATATGACAATAGTTGTAGATAGAGTAGAGTTAAGAGGATTAGTACACAGAGAGTTATACTGGTTTGGCCTAAAATCCAGGCCTACGTCTAGTCCTCAGAGATCAAGACCTATTGAGATTTTCACTATGCTTCCAAGATTCAATGGGCTCTCAGAATGCCACAAAACAACTATCGTCTTCGAATGGACTATGAGCAGAAATATTCTAACACTAAGAAATTTCTCTCCCCCTTACGACAAGTCTTACGTGCAGAAAAATAACCTATGACTTTTCTCACTTGTTTACGTATACAAGTCTTATGAGCAACAATGTTCTCTCCTGCTTACACCACTGTAAGTTTTACGAGCAGCAACGTTCTCTACTGCTTGTATCTTGTAAGTCTTATGAGTGGAAAGTTTTACTAGGAATTCTCTCAACTGCTTCTCTCATAAGGATATCTACCCTCTCAAGGTCCCAATACCTTGAGATTAAAATGAAAATAGAATTTGAAGTGTATATAGACTCTCTTATAGAGCAGATATGATAAACACTGAAGAACGATATGAATACAGAGAAAATATGAATAACAGAGACTCATGAATTTGCTTCTGTGAATTCTTGCACTTCGTTGGTTTTGATGATCTTTGGAACCCTGTATTTATAGATGTTCAATTTTTCCTATTTGAATAATGATCATTGTGGAGCGGGGCATATTACTGTGGAACGACATGCGTACGTTTGAAATCTTTCAATGCGGTAGGTTCATGCTTGGATGGTCGTAATGATGCTGTCTACCGTTGTTTGACTTCCTCAGTGTGTTTCTAATTCAAACATTAAAACTCCTGTATCACACTTATAATACATGTTAAATAATGTTATATAATAATAATAAGTGAAAATATAATGAATAAATATCATTAAACCATATTCGGATTGAATGCTGTAAGACTGGTGCATTTTGTCTTCTGGCAAAGTATCACTCGAGCATTGAGGGGGCTCACTTGAGTGAACTACCATATTTTTTGTTTTTGCTTCAGTTTTACACTTGCACTTTCACATGATTTGAGAGAGTGCATTTTCTCACTTGCGAGTGATGTGGGTCCTCACTCGAGCACAACTCCTCCTGCTCGAGTGTCATTGTATTTTACACTAAGAGTCGCGTCTCTGGACAACACTCGCATACCATTTTAGCAAGAGTGTGATTTTGCACTCGCAGGTGATGTGGGCCCTCACTCGAGCATACATACTCCTACTCGAGTGATAAGAATATTCTCCTGTAATATACTCTTGTCTTCAGCAATTGCATCAAAATTGGGAGAGTTAGATTTGTCACTCGCTAGTGCTGATGTTTCACTTGGGCATATGAACTCTCACTTGGGTATGCTTGTGCTTCTTTGTTTTTCATGACTCTCGGCCAAGCACTCGCAGTCCCTCACTCGCTAGTGCTCGGGTACAAACCAGCTTCATGCTCGAGTGTTAGTTATAGTGCTAGAGTGCATCAGTAAGATTGACAATAATTGCTCTCGGCCAAACACTCTTTGTCCAACATTTGCATGTGCTCAAGTGTGAAAGAGCCTGATGCTCGAGTGCTATCTCCAATGCTCGAGTGTATCAGTAGATCTGATAGCAATTTGCTCTCAGGAAAACACTTTCTGTCTAACACTCGCATTGCTCGAGTGCAACATAGCTTCATGCTCGAGTTCAAGCTTTGTTGCTCGAGTGCATCAGCAAAAGTTGACAGCAGACATCACAGAACTTTGCCATATACATTTGGTGTTCCTAGGAGATGGGTGTGCTAGGGTTTTGCCCCTTTGAAGAGTATTGAGCTTGGGTTGAAGTCTAGAAGCAATTTGGGGCTCAAATCCTTGGTTTTTCTCATTCCTCTTCTCTTTATTTGTTAAGTTTTTGTAATGGCTGTAATTATTCTGCATAATTGTAGCTTTTTCATGACTATGTGTAGCTAGGCACCTCATTTTAGGGTTGTTTTGAACCCTTGTATGGATTAAGTACTTATTTTCCCCTTTATATTTGTGATTAATGAAGAGATTATACTGATTTTACTCTTTACTTAAAGCTTCTTGTTGATTGGCCACCAATAAGATTGTTGGGTTCACTTGATCAATGCTTGAGAGGGCTAGATTAAGTGTAGAACTTGAGTTAAATCGTGTGAGAGCTTGAAATTTATGAATTGAATAGATAGCTTTGTTAATGAGGTAGAGATACACTCATTGACCTCACATAGCCAAATAGGATTTGCAATGAAATCAAGGTTTGATTAGTTAATTAAGATATTAATGAATTAATTAAACTATACATCTATTTGGAGACTTGAGAGAGCACTTATAGGTAAAGTAGTATCTTTGGTTAGTATAATCTTTTATTAAGTAGCATATGTTGGGGGGATTTAGTGAGTGCTTTTGAAATACAAGGGGGATAAACAATCCTAAGTTTCATCCAATACTTGAATTCAAAGAATCATTTGCTTTTATAAATTTTTCGTTGAAAAGTAGTTTTAAAATTTCTTTTTCACCCAACCAACATGTTTTGTTCCAACTTGATCAATTTCAAATGAATCTATTAAACCTAATTGAACACATGATTGCATTCGTTAGTTCGCTTTCATCGTAGTCCTCGTGGGAACGATCTTTACTCATCACTTTATTACTTGCGACCCGTATGCTTGTGGAAGCTAAACGGCGGACAAGTTTTTGGCGCCGTTGCCGGGGACTATTGACTAAAGTCTCTTGAGTTAATTAGTGTAATTGTGTGCTTGATTACGCTTGAATCCTTTTCTTCTTCTTGTTTAATTTTCGTAATTTGCTTTGTTTAAGTATAGTTATAGCTATAGTTCTTTTTCTTGTTTTTCTTAGTTTAATCATATTTGTTGATAAGTTTGATACTCGTTGTGAGATTTTGGAATTGTAGGTATTTGTGCTCCATATGCAAATTGATTTGGAAGTCGTTCTTGACGGTGTTGTTGAAGAATATTATTCTGAAGATTTTGAAACTGTACCGGAGACTCCACCTCAAGTGCAACTTATCCAAATACCTGAACCTTTACCGGCACAGAGCAACTGAGACCCCCACCTCGTCCTCATCCCATTTTACAATATGACCAATCCTAATGATGATGACTTGGAACGCACTTTGGATGAGTACATGGAGCAAGAAAACTCCACCTATCAATTTAACATCCAATTTCCTCCTATTCAAGCTCATAATTTTGAGTTGAAGCCAATCATGCTTCAAATGCTCCAGATGATCGGCTTGTTTTCTGGAACTCATAATGAAGATCCTACTGACCATTTGACACGCTTTGTACAAGTGTGTGAGAACTTCAAATTTTATGAAGGATGCACTCAGATTGCGACTCTTCCCCCTATCACTTGATAAGAAGGCAAGAGCTTGGCTTACCGCTCTACCTCCTAACTCAATCACTACTTGGGATGAAATGGCATCCAAGTTCAAGGCAAGGTTCATTCCAAGGGGTAGACGGGCAGTTGAAAGAGCTGAACTCTTAGGTTTCCAATAACAGCCGGGTGAACTTTTTCATGAAGCATGTGAGAGATTCAAGGAGTTGTGGCGTAATTGTCCCGACCATGAACAGAAGACCTATATCTTGCTTGAAGCCTTTGCGGCCAGATTGGATGTGACAACTTCCAATATGCTCAATAATGCCTCAAATGGTGAAATTGGCAAGATGAGAGTTTGTGATATGATATATCATAGTTATATGAGGACATTGCTTCTAGTTCCTTACAACAATATGAAAAATCACGTTCTAGTTATAGAACATATAAGGAACCAAGTCCTTCAAGTAGTTCAAATGTGTCTAAGGAAATTGTTGCTCAACTTGAAGCAATGGTTAAGAGACTTGATCAACTTGAATTAAAGATGGAGAGAAATTCATCCAAGAATGTGAATGCTATCCAAGCTCCAAGTCTTTCTTGTGAAATATGTGGAGAAGCCCACTCCTATGAAGAATTTTATCATACTATGGAGTTGATAATTTATTTGAACAATAATCAAAGATATCCACATGACAACCCTTACTTTAATACCTACAACAAGGGTATGAGGGACCACTCCAACTTCTCTTGGAAAAATGGACCTAGTGAGAACCCTATTAATCATTATGCTTCTACTAGTAACCAATGTGTCCACCAGGCTTTGAGCAACCACAAAAGCCACAAGAGGGTGATTCTGAGACAAATAAACTCTTGAGGCAAATTCTCAACGGTCAAGAAAGTTTAGTTGGCATAGTTTCTCTTCATGACACGGCGATCAAGAATCTTGAGATATAAGTGGGACAAATTGCTTCACACTTAAGTGCTCAACCAAGAAATGGTCTTCCAAGTGATACTATTCCTAATCCTCAGCGAGAAGTTATAGTAGAGTGCAAGGCACTTACTTTGAGAAATGGTCTTCCAACTTAATTGAACACATGATTGCATTTGTTAGTTTGCTTTCGTCGTAGTCCACATGGGAACGATCTTTACTCATCACTTTATTACTTGCGACCTATATGCTTGCGGAAGCTAAACGGCAGACACCCATTTCTCATATTCCACTCTTTTGGGTTTATGGGTTCGAATCCAAGCAAGCAAATGCATTCAAATTTGTTCCCATTGTATTGGTCAGACATACTATTTGACCTGCACCGACGATAGAGGTCACATTCCTCTGGTGGACCGTACCATATTTGGAGCCATCTATTCTTCTTAACTAGCTAAATAGTTTGTGTCACATGACCTGTGTTGTCCAGCACCATTCTTAAGAACACTGAAGGGTCTATAACTCGGGTCACCTCACTAACTTGATTGGTATTGTCAACATAGGTGTTGGACTTTGGGTCCAGGTCTGCCCTTGATGGCCCAGACTATTAGATTAGAAAACAAATAGTCTTATCAAATAAGAAACAAATCAGCATTAATTATAGATTTGTTAATTGAGAAATAAGTAATTGTATATTAAGAAATTAATCAAGAGTTATTTTTCTGATTATTACTTAAAGGGCAAGTAGGAGTGCATATAACTTCCTAATTAGTGGTCTTCCTAGACCTCTATAAATAAGATGTGCCTTTCTCAGTTGAACCTCACCCCCTGCCATTGATGACTCCCCATTTTTAATAGAATTTGAGATATATTTTGATATATTTTGGGAGTCATTAATGCTAAAATAAAGGAATTTATTGGAGATTTTGATAAGATATCAATTTGGTGCATTATTTGGGGATTTAATTTTAAATATTATAGTTTTCAATGTTTTGAAAATAAAAATAATAATAAAATAAAAAGATGCCATGTTATATTTATTTGGTTTTATATTAGTTTTTGATGTTTTGTTATGATTATTACATAGTCTTTTTCTTTGTTGAGGTGACGTGGTTTCTATTTTATGGATGAGAAGCTGTGAAGCAATTGCTTAATCCAAGTCCAAAGAGGGGAATACGTGGGCTATGGGAGGTTGGACCAATCTCTTTGAATACCAATCTGAAGACTCCTTTGGGCTACTACTCGGAAGGAGACCGTCTGGACTTTGGAGGGCAGAATTTTGACTAAGGCCTAAAGGAATGACCTAAAGAAGAGGGCTAGAATTTTTTGCTGTGGCTGGGCGAGAAGGGAGGCGACCATACATCATCTTTTGGGTGGCGGCTGAATCAGAAAAAGAAAAGACAGAACCGAAGACACAAGACAGAGGACAGCCGCACAGAAGAGAAGGAAGCATCGGGCACCTCTGGTTCATCATCATCTGCATAGGGAGGACGAGAGGACTTGTGGAGGTGATTGAATCAAGGACCAGGGGTGCTGCCGTGACTGGTTTTTCTGCACCAATGCCGTCCAAACCAGAGAAGAATCAGAGGAGCCAAGCACGTGTCTGCTGCTTTGTTCTTTAAGGAAGCACTGTCATTGCTGCTGCTTCTTCTTCTAGGACGGATCTGTCCGGCGAGAATCAGAGAGGACGAGCTACAAGAGGCATCCACCAGTCATTGTGCAAGCACCATTCATCACTTCTCCGAAGCTTCATTAGTGAGGAGCTGTCACCTTCTTCACCCCCTGAACCAGAACGCAAGAGCAAGGAAGAAGGGAGAATGTGGTCAGCGATTTGAATCAGAGGAGAGAAGAGCAACCTTAATCACTGCAGCATCGTTCTTCATCTTGGGTTGTTTTTCATATCTTTATTTAATTTCCCTCTGATTTTTGCTGCTGCATCTGGATGTTGCTGAGATGATGTTGGTATTAATTATGAGTAGCTAGTTACTTTGCATTAGGATTATTTCAAAACATTGTAAGGATTGAGACTTATTATTATTATTCCCTTTAGTTGTTAATGGCAATTATGTGTTAATTTTATCTTGTCCATAATGCTTCTATATGACTGGCCATCACTTAGAGTGTTTTGTTCAATTAAATTAAGCTTAAGAAAGTTAATTTAATTGTAGAACTTAGGTAAAATTATGCTAGACTTGAAGTTTAGGATTAAATTGATGGTTTGTTAGTAACATAGAGATATAGTTACTAACCTAGCATTGTCAAATTAAGGTTGTTACTTAATGATTATTTTCTCTTAACTGTAGCAAGAGATTGTACATGTTAATTGAGGATATAAATTTGGTTTTGACTTGAGAAAGCTTAATCAAATACCCTTGAACCTTAGACTAACACATCAAGTCATTTAATTTCTATTGGAGTGGTAATTATTTAAGTCTCATGAATTGCAATGGTTAGAAATAATCCTATGCTCCTCTTGTTTTGAAGTAGAGTTTTAATTTAGTTTTAGTCAAATTGCTTTCCTTTTCTTGAATTCAAATAATCTTTAGGATATAAACTCTCTAAGTGGTTTTACTCAACCTAATTGATAGCATAATCATGACAATTAATCCACTTTTGCCTTAGTCCTCGTGGGAACGATCTTTACTTATCACTTTATTACTTGGCGCGACCCGTGCACTTGCGGTAGCGAACAGCCATTGAGCTATCTGGCAATCTCTCTTCTCTCATACCATCTTTCTTATTCTAGTGATTTGCTGTGCTAATCCTAATTAGGCTCTTGTAGCCTAATAATTGCGCGAGCATTATTATGTTTAAGTTATAGAGCTTTGCCCCAGATCCGAACGTGGATTTGCCCGGTATGCAAGTCTATTCTCTCTCCTTATCTTCCTTAATTGGTATAAAAGCCAAATGATCCTAAGGCTGTGTATATTCTTTATGAATAAGCATGTGATATAACTTTTGTTTATATTCCCTTTTTTTTTTTTTTTTTTGCGCTGCAATCTTTTTATGCTATAAGCATGTTTTGTTTTTAATATGCTAGTTTATGCTATTTGTGTGCAAGATGACGTGTTTCCTCTTTTAAAATAAAAGGAAGTGATTTTATTTCTTCACTCTTAATATTGATGAACACGCAGGCACATATCTGTGAACATATTCGAAATCTTTATGCTTCTTCTCTTCTCTCATTTAAATGCATATATGTTGTCCTATATAATTTTTTGGTTGTGCTTATGCATATGATTTTTGACTAAGCATGCTTTCTTCTTTTTATGTCAAGAGTGCATTTGGATGGGTTATGCATTTTGTTTCATATATATTGTTAAATGAAACTGTGTTATGCATACTAAATGCTTGCTGGCCGAACAAGTTTGCTCCTCTGGTTATATATATATATATATATATATTTAAAAGCTTCATTTTTCTTCTCCTCACTTCTTTGATCTCATTAAAGTTGAGTTTTTGGAACCTATGTGGAACCAAAAACAAAAGACTTCAACCCTTCAATGTATAAGAGCTCTTAAAACATAGATAACACATATCGAAGAGGTGGTTTTCTTTTGGGTCTATTCAATTGAGGGCGTTAGGACTAATCGGTTGTCAGGGACCTATGCCGGTAAATCTAGCATTGGCTTTCAGATTAACACCGGATACCTGAAAGGTGGTGCATTGAAGGCCAAAAATGGTCCATTGCATTCATCCAAAAAAAAAAAGAAAAGAAAAGAAATAAAGGTGTGGGGCTGTCAAATCTTTTGGTGTTATTCTTGCCAAAAAGATAAACTCGTGGATCTTTCTTACTCAAGAGACTAGTGTATATGAATTAGTCATTAAACTCGTATAAAATAACATTTAGGGCCCGTTTGGTTAGATCCCATTACACCCTGCGGTGCAGTGCCATGCGATGTAATGGTAATGCAATGCGATGTTAATTACAAGGGTAGTGTTTGGTTTGATTTTTAAGCAACATGCAATGAGTTAATATTTTAACAATTATTTAAAATTAATATATTTCACAAAGTCTATTTTACCCCTTAATATAATCTTTGTAGAAAAAAGAGTTACAAGCCAGCGACGGCAAGGATGGAGGAGGAGGAGGTAGTGGTAGTGGCAATGATGGGGGTGGTGGGGGAGGAAGTGGTGGCGGTGGCGGTGGGTGGTGGGCTGGCGACGGTGGCGGGGGCAGGCGGCGGTGGGGGTGGAGGAGGTGGTGGTGGGAGGTGGGCCGGTGGGGGTGAGGGTGGCGGCGGAGGAGGAGGTTGTGGTGGCGGTGGGCGGCGGGGGTGGAGGAGGTGGTGTTGGGCGGTGGGCCGGCGGCGGTGGGCCGGCAGCGCCGGGGGGGGGTGAGGGTGGCGGCGGAGGAGGTGGTGGTGGTGGCGGTAGGCGGCGGGGGTGGAGGAGGTGGTATTGGGCTGTGGGCCGGTGGTGGCCGGGGAGGAAGATGGTGGTGGCGGTGGGCGGCGGGGGTGGAAGAGGTGGTGGTAGGCGGTGGGGCGGTGGCGGCAGAGGAGGTGGCGGTGGCGGGGGGAGACGGGGGTAAGGGTGGTGGCGGAGGAGGAGGTGGCGACGGTGGCGGTGGGCCGGTGGCGGCGGCGGCGGTTGGAGGTGACGGCGGTGGAGGAGGTAGTGGTGGCGGCAAAGGGTGGAAGTGACGGCGGTGGAAGAGGAAGAGGTTGTGGTGGTGGCAATTGTGAAGTGATGTGGTAAGTGAAATAAGATAAGTGAAGCAAAGATAAGGGAAACTAAAGGGTAAATTGGACTTTTTAGACCATGCAATAGGATGGTAATGAGGATTCATAGAGGGGGAGGTATGAATGAGGATTACCAATTTTTTGGTAATTTTCATTATCATGGTAAACCCTATTACTATGCTAAAGAGCAACCAAACACTCTTCTCTTGGTAATGCAATCATGATTACCATTGCAGGCATGCAATGGGGTTGAACCAAACGGGCTCTTAATGTGTAGAGAGTGGTGGATTCTCTCATTTTCTTCTTTCTTATCATCTTCTTTTTTATTCTCTCCGTAGAATCTCATATTCTCTTATATATAAAATAATAAATTGTTCAAATTTAATATTTTATAAAATTATTATTATAAATATAAATAAATAAATTTAAACTATTAAAATATGATCTACACAATTTATAATTGTAGTACAGAAACATAAAAAAAAATAATTTATAAAATATTAACCATGAATCATCCTTTTTTTTTTTTTTGTCTAAGGGAGGAGAAGACATTCTGAAAAGAAAAAAGGAGAAATGGAAAAAAGAGAGAGGATTTTCTATCTATAATTTGGGGTTGCCAGCATTTCATCTCTGACCGTCAAGACTTGAGTTAAGAAATTGTTAATGAAATGAATGCATGCGCATGTGATTGTGATGAAGTGTGATAGAGACACACAACGAGAAATAAAAGGGTGGGGTTGTCAAAGACAGGGTCTTGGTCTTGCCCAGAAGTAAAAGTCGTTGATCTTTCTTCCTCATGACACTATGTTCATGTTCTGATAAAATTTCAGAAAATATCTTTGTACTCCTTGCGAAAAATATGTAGGTGAACATCCACAGTTAATTGTTTGTTCACTATTATACATACACGTGAGCGTGCCAACACGTGTTTTCCTATATATGGTTTTAGTAGGGGTTGGTTTAGCTTAAAAATAATTTTGCTATACGAGATAAATATACAAGATGAGTTTTGTCTTGTAAATTAACTATGGTTGCCTCCTTTCTATACTTGACCTCTAATTGTACCATAATTTTATATGATTTTTCATAATTAAATTGGAATTTTTAATGTATTTTCTGAAACATTATTGCATGATTAAGCATTAATGTTAGTTAGGGGCAATTATATTGAATTAATTACAATTAGGGGCAAAATGGTCATAATTTGTTAATTATTTTGTGCAATTATTTCTTAGACATTTGATGCTACCTTTGTGCTTAATCTTGCATTGTATGAGCTTTGGAAGGAATTGGAAATTTTGGAGGTTTATAATTAATTATTTTGAGAATTTGGGAAAAATACAAGAAAGTCCCCAGAAATTTTGAAAATTTCATATTTGTGAAGAAGAAAAGGGCCTAGGAACAATCATAGACAAGATCCCAAATTTTTAGAAAATTTTGATTGGATCCTAAAACGTTTCACTATAGTCCCTAATCAAAAGTTTAAAATATTTTATTTGGGTCCCTGGTCAAAACGGTCCCTGGTCAAAACTTGCGTTTTGACCAGGGCTATTGTAGTGGGCATGCTGCATCTGGATTTTAGAGCTGAAGGAAAGAGATAGACCTGACAGTGTGGAGGGCCCAATATGGAAGATAGCAGCTGAGAGTTTTATGAGGGTTGGGCGCCGCAGTTGAGGGGGGATCTCATCATCGTCACCTTCATTACTTCTTCCTTCATCCTCCTTGGTCGCCTGTGACCTTGACTTCCATCATCACCGGTGACCCTCTTCAACCATCATCACCTTCCATTTCTTCGACCACCATAGTTGCAGAGCTGAGCATTCAGTTTCAGCCCCGCAACAGAGGGAGCTGGGAGAGCTGTGAGCGGCGAACCAGAGAGCTTGAGAAGAGAGGGAACTTTCACAAGTGGAAGATTTCAGACCTCCGTTGCCTATTCCCTCACAAGTACAAGAAGTGAAGTGAGTACAACAGAACATTGAAGAGTCTCCCCTACATTTGGTAATGATCCTATCCTTGTAGAAGTAAACTTTCCTACCGCTTAAACTAATGAAGCAATTCATGATTTGAGTGATAATGAGGTGGAAGAGGAAATCATTGTTGAATCCCCTCACATGTTTGAAAATGCAATTGCTCAACCCATTGGTTCTAGTAGTAGTGATTTGATTGTACTTGTTGATGACTATGCTCATTCTTCTTTGTGTGATGCTTCAATTGTTAAAAATGCTTCTCTTCATTGTACTAGGGATGATTCTGATCAATTGAATAATACATTTTCATGCTCTTGTGTGAAAGATCAACTATGTGTAGATTGTTATAATGACAAATGCCATTTGCTTGTTGATTTTCGAAAGAAAACATTTAGTGAAGTGGTTGATTCTACTATTGATCTTGATGCACCTCCTTGTACTATATTGATGATTGTAAGCATTACAATTGTAAAAATGTTAAAACTTGTGTGGATGCCAATGTGCTTGATGTGAGTGATAAAGACCATAGCTTAGAAAAATGTCTTTCTTTTGAATCCAATTAATTGCATGATAGTTTCATACAGAAATATTTAAATGCTTTGATTGATGATTTTACAAATGAGAATGATTCTTTCCATATGATTCTTTCTTGTGATTTGCCACCCGATATAGAAAAGGAAAATGATTCTTTTGAAAATTCAAAAGTTTTGGGTGATTGCTTTACAAATTATCTTCCTTCTTCCACTCTTTTTCCTGCCATCTCTTGTGATTGCAATGATGATGTGGTGTACCCCAACACTAAGTTGGATTCCGCACCTTCCATTTTGCAAACACAAGAGAAGTTTCAAAATATAATTGCCTGTTTGCCTTCTACTGATGGCAATGCCATTGATTTCTTTAAATGTGATAGTTACTTGGAGAGTTTCCTTCCTAAAATGTCTTTAATTCATTTAAAATCTCCCCATGTTTCTATTTTTGGATGGGATATTGCTGTTTGCTCGGTTCCTTTGCAGGAACATTATTGAAAAAGTCGTCGGAGGAACCAACATCCACTATACATTCTTGGACCTCTTCCAATTGATCCTGAACCACCTCTATCAAGGAAATTCAATGCGGGAGAAGTTGTTTTAAAAGATAAATGCATGATTCTCATCATGAATGAGAACTTTTCCTTCAAGCGACTCAAGCTATTCTAACCAAGGTTGTCTCTTTCCTTACTTGTTTGCTTCCTAAATCCTATGATTCTTTGAGCTTAATTGTTGTATGAGAAAGATAAGTGTGGGGGAGGGACACAATCCAATAGAAAAAGGGTAGAAGTAGTGTAGCTTTGTAAGCACAATAAGAACTCCCTTTGTATGTTTTGCATTTGTGGTTACTACCCTACTTAATTACCATTGTTCCTTAGATTTTCACTTGCTAAGCATTCTCTTTAGAGTGTTTTTCCACATTGAGGACAATGTGTTGATTAAGTGTGGGGGAGGGAAATACATTTTAAATCCCATTGGTTGCTTTAAAATGAAAAAAAGAAATGCCTTAAACTAGAAAATTTTTCAAAAAAATTTTCAAGAATGACTTTCTTTGACACATGTCCTAAGTCGTAAAGGGTCGCATTTGCCACTTTGAAAATGTGATTTGTGAGAAATTCTGAGCTTTTATAAGATCTAATGTTTTGGCAACTTTTTGAACCATGATTTGCTTTTCATGTAAATGGGGAGAGAAATAAACCCACAATTAGATTTTTACTTACTCTTTGCTTTAGAAAAAGAGAGTTTTTACATCATTAGTGCATTTAAGAGTTGAGCATCATTATAATTGATTGCAATGTTTTGATTAATTGTGTTTGTAAGGTTAGTATTTGAAATAGTTAAGAAGATGCGTTGTGGTTAGTTTGCTATGTAATTGATTGTGTTATAATTAGTATTAGAGAAAAACCTTATTGGAAGATTATTTGCACATTGAATTCTTTCCATGTGTACATGTTCACTTAGTTTTTCACCTTCTATAACTTGTTTCAACTATTTTCAAAATGACATTTGCATCAGTGTGATAGAAATAAAAGAGGCATTCAATTTTAAACCTTTTTAACTCAAACACAAACCATTATTCACTTACCCTTTGTTACCCATTTTAAGCCTTTCCTATATTGTATGCATGTCATTTATTATGCGTCCATGGTATTCTAAAATCAAAGTGATTTGCAAAAAAAAAAATGGTGGAATAATGTATATATTGAAATGCTATGTATATAGAAAAGAGAAAGTAAGTAAAAAAAATGTATATATAGTTAAAAAAAAAAAGAGAAGTAGAAAAGAATTGAAAAAGAAGAAGAAAGGTTTTGAAAAAAAAAAAAAGAAAAGCAAAAGAAATACCAAGAAGGCACTTGTTCATGAATTGGCAAGAGTTTTCAAGTTATTTAGGTACTATGAACTTGTCCATTAATTTTAACTTGCATATAAACTATTTCTTTTCTCTAATTAATCTATTCCATCTACCCTTCATCCATTATTACAAGCCTTTTAAGCCCTCTTGATTCATTACATTTATTGCTATTAGTAGTGGAGATGTTAGAGTTGTTACAAGCCTATGGTAAGGTGTTGATTAAGTAAACTAGAGTGAAATTATTCCAATGAGGTGAGATGAGTGAAATACTAATACCTTGAGAGTCTTTGGTGCTTCATTCTAATATTTTGAATAGTGTAGTTAGCTAATTTCTGTACATTGCTTGACTAAGACTAGTGTTGGTTTGAAGGATTTGGTTAATTGATTTATTGCTTTCTAATTATGAAATTGCTCATCTTTCAAATGTATTGATGATTGGAATTTAGTAAATTGTACTTAATTGCCTTTGTTCATGAGTACAAAGGTAAGTGTGGGGGAATTGATTGAACCATAATTTTATATGATGTTTCATAATTAAATTGGGATTTTTAATGCATTTTCTGATACATGATTGTATGATTAAGCATTAATTTTAGTTAGGAACAATTATATTAAATTAATTAAAATTAGGGGCAAAATGGTCATAATTTGTTAATTATCTTGTGCAATTGTTTCTTGGACATTTGATACTATATTGTGCTTAGTCTTGCATTGTAGGAGTTTTGGAAGAAATTGGAAATTTTGGAGGATCAGAATTATTTATTTTGAGAATTTGGGGAAACTACAAGAAAGGTCCCAGAAATTTTGAAAATTTCATATTTGTGCGGAAGAAAAGGGCCAAGGAAAAATCATAGAAAAGATCCCAAATTTTTAGGAAATTCTGGTTGAGCCCTAAAACATTTCAAAATATTTCACTGTAGTCCCTAATCAAAAGTTTTAAAATTTCATTTGGATCCCTAGTCAAAACTTGTGTTTTGACCAGGGCTACTGTACTGTGCTTGCTGCATCTAGATTCTGGAACTAAAGGAAAGAGACGGACCCGACAGTGGGGAGGGCCCGACATGGAAGATAGAAGCTGAGAGTCTTATGAGGGTTGGGCACCGCAGCTGAGGGGGATCTCATCATCGTCACCTTCGTCACTTCTTCCTTCATCGTCCTTGGTCGCCGGCAACCCTCATCAACCATCATCACCTTCCATTTCTTCGGCCACCATAGTTGCAGAGCTGAGCAGTTAGTTTCAGCGCCACAATGGAGGGAGCTAGGAGAGTTGTGAGCGGCGAACCAGAGAGCTTGAGAAGAGAGGGAACTTTAAACCATCATCGTCATCTCCACACACCACCGTCACTTCCGTCAACAGCCCCACGAAAGAGGAGAACTTAGAACCACCGTCGGCTTCCTCTGTTAACCACCACCACAGTGCCGATCAGCCACGAAGAACCACCATCCTTTCTCTGTGCTCACACCACCGCCAGTCATCCTTTCTACTCCTCCTTCCTTCCATTGTTTTTTCCTTCTCCATTAGAGCACCACCGTCGACCACCGCTTGTCCTCCTCTGTTCTAAGTTTCCACCACCACAGAACTATACTTCCCTACCACCTTCCATAGTCTCCTTCGTCTACATGCTTTCATAGTTCTGGCGACTCATTGCCACTATCATAACCCACTGCCGGCAACCTCCTCTACGTCACCACTGAAACACCATCTTCATCATTAGTGCCTTCCGCGTTCTCATTTTCTTCTTCACTATCACGATTTCTTCTTCCGTGTTGTTGTGTGTGTTGCAATTATGAGAGGCTGATTCCTTGATTTTTGGTGGTAAACAAGGTGACTAGAACTCACATGTGTTTTAAATAGGAGTTTCTTACTTTTTCATTAGCTCATTATATGTATTAATTGTGCTCTATTTGATTTAATTCTGAATTGGTGTATTTATGTGAGACTTAGATGAGTGTTCATTTGTCCTTAGTTAACATTGGTTTTGAATTTTGTGTTGATGTATTTGGATTATGGATCGAAATTATTTCCTTTTGAATTAATGAAGTTATGCATTCTATGTGATTACTAGTGTGTATGATGGATTTATTTCAAATCAAGTGTCATGATAGTGCTCTCATTTTAGAAGAAACAAGTGCATTAAAATGATTTTCAAGCACACATCAAGTAGTTTTTGGCAATTTATCTAAGAAATGACTATGAATGCGATCATATGATTAATCATTAATTAGGTAAATTAGATTCAATGCGTTTACTTGAGGTTTTCACTTTGACTTGAGGATAAATTAACTCCCAAATCATTTTAAGAAGCTAGGAAAGCCATTTACTTTTCTACCAATACTCATTTCCTCATATCCATCCTACTTTTATAAAAAAAAAAAAACCAAAAACAATGGTTTAGCTTTCAATTAAATTGCATTATTCTTTATGTAATTAATTTGAAAAATCAAACCCAATTCCCCCTTGTTTTCTTTTATTGCATGTGCATGACATTTAGATTGCTTAAGATTCAATAAAAGGCTCATCGAGAAGAGAGAACGATCCTAGGTTTATCATGATTGAACCATAATTTTATATGAATTTTCCATGATTAATTTGGGATTTTAATGTATTTTCTAGGACATTATTGCATTATTAAGTTTTAATTTTGGTTAGGGACAATTATTTTGAATTAATGGGAATTAAGGGCAAAATGGTCAAAATTCATTAATTATTATATTTTTTGTTGTCCCTTGAACTTTTGATATTACCTTATGCTTAATTTTGCATTGTAGGTATTAAAGAAGGAAATTGAGGATTTGGGATGTTCAAATTAATTATTTTGAGGTGAATTGGGCCAAGTGGAAAGAAAGAAAAGAAAAAAAAGGGAACAGAATAGGCCCAATTAGCTGAAGCCCAGACAGATATCAGCTGAAAAAAAAAGACAGAACAGAAGCAAGGTGAGACACGCAGCCCAGGCCCATTATTTGTTTTTTTAAAAACAATAGATCCGATACCTGGTCCCGACTGGGCTATGGATATGCTGTGTGGATATGCAACGGACCCGAGCAGCTGATATAGAAAATGTGAGTTGAGAATAGAAAACAGAGGGAGGCGCCGCACAGGGATCATCAAGAATCATCGCCATCATCGCATCACCACACTTCTTCCTTCCTTTCTTCTTGGTCGCTGGCGACCTTCTACCTCCACTCCACCTCACCATCGCCGGCGACCTTCTTCATCAGCCACGCAATTTCATCGTCCGTCACCAACAGAAGGAGAGTCAGAAGACAGAGCTGGGAGTTGGGGAACTTTGGAGAGTTGCTGCGAGCAGAAAGTGGAGTTGAGAGAGCTGCAGTAGAGAGACTCTATAGCTGGGAGTTTTTCGTTTTCTTTACTGTCAGAATCGCTATCAGATCCCACCTCCGTTTCTACTGTTCCATTCCCATCTTCATCTGCTCTGTTTCTCCACCATTTCAGCATCACCGTGACTCCCCTGTGACCTTCCTTCTATATTTCTCACTCTCATTTTCTAACAGAACCCACGAAATTCATTTTGCTCAGACTCTCGTTCAATTTCCATGGGTATTAAATGCTTTAAAGATATTGTGGCTACTGTTAACATCATGAGAGGCTGATTTTCATTGATTCTTGATAGGATATGTGCTTGAGTTTAATGGACAACAAAGGGGAGTTTTGCTATCATTCCTTTAGTCTAGGATTATATATTTAGATTGCCGAGTTTTAGGAATTTTCATATATGTAATTCTGAAATTGAGATTAATGTTAATTGTTTTTTTTGGTTTGATAATTGTAGTTGAGATTGAATTTTGCAATGTGAAGATTATATATGTTTGAATTTCTTTGTGGTTGCAATGAAATTATGTTAATTAGCGTGTTATTGTCTAGTTAATATGGTTGATTTGTAACCTTGAGGGGCTGTTTAGCACTTAAATTCAAGAAGACTCATGTTGCATTATTCCAATTTTAATTGCACATTAAGTGGCTTTTAACAATATTTCAAGAGGTAGCAGTTATCTATGTTTGTAGGAGCTACTATTAATTGGGATTATTAGACTCAAGTGTTATTTTGAGGTTGCTTTTAAGACTTAATGAATTCTTAACTCCCATAATCTCTTTGAGCAAGGATAGGCATTTTCTTCATTACCAAGATCATTCATCAATCATATTTTCCACTCCATATCATTCTATTCGCTCTTATTCATTCTCCATTTTTATAAGAAAAATACCAAAAACAATATCCACCCAAACTTTTATATTATTTATACTTTGATCCAATGCTATTGAGCTTGGGCCCAAATCTATCAAGCGCGGACTAAGTATATTCCAACATCTCCCACTCCCACTTGTCGGATTAGATGTTTTAGGTTCAATCTCTTTCTCTTCCATCTTTAATACTAGGTGCTTTGCCATGACCATGTTCGCATGATGTATTTATTTGGGCGCTTATACTAGAAATCCCTTTCTTTAGAGATCATCTTTTATACATAGGACGTGTTAAAAATGACTCGAGAGTGTTTAACAATAGAGAAAACTTTAGGATTGAGTCGCGACATATAGAGACTGAGTTACAAAACTGGTAAAACTTTAAGGATTAAATAATTGATTTTTCCTTTTTTTTATTTTATGTGTTGAAATAAATATAATTATAAGTATAAATATATACATTTATACGATGAATATTATTGAAGATTTTTAATGGAAAATTAAGACTAAAATTCAATACATTTTATTTTTCTAAGAAAGAGAAATAAATGGTTTAAAGTACAAATAGGAAAAAAAATAATCCACACGTCGTGAAAAAAGTTTTGGAGATTAAAACAATCAAAGATCATTCCAAGCGAAATAAATGGTTTAATCTTCACTCTTAAATAGGGCTGGTCCATATATAAGTTACACTTTTTTGTCGAAAATATAATGTTAAGATACTCTTTCTATTTTTACCCCCATTAAATAAAACATCACTCATTCTTATTTCATCTTTATTGCTGTTTTGAAATTCTAATTTAAAATCTTTGTTATAAGATTGAAATTGGTTTGAAAATCTCATTGGATATCTATAAATAAAGAATTAATCTAAATTAAGTAAACTACAAAGTTTAGTTAAGCCAAATGTCATACGCATATCATAAAAAAAATACTTAAGATAATTATAAAAATTATTTTAATAGCTTAGAGATATTGAGGAAATAGTATAAAATGTTATTATGAGGAGTTAGAGAAATTATAAAGATGCCTAGTTCCCCAAAATGGCCCAAATAATTTAAAGGTCTATTTTTCCAAAAATTCAAAGAAAAATAGTTAGAAGTCATAATTTGGCTTGAAATTTTCTGAAAAATTATTAGAAGGGTTTATGAAACTAATTAAGGAAGAAAATCCATAAAAATTATTAAGGATTAATTTATGAAAATTAGATAATGAGCCAATACCGATTTAGAAAATTTAGAAAAGTTGGTAATTTTATTATTCAGAACCAAAAATCAGTATTGGGCTAAAGATAAGACAAATTATGGAACCCAAGAAATTTAAAGAATTCTAAATTAGACAAATTAGGAAATTTATAGCCTTGTGTGAGAGATTAACCATATAAAAAACAAAAAACATGGCACTCACACACTAAGACACCCAACACACACATATCCACTAACTAAAACACCCACCCTCAGCTCCCTCCTCATTTAGGCAATTCGGATGCGACAAGGACCCGACCCAACACCCACAATCTCACTTAAACAACATTCAACGCCTCACTTTCATGATCCAATTCGGCCAGAAGAGAGAAGATAGAAAAAGAAAGAGAGAGAGCTTGAGAAAAATATAGGGAGGCTGAGAGAGAGAGAGAGAGAGAGATCATCAGAGAAGGAGGAAGGTGACCGGAAAATCCACATGCAATCATGGATTCTTGACTACGTAAGTCTTCTACACCCTTTTCCAACTTGATTTGGGTTGATTGGTGATTTTATTTGGGTAACAAACGTGCTGAAATTGGGTGTTGCTGGAAAAATAATTCTATCACGATAGAAGTGTGAGAGAAGCTTTTGCATGTTGATTTTGAGTGAGTTTTTGGGGTCTTTTGGTTCTGTAAAGTTGTTAACTGAGTAGGGCATGCATTTTTGAGGTTGTAGTATTGAAATTCTTGAGGTTATAAGCCATGATTTGGGGTTGCATATCCATTTTCCTTCTTGTTCTTGCAACTGAAAAAAATAGTCCGCACATGCACAATTTAACAGAAGCTCAAACTGAAATTTTGTGTAGAATTTTTTTGGTTTCTTTGTAGTTTTTGAGAGTTTAGGATGTGTAGTAGATAATAGAATCAATGAGAGCTCAATTTGGAGTGAAAATGGTGGAGTTCTTGGGAGATTAAGTTATGCTGTCAAATTTGTGATCTTTTGGGAGTCAGTCAGTTTTGGGCTCTGTTTTGACTAGCCAAACATGTTCGCTATTTATGAAATTTGATGGGGAAATAGTCCACATCCAAATATTTAAAATGAGTCATAGAACGCGTCAATCGGATATCTAGAGAGAAAGTTATGATTTTTGGAAATTAACAGAGAATATTTTGGGTTTTAGGATTCTGGGAATGGGAAAATGAACAAATTTCATGAGGATAATCTAGTAATTTGGCCATATGATTATTTTTCCCCTACAATAGACATTTATATCTTTTAAAGAAAGTATGATTTGAGGATTGTGAACAAGTTTAATAGCCCAATTTAACCACATATAGTGCCTAAATCACAAAGGTGAAAAACATATAGGATGTCCTAAATTAGATACACTCTAGAAATAAGCGCAAGAGATTTATTATGTAGTAGTTATGTACCAAAGATAAGTATTAATTTGTCCGTACATGAATATAAAATAGGGTATGATAATTGCCATCAAGACCAAAGAGGAGGCAAAGCAAGGAAAGTTCAAGCAAAAGGAGGTAACTTGTGAAGAAGCAAAAGGTAGTAAAACTTATGTTTTAATAGTTTGTGCTTGGTTGATTTCATATTTATTTGTCATGTATGCCTTTAAACATGTAATATCCTTGCTTGAGTTTGTGCCACAGTCATGTGTATATGCTTCTAAGGTGTTGTTCTTACTTGGCTATTTGCATGCATAACTAATTACCATTACACATTATATATTGAGATAACATTTTGTTACTGAGATTCCCCCGAATCTCATCCCTTTCTTCCATGACATACAACAAGAGCAAGTATTTCTAGGGGCAAGAGCGTTGTTGTTGGTGAAGCCTGAAGAAGGTTGGAGCTAAAGCAGTTAATATAATATTTGGTTTAAGTGTTGGTGATCTGTATAATAATTTTGTTAAGACTTGGGATATTTTGATAGCCTCTTCTGGTTACATTTTTGTATATATGTGTATATACCTAAACATAGAGATAAACATAGTGAAGATAGTACCTGTAGTAGTTGCATAGTAGAAGCATGCGTAGCACGGGTAGCAATAGCATGCCGTACATACGTAACGAAAAGGTAATAATACCATGCATGATAATTGAATCAGGCATGGGCAATTGTATTTTAAGAGCCCATAGTTTAACCAATGATAGACTAGGATAAGAGCAAAGCAATCCTTTGATATTTATGAAGAAGGTTAAAGGATAAATGAGCCATCACACAGAGTTTGAACTATTGAATAATTGTTTTAAAAAGATTCAAAATTTTCAGAAAAACCCATTCATTCACAACTTTGAATCCTATATTTGGGCTAAATTTTCAACCATTTACCAATGTATTAATTTTCTTAAACCTGGCTTAGTGGTTTGAATTCATTATGTATATATACCTCATCTGACTAAAGATAAAATAGGGTGTGACACTTGATGGTCAAAGGTTGCCGGGGAGATGAAACTGGATGTGCTTGGTATTATTTTTCCAAGACGCTTGTGGCCTTTCCATTCATATAACAGACGTCTAAAATGAAAAGTTATATCAGTTGATAGCGATCAGTACTCCTATAAAAATAGTTCAAGGATAAAAATGTCCTTTCACTCAATTATTTTCCGCAGTTTTAATAGCTAAATTTGGCAATTTTTTTAAAGACTAACTGTAGCAATATTTTTATGACTACAACGTACACTTTTTATTCTTAATTTTGAGGATGTCTCTCTTTAACTCTTAATTTTGAGGACTGATTAACTTTGGAGGTCAAGCTATGCCTTATATGTACAGCAACAAAAAGGTTACAGGAAAGAAGATAAATATCAAATTTTTCTAGTAATTAACAACTAAAATCCAGCCTGATTATGATTTAGCAAGTTTTCACAATGTTTAAAAAATAATAAAACATATATGCATCAACCTCATTCAAACCTTGATTTCAATACTAAAACAAATATGCATATCATTATCATTTACAATATTTAAAAATAATAAAACATATAGTTCACATGAGAAGTATTCTAGCAATTTTATAAGAACATTACCAAGTATGAGAGAGTCTTAGTTTTCAACGAGCTTCAACCACAGTAGTACTCATCTCATTTATTGACTTAACCCCTTCACTGATCGACCAATTTGGATCATCACACTTAGTTTTCTTGAAAAGAAATGCTGGTTGCTTTGGAGGAGCAAGAGTCGAGTCATTATCCAACATGGAAACAACTTCTAACATAGTTGGCCTATCTGTTGCATATTCTTGCACACATAACAGTCCAATCTCGATACATTTCAGAACTTCATATTTAGGGCATGTTTCACCTATTAATGATGGATCAACAATCTCGATAACTTTACTTTCTCTCCAAAGGCTCCAAATCTGAATTAATTGAATGCATTGGATAGTTAGATTATCACTATAATAGCAAGCTTAACTTAAGTTTTTCATTATCAATATACTTACATGTCCAACCAAAGTGGAAGAAACGTCATCATAATGACCACTATTTTTTCTGCCAGTAACAATCTCGAAAAGTAATACTCCAAAACTATATACATCTGATTTTATTGAGAAAATTCCTTCCATTGCATATTCTGGTGATATATAACCACTGTAAAAAATTATAAAAATATATCAATGATCATTTCAATAAAGATAATTAAATGATTTTAAGTATTTGTTTTTTTTATTTTTTTCTAGCATATAATGTCATATGATTATATTTTCACTTTGTTTGTAGCATAAATCATAAACATATCTAGCTCATGCTGATATGTTATTTGACCATGAAGAATGGATTTAAAATATTAACGCAAAAATCTACATAATTTAGATATAGATATTGATGATAATGATGTGTGTGTAGAAAGTCATTCCTACTAAATACGTATTAGTTTAGTTTTTACTAGTACTTTTGGAACTTGTGGAAACTAGGAATATGCGTATGTGTAATTCAATGCTAGGAAAATGTAGTGATATGCTATATATATAGTTGAGTATGCTTACTAGGTTCCAACAACATGGTTTGTATTTGCTTGAGTTTGGTCTCCATCAAATATTCTTGCCATGCCAAAATCTGCAATTTTTGGATTCATTGTGGAATCTAACAAAACATTGCTAGCCTTCAAGTCTCTATGAATTACTCGTAATCTTAAATCTTGATGGAGGTATAAAATTCCTCTTGCAACTCCACAAATGATGTCAAATCTTTTTCTCCAATCTAATTGTAATCTTTTTGCTTGATCTAAATAAAAGTTGTAAACTATTAAAAGTGAAAAATATATTGCTTAATCAATTCTTTTATTTTCTAAAATTGAAAAAGTTGACAATAGCTATATGTAGAAAGCTTAAATGACTATTATCAACCAAAAAAAAGAAAAAAGAAAGCTTAAATGATAAAAAGACATACCAAAAATGAAAGAGTCCAAGCTTTTGTTTGGCAAATATTCATATATCAACATCTTCTCTTCTCCATCTATGCAAAAACCTAAGATCCTCACAAGATTTCTATGTTGGAGCTTTGCAATTAAAGTAACCTCATTTCTGAATTCTTCAAAGCCTTGTCCAGAATACTTTGATAGCCTCTTAACTGCTATTTCCATTCCATCTTTGAGTAGACCCTGATGTCAAAATCCTTTGTTAATTCATGAATGTGTACATTTTATCTTTGTTGTATTAAACAAGTACTATAAATAATAAGCTAATGGCATTGAAAAGAATGTTGATCCTACTTATGAAATTTGAGACTAGTTACATATAATAACTACCTTGTATACAGAACCAAAACCACCTTTTCCAAGCATATTAGTGTCTGAGAAATTGTTTGTTGCCTCAACTATGTCCTTTTGATCAAAGAGAGTTACATCGGAATTGTTTTCTCCATCAAACAAATATTCTTTGTGCAACCTTTTTGCTGTGTTAAACAAAAAATGTAAGAAAAATGTAAGAGAAGAGTTGTAATGCAGCCAATTATCACTTTAGATTGAAATAAGACAAACCTTCAATTTTTTTTTTTTAGGTGAAATTGAAAGGGGAAATTGTTGGGGAATCCCCATTAAATATTATATCGGTGAGAATGATTTAAATCAGAGTATCAGTACTCTGTGTACAAAAATTGCAGAGTCTTACCAATACTCTAACACTGAGTGTATAAAATAATTGTCATGTATTTTTAATGGTGCACTTTTTCCCATTTTGACGAGAAAAGATAAAGCTTACCTTGTTTATTGTACTTTACAAACCAATACACTAAAGAAATCACCAGGAATGTTATTAGGCAAATAGAAATGACTACGAGTGCCACCATTCCCTCCTTGCCCAGAGAACCATAATGCTTCTTCCTTCCATATTTACCTGCATGCAAGAACACACCAAAGCGGAATTTATGTTCAGATAAATTTTTCATAGACGTAATTGTAATGATATAAAATTAATTAGGCTTTACAGTTAATTATAGATGACCAAAATAAATTTTATAAAATAAACAAAATATTATTCCCTACATCATATGTCAACTACTAAAGAACTTGGCTAAAATTAGTTGAATATAAAAAAAAATTAAAATTTCCTAATTAACGATAGAGACGCGAGGATTTTTACAAATAATAAAAATATTTTATTACATTTTGTAAATAGTATTTTATTAAATATCAATAGGTAAGATTTTATAAATAAACTAGAACAGTTAGTTTAACAAACAAATTTATACGTCGTTTAATTTAAAAAAATTATCGAAAAGAGTATATGGATGACCTGAACCCCTTTTTTGCCAACAACTTGACCCCCTCTTTTCATTAGGCACAAGTATTTTAATCGAGGTATTATTGGGCATTTTAAAAACATATTAATAAATTATTTTCATTACCCTCATGGTCTTACTCTCACTCCTCATATATAATATTTTGCACCAGAACGATTATATCTGTATTTAATCCTAATATATATTCGTTATCAAAATAATACTTGATACTTTTTTCAAAAAAAAAAAAAAAAGTAAGACTTGATAATATAATAGGAAATGTTCTTTTTAAAAATAATTTCATTTTTTATTTTGAGATGGATATTAAAAATTAAGAATTTTAATATAACAACTTATATATATAATTTGTTTAATTAAAAACAAATAATATGATCACAATAAATTATACATGTTATATCAATATACATTGAAACGTTTTTGGGTAGTATTAAAATAGTATATTTAATATGATAAATGTTTTATTTCTTCTGGTTTTTTATTGTTTTGTATTTGTATTCTCTATTTTACGAAAGTTTTTATTTTTGTAATTATATTATTATACTAAATTTTAATTTGAGTTATTAAACTTAACAAAAAATTATTCAAGTAACATGGAACAAAATGGAATTTAAGAATTGGGTCAAATTACCTCCATGCCCCTAATTTATGAAGAAAAATTGAAGTGTGCAAGTTTTTTAGCAACACTTTTCTAGTTTATCAAAATTTATATATCCCTATTACCAAAAAAAATAAACCTATCTAACCCGATTGAGGAGGTTTGCTAACTCTTATTGGGGGGGGGGGGGGGAAGGTTTTGATAAATTAGAATTGAGACTAAGAGAAATTAAGCAATAGGATATTTATTTCATATTTCAATTTTACCGACTTGATTTGAGATTTCATTAGTTTAGGAATTTGTATACTGGATTTTCCCGACTATTTAATAAATTTTAATATTCATTCCATATTTTATAATGATAATCTTATATCTAAATTAAACTATAAAAGTAAAAAAATAAAAAAAAACAAATAGTGATGTTTGATTTTCTTTTACCCTTGATAGCAAAACCGTAAAACAAGCACAGCAAAGAATGTACCCAATTCATGTGCATCCACACGCACGTACAAGTCTTGCCCCACATTGTCAAATGTTCTGATGTCTTCCATATCAGCATGCCACGTCAAGCACCCACTTTGTTTGACCTCGTCTACATTCGTATAAGCTACACATAGTGCTGGGAAAACGGGCCGGCCCGGCCCTGCAGGGCCGGCCCGTGACGCCGAGTTCAAATTCGTACGTTTTTCGGGCGGCCCGGCCCGTTTAAGAAAAGCCCGCGGGCCGGCCCGCGGGCTTTTGGCCCGTTTATGTTTTTCCTTTTTTTTTTTTTTGCCATTCTTTTTTTATTTCTTATTCTCATAAAGACTAAAATACCTAATTTAAAACATAAATATCATCAACACTAATTTAAAACATAAATATTATCTAAGTTTAATAGAATATAAACACTAAAACTTAAGTTCAAACCATAATTAATGTTCATAACCAATTAAATAAGTTCACAGCCACAATCAAACAAGCCTATAAGCTTCAAATATCAGTAATAATATAACACCTGATTTGGATTTTAGCGTATACATGCAAAAAAAGAAAAAAGAAAATCAAAGAAGAGAAGCTTCAAATGAGGTCTGAGTCAGTGTGAGAACATTTCTGATATGAGGGTTAGGTTAGGTTAACTTTACCCTCTGATCAATGCTTGCTACCCATTGCCTTATGCACATTTATTAAAAAAAGAAAAAGAAAAAAGTTAAACGGGCCTAAAAGGGCCGGCCCTACAGGGCTACAGGGCCGGCCCTACAGGGCTTGCGGCCCTACAGGGCCGGCCCTTTTAGGCCCGCTTCCATTTTTAGCCTCTAAATCATAGGCCCGGCCCTTGACGGGCTCGGGCCTAAACGGGCCGGCCCGACGGGCTCGGCCCGAATTCCCGGCTCTAGCTACACATGAACAATCCCTCAGGCACTTCTCCTCACACCCTTTCAAGCTCAGACTCTCGCTCTTATCCACACGTGCCTTGGATGTATCTGGCACCTTCACACGTATCACTTTCACAAACCCCTCCCCGCTTTGACACGTGGACACATTCTTCTTCCTCACACACCCGCTTGAACCATTTCTCATATTCCACTCCTGCAAGTTCATGGGTTCGAATCCCGGCAAGCACACGCACTCAAACTTGTCCCCATTATATGGGTCACACTTACTATTTGATCCGCACCAGCGATAATGGTCACAGTTCTCTGTTGGACCATACCATACTTGGAGCCATCTTTTCTCCTTAGCTTGCCAAATAGTTCTTGTCTCATGACCAGTGTTGTCTAGCACCATTCTTAAGAAAACTGAAGGATCTACAACTCGAGTCACTGAGCTAACTTCATTTGCATCGTCAACAAAGGTGACTTTGAAGATGAAGTTGGGTGTCATTTGAGGTATACCGCTCCATCTTTGACCCGTCCAAGACCCGCCTCGCCAAAATGGAGCTCCATTTTTATAAATAAACATTTGAGGATAACCTGTTGGGTCGATTATGTGCGTCACGTTCCCCAATCCTGGGTTGTCTGGGGATTTCCATGATGTAAGGGACCAATTAAAACCGTTTTTTCGGTCCACCCCAATTTTCATGAATGGAACTACTGTGTCACCAGGATAGTCAAAACTCTGCCACATAACCTTTGGTTTACCTTCGTTTCTGATTAAAACCAAGTTTCCAGTTTCTTGAAGCGTAGCAAAGGTGTGAGTAGAAGATGTGATTGAAAGGTTGGAAGACCAAATGGGGTTGTTTCTGTTCAAATTGGTATCGTTGTGAATGAGAATGATGTTTCCAAGGGCATTAATGGACAAAACTCCAGAAGTATCATTAAGAGGATTCTCTCTATTAGCAACCCACACAACAGTTGGTTTGGAGGATCTATTATACCATATTCCCACGTAGCGCTTTCTTGAATTGTTGCTGGGGGTGAAGAAACCGAGGGCAAAGGTGCCTCCATCTGAGAGCAAAACATCGCCGTCTTTGAGGGGTTGGTTTGGGGTTATGCTAGTAAGGGGGTGACAATAAGAATGAAGCACCAAGAGAAGGAAAAATGGAAAAATATTAATCAGAATTAGGTCTTGCGCAGAATAGAGTTTCATATTGGTAAAGGAGCAAGGGATAGAGCTGGGGTTTAATTTCTTATGTCGGTTATATATAGCAGAATTACAAGGAGACAGATATTTGTACTACCTCTTAACTTGACAGATATTGGTTAGTTGAGTGTTGCAAAGTGTACTGACTTCCATTAAAATAATGGGAGAATTACACTTAGGTCCTAAAAAAGAAAATAAATGAAGAAATGATCCTTAGAGATTGTAAAATGAAAAAATGATCTCATTAACAACTCCAGGAGTCTATATTGACAACTAGTTAACAACTACAGGAACATGTATTAACAACTCCATGGGACCATTTTTTCATTTTGCAATCTCCGTGGACCATTTTTTTGTTTCTCTTCTTTCTTGAGATCTGAGTGTAATTTCCCCTAAAATCTTCCATTTGTTTGTGGAGCGTTGTTGTGTCCATGAACATTAGTTTGTGGGTCCAGATGGTTGAGGTCTTAGGAAGGACACGTTAAGACAGCCCAGATTATTGAAAATTATATAATATTTCTGTTTAAAAAAATATAATTACTTTATCTGCGAGTAGTTGGGCATCTGGTTTTTTTTCCTAAATAAATTAAAATGATACGACACGCTTAGGAATACCAAATTAGACCTAGTTTATGTGTATTTTGACAAGTCAAGACTAGAAAAATTAAAAAAAATCTAATTTCGAACTATTTAGGATTTGTTTGGTTTGAGAGGAGGGGAGGGAAAGTGGGCAGAAGGAAACTTTTTTTTAACTTGAATTTTAAAAAAAAAGAGAAAATTGGGGTATAAAGTTTTTAATGAAGTTTTCTTACTCTTTTATCTTACATATTCTCATTAAAATTTTGTAACTCCACTTCTCCAATTTTCTTAAATCTAACTCATAAAAATTTCCCCTCCGCTCCAAATCCCTCGTACCAAACAGATCCTTAAGGTCATGGCTCCGCCAATTCCTTCGTCGTCTGTCCCGCACCGACAATACTGTAGAGAAAATGATGGATTGGTGGTTCATGTTCATGTGATGAAATGTGATAGAAGCGCATATCCGAAAATTTATTAGGTGTGGAACTATTTATTGAGGTCTGAATTAAATTTCAGAAAAGATATCTTTTATCTGTTTCAGAAAATATCTAGGCATAGGTGAACATATTCAGAGTATACAGCACACACACGCGCACACACACGTTCTCTCCTTTATATGTTCCATACTCCCTCCGTTCCATATTATAAGAAACAACTGCAACACTTGCTCCATTCCATATTATAAGAAATATTTAGAGAATGTTTTATTTTTTACTTCTTACTTTCTTATTTTGCCCTTATTTTAATTACCCCTATTTAATGTCAATATAATAAATTTTCACAACCTCCAAAGACCTATTACTTTTACTATATTTATTTTCTTATTCTCTCTCCTCTACAATCCTTCTTATTATAATAATTTTCTTATTCTCTCTCTTATTCCCTATCTACTCCTCATAAATAAGGGTATTTTATTCAAAATGGGTTATAATTTTGACACACTTATTGTTCTTAACTGTCACTTCGAATCACGGGATTCGGTCAAATATTTATTTTTTGGGCTTAACCAGGCTGGGCTCATAAGCCCTTTATATTAATGCGTAAATCAAAATATTAACTCACCTAAACCATTTTGGGACATAAAAATTAAAAAAGATAAATTTATCCACACCATTCTCAATAACACTCTACCCTCATATATAGAAACGAGAATGCACAATTCTACAGGAGATTGGCGCTTATGAGCTTAGGCTCTAAATTAAATAATAAAATTCTTAAAAAACAAAATATGAATTATGTTAATGCTCAAATTTCAAATCCAAAATTAAATAATAAAATAAAACGGTCTTATGAACCAACCTGAGTCCAACTTATTTTTTGGGCTTACTCAGGCTGGGCCCATAAGCCCTTTATATTGATGCACACATTTGTAAATCAAAATAATAACTCACCTAAATTTTTTTGTGACATAAAAAACACAAAAGGTAAATTCATCAATAACACTCTCTCCAGACTCTCCTCATATATTAACTCAACTAAACTTTTTTGTGGACCACACCCTTTTCAATAACACTCTCTCCTCATATATAGCCTTAGCTTTTTTGACCAAAATATATATATATATATATATATATATATATAGCCTTAGCTTCATGTTTTCCGTTACTGCTAACGGCATGATGCAAAGGCACCACATTTCTTAAATGATCACAAGCCACATGTCCTTCCGAGAGTTGCTCTCTAAATCGTTATTCACCACATATGATAATGCCAATAAATCAAAAAATACTCTACAAAATCATGAGTCAAGCTTTTCAAAACTACGTGTCAATAGTTTGCTATTTACAACGAATGTTCATTGTGAATTAATGGTCCCAAAAGTTAAAAAAGATACAAGAACTTTCCTATAAGAAACTTAAGCTCGATACATGACTATCACCAAACTTATACCTCACCTTGCTTCAAGACCTAGCAGATCTTAGATTATAATTTTTAACTCTGAAGCCTATGGCTATTATTCCTTCCCAAGATCTTCTTTCATGTTGGTTTCCTTTAGTATAAAAGAACACCACCAGCAAAATAAATTTATGGAGACAAAGTGTTGCAATTAATGTCAATAGTTGTTTTACCCCTTCCTTCTTGATTGTGTTGGTTACTTGGTTTTCAGTGACAACTAAAAGTTTAGTGTAATTTTGGCAGTTAAAAAACATGGATCTCAATCAGAATGCTAATGAAGTACAAAGGCTAGAATCACCTGACAAATCTTCTAACAACAATAGTTACCTTTATGGAATATGAGTAAATTGCAAATCACAGCTCTATCTATGTATGCTTACGGAAATCAAGCAATTAATATTTATTGCAATCTGTAAAATCATGGCGGAATGGTAGTGAACAAGCTGATATTATAGAAAGGGTCAAATGTAGCAAGAAACATCTGGTATTTACTCATTTACATTTATGCCAATGGAGTACAAAGCCTAAAATCACCTCACAAATCTTCTAACAACAATCGTCACATTTATGGAATATGAGTAAATTGCAAATCACAGCTCTATCTATGTATGCTTACGGAAATCAAGCAATTAATATTTGTTGCAATCTGTACATGGGCAAATGGTAGAGGTGCACAAACTGATATTATAGAACGGTCAAATGTGATAAGAAACATCTGGTATTTGATATCTGCATTCAACATTCAACACAACAAAGCAAATTTGAATCCTAAACATTACCCTTCAGGATCAAGGTTCTTCAGAGTGGATGTTGCTAACTGATACAAGGTTTTCCACATAACTGAAAAGGTTATCAAAAGCATGTATGGAGATAGCAAACATTTTACGCTCATTAGTAATGATATTGATCCAATATAGACCAGCTTCTCCAAAACTCAAGATAATCTCATTCCTCAAAATGGTCCCAGGAAAAACTAACTGGCATGGGCAAGGATTACTGGTATATATTTTAGTCCAACTCCATCTCTCCATGGAAGAACCTATTCCCTCCTCTAGCACCCACAAATCAATCTGAGAATATGAATAGTTTGGAAAGTCACCAATCCTAGATAGAGAAAGTATACAGAGCTTCTCCTCATAGACAGTAAACACAGAACTTGAATCCCTTTAATATAATAAATCTGTATAACAAGGAACCAAGCCAAGCCGTGTTTTTTTTGGCTTCTCACTCATTTTACTGTTCATATGAACAGTATCAGCTTGCATTTGGCTCCGTGACATCTGGCTTGCATTTGAAATTCGAAATTCCCTCCTATATTTCCCAAACTCGCTCTCTCTTTCTTTTTAGTGTAAAAGCTGAAATCCATTTAAATCACACGACGCCATCCTTCTCTTCCACACGAAGCTCAATTCCATATGACTTGCAATCCTTCTCTTTCACTCTGTTTCTTTCTCCTTCTTTGACTCAAATCCATTTAAATCTCCTTCAATGCTTAACTTGCATGCGAGTTCATCTACATCTTCCTGATCCCCATGCTCTTAGAAACTGATTCTGATTTCATCATCATCTCCGAGCATTGTGCTTTTTTCTCTGCTTCTTCCATGGTTGAGTAGCTTTTAGTAACGCCTAAGCTCAAGAAAGAGGTCGTTTTTCTGTTCTGAGACGCAAGATTCGTCGCTGACGTAGATATACGAGCATGGTGGAGTCGACTACTTTAATATATAGAGGCGTTAGATGTACCTATAAATCTCTGATTCAGATTATGGTCTCATTTTTATTAGTGTTTTAGTTAAAGATTCTATTTTCTTTTAGGGATTTAGACACCGACGGGATGATATACTATTATCCAAAAAATGCATACAAAATAAGATGCCATTCATCTGAAAAGAATTCACGAGATCGGCGAAGAACTGGAGAAATAAAGGTAGAGAACAACCATACACGATTGCTCTGACCATTCCTATAGCCATCAGAATGTAATCCAACCTATCGGCAAATCTGAAAAGCTCGCCAAATCCAACCGCCGAAATATTCTCAGGCTTCTCTCCACTACTGCTACTACTTCCACCGCCGGCACTTCCATTAGCGAGATTTCCAACTTCCTTTCGCTCTCCCTCTTGAGCAGCTTCTTCCAGTGGCTTCACCTCTCTGTTTTCCTTTGTTTGTGTTGCTGGCTCTGTGTGAGGTTCAGAGATAGGAGCAGAAGAGACGAGCTCAAGGCCTTGCATTTCCGACCATCTCTACTGCTCAATCGTCTTCATCTCGACAGAATCTTGTGACATTTGCAAAATTCCAAAGCTTTTTATGAAGGGCTCCTCACACATCCCCACCCCTCTCTATTATCTTACTCTCTCTAGCTACCTATCTTTTAAGCTCATGTTTCTGTTTTCAACTTTTCAGCTCTCAATTTTTTAGTATTTGTTTTATATCTGTTTCGTAGTGTTCCCTTCCCTCCTCTATTGATTTTCTATCTCATCGCTCATTCTTCTAGTAGTTTAGGACAGACTATGTTGAATAAGATGGGAAGCTGTAAGGATTAGAGGCAGATGGTTAATGTTTCAGTTCGCTTCATTCTGTAAAAAACACAGAAAGCGACAGATAGTGAGAACCTAGACAGAGAAATTTCAAAGGGATGGGAAGGGAAGAGGGAGACTTGGAGAGAGAAGGTGCATGTTGGATTTCAATTGCTATGTACCACGGGGATTTGTCGAGCATGGCAGAGAGCTGGCCTGCAAAATGGGGCATCATTAAAAAAGATTTGGGATCAAGTTTTGATTCTTGACTTGGCTTACATATCACCCTTTCCGTGTCAAGTTTTGATTTTTGACTTGTCGAGCATGATAGAGAGCTGGCTTACATATCACTCTTTCCAATGAAGATAAGGATCTCATGGCAATCTTTTTTTCTTGCACGGATGTCATGATATGTAGTGTTTTTCCATGGTTGCAAATGTATAACTGTTAGTTTTTAAATTTATCTCTTGTGTAAATTATCACTTCTCCATTCATTTTTTTTTTTCAAATTGTAATCCTAAATCCAATGGGTCTGCGTTTTATTTGGGATGTAAAAGTTGATTGGATCTGTTAATGCTTTTTTGTCTTTCAAGAAATAATGAATCAGAATAGAGCAATCAAAAATAACCATGACTGATACAAAATACACGTGTACTTGTAATCAATCTCATGTGGTTATGCAACTTTATTCAATTTTTTATTGGATCCACTGTGCGGCCATTTTGGCCACGTGGGTTTTTGCTTTATTATCATTATTTGATGTGCTTGTGTGAGTTGAGACTATATGTGTGTTTGGTTGGGCTTATATTTGGACAATAAGTCCTTATTACGCAAGCCGAGATAAAACTCCTCTCACATACGTACCTCGTATACCATGAATCATGATTTATAAGCACTTATTGCCTAAAAATAAGCTATTCCAAACGAGCACTATGTCGTCTTGGGACATAGTCTGTTGCCTATTGTTGACATTGGTAATGAAAATGTTGGAGAGGTTTTAATAGCTAATGGGATTATTCTTTGTTTCTATAGTTTGTGGTATGGTGGTTTTTGAAGGATATCAATGAGGGAGGTTCAATTTCATTAATATGAAATGTGTTGTAGTATTTATGATTAGAGATAAATGGTTAGCATTATGTTGGATCATAATGTGTCACATTTTAATGAAAACACATTTTGTAATGTACCCAATTTCATTTTTAGCATTTTCATAACATTTTAGTTAATATTAATTTTTGCATGCGTTGCACGCAGTATAAGTCATTGGAACTAATTTATGTGTTGTTGAATATATTGAGAATAGTAATTACACTTGAGCTAATTCATCCCGCGCATCGCGCGGGGAGTTAGTGCTTGTTTTGAGATAGAGCAGGATATGAAATCAACGTAAACACTTCCATGGCTAAGTCAAATGAAACTATCAATTCAAACAACTCATCCGCTTCCTTTATAGCACCCCAAAAAATAGATCCATTAGCATTGAAACTATCAGTGCAAATAGTTATATCCTCTAAGCATGCAAATTCTATTTCTTTCCATGAACCTGTGCTTAAAGAATATACTTCAACCCCAATAATCACTCCATTGTCGTCATTATATGTCAGCACTATCTTATAATCACTAACAATTGCACTGAACCCAAATCCACCGCAATGCCATAGAGGAATTTTAGATGTTCTGGTTCTAGGGATCTGTCTGACCTCTCCAGTAGCAGGATTCCACAATGCAAGGGAATTACGGCAAAAAGAGGAAGAATCGATCACAACACAGAGCAAACCATTACCAGAACCGATGATGTTATAGTATGACGCGGAATCGATCATAGGTGGGTTATGAACTTCAAAGACATGCATCTCGCAATCGATCAAACGTAACTGCAGAAGCTCTTGTGTACGAATCCGTTTCAAAATAAGACAAGGGCTTTGAACAGAGGAGTGGTGGAGGTGGTCAGCGATGAAAGATGGGGCTCTGAAGAGATTTTTCAAAAATTTGCACACACACTGAAACCGAATTAGGGATTTCACAAGAAGTCGTTTGAAAATGTTTCTCACAATATCCTCGGGAAGAAATGGCACGTCGCCGTGGTTTGCCATCTTTCTCACAGTGCTAGAGAGAAAAGAATAGATCTCTCAGAGGAAAGTTTAAGAAATTAAAGGCTGAGAATCAAAACAATGTACCTGAGATCTTCTTGGTCGACAGAGAAGAAGGACTCACAGAGGAACGCCGTCGCATTCAGTTGGGACCATTCTTGTTTCTTGAATCTTGATCATATAAGAAAATGGGAAGACGGTAGTCGCGACTCGCAACCCAAGTTGTTAGTTCCGTTCATTGTTGTTGTTATTATTATTACCGGACGTCTATTGCCGTATTATTATGGGAAAATTCCAGAAATGCTTTTAAAATAGGAAAATTCCAATTCATTACTTCGAATTCAAAAATCCCAGATCAGTAGCGTGTTATTACGGATGAACAGGGGGCGTTAAAACACAATTTTACCCTTCAGCTCCCATTCTCGCCACTTCAGAATAACAACACGATGCTCTTAATTAACAACTCCGGATTTTTGATTAACAACTCCGCTTTATTTTTTCACATATTCGCATCTTAAATATATAGTGTTGTTAATGTAAAATATAAATTTGTTAATAAAGAAAGAGGTATTGTTATTAACCCGGAAACTTAAATTACAAAGTTGTGAAACAAGAAATGGGAGTTATTAATTTAGAATATAGTGTTGTTAATAACAAGACCAGTGCTATTATTGTGCAAGTAAAAATATAAACTGAAGTTGTTAATCAAGAATCCGGAGTTGTTAATTAAGAGCCTCGTATTGTTATTCTAAAGTGGCGAGAATGAGGGCTGAAGGGCAAATCGTTTTTTGGCGCCCCTGCACTGTTTTTCCGTACTGACACGGTACTAATCCGGGATTTTGGAATTTGGAGTACTGAATCAGAATTTTCCTATTTCGAAGGTATTTTTTTGGGATTTTCCCTATTATTATTGTTATTATAATTATATGCCTCCTTATGTGCCTTTTTCTTAGCACGCTTGTGTCCTAATTTACTTTTATTGAAAACATACATTCAACAATGAATCATCTTTTCCACGTGCCAAAATAAAACAAGAATAAAGCTGATTTTTTTTTTTTTGCAAAATCGGAAAAAGTCAATAAATACTTAAATATGGAAAAGTTGTTAACCTATGGTTTGAAATAAATAGTCAAAAAATGGTCTAGCAAAAAAAACCTATGTTTTAAAATTTGAATGACCAAAATAAAAAAGGGGTAAATTTGAGAGGTCAAATATTATATTAATCCAATAGTTAAATATTGAAAATTTAGATTTTAAAGATTTCTTATATGATTTAATACATATTCAATAGTGGAGACATACCAATCCATCTGATTACTCTTTCATCTCTATCAACTTTATTCAACATGTCATATAACTCTTTTTGCGGTGATATTCCTAATGAGGCTGGAAACTTAAAAAATATTGTAAATTAGATGTCTCTCTTAATCAATTATATGGAAAAATTACTCAAACAATTGGAAATTGCTAAAGCTTGGAGTGTCACTTTTTGCAAGGGAATTTCTTTAAGGTATCATCACCTTGTCTTTGGCTTCATTGAAAGGTCTAAAATATCTAGACTTGTCATAAAATAACTTGTCTAGATTATTTTCAAAAGGTTTGAAAGATATTGCTTTTTTGGAATACATAAATGTTTCCTTCAATATGCTTAATGGGGAGGTGCCAAGTAAAGATGTGTTTGGCAAGCTTTATGGAGGCAGATCAAAGCTAGACCTCCTACCATGCCCAATCAAATTCATTGGACAAAAAAGAAAACATCAAAACTTCAAGTTGATTGAGCATGTTTGTTTTGGTATTGAGATTGCTTATAAGCTGTTTTTTAAATAAATTGAGACAAAATTGTTCTCATATACTTATTTCGTATATTATAAATTACGATTGAAAAGCTGCTTTTAAGTATTCTAATCGCTATTCCAAACGAAGACTTACCAATATGTTGTCGTGTTGCTTTTCTTTTTCTAGCATCTATTGTAGCTATTTATCATGGAACGAAAAGAAATAATAAATCTTCTTCAACTTCACCAACAATTGCCATGATTTCCAAAGTATTGTATCAAATTTTGCATATAATACTATATATGGATTCTCTGTCACCAATTTGATAGAATCTGGGAGTTTTGGCTTTATATATTGGGAAAGTTTTGAGACTCAAGAAGTTGTTGCGACAAAAGGTCATCAACCTTCAAATGAGAGAAACTCACAAGAGTTTTGTTGCTAAATGTAATGCACTTAGAAATACAAAGCATCAAAATCTATTAAAAATTATAGCCTATTGCTCTAGCATAGATTACAAGGGCAATAAATTTAAGGATCTAATTTGAGTATATGGTGAATGGAAACTTAGAAAAATGGTTGCATTCTAAATTAGAGAATCCAAATCATCCAAGAATTTTGCTCTTTGATCAAATAATAAATATTCTTATTGATATTGTGTCAGCATTAAACTATCTTCATTATGAATATGAGCAACCTTTAATTCATTGTGATTTAAAGTAAAGCAATGTCCTTTTTAATTCTTGATGGCAACATGGTTGCCTATTTGAGTGATTTTGGATTGGCAAGACTACTCTCATTTGTTAAAGTCATCTCTAATGAACAAAGCAGCAGAATAAGAATAAAGGGCATTGACACTATTGGCTATGTTCCTCAAGTTATATTTAATATTTTTTACTAAGGTCATTCAAATTCATTGTTTTTTAACTCACTTTTTTTTTCATTATTCCAATAATCATTTATATAATTAAGAGGATTAATATGATAACAATATTTCAGTATGGGTTATGAGGTATCAATACAAGATAACATATATATCTTTGGCATTCTTATCTTGGAAATATAAACTAAAAGAAGACCCACTTAAAGTATGTTTAATGATGGTCATGATCTTCAAACACGTATCAATATTTCATTTCCAAACAAACTTTTGGAAGATGTGAGCCCAACAATTCTTCCACAAGAATTAGATCATAGTCGGAGCTTCCAGAGACTTGATGGAAAACATTATGCAAATCCACCCTAATGTTGAGAAATGCTTGTGTACTTTGTTTAAGATTGGGCTGACATGTTCAATGGAACCACCTCGATAAAGAATGAGTACAATTGGTGTCATCAGTGAGCTAAATTCTTTTTGTTTTTCCCTTTACAGTGAGTACAACATTGTCTAAATACAATGCTCTTAATTCGATTTGATTTACTTAGTATTTTTTTTATATTTAATATTGCTTCTTCTCATTTTTAGATTTATTGTTGCAGGTAACGGAATCGTGTCTGGTTAATTTTCTTCAAATAATGGAACATGATAGGGATGAGCCCAGCGTTGTCAGCTTTGCCATGTTTATTTTGTGTTCATATATGATATTTGTATATATTTCGTACTATCTCCAATTTTAAATATATGACTCATTTAACTTGTTTTGAAAAAATTAATGAAGACAAATAAATTACTTTAATATGTTTATTTTTATCATTTTTTTTTGCAAACTAATTTTTCTATATATAATCTACTGATACGCAATGTATACCATGATTAATTAAGTACCTTAGTTATAGTTAGCTTTCTTAATTTCTAAAAAAATCTAACTAAATTTTATATTTAAAACTTGAGAGAGTATTATTTAGTCTCTGTGTTTATGATCTTTGTAATTTGTGATCGAGACCTGAGAGCAGAGCTTCCTTTCTATTTTTAATCATATGTTCAAACATAATTAAAAATCAAGTTTACATTCACACGTGTAAAGGTTTTAAAATTAAATTATAATAACACAAAGCCATACAAATTAACGTTATATATATCTGACAAGTGGCACCCGATTAAATTTAGTATATTCATTTATGATATTTGAATTCCTGACGAAAAATGTAATAAAGTATACTTCAAAAGTGGATGTTGCTAAGTGATACAAGGTTTTCCACATAACTGAAAAGTGTATAAAAACCATGTATGGAGATAGCAAACATCTTACACTCATTAGTAATGATGTTGATCCAATATAGACCAGATTTTCCAAAACTCAAGATAATCTCATTCCTCGAAATGGTCCCAGGAAAGTGTAACTCGGATGGGCAAGGATTACTGGTATATTTTTTAGTCCAACTCCATCTCTCTGCGGAAGAACCTATTCCCTCCTCTAGCACCCACAAATCAATCTGAGAACATGAATAGTTTGGAAAGTCACCAATCTTTGATAGAGAAAGTATACAGAGCTTCTCTTCATACACAGTAAACTCAGAAGTTGAATTTTCAGATAGATCAGGATATGGAATCAAAGTAAACACTTCCATGGCTAAGTCAAATGAAACTATCAATTCAAACTCCTCTTCCGGCTCTTCCGCTCGCTTTATAGCACCCCAAAAGATAGATCCATTACCATTGAAACTACGAGTGCAAATAGTTATATCCTTTAAGCATGCAAATTCTATTTCCTTCCATGAACCTGTGCTTAAAGAAAATACTTCAACCCCAATAATCAATTCATTTCCCGAATTATACGTTTGCACTATCTTATAATCACTAACAATTGCACTGAACCCAAATCCATTGCAATCCCATTCAGGAATTTTAGAGGTTCTGGTTCTAGGGATCTGTCTGACCTCTCCAGTAGCAGGATTCCACATTGCAAGGGAATTACGGCAAAAGGGGGAAGAATCGATCACAACACAGAGCAAACCATTACTGGAACCGATGATCGAATAGAATGACGAGGAATCGATCAAAGGTGGGTTGTGAACTTCAAGGACATGCATCTCACCATCGATCAAACGTAACTGCAGAAGCTCTTGTGTACGAAGCCGTTTCAAAAGAAGACAAGGGTTTTGAACAGAGGAGTGGTGGAAGTGGTCAGCGATGAAAGATGGGGTTCTGAAGATATTTCTCCAAAATTTGCACACACACTGAAATCGAATTAGGGATTTCGCAAGGAGTCGTTTGAAAATGTTACTCACAATTTCTTCGGGAAGAAATGGCGCGTGGCCGTGCTTTGGCATCTTTCTCATAGTGCTAGAGAGAAAAGAATAGATCTCTCAGAGGAAAGCGTAAGAAATTAAAGGATGAGAATCAAAACATTGTACCTGAGATTTTCTTGGTCGACTGAGAAGAAGGACTCTCACAGAGCAACGCCGTCGCATTCAGGTGGGACCGTTCTTGTTTCTTGATTGCAGAAGAAAATAGGAAGACAATAGTCGCGACTCACAGCCGAAGTTGTTATTATTATATTATTTGCCCGGACGTTTATTACAGTATTATTATTGGTATTATAATTATATAATATATACCTCCATATGTCCCTTTTTTCGGCCAGCGCATACGTCCTAATTTCCTTTTATTGAAAGCATATCTTCAAGAATGAATAAGCTTTTCCTGCCAAAAAACAGGGTGAATAAGCTTTCTCACGGGCAAAAAGAAAAAAAAAAGGGAATAAATCAGATTTTTTTGGAGCCATACCAGTCTTATCTTATTGCTCTTTCATCTCTATCAATTTTATTCAACTTGTCACATAACTCTTTTGGTGGTGATATCCTTAATGAGATTGCAAGCTTAAAAAATATTGAAAAATTGGATGTGTCTCATAATCAATTATCTGGAAAAATTATTCTAACCTTTGGAGATTGCCTTTGGCATTTATCTTTTTGCAAGGGAATTTGTTTCAAATACCATCCTCTAATCTTTGACTTCATTGAAAGGCACAGTTTAAAATGTCTGGACTTGCCACAAAATAGTTTGTCAGGATTAATTTTAAAAGGCTTGAAAGATATTGCTTTTTTAGAATACCTAAATGTTTCCTTCAATATGATTGATAGGGAGGTTCCAAGCAAAGGTGTCTTTGGCAATTCATATACAATATCACTTAAGGAGAATAACAAGATTTATGGAGGCATATCAAAGACCTCCCACCATGCCCCATCAAATTCACTGGACAAAAATGAAAACATCAAAACTTCAAGTTGATTATATCAATATATTGGGGGATTGTTTCTTTCTTTTTCTTTTTTTTTTTGGCTTCTAAGCATCTGTTGTTGCTATTTATCATGGAAGGAAAATAAGCAAGAAATCTTCTTCAAGTTCACCAACAAGTCACATGATTTTCAGAGCACCGTATCAAATTTTGTGCAGTGCTACAAACAAATTCTATATCACCAACATGATAAGATCTGGGAGTTTTGGCTCTGTATGCAGGGGAAGTTTGATTGGAGAACATATAGTGGGAGCATCAGGAGACTTATTGAAGAACATTATACAAATCCGTTCTAATTTTGAGAAATGCTTGTGTTCTTTGTTTAAGATTGGGCTGACATGTTCAATGGAATCACTTCATGAATGAATGAGTGCCGTTGATGTCATCAGGGAGCTAAATCCTATCAAAAGTTTTTCCCTTTATGCTATGTACAGCATTGTCTAAATACAATGCTCTTAGTTCGATTTGAGTTACTTATTAGTATATTTTTTTTTCTTATATTTAATATTTCTTCTTCTCATTTTTAGATTTATTGTTGCAGGTAACGGAATTGTGTCTGGTTAATTTTCTTCAAATAATGTAACATGAGAGGGATGAGCCCATCAGCTTTGCCATGTTTATTTTGTGGTCATATGTGACGTGTACATATTTTGTATTATTTAATCTTCATGTTTATATCCTTTGTAATTTGTGATTAAGCCTTGAGAGCAGAGCTTTCTTTTTTGTTCTTAATCATATGTTCAAACATGATTAAAATCAAGGTTACATTTATACGTGTAAAGGTTTAACAATAAAATAACACAAAGCCATACAAATTAACATAACGTTGTATATATCTGAAAAGTGGCACACGATTAAATTTAGTAAATTCAATTATGATATTTGAATTCATGAAAAATGTAATAAGGGAGAATCCCTGAAAAAGAATTTGGAAATTAGTAAATGATATATGAGTTTTTTTTTTTTATTAAAAGTTGATTACAAAATGTCAATACGTGATAAAAAATTCTCAACTTTTTTCTTGAGAAATGACTGATCTGTCATTTCCCAATTTTTAGATTCCTTTTCAGGGATTCTCCCATGTAAATTGTAATAAAGGATACTTCAAAAGTCATATTTAATGAACCACGTTTCAACACAATGCTGTTTATGGTACGTAAAAGGAAAACGGACATGGGATACATAAATAATAAACTTGCAATGCTTGGCCAAACGGTGTACAGATGTATCATAAATTGTAACCTTATTCTTGGCACTATCTGACAAGCTGACAAGCTGAAACTTACTGATGTAACAAGCTATAGTTTCCTCTTAATTTATATAACTCGCACTATCTTGTTGCTTCATTATTCTCTTCTGCCTGTCTTATTCTTTCCAGTGGATGTCAATCAAAACCTGTAGCTTTGAAGCATGTATATTCATGGTCGGAAAAAAAGAAAGAAAGAAGAAGAAGCATGTATAATGCTTGCGTGACATTCGCAAAAGCATAATGAGCACGAGAAAAAGGAGTGTCATTCTGAATCTTGAGGTAACTTCCAGGTTTTTTTTTTTTTTTTTGGCCATAAACTTCCAGGTTTCACTTTATTATAATCCAATATACTCAGTTTTATTTCAATTCCTTCATTTTGATTTGCGCCATTGCATTTTTGGTGCTTTCATCGAGCTCTTCTTTTGCAACAATGATGGAGAATACACGTTTGAAGGTTATGCAGGCCGAAATTAGGAAAAACTCTAAGTTCATCGAGTATGCCAAAGGCCGATTCGAGCAGCTTGATGAGATAGGGGCATCCTTCTGTCCTTGGTTAAATCGGTCAATTCTCTACATGTTCGATTCGAGCAACAAGCTTCCGGTTCCAGTGGCGGTTCACCGTCGTCGGCCATTCTGGTGGTTCATCAGCCTGTTTCTTATGGTTTTACGTCGAATAAGCCAATGAAACCTGATTTTCCCCATTTTGATGGTAGCGATTCTCTTAACTAGATTTTTCAGGCCGAGCAATATTTTGCCTATTATAACATTCCCGATGCTCAGAAACTTGTGATAGCGTCAGTACATTTCGATGGCGATGTCTTACCTTGGTTTCATATGCTTACCAAGGCAAATCAGGTTTCGAATTGGGTCACTCTTTCTAAAGCAGTGAAGCTTCAATATAGTCCCTCACAATTTGATAGTGCACGATCACAATTGTTTAAGCTTACTTATAGCTCAGTTGGGGGTTCTCTCAGCTCGATGATTATATTTCAAAGTTTTTGGCCCTTGCGAATCGGACTGAGGAATAATTCATAGATTCACCCTGTTTTTCTTGTTTCTCGATTGAAACATTATATCGGTGATCCACCGCAGGAATCTTTTCTTACCATTGCCTCTTCAATCAGTTCCAGAAGGCCGTTTATGTCATCCCTTGGCTGTTTTATCCTCCCGGCAGATTCGTCTTAACGATACTTGGGTTCGTCAATTTTTGATACGATGGGATGGCACGACCCAGGACACATGAAAATCTCTGGCTGATCTTGAACGTTTATATCCTGGTCTGAACCTTGAGGACAAGGTTCCATTTTAAGGGGAGGGTAATGTCATGGACTCAATAAGAGTGGGTCCAACAAACATTAACAAAAATGGACCCGAATGGCCAACAAGGGAATAATCAAATGGGCCAGCCAAGAAGAAGCCTGAGAGCGAAACGGAAGACTTAGAAACTTAGGGAATTAGAGGTGTCAGAGAGGGTATAATAGGATGAGAGGTCGTTAGGAAAGGTGTGAATTGTATTGTGGAATATCTCTCTCTCTCTCTCCAGGTCTCTCTCACTCTCCATTCTGTTTCTCTGATTCTCTTTCTGATTTACTTTCCTTTGTATTGGATTCTGTGTTAACACACTTATTTTAATCCAATATACTGAGTTTTAATTTATCTCAATTCCTTCGTTTTGATTTGCGCCATTACATGAAACTACTGAATTCAAACTATTGAAGAAATAGAACGGATGAAAAACAAAGCCAGAACCGACAAGTATAAGGCTCACTGGATTGGAAAAGAGATCCAAAAGAGAAAACCTTAAACCTCAAGGAGGAAACTTGTAAAGAATGTTGAAAATAACAGTTTTGACTTGATGCTAAAGAGTCAAGACCTCCCATTTTTTTTACAATTTTTATGATTAATGCTAAATATAATTTTTTTTAAGGGCTTCTAATTTTAGTTGGATTTGGGACTCCAAATAAAATTATAATTACGATATAAGCAATATCACAAGTTGTTTAGAAATTATGAGTTTTTGAACTTGTTTTTTAAATTATAGATATAGTTTTCGAACTTTAATTTGAAGACCCAATCCCCGTGATTTTGTTTTACTGAGAACAAGTTAATCCTTATATTTTTAAACTTACAACAAATTTCATAAAATTCCTTAACTCAATAAATTATAAGGATTAATTAATTGTTTTGAATCAAAGTTGAGAAACCAAGTTGGTAATCCGGAAAAATTTCAGCTGAATGATGTTCCTTCCAACATGGTCTCAATTGGACAACGAAGATAAAGTGAAAACCCCTATAGATGTCTCAAGCATGTTTATAACTTGAAATGAAAACTATAAAAATTCTTTGGATAGAAATTAATCTTTAAGTAGTTCTACTATATGATCCTTCTTGACATTTGAGAAAGTCATATAACATTATCAGGCTATCCTTCTCATCCATTTCTCTGTAGACTAAACCATTTAATTAAGTGACCCTTCCTCACTCATGTCTCAACCAAAAGGATTTTTTTTTTTGGGAAAAAGAACTCTAACTCTAAGACAACTCCGTGTGATCTCTATATGCCCTTGCCTCCCAATGATAAAGTTCTAACGCATAACCTTTACTCCACCATTCATCTATATATACTCACATTTGTATGCTTTCAGAAGCAAGCAACACAAATCATTCACAGCACTCTCAGGCATCAATATTCAAACACTTACTTCTTATTCTTCTTTTACACCAAAAAAAAAAAAAAGAAAAAAAAAGAAAAGGGTTTTCGTCTACCAGGGAACAAGAGGACTTCATTTGCTACAAAATCAATGAAGAGGCTTGTGATCCCTATATTATACTTCAAACAACCTTCATTTTCCAGAGTTGTTAGGTGAAGTTGTAGAAGAATTCGGGTTTGATCATCCAACGGGTATTCTCACTATTCCCTGCAGAGAATATGTCTTCCTAAAAGTCGTTTCTTCCAATGGGTGCATGCATGCAAAGACAACATTAACAATTAGATTAGTCAACACATTTTTGTAAAGAAGGCAATTTAGATGATAATTTTGTTATGTAAAGATTTCCCCCTTCTTTTTACCCCTACGTGGGAACTGTTGTATGTCAGAGGAGAAATTTATGAATATACAGTTTTCACGTTTTTTCAATCAATTTTCAATATCAAGTGCATTGATTTTTTAGTTTGGGCCAATGAAAATGTTATCTTCCCCAATCCAGTAGATTCAAATCGAGATTTAGTGAGTGTATGGTATCACTTTTCCAGTCCAATAAACCCAAATAAAAATGAAACCCGTTTTTGCAGCGTTTGGCAGAGTGTTTTCCAAAAAATTATAAATCCGAAACACACACTTATTGAATAAGCCCCAACTGATAACTTATTTTTGAAAAATATAGAGGAATTGATTGAACCATATTTTTATAGTCTTTTTAATGATTAATTTGGGATTTCTAATGCATTTCTTGGGATATTATTGCAGGATTAAGCACTAATTTGAATTAGGAACATTTATATTGAATTAAGTATAATTAAGGGGTAAAATGATCATAATTTATTAATTATTCATGCAAATCATTAACAAATGATTTGCAATAGAGCTTCAGAGATCGTGACATAGGCTTCTTCACTCGACGAGCTTTCTGTATTTTCTGGCAAGCTATTTCTAGATTTTGTCAAGTTTCTTTGATCTCATTTTCAGAACCTTTCCACTCTTGTTCAATGGATTGTTTGATTTGTGAAGAAGCTTTGATCTCTATTAAGCTAATGAGTGGCTAAATCTTGAGTTTTGGTGGTGAAGAAAGTGTTTATTAGTTTTCCATTAACTTTTATCATGTATTTAGATACGTGGATGATGGATTTGTGTTTATACATGAGTGAAAACTTAGATAAGTGGTTATTTATCTATAATGGATTGCTCTTGTGTTGAATTTTATTGTTGAAGCACTTGGATTTTATATTGAATATATATATTTTCTTTTGTTTTAATGAGATTATATATTATATGTAATTACTATGGTGTGTAGTTAAATTAATTCATTTAAAAGAAAGTAAATGCTTTAAAATGATTTTTTTTCAACACACATCAAATGGTTTTAAACAACTTATCTAAGAAATTAGTATGAATCCTATTGTAGGATTAGTCATTAATTAGATAAATTTGACTTAATGCAATTGTTTGAGATTTTCCAATTTGACTTGATAAAAATTAACTCCCAAATTATTTTTGAGAAGCTAGGAAGGCCACAATCTTTGCTACCAAGATTCATTTCATCATATAATCCCGTTTTAATCTAAAACATTTCTTCATTGTTCTTCAAAAATACCAAAAATATTAGAAATACCTTTATTTTCATGAATTTTAATTTATAAAAAACTAATTCCAAAACTAATTTTCTAACTATATTTTTAGCACTTAGTTTCACTTAGAGAATTTAAAATGAAAGACTCCTTGATAAGAGAACGATTCCAAATAATTTATATTATATTGTATTTTAATTAGTGGTAAAATTTATAATTTGACCCGCAGCTGCTCAGGTTTGTGTGAAATCAAAAGAAACCCACGGAAAATAAAAATACAAGTCGAAATTTAAAGCCCAACTCATATCCACCAATCAAAGGCTATCCCCACCACACGATACAAAGTACAAACTGCTAGAAACGCCACCTGGACACCACTCACAACTTTATCCCACACGTGTAATACTGTAATCCCTCGGCAAAGGCCAAATCCCCCCTTTTAAAACTTTTCATTTAACGTAAAGATCTATATATGCGTGTAGAGGACCATGCCTCTATCCCCAAGGATATCTCATCTTATAAAAATATAAACTCAGCTCAATATATATTATAACTGGTAACGCTAGCTGGAAACTAACTAAATTGGACTTTATTGCTCCACTCATTTCTTTATAAGTTTATAGGTTTCTTTCTTTCTTTCTTTCTTTTTTGCGTCCATCCTCTTCGTCTTAGAGCTTGGACTTTTATGCCACGAGTTTTGGTGAGATCATATTTTACGGTTCAGTTGGTCACTGGTATCTGAGTATGCAACGCCATAGAACAAATAGAAGGCATTTCACATCACTCTACATAGTATTTGGAGAACACGAAAATAGAAGAATTCGAGAACGATGACAAATAGACAAGTGTACATAGACGCTAGAGGAGGTGTCTTCTTCGGTCCTTGGCTCCTTGCCTAGTTTTAACCTAATAATAGCTCATCAGAGCAGGCTTGTAGTGTGTATCTAACTTAATTAATGTTTTTAATATAATCAAATTAGATAAATATAACATATATTAATGATAGAAGGGAGTATGAAGTTGCGTCAGAATATTGATTTGATGCCAATCATATTATACTTAATCTAGATCAAAATATAAGATATTTCAACTAATTCATCATAATAAAAAAAGTTAGCTGCATTATTAAAGTTGTCCAATAATTGTGCATTATTAAAGTTGTCCGAAAATTGTTCTGATTTCGGTCTTTACCCCTACTAAATACCAAACATTTTTAAAAAATATATATATAGACACTCTCTATCCCCTCATTGAACATTGAGAAGGAGACATTTGGAATAAAGCAATTATTGCTACATTAACACTGTTAAACTGATTTATATAGGACCACACAATTATTCTACAGATAACTTATATTATTGAATGGTAGAAAAACGACTTATATTATGAATCCGAGGGAGTATTTATTAGGTTGGAGCCAAGACGCATTCACATATGGCTACATATGATTATATATATATATATATATATATATAATGTTGGATGCAAAAAGAGAAATAAGGAATTGAGATCAAGACATCAAGAAAGATGACATCATAACATTAATAGTGGAATCCTTAGTTCCATTGTTTCATAACTGATAATTATTTAACACAAATTAAAACATACATCTCTTTTTTCCCCTTTTGGATAATTAAACTCATATGTCAATCCTATGCAGATGCAGTGCATTAGTAAGCTTTATCGAATCCCACTTTATTCATATGTCCTGCCATCCCAGCACCTGAAATCTAGAAAAAAAATATGTCGATATTATTTATGCTATCAGCCTATAGATCGTTCATTAAATAATGCTATGTTTGGTCTTAATATAAAATTTAGTTTGTAGTTCAATTTTTTCATTGAAGTAAATCTTATATTAACGACGGGAGGGAGTTCTATAATGATGATGATGAAATAATAATCCTTCGCAACAGGTAATACCTCACATGGCTTCCAAGTCAAATACTTTTGCGTCACATGCAGGCGCAACATCGAGCTCATTTGCAGGAAAATCCTTGAAGAGCCCACCAATGCTAAATCCGACAGTGTGTGATGTCTCATTAACTTTGATCGTGACCACGGTCAACCAAAAGCCATGTTCGGTCTTGCCCCGAATTCCGTTCACACGGGTCAAGGATCCATAAGCAAGCCTGGCTCTGATGTTCACATGGTAACGAATGCCCAGCGAAGACACAGTACAAGCCTTTTGGAGCTGGACTCGCAGGACGCCCTTGTCGGAGACATTGTAGGATTTGACGTTGTCGGGAAGAACACCCTTAGGGAAGCCGTATTTGGCGAGCAAATCGTGGACGTCGGCGACTTCATCAGATCGCAAAGTTAAGGGGTCATCATGATCATAGGCTTCCGAAAGGGCTATGGGTATCAGAAGAAGAAGTGAGCAAAAGAAGAAGGTGGAGGAAATGCCGGTTGGTGGAGCCATGGATCGATGACACACTATAGAATCAGCTTGAATGTTATCGTGCATCACGCTTCCTTATATAGAAATGAAAGATAATGATAATAATGAAGTAAAGTCGTGAAATTCGTTCCTTTATGATTGATAATGGGGACCCTCTATAACTTCACGCACATGGAGAATCAGACACTTGTTGATATGATATCAAATGACATAATAATGAAACTGTTGAGACTGGATCCGTGGGTGTGTGAGGGGGCAACACGCACGTTGCTGGTAATAATGAAGCTGGTTTTGGTGCTCATTGCTGCAGTGAGATCTCCAAATACAATCGCAAAATAGTCCAGATTTAAAAGTTGATTTTTTAATAAAAAAATTATTTCCTCAAAGATTGACAATCAAAAGATTATCTTTATTTTAAATTTTATACACAATAAAATAATTTTTCTAAAAAAGGTAAAAGTAAAAAAATAAATAAATCATTTTTTTCCGATGAAAAAAAAATCTAAACTGTCCGAAACTAAAATCCTTCAAATAATATACAAGTTTCACAAACTCAGCAGCTAGCATGGATGGTATTTCTGCTTCTCGCCTAAGAACCATGCAACACAGGACCAGTTTTGGTGCTCATCATAGGTAGGTGTTCATCACTATTGTGAGATCTGTACAGTCTAAATATACTTTCAACAACCTATATTTAAAATTTTCCATTGATAATTTTTTAAATAAAAATATTTTTAAAAAATTGATAACTAATTATTTTTATTTTAAATTTTATACCATTAAAATAATTCCGTGCTCATCAACCGAGAGCACTTCATGCAGGTGTTCAGAGTAGTGCATGGGGAAGAATTGGCGTTGAGTTTAAGGCTCGTCAGAACTTTACTCGCTTCTCCACCTCCTCTATACGAATCAACACACATAGCACAGCAAATTACAACCTCTCTAACTAACCTAATTAATACTATTAATTACTGGCAAGTTAAATTATGGTACTGTAAGAAAAATAATTATTTACCCGAGTTCTACAAAATCAAAACTATTTATCAACATATATTATAAATTTTTTATAAATATTTGATATTTACAAAATGATATATACACACACACACACACACACAATATCACTATTATGCAAATATATAATTTATTATGTAGAAGTTGTATCATATGCATTGTGTGTTTCTTTTCTAGAGGGGCCTGGAAGATGAGGAAGAAGCAAAAGAAGGGTGCTGGGGCCTGGGGGTGTCGTGGAGATGATGGACGACGGGGCCCACTGCCTATCCTCCCCCTGACACAATGTTTTTATTTGTACTCCCTCCTGTCTTAATTATAAGATAAAGTTGACTTTTTTAGAGAAATTAAGGAAGCCAATTAAATTACTTTAGAGCGTTTATATTTTTAGTATTCTTACATTATATATTAGTTTGTTAGTCAAATTAATTAGTTTTGAGAAAAAAATATAAATATAAATACTCTAAAGTAATTTAATTGGCTTCCTTAATTTCTCCAAAAAAATCAACTTTGTCTTATAATTAGGACTAGAGGGAGTAATAATGATACTGAATTTTGCTTTATACCAATAATTCAAGTTTATGGCATTTGGGGAAATAATATGTTTTTAATGGGAAATATGCACTGAGCTCCCACTAAACAAAATATAACATAAAAGTTCATTGAAATGTCCCATTTAAAGGTAAGTCCCGTGGGATGCAGCAAAATCAAAATATAAAATGACTGAAATACCCTTAATAAAACACACCAACACCTGACCCCATTCAAAGTTTCAAATTCCCCGCCCCCCAAATCCAAAAAAAAGGTTGAAGCTCTTCATGATCGCTATTGATAAATCATGATTTTTGTATAATTTATTTCATCTTATTCTTTTTTTTTAGAAATGATTTTGGGCTATTTTAGATTTATTAGAAAATATTTGGATTATTAGTTTATTTCAACAAATAAGATAAATTTAAATTAATTATAATATTATTGAGCTTAAATTGTTAATATTTTAATTTTCTATTTTATGATTGGATAAATATTTTTAAATATATGATAGATCATGATCTTATTTAATTCTTACAGGTTAAAGAAAAGAAGATTATGAAATCCTGTAGTACAGAATTAAACTGAAAAGTTAAAGAAGATATAATTGCTAAATTTAAATGGGCTAATTCGATTTTAATAGGGCTCAAATTTCATACCCAAAACTCTCTCGTCCTCCTGTGAAAAAAAAAAAAAAACAACAACAACACAGCCGCACAGGATTATCACGCTCTCATTTAGTGCCGAATCCTCTCTCAGCAAATCCATGCTCTCATTGAAAGCCGAAGCTCTCTCTATTATCATGCTCTCATTGGATTGGTTTTGTGTTTGAGCATTTGATAGATTTTTTGTTTGCCAACCTTTGAATTATTAATTGAGTTTTCATTGTTAATTTAATTGTTAATTCATTTTATCCTCTTAATTATTTAATTGGGTCAGTTAATTATCTAATTGTTTAATTAGACAATTGTAAACATGATTCCCAAAATTAATTTGAAATTATTGGTAATTGGTTTTAATGGGTTTAATTAACTAGTGATTAGTACATTATGAGTTCTCTAGTGGAATAAGTGTTATTGAACTTGAGGGTTTCTCATATTTCAATTAAGTGATTAAACTTGTTAATCCCTCTATTTTACCAATCTTCCTTTGGTCTAATTAATTAATTTGAAACCTAATTCCATATAAATCTTCAGTTGTTTCTTTCATCGTAACTGAAGGAAACCTTCTTTACCTTTTCTTATTTGATTTTCTTAGCTATTAGTAGGGGTGTCCAAAGTGTCCCGGTCCCGGTTGTCCGGTCCCGGTTCCAGGATTTTGATCCCGGGAATTTCCCGTCCCGGCCGGGACCGGGAAAACCGGAACCGGGATCTAAGGGACCCGGGACCGGTCACATACCTTGTGATCCCGGTCCCGGTCCTAGTCCCGGTTTTTTTTTTTAAATTTTTTCTTAAAAACTAAGTTATTGTTTTATTTTTGTATTTTTTATCCCATAATTTAAGTTATCATTTGATAAAATGTGTATCACATATTTAGTTGGAGTTAAAATATATATATTGTGATACTAATCCTACTATATAATATATAAAAATAATAATAAAAATGATGAAGGTGATCATAATAATAATAATAAAATATTATTCTTCAATTCTAGATCAATTTGTGTGATTATTATGGCCTTATTAGATGTTAAATAATTACTTTAAACACTAGATTATAGAAAATTTAATTAAAATAATAATATTTTTTAAATTTATTTAAAAAAAAACCGGGATTTCCCGGTTTGATCCCGGTCCCGCCCGGGATTACCGGGACCGGGACCGAGACCGGGATGCAATTTGCATCCCGGCCAAAAACCGGGACCGGGACCGGGAGTGGTGGGTCCAAGTCCCGGTCCCGGTCCCGGTCCCGGTCCCGGTTTTGAACACCCCTAGCTATTAGTTTATTTCTTTTCCTTAGGATTTTAATTCCCCCTTTCACAAAAAAAAAAACCCCCAAAAAATGCATTTGAATTCATTGAGGTTAGTTTCATTCTTATATAGGTTTTAGAGTTATTGGCATTTTGCATTTAGGTAGCAGTGTCTTGCATTCTAATTTAGGTTTATCCCACTATATTTTTCATTACCTAAATTCAATTCTAAAGAAAAACTCAAAGATTGCTCCTTGGGAGAATGACGTATGTTGCCACTATATTTCATTAGTAGTTGGTCCTAATTTAATTGCTTAAAAGCGACATTAGTCATTGCTATTGGACAAACAAGAATCACCATCGCTTGACCATCATCGTCATCAAAACCTCTTAATTGTGGGTGGCTCGTTGAAGCCTTTACTCATTGCTGGTGTAGCTTTTCCTCATCATCGGTGAAGCATTTCCCCGTCGCAATGAAGGTGTTTGTCATCACCATCGGTTTATGAAGTCATTTCTCAATCTCATTAGCATTTGGTGCACAAAGTTAAAATGTGTTGTTAATAAGGGTAGCGATAGTTGTTAAAACAAACCCATGAATTTGTCAGTGGATGCCTATGAGTTTGTCAGTGCATTCTCTTGAAATTGTTAATATATATTTATATTATGTGTGGACATGTTTATAGAAAACCTTTGTTATTGTAATTCAATCCACACATAATATGAATTTTGAAGTTGTTCAATACTTGATTGCACTTTGACCACATTATGTAAACATAGAAAAATAAACTTAACAAGTGCAGGGACTTGCATTGACAACTCCAAGGCGTACAATTGACAAGTCTACGGGCATCCATTGACAAGTTCATGTGCTTGCATTGACATGTAAGATGGCTGACAGTGACAATTGTCATGTTTACGCAAATAATATCAGGTGAGACATTGTCCAAATAATATGTCCACTTAATTAATAATAAATTACAATAACAAAGGTATTCTATAAATATGTCCACACATAATATAAATATATATTACTAATTTAAGGGGGATGCATTGACAAGCTCATGAGTGTCCACTGACAAGTTTATGGGCTTGTTTTAACAGCTACTGCTGCCCCTATTAACAACACATTCTAACATCATACACCAAATGTTAATGAGATTGAGAAATGACTTTGTAAGGTAATGGTGATGGCAAGCACCTTCACAGCAATGAGGAAAAGCTTTACTGACGTTGAGGAAAAGCTACACCAGTGACAAGTAAAATCTTCAACAAGCCAACCATGACGAAGAGCTTTCGATGGCGATGACGGTCAAGCAATGGTGAGTGTTGTTTATCCAATAGCGGCAACGATGATGAAGTGCTTCAGCCATGGGGAAGAGAAAGAAGGGAGTTTGAATGGGGTTCAGTTTTGGTGTGTTTTACTGAAGACATTTTGGTCTTTTCACATTTATGTATAGAATCACATCCACATCAATAACAAAGAAAATAAGGCACGCAGTGGCCTGAGCAAAACCAGTACATGCTTTCACCTGTAATCGTTAATATCTAACCAAAAATACTATCATGGGGGAAAATGATCTATACAACCTATTAAGGATCAATGTGGCATACATGATTTTGTCAAAGTATTCATAGCAAAAATATCAATCAACCCACAAGCGAGCCATCAGAGGCTACCAAAAACATGGTTGGTCATAGAAAGTCCAAAAATCATGTAATCATGTTCATCATTCAGATCAAAAGAATCAAGTCAATGAACCCCTAAGTCTCTAAGTTAAACATATCCTTAATAATTGCAATGACCATCAGTAGTCACCGCACACATAATCAGCCAACAATGGGTGACCAACCATCAGCAGTTGGTTGAAAAACAAGCAGATCATTCACAGCATTATACAACAAAAGTCCTAATGCAAACAGAGAAATCCTACATCTAGAAGGCTAAATAACATTAAAATACAAGATAAAGTCAGACAAAGCATCAAAATAGCCTCAACAAACAATAGCATCAATTATCATCATTATCAAAAGGCTCATAGTTTGAGTCTGAATGCTCCATGGGTGCCTTTCTTTAACTAGATCCTGTTTCCCCCATCTCCTCATCTTCACCGCCACTAACCTCAACATCTGTGCTCTGGATTTCATTATCGTCACCATCCTCACTTTCTGTCCCATCCCTACTATAGTGCTCCTGAGCAATGTCTTCTGCAGCCTCAGCATCTATGGGCTAATGCACATAAGTACTAGGGAGTGCAAGGACACCCACAGGCAATCCCTGATGATAAGCCAGGCGAGTAACAAGTAAAGTGAGGGGATCATTAGGCAATTGTTTGACGTTGTCTTGAAGGAAAAATGAGGTAATGAAGTGAGGGAAAATGAGGCTTTTGTAGTGTTTTTCCTAACACTTGTAGAGGGTGTTGTACATGATGTTCCCAAGATTAATAGGTTGGCTGATTTTCAAAGGAAGATGAGGAGGGCTATTTTGCTAGAAATGTATGTTAGATGGGTATTGAGCTTATTGTTATTAGCTACCAAGTTCAACCAACATTTAGCTTCTGGCGTTAAGTTACATCTAGCAAGATATGTCTTTTGGCTGAATCGAACAAACCATCCATCCTCACCATTAATCACAAGCTCCTTTGCTATGTCTTCATATGGAAACCCATCCTTGTTGGCATTGAATTTATGATACATACATTTATCATCTGAAACCTAGGGCACTTGTAGAAGCGATTGATGCGGTCAGTATTGATGATTATCTTCTGCCCACGAAAGTCAACCCGCCCATGATAAATGATGTGCTGAATGTGGTATTGCCATACAAACTCAGCATTCACACTCTGCATTTTTTTTACATGAGTTTCCCTAGCTGTTGGCCAGTAGCCTTTTTGTAGAAGACAAATTTAGGTGTCTTCTAGAACTCCCATTCTTGGTGAAATTTTCTGCCACTTATCTTTTTTTTCCTTATCTTTCGCGGTTTCTGAAGGGAGCACATAGGATCTAGGCTTTTGCTTTTTTTTGGCCTTTTTCATGATCTACACATAGGAGAGGGACAAACAAACCAAAACACAAACCACACTCAACAACACAGAAAATAGGAGCAAAAGAAACTAAACTATCCTATCCTATCCCTAAAAGAAAAAAGAAAAGAAAAGATCCCCCTGAACTTATAATCCATCTAATTCCAAAGCTTTTCAATCAATATTCCAAGCCTAACCCTACTCCTCACTACCTTAGAAGGACCATCTAATTCCTCAAAATGAAATTTCAAAGAGTGAAGAGTCAACTGATTAATTTAATTTAGGACTCTTATAATTGTCTATTAAAAATAAATCTGTGACCCTTTACTTTTCTCATGATTTTCAATTGATCCGCTCTTATAATTGTCTATTTGTTTTTAGTGTTGTTAAGTGTGGTTTGTGTTTTGGTTAGTTTGTCCCTCTTCAATGTGCATATCATGGAAAAGACCGGAAAGATGTAAGAGCCTAGATCCCGTGTGCCCCCTTCAGAAACCTCAAAAGATGTGGAAAAAAAAAGATAATTGGCAACAAATTTCACCAAGAATGGTAGCTCTAGAAGACACCCAAGTATGTCTTTTACAAAAAGGCTACTGGCCAACAGCTAGGGAAACTCATGTAAAAAAAGCAGGGAGTGAATGCTGAGTTTGTATGGCAATACCACATTCAGCACATCATTTATCATGGGTTGGTTGACTTTCGTGGGCAGCAGATAATCATCAATGCTGACCACATCAATCGCTTCTACAAGTTGCCCAAGGTTTCAAATGATAAATGTATGTATCAGAAATTCATTGCCAACAAGGATGGATTTCCATATGAAGACATAGCAAAGGAGCTTGTGATAAATGGTGAGGATGCATGGCCTATTCGATTCAGCCAAAAGAAATATCTTGCTAGATGTGACCTAACGCCTGAAGCTAAATGTTGGCTGCACTTGGTAGCTAATAACATTAAGCCCACTACCCATCTAACATACATTTCTAGCAAATTATCCCTCCTCATCTTCCTTTTAAAAACCAGCCAGCCTGTTAATCTTGGGAACATCATGGACAACACCCTTTACAAGTGTCGGGAAAAATACTACAAAAGCCTCATTTTCCCTCACTTCATTACCTCATTTTTCCTTCAAGACAACATCAAACAATTGCCTTATGCCCCCTTCATTGAGTCTACCCTCTCATTCTAAGCATGAAGGACCTCGTTCTAAGCCTACACATGTATGTGTGTGTATATTGGACAGCTCTACTAGAGTTTGTTTATGCTTATTACACTTGAATGCAATCCCCTTTATATAAATTAATATTTCACAGCAAATGATAATAAAATCTCAGCCACAAATAAAAAAAACTTAAATCTTGCCATATAGTTTAAAATAAAAGCACTTCTTTATGTAGAACTTTCAGACCCCAAGACTCCCCATTAATTATTTTGGCATTTAGGTAATCCTATAAGCTTTTCATGACAAGAAATCGAACAATCTCATATGGTAAGCAGAGTTTATAATTGAAACTCATCATATATGAACCCTTAACTATGCTTCAATTTCTTGACTTACTGGTCTATTGTTAACTCTTAGAAATTGATAACATTCCAACACATTTTCTTTCTCTTTTTACCTATTTTTGGGTTCAAAATGTGCATAGGAAATGAAGTGCATAAAAGAAAATGTGCATATCAAAGTATCAATCAAAAATCAAAGAAATTCATGTTATAGCCTATATAGTTTGTGATTCAATTGGGAATTGATAAATCCTCTCTCTTTTGTAGGACGTTGGAGATGAGATTCGAAGCCCTATAAGAATCAAGAAACAAGGAAAGATCAAAGGAAGTAAAACATTGCAAAGTTAGAAGAAACTTCTACAACTTGCCTTAGCAGGTTGACAAGTAAACAATCTCAAGAAGTTTATGCTCTGTATAACTGGCTTTATCAAGTTGACAAACTTGCTATGGCTAGTAATCCCTATTTGCACTTTGTGTAACTGGCCTCAACAAGTTGGCAAACTTGACGTGGCAAATAATCCATGCCTGCTCTCTATGTAACTGGCCACGGCAAGTTTACAAACTTGCTATAGCAAATCAAGAAACTGAAGGAAACTTGACTCTCTATGTAACTGGCTGTAACAAGTTGACAAACTTGCTGTAGCAAGTCTTGAAAAAGTACAGCTATGCGTTTTAATTTCATAAGCTAAAAAAAACTATTTAACCCAGCGAAAAGCACCAAAAACTCATTCTCTACACCTGGAAACAGTGGAGCATGCAAAGGAAGAGCTTGGGAGAGAGATTTTGAAGATTTTGGAGGGTTGGGTGCTCTTCTCAAAGGATATTTTGGGATTTCCACCTTGATTCTGCTTTTCTCCTCTTTTTCACTTAGCTTCATCATGTATTCAGTAGCTTTTGTGTAGAATTTCATTATATTTGATCATGAGTAGCTAAATCTTTCATTTTAGGATTATTTTGAACCCTTGTATGGATTAAGTACTCATTTTCCCTTTATATTTGTGATTAATAATGAGATTATGTTGATTTTACTCTTTACTTAATGCTTCTTATTGATTGACCACCAATGAGATTGTTGGGTTCACTTGATTAATGCTTGAGAGGGCTAGATTGAGTGTAGAACTTGAGTTTAATCATTTGAGAATTTGAAAATTGAAAATAGTTTTGTTAATAAGGTAGAGATATACTCATTAACTTCACATAACCATGGGTGGGTAACGGCAGTGGTAGAGGGGGAGGAGGTAGTGGTGGTGGCAGCGGGGGTAGAGGAGGAGGTGGTGGCGGTGGTGGGGGTGGAGGAGGAGTTGGTGGTGAGTGGGGTGGCGGCGGTGGAAGAGGTAATGGTGGTGGCAATGGGCGGGTGACGACGGCTGCTGTGGAGAAGGAGGTAGTGGTGGTGGCAGCGGGCAAGTGGTGGCGGTGGTGGAGAAGGAAATAGTGGTGGGCTAGTGGCCGCCACAACAGCGAAGGAGGTGGTGGTGGTGGCGATGGGCAGCGGTGGGGGTGGAGACAGCGGTAGGGGGTGGACGAGGAGGTGGTAGTGGCGGTAGCAGGTGGAGGTGACGGCGGTGGAGGAGGAGGAAGAGGTTGTGGCAGTGGTATTGTAGCGAGATGTGGCAAGCGAAATGAGATAAGTGAAACAAAGACACATGAAACTAAAGGGTAAATTGAATTTTTTAAACCATACAATGGGATGGTAATGAGGATTCATAGGGAGGAGGTATGAATGAGAATTATCAATTTTTTGGTAATCATTATTACCATAGTAAACCCTATTACCGTGCTAAAGAGCTACCAAACACTCTTCTCTTGATAATGCAATCATAATTATCATTGCATGCATGCAATATGGTTGAATCAAACGGGCTCTAGATGATTTCTAGAAAATTTTCCTTATCGCATTAGAAATGATTTCTTCTTTAATTAACTTTTTTAAGTCATAAAGCAATTTTCCTAAATCTTTAGGCCAAATGGTAGTCTCTACCTATTTTTCTTGAATTATTTTAGGAAAAAAAGCCTTTAGTTCCTAAAAATAGCTTTAAAATTGTTTATGCCACTCTTTTGGGAAATTAAACCTCTCCATGCTTTTCTAAATCCCCCAATAAGATTTTATAATAATTCCTCAATCATCTCCAGGCCTTTGACCAATTTTTAGATAATTACTTTCCTTAATATCTTGCCCGAAACCAGAATTTTGACCAATGATTTATTTTTAGGTAATTCAACTTAACAATGTCTCTAAATATTTCCCTTCCTTATTATGATTTAATTAATGACTCAAAATCTGGGATATTACATAATTCATATGAAAGGTGTAACAACATTTATTTTTGGATTAAAGGGCAATTTTATTTGGGAAGTTGTCGTCTCGGTACAATTTTGTCCTAGAAGTTTTTTGAGAACCAATTTTGCTCTGGAAATGTCAAAAAAGGAACAATTTTACCCTGGTGGTTATCTCAAATAATTTTCACAGTTAGTTAACCAAATATACTGAATTGGCGGTCCACATGTCATCTACGTCATTTTTGTTAAAATACAAATTTGCCTTCAAAGTCCATATGTCATCTACTTCATTTTTTTTTCATAAATTTAAAACTTCCGGAGCAAATTTTCACCTTAACAAAAATGACGTGGATGACACATGGACTGTCAATTCAGCATATTTGGTTAACTAACGGTCAAAATTAATTGGGATAACAGCCAAGATAAATTGCTCAATTTTTTACACTTTCGGGGTAAAATTGCCCCCGAAATTTTTTTTTTTGATAAAATTGCTCCTCAGTGAAAACTTCTGGAAAAAAATAGACCCTTGGCCCTATATGTTATTACCTTCAATGATATGTTCTCAATTTCGTGAACTCCGTTCAATATTCGGTAAGACTATAGGAAGTAGGAGCCATATTGAACTTTCTTGGTCCACTTTGTTTCTTCATAGATTTTGTTGCGTTGTGGCCACTGAATATATAATTAAGTTGTGAACATCATATTTTTCCATAAAATATGAAAAATGTCGAAGTGAAAATTTATAAGTTAAAATAGATATTTAACCCCTTCAGCTAGATATCATAAATAATTTCATGGACCACAATGTCTCGGGTCTCTAGTATGAGTTGGCTTGGGAGCCGTATGCGCTGTCTTGTGTTTTGACATCTTGATCATTATCCCTTTGTAAGAAAATTATGTATTCCTAACTCATGAGTTAAAGAGCAACACAAATCCTGAAGCTTCATCCGATTGCTATTTTTAAATGTGATATTGATAATTGATTATTGATTTGATCGATGATATTGTAGAGATATATACTATGCAACAAAACCATTAGTTGATTATTATATATCATTAATTGACCTGTGAACCATTACTTTTAAAGTCAAAATATGATTTTAGGAAAGTAGGAAAAAAATAAAAAAATTAATGTTTCTTAAGATTGATTTTCTCTAAAACTAAATCTTGATTTGAATTTACTGGATTAAAGAATATATCTCCCTTCTCAATCTAGCCATGAGAAAATAAACGTTGGCTGCCTAATGTAGAAGACCAAAGCCATTGACTAACATAGAGTTGGTCTAGCAGTATAAGGTCCTGCTAGATCTTTCTGGGTCTCGAATTCGAGTTCCAAAGGAGACATTTGTATTGGGAGGGGAAGCCATGAACCCTGAAGCTGATTATCGGCTAAAAGTGAAAAAAAAAAGGAAGATCAAACATAAGAAAGTAAGAAACAAAGTTGACCAAGAAAGTCGAATTTATAAAATTATTATAAGATCAAATAAACCATCTTTTGAAAATTCTTATTAGAGCCCCTTTAGCTAGAATCTCATAGAACCGAGATATAGGAAGTAAAAGTGAAAGTGAAGGCCCAAAAATTGTTCTTCGTATGTTGGAGATCATATGTCTAGGGAAGCCACTTAACATTTAAAATAGCGAGATGAAGTTGATAACATCCTAGAGCGAATTCGGAACTTGAATTACAAGCTTAAAGATATTTTTTTTTTATCGATTCCGCTGAAAGATAATAAAAACCACAATTCATAGTCTCCTAAACTAAAAACTCAATGCCTTTGATATTGATAAAATTGACCAAGTGAAAACTTCTATTCATCGACTTCATATTAATTGAGATAAACAATTTTTCACTTCGCAAGTAAGGGAACGAAAAGAATAAAATCTTTACCAAGCAAAAAGGACATAATATTTGAGATACATATGTAAAGGAAATGTGCCTAGCGAATATTTGGGATAAAAGGACATAATTCTTTGGTTAAGTGTGACTATTTTGCTAGATTTCATCAACATTGACTTTTATAGATTTTTTTTGTGTTGATAGGTTATCATTTGGGCCACATAGGGAGCCATTAGAAGCACAAATCAATGACTAAGAAGTTCGAAAGGAGCTTAGAAAGTCAATCAGCTATGAAAAAGCAAGAAGATATGAAAAGAAGTTTTGGCCTTAGCCAAAACATCCCTTGGCTGCAGCCAGAGGACATCCAGAAACTTTTGGGTTGCAGCTAAGGAACTCCCTGGCCGCAACAAGAAGACATCCAGAAACTTTTGGGCTGCAGCCAGAAGACATCTAGAAATTTGTGGGCTGCAGCCAAGGAACCCTCTGCCTGCAGCTAGGAGACAGTCAAAGGTGCTTGGCCGCAGCAAAAAGAAGGACAAAGGCTCTTGGTCGCAGCCAAGGTTTCTCTTGGCTGCGGGCAATGATAGTAATTGAGGCTGTGTATTTTGATGTCAGAACGAATTCTAAGGCTTTAAAACAATGAATCCATGAACCAGAGCATCATTATATTCTTCACTTGTTGGGCACTTTGGACGTGGTTATGGGGAGCATTTCCAAGCTAGGGAGTGGTGTTCTTCAAGGAGAATCAAGTGGAGATTGAAGATTTGAAGAGATTCAAGCTCATTTCCCTTGGGTTTTGCTGATTTCTTCCCCTTTCTTCTCCATTTTTCTAATATGGCTGAAGCTCTTGTGTGTATTTGTGGCTTTTTGCTGAGCATGATGAGTAGCTAAGCTTTTCATTTTAGGATTATTTTGAACCTTTGTATGGATTAAAACTTGAATCCTCCTCTCATTTAGTAGCTAATGGTATATGTGTTGATTTTATCTTGTATCTAATGCTTCTATGTGACTGGCCATCACTAAGAATGATTTGTTCTGTTAAATTAAGCTTGAGAAGTTAGTTTAATTATAGAACTTAGGTAAAATTATACTAGACTTGAAGTTTAGAGATTAAATGGATTGTTTGTTAGTAGCATAGAGATATAGTTACTAGCTTGGCATTGTGAAATTAAGGTTGTTGCTCAATGAATATTTTTTCTTAATTGTAGCAAGAGATTGTGCATATTAATTGAGGATATAAACTTGATTTTGACTTGAGAAAGCTTAACTAAATGCTTTTGAACCTTAGACTAGCATATATAATCATTGAAAACATTATTGGAGAGGAAATTCATCAAGTTTTATGAAATATAAAAGGGAATAAATAATCTTAGGGTTCGTCTAATACTTGAAGTCAAAGAATCAGTTTTCATTTAGTAAATTTTAGTCTTAGAAATAGCTTTCAAAATTTCTCTTTCTATACTAACAACATGTTTTGGTTCAACTTTATCGAATTCACTAAGCCAATTGCTTCATTAATTTGTTAAACTTGTGGGAATGATACTTGACTTATCAATTTATTACTTGGCGCGACCCGTTCACTTTGATTCTATTAAATTTTAAATAAAAACCACAAGTGTATGGGTCATTAGAATAGTATAATAGCAAATCAAGGTCGTCCCACAGAAATCCAAGGCAATAGATAATTAGGCATTAAAATTCTCATTTTCATTTAAGTTGAGAAAATCAAAGAAGGACACAAATTTGAAAATCAATTTAAACAAAAATCAAAAGTACTAAATTTAATGTTTTTTTAAGATTTCAAAGGAAGAAAACAAACTAGAGTGGCTAATCCCTTTTTTAAGTTTTAGAGCATGTATTTACCCAATTAAAAACACTTAATGTTAATTTGTTAGTTTAGAGTTTAAATAGATATAAGTATCTTCCAATTACTAATACCCCTTTAATTTCTCAAGTTAAAATTGTTATTCCTAACTAATTTACTCAAAAGGCAATAAATGTCCAATTTCACTCTAATATGATTATATGGGTCCAATAGGTATATTCTTATCCTATTGACAAATTAGAATAAATTATAATCCCAAATTACTTAATCTTATGGTCTAATTAAGATCCCTCTTCTAAGGCTAATCTAAATTTCCCAATTTCATACTTAGTGGTGATCAAGCACTAAGTACACAAAACAGAATAGATTAAATAAATAAAAATAACACTAAATACAATTAATTAGTTCATACATGCTCAAATCCCCAAATTAGTTCATAACTACTCTAGGTTAAAAAGAAATTAGCCAGACATCACTTTAATCAGAATCATCATCTCAGCAATAATTAAATTAAGTTCAGAGTCATCATGAATATCAGAGGAAAAGGAAAATAAAACTGAAGCTACTCCAAATTTCAATTGCGAAAATTCCCTAACAGTGCTCCAAGCTCCAGCCATCGTCCTTGCTTCCCACAGAATTGGTTCTCTGATTCAGCTCCAAACATTGTCTGTGAAGTTGATGAGGAAAGAAACAATCTAATCCTTTTAATTGCATTCTGCCGCTAGCTGAACCCAGCTGTTCCTTCAATATCTTTCTCCCTCTCTGGTTCAGCTCTCGTCACTGTTGAGTTCATCGGACCTGGGGAAGAAGTCACAGAACAAAGTCGAAATCGTCTCCCCCAGGTCCCACCTTCAACGATGCTCTCTAGCTGCTCTTCCTCTGGTTCACACTCGAAGGAAGATGACGAAGATTATCTTGCTAGTCACCATCCTCACTTTCTATCCCATCCCTACCACAGTGCTCTTGAGCACTGTCTTTTGCAACTCCAGCATCTGTGGCTCATGCACATCAGTATTAGGGAGTGCAATGACACCCACAGGCAATCCCTGATGATAAGCCAAGCGAGTAACAAGTAAAGTAAGGGGACAAGCCAGGCGAGTAACAAGTAAAGTAAGGGGATCATTAGGTAATTGTTCGACGTTGTCTTTAAGGAAAAATGAGGCAATGAAGTGAGGGAAAATGAGGCTTTTGTAGTGTTTTTCCTAACACTTGTAGAGGGTGTTATACATGATGTTCCTAAGATTAATAGGTTGGCTGATTTTCAAAAGGAAGATGAGGAGGGCTATTTTGCTAGAAATGTATGTTAGATGGGTATTGAGCTTAATGTTATTAGCTACCAAGTGCAGCCAACATTTAGCTTCTGCTGTTAAGTTACATCTAGCAAGATATTTCTTTTCGCTGAATCGAACAAGCCATGCATCCTCACCATTAATCACAAGCTCCTTTGCCATGTCTTCATATGGAAACTCATCCTTGTTGGCAATGAATTTCTGATACATACATTTGTCATCTGAAACCTTGAGCAACTTGTAGAAGCGATTGATGTGGTCAGCGTTGATGATTATTGTATGCCCACGAAAGTCAACCTGCCCATGATAAATGATGTGCTGAATGTGGCATTGCCGTACAAACTTAGCATTCATGCTCAGTTTTTTTTTACATGAGTTTCCCTAGCTGTTGGCTAGTAGCCGTTTTGTAGAAGACAAATTTGGGTGTCTTCTAGAATTCCCGTTCTTGGTGAAATTTTTTGCCACTTATCTTTTTTTCCACATCTTTTGGGGTTTCTGAAGGGGGCACATAGGATCTAGGCTTTTTCCTTTTTCCGGCCTTTTTCATGATCTACACACAGGAGAGGGACAAACAAACCAAACACAGAAAATAGGAGTAAAAGAAACTAAACTATCCGATCCTATCCCTAAACAAAGAAAAGAAAAGATCCCCTTGAACTTAGAATCTATCTAATTCCAAAGCTTTTCAATCAATATTCCAAGCCTAATTCTACTCCTCACTGACCATCTAATTCCTCAAAATGAAATTTCAAAGAGTGAAGAGTCAACCGATCAATCCGTTGCATTGTGGTAAACCAAAGAAACTGTTTTAATTTAATTTAGGACTCTTATAATTGTCTATTAAAAATAATTTGTGACCCTTTACTTTTCTCATGATTTTCAATTGATCCGCTCTTATAATTGTCTGTTTGTTTTTAGTGTTGTTAAGTGTGGTTTGTGTTTTGGTTAGTTTGTCCCTCTCCAATGTGCTGATCATGAAAAAGACCGGAAAGAAGCAAGAGCCTAGATCCCATGTGCCCCCTTCAGAAACCTCGAAAGATGTGGAAAAAAAGAGATAAGTGGCAGAAAATTTCATCAAGAACGGGAGCTTTAGAAGACACCCAAATATGTCTTCTACAAAAAGGCTACTGGCCAACAGCTAGGGAAACTCATTTAAAAAAAGAAGAGCGTGAATGCTGAGTTTGTATGGCAGTACCACATTCAGCACATCATTTATCATCAGCTGGTTAACGTTCCTAGGCAGCAGATAATCATCAACGTTGACTACATCAATCGCTTCTACAAGTTGCCCAACGTTTCAAATGATAAATGTATATATCAGATATTCACTGCCAACAAGGATGGATTTCCATATGAAGACATAGCGAAGGAGCTTGGGATAAATGGTGAGGATGTATGGTTTGTTCGATTCAGCCAAAAGAAATATCTTACTAGATGTGACGTAACGCCTGAAGCTAAATGTTGGCTGCACTTGATAGCTATTAACATTAAGCCCACTACCCATCTAACATATATTTCTAGCAAAAGCCCTCCTCATCTTCCTTTTAAAAACCAGCCAACCTGTCAATCTTGGGAACATCATGGACAACACCCTCTACAAGTATCGGGAAAAATACTACAAAAGCCTCATTTTCCCTCACTTCATTACCTCATTTTTCATTCAAGACAACGTCAAACAATTGCCTTATGCCCCCCTCATTGAGCTTGCCCTCCCATTCTAAGCATGAAGGACCTTGTCCTAAGCCTGCACATGTATGTATATGTATTGGACAGCTCTACTAGAGTTTGTTTATGTTTATTACACTTGAATGCAATCCCCTGTATATAAATTAATATGTCACAGCAAATGATAATAAAATCTCAGCCACAATCAAAACAACTTAAATCTTGCCATATAGTTTAAAATAAAAGCACTTCTTTATGTAGAACTTTCAGACCCCAAGACTCCCCATTAATTATTTTGGCATTTAGGCAATCCTATAAGCTTTTCATGACAAGAAATTGAACAATCTCATATGGTAAGCAGAGTTTATAATTGAAACTCATCATATATGAACCCTTAACTATGCTTCAATTTCTTGACTTACTGGTCTATTGTTAACTCTTAGAAATTGATAGCATTCCAACACATTTTCTTTCTCTTTTTACCTATTTTTGGGTTCAAAATGTGCATAGGAAATGAAGTGCATAAAAGAAAATGTGCATATCAAAGTATCAATCAAAAATCAAAGAAATTCATGTTATAGCCTATATAGTTTGTGATTCAATTGGGAATTGATAAATCCTCTCTCTTTTGTAGGACGTTGGAGACGAGATTTGAAGCCCTATAAGAATCAAGAAACAAGGAAAGATCAAAGGAAGTAAAACATTGCAAAGTCAGAAGGAACTTCTACAACTTGCTTTAGCAGGTTGAAAAGTAAACAATCTCAAAAGGTTTGCACTCTGTATAACTGGCTTTAGCAAGTTGACAAACTTGCCGTGGCCAGTAATCCTTATATGCTCTCTATGTAACTAGCCTCAACAAGTTGGCAAACTTGCCGTGACAAATAATCCATGCCTGCTCTTGTGTAACTGGCCACGACAAGTTTACAAACTTGTTGTAGCAAGTCAAGAATCTGAAGGAAACTTGACTCTCTGTGTAACTGGCCACGGCAAGTTGACAGAATTGCTGTAGCAAGTCCTGAAAAAGTACAGCTGCACGTTTTAATTTCATAAGCTGAAAAACACTATTTAACCCAGAGAAAAGCGCTGAAAACTCATTCTCCACACCTGGAAACTGTGGAGCACACAAAGGAAGAGCTTGGAAGAGAGATTTTGAAGATTTTAGAGGCTTGGGTGTTCTTCTCAAAGGAGATTTTGGGATTTCCACCTTGATTTTTCTTTTCTCCTCTTTTTCACTTAGCTTTTTCATGTATTCAGTAGCTTTTGTGTAGAATTTCATTATATTTGATCATGAGCAGCTAAATCTTTCATTTCAGGATTATTTTGAACCCTTATACGGATTAATTACTCATTTTCCCTTTATATTTGTGATTAATGATGAGATTATATTGATTTTACTCTTTGCTTAATGCTTCTTATTGATTGGCCACCAATGAGATAGTTGGGTTCACTTGATTGAGGCTTGAGAGGACTAGATTGAGTGTAGAACTTGAGTTTAATCATGTGTGAACTTGAAATTTGCGAATTGAATGGATAGTTTTGTTAATGCGGTAGAGATACACTCATTAACCTCACATAACCATATAGGATTTGCAAGGAAAATTGGGGTTTAATTAGTTAAGTAAGAGATTAATAAATTGATTGAACTATATACCTATTTGAAGACTTGAGAGAGCACTTATAGGTAATTTAGTATTCCAGGCTAGCATAATCTTTTATTAGGAAACATATATTATGAGGATTTGATTGAGTACTTTTGAAATATAAGGGGGATAAATAATCCTAAGTTCCATTTAATCCTTGAAGTCAAAGAATCATTTGCCTTTATGAAGTTTAGGCTTCAAAATAGCTTTCAAAATTCTCTTTCCATATTAAAACTTGTTTTAGCTCAACTTTATTGAAGTTACTAAGTATATTGTTTGACTAATTTGTTACTCAAACCTCTATGGGAACGATATCTATTTATCACTTTATTACTTAGTATGACCCGTGCACATGCGGCACGAACATCTATCATTGATAAACCTTTAAACATCAAACTATCATCAACTTTTACTCTTCAAACCATCCAAACAACAACATTATATATTCTGGAAAATATTTTACAGAAACACTAACAATATTCAGAACATTTCTTTGTAATTCAACATAAACAGAAACCTTGTTGAATTTTAAATTCAACTTCATTCATCTTCATCTTTCACTCCAATCCTATATACTATACTTCTCTTTGCTCCTACGTGCAAATTTGCTTAAGAAAATTCTGACAGCATTACACTTCATATCCAGAAAATTTCCAGCTTCCAAAATAATGTTTAAACGTTCATTATATAATTTTTGAACATGGTTTAAGCATCTAAGATAATTATTTAACATGTAGAAACATCAAACAGCAAGCTTTTGATAAGTTTCCAGCGTTAAAAGTAAAAGTTATAAGCCACCAACTTCACAAGGATCTATATATAAGTGTCTCACACTTATAATCACATTATAACATGTGAATATCATATCTCCTTTATAACCCTCATGAAATTTCGTTTTCCTTATCCTTAATTTCAGAGAGCCCAACGCCATACACTTAGAGACAGTAAACATTTGATTCAAAAAACACAAACAAAATTCAATCAAGCACATGCAACACCAATATAATCTTGAATCTACTGTTAGACACTATCGCAGCTTTTAATCGCTGATTCTCTTCCCCAAGCTTCAATTTTAATCACTCCTGTTTGTCCACAATCAAATTGAACTACAGAAACCAGAAAATTGAAGGTGGGAAGAGATCCGAAAGACCCACCTCACTCAAATTCTGGTATTGCATGCAACGATTGGCCTTCTCCTCTCCTTCTCCCCTCTCCGTCGACGGTCTTCTCTGGTCCCTCTCTGTCGGCCTCTCTCGTGGTCTGTATCCTGTTGCTGTGGTCGAAACTGAGAGTGAGAGAGATCACGATTTGACAGGGATCCGAAGAGGGAAGGGAGATGAAGAGAAAGACTGTTCTGCCCTTCGGTTACATTTTATTTTGGTTCAGTCCTTTTCTCAATATACTGAAAGACATTTCTAGAAAATTTTCCTTTTCACATTATAAAGGATTTATTCTTTAATTAGTTTCTTTAAGTCATAAAGCAATTTTCCTAAAATCTTTAGGCCAAATGGTAGCCTCTACCTATTTTTCTTGAATTATTTCAGGAAAATAAGCCTTTAGTTATTAAAAATAGCTTTAAAATTGTTTATGCCACTTTTTTGGGAAATTAAACCTCTCCATGCGTTTCTAAATCCCCTAGTAAGATTATATAATAATTCCTCAATCATCTCTAGGCCTTTAACTAATTTTTAGATAATTACTCTCCTTAAGATCTTGCCCGAAACCGGAATTTTGACCAATGATTTATTTTCAGGTAATTCAACTTAACAATATCTCTAAATATTTCCCTTTCTTATGATTTAATTAATGACTCAAAATCTGGAATATTACATAATTCATAAAAAAGAAGACGTAACAACATTTATGTTAGGATTAAAGGGCAATTTTATTCGGGAAGTTGTCATCTAGGTGTACTTTTAGTCTGGAAGTTTTTGAGGAGCAATTTTGTTCCGGAAGTGTCAAAAAAGGAACAATTTTGCCCTGGTGGTTATCTCAAATAATTTTCACAGTTAGTTAACGAAATATACTAAACTGGTGGTTCACATATCATCTACGACATTTTTGTTAAAGTGCAAATTTGTCTTCAAAGTCTAAATGTCAACTACTTCATTTTTTTTCATAAATTTAAAACTTCCGGAGCAAATTTTCACCTTAATAAAAATGACGTGAATGATACATGGACTATTAATTCAGCATATTTGGTCAACTAACGGTCAAAATTAATTGGGATAACGGCTAAGATAAATTACTCCATTTTTTACACTTTCGGGATAAAATTGCCCTCCGAAATTTTTTTTTTGGTAAAATTGCCCCCCCCAAAATGAAAACTTAAAAAAAAAAAAAAAAGACCCTTAACCCTATATGTTATTACCTTCAATGATATGTTCTCAATTACGTGGACTCCGTTCAATACTCGGTAAGACTATAGGAAGTAGGAGCCCTATGGAACTTTCTTGGTCCACTTTGTTTCTTCATAGATTTTGTTGCGTTGTGGCCACTGAATAAATAATTAAGTTGTGAACATCATATTTTTCCATAAAGATATGAAAAATGTCGAAGTGAAAATTTATAAGTTAAGATAGATATTTAACTCCTTCAGCTAGATATCATAAATAATTTCATGGACCACAATGTCTCGGGTCTCTAGTATGAGTTGGCTTGGGAGCCGTATGCGCTGTCTTGTGTTTTGACATCTTGATCATTATCCCTTTGTAAGAAAATTATGTATTCCTAACTCATGAGTTAAAGAGCAACACAAATCCTGAAGCTTCATCCGATTGCTATTTTTAAATGTGATATTGATAATTGATTATTGATTTGATCGATGATATTGTAGAGATATATGCTATGCAACAAAACCATTAGTTGATTATTATATATCATTAATTGACCTGTGAGCCATTACTTTTAAAGTCAAAATATGATTTTAGGAAAGTAGGAAAAAAATCAAAAAAATTAATGTTTCCTAAGATTGATTTTCTCTAAAACGAAATCTTGAAATCTTGATTTGAATTTACTGGATTAAGGAATATATCTCCCTTCTCAGTCTAGCCAGGAGAAAACAAACATTGGCTGCCTAATGTAGAAGACCAAAGCCATTGACCAACATAGAGTTGGTCTAGCAGTATAAGGTCCCGTTAGATTCTTCTGAGTCTCGAATTCGAGTCCCAGAGGAGACATTTGTATTGTGAGGGGAAGCCACGAACCCTGAAGCCGAATACCGGTTGAAAGTGAAAAAAAAGGAAGATCAAAGCCATTGATATTCATAATAAATTATTGAAATTGCGTGAAAATTGTGTTTTGATAAATTTCTCACTGACACTATTCTACAACTCCCAGGGGGGGGGGATCCTTACATATCAAAACTAGGTGAATTGCCTTCTATACAAAATTGTGTTGACTAATCTAAGTCAATGGATGTTGTCTTTGCAAGCTAGCAGCCATTGAAAGAAGAAGTGACACTTAGGAAGAAATCTTCTGTGCAAGGAACAGTGAGAGCTCCCATTGAATGATCATATCCATACTCTTCTTCGGCTTCACCTAACAACTCTTGAAACGAAGGTTGATTCAAATATGATATTGGGATCACAAACCTCCTCATTTCCTCTCCGAAATTGTGTTGCCTTCTATACAAAATTGTGTTGACTAATCTAAGTCAATGGATGTTGTCTTTGCAAGCTAGCAGCCATTGAAAGAAGAAGTGACACTTAGGAAGAAATCTTCTGTGCAAGGAACAGTGAGAGCTCCCATTGAATGATCATATCCATACTCTTCTTCGGCTTCACCTAACAACTCTTGAAACGAAGGTTGATTCAAATATGATATTGGGATCACAAACCTCCTCATTTCCTCTCCGACATATATTGCAAGATATCCCTTTGGCACCTCACCAGATTTAGAAGTCACTTTTGCAGCAAAGGAAGACCTCTTGATCCCAGGCAGACGAAAACCCATTTTCTTATGTTTAAGAAGAGAATAAGAAGTGTTTGAAAATGGATACTTGAGAGTATTGTGAGTGATTTGAGTTGCTTGCATCTGAAAGCATTCAAGTATACGAGTATATATAGATGAATGGAGGAGCAAAAGCTATGTGGTAGGACTTAGCTATTGGAAGGTCTTTTTGTGAAAACCAACAAGTCAGGATGACCTAAATGAAGAATGGACTAAAACCCATTTGTCTAAGATATGAATGATGGAGCGTTAGTTAAGCGATGTAATCCAAAGACATGGATGAGAGTGCTCACATGTACTGTTTTTATGTCTTTCTCAAATGTCAAGAAGGATCATTTAAAGTTCTCAAAGCTTGATGTCTATCTAAAGTCTTTATAGTTGTTAGTTTTATTAATTGACATGCTTGAGAGACATGAAAGATAACCAAGAGGTGTCTCAATCATGTCAAGAACTCAAAATGACAACCATAGAATTCTCCAAATAGATATCAATTATGCTTTGAACCGTTGAAGTAGTGATCCTTCAATTGAACACAAAAACTAGTTGACTGCACCAAATTTGTCTAACCCTTGTCCAATATCAGATCCCAACCCAACGGGTATCCAAGTCCTCTCTTCATTTGCTTGGTCCTTGCTTTTTGGAAATGACCTCTAAGACACAACCATGTGAACTCTAAGAACCCTTGTCTTCCAATAGGCATTACCAAATATAACATCTCACCCACCAATTATTGAAGGAAAACAAATTCCATTCATCTATATATACTCATACCAGCAAGCGTTTCAGAAGCAACACAACTCCACAATAATATCCCCAAGCATTTCTAAATTCAACCACTTTCTTCTTATTCTCTTAAAAACACAAAAAATGGGTTTTCATTTACCTGGAATTAGAAGGGCTTCTTTTACCAAAGTGTCTTCCTCAAGGTCATGTGAAATACCAAAGGGATATCTTGCGGTCTATGTCTGAGAGGAAATGAAGAGGTTTCTGATCAGTATATCTTACTTGAATCAACCTTCATTTCAAGAGTTATTAAGCCAAGCCGAGGAAGAGTATGGATATGATCATCCAATGGGGGCTCTCACTATTCCTTGCACAGAAGATGTTTTCCTTGATATCACTTCTTCTTTTGACTGATTCTAGCTAACAAAGACAACAAGATTAACGTAGATTAGGCAATACAAAGGTTTTTGTGGAGCAATTTAGATCCATTTGCTTTGTAAAGATGTTGGGTTCTTTTTCTTCCCCTACTTGGGAAGTGCCAAGGTTTAATATATCCAATTGTTAGATTGATTAATAGAAATTCTCTTTTATCTCAATCAACTTTTTGTTTTGGCCAGCAATCAATACCAAAGGCATTGAACTTTTAGTTTAAGAAAATAATAATACTCATTAATCTCATAACCCAAATCCTGATTTCGCTCTAGGGGTATCAACTTCATCATGCCTATTTTGATGTAATTAGTGAATCCGGCTCCTAGCTAACTGATTTCTCCAACATACGAAATACAATTTTCAGGCTTCCACATTAACTCCCTGAGTCAGTGTTCCAAGATTCCAACTGGGGCTTTCATTAAGAAGATTTTGAAAAAAAAAATTTATTTTATACTCATAATAATTTAATATTTCCTGAGCTTAATATATTAGGTTTTAATTTCAAAATAACCGTATTTTATAAAGATGTAATATCATTTACATGTATCGACGTAAAAAAATATATAAGTTCAAGGGAAAATTCCAAAAAACTACATTGGAAATAGCAAAAGGACAATTCAGTACATTGAAATTGGAAAAGGACAAATCAAGCAGTGTCAGACAGGCAGATGAATTTGGGATTTTGAAATCTCAGCCAAATGATGAAAATGCCCTTCAGCCCTCAATCGAAATAACAACATAGGAGTTGTTAATGGTGAATCTGGAGTTGTTAATGGCGAGATCGATGGTGTTATTGGCCCTGGAACTTGTTATTTGTGAAAGAAGAAATTTGAGTTGTTAATTTCAAATCCAGAGTTGTTAATTAAGATATAGGTGTTGTTGTTGGCCCTGAAATTTGTTAAGTGCGAAAGAAAAAAATGGAGTTGTTAATATCGAATCCGGAGTTGTTAATGGCGAGATCGGTGGTGTTATTGGCCCTACAACTTGTGAATTATCAAAAAAGAATTGAAGTTGTTAATAACAAATCCGGAGATGTTAATTACTAGGATCATGTTGTTATTCTGAAATGGGGATGGAGGACTGAAGGGCATTTTCGTCATTTGGCCGAGATTTCAAAATGTCAGATTCCTCTGCCCGTCTGACACCACCTGATCTATCCTTTTCCAATTTCAATGTACTGAATTGTCCTTTTGCTATTTTCAATGTAGTTTTTTGGAATTTTCCCTAAGCTCAAACTCTTGCCTTGAAACACTATGGCATATATAGCATCCATCGATTTTAATCTTTTTTTTTTGGGACAAACATCGATTTTAATCTATCTCCCTTATATTTAACGCTTTGTTCCTTGAAAAGTACTTGTAAGACACATCTCTTATGGTAATTGTTCCTTTGTAAGCAAATTATAAGTTCCTAACACTTGAGTTCACAAGGAACATATATCCGAAATCTTCAACAGAGTTCTATTTTTTCCTTCTTTTGTGAAAGTCTTTGTAATGTTTTACTAATTTTATGATATTGTAGAGATACTATATATACACAACATAACCATCGGTTGATTATTACATATAATAACTTTGATTGGCCTATGAACCGTTAACTTTGAAGTTTAAAACGTATGCTTGTTTGGACCAAGTTTTCTTTAAAATTAAAAATCAAGGAAAAAATTAAAGAAGAACATTAGCTAATTAACCCCAAAGGAAAAAATGTTTACACTACAAAAAAAAAGGTATTTCGTAGCAGTGCATTTGTAGTGGTTAAAACTAACCGCTACAAATATTGACATTTGTAGTGGTTTTAATATAAACCGCTACAATATTATAGCGGTAACCTACGCACAAAGTGGTGTGACTGATTAACAACGTTATTTGTAGCAGTTACTAGAAAAAAACAACTACAAATATGGCGCAAGTTTCGCGCCAAAATTTGTCGCGGTTAGTTTGTAGCGATTATAACATATAAACCGCTACAAATTTCGCGCCACTTTGTGCCACCAAGCTGCGCCAATAGTGTATCGGTTTTTTGTGGCGGTTACTACGAATTGAATAGCTACAAAATGCCAAAGGTCGCCTATTTGTAGTGGTTATATTTCTAGAACCGTTACAGAACTTCAAAGGTCATCTCATTTGTAGCAGTTAAGCTTTCATAATTGCTACAGAACTTCAAAGGTCATCACATTTGTAGCGGTTATTTTATAACCGCTACAAAGTTTGGCCGCCCTAGCTTTTTTGTAGTGGTTGATGTAGCGGTTTTTTCAATAACCGTTACAAAATCCACAACTATAAAAAGGCACCGCCCCCTCCTTTTTCCCATTTGGCCATTTTGTTTTCTGAAGTTTCTCTGAGAGTTTTCCTTTATATCTAAGCGTTCTGACGTTTGTTGGAGATTTTTCTCTCTAGCATTTCTCATTATCACTTGAGGTACGACAATACTTATTTTATTTTTATTTTTATTATAATTTTACATATAAATGTGACTAAATCGATTTTTTTTTTGAATTTTTGTAGTTGATATGACTTCAGGGATGGACAAGGGGAAGGAGCCCGAGGTCCCAAGACCGATTGTGCGGGGTGGTAGCAGCAGAGGAGGGGGCAATATGAGGGGGCAGTGTGGAGGGAGGGCGACCACGCCATTTCAGACCATCTCCCCACAGCAGCCACAAGAGTCGCCCCTACCATAGCACCGCAGACGGTCCCACTGGAAACAACAACACCAGAGGTGCCTGATCTAGGAGAGGGAGATATCAGTGTCGATGATTATGACGCGAATGAGGACTTCGAGATCCTGATTATGATCAGAGACATGAAGCGGTTCCTCGATGAGGAGGAGGCGCGGGAGCAGAACAACCCACGAGGGTCGTCTTCTCAGTCTACTGGGTTTGAGGTGCAGGTCTAAGGTAAATATATTTTTTTATTTAATAAATTATATATTTAAATTTGAATTACAATTTATCTACCGTGTGGTAAATTGTGAAGATGAGCAGGGGAACGTGTCCACAAGGAGGCTGGACGTGGCCGGTCTAAACAGCTTGGACCGGACACTACGAGTTGTAATTCTGTTGAATGAGGCTACGGACCAGGCCATTTTCAATGGGGGTCACCTGTTCAACCGCTTCCTGAATGACATGGGTGATAGTGATAACATCGCCTATGAGAGTAAGTTGTTTCAGCCTACCAATTTTGAAAACTTCTTCCCTGAAGGCAATCACAATTTACCTATCGTTCGGTGCGTTTTTTAAATTCATATAATTTTAATTAAATTTTTTTAATAAAAAAACACATCGCTAACAATTTTTCTATACAATTTCTGTAGGGATGGCGCGGATGACTGATCAAACAAATTATGTTTTTATTTTAAAAAAAATTATAGCAGTTATAAAACCGCTACAAACACATAAATAACCGCTACAAAACCATTACACTAATAGCTACAAGTTCCACATAGATATCTATAAATACTCTAACCACATCTCATTTCAAGTACTCTCCCATTTCTTTCCACCTTACCTTTCTTTCATCTTCTCTCATTTTCACTTTTTTTTTTTCTATAAGCTGAGGAGCTTAATAGGGTGACCAAATATGTTAATAAATTTTCAAAAATTTTATTTCAATACTTTTTTTTGCATAATATTTATTCTCACGATTTTTTTTCAGATATTTATTTACATAATCATAATCACAATATAACAGATAACATAATAGTTCCTTATTACCTACGTATCCCCAATAATATTATCAATACAATTTTCAAACTTATCTAATTTAATTAAATCATTCCTTTAAAATTATAAATGACCTAACTAATGAATAATAAGCTAATTAAATTAACTAAACTATTAAAACAATAAAATATTTAATTTAATATTAAAAAAATGGAAATAGATAATTTTATATATTTTTTTAATTTTTCTGACATTTGTAGCAGTTTTATATGCTACAAATATACTTTTTAAAAAGGCAAACTAAATTTTTGGCACAAAATTTGAATTTCTATTGAAATTAATAGCGGTTATGTAATTGCTACTAATATTTCCCGCCTTTTTTAAATTCAATTTAGTAGCGGTTTTATAACCGCTATAGCTGGGAATACGGGCTAGCCCGCAACCTTGCACCAACCTGCGGCCCGCACGGTGCGGGCTTGTGCAGCCTGCACTTCTGCAGGCTAGCAAAATGCCAACCCTAACCCACAGTATGCGGATTGCAGGCCAACCCGTGGGCCCACATTTTTTAAAAAAAAAATCATATTTTTTAAAGAGGATTGAAAATATGAGACACATATATATGAGCAATTAAATTTACCTTCATAGTATCAATCATTTCTCTTATAAAAATTTAAAAACATAATCTACAATTTACGAGATAAAGTTATCAAATTTATTAAAGTTTATAAATAAAACATAAACTCATCCTCAAGCAATTAAGATATAATAATTTTGTTTAAAGAAGAAGGGAAGAAGCTAATATTTTTTCTCTTTGGATTGGGAGGTACCAAGATAGGAGTGAAAAACTTATAAGTTTTATAAAATTATTATATGTAAATAAAAAATTAAAAATTTTGCTGGCCAACCCACCCATCGGCGGGCTGGCCCACATCAACCCGCGGGTTATTCCACAGGCCCGCATTTTTGCGGGTTGGGATTTTCCCAACCCTAACCCATCAAAACCTGCGGGCTCACGGGTTGAGCCCGCAGGTTGGGCTTATATTACCGGCTCTAATAACCACTACTAATTTCAAGACAAATTTTCGTTTTCATTTCTTGCCATCAAATATTCATGGTTTCCCATTTGTAGCGGTTATATAACGCTACAAATTATCAAGAAAAGGTTTATCTGATTGAGAATATTGTAGCGGTGCTAATTAATCACTACAAATATAATAGCAATTTTTACGCTTGAGTAGCGGTTAAAAATAACCGCTATAAATACACTTGCAACAGTGGATTTAGTAGCGATTAAATGAACCGCTACAAATTATGTTTGTAGCGGTTAAAACCGCTATAAATACACACTTTTAACCGCTACTAAACCACAGTTTTTTTGTAGTGTTAGTTCATAAAAGTTGAAATGTTTCATTTCTTGTTTAAATACTACCTCTGGTCCTTATTGGGGGTATATGGAACTCTCTGATCACCCATTCCTTTCCTTTATTTCCCATCATTAAATGGGTTTCTTCTAGCCTTATGAAATATAATTACTGAATTGAAATTAAAAATAATAAAATTTAACTTGCCCGAGAAATTTATATTTTTAACTTAAGAAATCATCATCATCAAGAAGATTGATTCAAATTTACCAGATTACGGCATATAACGTTATCTTCTCAATTTTGCCCTGGCAAAACAAATTTTAGTCGTCTCAGCTAAAAGATCGGGATCTTATGACATTCATAAATTAATGAGATCACATGAAAAATTTATATTGATAAATCTGTCACCGACACAAATAATATTACAATTCCCTAGAAAGGGAAGAAAAAAAGAAGGGGGAAATCTTTACATAGCAAAAGATCATCAGAATTGCCTTCTATACAAAATTGTATATTGACTGATCTTAGTTAATGCTGTTGTTGCAAGCTAGCACCCATTGAAGGAAGAAGTGACTTTCAAGAACACATCTTCTGCGCAAGGAATAGTGAGGACACCCATTGGATGGTCATACCCAAATTCTTCTTCCGCTTCACTTAATAGCGCTTGAAATGAAGGTTGATTCAAATATGATATAGGAATAAAAAACCTCTTCATTTCCTTGCCAACATATATTGCGAGATATCCCTTTGGCACTTCACCAGACTTTGCAGAAGTCGGTTTTGTAGAAAATGAAGTCCTCTTGATCCCAGGTAGACGAAAACCCATTGTTTTCTGTGTGTGTAAGAAGAGAACAAGAAGGAAGTGTTTGGATAACTTTGATGCTTGAGAGTATTGTGAAAGAAGTGCGTTGCTTGATTCAGAAAGCGTACAAGAATGAGTATATATAGATGAATGGTAGAGGAAAGGTTACGTGATAGAACTTAATTATTGGAAGACGAGGGCATATAGAGATCACATGGAGTTGTCTTGAAGTCTTTTTCCAAAAAAAAAGAGGATGAGGGCCAAATGAAGAGAGGATTTCGAAATCCTTTTGGTTGAGATTTGACTGAGGAAGGGCCCGTTAAGAGCTGTCGTCTAGAGAGACATGGATGAGAAGGATCCATGATAATGTCTTATGTCATTCTCAAATGTCAGGGAGGTTCATTAATTGTGCGTTTCTTTTGGTTGTCAAATTTATTTCTTGACATGCATGAGGCATTTCTTACGTTTCCTTTATCTTCACTACAGTCAAACTGAGATCATGATGAAGCAGATTCCTAACTTAAAATGACAGCCATAAAATTTTTCTAATAGACGTACGGTCCCTTCTTGAACTCAAAACAGAATCATGTGAATTTTCTTATCAATGTCTCAGCACTCATTTAGACCCTTTAGCATTCATATCCAAGTCCTTCCCTTCATTATTCGGCTCGTCTTGAATTGTTGCTTTTACAAAATGACCTCTAAGACACACCCATGTGAACTCTAGGTGCCTTTGTCTTCCAATTATTGTAGGAAAATAAATCCATTCATTTATATATACTCATACTTGTATGCTTTCAGAAGCAAGCAACATAAATCTTTCACAATACTCTCAACCATCATTTTTCGAACACTTCCTTCTTAGTTTATTCTCTCTCACACACAAAACAATGGGTTTTCGTCTACCTGGGATCACGAGGACTTCATTTGCTACAAAACCGACTTCTTCAAAATCTGGTGAAGTGCCAAAGGGATATCTTGCAGTATATATTGGTGAGGAAATGATGAGGTTTGTCATCCCAATATCATACTTGAATCAACCTTCCTTTCAAGAGTTGTTATGTGAAGCTGAAGAAAAATTCGCGTTCGATCATCCAGTGGGAGTTCTCACTATTCCTTGCACAGAACATGTCTTCCTAAGAGTCACTTCTTCTTTCTATAGGTGCTAGCTGACAAAGACAAGATTAGATTAGCCCACACAATTTTGTAATAATTTTACCTTGTAGAGATTTTTGTTCTTTTTCTTCCCCTACTTGGGAAGCATACATTTTTTTATCTATCTCAATGAGAAGTTGATAAATAGACATTTTCACTTTATACATCTCAATCACCTGGCAATGTGGAGGGCACTGAACATTTAGTTTAGCTTACTACGCATTGCATTTTTGTTACCTTCTAGCATAATGGAGAAAAAAAATTATACTACCTCTGCTCCTTAAGGTAGGTTTTATATATTAAGGACGGAAGGGAGCATTCTTTAATGTAGTAGTAATTCAAGTCCATATTTCGCTCTTGGAGTATTAACATCAGCTCCCTATTTGATGTAAGGGGCTTACCTTGAGAACTGATCTCACACACGCGCACGCACGTACATGCACAACTTTCAGGCTTCCACTTTCACTTTTATTACTTCCTCATTTTTATAAAAAAAAATCAATATATTAAACATGATAAAAAGGCAATATTACAATTCCAAGGTTCTAAACCAGTAGATGGGAGTGAGCGGGTAAATGACCAAGGTCTCAATGCTAAAAGATTCCAAATGTAGCGTTAAGAAGAATTAAAAATTATAGTTTTATATGATACCCAAAATAATTAGCTTTTATTTGCTGGGGAAAATCCATAATTTTTGTTGTCAACTTAGTAATCATAATTCGTAAAGAATACGTAACAACATTTATGTTATTGTCTTCAGTGATTTGTTCTCAATTAGTAAAATTATGTAGATTCCATTCAATACTCGATCGGTAAGACTAGAGGAACCAAATTCAACTTTCTTGGTCCACTTTATTTCTTCACAGATTTTGGTGCGTTGTGGCCAAAGAATTAATAATTAAGTTGAGAGGATCATATTCTTTTATAAAAATATGAAAAATGTCGAAGTGAAAATTTATAAATAATTTCATGGTCCACATTGTTTTGGGTCTCTATAGTATGAGTTGGCATGGTGGCCGTTTGCGCTGTCTTGTGTTTTGACATCTTGATCGTTGAAAAGTACCAATAACAAAGTGTTATGTAATCTCTTATAGCCAATGTCCCTTTGTAAGAAAATTATATATTCCAAGGTCATGAGTTAATGAGGAAGATATAAATCCTGAAGTTTCATCTAATTAAGCTCTTTTTATAATGTGATATTGATAATTAATTATTGATTTTATCGATGATATAGTAGACTGCAGACCATTAGTTGATTATTATATATCTTTGATTGACCTGTGGACCATTACTTTTGAAATCAAATTATGATTTTAGGAAAGTAAAAAAAAAAAAAAATCCTAAGATTAATTTTCTTGCACTAATGTACAGGGACTCATTTGTTTCTCTATAACTAAATCTTGATTTAAATTTACTGGATTAAAGAATATATCTGTCTTCTCATTCCCGCCCAAAGAGACAACAGATTTTGGTCGCCTAATGTGGAAGATTAAAGCCATGGATATTCATAAATGATTGAAATTGCGTGAAATTTGTCCATTGATAAATTGCTCACTGACACTAATATACAATTCCCAAGTAGGGGAAGAAAATGAAGGGGGAAATTCTTCACATATCAAAACTATGTGAATTGCCTTCTATACAAAATTGTGTTTGCTTATCTACGTCAATGCTTGTTGTCTTTGCAAGCTAGCAGCCATTGAGGGAAGAAGCGACTCTTAGGAAGACATCTTCTGTGCAAGGAATAGTGAGAACTCCCATTGGATGATCGAACCCAAATTGTTCTTCAGCTTCACATAACAAATCTTGAAAGGAAGGTTGATTCAAGTAAGATATTTGGGATCACAAACCTCCTCATTTCCTCTCCCACATATATTGCAAGATATCCCTTTGGCACTTCACCAGATTTAGAATTCACTTTTGCAGCAAAGGAAGACCTCTTGATCCCAGGTCGAGGAAAACCCATTGTTCTTCTGATGTTTATGGAACGAATAAGATTTTTTGTTTTGTTTGAAAATTGATGCTTGAGAGTATTGTGAGAGATTTGAGTTTCTTGCTTCTGAAAGCATACAAGTATATCAGTATATATAGATGAACGGTGGAGGAAAAGTTATGTGGTAGGAGCCGTAGGACTTAGCTATTGGAAGACAAGACCATTTGAACTCTAAATGGTCTTGTCTTAGAGGTCTATTTCTTAAAACCAACAAGTCAGGATGACCTAAATGAAGAATGGACTTAAACCCATTTGGCTAAGATATGAATGATGAAGCGTTAGTTAAGCGATGTAGTCCAAAAGACATGGATGAGTGGGATCACATGATACTGTTTTCTTGTCTTTCTCAAATGCCAAGAAGGATGCCCACAGCTTGATATCTATCTAAAGGCTTCATATTGATAACCTTCACTTGGATTGATGAAAAGTAACGATATATATGAGGTGTCTCAGGCATGTTTTGTACTAAAAATGACAACCACAAAACTCTCTTGACTTATTGAACATATATAAACAGCGTGGTGTGATTTTTCTCATCCATGTCTCTTGACTTGACTACTCCGCACTTATCGTCCAATATCACATCCCAACCAAATGGGTTTCCAAGTCCTCTCGTCATGTGGTTCTTCCTTGCTTTTTGAAAATGACCTCTAAGACACAGCCATGTGAACTCTAAGAACCCTTGTCTTCCAATAGGCATAATTAAATATAACATCTCACCCACCAATTATTGAAGGAAAACAATTGCACTCATCTATATATACTCAAACTTGCAAGCGTTTCAGAAACAACACAACTCCACAACAATATCCTCAAGCATTTCCAAATTCAACCACTTTCTTCTTATTCTCTTAAACACAAAAAATGGGCTACCGTTTACCTGGAATTAGAAGGGCTTCATTTACTACAAAAATGGCTTCTTCAAGATCAAGTGAAGTACCAAAGGGATATCTTGAGGTCTATGTTGGGGAGGAAATGAAGAGGTTTGTGATCCCTATATCATACTTGAATCAACCTTCGATTCAAGAGTTGTTAAGCCAAGCAGAGGAAGAGTTTGGATATAATCATCCAATGGGTGCTCTCACTATTCCTTGCAGAGAAGATGTCTTCCTCACTGTTACTTCTTCCTTCAATGAGTGCTAGCTTGCGAAGACAAGATTAACTTATTAGATTAGTCAACACAATTTTGTAATTGGAGTAGTTTAGATACTATTGCTCTGCAAAGATTTTTAATTTGTTGTTTTCTTCCCATACTTGGGAAGTGAAAAGTTGTTTATCTTAATGAGAAGTTGATGAATATACATTTTCCCGTTATCTCGATCAATCTTGAATATCAACGGCATATTGTATTTTTAGTTTCGGTGACGACGAGTGTTGCTTTTAATTATGTTGTAGGAAAAAAAATAGAAGACAATATATTGAATCAAGATTGTTGGAATATATATATATAAGTTTAAATAGATGTTTAACCCTTATAGCTAGATTTCATAATGATTTAATATATGGCCCATTTTGTTTCTGGAATCACGTACGGCCTCGACAGGACAGGACGAACTATAAATTTATAATATAGTCTCGAAACACTATGGCATATACAGCTTCCGGTTTCAACATCTATCTGTCTTATATGAGTTAGTTTGATAGTTTTATGCACTCTGTTTAAACATCTTGATCCTTGAAAAGTGTCTGTAATATATCATGTGATATTACTAAAAAAAACCAGTGGATTATCGACGGAATTTAATGATTCCTTTGTAAAATAGATTGCCACTTACTTATTAGAGACAGAATATATTGTATTCCATTGTTAAAGCAGTTTTTTTTCCTTTTTTGTGATTGTTGTTATCCCTTTGTATATAAGCAGATTATATGTTCCTAACTCTTGAGTTCAGAAAAAACATATACATAATTTCACGAGAATTATAGAATTATTTTATGTATCAATAAAACTAACGTGATAATTCTTTTCAAGAGTTTCCTATATAGGATTCATTTACTTGCCCTTATTTACAGATACTTTTCTTATATAAAAAAGGTGGCATAGTGCATAAGGCTCCCAACTTGTAGATTCTAGAAAGAGATAGATGTATGCGACCTTATCCCCACAATAGAGAGGTTGTTTCTAGTATTTGAACCCATGACTTCCAGGTCACATGGCAGCAACCTTACTACTGTATCAAGGCTCACCCTCTTACACATAACAAGAAAAATCTTGATTTGAATTGTAAAGAGAGGATCTAATATTTTTCCTCAAATTTCTAATGGATAATAGGTATATGAAATCCTTAGTATTTACCTAAACAAAATAATCAGTATAATGCCTTAATTTGAAAAGGAAACAGTTTTATACCTTACATATTCGTAACAGATTGATATAAAGGTCAAACTTTTCTCTTAATAAAATTCTTTGGCATACAACTTTTTCACCTTCCAAGTTGAGGGGGGAAAGAGAAACAAAATCTTTACAAAGCAAAAAGATCTAACTCTACAAAATTGTGTTGACTAATCTAAGTTAATGTCTTGGCTTGCTAGCTCCCATTGCTGGAAGAAGTGACCTTGAGGAAGACATCTTCAGTGCAAGGAATAGTGAGAGCTCCCATTGGATGGTCATATCCAAATTCGTCTTCAGCTTCACTTAATAACACTTGAAACAAAGGTTGATTCAAGTATGATATAGGGATCATAAACCTCCTCATTTCCTCTCCTACATGTATTGCAAGATATCCCTTTGGCACTTCTCCAGATCTTGAAGAAGTCACTTTAGCAACAAAGGAAGACGTCCTGATCCCAGGTAGACGAAAACCCATTGTTTTTCTGATGTTTAAGAAGAGAATAACAAGTGTTTGAAAATTGATGCTTGAGAGTTATGTGAACGCTGCTTGCTTCTGAAAGCGTGCAAGTATGAGTATATATAGATGAATGGTGGAGGAAAAGTTATGTGATAGAACTTAATTATTGGAAGACAAGGGCATATAGAAATCACATGGAGTTGTCTTAGAGGTCTTTTTCGAAAACCAAAGGGTCAGGATGAGACAAATGAAGAATGGACTTACAAAACCATTTGGCTAAGAAATGAATGATGTAGCGTTAGTTAAGTGATGTAGTTTAAAGACATGGATGAGAGGGATCACATGATGATGTTTTTATGTCTTTCTCAAATGTCAAGAAGGATGCTCATAGCTTGATGTCTATCTAAAGTCTTTCATTTATTGACATGCTGAGAGACGTATTAACTATGAGCTGGATTGATGAGAGGTAACCAAAAGAGGTGTCTCAAGCATGCCTAGAACTGAAAAATGACAACCATAGAATTCTTCAAATATATATCAATTAAGCTTTGAACTGTTCAAGTGATCCTTCAATCGAACACAAAAACAGAATCATGTGATTTTTCTCATCCATGTCTCTGGACTTGACTGCACAACATTTGGATAACCCAACCAAATGGGTATCCAAGTCCTCTCTTCATTTGGTTCGTCCTTGATTTTTGAAAATGACCAATAAGACATGACCATGTGATCTCAAAGAGCCCTTGTCTTCCATTAGGTCCTATCACCGAACCTCTCCTCCACCAATTACTGAAGGAAAACAAATGCATTCATCTATATATACACTCATACTTGCAAGCATTTCTGAAGCAACACAACTCCACAACAATATCCTCAAGCATATAAACTCAACCACTTTCTTCTTACTCTCTTGAACACAAAAAATGGGATTTCGTTTACTTGGAATTAGAAGGGCTACTTCATTCACATCAAAAGTGGCTTCTTCAAGATCAAGTGGAGTACCAAAGGGTCACCTTGCGGTGTATGTTGGAGCGGAAATGAAAAGATTTGTGATCCCAATATCTTACTTGAATGAACCTTTGTTTCAAGAATTGTTAAGCCAAGCAGAGGAAGAGTATGGATATGATCATCCAATCGGCGCTCTCACTATTCCTTGCACTGAAGATGTCTTCCTAAATGTCGCTTCTTCCTTCAATGGGTGCTAGCTTGCAAAGTGAAGATTAACTTGTTAGATTAGTCAACACAATTTTGTATTTGCGGTAGTTTAGACGATCCTATTGCCCTGTAAAGATTTTTTAATCCCCTTCTTTTTCTTCCCTTTGGGAAGTGAAAATTCCAGTATATATGTGAACGAGAAATTGATCAATAGAATTTTTTTTTTCCATGTTATCTCAATCAATAATTTATCATTGACATTGAACTTTTTAGTTCAAGAGACTAAAAATCTGTATTCTTATCTAAAATGTAGGGAACAACATTTGAAATTGTTAAAATTATAGGAACTATATTGTATTGAGTCAAAGTTTAAAATTGAATTTCAACCGACTCAAAACTATGAAAATTGGGTTATACCGAATTAAAATTTACGAACTAAATTACAAAAAAAAAAATGTTATACTAGTAATTCTGGTCCTCTTGGTTTGCTTTGTTACACAAAACTGACCAAGAGGTTGTTAGTTCGACTACTAGAATCTACCTGTTCATTACTGGTATCTACCTAATCAGCAATGAGGAACTAAATTACAATTGAATAAAAACTATAGGGAACAAATAATTAATTTTCCCTAACTTTATTATGCAACTAAATTATCCTCTATATTTATTTGGGGCAAATAGGAAATATAAATATTTTTTCTGAAACAATTATTTTTTAATATTTGTATCTAGCCTCATTCATTGCTTATATTAGCTAACAGGGAGTATCATCACTTTTAGCTAAGTTGAAATTACCATTAATCACATCAAAGTTTTCCCTCGTCAACATTAAAAATCTTTTAACTTTGTGCTCCTAACATTGAGCAAAGAATAATCCTCTTGAGTGGCAATATTCCAGACAATTCATGAACCTGATCATAAGAAGGTTAAAGAAGATTCTCTCAAAAAAGCCTAATATATACCATCTATATTTTGAATTCAAAGACGCGTCAACTGTTACTTGTGCTTTTCCATTAAATGCTGCTCTAAGAGATGTCTTAAGCATGTCTAGGAATTACAATGACAACATTGACACAATCGTGCTATATAGACATTAAGTTTTGAATTTTGAAGTACTGTTTCAACAATCTAATTATCTAGACATTTGACAAAGTCATAAAACATAATCATGTGATCTTCTAAACCATGTGTTTTGAATTTTGAAGTACTGTTTCAACAATCTAATTATCTAGACATTTGACAAAGTCATAAAACATAATCATGTGATCTTCTAAACCATGTCTCATGACTAGACTACACCTCGTTTATATGACCCTTCAATCAAAATCTCAACCAAATGTTTGAAGTCCTCCCTCCAATTTGGTCATGACTTGTTGCTTTCTGAAATAGACTCATAAGACAACACCATGTGATCTCTAATGTTCTCGTCTTAAAGTAGGCCCTCATAAGCAAAGCCTCTCCTCCACCAATTATTGACGTAAGGAAAATCCTTTCATCTATATATACACTCAAACATGCATTATTTTCCAAAGCAACATAACTCATCAACACATCCACAAGCATCTACTTTCTTCTTGAATTCTCTTATACACAAAAAATGGGTTTTCGTTTACCTGGAATCATCAGAAGGAGTTCATCTGCTTCAAAAATGGCTTCATCAAAAACTGGAGAAGTGCCCAAGGGATATCTTGCAGTATATGTAGGAGAAGAAATGAAGAGATTTGTTATCCCCATATCTTACTTGAATCAGCCTTTGTTTCAAGAGTTGTTAAGCCTAGCTGAAGAAGAATTTGGGTATGATCATCCAATGGGTGCCCTCACTATTCCTTGTAGAGAAGATGTCTTCCTAAATGTCACTTCTTCCTTCAATAGATCTTAGCTTGCAAAGGAAAAACTTAGATTAGCTAGAAGACAGACCATTTTTGTAAAGGAGGCAATTTAGATCCTTTTGCTTTGTATAGAATTTTCTTTTTTAATTCCTTCTTTTTCTTCCCCTACTTGGGAAATTAAAGATTGTTTATGTGAAGGACAAATTTATCAATAGATATTTTTTTTTCAAGTTATCTCAATTAATTATGACTACCAAAGCCTCAAAGACATGAATTTTTTGTTTAAGTGACAAAATTTGTATCCATATGTTGCAAGCAAAGTGAAAACGGAATATTATATTCTTAATCTAGTAAATTCAAATCAATATTTTGCTTTAGGACATCAAAAGCGTCTGTACATGACTGGAAGCATACAATCCAACCCCTACCTCCCCCCCCGGCACCAAACAAAAACTTCAGAATTTTTTATTAAAAAAAAATTTTTACTTTATAATAAAAAAATTCCCCATCTATATTTTTTTTATTCAATAATATAAAAGACTTCAATTTTTGTATGCTTCTAGATGTTTGTAGGATTTGGTGAATGGAGGAGACACCAGATTAATAATGAAGTCCTATATATGTCTCGAGAGATCAAGTTTTATATACCCTTAGAAAATAAAACACAAGTCAAAGTAAAAAAATTGGAAGTTTAAATAGATGTTTAATTAACCACTTGCTATTAGATTTCAAGTGTGTCGGTGGTTCATTTGGCTTCTGGCATGAAAAATCTAATCAATCAGTAGATCATCTGGTTCTTTTATAGAGAGCCAAACTTCATGTACTCTTCACGTGGTTTTGTCTATTCAAGTTATTGATCAAGGGATCATGCTTGTTAATTATTCCTCCGAACCCTGTAATATTGCGTATATCAATTTAGGTCCCCCCCCCCAATATTGTCAGATTTTGATTCTATCTTGTATGAGTTGGCTTAATTATTGTATATGCACTCTCATAACATCTTGTAAACTACCTATCAGACAAGATCACTCATCTCTTACTGGCCTTGTCACTTATGTGCTTGTATGTTCAAATGTTGTTTTTAAGACTTGAAACAGAAGCATGAGGTTACATTCCGTGACTTGTCACACTCAGTGCTTGCTTGTTGTTGCTAGCTCCCAAAGTTGTCCTTGATGTTTTATATATATTTCCTCTTTATGGAATGGTCAATTTTAGATTGTGTGTTAGCCTATGTGGTAGATTTCATCATGGTTCATAGATCAGATAAAGACTACTGAGCTTTTCCACAGCAAGAAGCACATACAAGCGACATGTTTTGAGCGTGTCTAAAGCAATGCACCCTTACATCAGCTAAACAATAATCGAGTTCTCTTTGTTAGATGAAAAAAATTGAACCATGTGGTGTATATATTGTGTTTCTGTAAATAAATAAATAAAGGACGAATTTTTTTTTTTATATTGAAGTAAAGAGGAGACAGAATCATATGATCCTTCTCACCCATGCCTTTAGGTATTGGAACTATAACGTACACTCCATTGTACCTGAAAAGGACCTCTTAAGACAACTCCATGTGACCTCTAATGAGCCCTTGTCTCTCAATTATGGCCCTGTCACTCCACCTCTTATAGCCACAAATCAATGAAGAAAATCAAATTCTTCCATCAATAAATCCTCATGCTTCAAAGCTTTTAGAAGCAAGCAACGCAAATCTTTCTCAAGCATCAATATTCAAACACATCCTTCTTCTTATTCTCTTGTACACCAAAAAAAAACAATGGGTTTTCGCTTGCCTGGAATCAGAAGGTCAGCTTCATTTGCTGCAAAATCGGCTGCTTCAAAATCCAGCCAAGTGCCAAAGGGACATCTTGCAGTGTATGTGGGAGAAGAAATGAAGAGATTTGTGATCCCTATATCATTCTTGAACCAACCTTCATTTCTAGAACTGTTAAATGAAGCTGAAGAAGAATTTGGATATGATCATCCAATGGGTGCTCTCACTATTCCTTGCCCAGAAGATATCTTCCTACATGTCACTTCTTCCTTTGGTGGATGCTAACTTGTGAAGACAGGACTAACTTAGATTGGTTAAAACAGTTTAGCCGAGGTTGTAATTCAAGTCCTTTGGTTTGTAAAGTGTTGTTTTTTGTCCCCTTTTCCTTCCCTACTTGGGATGTGGGAAATTGTACATCTGATTGATAAGTTTACTAGTAGAATATTTTCATCCATTACATCTCAAGGTGAATATTCATATTCTTGTTGCAGATCTAGAAAAGTCGAATCAAAATTTAATTTAATTGAATGTACCAAAAGCTTCCTTAGATACTTGTTCAAAAAAAAAAAAAGGTTCCTTAGATACGAGAAAATATAGCAAAAGTTTGCTGACCGGTTCTTAATACGTCATGCTCGTTTTTTTTTTGAATTAAAACTGGAATTCATAAATCATCAAATAATACAACAAAGCTCCCCATAAGAAGAGGATACCTAGAAGTCTTTCATCAACCACCACCTACCAATAAAGGACGTGGTGGGTGATCAAAGATGACAAAATTATCAAGACTAGTTTGAGATAGTTTAGCTAAATAATCTGCCTGCGTATTCTGATCTCTAGATATATGTCTAATAAGAACATGCCAATCTCTAGCCAACCATAACCTAGCTTCTTCAATGACTTCTCTAAAGGGGTGTTTATGATCACAGCCCCTAGTGAGTAAATTCACAGCTTCAATAAAGTCAGTACAAAGAATAATGCTTCTAATTTCTCTATTCCAACAGATTTGGAGTCCTTGGATGATGGCTATAACTTCTGTAATAATCGGTGGAACCTGTATAAGTTTGCACATGTAGCCACATACCCATCTTCCATCTTCATTTCTAATGACCCCCACGCTTCCGCTATGACCTGAATCGAGAACTGACCCGTCCACTTCTAGAGTGTAGAATCCCTGCCCTCCAGCTAGTTGATCTCCATTTGCATTATGGCCTTGATTGTAAAAGTTGCAATGAACACTTAAGTCCATATCCCAACTTACCCCGAAAGAGACTAGAATGAGCGCTATGGTTGTCAATGTTGGCGTCATCTCCATAAAGTTTTCGGCACCTGTCCACCCAAATGTCCCAGCATACATACCCAAACAGAGTTGCCCAGCTGATCTTCTTTGTGAAGTCGCGGGCCGTTGCATTCTTTAGGTTCCATTCAATCCATTCAGCACCCTGCAAATTATTAAAGTTATCCCACATACCTGGCTTAACAATTGAGATCCACCTTTCACGAGCATTTGTACAATCTCTCAGTAGATGCATCAAGTCCTCGTCCTGTGCACATTGAAAGGGGCAAGTTGCGAATTCATATACTCCCCTCCTAGACCTAAATTGAGCTATATGAACCTTCCCGTGTGCCGCAAGCCACATAAATGCTTTAATCTTCTCAGGAACCTTTCATCTCCATAGTGTTTTCCAGAGTGTTGTATTGGACGTCATCACACCTGCAGAAATAAAGTGATATGCAGAACTAATAGAAAAACAACCATCAGAAGAAGGTTTCCAGTAGTACTTATCTTCTCCTCTGTCCTCACAAGGAGGATTAACACAAGTAATCCTTTGAATAGTGTGATGTTGGAACTAGATTCTCATCTTATCCACATCCCATTCGCCCCAAGGATTAGTAAAATCACGCACTTTTTCATTTTGATCGACGAAGCCCTCCCGTCCAGGAATTAACTCAATTAACGGACTATTAACTTCTGACCAGTTGTCGAACCAAAAGGAAGCAGAGGCTCTATTACCGACTTTGACTCTTAACCCTTTCTGGAACCTATCCCAAACAGAGCAAATACTTCTCCAGGTAGGCAAAGCATTCCTTCTTGACATCGGTCCATTCATACGATCTCATTTGTATTTCCCTCTTAAAATTTTAACCCACGACTTCTCAATATTGTTTATCATTTGCAAGTATAGTTTCATAATGAAAGCTTCGTTTTGCTTGCACATTTCACTAATCCCCAAACCACCCTCTTTTTTGTCTCTAGTAATTTGATCCCAGGAAATGAGATGCAGTTTTTTCTGGTCATCCTGCTCATTCCAAAGAAATTTCCTACTTTTTTTCTCCAACTCACACAAAACCCCTTTGGGAATCAACAATTTTTGCATCTGATATGCCGGCAAGGCGGAGAAGACTGATTTAATAAGAGTAGCTCTACCCGCAAAGCTCAAACAACCCCTTTTCCATCCAGAAATCCTTTTCATCTTTTTTTCCATAATGGGAGCAAAAGTGAGTTTGGTAACTCTTTTATGAACTAGTGGAATGCCCAAGTATTTCCCCAAATCAGTTGTGAGTCTAACCCCCATCTTTCGACTCAACTCAAAGGCTCTGGAGAAATTAACCTTCCTGGAAAAATACACTTTAGTCTTGTCTTTATTCATTTTCTGGCCCGATATGTCACAAAAGATTTGCATACATTTCAGAATTGTCTCCACTTGACTCTCTGTGGCCTCTCCAAAAAGAATTAGATCATCCGCAAAGAATAAATGAGAGATTGCAGGCCCGTTCCTATGTAACTTAATTGGTTTCCATACATCCTTAACAATAGCATCTTGAATAATATGATTTAGTCGCTCCATGCACAATGTAAATATATAAGGGGATAGAGGATCCCCTTGTCTAATTCCACGCGAGGACTTGAAAGTCTCAAAGGCTTCCCCATTCCACAATAATTGAAAAGACGGACTAGTGATGCAATTCATAAGGATATCACAAATTTTTCCTTCAATGCCCACCAACCTTAGCGTATCATAAATAAAAGGCCATTCCAGACGATCATAAGCCTTCTCAAGGTCCACCTTAACAGCCATCCATCCATTTCTCCCCGATTTGGTCTTCATAGAATGCATAACTTCTTGAGCAATGATAATGTTATCACTACTCTAACGACCTGCAATGAAGCTACATTGATAATCACCAACCACTTTTCCTATAATACCACGGATGCGACGGCTCAAGATTTTGGTAATGATCTTGTAACTAACATTACACAGAGAGATAGGCCTGAAATCCCTAATTGCTTCTGGATTTTCAGATTTTGGGATAAGGACAATGTTAGTGTTGTTTATGTCTTTAACGCACTCAGGTACTTGGAAAATCCTTGTAACCAAATCAGTAAGATGACTCTCAAGAGTAGACCAGTATTCCTGATAGAACACTGCCTGTAACCCATCCGGGCCAGGAGCCTTAAATGGCCCAAGGTCAAATGTCACCTCTTTTATTTCTTCCTTGGACAGATCTGCATGCACCTTATCCCGATCAATAGCAAAAAGAGCAGGAAAACGGTGCTATGTATCAATGAAACTGAAATTAGACACCTCACTCCTAAAAAGATCTTTATAGTAGCTTATGGCCATGTTCTTTAGAGAAATTTGATCAAATATCCAATCTCCATTACTATTTTGAGCCCATCAATTCAATTCCGCCTTCTCCTTATTACCGCAATGGTACGAAAAAACTTACTGTTTCTGTCCCCACCATTTCAGCCAGTTGCATCGAGATTTCTGGTACCACATAAGTTCTTCCTGAGCAAGAACTTTATTGTATTCTTTCCACAATTCATTTTCAATCTAAACTAAATATTGGTTATCCCGTCGTGCTCTTGACCTTTCAACGCCTTCAATCCATTGCATGATATTTCTCTTCCTTTGATTTAAGTTTCCACCCTTTCTTGTATTCCACTCTCGGACTTGAACAGAGAAATTCCTAATCTTCTCATTCCAATCTCCCCTATTCCAAGTTTGTTTAACAAGATCTCCAAAGCCTTCTTCAAGAAACCATGCCGCTTGACACCAAAAAGAAGGTTTAGGTCTGTGTTGAAGATGTTGATGGGTGGTTCTTACTAGGACAAGACAGTGATCAGACCCAAACCTACTCAAATTATATGTCTTTGAGTTCATGCGCGTTTTCATAATATGACATGCTTTATTTAAAGCATTAATTCTTTTTTTTTTATAACTTTTAAGGCATTAATTCTTTTCATCTAATATCCTTAATTAACTATAAAACTTCGTAACTAATTAACAGCTTCTATAACTAATGACTTTATTTATGGTAATTTTAATATTTTATAAGAAATAACTAAGTTTAACTTCATTGATTTATATGTAAAGTTGTCATTAGTTACTTATAATAAGAACCAAATAAAAACCAAACAGAGTATATTTTATTAATATCAACTAAATAATTTAAAACGAGAGGAAGCGTAATTTTCTGTTCCTGTGTTCAATAATATTGTTAGTTTATAGAATTATTTGGATTCAAATTCAATATCTCTTGTAGGTGTTCCAGCAAGATTGATGATTTTCCCCATTCGTCCATTTTGGTATTTGGACTAGCCCTATGTAGTTATTGCACGGATCTTTAGAAAGGGACAAACCCAAGTAATAATATAGGCTGGGCATATGGGCAAAATATATATATATATATATATATATAGGCTGGGCATAAAATGAATGGGCCAAGAATGAGGTCACGCCTGTTGAGGATGAAAGAAACGGAGGTCATATTAACACGTGTCTTTCTATCCATCAAATGTGTTATCTGAATTAGATTCCTTATTTTGATCCAAAAAAAAAAAAATTAGATTCCTTAGCGAGACAAGTCGTATCGTAGCAGATAGTGTGTGTGATTGGGATAGCGGTAGGAAAAATGACTTATTATGATTTTGATTTATTAAAAATGACCTAATAGAAAAGTCAGTTTTTGTAATGTGATTTATGTTTGGATGGGCGATTTTTTGGACAATAAATGCTTATAAATCATGATTTATGGTATACGAGGTAAGTATGTGAGAGGAGCTTTATCTCGACTTACATAATAAGTGATTTAATAGAAAAGCTATAGTGAGGAGTTTATTTAATAAGTAGCTTATTCTACCCATGATATAATTAAAATAAGCTGAATCAAACACTGCAAAAACGCAACACATTTTTATTTGGACTTATTGCCCAACAAACACACCCAGAGTTGGAAATGTTGGCCCTCACGATTTAATAGGGTCGGTCTTTTTAAGTTCGGGGTAAGAAAAACTATTGTTTTTCAAAGTCTGATTTGAAAACATAAGGGTCAGGGTTAACCCGCAGGACTTGAAGCCATTTTCATTGAAAAACTTTTACTTTTTTTCAGTTTTTTTAAAATTACAATAATAACATTCTTAATTTAACACATAAATGTTATCAAAATTATATTGTAAACGGTATGTATCATGCAACAAACAAACGCAGTCATTTAGTCATAATTAAAGGTAAACTATTGTCTACATGCCACATTTACAAATAATTAATGAGAAGACTTAACAAAATTAAAAATACTTCTTATAAATATATCTTGAAAAGTGTAAGTAGTCAATAAAATAAACAAAAAATATATATATAAATAAAATAATTACCAAAAAATAAGCCAAAAAATATAAAATTGGTAAGAATACTTATGAAATAAGAAATATCTTTTATAAGTTTTTAATTTTTAAAATTATTAATACAAGATATTCTTATGAAACTTAATTTCAAAAAAGATAATAACAACTAAATATTTACAACACCATTAACAAAATATAAAAAATCAATAATATTATTCTCATATAAATAATTTTAAAAAATAAAAAAATATACAGGGCCTAAAAGAGTCGGCCCGTAGCCCTACAGGACTGGCCCTTTTAGGCCCTCGGCCCTACAGGGATGACCCTTTTAGGCTCGCTTTCACTTTTGATGCAAAAATCTTAAGCCCAGCCTTTATAAATTCAAGGCCTAAATGGGCAGACCCAACGGACTCGGCTCGCTTTTTCAGCTCTAGTAGTAGATTGTGATTTGTGATAGATCTTGAAGTATATTTAAAAAATTTAATAATCTTTACATAGATGACGCAAGGCTTAGTGTGTGTTTGACTCCTCTTTCAAAACCATGGTTTGGTTGCCAAACACTCAAAAAATTTTCAAACCAAGGGTTTAGGAAAATCCATTTTTTTTACTATTTCCCTTATGTGGACCCCACCTCCTCTCTCTCATTGGTCCTTTTTCCTTATGTGGGCCCCACCCTCTCTCTCTTATTTATCCTTTCTCATTATGCATGTGGGCTTCATACCATAAAGAAAACTATTCTAACCACAATATCCAAACACTCTCATTTTATCAAAATAACTTTTTTCTCATAATCTATTCTGCTCAAAATCTATTCTTCAGAAGCTATTCTTCAAAAGCTAATCTAAACACATCCTTAGTTGCTCATACAAATTCTATTATTCTAAGTAAGACTCGCTTGGCTTCTATTCATAGCCAACTTTCTTGTACTTATTTCTCTCATCTTCTTTTTCCCGTCTGCTTGATTCGCCGCACATTTAATATTTTCTTTTCATTATTTTCTCCATTTCCTTTTCATCTTTCTCATTGTAATAATATTTTTATAAATATTAAATATGAACCATTAGATTTTGATCCAATAGTCATAAAAGAGATAAAGGATGGAAGCGGATGGAAAAAAAAAAGGAGAGAAGTCAAATCCAACTTTCTTTGTCATGAATTTGATTCTATATATAAGCAACAACTTTGTTTTGTCTAAAATTTTAATACACATTTTTTTTTTTTTTTATCATCAATTAATTATATGTCTCCCTCATCTATTTTTCTCACGCATTCCCTTTCATTTTTTTCCACGCATTCTCTCTCTCATACATAATCTTCATAAATAAGGGTATATTAAAAATATCTCCTACATATGTATTATTTTTAACTAATTTTAATTATAAATTCCTTTGATATGATTTAAATAGTTGTTACTTGTAAAAAGCGCCACCAAACAAACAGAGTGTTTTTTGTTGAGACCAAATGTAATTTTGCTAAAATGGCTTACAATCAAAGAAACGACATCATTTTCTTTTGTTTGGGCATTTTCTCAGAATGTACCTTCCCTTGCCCTCTGCGTTGCCCCACTCTGTCACCTCCACGATTCACTCTGTGCGTTGGATTCTGGCGAAATCTTCCATTTTTAATTCAAACGCATGCTTCAATCCCCAGTTGCCATTATGCAATCCCAAAACAAGGTCTTGCGATAAAAAGCATAGCTAAATTTTACACACTTCACTGCCCATTTTCTTCTCTGTCGTTGACTTCTCTACCATCTTGCGTATATTGGGCTAGACAAAAATAATAATAAAGAGAGAGAGAGAGAGAGAGAGAGAGAGAGACAATATTCTGAAAAGGCGCCCTGTGCCCAGTCTGCTACTATTCATTAAATAGGCAAGGGTGAAAACCCTAGAATACATGAGGTAATTACATGTGTACCCTATAATAGAAGGGCCTAGAATAGAAAGAAGAATATTATCAGAATATGCTACAACAGACATTTTAATGTTTAACTGGGCCATGTTAATTGCATATGCCTTTTATCTTGATTGGGCTTTACTGTTGGGCTTGTTATCAGTTTCATATTCTTGACATCCCCCCTCAAACTGGGCCCAGGCGACTAGATGAGGCCCAGTTTGTCTCAAAACTGTGGCAGGGCTTTGGTGAAAATGTCAGCGATTTGCTCCGATGATGGAATGTATCGAACTGCAAGCTTCTGATCGACCACTCTTTCTCGGAGGTAATGAACATCAAGCTCTATATGTTTGAATCGTGTGTGGAATACGGGATTAGAAGCCAGAGCTACAGCGCTGAGATTGTTGCACTATGCTATCGGAGGGTTTCTCATTACCACACCAAATTCACTGATGAGAGACTGAATCCAAGCTAACTCAGTAGCAAGATCAGAAAGGGACCGATACTCGGATTCAACACTGGAACGGGAAACAACTTGCTACTTCTTTGCCGACCAAGAGATTAAGGATTCACTGAGGAATACACAATAGCCACCAATGGACCTCCGATCATCTCGACACACAACCCAATCAACATCAGAGAATCCTTGCAAGGTAAGATGTGAAGCTGGTTTAATGTGTAAAGTCAGATTGCTCGTTCCTTTAAAATACCTCAATATTCGTTTGAGTCCCTGCCAATATGTGTCTCTTGGTGCTATGAGAAACTGACTGAGTTTATTTACTGTATAAGTAATGTCTGGCCTTGTGTTAGCCAAATATTGTAGAGCTCCAATTGCTTGTAGATAGATAATTGGGTTTTGCAGCAGAGTTCCTTCATCCTTAGTAAGTTGCTTGTTGAGAACCATAGGAGTAGGAACAGGGGAACAGTTTTTCATACCAAATCTGTCCAATATGTTCCAGATATACCTTTCTTGTTTTAAATACAAGCCTGTCTCATCTCTGAAAACTTCAACTCCTAAGAAGTGGTGAATATTTACCAAGTCCTTTAAAGCAAAGGTTGAGTTGAGTTGTTTAATGAATAATTTCAGCATTTTTTAGCAGCTGCCAGTTATGACAATGTCATCTACATAGATGAGAACACACAGAACAAAATCCTTAGTTTTTATAAAGAACAGAGAGGTGTCACATTTTGAATGAACAAAACCCCAGTTTTGTAAAGTAGTTCTAAGCTTGTCAAACCAAGCTCTAGGTGCTTGCCGTAAGCCATAGAGAGCCTTCTTTAGGAGACACACATGATTAGGGTACTTTGTGGATTCAAACCCTTCTGGCTGCCTCATTAACATAAGTTCTTGTAAGTCACCATTTAAGAATGCATTATTTATATCAATTTGCCTAATCTGCCACCCAAAAGTCATAGCAACGGTAAGTATAAATCTCAACGTGCATGCCTTAAGAACTGGACTAAAAGTTTCTACAAAATCTATCCCATGACTTTGTTGAAAACCTTTTGCCCCTAACCTGGCCTTGGTTTTATAGCTCAACCCATCAACACTAGGCTTTACTTTAAAAACCCATTTGCAATCCACTAGGTTTCTATCACCAAGATAAGGAACTAGAACCCAAGTTTTGTTCTTTATAAGTGCATTATATTCTTCCAACATTGCTTTCTTCCATTCTCCAGATTTTAGTGCCTCTCGAACACTGACTGGTTCTTTTGGCAGAATTAACTCAGTTGAGATAGCACCAATGTAAGGCATCTTAGGTTTAGAAATATCGGCCTTGCTTCTAGTGATCATATGATACTTAGGAGACACAATTGCAGTTGATTGAGGGGAGGACCGTTGAGTACTTTGATAATTTTCTTCTTCTTGTGTTGAGTTATCAACCTGAGTTGAACATGAATCTTGCTCTGCTAATTGGGAGTTGCTGGCAGTGTTTTCAACATCATTCTGTTGCTGTGTTGGTGTAGAAATTGTTTGAGTTGCAGTTGTAGTAGGGACAGCAACAGGCAAGGCAAGATTGGGGCTGATTACACCGGATCTAGAAGTATTTTGTTCTAAGTTTGGTGAGCAGCTTGCTGTATTTGCTGTTGAAGGCCTGAAAAATTCTCTAGGATGCACACTTTCTTCAGGTACCTTTCTTTTGTTTACAAAGCCTGTAGAGAAAGGAAATTCACTTTCATTAAATGCAACATGTCTAGAGATATAAACCTTACCACTTGAACTCAAGTACTTATAACCCTTGTGTGAATTGCTGTAGCCAATAAATACACAATTTGTTGTTCTAAATTGCAACTTGTGTTGATTGTAAGGTCTAAGGCATGGGTAACATGCAGTTCCAAAAATCTTCAAGGAGTCATAATCTGGATGTTCATCAAATAGTTTATAGAAAGGAGTTTCCTCCTAGGACTGATGATGGCAACTTGTTTATAAGGTCAGTGGCAGTATGAAAGGCCTCATACCAGTAGAATAAGGGCATTTTAGCTTCAGCCAGCAAGGTTAAGCCAATTTCAACAACATGTCTATATTTTCTTTCAGCTCTACCATTTTGGGTTGAAGTATAGGGACATGATTGTCTAAAAGCAATCCCAGACTCTTGTAAAACATTAGTGAAACTCCTATACTCACCACCCCATTCACTTTGGACTGTTTTAATTTTCCTTTCAAACTATTTTTCAACAAAAGCCTTAAATTGAACAAACATTTGCAATGCTTCATCTTTTGTTTTTAAAGGAAAAATCCATGTGAATATGCTATAATCATCTAGGAATAGAATATAGTATCGAAAACCATTCATAGATGTGATAGGTGCTGGGCCCCATAAGTCTGTGTGAATAAGCTCAAGTGGCTTTGATACATGTGAACTAGAAGCTTTGAAAGGCAATGAATGCATTTTCCCAAACTTACAAGATTCACAGAACAAGGAGTCATTTTCATTTCCATAGGTAATTTTCATATTACAATCATTGATCAACTGATTTAAGACCCTATCATTTGGATGGCCAAGCCTACAATGCCAAAACTTTCTACTATAAACTTGAAACTTAGATGCTGAATGATTAGCTTCTTCAGCCATAAGAACTAGCTTTGCCTTGTCACCTTCTTTATGCTCACAGATTCTGAACATTCCACCACTAGTTGGTGTCCCTTGAAGCATGGTCTCCCTTGTTGCTTGATCCTTCACATAAACACCACTAGAATTAAATATCATATTAGCACTATTACCACAAGCCACTTTGTAAACACTCAAGAGGTTTTTCTTGATTTTAGGAGTGTAAAGAATGTCATTCAGTTTAATCTTTTTTTGAGAAGTATTCTATAAAGTAGAAGAACATACTTTTTCAACTGCTATCTTATAACCATCACCAACAATGATATTCATCTTACCAGAAGGATTTGTTGAAGTGTCCAGTTTGTTTGGATCATTTGACACATGACTATTAGCTCCACTATTAAGATACCTTGCATCATCATTGATAATTTCAGGAGTAGCCCAATAGGCACTATCATATTCAACATAATTTGAGATTGAACCTCTGTTCACATCATTGGTGTTCTTCTTTGCTTTCACAAATGTCTTGTCATTGTGATAGAAACAAGTCTCAATAGTATGACCATATTTGTCACACAAAGAGCACTGAACAGAACTTTTGCCACGACCTCCTCTTCCTTTATTAGACCTGCCACTGTCTCTTCTGCCAAGGGATCCTCAGTTGCCATACCAGAAAGGTCTTGGGAAAGAATTTTCTTCTGCTCTAGCATAGTTAACTAGATTGTTGTTGAGTGATAGTTGTGATAATTGATTCAGTTGCTCCATTCTACTCTCATAGGTAAACAAAGAGGTTTGTGGTTCAATCCAGCTAAAGTCATCAGCTCGATGGGTTAACTGAACAACTATAGGGTTATAATCTGCATCTAAACCAGCAAGAACTTGAATAATAAGATTTGGTAAGGGAATAGAACTACCAGCCAGTACTAGTTGATTTGACAAGTTCTTCATCTTAGCTAAATAATCGCACATGCTTAGTATACCCTTTTTGGTTCGTTGAATCTCTGATCTCAGCATTAACAACCTTGATTTTGACTAAGCTCCAACTATTGCTTTAGCAGCAACCCATAAACCAGCTGATGTGGACACATTGGTCATCTCTGATGAGATTTCCAAGGTCATAGTATTGAGTAGCCATCCAAAAATTAGCTGGTCGGCAGCCTCCCATTCTTCAAAATCTGGATTCAGCTTGGTAACATCTCCTTCAGTAATAAACTAAGTAGGACATGTTTTGGTTCCATTAATAAACCCTTCAGCCTTGTATCCTTTGATGATAGGCAGCACATGAGTCACCCATATAGGGTAATTTGTCCTATCCAACTTGATAGAACATCATTGTGACAAGGTATTATTTTTTTCAGACTGTTTTGATGACATGGAGGTTGATACGGTGGAGTTGTTTGAGGAAGACTGGGCAATGGGTGATGATGTAGGACTGTCCATAGCTGTTAGCCTCACAGCTATAATACCAAGACAAAAAAATAATAAAGAGAGAGACAATATTCTGAAAAGGCGCCCTGTGCCCAGTCTGCTACTATTCATTAAATAGGCAAGGGTGAAAACCTTAGAATATATGAGGTAATTACAAGTGTACCCTATAATAGAAGGTCTAGAATAGAAAGAAAGAATATTATCAGAATATGCTACAATAGACATTTTAATGTTTAACTGGGCCATGCTAATTACATATGCCTTTTATCTTGATTGGGCTTTACCGTGGGATTTACTGTTGGGCTTGTTATCAGTCTCATATTCTTGACAGGGCTTCTCCGTTTTCTTCTTCTTCCTTCATGGCAACTTGAGAAACCATTCCCGAACCTGAAGCCAAGAAGAAGCTTGTGTATTCGGTGTGGGCCCTACCAACTGAAGATGTGCGTGATCGGATGAAGAAACTGATGAGCGGCCTCCGATCGGAGTTCGGAGGGCCTGAGTTTGAACCCCACATCACAGTCGTCGGAGCGATCAGCCTGACTGCCGGTGACGCTCTGGAGAACTTCTGATCAGCTTGTGAGGGCCTCAAGGCTTATAATGCCATCGCTGATCGTGTGGATACAGGGACTTTCTTTTATCAGTGTGTTTACCTTCTGATTCATCCCACTCCTGAGGTACTCTTCAATTTTTCTTTTCTAGTTTTTCTGTCATTTAGTTATTTTAATTTCTGTAGGACTGGTCTCTGTTGTTAGTTTTGTAGTAGTTAATGGACAAGCGATTGATCGACATGACATTGAAACTGGTGTTCATTTTTCTCTAAGGTTTTGATTATTAGTTGTTAAATCAGAAGCGATTCTGGACTTGTGCTTTGATTGTAATTCTGTCATTTGGAAGGATTTATCTTGTGATTTTTATTTTGATTCTCTCTGTTTTTAATTTCTGTTTCTCCACAGGTAGTGGGAACTAGTGACCATTGCATCAGTCATTTTGGTTACAACAGATCATCTCGTAAGTTACATAATCTGATTTTTGCCTGAAGCTTTACCTTTTTGGCTGGCTGCAAGTGGAAATCTATGTAGAAAAGTAAATTTGTTTTGTTACCACCTATGAAGTATGTCAGATTACAGTATCAAAACTCTGGAAAATGATAAAGAAAATCCTCTCAAGTTTTTTAATTTAGATCATGAAGATGATTACATGTATCAACCATGTTCAAGAGAGATTTGACAAATTTTTACTTTGACTGTTGAAAGCCTGACATAGCCCTCCCCCTACTATCTATAAAACACAGGTAGAGTTATGTTAACATTGAGATGTATTTTACACATTTCAGTTGTTTGTTATACCATTACTGCAAATAAAGAAAAGGTAGGAAAAGAATATCTTGATGTGACAGAGATCTTAGGCTATTAGTGGTTAAAAGAGGCGTCTTATGGCTAAACCCTTAGAAGAAAATAAAGGCTTCGAATAATATTAGATACAATTCTATCTCCTTTATCCTCATAATGTGGTGCATTTTTTAGAGCATAAGAAATGTGATTTGACTATGTCAAAGTGTTGTAATCCAGGACCAATGGTAGCCCTGTGCATTGGCCACTTAGCTTCATGAGCCATTTCTTCCCTTTTTGTATCCTTCTTCCAAAGGTCTAATCAATGTATTTTGTCATATGCCCTTCTCATTTTGCAACTTTTTCACCACACTGGATTGCTTATTAACGAACAGAATATTATCTGGAGTCAGGAAAAACAGAAATACACGTATTCAACTTTAGATCACGTAAAAGCATTTTCCTTCACTTTAATTTGAGATAAGTGGTTCAAACTAGTATGGTTTAGCATTGGAAACAGGGTCAGGACATTTCTCTCCCACACAAGGCTTTTCTTTTTTCTTGTTTTTTCCCCTTTTTTGCCTTTATTTACTTCCCACCTAAGGGGATTGCTTCATGTCCAAAGGAAACTTTAGCTTTATAAGTGGTATCTTTGTTAACCAAAAAAAAAAAAAAAAAAGGTGGGGTTATAAATACCTAAGGGTGAAAGTATGGTGTGAAGTGGCATAACCGAGGTCTTTCACTTTGTCAAATACCTTAGTTCTTTGTAACTTAGGATATCAATGACCTCTTGATGAAAGAACATGATCTGATTTAGCTCCTCGTTAAATAACTTACTTTTAACTCTTAAGTGACATGTTTAGGTTTAAGTTGGCACATGAAAGATTAAAATCTCCCAGCTGGTATAATAATACTCCCTCCGGTCCTAAATACAAAAGCCAGATAACTAGTTTGCATATATTAAGAAAATTAATTAACTAGTTATTTGGAAAAAAGATGTGTTAGTTTCTTTTCTCTTTTTTTTTTTTTGGTACAAAGGCAAGCATAGCTTGAATAGATAACAAGACCTAAGGGACAGGTCCTAAAGAGTGTTCATGAGCTATATCCCCGCATTCCAAGGCAAAAAGATGAAAGCATTCCATAGGGGAAACTCCTATTTCCATGTATTCCTGGCTATTCAAATGAGCCATTCGCGCCAGAAAGTCAGCACAACGGGTGCATTCTCTATGCGAATGGGAAATCTCTAAATCCCAGTCGGCATAAATAAGGGATCTGGTAGCCGATACGATATCATACAAAGGGTGATCAACGCTGTAATTGGTAGAAAGAAGGTGGATGGCCTGAAGAGAGTCTGTGAATAGCCTGATTTTCTTAAGACCCATCTGCTTATATAGTTGAAGACCGCTTTGGATTGCACGGATTTCCGTAGCAGTCGGGGAAGCATTTCCCAACTTCTGTTGAAATCCACGTAACCAATTACCCTGGCTATCACGGATAACACCTCCGCAGGCTCCCTGACTGCTACTGAAAGAAGAACCGTCTACATCAATGCGAATGAAGCTCTGAGCAGGGGGTTCCCAGCGGGCGAGCCCTCTATCTGAAACTTGGAATATCTGGTGATTAAGACGTCCATTTAGCGTACTTTCTGAGAGGTGATAAATGCATCTGTGGACTATCTCTTTAGGGTTGACACCTGAACCATCGAAAGCTCTGCAACAACGATTTTTCCAAAGGAGCCAGCACGTGGTAGTGAATACTCACTGCCATGCCCATCTAGACATCCTCCTATTGCCTGGTGAATTCTTTAAGTTCTAGTGTAGCCATTCCTGCAAATTACCAGAAAAAAACATAGTAGAATATAGATTGTTAGTTAAAGGGACCCACACACGCTGGGCTTGCTCACAGTCTCTCAACACATGAAGGATGCTCTCCTCACTCTCACACTGAAAGGGACAAGTGTTTAGGACGCTCGGGTTATGCCTCGCTCGCATCACATTTGTCGGGAGTCTATCATGGAATACTTGCCACATAAAGAGTTTGATTCTTTCAGGAATTCCCCAGTGCCATAGATCGCGCCAGTGACGTTGATTGCTCATAGACTGCCGGTGGTATAGCCTGTCATAAGCTGATTTCACACTAAAGAAACCGTCAGGAGCATTCCGCCAACAAAAGACGTCGTCCTCGGAGCCCGTTGGCGGAGTAGTCATCATGATTCTATCAACCACCCAATTCGGAAGAAAGGTCTCCCATTTTGCTCTATCCCAATTGCCCGTTTGGGATTTAAAGGAGCAAACCTGCGCCTCCATATCTAACAAATGCGTATTCCTCTCTATGAAGAATAGTAGTGGCTTGTCCATTTAGGCCCAACATTCCTGCCATGCATTTGTGTTACCGCATCTTAGTTTTTTCCCCAGGCCCCTTTTGAAGTCATCCTAGACAGTCACAATGCCACTCCAAACTGCTGAATGGTTGCGCCACTTGCGCACATGTGGGACCGATTCAGTGTCACATGAGTATTTAGCACGGAGACATTTCACCCATAAAGCCTCTGGTTTCGTGATAAGACTCCAACACAACTTCATGAGAAAAGCTTTGTTTTGGCATTGCAGATCTTTAATCCCTAGGCCTCCATCACACTTTCTCTGTTTAAGAACATCCCAAGCAATCAGGTGCATTTTTTTACTATCATCATGCTGGTTCCAAAAGAAGTCTCTACTTAGTTTTCAATTGCTGATAACACTCCTTTTGGAACAAGAGTTGACTGCATCTGGTATTGTGGAATGGTAGATAAGACTGACTTGATAAGGACAATTCGACCAGCCATACTAAAAAATTTCCCCTTCCAGCTACTCAGATTAGTTCTCACCTTCTGGAGGAGGGGAGCAAAGGTCAATTTAACCATGCGTTTGTGCAAGAGAGGAACACCCAAGTATTTCCCAAGGTCTGCTGTCAGGCCAATCCCCACAATCTGACTCAACTCATAAGCTCTGTTGAAGTGGACATTTCTGGACACAAACATTTTGGATTTGTTCAGATTTATTTTGTGCCCAGAGACCCGGCAAAACAAATCCATAACATTCTTCATTTCTTCCAGCTGTTCTGTTGAAGCCTCACCAAAGAGGAGTAGATCATCTGCAAAGAATAGATGCGAAATACGTGGTCCCGAAGAGCTCAGGCGTAGAGGATGCCAATTCCCCATATCTACCTCGTGATGAATTAGCTGACCAAGTAATTCCATACACAGGACAAACAGATACGGACTCAGAGGATCGCCCTGTCTTACTCCCCTGGAAGGGTTGAATTTTTGAGAGGGCGAACCATTCCAGATAATGCTCATGGAGGAGGATGAAACACAATTCATTATCAGCTTGACAAGATCCTCACTTAACCCTAGTCTGTGAAGAGTGAATTCTAAGAAGCGCCAGTCGAGCCTGTCGAATGCCTTTTCCATATCAACTTTGACGGCTATATAACCCTTGTTGCCTCTCTTATTTCTCATGGTATGGATTGCCTCCTGAGCTATGATGATGTTGTCAACTCCCTGTCTACCAGCGATAAAGCTACACTGGTTCTCAGCTACAAGATGACCCATGACCCCTTTAAAGCGATTGGCAATCACCTTGCTAACAATCTTGTAACTCACGTTGCACAGGGAGATAGGCCTAAAGTCTCTTAAAGATAGGGGTTGTCGACCTTTGGAATCAGGATGATGTTCGTCTGGTTAATCACCTGTACTTCCTCCGGGTTGCTAAAGATGTTGATCACCAGGTCACAAATCTTTTGCCCTACCAAATTCCACTGGGATTGGAAGAAGTGGGGGTTCAATCCATCTGGACCCGGGGCTTTAAAAGCACCCATCTCAAAAGCTGCATTTTTTATCTCAATTGGGGATACCTGACACTGCAAGTACTCAAGCTGATGTGCTTCAAGTGGCGGGAATGTTGCCGTCCAAGGCTGGGTGGGAGATGACGTATGCTCTGAAGAATAAAGCCTCTGGAAATAGTCGTGGGCCATATCACGCAATAGATTTTCATCAGAAACCCAGATCCCGTTATCATCTTTCAGAGCCTCAATTTTACTTCGTTTCCTCTTAGAAATAACACTAGCATGGAAGTATTTTGTGTTTCTGTCCCCACCACCAAGCCACTTACACCTTGATTTCTGGAACCAGATCAATTCTTCTTGCAAGGCAATTTTTTGATACATGTCCCACAGCTGATTTTCAATCTTGAAGAGGCCATTTTGACACCCGTCTCTACTTCTAGCACGATCAATGCCCTCCAGTCTTCTAATGATCTCTCTCTTCTTTTTAGCTACATTCCCGACAACACGATCATTCCATTCTGATGCATTCTTTGCAAACTAAGCTTGCCCTTGGAGCCAGTTCCTTCCCTGCCAAGCTTCTTTAACCACATCATTAAACCCCTCTTCAATACACCATGCCGCTTGATATTGGAACTTGCTTCCCCTAATCCTGGAAGAGTTAGAGTAGTGGTCGGCAACAACAATAGCCCGATGATCAGACTTGAACTTGAGATAATGGAAAGCTTTGGCTTGAGGGTTAAGAATATCCCAGTTGAAATTGCAAAATACCCAGTCCAGCCTCTCCTTGACACCGGTTTTTTCCCAAGTAAATCTATCCCCCACGAAAGGCACTTTCATAAGATTACAACGATCAATGCAGTTCTGAAAGTCATACATAGAGGCATGAATGGGAGAAGCTCCACCTTCTTTATCACTAGAGGAAAGAATTGCATTAAAATCACCTAAGACTAGCTAGGGGATGTTCACAGTTTGGTGAATAGCATGCAGAGACGACCATAAATCCCTCCTCTTTAACACATTAGTATCACCGTAAACAAAAGTCACAAATAAAGGGTCCATGTTGCTCCTATCATGAATTTTGCAATGGATTAATTGGGTGTTCGAAGAAATATATTCAAGATGAAAATCCCAGTTATTCCAAAGCACCCAAATACCTCCAGCGTATCCCGTGGCTTCAATTCTCAACCAATCGTTGAACCCCAATTGTCTAACAACCTTATCAGCTCTGCTTCCACTAATCCTAGGTTCCAATAAACACATAACATTGATACCATATTTCCTGACCACATCCTTCAAAATGCGAGGGAACGTGCTACCGCCCGTCCCCCGACAATTCCAAGAAGAAATAATCATTAAAACAATAACAGAGGCAGGAGGAAATATGACACTTACATGTCTGGTGGTTCACCACCCATCATGACAACCACTTCAAGATTAGAAATGGAATGCACCTCTGAGCTCGACTCTTGATGAACTTGCTTCGGACTAGAGGGGACAAGTAGCGTGTTCTGAGGTTCTGAAGAGTTGATAGTGTCCCGAACCACAGATTCCCTTGCAAATATTGACGGGCTGGGGGCAATTCCTTTACCACAGTGAGCATATTTAGCTTTTGAGGAGGAAGCAAGAGGAATTGTTGGCATACCACTTGGACTATCCTGAGCAACAAACTCCCTTAGAGAAGGATTTGCAACAACAGACTCCCTTGCAAGGATTTGCATATTCCCACTAACTAATTTGTGGGCCTTTAGAGAAGCATGATTATTCATTTTTGGCAAACATAGCTTAGGTACATCCGAAGGACCCGAATCCGCAACAAAAGCCTCCACCTTGTTCTCAATAGAAATGGACTCATTTGCAACACTTTTCTTCTTCACCATGGCCCACTTCTTAGCCCCCACGTGGAAACCCCTCTTAGAAATAATATGACACTTGCTTCCAAAAGAACTCATATGATGCGTTGGACCCACGCCTTCTACAACACCACGCTCAACCCCACCTGACATATTCTCTCCATTTCCTGGACCCACGCCTTCCACTACACCACGCTCACCAGAAATAATATGACCCTTGCTTCCAAAAGGCCTCACATGATGCGCTGGACCCACGCCTTCCACTACACCACGACCAACACCACCTGACATATTCTCTCCATTTCCTGGACCCATGCTTTCCACTACACCACGCTCACCAGGAGTATCCGCACATGCTAGAGCATCAAATCTGGATTTCAAGGCAATTTCAGCACTGGCTCTATTTGCGGAATGCCTGGGAAGACGCGATTTGGCAGGCTTGCGCGTGATCATCCATGGTCCGAACTGCTGCAGCTTAGACGGTGGAGGAATATCCGACGACGCCGCCGGAGCTGGTGTTGGGATCAGTCTTGGTTGATCCTTCTTCGGCAAACCATCAGGACACACATCTTTTCTGTGGCCGTATTTCCCACAGGAAAAACAAATAACACCCAATCCTTCATATTCAATATTGAGAAGGCCCGATGCATAGATGATTTTTGGAATCAGTTTTTTCTGCAAATCAACTTCAACACAAATTCTGGCAAAGTGACCTTTGTGAATTATTGCTTCTTTGGCATCCGGATTTTCAATAGTATTAATATCAACCTTGAGAGTTTTTCCAATCAAATCCCCTATTCTCCACAAACACTCCTTGTTGTAACAGAGCAAAGGAACATTAGGAATTCTAATCCATGTAGCAACTTTTCTTTAAAACATCCTCTTTTGCATTGAAGCTATCCCTAGATAGAACCCCCTTAATATATGTAATCAATAGAGGTTGTTTGAAAAAAAAATTATAAATTTGGGAGATAAACTAGATTGGACTCTCATATTTAGGACTAAATCCAACTTCCCCACTAGCCCTTGTATTGGGAACTAGAGGGAGTATTATATATGGAGATTATGGGGTAAAATTCTCTTTTCCTCACAGTTATGTTATTTTATATTTGCAGCTTACATGCCACACATGAGCCTTCTATATGGAGATTTAAGTGATGAGGAGAAGAAAAAAGCTCAAGAAAGAGCCAATGGTGTTGATGATGTGAGTGGGTTGAACTTTCAAGTAAGTCGCCTTGCATTATACAAGACAGACACTGAAGACAAAACTCTGGAATCCTGGGAGAAAATTGCTGATTGCGTTCTCAATCCAAATTAGCGTTTGCTTATTATGACCTCTTTTAGTAAAAAATATGTTGAGGATTTGCTTATGACTTTTTAATGTTTATCACTCAAACCACACTCTGATGTGAATCATATTAGGTCTCTGCTACTGTATGTGAATGGAATAGAAAAAAGCAGCTTTGATTCATCCGAAGCTATGGCCTTGGTCACAAGAAAAATTCATGACCTTGATGAGTAAGTTGCATAACAAAGCTATCAAAATAAACAAAATGTCGTTTTGTGCTTCATAATTAATCAATAACGTAGAAGCATGGTAGAGATCGGAAACTGAAATAACGGTAGGTTTGACATGTTGATATAAATTTGAGTTAAAAGGTATTTTTGTTCCAAAAGTTTTTTCAAAAGAACATTAAGTACCCAGAAGTATTTTTTGAAGCAATGTCGCCTTGAAAGTTGTAAAATTACAGTAATGTTTTGTCCTAACGGATCCAAATGATCAATCATTAGTTAACTGGTGATGCTAAGGCTGTGTGTCCTTATCGCATTGACATACCTCTTTGGGTTAAATGACATTTTTATAAGGTTTGCACAGAAGAATTATGAATGCCAGGAAGATTTCTAGAGTACTAACGCCCCACAAGTCACAGATTTTTTATTGATTTATTTCAGCTAGGGAATGGTAGAGCATTATTTGATTGGGGATCTTTATTGCAATTTGCAAACTTTAGCCTCTTGAATGTAATTTAACCAAAATAAGCGACAATAAGAGAAGGAAACGACATCGTTGCCTATTGTCTAGGCATATACTCAAAATGTGCCTCCCGTTGCTCTCTGCGCTTCCCGCCTTCCCACTCGATCTTCTCCACCTTTCACCCTCTGCATTGAATTTCTGCAAAATCTTCCATTTTTAATTCAAACTTATACTTCAATCCCCAAATATCCGTTAAATCCCAAAACAGGGTCTTGCGATAAAAGGCGTTGCTAAATTTCGCACACTTCACTTCCCATTTTTCTTCTGCGCCATTGACTTCTCTGCTTTCTTCTTCCTTCATGGCAACCCCAGAAATCATTCCCGAACCCGAAGCCGTCGAGAAGAAGTATGAGTATTCGGTGTGGGCTTTACCAGGGGAAGATGTGCGTGATCGAATGAAGAAACTGATGAGCGGCCTCAGATCGGAGTTCGGCGGGCCTGAGTTTGAACCCCACATCACAGTTATCGGACCATTCAGCCTGACTGCCGATGACGCCCTGAAGAAGTTCCGATCAGCTTGTGAGGGCCTCAAGGCTTATAATGCCACCGTTGACCGTATGGATCGCCAATGGGTTTACCTTCTCATTCATCCCACCTCTCAGGTACTTTTCAATATTTCTTTTCTACTCTATGATATATATACATAATTGGATTAGATTATGAAAAATAATTAAGTTAATCATATTTTTTAATTCCCTCATTTATTCTCTTCTTAATCATTATTGAAGAAGCATCAATAGGGATAAATTAAGAAGAAATTGATAAATATAAAAATATATCTTATATTTAGAATTAAAATCAATTTTATAAATATGTCCTATGTTATAGACTAAATGGAGTATTTTTTTTCTGTCATTTAGTGATTTTAATTTCCTGTCAGATTGGTTTCTGTTATTAGTTTTGTAGTAGTGAATGGACAAGCGATTGATTGACATGTTATTTGAGATTGATGTTTGTTTTCTCCAAGGTTTTGGTTATAAAGTTGTTAAAGAGCCATGTGCTTTGATTGCAATTCTTTTTGACAGTTGACATTTTATTTATGTTAACTATTTTCATTCCTGTTTATCCATTTTTATTTGTATCTGTTGTAGTCATGGATGGATAGTGGCTTTTCTGCTGAATGATTTATTAAAGCATTTCCTAGAATTGTAAATTTGGAATTGGAGGGAGTGCTTAATTTTTTTTTTCTGAGTAATTGCTGTATTACAGATTAATCTTACTTTATTCTTGATTGAAATGTTAGACAGAAATGTGTATACGGTTAAGCAGAATTACATACAACTTCAACGGAGGAGAAAAAATCATAAGCATGTCCCTTAAAATCATCAAACTGTATTAAAGTCTCATGACACTAGGTTAGATTAATTCAAATTGAGAAAAGATCATTTTACCCTTATCAATTTGAGCAACAAATTATAAGTTATTGAGCAACCAATGATAAGGTTAAAAGTCAAATGTCATTTTTTGAGCGATTTTTTTTTTTTGCCAATTATTTTTTTTTAGCAACAATATTGACATAAAGTTACACTTGAGCATAGCCAATTCCTACTTATGAACCAAATTTGGAAGGCTCTGTCATGTCATTTTTATTTTGATTCTCTCTGTTTTTAACTTTTTTTTTTCTCCGCAGGTAGTGGAAACTAGTGACCACTTCATCAGTCATTTTGGTTTCAATGGATCATCTCGTAAGTTTCTTAACCTGATTTATTACTGGTGCTTTATCTTTTAGCTCGCTGCAATTGGAAGCCTATAGAGAAAAGTAAATTTGTTTTGTTACCACCTATGAAGCTTGTCAGATTACAGAATCAAAACTCTGGAAGGTATTGTATTTCTTAATGATAAAGAAAATCCTCTCTCAAGTTTTAATTTAGATCATGAAGCTGATTAACATATATAAACCATATTTATGAGAGACTCGTCAGATCTTTAACTAGGCTATTGATGACCTAACACAACCCTCCTTCTTTATCCGGACTTAGGATCAATTATAAAATGTAGGCAGAGTTATGTTAATATTAGATGTATTTCACACATTTCAGTTGTTTGTTATCGCAATATGCCATGACTTAGAATAATGAATAGGCATGGAAAGAATATCTTAACGTGACAGAGATCTTAGGCTACCACTTGTTAAAAGAAACCTCTTGTGAATACAAACCGAGGTCTTTCACTCGTCAAATACCTGAGTTCTTTGAGACTTAGGATATTAGTGGCCTCTTAATGAAAGAACATGATCTGATTTAGCTCCTCCTTATATAACTTATTTTAACTCTTAAGTGACATGTTTAGGTTTAAGTTGACATACACAAGGTCAAAATCTCCCAACTAGAATAATAATACTAACTCCGCCTATGTTTTATGGCCGGTTCCAAGCCCAGATAAAGAAGGAAAGTTATGTAAGGCACTCAATAATTAATATAAAACTCTATCGAATCTTTTATGACATGGATCAAACAAGAAATTGTATCAGTGCACAATGACATCTGATTTAGTTGTGAATTGTTTACCAAGTTTCGTCATTCGTTTATCAACTCTTGATAATAAATATGATTTGGAATTTTGCAATTTCAAAATTATTTTTCTATCATTTTCTCAAGGAAAAACTGTAATAAATGATCAATGTAATGCCTTACTGAAAGATGGAAAAGTGCAATTATATTTATTCATTTCATTTAGCACTACTTCGCCAAAGTGAAAGGCACACTTTCGAATTAATTATCAACAATATGGCGAATTAGATTATTCATATATTGTGGATTGCGAGTAGCACTAGTACAAAATTGCTTTTTTTAGAACACCACATTTAGACCAGTTATAGCGGATAAGATCTAAAAAAGTTGACCGGTGGCAATTTTGTAATTATGTAGAACTTCTTAGACCGGTTCTCAAAAAAACAGGTCTTAAAAAAATTATTTAGACCCGTTTTAAATAAAACCGGTCTAAAAATATCATAATATTTAAAAAATTAAAAATTTTAAACTTTTTAGACCGGTTATAATGAATAACCGGTCTTAAATAACAAACATTTAAAATTGGTCTAAAATATGAAACATTTTAAAATTAATTTTTTTTCACCCTTTTAAGATTGTTTATCGAAAATCGATTTAAAAGGTGAGCATTTTTGCCAGTATTTTTACTCTCGCGCTCTCTGTACCCTTTCTTCTCTTGTCGTCATTTCTCTTTGAGCTCTGTCCTTGCTTGTTCTGAACCCCTCCATCGCGCCCTGTTCCTGATTTACTCAACTCTCCTCCATCATTACTGTTATCGTTGTTGTGTTCCCTCGTCGCTATTCTTTGGTCATCGTTATGCTCCTCCGCCGCCACCTCTATTCTCTGTCGTGACCATTCTCCTCTGTTGTGACTTCCCTTTGTTAGTGCCATGAATTTGAGGACTTCATTTTAACCCCAGTCGACGCCGCCGTGACTTTGGGTAGAAGCTCACTCATTGGTCTTCAATCAGGTTAGTGTTTTGTTATTTAGTTGTTATTTAATAATTAATAATGTCCTGTGAAAATGACTCTTGATGTTGTTTTAAACACTTAATTTCCACAAGTTGCTATTATAGGTTGTTGGAAATCCAACTGTTTTGTGACAATGTAATATGGAAAAAAATTTGCATAGCTATGTTAAATGCTCTAACTGTACATCCTTGTGATATTTGGTTTGGAGTAATACCATTCTAAGTTCTATTTTAATTTAGTGTGATTGTTTGATTGTCAGTGTTTTTGGTTTGTTGAAACAATACTAATTTTAAATGATGCATGTTAAAATTAGTTGAAACCTGATACATAAATTGAATAGCTTTGCAATGCAAGTTTTAAAACTTGTACGTAACTATATACCTTTATTATGAAATGTTGCTTGGTTCTTACCATGCCATAATTTATTAGTATATTGCTACAAGAGTAGTTATTGTTTCTTGTGAAAGAGGCAAGCTTCACCCAAGAGGGGGTGAATTGGGTGATGTGATAAATTTTTCCGTTTGATGAAGTGATATGACAATAGTTGTAGATAGAGTAGAGTTAAGAGGATTAGTACACAGAGAGTTATACTGGTTTGGCCTAAAATCCAGGCCTACATCCAGTCCTCAGAGATCAAGACCTATTGAGATTTTCACTATGCTTCCAAGATTCAATGGGCTCTCAAAATGCCACAAAACAACAATCATCCTCGAATGGACTATGAGCAGAAATATTCTAACACTAAGAAATTTCTCTCCCCCTTACGACAAGTCTTACGTGCAGAAAAACAACCTATGACTTTTCTCACTTGCTTACGTATACAAGTCTTATGAGCAACAACGTTCTCTCCTGCTTACACCACTGTAAGTCTTATAAGCAGCAACGTTCTCTACTGCTTGTATCTTGTAAGTCTTATGAGTGGAAAGTTTTACTAGAAATTCTCTCAACTGCTTCTCTCGTAAGGATATCTACCCTCTCAAGGTCCCAATACCTTGAGATTAAAATGAAAATAGAATTTGAAGTGTATATAGACTCTCTTACAGAGTAGATATGATAAACACTGAAGAACGATATGAATACAGAGAAAATATGAATAACAGAGACTCGTGAATTTGCTTCTGTGAATTCTTGCACTTCGTTGTTTTTGATGATCTCTGGAACTCTGTATTTATAGACGTTCGATTTTGCCTGTTTGAATAATGATCATTGTGGAGTGGGGCATATTACTGTGGAACGACATGCGTACGTTTGAAATCTTTCAACCCGGTAGGTTCGTGCTTGGATGGTCGTAATGATGCTGTCTACCGTTGTTTGACTTCCTCGGTGTGTTTCTAATTCAAACATTCAAACTCCTGTATCACACTTATAATACATGTTAAATAATGTTATATAATAATAATAAGTGAAAATATAATGAATAAATATCATTAAACCATATTCGGATTGAATGCTGTAAGACTGGTGCATTTTGTCTTCTGGCAAAGTATCACTCGAGCATTGAGGGGGCTCACTTGAGTGAACTACCATATTTTTTGTTTTTGCTTCAGTTTTACACTTGCACTTTCACATGATTTGAGAGAGTGCATTTTCTCACTTGCGAGTGATATGGGTCCTCACTCAAGCACAACTCCTCCTGCTCGAGTGTCATTGTATTTTACACTAAGAGTCGCATCTCTGGACAACACTCGCATACCATTTTAGCAAGAGTGTGATTTTGCACTCGCAGGTGATGTGGGCCCTCACTCGAGCATACATACTCCTACTCGAGTGAGAAGAATATTCTCCTGTAATATACTCTTGTCTTCAGCAATTGCATCAAAATTGGGAGAGTTAGATATCTCACTCGCTAGTGCTGATGTATCACTCGGGCATATGAACTCTCACTTGGGTATGCTTGTGCTTCTTTGTTTTTCATGACTCTCAGCCAAGCACTCGCAGTCCCTCACTCGCTAGTGCTCGGGTACAAACCAGCTTCATACTCGAGTGTTAGTTATAGTGCTAGAGTGCATCAGTAAGATTGACAATAATTGCTCTCGGTCAAACACTCTTTGTCCAACATTTGCATGTGCTCAAGTGTGAAAGAGCCTGATGCTCGAGTGCTATCTCCAGTGCTCGAGTGTATCAGTAGATCTGATAGCAATTTGCTCTTGGGAAAACACTTTCTGTCCAACACTCGCATTGCTCGAGTGCAACATAGCTTCATGCTCGAGTTCAAGCTTTGTTACTCGAGTGCATCAGTAAAAGTTGACAGCAGACATCACAGAACTTTGCCATATGCATTTGGTGTTCCTAGGAGCTGGGTGTGCTAGGGTTTTGCCCCTTTGAAGAGTATTGAGCTTGGGTTGAACTCTAGAAGCAATTTGGGGCTCAAATCCTTGGTTTTTCTCATTCCTCTTCTCTTTATTTGTTAAGTTTCTATAATGGCTGTAATTATTCTGCATAATTGTAGCTTTTTCATGACTATGTGTAGCTAGGCACCTCATTTTAGGGTTGTTTTGAACCCTTGTATGGATTAAGTACTCATTTTCCCCTTTATATTTGTGATTAATGAAGAGATTGTACTGATTTTACTCTTTATTTAAAGCTTCTTGTTGATTGGCCACCAATAAGATTGTTGGGTTCACTTGATCAATGCTTGAGAGGGCTAGATTAAGTGTAGAACTTGAGTTAAATCGTGTGAGAGCTTGAAATTTGTGAATTGAATAGATAGCTTTGTTAATGAGGTAGAGATACACTCATTGACCTCACATAGCCAAATAGGATTTGCAATGAAATCATGGTTTGATTAGTTAATTAAGATATTAATGAATTAATTAAACTATACATCTATTTGGAGACTTGAGAGAGCACTTATAGGTAAAGTAGTATCTTTGGTTAGTATAATCTTTCATTAAGTAGCATATGTTGGGGGGATTTAGTGAGTGCTTTTGAAATACAAGGGGGATAAACAATCCTAAGTTTCATCCAATACTTGAATTCAAAGAATCATTTGCTTTTATAAATTTTTAGTTGAAAAGTAGTTTTAAAATTTCTTTTTCACCCAACCAATTTCAAAAGTAGCATATGTTCCAACTTGATCAATTTCAAATGAATCTATTCAACCTAATTGAACACATGATTGCATTTGTTAGTTCGCTTTCATCGTAGTCCTCGTGGGAACGATCTTTACTCATCACTTTATTACTTGCGACCCATATGCTTGTGGAAGCTAAACGGCGGACAAGTTTTTGGCGCCGTTGCCGGGGACTATTGACTAAAGTCTCTTGAGTTAATTAGTGTAATTGTGCGCTTGATTACGCTTGAATCATTTTCTTCTTCTTGTTTAATTTTCGTAATTTGCTTTGTTTAAGTATAGTTATAGCTATAGCTCTTTTTCTTGTTTTTCTTAGTTTAATCATATTTGTTGATAAGTTTGATACTCGTTGTGAGATTTTGGAATTGTAGGTATTTGTGCTCCATATGCAAATTGATTTGGAAGTCGTTCTTGACGGTGTTGTTGAAGAATATTATTCTGAAGATTTTGAAACTGTACCGGAGACTCCACCTCAAGTGCAACTTATCCAAAGACCTGAACCTTTACCAGCACAGAGCAACCGAGACCACCACCTCGTCCTCATCCCATTTTACAATATGACCAATCCTAATGATGATGACTTGGAACACACTTTGGATGAGTACATGGAGCAAGAAAACTCCACCTATCAATTTAACATCCAATTTCCTCCTATTCAAGCTCATAATTTTGAGTTGAAGCCAATCATGCTTCAAATGCTCCAGATGATCGGCTTGTTTTCAGGAACTCATAATGAAGATCCTACTGACCATTTGACACGCTTTGTACAAGTGTGTGAGAACTTCAAATTTTATGGAGTAACTTCGGATGCACTCAGATTGCGACTCTTCCCCCTATCACTTGATAAGAAGGCAAGAGCTTGGCTTACCGCTCTACCTCCTAACTCAATCACTATTTGGGATGAAATGGCATCCAAGTTCAAGGCAAGGTTCATTCCAAGGGGTAGACGGGCAGTTGAAAGAGCTGAACTCTTAGGTTTCCAATAACAGCCGGGTGAATTTTTTCATGAAGCATGTGAGAGATTCAAGGAGTTGTGGCGTAATTGTCCCAATCATGAACAGAAGACCTATATCTTGCTTGAAGTCTTTGCGGCCGGATTGGATGTGCCCACTTCCAATATGCTCAATAATGCCTCAAATGGTGAAATTGGCAAGATGAGAGTTTGTGATATGATATATCATAGTTATATGAAGACATTGCTTCTAGTTCCTTACAACAATATGAAAAATCACGTTCCAGTTATAGAACATATAAGGAACCAAGTCCTTCAAGTAGTTCAAATGTGTTTAAGGAAATTGTTGCTCAACTTGAAGCAATGGCTAAGAGATTTGATCAACTTGAATTGAAGATGAAGAGAAATTCATCCAAGAATGTGAATGCTATCCAAGCTCCAAGTCTTTCTTGTGAAATATGTGGAGAAGCCCACTCCTATGAAGAATTTTATCATACTATGGAGTCGATAATTTATTTGAACAATAATCAAAGATATCCACGTGACAACCCTTACTTTAATACCTACAACAAGGGTATGAGGGACCACTCCAACTTCTCTTGGAAAAATGGACCTAGTGAGAACCCTATTAATCATTATGCTTCTACTAGTAACCAATGTGTCCACCAGGCTTTGAGCAACCACAAAAGCCACAAGAGGGTGATTCTGAGACAAATAAACTCTTGAGGCAAATTCTCAACGGTCAAGAAAGTTTAGTTGGCCTAGTTTCTCTTCATGACACGGCGATCAAGAATCTTGAGATATAAGTGGGACAAATTGCTTCACACTTAAGTGCTCAACCAAGAAATGGTCTTCCAAGTGATACTATTCCTAATCCTCAGCGAGAAGTTACAGTAGAGTGCAAGGCACTTACTTTGAGAAATGGTCTTCCAACTTAATTGAACACATGATTGCATTTGTTAGTTTGCTTTCGTCGTAGTCCACGTGGGAACGATCTTTACTCATCACTTTATTACTTGCGACCTATATGCTTGCGGAAGCTAAACGGCAGACACCCATTTCTCATATTCCACTCTTTTGGGTTCATGGGTTCGAATCCAAGCAAGCAAATGCATTCAAATTTGTTCCCATTGTATTGGTCAGACATACTATTTGACCCACACCGACGATAGAGGTCACATTCCTCTGGTGGACCGTACCATATTTGGAGCCATCTATTCTTCTTAACTAGCTAAATAGTTTGTGTCACATGGCCTGTGTTGTCCAGCACCATTCTTAAGAACACTGAAGGGTCTATAACTCGGGTCACCTCACTAACTTGATTGGTATTGTCAACATAGGTGTTGGACTTTGGGTCCAGGTCTGCCCTTGATGGCCCAGACTATTAGATTAGAAAACAAATAGTCTTATCAAATAAGAAACAAATCAGCATTAATTATAGATTTGTTAATTGAGAAATAAGTAATTGTATATTAGGAAATTAATCAAGAATTATTTTTCTGATTATTACTTAAAGGGCAATTAGTGGTCTTCCTAGACCTCTATAAATAAGATGTGCCTTTCTCAGTTGAACCTCACCCCCTGCCATTGAGCTATCTGGCAATCTCTCTTCTCTCGTACCATCTTTCTTATTCTGGTGATTTGCTGTGCTAATCCTAATTAGGCTCTTGTAGCCTAATAATTGCGCGAGCATTATTATGCTTAAGTTATGGAGCTTTGCCCCAGATCCGAATGTGGATTTGCCCGGTATGCAAGTCTATTCTCTCTCCTTATTTTCCTTAATTGGTATAAAAGCCAAATGATCCTAAGGCTGTGTATATTCTTTATATGAATAAGCATGTGATATAATTTTTGTTTATATTCCCATTTTTTTTCCGCTGCAATATTTTTATGCTATAAGCATGTTTTGTTTTTAATATGCTAGTTTATGCTATTTGTGTGCAAGATGACGTGTTGCCTCTTTTAAAATCAAAGGAAGTGATTTTATTTCTTCACTCTTAATATTGATGAACACGCATGCACATATCTGTGAACATATTCGAAATCTTTATGCTTCTTCTCTTCTCTCATTCAAATGCATATATGTTGTCCTATATAATTTTTTGGTTGTGCTTGTGCATATGATTTTTGACTAAGCATGCTTTCTTCTTTTTATGTCAAGAGTGCATTTAGATGGGTTATGCATTTTGTTTCATATATATTGTTAAATGAAACTGTGTTATGCATACTAAATGCATGCTGGTGGAACAAGTTTGCTCCTCTGGTTATATATATATATATTTAAAAGCTTCATTTTTCTTCTTCTCCTCACTTCTTTGATCTCATTAAAGTTGAGTTTTTGGAACCTATGTGGAACCAAAAACAAAAGACTTCAACCCTTCAATGTATAAGAGCTCTTAAAACATAGATAACACATATCGAAGAGGTGGTTTTCTTTCGGGTCTATTCAATTGAGGGCGTTAGGACTAGTCGGTTGTCAGGGACCTATGCCGATAAATCTAGCATTGGCTTTCAGATTAACACCGGATACCTGAAAGATGGTGCACTGAAGGCCAAAAATGGTCCATTGCATTCATCCAAAAAAAAAAAGAAAAGAAAAGAAATAAAGGTGTGGGGCTGTCAAATCTTTTGGTGTTATTCTTGCCAAAAAGATAAACTCGTGGATCTTTCTTACTCAAGAGACTAGTGTATATGAATTGGTCATTAAACTCGTATAAAATAACATTTAATGTGTAGAGAGTGGTGGATTCTCTCATTTTCTTCTTTCTTATCATCTTCTTTTTTATTCTCTCCGTAGAATCTCATATTCTCTTATATATAAAATAATAAATTGTTCAAATTTAATATTTTATAAAATTATTATTATAAATATAAATAAATAAATTTAAACTATTAAAATATGATCTACACAATTTATAATTGTAGTACAGAAAAATAAAAAAAAATAATTTATAAAATATTAACCATGAATCATCCTTTTTTTTTTTTTTTTTTGTCTAAGGGAGGAGAAGACATTCTGAAAAAAAAAAAGGAGAAATGGAAAAAAGAGAGAGGATTTTCTATCTATAATTTGGGGTTGCCAGCATTTCATCTCTGACCGTCAAGACTTGAGTTAAGAAATTGTTAATGAAATGAATGCATGCGCATGTGATTGTGATGAAGTGTGATAGAGACACACAACGAGAAATAAAAGGGTGGGGTTGTCAAAGACAGGGTCTTGGTCTTGCCCAGAAGTAAAAGTCGTTGATCTTTCTTCCTCATGACACTATGTTCATGTTCCGATAAAATTTCAGAAAATATCTTTGTACTCCTTGAGAAAAATATGTAGGTGAACATCCACAGTTAATTGTTTGTTCACTATTATACATACACGTGAGCGTGCCAACACGTGTTTTCCTATATATGGTTTTAGTAGGGGTTGGTTTAGCTTAAAAATAATTTTGCTATACGAGATAAATATACAAGATGAGTTTTGTCTTGTAAATTAACTATGGTTGCCTCCTTTCTATACTTGACCTCTAATTGTACCATAATTTTATATGATTTTTCATAATTAAATTGGAATTTTTAATGTATTTTCTGAAATATTATTGCATGATTAAGCATTAATGTTAGTTAGGGGCAATTATATTGAATTAATTATAATTAGGGGCAAAATGGTCATAATTTGTTAATTATTTTGTGCAATTATTTCTTAGACATTTGATGCTACCTTTGTGCTTAATCTTGCATTGTATGAGCTTTGGAAGAAATTGGAAATTTTGGAGGTTCATAATTAATTATTTTGAGAATTTGGGAAAAATACAAGAAAGTCCCCAGAAATTTTGAAAATTTCATATTTGTGAAGAAGAAAAGGGCCTAGGAACAATCATAGACAAGATCCCAAATTTTTAGAAAATTTTGATTGGATCCTAAAACGTTTCACCATAGTCCCTAATCAAAAGTTTAAAATATTTTATTTGGGTCCCTGGTCGAAACTTGCGTTTTGACCAGGGCTATTGTAGTGGGCATGCTGCATCTGGATTTTAGAGCTGAAGGAAAGAGATAGACCTGACAGTGTGGAGGGCCCAATATGGAAGATAGCAGCTGAGAGTTTTATGAGGGTTGGGCGCCGCAGTTGAGGGGGGATCTCATCATCGTCACCTTCATTACTTCTTCCTTCATCCTCCTTGGTCGCCTGTGACCTTGACTTCCATCATCACCGGTGACCCTCTTCAACCATCATCACCTTCCATTTCTTCGGCCACCATAGTTGCAGAGCTGAGCATTCAGTTTCAGCCCCACAACAGAGGGAGCTGGGAGAGCTGTGAGCGGCGAACCAGAGAGCTTGAGAAGAGAGGGAACTTTCACAAGTGGAAGATTTCAGACCTCCGTTGCCTATTCCCTCACAAGTACAAGAAGTGAAGTGAGTACAACAGAACATTGAAGAGTCTCCCCTATATTTGGTAATGATCCTATCCTTGTAAAAGTAAACTTTCCTACCGCTTAAACTAATGAAGCAATTCATGATTTGAGTGATAATGAGGTGGAAGAGGAAATCATTGTTGAATCCCCTCACATGTTTGAAAATGCAATTGCTCAACCCATTGGTTCTAGTAGTAGTGATTCGATTGTACTTGTTGATGACTATGCTCATTCTTCTTTGTGTGATGTTTCAATTGTTAAAAATGCTTCTCTTCATTGTACTAGGGATGATTTTGATCAATTGAATAATATATTTTCATGCACTTGTGTGAAAGATCAACTATGTGTAGATTGTTATCATGACAAATGCCATTTGCTTGTTGATTTTCGAAAGAAAACATTTAATGAAGTGGTTGATTCTACTATTGATCTTGATGCACCTCCTTGTACTATATTGATGATTGTAAGCATTACAATTGTGAAAATGTTGAAACTTGTGTGGATGCCAATGTGGTTGATGTGAGTGATAAAGACCATAGCTTAGAAAAAGGTCTTTCTTTTGAATCCAATTAATTGCATGATAGTTTCATACGGAAATATTTAAATGCTTTGATTGATGATTTTACAAATGAGAATGATTCTTTCAATATGATTCTTTCTTGTGATTTGCCACCCGATATAGAAAAGGAAAATGATTCTTTTGAAAATTCAAAAGTTTTGGGTGATTGCTTTACAAATTATCTTCCTTCTTCCACTCTTTTGCCTTCCATATCTTGTGATTGCAATGATGATGTGGTGTACCCCAACACTAAGTTGGATTCCGCACCTTCCATTTTGCAAACACAAGAGAATTTTCAAAATATAATTGCCTGTTTGCCTCCTACTGATGGCAATGCCATTGATTTCTTTAAATGTGATAGTTACTTAGAGAGTTTCCTTCCTAAAATGTCTTTAATTCATTTGAAATCTCCCCATGTTTCTATTTTTGGATGGGATATTGCTGTTTGCTCGGTTCCTTTGCAGGAACATTATTAAAAAAGTCGTCGGAGGAACCAACATCCATTATATATTCTTGGACCTCTTCCAATTGATCCTGAACCACCTCTATCAAGGAAATTCAATGCGGGAGAAGTTGTTTTAAAAGACAAATGCATGATTCTCATCATGAATGAGAACTTTTCCTTCAAGCGACTTAAGCTATTCTAACCAAGGTTGTCTCTTTCCTTACTTGTTTTCTTCCTAAATCCTATGATTCTTTGAGCTTAATTGTTGTATGAGAAAGATAAGTGTGGGGGAGGGACACAATCCAATAGAAAAAGGGTAGAAGTAGTGTAGCTTCATAAGCACAATAAGAACTCCCTTTGTATGCTCTGCAATTGTGGTCACTACCCTACTTAATTACCATTGTTCCTTAGATTTTCACTTGCTAAGCATTCTCTTTAGAGTGTTTTTCCACATTGAGGACAATGTGTTGATTAAGTGTGGGGGAGGGAAATACATTTTAAATCCCATTGGTTGCTTTAAAATGAAAAAAAGAAATGCCTTAAACTAGAAAATTTTTCAAAAAAATTTTCAAGAATGACTTTCTTTGAAAATGTGATTTGTGAGAAATTCTGAGCTTTTATAAGATCTAGTGTTTTGGCAACTTTTTGAACCATGATTTGCTTTTCATATAAATGGGGAGAGAAATAAACCCATAATTAGATTTTTACTTACTCTTTGCTTTAGAAAAAGAGAGTTTCTACATCATTAGTGCATTTAAGAGTTGAGCATCATTATAATTGATTGCAATGTTTTGATAAATTGTGTTTGTAAGGTTAGTATTTGAAATAGTTAAGAAGATGCGTTGTGGTTAGTTTGCTATGTAATTGATTGTGTTATAATTAGTATTAGAGAAAAACCTTATTGGAAGATTATTTGCACATTAAATTCTTTCCATGTGTGCATGTTCACTTAGTTTTTCACCTTCTATAACTTGTTTCAACTATTTTCAAAACGACATTTGCATCAGTGTGATGGAAATAAAAGAGGCATTCAATTTTAAACCCTTTTAACTCAAACACAAACCGTTATTCACTTACCCTTTGTTACCCATTCTAAGCCTTTCCTATATTATATGCATGTCATTTATTATGCGTCCATGGTATTCTAAAATCAAAGTGATTTGCAAAAAAAAAAAATGGTTGAATAATGTATATATTGAAATGCCATATATATAGAAAAGAGAAAGTAAGTAAAAAAATGTATATATAGTTAAAAGAAAAAGAGAAGAAGAAAAGAATTGAAAAAAAAAAAGAAGAAAGGTTTTGAAAAAAAAAAAGAAAAGCAAAAGAAATACCAAGAAGGCACTTGTTCATGAATTTGAAAAAGAATTAGCAAGAGTTTTCAAGTTATTTAGGTGGTATGAACTTGTCCATTAATTTTAATTTGCATATAAACTATTTCTTTCGTCTAATTAATCCATTCCATCTACCCTTCATCCATTATTACAAGCCTTTTAAGCCCTCTTGATTCATTACATTTATTGCTATTAGTAGTGGAGATGTTAGAGTTGTTACAAGCCTATGGTAAGGTGTTGATTAAGTAAACTAAAGTGAAATTATTCCAATGAGGTGAGATGAGTGAAATACTAATACCTTGAGAGTCTTTGGTGCTTCATTCTAATATTTTGAATTGTGTAGTTAGCTAATTTCTGTACATTGCTTGACTAAGACTAGTGTTGGTTTGAAGGATTTGGTTAATTGATTTATTGCTTTCTAATTATGAAATTGCTCATCTTTCAAATGTATTGATGATTGGAATTTAGTAAATTGTACTTAATTGCCTTTGTTCAGGAGTATAAAGGCAAGTGTGGGGGAATTGATTGAACCATAATTTTATATGATGTTTCATAATTAAATTGGGATTTTTAATGCATTTTCTGATACATGATTGTATGATTAAGCATTAATTTTAGTTAGAAACAATTATATTAAATTAATTAAAATTAGGGGCAAAATGGTCATAATTTGTTAATTATCTTGTGCAATTGTTTCTTGGACATTTGATACTATCTTGTGCTTAGTCTTGCATTGTAGGAGTTTTGGAAGAAATTGGAAATTTTGGAGGATCAGAATTATTTATTTTGAGAATTTGGGGAAACTACAAGAAAGGTCCCAGAAATTTTGAAAATTTCATATTTGTGCAGAAGAAAAGGGCCAAGGAAAAATCATAGAAAAGATCCCAAATTTTTAGGAAATTCTGGTTGAACCCTAAAACATTTCAAAAAATTAACTGTATTCCCTAATCAAAAGTTTTAAAATTTCATTTGGGTCCCTAGTCAAAACTTGTGTTTTGACCAGGGCTACTGTAGTGTGCTTGCTGCATCTAGATTCTGGAGCTAAAGGAAAGAGACGGACCCGACAGTGTGGAGGGCCCGACATGGAAGATAGAAGCTGAGAGTCTTATGAGGGTTGGGCACCGCAGCTGAGGGGGATCTCATCATCGTCACCTTCGTCACTTCTTCCTTCATCGTCCTTGGTCGCCGGCGACCCTCATCAACCATTATCACCTTCCATTTCTTCGGCCACCATAGTTGCAGAGCTGAGCATTTAGTTTCAGCGCCACAATGGAGGGAGCTAGGAGAGTTGTGAGCGGCGAACCAGAGAGCTTGAGAAGAGAGGGAACTTTAAACCATCATCGTCATCTCCACACACCACCGTCACTCCCGTCAACAGCCCCACGAAAGAGGAGAACTTAGAACCACCGTCGGCTTCCTCTGTTAACCACCACCACAGTGCCGATCGGCCACGAAGAACCACCATCCTTTCTCTGTGCTCACACCACCGCAAGTCATCCTTTCTACTCCTCCTTCCTTCCATTGTTTTTTCCTTCTCCACTAGAGCACCACCGTCGACCACCGCTTGTCCTCCTCTGTTCTAAGTTTCCACCACCACAGAACTATACTTCCCTACCACCTTCCATAGTCTCCTTCGTCTACATGCTTTCATAGTTCTGGCGACTCATTGCCACTATCATAACCCACTGCCGGCAAACTCCTCTACATCACCACTGAAACACCATCTTCATCATTAGTGCCTTTCTTCACTATCACGATTTCTTCTTCCGTGTTGTTGTGTGTGTTGCAATTATGAGAGGCTGATTCCTTGATTTTTGGTGGTAAACAAAGTGACTAGAACTCACATGTGTTTTAAATAGGAGTTTCTTAGTTTTTCATTAGCTCATTATATGTATTAATTGTGCTCTATTTGATTTAATTCTGAATTGGTGCATTTATGTGAGACTTAGATGAGTGTTCATTTGTCCTTAGTTAACATTAGTTTTGAATTTTGTGTTGATGTATTTGGATTATGGATCGAAATTATTTCTTTTTGAATTAATGAAGTTATGCATTCTATGTGATTACTGGTGTGTATGATGGATTTATTTCAAATCAAGTGTCATGATAGTGCTCTCATTTTAGAGGAAACAAGTGCAATAAAATAATTTTTAAACACACATCAAGTGGTTTTTGACAATTTATCTAAGAAATGACTATGAATGCGATCATATGATTAGTCATTAATTAGGTAAATTAGATTCAATGCGTTTGCTTGAGGTTTTCACTTTGACTTGAGGATAAATTAACTCCCAAATCATTTTAAGAAGCTAGGAAAGCCATTTACTTTTCTACCAATACTCATTTCCTCATATCCATCCTACTTTTATAAAAAAAAAAAAAAAAAAACCAAAAACAATGGTTTAGCTTTCAATTAAATTGCATTATTCTTTATGTAATTAATTTGAAAAATCAAACCCAATTCCTCCTTGTTTTCTTTTATTGCATGTGCATGACATTTAGATTGCTTAAGATTTAATAAAAGGCTCCTCGAGAAGAGAGAACGATCATAGGTTTGTCTTGATTGAACCATAATTTTATATGAATTTTTCATGATTAATTTGGGATTTTAATCTATTTTCTAGGACATTATTGCATTATTAAGCTTTAATTTTGGTTAGAGACAATTATTTTGAATTAATGGGAATTAGGGGTAAAATGGTCAAAATTCATTAATTATTATATATTTTGTTGTCCCTTGAACTTTTGACATTACCTTGTGCTTAATTTTGTATTGTAGGTATTAAAGAAGGAAATTGAGGATTTGGGATGTTCAAATTAATTATTTTGAGGTGAATTGGGCCAAGTGGAAAGAAAGAAAAGAAAAAAAAAGGGAACAGAATAGGCCCAATTAGCTGAAGCCCAGACGGATATCAGCTGAAAAAAAAAGACAGAACATAAGCAAGGTGAGACACGCAGGCCAGGCCCATTATTTGTTTTTTAAACAAAAAACAGATCCGATACCTGGTCCCGACTGGGCTATGGATATGCTGTGTGGATATGCAAGGGACCCGAGCAGCTGATATAGAAAATGTGAGTTGAGAATAGAAAACAGAGGGAGGCGCCGCACAGGGATCATCAAGAATCATCACCATCATCGCATCACCACACTTCTTCCTTCCTTTCTTCTTGGTCGCTGGCGACCTTCTACCTCCACTCCACCTCACCATCGCCGGCGACCTTCTTCATCAGCCACGCAATTTCATCGTCCGTCACCAACAGAAGGAAAGTCAGAAGACAGAGCTGGGAGTTGGGGAAATTTGGAGAGTTGCTGCGAGCAGAAAGTGGAGTTGAGAGAGCTGCAGTAGAGAGATTCCAGAGCTGGGAGTTTTTCGTTTTCTTTACTGTCAGAATCGCTATCAGATACCACCTCCGTTTCTACTGTTCCATTCCCATCTTCATCTGCTCTGTTTCTCCACCATTTCAGCATCACCGTGACTCCCCTGTGACCTTCCTTCTATATTTCTCACTCTCATTTTCTAACAGAACCCACGAAATTCATTTTGCTCAGACTCTCATTCAATTTCCATGGGTATTAAATGCTTTAAAGTTATTGTGGCTACTGTTAACATCATGAGAGGCTGATTTTCATTGATTCTTGGTGATGAGGATATGTGCTTGAGTTTAATGGACAACAAAGGGGAGCTTTGCTATCATTCCATTAGTCTAGGATTATATATTTAGATTGTCTAGTTTTAGGAATTTTTATATATGTGATTCTGGAATTGGAATTAATGTTAATTGTTTCTTTTGGTTTGATAATTGTAGTTGAGATTGAATTTTGTAATATGAAGATTATATATGTTTGAATTTCTTTGTGGTTGCAATGAGATTATGTTAATTAGCGTGTTATTGTCTAGTTAATATGGTTGATTTATATCCTTGAGGGGCTGTTTAGCACTTAAATTCAAGAAGACTCATGTTGCATTATTCCAATTTTAATTGCACATTAAGTGGCTTTTAACAATATTTCAAGAGGTAGCAGTTAGCTATGTTTGTAGGAGCTACTATTAATTGGGATTATTGGACTCAAGTGTTATTTTGAGGTTGCTTTTAAGACTTAATGAATTATTAACTCCCATAATCTCTTTGAGCAAGGATAGGCATTTTCTTCATTACCAAGATCATTCATCATTCATATTTTCCACTCCATATCATTCTATTCACTCTTATTCATTCTCCATTTTTATAAGAAAAATACCAAAAACAATATCCACCTAAGCTTTTATATTATTTATACTTTGATCCAATGCTATTGAGCTTGGGCCCAAATCTATCAAGGGCGGACTAAGTATATTCCAACATCTCCCACTCCCACTTGTCGGATTAGATGTTTTAGATTCAATCTCTTTCTCTTCCATCTTTAATACTAGGTGCTTTGCCATGACCATGTTCGCATGATATATTCATTTGGGCGCTTGTACTAGAAATCCCTTTCTTTAGAGATCATCTTTTATACATAGGACGTGTTAAAAATGACTCGAGAGTGTTTAACAATAGAGAAAACTTTAGGATTGAGTCGCGACTGGTTAAACTATAGAGACTGAGTTACAAAAATGGTAAAACTTTAAGGAATAAATAATTGATTTTTCCTTTTTTTTTTTATTTTATGTGTTGAAATAAATATAATTATAAGTATAAATATATACATTTATAGGATGAATATTATTGAAGATTTTTAATGGAAAATTAAGACTAAAATTCAATACATTTTATTTTTCTAAGAAAGAGAAATAAATGGTTTAAAGTACAAATAGGAAACAAAAATAATCCACATGTCGTGAAAAAAGTTTTGGAGATTAAAACAATCAAAGATCATTCCAAGCGAAATAAATGGTTTAATCTTCACTCTTAAATAGGGCTGGTCCATATATAAGTTACACTTTTTTGTCGAAAATATAATGTTAAGATACTCTTTCTATTTTTACCCCCATTAAATAAAACATCACTCATTCTTATTTCATCTTTATTGCTGTTTTGAAATTCTAATTTAAATTCTTTGTTATAAGATTGAAATTGGTTTGAAAATCTCATTGGATATCTATAAATAAAGAATTAATCTAAATTAAGTAAACTACAAAGCTTAGTTAAGCCAAATGTCATACGCATATTATAAAGAAAATACTTAAGATAATTATAAAAATTATTTTAAGAGCCTAGAGATATTGAGGAAATAGTATGAAATGTTATTACGAGGAGTTAGAGAAATTATAAAGATGCCTAGTTCCCCAAAATGGCCCAAATAATTTAAAGGTCTATTTTTTCAAAAATTCAAAGAAAAATAGTTAGAAGTCATAATTTAGCTTGAAATTTTCTGAAAAATTATTAGAAGGGTTTATGAAACTAATTAAGGAAGAAAATCCATAAAAATTATTAAGGATTAATTTATGAAAATTAGACAATGAGCCAATACCGATTTAGAAAATTTAGAAAAGTTGGTAATTTTATTATTCAGAACCAAAAATCAGTATTGCGCTAAAGATAAGACAAATTATGGAACCCAAGAAATTTAAAGAATTCTAAATTAGACAAATTAGGAAATTTATAGCCTTGTGTGAGAGATTAACCATATAAAAAACAAAAAACATGGCACTCACACACTAAGACACCCAACACACACATATCCACTAACTAAAACACCCACCCTCAGCTCCCTCCTCATTTAGGCAATTCGGATGCGACAAGGACCCGACCCAACACCCACAATCTCACTTAAACAACATTCAACGCCTCACTTTCATGATCCAATTCGGCCAGAAGAGAGAAGATAGAAAAAGAAAGAGAGAGAGCTTGAGAAAAATATAGGGAGGCTGAGAGAGAGAGAGAGAGAGAGAGAAGGAGGAAGGTGACCGGAAAATCCACATGCAATCATGGATTCTTGACTACGTAAGTCTTCTACACCCTTTTCCAACTTGATTTGGGTTGATTGGTGATTTTATTTGGGTAACAAACGTGCTGAAATTGGGTGTTGCTGGAAAAATAATTCTATCACGATAGAAGTGTGAGAGAAGCTTTTGCATGTTGATTTTGAGTGAGTTTTTGGGGTCTTTTGGTTCTGTAAAGTTGTTAACTGAGTAGGGCATGCATTTTTGAGGTTGTAGTATTGAAATTCTTGAGGTTATAAGCCATGATTCGGGGTTGCATATCCATTTTCCTTCTTGTTCTTGGAACTGAAAAAAATAGTCCGCACATGCACAATTTAACAGAAGCTCAAACTGAAATTTTGTGTAGAATTTTTTTGGTTTCTTTGTAGTTTTTGAGAGTTTAGGATGTGTAGTAGATAATAGAATCAATAAGAGCTCAATTTGGAGTGAAAATGGTGGAGTTCTTGGGAGATTAAGTTATGCTGTCAAATTTGTGATCTTTTGGGAGTCAGTCAGTTTTGGGCTCTGTTTTGATTAGCCAAACATGTTCGCTATTTATGAAATTAGTTAGTTTCGGGCTCTGTTTTGATCAGCCAAACATGTTCGCTATTTATGAAATTTGATGGGGAAAGAGTCCACATCCAAATATTTAAAATGAGTCATAGAACGCGTCAATCGGATATCTAGAGAGAAAGTTATGATTTTTGGAAATTAACAGAGAATATTTTGGGTTTTAGGATTCTGGGAATGGGAAAATGAACAAATTTCATGAGGATAATCTAGTAATTTGGCCATATGATTATTTTTCCCCTACAATAGACATTTATATCTTTTAAAGAAAGTATGATTTGAGGATTGTGAACAAGTTTAATAGCCCAATTTAACCACATATAGTGCCTAAATCACAAAGGTGAAAAACATATAGGATGTCCTAACTTAGATACACTCTAGAAAAAAGCGCAAGAGATTTATTATGTAGTAGTTATGTACCAAAGATAAGTATTAATTTGTCCGTACATGAATATAAAATAGGGTATGATAATTGCCATCAAGACCAAAGAGGAGGCAAAGCAAGGAAAGTTCAAGCAAAAGGAGGTAACTTGTGAAGAAGCAAAAGGTAGTAAAACTTATTTTTTAATAGTTTGTGCTTGGTTGATTTCATGTTTATTTGTCATGTATGCCTTTGAACATGTAATATCCTTGCTTGAGTTTGTGCCATAGCCATGTGTATATGCTTTTAAGGTGTTGTTCTTACTTGGCTATTTGCATGCATAACTAATTACCATTACACATTATATATTGAGATAACTTTTTGTTACTGAGATTCCCCCGAATCTCATCCCTTTCTTCCATGACATACAACAAGAGCAAGTACTTCTAGGGGCAAGAGCATTCTTGTTGGTGAAGCCTGAAGAAGGTTGGAGCTAAAGGAGTTAATATAATATTTGGTTTAAGTGTTGGTGATCTATATAATAATTTTGTTAAGACTTGGGATATTTTGATAGCCTCGTCTGGTTACATGTTTTGTATATATGTGTATATACCTAAACATAGTGAAGATAGTACCTGTAGTAGTTGCATAGTAGAAGCAAGTATGCGTAGCACGGGTAGCAATAGCATGCCGTACATACGTAACGAAAAGGTAATAATACCATGCATGATAATTGAATCAGGCATGGGCAATTGTATTTTAAGAGCCCATAGTTTAACCAATGATAGACTAGGATAAGAGCAAAGCAATCCTTTGATATTTATGAAGAAGGTTAAAGGATAATTGAGCCATCACACAGAGTTTGAACTATTGAATAATTGTTTTAAAAAGATTCAAAATTTTCAGAAAAACCCATTCATTCACAACTTTGAATCCTATATTTGGGCTAAATTTTCAACCATTTACCAATGTATTAATTTTCTTAAACCTGGCTTAGTGGTTTGAATTCATTATGTATATATACCTCATCTGACTAAAGATAAAATAGGGTGTGACACTTGGTGGTCAAAGGTTGCCGGGGAGATGAAACTGGATGTGCTTGGTATTATTTTTCCAAGGGCAATTTGGCATTTTTATATCATATACATATATATGAAATTATAAATCACAAACAAAGCCCTCCAAGACGCTTGTGGCCTTTCCATTCATATAACAGACGTCTAAAATGAAAAGTTATATCAGTTGATAGCGATCAGTACTCCTATAAAAATAGTTCAAGGATAAAAATGTCCTTTCACTCAATTTTTTTCCGCAGCTTTAATAGCTAAATTTGGCAATTTTTTTAAAGACTAATTGTAGCAATATTTTTATGCCTACAACGTACACTTTTTATTCTTAATTTTGAGGATGTCTCTCTTTAACTCTTAATTTTGAGGACTGATTAACTTTGGAGGTCAGGCTATGCCTTATATGTACAGCAACAAAAAGGTTACAGGAAAGAAGATAAATATCAAATTTTTCTAGTAATTAACAACTAAAATCCAGCCTGATTATGATTTAGCAAGTTTGCACAATGTTTTAAAAATAATAAAACATATATGCATCAACCTCATTCAAACCTTGATTTCAATACTGAAACAAATATGCATATCATTATCATTTACAAATTTAAAAATAATATAACATATAGTTCACATGAGAAGTATTCTAGCAATTTTATAAGAACATTACCAAGTATGAGAGAGTCTTAGTTTTCAACGAGCTTCAACCACAGTAGTACTCATCTCATTTATTGACTGAACCCCTTCACTGATCGACCAATTTGGATCATGACACTTAGTTTTCTTGAAAAGAAATGCTGGTTGCTTTGGAGGAGCAAGAGTCGAGTCATTATCCAACATGGAAACAACTTCTAACATAGTTGGCCTATCTGTTGCATATTCTTGCACACATAACAGTCCAATCTCAATACATTTCAGAACTTCATATTTAGGGCATGTTTCACCTATTAATGATGGATCAACAATCTCGATAACTTTACTTTCTCTCCAAAGGCTCCAAATCTGAATTAATTGAATGCATTGGATAGTTAGATTATCACTATAATAGCAAGCTTAACTCAAGTTTTTCATTATCAATATACTTACATGTCCAACCAAAGTGGAAGAAACGTCATCATAATGACCACTATTTTTTCTGCCAGTAACAATCTCGAAAAGTAATACTCCAAAGCTATATACATCTGATTTTATTGAGAAAATTCCTTCCATTGCATATTCCGGTGACATATAACCACTGTAAAAAATTATAAAAATATATCAATGATCATTTCAATAAAGATAATTAAATGATTTTAAGTATTTTTTTTTATTTATTTCTAGCATATAATGTCATATGATTATATTTTCACTTTGTTTGTAGCATAAATCATAAACATATCTAGCTCATGCTGATATGTTATTTGACCATGAAGAATGGATTTAAAATATTAACGCAAAAATCTACATAATTTAGATATAGATATTGATGATAATGATGTGTGTGTAGAAAATCATTCCTACTAAATACGTATTAGTTTAGTTTTTACTAGTACTTTTGGAACTTGTGGAAACTAGGAAATATGCGTATGTGTAATTCAATGCTAGGAAAATGTAGTGATATGCTGTATATATAGTTGAGTATACTTATTAGGTTCCAACAACATGGTTTGTGTTTGCTTGAGTTTGGTCTCCTTCAAATATTCTTGCCATGCCAAAATCTGCAATTTTTGGATTCATTGTGGAATCTAACAAGACGTTGCTAGCCTTCAAGTCTCTATGAATTACTCGTAATCTTGAATCTTGATGGAGGTATAAAATTCCTCTTGCAACTCCACAAATGATGTCAAATCTTTTCCTCCAATCTAATTGTAATCTTTTTGCTTGATCTAAATAAAAGTTGTAAACTATTAAAAGTGAAAAATATATTGCTTAATCAATTCTTTTATTTTCTAAAATTGAAAAAGTTGACAATAGCTATATGTAGAAAGCTTAAATGACTATTATCAACCAAGAAAAAAAAAAAGCTTAAATGATAAAAAGACATACCAAAAATGAAAGAGTCCAAGCTTTTGTTTGGCAAATATTCATATATCAACATCTTCTCTTCTCCATCTATGCAACAACCTAAGATCCTCACAAGATTTCTATGTTGGAGCTTTGCAATTAAAGTAACCTCATTTCTGAATTCTTCAAAGCCTTGTCCAGAATACTTTGATAGCCTCTTAACTGCTATTTCCATTCCATCTTTGAGTAGACCCTGATGTCAAAATCCTTTGTTAATTCATGAATGTGTACATTTTATCTTTGTTGTATTAAACAAGTACTATAAATAATAAGCTAATGGCATTGAAAAGAATGTTGATCCTACTTATGAAATTTGAGACTAGGTACATATAATAGCTACCTTGTATACAGAACCAAAACCACCTTTTCCAAGCATATTAGTGTCTGAGAAATTGTTTGTTGCCTCAACTATGTCCTTTAGATCAAAGAGAGTTACATCGGAATTGTTTTCTCCATCAAACAAATATTCTTTGTGCAACCTTTTTGCTGTGTTAAACAAAAAAAGTAAGAAAAATGTAAGAGAAGAGTTGTAAGGCAGCCAATTATCACTTTAGATTGAAATAAGACAAACCTTCAAAAAAAAAATTTTTTGGTGAAATTGAAAGGGAAAATTGTTGGGGAATCCCAATTAAATATTATATCGGTGAGAAAAATTTAAATCAGAGTACCAGTACTCTGTGTGCAAAAATTGCAGAGTCTTACTAATACTCTAACACTGTGTATAAAAATATTATCAAGTATTTTTAATGGTGCACTTTTTCCCATTTTGACGAGAAAAGATAAAGCTTACCTTGTTTATTGTACTTTACAAACCAATACACTAAAGAAATCACCAGGAATGTTATTAGGCAAATAGAAATGACTACGAGTGTCACCATTCCCTCCTTGCCCAGAGAACCATAATGCTTCTTCCTTCCATATTTACCTGCATACAAGAACACACCAAAGCGGAATTTATGTTCAGACAAATTTTTCATAGACGTAATTGTAATGATATAAAATTAATTAGGCTTTACAGTTAATTATAGATGACCAAAATAAATTTTATAAAATAAATAAAATATTATTCCCTACACCATATGTCAACTACTAAAGAACTTGGCTAAAATTAGTTGAATATAAAAAACAATTTTTTTAAAAATTTTCAATTAATGATAGAGACGCGAGGATTTTTATAAATAATAAAAATATTTTATTACATTTTGTAAATAGTATTTTATTAAATATCAATAGGTAAGATTTTATAAATAAACTAGAACAGTAAGTTTAACAAACAAATTTATATGTCGTTTAATTTTAAAAACTTATTATTATTTTTTATCGAAAAGAGTATATGGATGACTTGAACCCCTTTTTTGCCAACAACATGACCCCCTCTTTTCATTAGGAACAAGTATTTTAATCGAAGTATTATCGTGCATTTTAAAAACATATTAATAAATTATTTTCATTACCCTCATGGTCTTACTCTCACTCCTCATATATAATATTTTGCACCAGAACGCTTATATCTGCATTTAATCCTAATATATATTCGTTATCAAAATAATACTTGATACTTTTTTCAAAAAAAAAGTAAGACTTGATAATATAAGAGGAAATGTGCTTTTTAAAAATCATTACATTTTTTATTTTGAGATGAAGATTAAAAATTAAGAATTTAATATCACAACTTATATATATAATTTTTTAATTAAAAACAAATAATATGATCACAATAAATTATACGTGTTATATCAATATACATTGAAACGTTTTTGGGTAGTATTAAAATAGAATATTTAATATGATAAATGTTTTATTTCTTCTGGTTTTTTATCGTTTTGTATTTGCATTCTCCATTTTACGAATTTTTTTTATTTTTGTAATTATATTATTATACTGAATTTTAATGAGTTATTAAACTTAACAAATAATTATTCAAGTCACATGGAACAAAATGGAATTTAAGAATTGGGTCAAATTACCTCCATGCCCCTAATTCATGAAGAAAAATTGAAGTGTGCAAGTTTTTTAGCAACACTTTTCTAGTTTATCAAAATTTATATATCCCTATTACCAAAAATATAAACCTATCTAACCCGATTGAGGATTGACCATATATGGTAAGCTCTCAAAGAATATTAATGCCCTGAAACTTGATCTGAGATTTCAATAGTTTAGCAATTTTTTAAGTTTACCAACGATGATGGTTGCTATCTCTTATTTGGGGGGGGGGGGGGGTTTGATAAATTAGAATTGAGACTAAGAGAAATCAAGCAATAGGATATTTATTTCATATTTCAATTTTACCGACTTGATTTTAGATTTCATTAGTTTAGGAATTTTTATACTGGATTTTCCCGACTATTTAATTAATTTTAATATTTATTCCATATTTTATAATGATAATCTTATATTTAAATTAAACTATAAAAGTAAAAAAATCATAAAAACTAATAGTGATGTTTGATTTTCTTTTATCCTTGATAGCAAAACCGTAAAACAAGCACAGCAAAGAATGTACCCAATTCATGTGCATCCACACGCACGTACAAGTCTTGCCCCACATTGTCAAATGTTCTTATGTCTTCCATATCAGCATGCCACGTCAAGCACCCACTTTGTTTGACCTCATCTACATTCGTATAAGCTACACATGAACAATCCCTCAGGCACTTCTCCTCACACCCTTTCAAGCTCAGACTCTCGCTCTTATCCACACGTGCCTTGGATGTATCTGGCACCTTCACACGTGCCACTTTCACAAACCCCTCCCCGCTTTGACACGTGGACACATTCTTCTTCCTCACGCACCCGCTTGAACCATTTCTCATATTCCACTCTTGCAAGTTCACGGGTTCGAATCCCGGCAAGCACACGCACTCAAACTTGTCTCCATTATATGGGTCACACTTACTATTTGATCCGCACCAGCGATAATGGTCACAGTTCTCTGTTGGACCATACCATACTTGGAGCCATCTTTTCTCCTTAGCTTGCCAAATAGTTCTTGTCACATGACCAGTGTTGTCTAGCACCATTCTTAAGAAAACTGAAGGATCTACAACTCGAGTCACCAAGCTAACTTCATTTGCATCGTCAACAAAGGTGACTTTGAAGATGAAGTTGGGTGTCATTTGAGGTATACCGCTCCATCTTTGACCCGTCCAAGACCCGCCTCACCAAAATGGAGCTCCATTTTTATAAATAAACATTTGAGGATAACCTGTTGGGTCGATTATGTGCGTCACGTTCCCCAATCCTGGGTTGTCTGGGGATTTCCATGATGTAAGGGACCAATTAAAACCGATTTTTCGGTCCACCCCAATTTTCATGAATGGAACTACTGTGTCACCAGGATAGTCAAAACTCTGCCACATAACCTTTGGTTTACCTTCGTTTCTGATTAAAACCAAGTTTCCAGTTTCTTGAAGCGTAGCAAAGGTGTGAGTAGAAGATGTGATTGAAAGGTTGGAAGACCAAATGGGGTTGTTTCTGTTCAAATTGGTATCGTTGTGAATGAGAATGATGTTTCCAAGGGCATTAATGGACAAAACTCCAGAAGTATCATTAAGAGGATTCTCTCTATTAGCAACCCACACAACAGTTGGTTTGGAGGATCTATTATACCATATTCCCACGTAGCGCTTTCTTGAATTGTTGCTGGGGGTGAAGAAACCGAGGGCAAAGGTGCCTCCATCTGAAAGCAAAACGTCGCCGTCTTTGAGGGGTTGGTTTGGGGTTATGCTAGTAAGGGGGTGACAATAAGAATGAAGCACCAAGAGAAGGAAAAATGGAAAAATATTAATCAGAATTAGGTCTTGCGCAGAATAGAGTTTCATAGTGGTAAAGGAGCAAGAGATAGAGCTGGGGTTTAATTTCTTATGTCGGTTATATATAGCTGAATTACAAGGAGACAGATATTTGTAGTACCTCTTAACTTGACAGATATTGGTTAGCTGAGTGTTGCAAAGTGTACTGACTTACATTAAAATCTTCCATTTGTTTGTGGAGCGTTGTTGTGTCCATGAACATTAGTTTGCGGGTCCACGTCAAGACAGCCCAGATTATTGAAAATTATATAATATTTCTGTTTAAAAAAATATAATTACTTTATCTGTGAGTAGTTGGGCGTCTGGTTTTTTTCCCTAAATAAATTAAAATGATACGACACGCTTAGGAATACCAAATTAGACCTAGTTTATATGTACTTTGACATGTCAAGACTAGAAAAATTTAAAAAATCTAATTTTGAACAATTTAGGATTTGTTTGGTTTGAGAGGAGGGGAGGGAAAGTGGGCAAAAGGAAACATTTTTTAACTTGAATTTTAAAAAACGAGAGAATTGGGGTATCAAGTTTTTAGTTAAGTTTTCTTACTCTTTTATCTTACATATTCTCTATATTAAAATTTTGTAACCCCACTTCTCCAATTTTCTTAAATCTAACTCATAAAAATTTCTCCTCCCCTCCAAATCCCTCATACCAAACATATCCTTAAGGTCATGGCTTCCCCAATTCCTTCGTCGTCTGTCCCGCAAAGACTAGAGCCGCGACAATATTGATGAAGAAAATGATGGATTGATGGTTCATGTGCATGTGATGAAGTGTGATAGAAGCATATCCGAAAATTTATTAGGTGTGGAACTATTTATTGAGGTCTGAATTAAATTTCAGAAAAGATATCTTTTATCTGTTTGAGAAAATATCTAGGCATAGGTGAACATATTCAGAGTATACACACACACACACGTTCTCTCCTTTATATGTTCCATACTCCCTGTTCCATATTATAAGAAACAACCGCAACATATGCTCCATTCCATATTATAAGAAATATTTAGAGAATGTTTTATTTTTTACTTCTTACTTTCCTATTTTGCCCTTATTTTAATTACCGCTATTTAATGTCAATATAATAAATTTTCACAACCCCCTAAGACCTATTACTTTTACCATATTTATTTTCTTATTCTCTCTCTTCTACAATCCTCCTTATTATAATAATTTTCTTATTCTCTCTCTTATTCCCTATCTCCTCATAAATAAGGGTATTTTAATCAAACGGCGTTATAATTTTGACACACTTATTGTTCTTAACCACCACTTCGAACCGTGGGATTCGGTCAAATGTTTCTTATAACAAGGAACAGAGGGATTATATGTGCCCGCGCATGAACGTGGGGTCGAGGTTTTATATACTCCTCCTCCTTCTCTTTTTCTCTTCCATTTTGTTTTGCCCCCAATGGATACAGATAGGTACATGACATGATATTATCTTCTGTCATTAATATAAGATGTCGTATAGAAAAAAGGCCAATGAATTTTGACTAAGTCACGTAACGCCACACCGTCCATATGACTCGGATTGGAGGAGACAACCAAATTCCCACATAGTTCAGTCGTTTATTTTGGGATGAAGAATCAAAAGCTTGATTGAACTATTCTTCCTATCCTCAACTTTAAAGTCATTGGGGGAATTTGTTTCTATGCTGAACATGAAGCCTCAATCCACTTTCTATGTCAAATTTACAATTTTTTCTTCAAATTTGTTTCTATTAATTGCACTTATTAAAGAGATTTTTTTTTTTGACAAGTGAGGGACCACAAATGACAACTAACGTAATGACAAACTATTATATTAGATTATATTCAAAATACATTATTCAAGTAAATGCTTGTTACTCATTATGCTAGTTAACCATGAATAACTTAATATCGTATATATATATATATATATATATATTTACACACACTACAAACACTACTACAGAATTGCAGATATATGACAGTTATTATTGATCAAAAATCACAATTTCGAATTGTCATATATGCAAGCATTATATATGTTCGGTGTAGATACATAACGGTTTTGAACCATAATTTATTCAATATCTATTATAATGGTTTTAATATAACATCTGTGATGTATTGCGGCTTGATAAGGCCATGTATACGCAATGTTGTGATAATAAATATCAAGCAATGTAAACAACCATCATAATATTTTGTAATATTTGCATAATACATAATGGCCCCACATTAACAATTGTTATATATGTAGTAACATAAATAACAGTTTTTATGTAAGAATCGTCATGTTTAATAATAATAAATAATTAGATCATGTAAATAGCCATTATTTATATAGTAACGTAAATAATAGTTTGTAAGTAAGGACAATAATCTTTTATTAAATGATGGTTTTTATATAATAACCGTGACGTATCGATGCTAAATTCTTAAAGTGAGAGTTTCTAAGCTAGTTGGGCTAGACTGTATATAATAGAACAATACCTCCCACAATGAGTCGCCATGCAATTTGGGATGGATCAAGACATTTTAAGATATAATTTATGGAAAGAATCAATGGCAACTGTTGACCTATATCTGTGATAAGGTAACTGTTGATTTATACCTTCTGTCTCTTCACTAGCAAAGTAAACAAGGAGAAGGAATATCCCTATCGAAAAGGATGCAACGGTATGCAAGCCTAGAGCAAGAGATTGAGGTTTTCATACCCTTGCGCCCTTTTTGATAGGATTATTTGTTCCTTTTCACCATATCCGTATATACCTTGCCTGTTAAAAGAGACAACATATAGGTGAATGGTTACATTATTTTATATATATATATATATATAGGTTAGGGGTGCGACTAATTCTAGCCATAAAGCCTAGAAAATCTTCATGGGTCCCAAATTGCATCGCTACTTGATGTGGGAGGTACTACTCTATTAAATAAAGTCTAGTCCAAGTAGCTCAAAAACTCTCACATTGAAGAGTTTAGTGTTAGTGCAAGCGTTTTCACCCAAGAGGGGGTGAATTGGGTGATACCAAAAATTTCGTTGCGTATAAGAAAATTGACAGAATATTTAAAGCAGTTGAGAGCAAAGAGAAATATCACTGAAGTGTACACCAGGAGTTATACTGGTTCGGCCACAACCACTTTGACCTACGTCCAGTCCTCAGAGCGTCTCTGAGAGTTTCACTATATTCTCCAAGATTCAGTGGGTTATTGGCACCTCAGTACACAGCAAGTTCCTTCACCTGGACACTCGCTCCCCCTTACATGTTTCAATCAAATCCCCAACTCAAGGTTCCACACCCTTAAGTTGTCTCAATAACAATTATTGAGTTTGTAATGAAAAACTCTCTCACAGAGAAAATATATAATCACTGAAGTACAATGAATGAATATAAGAAAACAAAGCACTAAGAGTGTGTTGATCAGTGTATGTTCGTGTGTTTTCAGTTCTTGTGTGTCGTTTTCTTCTCTTTGAATGCTCCATATAGATAGATGATTTGTAGTGTCCGTTGGAAGCAATTCAAACATGTCCGTTAGAGTCGCACAACAACAGTTGACCAATTTTTTTCGGGCTGTTTTTTTTTGGGCTGGGCAGGGCAATTTTTTATTGGGACGAGGTGGGCATACTGGGCTCTGGGCTTCATGAACACCCCTAGGACAGACAATTGGATAAGTGACTTATATAAAAATGAATTATGTTTGGTTTGACTTTTACATAAGTGGCTTTTGTATTATTTAAGAGAAAAAATTGTAAAAATTATGAAAAATGAAAAAATGAAGGGATAATTGTGAAAAAAGACCACATTAGCAACTTAATTTCCAAATAGGACCGGGGAAGATATCTACACATGGAGGTATTTTTCACAATTTTTCCAAAACTTAACTTTGAAAATTTGGCAATGGTACAATTTTTAATAAAATGCTTAAGAGTTATGACCATCATGGTAGAATTTTGATAAAGCAGCATTCTTGGTGATAAATTGATCCAAACTATCTAATGGTGACAGTGTTACCATAAGGCACATACTCAGGTGTGTTTGGTTTAGTTTTTACATAAGTGGCTTTTGTAATATTTAAAAGAAAAAATTTTAAAATTATGAAAAGTGAAAAAATTAACTTTTGAAAATTTGACAATGATCAAATACATAATAAAATTACAATAAAAATGCGGATAAATTAGAAATTATACAAACTTAAAGTTTTTTATAAAGTAAAATATAACAGAACTCATTAGATCAAAAGTCCCGTACAATCTAGTTGAAACTATACTTACACATTTTTTTAAAAATATTTCGAATATATTTTACCACACTCCAAAAATCCTTTCTATTGTGCACCTCAAACTTAAATTTTATAAATTATATCAAACTCTAATTTAAATATTAAATCCTAACTTATATTTTCACATAGCTCAAAATCTAACAAAATAAACCGATTAAAACCTTAATAATGCTTCCAATAATCCAAATAAATTATCTAAACTAAATTTAATCGATAAAAACACTATACAGAAACTAATTTATGAAATGTTTATAAAAGAAATTAATTATAAAATCATAAAACAACTAAATAATAAAAAAGAGATAATTAGAATTGAACTATAAAAAATAGCATGACTTCTAATAGGAGTAGCATTTCTTTAGTTATATATCTTGATAGAAGACTCATTCATATGTTTGGTGGCAATCTACTTCTTAAATGAAAAGCTATTATGGTCTACTAAATATAGAAATTTTCATTTTGATTTTGTCTTTCTCAAAATTCCCTCCCCCCAATCTTTAATGTAAGAGTTAATTACAGAGTTAATATTGATTCTAAATATAAAACCCATTTCACAATTTTATTCATTTTTTTTTCTAAATTAACCTTATTGATATTCTCTAAAACAATAATTAAGAGAGGGAGAAAATGAGTTAGGGAGACCCACTAACATCATTAATATACTTAAATTAGTTAATTAAGTTTTACATTAAGAATCAGAGTGTTATATTCATTTGACCAAACCCTACTTACGACATCCGATTATTAATATAACATCCACTTTATAATAAAATTTCCTTATTAAAAGTGGGTCTTACATTAAAGATAACAGCTATATATTAATATTCAACTCAGTTATAACAGCTCTAGGTATTTGGAAATACATTCAGATCACACTGTTAAGCAAAAGTAACACTATACAGAACAGGAAAGATGAAGCGGGAAGGGCGAACAGATATAAGGGAAGGGAAGAAGAAGAGGCACAGAGATTTCCCAAGAATGGGACCAGAGAGAACATCACACAAATTCATCCACACCCTTCTCAATAACACTTTATCCTTATATATAGCCTTAGCTTCACATTTTCGGTTACTGCTAACGGCATCATGCAAAGGCACCGCATTTCGTAAATGATCACAAACCACAGGACCTTCTGAAAGCTGCTCTCTAAATCGTTATTTACCATATATGATGATGCTAACAAATCAAAAAAATACTCTACAAAATCATGAGTCAAACTTTTCAAGACTACGTGTTTATAGTTTGCTATTTACAAAGGACCTTCATTATGAATTAATGGTCCCTAAAAAAAGATACAAGAACTTTTCTGTAAGAAACTTAAGCTCGATACATGACTATCATCGAACTTATGCCTCAACTTGCTCCAAGACCAGCAGATCTTAGATTATAACTTTTAACTCTGAAGCCTATGCCTATTATCCCTTCCCAAGATCTTCTTGTCTCATGTTGGTTTGCTTTAGTATAAAAGAACATATCACCAGCAAAATAAATTTAAGGAGACAAAGTGCTGCAATTAATGCCAATAGTTGTTTTACCCCTTCTTTCTTGATTGTGTTGGTTATTTGGTTTTCGGTGACAACTAAAAGTTTAGTGTAATTTTGGCAGTTAAAAAACTTGGATCTCAATCAGAATGCTAATGGAGTACAAAGCCTAGAATCACCTGACAAATCTTCTAACAACAAAAGTTACATTTATGAAATATGAGTAAATTGCAAATCACTACTCAATCTATGTATACTTAACGAAATCAAGCAATTAAAATTTGTGGCAATCTGTAAAATCATGGGGGAATGGTAGGGGTGAACAAACTGATACTCCCTCCGGTTCTAATTATAAGACAAAGTTGACTTTTTTGGAGAAATTAAGGAAGCCAATTAAATTACTTTAGAGTATTTATATTTATATTTTTTTCTCTAAATTAATTAATTTGACTAATAAACTGATATATAATTTAAAGATACTAAAAATATAAATACTCTAAAATATTTTAATTTCCTTCCTTAATTTCTTAAAAAAAAGTCAACTTTATCTTGTAATTAGGACCGGAGGGAATATTATAGAAAGGTCAAATGTAGCAAGAATCATCTGGTATTTACTCATATTTACATTTATGCCAATGGAGTACAAAGCCTAGAATCACCTGACAAATCTTCTAACAACAATAGTTACATTTATGGAATATGAGTAAACTGCAAATCACAACTCTATCTATGTATGCTTATGGAAATCAAGAATAATATTTGTTGCAGTCTGTAAAATCATGGGGAAATGGTAGAGGTGAACAAACTGATATTATAGAAAGGTTAAACGTAGCAAGAAACATCTGGTATTTGATATCTGCATTCATCATTCCACATGACAACGAAAATTTGAATCCTAAACATTAACCTTTAGAATCAAGGTTCTTCAAAGTGAATGTTGCTAACAGGTACAAGGTTTTCCACATAATTGAAAACTTTATCAGAACGATAGATGGGGATGGCAAACATCTTACACTCATTAGTAATGATGTTGATCAAATATAGACCAGCTCTTACTTCATCATTCTCCATTCCACTTTCACTTGTAAGTCTAGACTTTCCAAAACTCAAGATAATCTCATTCCTCCAAATGGTCCCAGGAAAATCTAACTGGGATGGGCAAGGATTACTGTTATATTTTTCAGTCCAACTCCATCTCTCCATGGAAAAACCTATTCCCTCCTCTAGCAGCCACAAATCAATCTGAGAATATGAATAGTTTGGAAAGTCACCAATCCTAGATAGAAAAAGTATACAAAGCTTCTCCTCATACACAGTAAACTTAGAACTTGAATTTTGAGATAGAACAGGACATGGAATCAAAGTAAACACTTCCATGGCTATGTTAAAGGAAACTATCAAACCAAACTCCTCTTCCACATGCTTTAGAGCATCCAGCATCCCAAAAGATAGATCCATTAGCACTGAAACTTTCAATACTAAGACTTACATCCTCTAAGCATGCAAATTCTATTTCCTTCCATGAGCCAGTGCTTAAAGAATATACTTCAACCCCACTAATCAGTTTATCGCCATAATATGTTTGCACTATCTTTTAATCACTAACAATTGCACTGAACCCAAATCCATTGCAATCATTCGGAGGATATCTAGAAGTTCTAGTTCTAGGGATCTGCCTGACCTCTCCAGTAGCAGGATTCCACAATGCAAGGGAATTACGCCAAAAACTGGAAGAAGGAGATATATAAAGTTCATCAATGATCGCAACACAGAGCAAACCATTACTGGAACCGATGATCCTATAGCCATGCGAGGAATCGACCAGCGGTGGCTTATGAACTTCAAGGACATGCATCTCGCAATCGATCAAACGGAACTGCAGAAGCTCGTGTCTACGATGCCGTTTCAAAAGAAGAGTTGGGTTTGGAGGTGGTCAGCCACGAAAGATGGGGTTCTGAAGAGATTTTTCCAATTTTTGCACACACATTGGAATAGAATCAGGGATTTCACAGGGAGTCGTTTGAAAATGTTTCTCACAATTTCTTCGGGGAGAAATGGCACGTCGCTATGCTCTGCCATATTTCTTATAGCGCTAGAGAGAAAAGAATAGATCTATCACAGGAAAGCATAAGAAATTACAGGCTGAGAATCAAAACGATGTACCTGAGATTTTATTCGTCGACCAAGAAGAAGGACTCTCACAGAGCAACGCCGTCGCATTCAATTGGGACCATTCTTGTTTGTTGATCACAGAAGATGGGAAAACGACAGTCGCGACCCAAGTTGTTATTTTATTTCCGGTTTTTATTATTTTTAACCAGCTGCATTTATTATTTTTATATACCTGCATATGTCCCCTATTTTGCCCACGCATGTCCTAATTTACTTTTATTTTATTTTATTTTGGCTAAACCTAATTTACTTTTATTGAAAGCGTATGCTTAAGAATAAATAAGCTTTTTCACTGGCCCAAAGAAAGAATAAGTCAGATTTTTTTTTTTTTTTGGGTAATCAGAAAAAGTCAATAAATAGTTAAATATGGAAAATTTTAATCTTAAACATTTTATATCTGATTTAATATATAATCAATAGTAGAGTCATACCAATCCATCTGATTACTCTTTTATTTCTATCAATTTTATTCAACTTGTCACATAGCTCTTTCAGAGGTAATATCCCTAATGAGGGTAGAACATTAAAAAAAATATTTTTTTTAATGTTTTTTATAAGAACCCAAAATTTAAATTATCTTGATCATTTTTATAAAAGTCCAACAATAAATGTCTGAATATTTAATGAGTTTCTTTTTTCTATTTGTGTCTTTCATTAATTATATGTATTATATTGATTAAAAGGTTTGTGATACTTATATCTATTTTATTACTCTCTTTTACTTACCCTATTATAAAATAAAGTAAGGGCATACTTGGGAAAAAAGGTTTTATTTCAAATATACTTATTATTTTTAACTAATTTTAATCACTTCCTTAAACTATATACTTCAATTATCGAATCTTACAAATAAGATCAAAGGGAGTATTGGGAAATTGGATGCCTCTCACAATCAATTGTCTAAAAAAATTCCTCAAACCATTAGAGATTGCTAAAGCTTGTAGTGTATCACTTTTAGCATGGGAATTTCTTTCAAGTTACCCTTCCCATATCTTTAGCTTCATTGAAAGGCCTCAAATATATGAACTCGTCACAAAATAACTTGTTGCCTGGATCAATCCCAAAAGGCTTGCAAAATATTGCATTTTTGGAGTACCTAATGTTTCTTTTAGCATGCTTGATGGGGAGGTAACAAGCAAAGGTATCTTTCATAATGCAAGTGCAATATCACTTATAAGGAATAACAAGCTCTGTAGAGGCATATCAAAGTTGAACCTCCTGGCTCCTGCCATGCCCAATCAAATTCATTGGGCAGAAAAGAAAACATCAAAACTTCAAGTTGGCCATGTCAATATGTTTTGGGATTGCTTTTCTTTCTCTAGCATATGTTGTTGCTATTTATCATGGAAGGAAAAGAAGCAAGAAATCTAATTCAAGTTCACAAACAATTGACAATTGACAATTGACATGATTTCCATACTATCGTATCAAATTTTGCATAATGCTACAATTTATCAGGACCCAAAGTTCCTTTTAATTTTTTAGCTCTTTGTCAAGATAATCTTCCCAATGTGGTATTCATGACAGGCTTCCAATTTTAATTAAATTGCAAGGTGGAATATTCGATTCTGTCAGCCTCTGTATCCATGTTTGGTTAATAACTGAATGGGTTATGACTTACTGTATAAATGCAGTTTACAAATTCTGGTTTAACAAGTCCAAAACCTTGACGCTGATTTTTCATTCATATGCCCTCACTTCCCACTTGATTCATCACAAGTCAAGTTTCCAATTCTGATATTATATTCTGATAGTCCAAAACGAAGACACTATTTAGGCTTTTTATAAATTATCTGCTCACATGCTTCATTCATGCCAGTCTCTGGAATCCTTCTCTTCTTTACGCACTTATCAATATAAATATGTTTTATATTAGAAACTGAATGAGTAAAAAAAATTGACCTAAACCAAATTACGAGTCCAAATGGTCTGATCGTTTAGTTAAGTACCCAATCCAATCCAACAAGTTAGTCTGATCTGGTCTGGTCCAATTTTATTGTGATACTTATTTGGACTAGACTGGACGGGATCAGAGTAAATTAGTTTAGATTTGATCAAACTAGACCGGACCACTAGTTTTTATACACATAGCATATATGTGTGCTCAATTTTTTTTTAGCTACATAGGATTATGTAGATTTGGTACATGTTAGTTTATTTTTTCAACAAAGACTTGGAAGCTTGTGTGGTGAAGAAAGTTTTTTAGTGTTCTTCTTTGGTATAATAAGAAAGGTTCATGAAGAAATTGAGAAAGCGAAGAGGAATTGAAATTGAAAAACAAAATCCTTTTTTTGTAAAACTAATTTATGTGTTTGAGGTGAATGAAACTAATAAAAACAATATATTTATTTGATCATAAAAATTGATAAAAAGGAGTAAATGACACACACACACACACACACACACATTATAATAAACTAGAGATAATTAGAATTCAACTAGTAATATTAGCATGACTTCTAATGGGAGTAGCATTTCGTTAGTTATCTTGATAGAAGACTCATTCTTATGTTTGGTGGGAGTCTACTTTTTAACAGAAGAGCTATTATGGTGTACTCAAATATAGAAATTTTCTTTTTGATTTTGTCTTTCTCAAAATTAATCTCCCCCCAAGTCTTTAATGGAGAAGTTAATTAAAGAGTTGACATTAATTCTAAATGTAAGACATATTTCACATTTTTGTTCATTTTTCTCCAAATTAACCCTGCTGATAGCCCCTCAACAATAATCAAGCAAGAGGAGAAGAAAAGGAATTAAGGGAGGTGATTTTGGTGTTTGAGAAAAAGCAAAGAATATTAACTAACTTAACTAATACAATTAATCTACTCAAATTAGTTAATTAAATTTTATATTAAGAACAAGAGAAGTATATTCATTTGACCAAACACTAATTACTATCGTCGGTTCTTAATATAAGATTCACTTTATAATTCAATTTTTTTATTAAAGTGGGTCTTATATTAGGGATAAATAGAAGGGGTTATACAACTTGTGCAGTTGTGTTTTCAAGATTGTACTTTAAAACTTCTCAGAAGCACTTGCAAGGCTATGTGAGTGTTTGGGATTGCTTTTTTGGTGAAATAAGCCCGTTTTAGCCACAAAAAGCCCAAATATAAATGGGTTACGTTTTGGTGATGTTTGGGATTGCGTTTTGAAAAAAACAAAAAGCCCGAATGGAGCCCGATTTCAATAAGCACAGATGAGAAGCTTTTTACAACACGTTTTGGGTGTAGTCCAGTTAATGGCCTGCCAATGCATATGTACGAATTGCATTTTATTATTTTCCCACTGTCTTCAGGGAGGGGCCCACCTCTGAAGAAGAGGAAGATCGAGTTCAAGGATAGTGAGAATCGGTCATCGTATAAAATGGACCTGGGACTTGCGTTCTCGGCTTGAATCAATCAAAAAAAAAAATTGAAGTAGTCCAGTTTTGTCTTAAATCGGATTTTCAGTGTGTTTATTTTAGAGAAGAGAAAACGTAATTTGTTTCTTTCTTTGGGTCCTGTGAATTTTCTGTGAGGTACAAAAATGGTGGCTATGTAGAGAGAAAAATTAAAGGATAGTGGAAGAGGGACTGAACTGAAAATGAAATATTTGAAGACTATACATATATGATCTATCATAATAAACTTACAGGCCCAAATGATATGTTACTGTTGGATATCGCATATATGATCTATCTAAAATTTGAAGACTATACAAATGCCCTTCAACTTTTTATTTTTAAAAACGCACTTATACAATCGCTAATCCAAACATGTTTTCACTTATGAAAAAGCACGTTTTCAATTGCTTATCCAAACATAAATCACGAATCAAAAATTCACTTTTCTTTTAAGTCATTTTTAATAAGTCAGAATCACAATAAGTCATTTTTTCTACCGCTATCCCAAACACACACTATGTAGTCATAGAAACAAGAATGCACAATTCGACAGGAGATTGCCGGAGCTGTCGCTTGGCCCTTATGAGCTTAGGCTCTAAATTAAATAATAAAAGTCCTATTACCAAAATAATAATAATAAAAGTCTTAAAATATAAAAATATGAATAATGTTAATGCTCAAATTTCAAATCCAAAATTAAATAATAGAATAAAACCAGCCCGAGTCCGAACTTATTTTTTGGGCTTACCCAGGCTGGGCCCATAAGCCCTTTATATTAATGCGTAAATCAAAATATTAACTCACCTAAACCATTTTGGGACATAAAAATTAAAAAAGGTAAATTCATCCACACCCTTCTCAACAACACTCTACCCTCATAAGTAGAAACGAGAATGCACAGTTTCACAGGAGATTGGCCCTTATGAGCTTAGGCTCTAAATTAAATAATAAGTCCTATTACCCAAAAACAAAAATCTTAAAAAATAAAATATGAATTTATGTTAATGCCAAGGTATTAAAACTCAGACCGGGTATTGAACCGGTCAGAGTACTGAGTTAAGGATCATTGGGTCAGACCGGGGCCAAACCGGTGAGAAATTGAAAATTTTAGGCTTATAATAGGAAATTCTAAAGGAAAAAAAAATTATTTTTTTAAAATTGGAACCCGGACCGGTTCACCGGCCAGTTCGCTGGTTTCTGGGCCCGACCGACCGGTCCGGATTCCTGAACTTGGGTTAATGCTCAAATTTCAAATCCAAAATTAAATAATAAAATAAAACGGTCTTATGAACCAGCCCGAGTCCAACTTATTTTTCGGCCTTTCCAGGCTGGGCCCATGAACCTGGGTTGATGCACACATTTGTAAATCAAAATAATAACTCACCTAAACTTTTTTGTGACATTAAAAAAAAAAAAAAAGTAAATTCATCACTAACACTCTCTCCAGACTCTCCTCATATATTAACTCAACTATACTTTTTTGTGGACCACACCCTTCTCAATAACACTCTCTCCTCATATATAGCCTTAGCTTTTTTGACCAAAAAATATATATATATATAGCCTTAGCTTCATGTTTTCGGTTACTGCTAACGGCATGATGCAAAGGCACCACATTTCTTAAATGATCACAAGCCACATGTCCTTCCGAGAGTTGCTCTCTAAATCGTTATTCACCACATATGATAATGCTAATAAATGAAAAAATACTCTACAAAATCATGAGTCAAGCTTTTCAAAACTATGTGTTAATAGTTTGCTATTTACAACGAATCTTCATTGTGAATTAATGGTCCCAAAAGTTAAAAAAGATACAAGAACTTTCCTATAAGAAACTTAAGCTCGATTCATGACTATCATCAAACTTATACCTCACCTTGTTTCAAGACCTAGCAGATCTTAGATTATAATTTTTAACTCTGAAGCCTATGCCTATTATTCCTTCCCAAGATCTTCTTTCATGTTGGTTTCCTTTAGTATACAAGAACACCGCCAGCAAAATAAATTATGGAGACAAAGTATTGCAATTAATGTCAATAGTTGTTTTACCCCTTCTTTCGTGATTGTGTTGGTTATTTGGTTTTCAGTGACAACTAAAAGTTTAGTGTAATTTTGGCAGTTAAAAAACATGAATCTCAATCAGAATGCTAATGAAGTACAAAGCCTAGAATCACCTGACAAATCTTCTAACAACAATAGTTGCCTTTATGGAATATGAGTAAATTGCAAATCACATCTCTATGTATGCATGCTTACGGAAATCAAGCAATTAATATTTACTGCAATCTGTAAAATCATGGCGGAATGGTACTGAACAAACTGATATTATAGGGGTCAAATGTAGCAAGAAACATCTGGTATTTACTCATATTTACATTTATGCCAATGGAGTACAAAGCCTAGAAGCACCTCACAAATCTTCTAACAACAATCGTCACATTTATGGAATATGAGTAAATTGCAAATCACAGCTCTATCTATGTATGCCTACGGAAATCAAGCAATTAATATTTGTTGCAATCTGTACATGGGGAAATGGTAGAGGTGAACAAACTGATATTATAGAAAGGTCAAATGTAGCAAGAAACATCTGGTATTTGATATCTGCATTCATCATTCCACGTAACAAAGCAAATTTGAATCCTAAATATTAACCTGCAGGATCAAGGTTCTTCAAAGTGGATGTTGCTAACTGATACAAGGTTTTCCACATAACTGAAAAGGTTATCAAAAGCATGTATGGAGATAGCAAACAGTTTACGCTCATTAGTAATGATGTTGATCCAATATAGACCAGCTTCTCCAAAACTCAAGATAATCTCATTCCTCAAAATGGTCCCAGGAAAAACTAACTGGCATGGGCAAGGATTACTGGTATATATTTTAGTCCAACTCCATCTCTCCATGAAAGAACCTATTCCCTCCTCTAGCACCCACAAATCAATCTGAGAATATGAATAGTTTGGAAAGTCACCAATCCTAGATAGAGAAAGTATACAGAGCTTCTCCTCATAGACAGTAAACACAGAACTTGAATTTTGAGATAGAGCAGGATATGAAATCAACGTAAACACTTCCATGGCTAAGTCAAATGAAACTATCAATTCAAACAACTCATCCGCTTCCTTTATAGCACCCCAAAAAATAGATCCATTAGCATTGAAACTATCAGTGCAAATAGTTATATCCTCTAAGCATGCAAATTCTATTTCTTTCCATGAACCTGTGCTTAAAGAATATACTTCAACCCCAATAATCACTCCATTGTCGCCCTTATATGTCAGCACTATCTTATAATCACTAACAATTGCACTGAACCCAAATCCACCGCAATGCCATAGAGGAATTTTAGATGTTCTGGTTCTAGGGATCTGTCTGACCTGTCCAGTAGCAGGATTCCACAATGCAAGGGAATTACGGCAAAAAGAGGAAGAATCGATCACAACACAGAGCAAACCATTACTAGAACCGATGATGTTATAGTATGACGCGGAATCGATCATAGGTGGGTTATGAACTTCAAAGACATGCATCTCGCAATCGATCAAACGTAACTGCAGAAGCTCTTGTGTACGAATCCGTTTCAAAATAAGACAAGGGCTTTGAACAGAGGAGTGGTGGAGGTGGTCAGCGATGAAAGATGGGGCTCTGAAGAGATTTTTCAAAAATTTGCACACACACTGAAACCGAATTAGGGATTTCACAAGGAGTCGTTTGAAAATGTTTCTCAAATGTGTTTATTACAAATCTTCTTCTATTACAATGAAAAACAACCCTCTATTTATACTAAATTCATAACCTCATAAATTCCTTAAAATAATGCAATAGTCAGTTTTGGCAACCATTCACCAAACTCCTCAATGTCAGTGCATACGTTATTGCATTGTCAACATTGGCTGCTTGTTCACATTCTCTGTGCTTAACGTCTCTGTTCTGTTTCCGTCTCTGTTCTGTTTCATTCTCCCGGGGTTGGACAAGACTCGTCCTCGAGTCAAAAACAACATCATCATCAATGAATGGAGATCGATCTGAAGTTTTATGCTTCAGTAAAAATGACTTGGTCTTATTTTTGATTTTGACGTGTTTATCTGGTGGCAAAGGTTCAAGCTGAATCTTCACATCATCCTTCTGGAAGGAATATGTGTTTGCAAACCCGTCGTATAGAGCGTGTCGATCATATTGCCAAGGTCTTCCTAGAAGAAGATGACAAGCATCCATCGGAACAACATCACACCAAACTTCATCGTGATACCTTTTACCGATAGAGAAAGTAACAAGGCATCGTTTGGACACTTTTACCGCGGTTCCTTTGTTAAACCATTGGAGTTTGTACGGGTACGGATGGTTGTGAGTTGGTAGTTGCAGCTTTTCTACCATGTAGTTAGAGACTACATTTTCACAGCTTCCGTTGTCGATAATGACGTCACAAACTTTACCTTGAGTAGTGCAGCGAGTATGAAAAATATCGTGACGTAGCCAAGGCTCTTCTTCCTCTATGGCTGTGTGCAAGCTTCGTCTAATCACAAGTGTTTCACCATAATCAGGAGGAATGACTTCTTCATCAAAAATTGGCTCTTCATCAAGGACCAGCTCTTTATCAGGCATAGAATCCTTTTCTTCTTCAAATATTGCAAAAGTTTCCCCTTCAATAATAGTAACAACTCTGCGGGTAGGACATTCTGAAGCGATATGACCGAACCCTTGGCATTTGAAACACTTAGGTGCTTTAGAGCTAAATTCTTTGGCAACCTTAAGTGGAGGCTTACTTGAAGAGCTAGGTTGATATCCTTGTGTGGACTTGCTTGAGGAGCTATGCTGATGTATTTGTGTAGGTTGATGCACCTGTGCTTCATGTCCCTCAAAAGGAATTTCAGTTGAGGAAGACGACTGGTAGGGAGGTCTTCGGATTAACTGCTTCTCGATACGGATGGCTAAACGAATGACGTCGTCCAGAGTCCAGTATTGCTGGAGTTGTACTGGATGGGCGATGTTTGTATTTAATCCTCCTAGATATCGAGCTATTGTTTGCTCCTCCCTCTCTTGTATATCACATTTCATCATAAGCTTCTCAAATTCCCTGGTATATTCCTCTACAGACATAACCTTTTGGCGGAGATTATGTAATTGAAGGAAATTGTCTTGATAATAATTGTCGGGAAGAAACTTATGTGAGAGCTCGCGTCGCATCTTGTCCCACATTCGTATCTTGCTCTTTCCCTCTCTTTCACGCCTTCTTTTGAGATTCTCCCACCATATGGAGGCATGTTTCTTCAATTTGATAGCAACAATTTTAACTTTCTGCTCATCTGGAATTTCTTTATACTCAAAGACTCGTTCAACAGTTTGTAGCCAGTCAATGAATTCATCCGGTTGGAGTCTTCCCTCGAATTCAGGAATGTTTACCTTAATGTCATTAAGGCGGAATGGTTGTTGTCGAGGACGCTGACGGTAGTCAGGGGATGACGAACTGTGGCTATTCAAATCATCTTCTGAGTGGTTTCTACGAGTTTCGAGCAAGGCTTGCTGTTCTGCTATAGTGGCTTCTAGTTCTTGAATCTGGTGTCTCATTTCCTCCATCTCAATTTCATGTCTATTTCTGCGTCTTGGAGGCATTTTGCAGTTTGCCTCACAGGTTATGACTTGGAGTACACAGTTTATTAGGTACAAGGTAGGGGAAGGATTTGTGTATATGGAAAAGTCAGGGGTAAAATAGGAAATTTGGGTAATTAGGGGCACAAATGTAATTTTGGGCAAAATCTGGGGGTAAAAATGAAATTTCAGAAAGTTTGGGGGGCTGAAATGTAATTTTGGCAGAATCTGGGGGTCAAAATGTAATTTTAGAAAGTTTTGGGGGACTGAAATGTAATTTTGGCAGAATCTGGGGGTCAAAATGTAATTTCAGAAAGTTCAGGGGTCTAAAATGAAATTTTGGCAGAATATGGCGGTCAAAATGTAATTTCCTAAAGTTCAGGGGTCTAAAATGAAATTTTGGCAGAATATGGCGGTCAAAATGTAATTTCCTAAAGTTCAGGGGTCTGAAATGTAATTTTGGCAAAATCTAGGGGTCAAAATGTAATTTCCTAAAGTTCAGGGACCTAAATGTAATTTTGGCAAAGTTTAGGGGTCAAAAATGTAATTTCCTAAAGTTCAGGGACCTATATGTAATTTTGGTAATTTTCTAGGGGTCAAAATGTAAATATCGCAAAATTTAGGGCACAAAATGGTAATTTCAACAAAATTCTAGCTGACCGTATGCTGACGTGGCAATAGTGACACGTGGCAGTCCGTGATTGGTCCACGTGGCGTTGACTGACGGCGTGGGTGCTGACTGGACTGGGTGACGTGGCAGACTGACCGGACAGATGACGTGGCAAGGTATGACACGTGGCGCAATCTGATTGGACAGAGTGGCGCTGACTGGGTCAACAGTGCTGACGTGTCAGATGACGTGGACTGGTGGCGTGGCAGTCGTCTTCAACCTTCTGCAGCGCGTGGCCGGCGCGTGGAGCTTCGTTGACGGCGCGTGGGACACAGAGGCGGCGCGTGAAGGCGCGTGACGGTGGTGCACGGCGGAGGCGGAAGCTTGTCCTGGGTTTTGGGACGTTCTGAAGCCGATGGCGGGGTCAGATTTCTGAAAATCCGTCGGTAGGATGGGATTCGCACACCTTGTTTTCTCCAACGTTTTTTTATCAATCCTATTCCTCACTCTCTCGTTTTCTCTCCCTCTGGGAACAAGGCTCTGATGCCAAAATGGTATAGGAACCAAACTCAAATGTGTTTATTACAAATCTTCTTCTATTACAATGAAAAACAACCCTCTATTTATACTAAATTCATAACCTCATAAATTCCTTAAAATAATGCAATAGTCAGTTTTGGCAACCATTCACCAAACTCCTCAACGTCAGTGCATACGTCATTGCATTGTCAACATTGGCTGCTTGTTCACATTCTCTGTGCTTAATGTCTCTGTTCTGTTTCACGTGGTTTGCCATCTTTCTCACAGTGCTAGAGAGAAAAGAATAGATCTCTCAGAGGAAAGTTTAAGAAATTAAAGGCTGAGAATCAAAACAATGTACCTGAGATCTTCTTGGTCGACCGAGAAGAAGGACTCACAGAGGAACGCCGTCGCATTCAGTTGGGACCATTCTTGTTTCTTGAATCTTGATCATATAAGAAAATGGGAAGACGGTAGTCGCTACTCGCAACCCAAGTTGTTAGTTCCGTTCATTGTTGTTATTATTATTATTACCGGACGTCTATTACAGTATTATTATGGGAAAATTCCAGAAAAATACTTTTAAAATAGGAAAATTCTGATTCAGTACTCCGAATTCCAAAATCCTAGATCAGTAGCGTGTCAGTACCGATGAACAGTGCAAGGGGCGCTAAAACACGATTTTACCCTTCAGATCCCTTTCTCGCCACTTCAGAATAACAACACGAGGCTCTTAATTAACAACTCCGGATTCTTGATTAACAACTCAGCTTTATTATTTCACATATTCGCATCTTAAAAATATAGTCTTGTTAATGTAAAATATGAAGTTGTTAAGAAAGAAAGAGGTATTGTTATTGACCCTGAAACTTAAATTACGAAGTTGTGAAACAAGAAATGAGAGTTATTAATTTAGAATATGGTGTTGTTAATAATAAGATCGGTGCTATTATTGTGAAAGTAAAAAGATAAAACTGAAGTTGTTAATCAAGAATCCGAAGTTGTTAATTAAGAGCCTTATGTTGTTATTCTGAAGTGGCAAGAATGAGGGCTGAAGGGCAAATCGTTTTTTGGCGCCCCTGCACTATTTTTCCGTACTGACACGGTACTAATCCGGGATTTTGGAATTTGGAGTACTGAATCAGAATTTTCCTATTTCGGAGGTATTTTTCTGAGATTTTCCCTATTATTATTGTTATTATAATTATATGCCTCCATACGTGCTTTTTCTTGGCCAACGCTTATGTCCTAATTTACTTTTATTGAAAACATACCTTCAACAATGAATCATCTTTTCCACGTGCCAAAAAAAAAAAAACGAGAATGAATCTGATTTTTTTTTTTTTTTTTTGCAAAATCGGAAAAAGTCAATAAATACTTAAATATGGAAAATGTTATTAACCTATGGTTTGAAATAAATAGTCAAAAAAGAGTCTAGCAAGCAAAACCTATGTTTTAAAATTTGAATGACCAAAATAAAAAAGGGGCAAATTTGAGAGATCAAATATTGTACTAATCCAATAGTTAAATATTGAAAATTTAGATTTTGAATATTTTTTTATCTAATTTACTACATATTCAATAGTGGAGACATACTAGTCCATCTGATTACTCTTTCATCTCTATCAACTTTATTCAACATGTCACATAACTCTTTTTGTGGTGATATTCCTAATGAGGTTGGAAACTTAAAAAATATTGTAAATTAGATGTCTCTCTTAATCAATTATATGGAAAAATTCCTCAAACAACTAGAAATTACTAAAGCTTGGAGTGTCTCTTTTTGTATGAGAATTTCTTTAAAATACCATCACCTTGTTTTTGGCTTCATTGAAAGGTCTAAAGTATCTAGACTTATCACAAAATAACTTGTCTAGATTTTTTTCAAAAGGTTTGGAAGATATTGCTTTTTTGGAATACGTAAATGTTTCCTTCAATATACTTGATGGGGAGGTGTCAAGTAAAGATGTGTTTGGCAAGCTTTATGGAGGCAGATGAAAGCTGGACCTTCTACCATGCCCAATCAAATTGATTGGACAAAAAAGAAAACATCAAAATTGAAGTTGATTATATCAATATGTTGTCGTGTTGCTTTTCTTTTTCTAGCATCTATTGTAGCTATTTATCATGGAAGGAAAAGAAATAATAAATCTTCTTCAAGTTCACCAACAATTGCCATGATTTCCAAAGTATTGTATCAAATTTTGCATATAATACTACATATGGATTCTCTGTCACCAATTTGTTAGGATCTGGGAGTTTTGGCTCTATATACCAGGAAAGTTCTGAGACTCAAGAAGTTGTTGCAACAAAAGGTTATCAACCTTCAAATGAGAGGAGCTCACAAGAGTTTTGTTGCTAAATGTATTGCACTTAGAAATGCAAAACATCAAAATCTATTAAAAATTATAGCCTGTTGCTCTAGCATAGATTACAAGGGCAATAAATTTAAGGATATAATTTGAGTACATGATGAATGGAAACTTAGAAAAATGGTTGCATTCTAAATTAGAGAATCCAAATCATCCAAGAATTTTGCTCTTTGATCAAATAATAAATATTCTTATTGATATTGTGTCAGCATTAAACTATCTTCATTATGAATATGAGCAACGTTTGATTCATTGTGATTTAAAGTAAAGCAATGTCCTTTTTAATTCTTGATGGCAACATGGCTGCCTATTTGAGTGATTTTGGATTGGCAAGACTACTCTCATTTGTTGAAGTCATCTCTAATGGACAAAGCAACATTATAAGAATAAAGGGCATTGACACTATTGGCTATGTTCCTCAAGGTATATTTAATATTTTTTTACTAAGGTAATTCAAATTCATTGTTTTTTAACTCACTTTTTTTTTTCAGTATTCCAATAATCATTTATATAATTAAGAGGATTAATATGCTAACAATATTTTAGTATGGGTAATGAGGTATCAATACAAGATGACATGTATATCTTTGACATTCTTATTGTCACGCCCTTATCTCAATTTCACCTTTACCAGAGTATTCGCGGAAAACGGTATGTGGTTCTGTGGGCAACACAGGAATAGCATAACTATACTGATAATATGTGTATGATTACATAAATTCCCCATAGGGGTTTGTACATGATACTTACGATTAAGGTAGCCGCACAAGGCTACAAGGGTGTCTAAACTCATCCCAATGAAACGGAGACATATTCCTGACTTCATTCCGTACTACAAGCCTCTCGTGTACTTCTCTTCTTTGCTCTCAACATATCTTTTGTCTTCTCCTGTTTAAATTGTTGGTAGGGGAGGGTGAGATTCGAGAGAATCTCAGTAGGAAACAGATACCATAATGCATGCATGATAGATGCTATGTGTATGACATGTTAGCTTTATCTAGATGTATGCCCCATAATGACATTTCTGCATGCTCAATGTTTCATACAACAAGACTATGGCCACAGTGAAAACAGAAACAGAGCTTCATTTATTCAAATATGCTCTACACAATCAAGTAAAGCAATCACATACATCATTACACAAGCAAAGATATCAAATACATGCAAGTAAGGTAAGTCCCCTACCTTAACCTTTTCCCGTCTCGAAACGCGTGCCTCGATCTACGTGCAAACAGCTCGGGGCTCCATATTCGATCCTACAATGTCAAATGTACTATTTAGACACTTCCATAGTGTTTCTGGGGGTTATATGAGTCTATCTTAAAAAATTACTAAAATACCCCCGAGGACCCGACCCGGCCCCGCTGTACCCGGTCCGGCTGTACTTTTCCTGAAATTTTGACATGGGCTGTTCTTGCATATTTTCACCCAAGGAATCCATTTCCGGACTCGGAATTATCAAATTCAATGTAAAATTACGAAATTGCCCTTGACAGCCCTACTTTTAGGGTTTTAGGGGCGTTTCCGTAATTATGCTTTCTCGGCCTTTTCCGAAAAAGTGCCCAACTGTAACCTCACCTAATTTTCCCTCCTGAATCCAATGGAACCATCAAATCATTGAAAATCCAACTCTAAGGCCCATTTATAGTGCTGGCCGAAATATATGAGAATTTAGGGAAAATTGGGGTTTTTCGGTTTTGGCTCCGTAAACACGTTCCTTTCTACTCCTAACCACTTTACTGACTATTCCATTAGGTTAAAACTACCATTTGGTATCAATTTGGGCAGCATAACATCCCTCACAACCCATTTTCCATTTTTACACACAAAGACAATCCGGCGAAATTTCATCGATTAAATTGTCCACAGCAGTCAGAATAAGCAATATACGAAAGTTTGGAAGTTACCTCAAGCTCCTTCTGACTTTTCCCAAATATGGCTGAAAACCCTAGTCCTCCAAACTCCAAAATCTTGCTTCAAACACCTCAAACAACATAGGAGATAAGCTTAGGAGAAGGATTATACACGTTAGGTACGAATTCACCGAAGAAATCGACCTATCTTGTGAGTTTTCTCCTCTCCTTCTCTCTCTAAAAGAGCACAACTCTCTCTCTCCTTGGCTGCAGCACGTCTGAAATGGTGGGAGGAAGATGATGATTTTCCTTTTATCATTTATATTATAATATGTTAATCAATTGTTTAATTTTCCAAAATTCGGATTTTACAAAATTCTGGCAGATTTCTGCCCAAACTTTGAAAAATCATAACTAATTCTAGAAAAATAGAAATGAGGTGATTCCAAAGCCTATAGAACTCTTATTGAGTCTAGTTTCAAGGCAAAATATAGACTTTTGCTTAATGGAATCACAAAATTCCCAGAATTTCAATCTTTGCATACTGTTCCAGAAATTTCACAGTTTTTTTGTGCTGACTTCAAAAATTCACATCTTTTTGTATATAGCTCTAATTGATTCATATGACCTATAAAATTAAAGCTTAGGATGTCTACTTTCATCCTGTAAAATATCATAATTTTTTGCTCATCATTTGATTATTAAAAATCACATGACAAGCTCACTACCTCATAAGCGATTTCACCAAAATTGTAATTATATTCTCCAAAATTCACCATTTTATTTTCTTTAATGCCCCAAAGATATAAGGAACATTAGAGAATAGATTTGGGACATCTACTAAATTGGGGCTTAGTAGTCCACTCAATTTAGGCTTATTCCAAAGTCTCCAATCCCAAAATTTGGGGTATTACATTTCTCCCCCCGTTCAATAAATTTCGTCCTCGAAATTTGAACGTCTACAACTTAGGGATTAATCCTATATCATTCTATTATCACATGCAGGCTCATAAGCCATGTAACACCATAGTCATACTCCCATTACTAATCTCAGATAGCATTCAACATTCATCATTTATCATCCATTTTGTACACAGTATGTAGTGTGCAATCAAACACAGGTTCCCACAGCACTTGGTTCCATAGGCCTTACAGCCTCTTCGGGACTTGACCCGGATTCACACAATCACTTTTTTTTAAAAGGCCCAATCCTCACCCCCTTAATAAGGCCTATTGGATGTCCCTCACCCTCTTAACGAGGTTTGTTGGGTTAGTAAGTCGACCATGGTTCACTTCGTTAGGTTCCTCCCATGGTAGAATGGCGCACCTTATGTGAGGCTGGTACTATTGGACACCAAAACGCTTGGTCACGCTGGTCTTACTGCCTCCGCTACAACTTGGTATGGTTTGAATGTTCTGTTAACCTCAAAAGATTACCTTGGACACACCAGTCCAATGTCATCGTGCTAGGCATCAACCACAACACTAGACACACAAGTCTTACAGCCTAGGGACACCGCCCTATGCAACCTTGAACATCAGATCTTACCACCTTGAGCCTCGGCTCATCACAATTTTCCGACATATCACATTTTATCGACCTAAGGACTTACTAGTCCGTCAGGTTTTATAGCTTAATACAATTCATCATCTTTGCCGAATACATATCAAGACTAACAACCTCAAACAAATCATTGGTGCCTAAAGATTAAGCATAAATTTACCATACTTCCGCTGCCCACTCTGAGATCTATCTCCTCATATGAACTTTAATACTGTCAAGATAATTTAATAAAAGTATCACAGGAACCTCCCATGACACCTGACGGCACTCACAATCTATATTCCTCTGTGCCCACTCTTTGCCCGATTTAACTTGAATCATTTTGATCCATATAAACTCTTATCTCAAGAAAACATATTCAATGTGGGCTTCATTACAATACACCATCGTTGAGGACCAACGTTTCCGTAGCTCTACTCTACGATTCAACTTCATGGCGGCTGCACTCTAGGGTTTGTCGTCACGGTGGCTACACTCTAGGGTTCATCATCACGGTGGCTGCACTCTAGGGTTCATCATCACGGTGGCTGCACTCTAGGGTTATGTACTCGGTGCTTCACACGGGCGCCCATACACCTGGTCAACCCCCTTCCGGTCAAAACTTTCCTTATGTAGCCCTCTCCGATCAGAACTTTCAATCTTTGTGGTCACAGTACAACTCCACAATTATGCCATAAAGGCAACGTTTTCTGATTCAATACAAATATTCTTATCATCAACTCAAGATTATAGATGGAATAGTTCAATTCCCGAAGCTTCAGCTGACGAGATGCGTATGCCCTCACTCGGCTCGCATCAATTCTCATCTCGATCTATGCTTGCTCGCATCTGGGGATTCAATTCCCTTCCCAATCCATGCCATCTGGCATCAGTTACAACAAAGGCCCACTATGGATCTAGGATTATCAGTGTTAGTACTTTAATAAATTTTCATCATCAGCTTTCTAAAGCTCCTCTCACAATCATCATCCCATGCATAATGCTGAGTTCTGGGAAATTTTGATATAAACATCTCATCCCTCTTTTTTTTATTATTGTCATACCTGTAGCCCTTCTTGGCCTCGTACCCGAGTCCCTTAGGACGTGGCTAGCAGCCTCGTCAGGTAGGGTGCCTCTTTTATTCATACCACATGGCCCTCCATAGTAACTCACAACTATTCATAGAAAATGTGATAGATAAATATGTCATGCACCATATAGTGTAAAATGAAAATCATATCAATCCGTGTGTGTACACAAAGTTCAGGGCCAAACACCCAGTTAAAACAACAATCCGTGTGTGTACACAAAGTTCAGGGCCAACCATCCAGTTGAAACCCTTACGTATACCTTAGCCGAGCCACCGACTTCAGCTAGGTAAATCGTGTATCATAGCTGGGTCCTTAGTAGGCCAAATGGTACATATACACTTCCCATCGGACGGTACATATACACTTCCCGTACCACAGTTAAATAATATTTGTGTACCTCGGTTGGGCACCCAACCACAACCAGGTAAAGTTTGTGTATCTCAGCCAAGTCCCAAATTACAACTAGGTAATGTGCCCTAGGCACGTGTTCATATCATAGAATATAAAACATACAACATATTAACTATCACATAGTGTATGAGAGATTATAATTACTACATTGACCTTTCTTGGATAGCCTTCCTGATAATCATTGATCATTACATACCACTTGTTATCGATCTAAATCAGAATAACAATATGCAGTTCGATGTACCCAGAGGCATTATTCATCAATTTCGATAAATACACCCCCTGTCAGTAAGCCTAATCCAGGCCCAAGGGACATGGTTTCGGATTCATCAATTTCGGCTTTTTATTATCACAGTCACACCCGATCGTACCTTTCCGGGGTAAACTGGGTCACTGGATTCAATTGAATATCCTCGCTCGTCTTTTTATTATCACATCGCTATTCTTTCTGACTAGACCCCACTTACTGATACCAGATCACCTGGCCTGGAGGCATCTGCCTCGGTGTCAAGGGTGAACTCACAAGGAATATCCCTACCCCCTGATCCTTAATCTGGTTGTAAACCATGAATCACGTATACCGCTCCAACTCTAGGATCGGTAATGAAACCCAGATCTGTCACTGTCTTGTCTGTTTGTAGCATATCTGCCTGAAACTTAATTACCCAAAACTATGGCTGGTCACTGTTCAGCCAACTAGTGATTCTGTTTTAGGATTAGGCTCCACACTTTGGCCTTACTTGGATCCGCTGCCTTGGTGTCTATGTCATACTTATACCATCCTCTTACTGGTATGGTGACATGTACTACCTTCCGGGTATTCCACTCTTTCCTTTAGGCGTGTCTGTACCTTTCAGGGGCTTGTGAACTAACCGAAGTAATTTACTTCACTGTTCCTACCACTGTGTAATCAAGTATATCAGTATACTATCCTGTTGCCAGAACCACCGCACTTACTCTGAGCAGACAATTCTGTGGCCAGAATCCTTGCTCTGATACCAAAATGTCACGCCCTTATCTCAATTTCACCTTTACCAGAGTATTCGTGAAAAACGGTATGTGGTTCTGTGGGCAACACAGGAATAGCATAACTATACTGATAATATGTGTATGATTACATAAATTCCCCATAGGGGTTTGTACATGATACTTACGATTAAGGTAGCCGCACAAGGCTACTAGGGTGTCTAAACTCATCCCAATGAAACGGAGACATATTCCTGACTTCATTCCGTACTGCAAGCCTCTCGTGTAGTTCTCTTCTTTGCTTCAACATATCTTTTGTCTTCTCCTGTTTAAATTGTTGGTAGGGGAGGGTGAGATTCGAGAGAATCTCAGTAGGAAACAGATACCATAATGCATGCATGATAGATGCTATGTGTATGACATGTTAGCTTTATCTAGATGTATGCCCCATAATGACATTTCTGCATGCTCAATGTTTCATACAACAAGACTATGGCCACAATGAAAACAGAAACAGAGCTTCATTTATTTAAATATGCTCTACACAATCAAGTAAAGCAATCACATACATCATTACACAAGCAAAGATATCAAATACATGCAAGTAAGGTAAGTCCCCTACCTTAACCTTTTTCCGTCTCGAAACGCGTGCCTCGATCTACGTGAAAACAGCTCGGGGCTCCATATTCGATCCTACAATGTCAAATGTACTATTTAGACACTTCCATAGTGTTTCTGGGGGTTATATGAGTCTATCTTAAAAAATTACTAAAATACCCCCGAGGACCCGACCCGGCCCTACTGTACCCGGTCCGGCTGTACTTTTCCTGAAATTTTGACATGGGCTGTTCTTGCATATTTTCACCCCAAGGAATCCATTTCCGGACTCGGAATTATCAAATTCAATGTAAAATTACGAAATTGCCCTTGACAGCCCTACTTTTAGGGTTTTAGGGGCGTTTCCGTAATTATGCTTTCTCGGCCTTTTCCGAAAAAGTGCCCAACTGTAACCCCACCTAATTTTCCCTCCTGAATCCAATGGAACCATCAAATCATTGAAAATCCAACTCTAAGGCCCATTTATAGTGCTGGCCGAAATATATGGGAATTTAGGGAAAATTGGGGTTTTTCGGTTTTGGCTCCATAAACGCGTTCCTTTCTACTCCTAACCACTTTACTGACTATTCCATTAGGTTAAAACTACCATTTGGTATCAATTTGGGCAGCATAACAGCCCTCACAACCCATTTTCCATTTTTACACACAAAGACAATCCGGCAAAATTTCACCGATTAAATTGTCCACAGCAGTCAGAATAAGCAATATACGAAAGTTTGGAAGTTACCTCAAGCTCCTTCTGACTTTCCCAAATATGGCTGAAAACCCTAGTCCTCCAAACTCCAAAATCTTGCTTCAAACACCTCAAACAACATAGGAGATAAGCTTAGCAGAAGGATTATACACGTTAGGTACGAATTCACCGAAGAAATCGACCTATCTTGTGAGTTTTCTCCTCTCCTTCTCTCTCTAAAAGAGCACAACTCTCTCTCTCCTTGGCTGCAGCACGTCTGAAATGGTGGGAGGAAGATGATGATTTTCCTTTTATCATTTATATTATAATATGTTAATCAATTGTTTAATTTTCCAAAATTCGGATTTTACAAAATTCTGGCAGATTTCTACCCAAACTTTGAAAAATCATAACTAATTCTAGAAAAATCGAAATGAGGTGATTCCAAAGCCTATAGAACCCTTATTGAGTCTAGTTTCAAGGAAAAATATAGACTTTTGCTTAATAGAATCACAAGATTCCCAGAATTTCAATCTTTTCATACTGTTCCAGAAATTTCACAGTTTTTCTGTGCTGACTTCAAAAATTCACATCTTTTTGTATATAGCTCTAATTGATTCATATGACCTATAAAATTAAAGCTTAGGATGTCTACTTTCATCCTGTAAAATATCATAATTTTTTGCTCATCATTTGATTATTAAAAATCACATGACAAGCTCACTACCTCATAAGCGATTTCACAAAAATTGTAATTATATTCTCCAAAATTCACCATTTTATTTTCTTTAATGCCCCAAAGATATAAGGAACATTAGAGAATAGATTTGGGACATCTACTAAATTGGGGCTTAGTAGTCCACTCAATTTAGGCTTATTCCAAAGTCTTCAATCCCAAAATTCGGGGTATTACACTTATCTTGGAGATGTTAACTAAAAGAAGACCCACTTAAAGTATGTTTAATGATGGTCATGATCTTCAAACACATTTCTCAATTTAGTAAATTCAATTATGATATTTGAATTCATGAAAAATGTAATAAGGAAGAATCCCTGAAAGAGAACTTGAAAATTGAGTAATGACATATGAGTTTTTTTTACCAAAAATTGATTAGAAAATGTCAAAACGTGATAAAAAATTTTCAATTTTTTTCTTGGGAAATGACTGATATGTCATTTCTCAATTTTCAGATTCCTTTTGAGGATTCTCCCATGTAATAAAGTATACTTCAAAAGTCATATTTAATGAACCACGTTTCAACACAATGCTGTTTATGGTACGTAAAAGGAAAACAGACATGGGATACATAAATAATAAACTTGCAATGCTTGGCCAAACGGTGTACAGATGTATCCCAAACTGTAACCTTATTCTTGGCCAAAAGTACTACTAGTATAAACTTATTTAATCTGACAAGCTGAAACTTACTGATGTAACAAGCCATAGTTTCCTCTTAATTTATATAACTCGCACTATCTTGTTGCTTCATTATTCTCTTCTGCCTGTCTTATTCTTTCCAGTGGATGTCAATCAAAACCTGTAGCTTTGAAGCATGGATATTCATGGTCGGAAAAAAAGAAAGAAAGAAGAAGACGCATGTATAATGCTTGCGTGACATTCGCAAAAGCATAATGAGCACGAGAAAAAGGAGTGTCATTCTGAATCTTGAGGTAACTTCCAGGTTTTTTTTTTTTTTTTGCCATAAACTTCCAGGTTTCACTTTATTATAGTATATTATTAAGATATATCTTAGGGAAAATTATATTCCATTCATGCCCCCATGAAAGAGATTTAATTCCAATCATCTCCTAAAATATTTTGAAACTTGAAGACACCCTTAGGTCAAAATGAAATTAAGTTTTGTGGATGAAAAGACAATAATGTCCTTACTTTATTTTTTTATAAGAGCATTTATAATACAAATAAAGGGATTCGAAAGAAACTATTAAGAGTTAACAAGAACATTGTAGCCATTCATAAGATAAATAAGGGAATTTACAAGAAAAATAAGGGTGTTCACAAGACGAACCAGACATTGACAAGAACCAGAGAGTTAAAAATATTTTAGTCATTCACAAGATAAATATGAGAATTCACAAGATAAATAAAAATATTTATAAGATAAATAAAAGAATTTTAAAAATAAAGTAAGTGCCTTATTATCTTTTCACTGACTGATTTAAAGCCTTTAGTCGCCTCATGTTAAATCAAAATAAACCAAATTATGCAATGAAGGACACAACTCGGGTCGTATTCTCTTGAGGAGCGTTTTATTTAATTCCTAATCTAAACTAAGTGACAAAAATATTAAGATGGGTTTTGAATTGATTTTTTTTCTTTTTAATAATAGAAAATAACCTAGACTACTATTTTTTGGATATTTGAGAAATTGTTGAAATAATTAGTGAAATTGTGATTTAAACAAATTAATGATGAATGCTTCTTGGAAAAATGGAATATAGGTTATCATTGCTCAAATTGAATTGGGAGTTAAACCACTCACTAAGTCAAAAATTAAACCTTAACAACTCGTTAAGTCTAGTATATTAATTGGTGATTACCCCGAGAACTCTAGCTAGATAATTACCTCTTAATACACTATTAAATACCACTTAGTGTGCAATTTATGATTGGATTCATGCAACTTGTTCCTCTATACAATGAACACTCAACTAAGATATCCAAACAAAATTAAGCAGTCATAATACTCATTTAAGCTATGAAAGAATAGACAACCACATTAAACCAAAAGGAAATATAAAAATTTAAATCTCAAACCACATAAACCAATCTAAATCACAGTTGTTCAATCACTACTAAGATAAACAACTCGCAATCTCAGTAAATTAACCATATAACATAAAATCCTAACTCAGGAAATCCGTTACATAATTAAATAAAAAGATTAAAACAAATAACTCCCCTGAATGTATCTCTGGAGCTCAAACCAATCTTCCATCTCCAAGAAGCAAAAAGAGATTTAGCCTCTTATCATGAAATTCATCACAGCTACAACTCTTTAAAGGCACCAAGAATCCATTGAATTGAGACAAGGGAAGGATAAGATGGAAGTGATGGTGGTTGAACGATTTGTTGGTGAAGCTCAGTGATAATGGCTGTCTCTTCTCTCCCTCTCTCGCGTCTGCCCTGCGTTCTGGTTGTCGTCTGTGGTGCGTCTCCCTGCGTTCTCGTGCCTCTCCGCTGATGATTCCAATCCTTTTTATTAATTTCTTTTGCTATTTGAAATCTAGGTCAAATCCTCTTAAATATGGGATAAAATCTTCCAAGATTATATCTAGATAAGATTTTTCGAAAAATTCCGTATAAGAATCTGGAAAAAAATCAGTTTCAGATATTGGGACCAAAATGAAGTTTTGGAAATTCAGGGTTCTATTCTGTAATATTCTCTGTGGCTAAGTGAATCAATCCAGTGGTGATCTTCGGATTTTGGGACCCAACTGGAATTTTTTGTAATTCGGGGTACTTTTATGTAATTTTTTCTGACATTTTCCCTCCTGAAAGTGACAGCTAATATTACAGAAAAGTACCCTTTTTCCTGTCAAAATTGCCTTGCAGCCACACGTAGAATCTTATTTTCTGTTTCAGTCCTTGTACATCTTTACTTTTTAGTCCCTCAGCTCCTACTTTTCCAATGCGACCTACAATTCAAATCAATATCTTGTAATATCTTCATTCAAAATTCAAATTTTAAGGAGCAATCACAAGATTATAACAAATATCTCTTTTTAAGATTTATTTTCACACATTCACCTTTAATTTAATTTAATCATAATAAATGTTATTTAACCCAAAAATTAATGATAAAATCACTAAATATGATATTAAATATTATGATAAAATCGGGATATATCACTGACAAAACTTAATTTCATTTTCATTAATGAACAAAACTTAATTTCACCGACAAAATAAAGTAAGGGGGAATTGTATTGGATTGTGTGTTAACAGACTTATTTTAATCCAATATACTGAGTTTTATCTCAATTCCTTCATTTTGATTTGCGCCATTGCATTTTTGGTACTTGCATCGAGTTCTTCTTTTGCAACAATGATGGAGAATACACGTTTGAAGGTTATGCAGGCCGAAATTAGGAAAAACTCTAAGTTTATCGAGTATGCCAAAGGCCGATTTGAGCAGCTTGATGAGATAGGGGCATCCTTCAGTCCTTGGTTAAATCGGTCAATTCTTTACATGTTCGATTCGAGGTTCCAGTGGCGGTTCTCCGTCGTCGGCCATTCTGGTGGTTCATCAGCCTGTTTCTTATGATTTTACGTCGAATAAGCCAATGAAACCTGATTTTCCCCATTTTGATGGTAGCGATGCTCTTAACTAGATTTTTCAGGCGGAGCAATATTTTGCCTATTATAACATTCCCAATGCTCAGAAACTTGTGATAGCGTCAGTACATTTCGATGGCAATGTCTTACCTTGGTTTCATATGCTTACCAAGGCAAATCAGGTTTCGAATTGGGTCACTCTTTCTAAAGCAGTGAAGCTTCAATATAGTCCCTCACAATTAGATAGTGCACGATCACAATTGTTTAAGCTTACTTATAGCTCAGTTGGGGGTTCTCTCAGCTCGATGATTATAATTCAAAGTTTTTGGCCCTTGCGAATCGGACTGAGGAATAATTCAAAGATTCACCCTGTTTTTCTTGTTTCTAGATTGAAACATTATATCGGTGATCCACCACCGGAATCTTTTCTTACCATTGCCTCTTCAATCAGTTCCGGAAGGCCGTTTATGTCATCCCTTAGCTGTTTTATCCTCCCGGCAGATTCGTCTTAACGATACTTATGTTCGTCAATTTTTGATACGATGGGATGGCATGACCCAGGACACATGAAAATCTCTGGCTGATCTTGAACGTTTATATCCTGGTCTGAACCTTGAGGACAAGGTTCCATTTTAAGGGGAGGGTAATGTCATGGACTCAATAAGAGTGGGTCCAACAAACATTAACAAAAATGGACCCGAATGGCCAACAAGGGAATAATCAAATGGGCCAGCCAAGAAGAAGCCTGAGAGCGAAATGGAAGACTTAGAAACTTAGGGAATTAGAGGTGTCAGAGAGGGTATAATAGGATGAGAGGTCGTTAGGAAAGGTGTGAATTGTATTGTGGAATATCTCTCTCTCTCTCTCTCTCCAGGTCTCTCTCCCTCTCCATTCTGTTTCTCTGATTCTCTGATTCTCTTTCTGATTTACTTTCCCTTGTATTGAATTCTGTGTTAACACACTTATTTTAATCCAATATACTGAGTTTTAATTTATCTCAATTCCTTCATTTTGATTTGCGCCATTACATGAAACCACTGAATTCAAACTATTGAAGAAATAGAACTGGGCCCCTCGATGAGTGAGTCTGAGAAATGTATGGCCATACTATGATGAAAATAGTTTCTGTCTCTGTTATCAGGCTACTCAGGAATCGAGAAAATAATGGTCAAGAACAAGAGGATGACATTATCCATGCCTTATCCTTGATTGATATATCGTGTGACAAAAGGGACGTGACATGGTTGTATGACAGGTTGCATCGTGATAACGATCCTCATATGAATTAGGTAGTCGTAATGTCTTGCTAGAGGCCGCTTGTGACTTTTGGGTTAGTATAGTTATTGGCCCACTGCCAACTTCATATGGGCTTACAAGGTTGCACACAAGAATGACCCAACACGAGATAATGTTTAATTAAGGGTAGACGAATTTTATATTTATATATATATATAATATAAAATTCATTAATAATATTATATAGATATATATATATTTTTGAAATATATATCTTATATATATATATATTATATGATATTATTATATTGTGTTAGTTTTAAATTTAATTTATTAAGATATATTAAATTTAATAACTAACATGTTAGAGATATAGTATCTCAGATTTAATTTATGAAGATAAATTAAATCTAATGGCTCTTTATTTGGATTAAATAAATAGGTTAACTTAAAACTGTAGGATAAATTTAATTTAAACTGAATTTATTTAATTAGCTCATCAAGATAATTATTTGTTAATTAATTTCAAAATTAATGATGATTAATTTTGAAATTTGAAAATAGCCTTCATAGGTTATAAACTTGATAGAGCAGATATATTGATATGTACATGAGAATTGAGAGCCGCAAGTGAAACCCTAGGAGACATTAGAGGAGCTAGCACGCAGTCTCGGTTGGAGAGCATTCGTGTGGATACCGGTAGAGGGAGCGGACCTGACGTGTTGGCTCCTAGAGATCATGAAAACTCTGAATCATCAAAAGGTATGAATCCTTCCAACTTGGTTTAAACGTCGTTGATAGATCCTCGATTAGGATCAGTGAAATTTTTTTAAAATTCTTCCGCTGTGCCTACCGATCCTAACAGTGGTATCAGAGCCAGATCAATTGTGCGTTTAAACTGAGTTTATGTTCTTATACATGTGATATATATGGGATGTGTACGTATGTTTATAAGAAACACTCGAATATGCATGTGATTTGGTTAATACGAAACGAAATTATTTAGAAAGATGTGATCTTGTAATTCCAGTGATTTTCATTTTCGTTTAAATTGAATCTTTAAATTCCGCCGTGACCACCTCTGCATAGCGCAATATAATCTGATCACAACATTTATTGCTTTTCATATTGTATGAATTCTTGTTGTGGTTTATTATTTATCCTTGTTTGGGTATGGTGAACAACATGGCTTTAGAATTTTACAAAGGGTTGTAATATTTAAATGCGGCCTGCGTGCCGTGCCTTTCTCTAAATACTCTCGATGTATATTCTCTTCTCATCTCACTCCCCTCGAATGTTTAAACGAGGTTTCTCTCAATGTATTTCTTTTTTATTTAGAGAAGTCCTCTTATTGGCTTAGGAGGATTTTAGGTTAGGTAAGCCATGTTGTGTCACGTTTAAATTATGCTTTTGATAAGATCATTGCATGATTACTTTTACGTTTATATGTATTTATCTGTATGAGATACGACCACGATTGCATCCATATAAACAAAACTAATTAATTAAGCCCTCTGAATCAAATCTTAAGTCATAATGCCGTCAATTAATGAATACTTGTCAAAACTTAGATCGCTCAATTGTGGAAACCACCAAATTGGATGCACTTGAGTTATCTTGATAAGACAAACTTGAGTAATGGTGCTGCTCATAATATTCATTATTGTTTTGACTTAATTGAGATTAACAAAACGGTTTTGAATCTCAAGGCATTAGATGGGGTTAAACATGCCGGATCATATGATGATTAAATCCCTTAAAGATCTAAGAGTTACATGTGATGTAGTTGGTAAATAGGTTACCTAACTAAATAACTTGAATTTAAGCTTCTTGCCAAAGCGGACTTAAGTTTAAGCCAAATATGGATTTTAGCCCACTAATTATTATATTGAGGGTTGTTAATTTATTGGGAGATTACTAACTAACTTTGCATATTTTAATTGTAGAATCATGTCGACTAGTAATACTGCTACACTTTCGTTGCAATCGGTCCTTGAGAAGGACAAACTCAATGGGACAAACTTTCTTGACTAGTTCAAGAACTTGAGAATTGTTCTCAAGCAGGAAAGAAAGGCTTATGTCCTAGATCAACCCATTCCTGAGGAGCCTGCAGCCATTGCTCCAAGAGCTCAGAGAGATGCTTACACAAAGCATAAGGATGACTCTGTGGATGTAGGTTACCTGATGCTTGCTACTATGGTTCCAGAGCTCCAAAGAGATCTAGAAATCATGGAGGCTCATGAGATGATTGTACATCTCAAGGAAATGTTCCAGCAACAGGCAAGGCAAGAAAGGTATGAGACCACAAAGGTCTTACATTCCTGCAAAATGGCTGAAGGTGCATCAGTTAGTACTCATGTGTTAAAGATGAAAGGCTATATTGATCACCTTGAGAGGCTTGGATTTCCCATAAGCCAGGAGTTAGCTACGGATTTGATCCTCAACTCACTCCCAGAGAGTTATGATCAGTTTGTTATGAACTACATGGAGAAATCAATTTCTGAGCTGCATGGGATGCTCAAAACTGCTGAGCAAAGCATTAAGAAAAAGCCTAGCACATTTTTGATGGTTCAGAAAGGAAAGGGTATGAAAAAGAAAGGGAAGGGCAAATGGAAGGGTAATGGCTCAGGTGGTAAGACCAAAGAGTCAAACAAGCCCAAAGCCAACCCTGCACCCAAGAAGGCAAATCCTCCAAAGGAAAGAGTCTACTACTTCTGCAATGAACCCGGTCATTGGAAAAGGAATTGCAAACTCTACCTGGAAGATCTGAAAAAGAACAAGAAGGATAGCGATACTATCGCTTCAGGTATTTATGTTATAGACATTCATTTTTCTACTTCCTCTATATGGGTATTAGATACTGCATGTGGTTCTCACATTTGTACAAATGTGCAGGGTCTAAAGGACAGTAGAAAGATGAAGAAGGGCGAGGTGGACCTACGAGTTGGAAACAGAGCAAGAGTTGCTGCTTTAGCCGTAGGCACTTATGAATTAGTTCTGCCCAGTGGGCTTTTGTTAGTTTTGAACAATTGCTATTATGTTCCTGCTTTGAGTAGTAACATTTTTTCTCTTTCTTATTTGGATAAGGAAGGTTATACTTCCATTACTAGGAATGGTAAATGTTCTATTTATCGTAATGACATTTTCTATGCTGATGGTGATTTGCATGTTGGTCATTATATATTAAATTTGGAACATCCTAATAATGAGAATATCTATAACGTAACTACTAAGAGGATAAAATCAAACAATTTGAATCCGACCTACTTATGGCATTGTCGTCTAGGCCACATAAATGAGAAACGCATTTCTAAACTCCATCAAGATGGATTTCTAAACTCATTTGATTTTGAATCATATGATACATGCAAATCTTGCTTATTAGGAAAGATGACTAAGGCACCTTTTACTGGGCACAGTTAGAGGGCCACTGAATCATTGGGCCTCATACATACAGATGTATGTGGACCATTAAATATAGCTGCCAGAGGAGGTTATGTCTACTTCATTACATTTATAGATGACTTTAGTAGATATGGCTATATCTATCTAATGAAACATAAATCTGAATCTTTTGAAATGTTCAAAATATTTCAAAATGAAGTACAAAACCAACTTGGTAAAACAATTAAAGCACTTCGATCTGATCGAGGTGGTGAATATTTGAGCCAAGAATTCGTTGACCATCTTAGGAGTTGTGGGATAATCTCACAGTTGACTCCACCACGAACACCACAATGGAATGGCGTTTCTGAACGGAGGAATCGAACACTATTAGATATGGTTCAATCTATGATGAGTCAAACAGATCTTCCACCGTCCTTTTAAGGACATGCCTTAGAGACAGTTGCATTCATACTAAATCATGTTCCATCTAAGGCAATTGAAAAGACACCATATGAGATATGGACTGGAAAGAAACCAAGTTTATCTTTTCTCAAGATCTGGAGATGTGAGGTATATGTTAAGCAACAAGCCTATGATAAATTAGCGCCTAGATCCACAAAGTGCCTTTTCTTGGGGTATCCTAAAGAAACAAAAGGATACTATGTCTACAATCCCACCGATAACAAAGTATTTTTTATTCGAAATGGTAAGTTTCTAAAAAGAGAATTTGTCTCTAAAACAACCAGTGGGAGCGACGTACATCTCGAAGAAATTCGAGAGCCACAAGATGGTACAGAACCATAAATGGAAATTAGGGAAGACTCACAACAAGTTGCTGAGCCTCCTCAAGTAACACAAGATCCACGAAGATCTGATAGGACACGGCATCAGCCTTAGAGATATGGATTTCTGATTACTGAAGGCCATGATGTGTTGCTCATTGAGCAAAATGAGCCCACCACCTATCGAGAAGCCACAGTGGGACCAAACTCTGAGAAATGGCTAAATGCCATGAAGTCTGAAATGTAATCCATGTACAACAATCAGGTATGGACCTTAGTCGATCCACCTGAAGGTGTAAAAACCATTGGGTGCAAATGGGTTTTCAAGGAGAAAACTGACATGGATGACAATGTAAATGTCTTCAAGGCACGACTAGTTGCAAAAGGATTCACTCAAACTCATAGTGTAGACTATGATGAAACCTTTTCCCCAGTTGCAATGGCCAAATAAATCAGAATCCTTCTTGCATTGCAGCATATTATGACTATGAAATATGGCAGATTGATGTCAAAACAGCCTTCCTTAATGGAAAGCTGCTTGAGGATGTGTACATGACACAACCTGAAGGTTTTGTGCGTCCAGAGGACTTTGGTAAAATTTACAAGCTTCAAAGATCCATTTATGGATTGAAGCAAGCATCTCGGAGCTGGAATCATCGTTTTGATGAAGTAGTCAAAGAGTTTGGATTCATTCAAAACATCGATGAACCTTGTATTTACAAGAAGGTTAGTGGGAGCATAGTTGTATTTCTAGTGCTTTATGTAGATGACATCCTACTCATTGGGAATGATATTCCTACCTTACCAAGTGTCAAGTCTTAGTTAGGAAAGTCCTTTTCAATGAAAGACTTAGGTGAAGCCACTTATATCCTAGGGATTAGGATCTATAAGGATAGATCCAAAAGATTAATAGGCCTAAGTCAGAGCACATACATAGACAAGATACTGCATAGGTTCAGTATGCAGGATTCAAAAAGGGGTTACATGCCCATGTCTCATGGCATCTATCTTAGCAAGGATCTGTGTCCTAGTACACCTGATCAGCGAGATCGCATGAGTAAGGTTCCATATGCCTCGGCCATTGGATCCATCATGTATGCCATGTTATGTACTCGACCGGATGTCTCGTTTGCCTTAAGTATGACTAACAGATACCAACAAGATCCTGGTGAGGGTCATTGGACTGCCATCAAGAATATCCTAAAGTACTTAAGAAGGACTACGGACTTAGGACTTATTTTTGGTTTATGGTGGATTGGATGATGAGCTCTGCGTAACCGGTTACACAGATGCAAGTTTCCAAACTGACCAAGACGACCTTAAATTGCAATCTGGATATGTATTACTCCTGAATGGTGGAGCAGTAAGCTGGAAGAGCTCCAAGCAGAGTACTATAGCAGATTCTGCAACAGAAGCTGAGTATATAGCAGCATCAGATGCAGCTAAAGAAGCTGTTTGGATCAGAAAGTTCATTACTGAACTAGGGGTGGTGCCTACCATCTCAAATCCAATAGATTTATTCTGTGACAATAGCGGTGCTATTGCACAGGCTAAGGAACCTAGGTCACATGAAAGGACCAAGCATATACTCAGGCGATTTCATCTTATTAGAGAAATCAATGATAAAGGTGATATAAAGATATGCAAAGTAGCAGGAGAAGATAATGTTGCTGATCCTCTTACTAAGCCACTTGCACAGGCAAAGCATGAGCGTCATGTTAGGGCAATGTGAATTAGGCAAATTAATGATTGCACCTAGGGCAAGTGGGAGGATGTTGGAAATTGTGCCATAAGGGCCAATCATTGTACTTTGAACATTATTATTTTAATGAAATTTCTCCATTCTGTTATCATATTATTTGCATGTTAACTGTGATAATTGTATCCTTGGATAATTCATAAAGATTGTCCTAAAATGTCCCTGGTCGGTCATCTATGTGGGAGCAGAGATGAAACAAGATCAGTATGACTTTGATAAGATATGGAGATACGAATCAAAGTCTTAGGCACTTGTAAGAGTATAAGGTGTTGGACCGACCCACTATGAGAAAGCTACATGGATTAAGTCATAAGCTTTTCTCATGTATAACCACGTCACAATGCCCTTAGACTTGAGGTCATCATGGATTCCTACATGAGAGTTGTTAAACTCTGAACTAGTCAAAATTCACTTTTGACTGGATGATGATAAAGGCTACGATTGGGCTTGGTGGTTTTTCATGCAGAGGAATATGAATGATCAAGATGGAATTTGTCCCTCACATTAGTAGAGAGATATTACTGGGCCCCTCGATGAGTGAGTCTGAGAAATGTATGGCCATACTATGATGAAAGGAGTTTCTGTCTCTGTTATCAGGCTACTCAGGAATCGAGAAAGTAATGGTCAGGAACAAGAGGATGACATTATCCATGCCTTATCCTTGATCGATATATCGTGTGACAAAAGGGACGTGACATGGTTGTATGATAGGTTGCATCATGATAACGATCCTCATATAAATTGGGTAGTCATAATGTCTTGCTAGAGGCCGCTTGCGACTTTTGGGTTAGTATAGTTATTGGCCCACTGCCAACTTCATATGGGCCTATAGGGTCGCACACAAGAATGGCCCAACACGAGATAATGTTTAATTTAGGGTGGACGAATTTTATATTTATATATATATATATATAAAATATAAAATTCATTAATAATATTATATAGATATATATATTTTCGAAATATATATCTTATATATATATGTATATATATATATTATATGATATTATTATATTGTGTTAGTTTTAAATTTAATTTATTAAGATATATTAAATTTAATAACTAACATGATAGAGATATAGTATCTCAGGTTTAATTTATGAAGATAAATTAAATCTAATAGCTCTTTATTTGGATTAAATAAATAGGTTAAATTAAAACTGTTGGACAGATTTAATTTAAATTGAATTTATTTAATTAGCTCATCAAGATAATTATTTGTTAATTAATTTCAAAATTTATGATGATTAATTTTGAAATTTGAAAATAGCCTTCATAGGTTATAAACTTGATAGAGCAGATATATTGATATGTACATGAGAATTGAGAGCCGCCATTGAAACCCTAGGAGACATTAGCGGCGCTAGCACGCAGTCTCGGTTGGAGAGCATTCGTGTGGATACCGGTAGAGGGAGCGAACCTGACGTGTTGGCTCCTAGAGATCGTGAAAACTCTGAATCATCAAAAGGTATGAATCCTTCCAACTTGGTTTAAACGCCGTTGATAGGTCCTCGATTAGGATCGGTGAAATTTTTTTAAAATTCTTCCGCTGTGCCTACCGATTCTAACAGATGCTTCCGCAACAATAATCAAGTAAGAGAGATATGAGAGGATTAAGAAAAAAGATTAGAGTGCTTTAGAAAAAAAAAAACATGTCATATTAAATAATTTAATTAACTTACTTTATCTAATTAAATTAAATAAATATGTCTTATATTAAAGATTAAAGGGAGTATGTGTCAACCATGTTCTTTAATTTTGCATAATTTTCTCTCTGTATGACTTAATTATAAAAATTGATGAACCACAACCTAGTTTATTTTAAAATTAACAGAAATTGGAAATGATAGAGAACTACTGAATCATTTGAAGTAGCAATTTTTTTTATTTTTTTTTCATATTTAAACTAGGCATTTGAAGCTTTGGTCTATGGTTAAAACAATATAAAATAATTAAATTATCTTAAACTTTAAATCATTCGAGCTTGAACCCATTTTTGTAGGCTCATAGGGGATGGAGGCCAAACTTCCTGGAAAAAAATCTCAAACATATGTTACTATATTAGCCCAAAAGTCACTTCATATATGTAAGAGAACAAAGGAGAATGTGTTAACATGGAAATAACTACACCGCAAATAGAAAATAAAAGAACAATAACAGGAAATAGCGCTCCAAGATGTCCCTCTAAGTGGTTACTAATGAACTTCGACCCCATTACGATCATGCACAAGCGAGGTGCTGTTTAGCACAACCTCTACTAGAACCTAGAACATGAGCATGAGACTCATCTTATGAATATTTCCTTTCCTAAGTGACTGTTATTGAAGGAATAGTAATCATCTTTGTAGAAAAAACATCAAAATCCAAGATCTTTGTCAGACAATTGACATCAATATAATTTTACTAGCTAGAAGTGATAACCCTCTCGACACACTCGCTTCTTCTTCTTCTTATATGACGGGACTCCATAGAGATGGATTTAAAGCCCAAAAGTATTTTTAATGACCTTTAATGAAAAAGATGACCAACAATGTTCAAGGATAAGAGAGATGCTTAGTCTTTCGCCAGACCAGGTGATCAATCAGAAAGAGGGTTTCACTCACATTAATTCATCTCCTTAGAAATCAGAACTTGAATTCTTAATCCTCATTCACTTGACAAGCTAGATCTATCTTAGTCCAAATATTGACCCATCTTGTTACCAAAGGCACCATGAGAAACTTCGGCAATTGTAAAACCTTTGCAGCATCCAAGTGATGCCGTTCCTCATAATCATGAACTTGTCTTTAGCTATCATGGAAAAAAGAGAACAAAGTGGTTCTGAACTTGCTGAATTATATTGACCGAGCTGCGAATATGCCAGTAATATGAGAACAACCATTGACGAAGCTTTTATGCATGAACTCTCTTATTCCCTAAGATGGGTCCCTTCGAGTTGATGGTACTCTGTGACTTGCACAAGGGACTTGATGACCTGAATAAGGTAGGAATTCCGTATGGTGCCATCACAGAGCTAGGTTATAAGATAATAATCACTTCTCCAACTGAAGATGTGTTGTCCCACCACATGCATACCCAAAAGAATTTTATGGTCTGATGATTCTGTTTGTTTGAGAGTATTCGAATTATATGTTTGCTCTAGTTTTATTTTTCCTTCATCTTAGGAATATGTATAATAAAATATTATGCGTCACATTTTCCCGTAGCAAAAGTGGTGGTTTTATGAAGTGTAGACATCAATTGAATGTTCGAAAAAAGTGAGGACATCAATTGAAAATTCTAAAAACCTATGCCATAAATCACGACTTGCATATAATAATTGATTATTAGTTGGTTAAAATTTATCAAATATTCTTGATAATGATTGAACGATAAAAATGATAATAATTTATGAGTAATTATAGAATAATTGAGTAATTATAATAATTATATTTTTGAATTTCTCAAGTAAAAGTAGTCAATATGAAAAATTAAGTAATTATTAATAAAACTAAAGTAGTAAATAAGGTAGTTGTTGAATATTTCTTAGTATACTTGTGTTTCACTATTAACTACTCAAGTTTCCATACGTACTATTTGAGTCTTAATATTAACTACTTTGCCGGGCTACCGACAAAGTTCTTCAATTATTTTTGAATTTTTGAAATAAGAGTAGTTAATAACAAAATTAGAGTAGTTAATACCAAGACTAGAGTAGTAAACACTAAATAGGGTCCATTTTGCTAAGTAATTTATAATAACTACTTTTGTTTTGATATTTACTATTCAAGTTTCAGTATTAACTACTCTTATTTTGAAAATTCAAAAAATATATTAAAACTTTGTCAGTAGCCAGCTAAAGTAGTTAATATCGAAATTAAAGTAGTCAATATAGAAACTTAATTAGTTAACAGTGAAAAAAATAGTTATTAGGAAATGTTAACAAGTACCTTATTTACTACTTTAGTTTTGTTATTAACTACTTAAGTTTTCTTATTGACCATTTTTACTTGAGAAATTTAGAAAAAACAAATTTGACTGCTGGAGCTCGGGTGACCGGTCGTCGGAGCTTTGGCACCAGCAAGGGGTTTTAAATATATTTTTAAAAATTAAAAAGAAAGGATAATTATATAATTTCTCATATTTTTCAACAAATCAAAATTTCAAATTAATCCATTTAGAATTATTGAAATTCAACACCCCTATTATCTTTTATATATTTTAAATGTATTTTTTATCTTTTTCCCTTATTTATAAGTCCTCTTATCAAAATAAGAACTTAATATTTAAATTTAGATTTATAAATTTGTCTAGGAAGTCCAAAATCAAAGCTTATGGAATTTTTCATTCATGTACTCAGTTCATGCAAGATTGCTACATTACACAAGCCAATTTTCCAATTCTAGAATCATATTGATTGCGCCTTACCATCAAATCCAAAACGTCGACGATGTGAAACCTTTCATAATCTCCTCACTTCCCACTAATTGCCTCGTACAAACAAGTCAATTTTCCAATTCAGACACTGTTACCAGCCCTAAACGACGACTCCATTTGGGATTTTCGTTCACCTCCTCACCTTCCCCCTTGTCTGTTGCATCTCAGTTTCTGGGATATTTCTCTTCATAAACGTAAATTCGTCGTCTTCCTGACCCATAAAATTATAAAGTATAACCGGTTTTTTCCTAGGTTTCTCATCAGGGTCGGGCCCAACTCTATTAGGGCTTAAAAGGACAGTCACGATGAGCCTGTCCAGTATTGTCACCTTATTTGGTCTCTCCAAGTTGAAATTAACCTTGTATGTGATTACTTAAATAAATCACCACTAATTTGCTGAATAATTTTTCTTGCTGAACAAGTCTTTGATCTGATTCTCTTCACTATGAAAAGGTTCAGACTTTTTTTTATCAATATTATAGATTTTAATCGGTATGTTATATGTTTGCTCGTTTTGTTTTTCTTCATAGGATTATGTGTCATGGTGTGTGTGAGTTGCGTTCTGTAATTTTTCTTAGTTTCTAGTGTATGACTATGAAGCATGTGTGTTGAAGATGTTTCTTTGCGCAATGGACTACCAAAAAATAAAAATAGTATTTGATCCCTTCTAATTAACTTAGTGTTTGTATTTGTGTTCGTAACAAAATCTAATTCCACTTCTCATCTCCGCATAGGACCAGAAAAGATCGAACAACACACATCTGTCTCAAATAAATGATATTCTTTCAACTTGAGCTTGTTCCCTAATTTCGGACTAGAATTTCCTGCCTCAGGCTGGTTTAAGATATTGCGCATTCAAAGTAACAAGTGATTGATGATTTTGGTTTGTGATTGAGACTTTCTATTTCCTCTAGGTTTCACTGCATAAACTAAAGACAAAGATACCAAACTACAACACAACTGAAAAATTCAAATGCTAAATCTTTAGTAGAGCCGGGGGAAACTACTCGATAGTTATTTTGAAGCCATCTTTGATTGATAAAAATCATTTGAACTCATGGAGTCTCTTCTAGGTTCCAGCAATTTCCAGAATTATTGGCCTTTCTGGAATTTGGAATCTTCTTCGTTATTATGTCCGGCCTAGCAAAACTCACATGGACAAACCACAGACTGAAGGTGAGAAATGGAACAGAGGAATGAACAGGGAAGTTGAGGGCATTGTATCAGTCGCACAAGTTTGTATGTTCAATTCTAAGGCTTTTGATGCTTCGGATAATGAACCCAATATTCTCACAATCTTGAATCTAGTCACAAATATAGAAAAGAAGTTATCATTAAATCATCGGCTAATTACATTGAAGCACATATATTAGTAGTTGAGAGAGTTTGATGAGAAGAATACATGTGCAAAAAGGGCGAAAGCTCTAGACATTTATTTTTTAACACCACCGATGCATGCGGCACCCAAGAAGTTGACGAGGGAAAATAAGCATGCGTACAAAGCTGAGTTTTAAGAATTTCTTGGCGGGTTTTGATTTTACTATTTGTAATTTAATTCTTATAAGTTGATGGCAAAACATATATATATATATATATATATAAAATAAATGTGGTAAATTACATAATTACCCTTACTCTTTCATTTTTTCAAAAAATCCTTATATTAGGGGTGGAAACAGGCCAGGCGGCCTATCAGGGGCCTGTAGCTTGGTCTGTGATTGGCCTGGCCTGTCAGGCTAAAAGGCCAGGCCAAGGCCAAAACAAAAGTCTGTTTTGCTTAATAAGCTAGGCTAAGGCCTATTGACAGGCTTGTCAGGCCGGCCTGAGCCTGTAAAAATATTTTTTAAAAAAATCAGATAAGGGTTAAAGGATAATTTCGCCCGAGCCTATAAGTTTTAGCCTGTTTTCGGCCTGTTTAAGGAGGCCTGTTTTCGGCCTGTGGCTTGTTGGCCTGTTTTGCAATGTGGCCTGTAGGCCTGTCGGTTTGCTTAAAAAATTTTAAAAATTCAGGCCTCCTTAAAAAGCTCCAGGCCAGGCCCAGGCCAAAAAATTGGCCTTCAACAGGCCACAGGCCAGCTTAGGCCAATTTGTGCCTTAACAGGCCAGGCCTGTTAGGGCAAAAGCCTGGTATCGTCTGGCCTATTTCCACCCCTACTTACAATCCCTTGCAGATCGCCGGAGCTCTGGCACTATTGACCACCGCTAGCAGCCCATCACTGGAGCTCAAATTATCTTGCCGGTGACTGGCCACTAGAGCTCCGACGGTCCAATATATATATATATATATATATTTTAATTTCTTAAGTAAAAGTAGTTAATATGGAAAACTTAAATAGTTAATAGTGAAATTAAAATAGTAAACAAGGTAGTTGTTGAACATTTCCTAGTAACTATTTTTGTTTCACTGTTAACTACTCAAGTTTCCATAGTTACTACTTTAGCCTCAATATTAACTACTTTGCCTAGCTACCAACAAAATTCTTAATATATTTTTAAAATTTCCAAATCTGGAGCAGTAAATAGCAAAGCAAAAGTATTTATTAGAAATTACTTAGCAAAAGGGACCCTATTTAGTATTTACTACTCTAGTTTCAATATTAACTACTCTAGTTTTGAAATTAACTACTCTTATTTTAGAAATTCAAAAAATATATTAAGAACTTCGTCGATAGCCCATCAAAATAGTCAATATCAAAACTAAAGTAATAAATATGAAAATTTAGGTAGTTAATAGTGAAAATAAAGTAGTTATTATGAAATATTCAACAAGTGCCCTATTTATTACTTTAGTTTTGCTATTAACTATTTAAATTTTCATATTGATTATATTTTCTTGAGAAATTCAAAATAATAATAATAATAATAATAGACCGCTGGTGCTCTGGCGACCAGCAAGGGGTTTTAAGAATATTTTTAAAAATTTAAAAGTAATGGTCATTATATAATTTCTCATATTTTGTAATAATTCAAAATTTTAAATTAATCCATTTAGAATTATTGAAATTCAACACCCCTATTTGTCTTTTGTATATTTCAAATGTATTTTGTTTTTGTATTTTTCCCTAAGGAAGTCCAAAATCAAAGCATATGGAATTTTTCATTCATGTACTCAGTTCATGCAAGATTGCTACATTACACAAGCCAATTTTCCAATTCAAGAATTATATTGATTGTCTTACCATCAAATCCAAAACGTCGACGACGTGAAACCTTTCATAATCTCCTCACTTGCCACTAATTGCCTCATGCAAACAAGTCAATTTCCCAATTCAGATACTGTTACCAGTCCAAACAGCAACCCTTTGAGTCTTCCCCAATTAATCTCCCCAAGAAAGGTAGTCCTCTGTTACTTCATTTTTATTTTCTGCTCTTACTGAATTTGCTTGTGCAATTCGAGTAGTAAATTCTTACATCACTACAGGATAAAATGTGGCCTCATGTAGCAATTATTGCTGGAATCATAGGCCTTCTTCATTATCTCAGTTCAAGCAAATCCCAAACACAAAAGCCTCACTGGCAAGACAATAGGCAGAACAAAGCTGGGTGGGTAGAACCAAAAGCGATGACGTCCAATTCCGATGGTATTGATGTTTTGGATGATCTTTTTTATAAATCGCCCTGTTACGAATTACAAGGGTCAATTTACAATTCCAATGCTCTGAATTTCAGTGAAACAGGCATGGACAGGCCTGAAAAAAAGGAGAGTTGAGAACCAGAACAAAGAAATCCCAAAAGCGTATTATTTGGACTATCCCTGTGCTTTTGTTGATTTGGAATAGAGAAAGCCAATCCTCCGGGATATTATGGAGGCATTAGTTGATCCTAATATTTACTCAATCGGAGTTTGCGGCTCAGACGACGTGGTAAAAAACGCTCTTCTTCAAGTAGTTTACAGAAGAGATCAAAGAGATCAACTGTTTGGTTTGGTTGTGACAGCAACCGTAACTATACGTCCTGATCTGAGGAAGATTCAAGAGCATATTGTTCGTCAACTAAGCTTTACTTTTAATCAAAAATCTAAAGTTAAAAGGGCCAACAAACTGGTTTACAAAATAAGCAGAATCTTCTCATTGTACTTTGTGACCTGTATCAGATACTTGACTTAAGATAGGAATTCCATATGGTGCAAATCATAATGGATGCAAGATATTACTCACTTCTACAACTGAACATGTACTATCTAACCACATGCATACCCAAAAGATAATTAGGGTCATATGATTCTCATGATGTATAAAAGCTTTAAACTTTTGTTGAGGGTTTCCAGATCATATATGTTGCAAGGGGCTTATTATATGTTTACTCTTTTTCCCTTCGTAGGATTATGTAAAATTATAGTATGTGTCGCTTGCGTTATACTATATTTTAATTTTTCTTTTCAGTGTAAGACTTCGGATTCTGTACGTGATCAGCTTCCAATCTGAGTCAAAGTGTTGGATCATGACAAAAGTTCGTATATCATGTCTAGTGCTATGGTGCTTCTCTGTATTGCTATTGTAAGGTTGACTATTTAATTCTGTTAGGCTCCGTGTGCATACGTGTTTGGTTATAATATTAATTTCCCCAAACTGTCCATTGTTGTCCCTTGCACATCCTCCTTGGCTCGCCAATATTATTGATTCCATCGCAAGCCAATGCCTCTCCTTTCCTCTTCAATAGTTCTATTTGGTTTGCCTCTCCAATTTGGGTCTCTTCGTCAACGATTATATCAATACTCCCCCTATTCTTAATTTAAAACATATTTAGAGAGTTGATTTTAGTCCTAAATATGAGACATATTTTTCATATTTATCAATATTTTTCTAATTCACCCCTACTGATGTTCCCTTAATAATTATTGGGGGAGAAGAAATGAGCAAATTAAGAAAGATGACTATGATATTTTAAAAAATACATGGCATTTTAATTAACTTCACGAACTTTCTTAATCTAATCAAATTAGATAAATATGTTTTATATTAAAGGCATGATGGATCATTATTATAAATTGACATAATTAGCCTTTGGATGGACAAACCTATTCTTAAAACCTACACTTGCTCTAAATTTTCAGCATAAGTTGTAAGAATAATTAAACTTCCAATCACTAGGATTGCAGCAACCTGGAAAGGAGAACAAAAAAAAAGGAACGGGGAAAAGAGTTAAGAGTATTGAACACTGTGTTACACCTTTGGCCAAGGAAACAAAACAACACTGTTGTTACAACTTTCCTACTTTGTAATTGTGCGCGTGAGTACAACTACAATGCTTCTGATGTGTTACACCTTTGGCCAACTAGGGCTCGCCTTTAATCACAAATCCAAAAATAAAAGAGCCCAAGAACTGATTAAGGGGATAAAGATTGAGTGGAAAATTCTGATTAAGATTTATCTCCATAAGGACCTTGACTTGGGCATGGTAGGAATTTCATATGGTACAGGTCATATGGGCTGCAAGAACTGACTAATAAATGATTGATCTTGGTTCGCAATTCAGACATTCTATTTCTTCTTGGTTACTGTCACCCTTACATGAGGTAATTGGTTTCCCACTCAATATTACTCAGTCTTGAATCTAGTCACAAATAGAAGAAAAGAATTGATCAATAAGTAATCGTCACAGAGTAGTAGTTGAGGGAGTTCGATGAGAAGAATACATGTGCATCAAGGACGGTAGCTGTAAACAATTATTTCCTAACAGCATCCATAAGAAGGCTATAATTTACCATATAAGTAAAAGAGAAGCTCAATGTGATTAGCTTGGCTTATATTGCTGCACCACTTGTAAGATAGAACTAACTGCTTGTATTTAAGAGAGAAGAAGGAGCAGAATTCCAGCCATAGAGGCAGCAGTTTGCCAAGGAGTGTTGCAGTAATCATGTCTCAGGGTGGCCTTCAAGTTATTCACAAAAGGCATTCAAGTCCTTACAAATCTTTGAGAAATCGGAGTTGAAATCCACATTTATGACATTCTTCCCAAGACTATTGAACAAGTTAGCCACAGAATTGGTTTCTCCTAGCCAGTTAATGATGATTCCTTCTTGAACTAAGAGATCTACATCAGTGCTTGTGTTGATAAGGAAATCCGTTATGGTAACATAGTCTGTGATATAAGAACCCCAAGGATAGTGACACAGCTCCAATGCCACTAGATTGCGAAGCAAAGTTTCGGTCGAATCATCCACTTCTAACTTTGGTATTTCAAGAATTTGTCGTGACAATTTGAAATCAAGGAAGGATGAGCTTTTACTTTTCCTAAATGTCACCCCTGCCTGAGCTAACTCAGTTGCACTTTGAAGATGTGTTGCGGATTTGAATAATCTCCCTGGTTGACTATTTGATGGTGGTAAGTGAAATGTTCTAATCAGATCTGTGAAGTGGCTCATACTAACACCTTGAGGGTCTAATTCCACGGTGTTATAATGTTTGAAATAGTCAAAAGTAAGACGAAGAAATGAAGGATTACTATCATTATCAGCCATGCTAGAGGGAAAAACTCGATTGAATAACTTTTCAAGTTCAGGAAAAGGCAGCTGATTCTCAAGTAAGAGCAAATCCAACCTTAATGTAGTGGCTAGCTATGGTTTTAACTTAATGACACCATCCCACTCACTATAAAAGGACCTCCAAAATAGCTCAAACAAGAAACAAGAATCCAATAAAATCACCTTCGCAAGTTCCTCGCTGCTAAGCTCAATTGGCTCGGAGTAATGCAGACGAATGTTAGGCTCAATATCTTCCACAAAGCTGATTAATGTATCCAAACTTACAGTACTGGAAATTCTTTGATGAAATTGCTTGAGATAGAGAAGCTTGTACTTTTCCATATTTTGTAATCTGGGATGCGCATGGTGAAAGGGGCCAATGGAGACCACCTTTGGGGTAAAGCTATCTTCATTGAGTCTACGTATATCATCGGGCACCCTATAGATACAGCAGCACTCAGCAATCATGGCTGCTTCAGCTTGTTCTAGCAACGAGTTCATTTGAATCACAAAATCATTAACAGAGTCAGCTACTGATGTAACGTAGTTAGTTTAGTTAGTCTAATTTATTTAGTTAGTAACAGTGGTTAGTGACAGCTGTATTTAGTTAGACCACACTTTAGTGACAGCTGTAATTTTAGTTAGACCATACTTTACTTTACTTTTCTGATCTTTGCGTGTATATATGCAGAATGTACAGTACTGTGAAATTAGATGAATGAATTCCATCTTTTCAATTCTTCTATTCTCAGTTTACATCGGTGTTATGGTATCAGAGAGAAAAATCGTCGCTCTCGTCGCTGCTCTATCTCCATTTCTTTGTTCTTGATTTCCCTTTCTAGCTTCGTTTTCCTACATCTTACTCCACTGAGTCATGGCCGACGAATCTCACTCCGGCGTGTCACAGAACAGTCTCATCCAAGATCCGGCAAGCTGTTACTATCTGCATCCGAATGAGAATCCATCTCTCATTCTTGTTTCGCCGCCTCTCACCAGATCCAATTATCATCACTGGGCGAGAGCCATGACAATGGCTCTCATGAGCAAGAACAAGTTTCAATTCGAAGACGGATCGATTTCACCTCCTGATAGATCTGATTCTCTATTTCCGGCGTGGCAACGGTGCAATACAATGGTATTGACTTGGCTTAATCGGTCGCTTTCTCCTTCCATAGCTCAGAGTGTCATCTGGCTCAACAAAGCGGTCGATGTCTGGACAGATCTGCAAGAGAGATTCAGTCATGGAGACGCATTTCGCATAGCAAAACTTCAGGAAGAACTCTATCAATTTCTTCAAGGTGATTTATCTGTTTCTAATTACTTCACTAAAATGAAGATTATTTGGGATGAGTTACTCAATTTTAGACCTATCTCTGATTGTTCTTGTTCTGCTAAGACGTATATTCAACAAGACTATGTTATTAGATTCCTTAAAGGGCTTAATGATCGTTTTGCTACTGTGAGGTCTCAAATTATGTTAATGGACCCTATGCCACCGATTAACAAAGTCTTTTCTCTGGTTATACAACAAGAGCGTGAACTTACTGGTTCAATAGAGCCTACTGTTTGTCTTGCTCGGGCTGATCCCAAGCCTTCGTATCAGCCAAGGTCTTCCAATGGTAATAACAAAGTTTGCACTTATTGTGGTAAACCACGTCACACGGTTGAAACCTGTTACAAGAAGCACGGCTATCCTCCTGGTTACAAGTTTAGAACCAATGCTCCGGTCAATAATGTGGTAACTTCTCAATCTGATTCATTACCTGCTATTTTGTCTCACAAACCTTCTTCTGCTGCCACTAATAGCCCTATCACTCAAGATCAATACAATAAACTTTTTGCTCTATTGCAAACCAATAATACTGCACCTACTGCCACTCAACCTTCTTCCTCTGCCTCCGCCCTGACGTCCACTCCTTGCGTCAACCAAATGTCAACACTCACTTTGATGCCTAATGCTAATACTCAAGGTATCTATACTGCTTTTTCCTTTCAATCTTCTACTTCATGGATCATTGATAGTGGGGCTACTGCTCACGTTTGTTATTCTCTAGATCATTTTGTCTCTTACTCTCAAATATCTCCCATAAAGGTAACCTTGCCTACAAATTCCACTGTGATTACATCCGTTTCTGGTACTGTACAAATTAATTCTCATATATCCCTTTCTAATGTCCTATACATACCAGATTTCCACTACAATATTCTTTCCCTCTCTCAAATGACTAATCAACTCTCTTATTGTCTTGTTTTTTCTTCTTCTCAATGCCTTATTCAGGACATCAAGACATGGAAAACGATTAGTACAGCTGAGCTTTTCCAAGGGTTATACAGATTGATAAGTCACCCTCCTCCAGCTGCTTGTGTGAACTCTGTTTCGGATTCTTCATCTCATATTCCAGCTTCTTCATTTGACTTATGGCATTGTCGCCTTGGTCACCTTTCTTCTACTGTTTTAGATATTTTACATCATCAATTTTCTTTCATTTCTTGTAAACCTGCGGGCACCAACTGTGATGTATGTCATTTTGCTAAGCAGAGAAAGTTACCTTTTCCAGTTAGTCATTCTAAAACTTCTATCTGTTTACAATTACTACATGTTGATATATGGGGACCTTTTCATGTCTCTTCAATTCATGGTCATCGTTATTTCTTAACTGTTGTTGATGATTTTACTCGTCATACTTGGGTTTGTCTTCTTAAATTTAAATCTGAGGCACGATCCTCTTTACAACATCTCATTCTTTTACTTGAAAATCAGTTTAATCAAAAGGTCAAAATCATTCGCACTGATAATGGTGCTGAATTTCAGATGCATTCTTTTTATTCTTCCAAAGGCATTTTACATCATACTTCTTGTGTAGAAACTCCAGAACAGAATAGCACTGTTGAGAGGAAACATCAACATATTTTAAATGTTGCTCGAGCTTTGATGTTTCAATCTCAACTTCCTCTAGCTTACTGGTCTTATGCTATTTCTCATGCAGTTTTTCTTATAAATTGTTTACCAACTCCTGTTTTGCACAATAAGTCCCCTTTTCAGCTACTTCATTCACATAATCCTGACTACACTTCTTTAAAAGTTTTTGGCTCTCTCTGCTTTGCATGTACATCCTCTGCTCATCGCACTAAATTTGACGTTCGAGCACGTAAATGTGTCTTCCTTGGTTTTAAACATGGTACCAAAGGTTACATTTTGCTTGATTTACCCAATAACCAAATTTTTGTCTCTCGGCATGTCATTTTTTATGAGTCTATTTTTCCTTTTTCTTCTAGCTCTCAGTCATGAGTCTTCCCCTGGGTTTTTCCTCTACTAACCCTCACCTTGTGTGTAAATTACAAAAATCTCTCTATGGTTTAAAGCAGGCTTCTCGCCAATGGTTTGCATCTGCTCTACTTTCTTGTGGTTATTCCCAGTCTAAATCTGATTATTCTCTATTTGTGCGTCACCTTGACAATTCCTTCACTGCCTTATTGGTTTATGTTGATGATATTATTCTTGCCGGCAATGATGAAACTGAAATTGCTCGTATTAAAACTGTTCTTGATGATTCTTTTAAAATTAAGGATCTTGGCTCTCTTAAATTTTTCCTTGGCTTGGAGGTTGCTCGGTCTTCTTCTGGTATTACACTGAATCAGAGGAAATTTGCACTAGATATATTATCTGATGTTGGCTACTTAGGTTGTAAACCATTGTCTACTCCTATGGCTCGCAATACTCATCTTTCTCAAGATGCAGGGACGCCTCTTACTGATGTAGCTTCTTATCGTCGCCTGGTTGGGCGCCTGCTTTACCTTACAACCACAAGACCTGATCTTTCTTATGTTGTGCAACAGCTCTGCCAGTTTACTCAATCACCCATTACTGTTCATTACAAGGTTGCTCTTCGTGTTCTTCGATATCTTAAAGGTTGTCCAGGCAAGGGTCTTTCTTTTCCTGCTGCTTCTTCTCTCAAACTGACAGCTTTTAGTGACTCTGATTGGGCTGGTTGCCCTGATACGCGTCGCTCTCTTTCTGGTTATTGTGTTTTCCTTGGGCCCTCTTTAATTTCTTGGCGGACAAAGAAGCAAACTACTGTTTCTCTTTCATCCTCCGAGGCTGAGTATCGTGCTATGGGCTGTGTTGCTTGTGAAATCCAATGGTTATTATATCTTCTTGCTGATTTGAGGCTCTCTCATCCTTCTCCTACTATTTTGTATTGTGATAATCAATCTGCCATTCATATTGCTTCTAATCCCACATTTCATGAGCGCACAAAACATCTTGAGCTGGATTGTCATTTTGTTCGTGATAAGGTGCAAGCTGGCCTCATTCGTCTCATTCCTGTTCGCAGCTCCAACCAACTTGCTGATATCTTCACCAAGCCACTTGATCCTCAACCATTTCATAGTTTTGCCTCCAAGCTTGGCATGATAAACATATATTCGCCAGCTTGTGGGGGGGTAACAGAGTCAGCTACTGATGTAACGTAGTTAGTTTAGTTAGTCTAATTTATTTAGTTAGTAACAGTGGTTAGTGACAGCTGTATTTAGTTAGACCACACTTTAGTGACAGCTGTAATTTTAGTTAGACCATACTTTACTTTACTTTTCTGATCTTTGCGTGTATATATGCAGAATGTACAGTACTATGAAATTAGATGAATGAATTCCATCTTTTCAATTCTTCTATTCTCAGTTTACATCGGTGTTAATCATTGCGATTACTGATTGCTATCTAAAGGGAAAAAGAAAAGTGAGAGAGAAATCCACAAAACGTAATGAAAGAGGAGGGTTATAGTAGTAGTTCCCTGTCATACAAATGAAAAGAAGAATAAAAATAAGAGAGCGAGAAAATTGACCACGATGGAAAGAGGAAAAAAGGAGTTATGGCAGCGATATCTTTTTAAACATGGCTGGACGAAGAATATTCACAGGTTGCTTTTTTCAGCATAATGATGATGCTGCATTAAGGTTTCCAGAGATGGTCTCCCCTTTAATATGAAATGTCTCTTCTTCTATTGGCTTCTTGGAAAGTAAGTAGGAAACCACTCACTCAGCTGCTTCATGGAAATTTCCCTTTGTTATGGAACTGTGTATGGAGTGGGTGCCGACTCCAAAAGATGGTCCCTCTAAGTTGAAATTATTGACTCTCTGTCGACTTGCTTTAATAACTCGCTACAGGGTAGGCCTTGCTCTTTACTTTTTAATTCTCTGTCAGGCTCTGTTAACATATTTGGTTTTGTATTGGATTGGTTTTTATTTTTTGTTGTGATGATCCTCAACACTTTCCACATGCTTAATTTATTTGTTTTAAGAGCCTTATTATGTCTTTGCTACTTTTTTTTTATGTCCTTCAGAGGATTGTCTTTGCTACTTGATACAACCTACCATAAAGTATAATATTTCATCCCTCCTGGACAAAATGAAAGTTAACGTGGAACCAAACCAAGTCTGATCAAAAGAAAAATCCGTGGAGAAAGTTGTTACTCTTCTCTTGTTAACCTTAGTATAAAAAGCGTTTTTTAGACTTGATAAAAGTAGTTTTTTAGACCAGTTTAAAATAAGATCTTAATATAGTTGGTTTAAAAAGTAATAGATTTTTTAGTCCGAATGAGCAACTGATCTTAAAAATAACTTTTTTTTAGAGTGGTTTCCAATAAAAAGTTAAAGTTTTTAGACATGACTTGGGTTATATCATGTCTAAAATGTGTTACTTTTGGGATGAAGAAGCGTTTGTGTTCTATATACATTCATACACAAGAGGATTGTTATGGAAAATTGGAAATATGAACAGAGTGGGTGCTAATTCCACGAGATGGGTTCCATCGAGCTGAAATTAACCACACTCTTAAAAAGGTTGTGGAGGTTGGACTTTTTTACGTCAACTTCTGCGATGCTTCTCCTTCTTCCTCCCATAGGGAGCAACTTTGTAGCATCCAAAACTAAAATTATAAATTGACAGCATTTCCCTCAACATAAATCAAGTTCCCTCAACTCCCAAACTAGTACATGGCTTTTGAATCTTTTTCATTGATCTTCTTCAGAAAGGTACTTCCCTCTTAAAGTATTTCCATTTCGTACGAGCTCTGAATTCAGTTCTTGTGCAGTACTAGCATTTATGTTTCCTCATCTATGTTGAGTTTTACTACAGGATCATAACTGGGGATATTGAAGCTACTATTAGTCATTATCTGACTTGGATGGGAGTAAAACATTCACGGATACGCGTACTAGAAAACAGAAGCTATGGAGAGTAAAAGAGATCTGGATCTTATTGATATACGTATATGTACACTGAATATATGACTCGTTGAATGCAGCAAGTGGAAGTGTGTGTGTACACGTGTCACTAGTTCTGGAATCATCTTTAACTAAGTGTGAACTGATTATGCCAGCTAAGCATAACTAACATAGTATAGACTTCTAGTATATTCTAACATTCCTTATGCTACTTCTTTTGTCAGTTCTGAACGATCACAAGCTACAACATTTAACCGATCACGAAATGGAAGAAACATGGTCTTCCCCAATGGTTTAGTGAAAACATCTGCTACTTGATCGTGAGAGGGCACATAGCCAATCTGAAGTTGTCCTGCAGCAACCTTGTCTCGAAGAAAATGAATATCAATCTCCACGTGTTTGGACTTGGAGTGAAGAACTGGGTTTGATGCTAAGGCAACAGCACCTGAATTATCACACCAGACAACAGGAATTTCAACAATAGGTACATGCATTTCCTGCAACAACTTCATCACCCAAACAACATCTGAAGAGGCATCAGCGAGACTGCGATATTCTGCCTCTGTGGCAGACCGAGAGACAACTGGTTGACACTTGGAGACCCAAATAACAGGATTAGTGCCCAAGTATGTGCAATATCCACTGACAGAGCGACGATCTTCTTTATTTGTGGCCCAATCAGAGTCAGCAAAGGCTTGTACATAAAGTCGAGGCAGAGGACGAAGAAGAAGACCAAAATCAATGGTCCCTACAAGATACCGAAGAACACGTTTGACTCCAACCCAGTGTGGTTCACGTGGATCTTGAAGAAAACGACTCAGGCGATTAACAGCGAAAGAAATCTCTGGTCTAGTATAGCACAAGTATTGAAGCTTACCAAGAACACTACGATAAAGCTGCTAATTATGAAAGCAGTCACCATCTATAGTAGAGAGCTGTAGATTAGTGGCCATTGGCGTAGCATAAGATTTGGCATTGAGAAAGTTAACTTCCTGAAGTAATGCAAGAATATATTTACGCTGAGACATAACTAGACCATGCAAAGTGGAGTAGAACTCAATACCCAAAAAATAGGAGAGAGTGCCAAGATCTTTTAACGAAAAGAGGTCACTCATTGCACTGATAAGCCGTTGCACTTCATCATCACTGGACCCAGTGATGACAATATCATCAACATAGAGAACTAAATAAACAACATGCTGATGCACTTTCCTTATGAATAAGCAAGGATCAGACCTGGAGGCAACAAAGCCCAAAGAAGCAAGTGCTGAGTGAAGTTTCTGAAACCAGGCTCTAGGGGCCTGTTTAAGCCCGTAAATGGCTTTGCGTAATTTACATACCAGAGGTTTATTATCAGGAGAACAACCAAAAGAGAAACCGGGTGGAGCCTCCATGTAAACTTCTTCCGCAAGATCTCCATTCAAAAAGGCATTGTTGAAATCCAATTGTCGTAACTTCCATTTGAAAGTGACAGCCACAGTAAGCAAAATGCGAATAGTGGCTGCTTTTACCACTGGACTGAAGGTGTCAGTGTAGTCAATACCTGCAGTTTGGGAAAAACCTTTAGCAACCAATCTGGATTTTCGTTTTGCTAAAGTACCATCAGCATTTGTTTTTGTTTTCCAGATCCACTTGCATCCAATAGAAAAGCGATGAGATGGTAAGGGAACAACATCCCACGTATGGAATTTGAGTAAAGCATTATATTCGTCAATAGTGGCTTGTTTCCAATCAGGGTCAGCAAGAGCTTCATCAATTGTGGTGGGTGGGAGAATATCAGTGGACACAGAGTAGGCCTTAGGTTTATAAATTCCTGCCTTGCTGCGGGTGATCATAGGATGAGTATTAGGAGGAGGCAAGGAGGTAGTAATGGGAGAAGGAGAGGAACAAGTGGATAAGGGAGCAGCTGGAAGAGAAGGATTGGACATGGTGGGTGAGGAAGGAAAAGAGGATTGAGTGGGTATGGACAGAGGGGAAGACTGTTGTGGGTTAAAAGAATGTGGTTGAAGAGAAGAAGTAGGTGATGGAGAAGCTGACTGAAGACCAGCAGAAGCTTTAACATTGTACTGAGTGCCTGTCACATGGAAACGAGACTCATCAAAACGCACATGTCGAGAAATATATATTCTGCCAGTGGTCATATCAATACACTTATACCCTTGATGCTGAGAACTGTAGCCTAAGAAAACACACATAGCTGACCGAAATTCAAGCTTATGCGCATTATATGGCCTGGTATAGGGATAGCAGATGCAACCAAAAACACGCAAGATGGAGTAATCTGGCTGAACCCCATACAGTTGTTCATATGGTGTGAGACGAGAAGGCAAAGCTTTAGAAGGTAGCCTGTTAAGAAGAAACACAGCGGTGGCAAAAGCATCCGTCCAGTAAAACATGGATAAAGAAGCATGAGCTAGTAGAGTCAAACCTGTCTCAACAATAGAACGATGACGTCTTTCAACTAAACCATTTTGCTCGGAAGTGTGAGGACAGGAGAAACGCTGTTCTATACCACAATCAGCCAGGTATGGTTTGAAAGCAAGAAATTCACCACCATTGTCTGACTGAACTTGTTGAATTTTAGTTTGAAATTTGTTCTCAACAAGCAATTTAAACTTTTTGAATGTAGATAGTGCATCAGATTTCTTATGAAGAAAGTAAATCCAGGTGAAATGACTATAAGCATCAACAAATGCAATGTAGAAAACTGAACCATACGATTGAATAGGAGCAGGGCCCCAGATATCCATGACTATTAAATGCAGTGGTCTTTGATACACAGTAGTTGAAGCAGAAAATGGCAATTTATGAATTTTGCCATATTGACAAGCTGAACAAAGATTCTTATTGTCTGAAGAAGTAAAGGAAATTGAATTACAAGTAAGAACATGTTTAACAGTATCAAAAGAGGGATGTCTTAATCGCTGATGCCAGAGAGATATGGGAGTGGCAGAAACATTGAAAGTCTGTGGTATCTTGATTCCAGTGGATGAAGGTGCAGAGGTAGCAGAAGAGCTCACATTTGCCAATAGCGGATACATACCATTGTGCTCAACTCCACACATCAGAGGTTGACGAGTCCTTAGGTCCTTGATAATGCAACGATGTGGAAAGAATTCAACAGATACATTATTCTCTCGAGTAAATTTAGCAATAGATAGCAGATTCTTCCTCATTTTAGGCACATAAAGTATGTTGTGTAATGGAAATTGCGAAGTAGAATTCATGAGAAAAGTTTGACCAGTAGACTGAATAGGAGACAACTCACCAGTTCCGACCTGCACAGTACCAGTGCCATTGAGAATTGTATTAGGGGCAAAACAAGAAGCATCATGAGTAATGTGTTCAGTGGCACCAGAATCAGGGTACCAGGCAGAGTCAGCAACAGTAGCAGGCGTCACAAGAAAAGCCTGAGCAGAAGAGGTCGAAGGAACAGCAGTAGAAGAAGAACCAGGGGCTATAGAAGTGACCACAGCAGAACCACTCGAAGCCATTTGTGAAGACGGAGCAGATACAGAGGACTCAACAGGCACAGGATAATATTCAAATGGAGAATAAAATTCAGGTATACCATAACTAGTAGTATAATGAGCCTGAGCTTCAGCAGAAGAAGACGAGCCATAAGAGTTCGGGTAATCATACCTGTAATAACAACGATCAGCCAAGTGTCCGGACTTATGACAGATTTGACAGAGAGGTCGCGAATGCGAAAAACGACCGCGTCCACGACCAAAACCACGACCTCCACCACGAGGAAGATATGGAGGACGAACAGCTCTGTTGCCTTGACCTGTAACAGGTCCTTGAGCATGATATGCAATAGCATATGAATCTTCAGCATCAAAATCAGAAACATAGGGATCACTGGTGATAACAGGATTAACTGAATTTGGTGAAGGCATCACAAGATTAACCGGATGAGTAGTATTTTGAGCAAGAAACACTTTGTGACGAGATTCAGAATCCAGCAACATGGTGCTCACAACTTTGAGACTAAAACGGGGTCGAGAAGCATTAATGACTGCAATTACCAGCTCATATTCTGCCGTGAGACCATTCAGAATGTGCGAGACGTGAGTGGCTTCATCTACTTTTTCCCCGAGCATGGCTAAGTGATCGCAAATTGATTTTAAATTTGCCAAATAATCTCTCATGGATAGATCACCCTTACGCTGATTCGCCAGTTGATTGCGGTAGGAAAGAATCTTAGCATCTGATTTGTTGGAGAAGAGTTGATTTAATTTGCACCAGATTTGCGCTGCAGTATGAAGACCAACAAGATCAGGGAGTATGTTGGAGGCAACCGACGCAAGAAGCCATGAAGCAAGAGCCGAATCAAGTGATTCATATTCTTCAAAATCTGGATTTGAAATCTCGCAACCATCGTCACCGGTGATTCTCGCTGGCGGTGGAATAACAGAACCGTCAAGATAAGAATACACCCTGTGTTGTTTGACCATAAAGTAAACTTGTTGTTTCCACAACAAGAAATTGGTATCGTCGAGCTTGATCGTGATCTTTTTGTTTGAAAAACCACGGCTCGAAGTAACCGCCGGGATTGAAGGCGAGACAGAGTTGAGTGATCCAGATATGGACGACATTTTTGCTGAGGCAATCGATCCAAGCGGAGATCACCACGTGGCAATGTCTAAAGAATCTCTAGTCACCGGGATCGGAGCTGACGGTGGTCGTCGGAGCTCTGATACCATACTAGAAAACAGAAGCTATGGAGAGTAAAAGAGATCTGGATCTTATTGATATACGTATATGTACACTGAATATATAGACTCGTTGAATGCAGCAAGTGGAAGTGTGTGTGTACACGTGTCACTAGTTCTGGAATCATCTTTAACTAAGTGTGAACTGATTATGCCAGCTAAGCATAACTAACATAGTGTAGACTTCTAGTATATTCTAATAACGCGTGGAAAAAGAGAGTTGAGAAACTAACCATGGCTGACATAACAACTGCTAGCTTACAAGCAGTCAGTGTATTAGATGCTTTGTTATGGAGAATGGCAAAGAAAATGCCATTCGTGGGGAATGTGACGGAGGCAGTAGCTGATCCTAATACTCACTTAAGGGGAAGGCCAGTCTTGGAGAATGTGATGGAGGCATTAGCTGATCCTAATACTCACTTAATTGGAGTTTATGGCTTAGATGACAAGATCAAAGACGCTCTGCTTCAAATAGTTAATAGAAGAATTCAAAGGGATGATCTGTTTGATCCTGTTCTTACTGCAACTGTAACAAAAAAACTTGTAACTAGAAAATCTGATGTGAATAGGATTCAAAATGAGATTGCACACCAAGTATGCCTCACTTTTAATCATAAATCCAAAGATAAAAGAGCCCAAGAACTGATTGAGAGGATAAAGACTGAGCAGAAAATTGTAATTGTACTCCGTGACGTCCATAAGGGGCTTTGACTTGGGTAAGGTAGGAATTCCGTATGGTTCTGATCACACAGGTTGCAAGATATTATTCACTTCTGCAGCTGAAGGTGTGCTATCCAACCAAATGCGTACCCAAAAGAATTTCATGGTCTGATGATTCTATTTGTTGACAAAAAACTTCAGCTTTTTGTTGAGAGTTTCCTAATAATATATGTTGTAATGGGCTTATTAAATGTTTGCCATAAAATGGTTTGTTTGCTGTGAGTTTTGAATGAAATAAATACTATCATAGTATTATTGGATCCGAGAAACAGTACCCAGAAAAAAAAATCCAGTTGAGATGTGCCATGTTGTAGGAGAACCTCCATCTCTCTACAACAACAAAATCGAGGATTTTTCATTTGTTCATAGGATAATATAAAGATCAAACACACATATGTACCTCATTTGTCTAATACAAGTCAATATTCCAGTCAAAGTACTTTTTCTCTAATACAAGTCGTCACCATTACTCGCCATATTAATATATAATTTCGAAACTGAATTCCAACTTCTGGGATCTTTCAAAGTTTTATGCTGCGCTCCTATCTAAACTCTGTTACTTCTTCCTCATCACTTATGGTATTGGATTCCCCGAAAAAAGAAGCTAATTTCCTCAACACCCAAACAGCAGTCTTTTTAGTCTTCTCATAGATCTCCTTGATCAAGATATTACTTACTTTTAAAGCTGAAGATATGTGTTATCCAAACACATGCATACTCAGATAAATTTTATGGTTTAAAAATTCTCTTCCTTGATAAAAGCTTCAGCCTTTTACTTTTTTTGTATGTGTACTTCCTTTTTTCCTTGATAAAAGCTTCAGCCTTCCTTTTTTCCTTTGCTCCTTAGGATTATGTATATTCAATATGTGTTAGTTTTTGGTGTAAGAGTTGGAAGCTTATAGGGTGAAGAAAGTAGTTTCCTAGAGATGTCTCGTTTGGTATAATAAAAACATTCTTTAAGAAAAATGAGAAAGTGAATGGGACTTGAAATTGAAAAGGGAAAATGGAACTTTTGTAAAACCAACATATTTGTTTGATATGAATAAAAAAAGTACAAAAATAAAATTGAACATAAACATTGAAAAAAAACTAGTAAAGGACAAAAATATCTTTTATAATTAAAAAAGAGACAATTAGAATTCAACTATAAAGAATAGCCTGGTTATTGATGGGTGTGACATTTTTTAATAGAATTCTCATTCCTATGTTTGGTGCAAGTGAACTTTAAATATAAGAGCTATTATGGTCTACTACATATATTAATGGAGATTTCCTTTCTAATTTTGCTTGTCTTAAAACTTTCTTTGTTCACCCAAGGCAAAACCTAAACTTATGCCTTGAAGATTGTATTTTGGAATTGTCCCTAAACAGTTGCAGGGTCGTTGTCATAGTCACAGAAATATTAATGCAATTTGGAAGTCAATTCCCCAATATGGTCTCTAGGGCTGTTAAAATGGGCTGACTTGGTCTTTGGACTCAGACTCATAAGTCATTTTCCCAAAATTTAAACATTTTCTCATGTCAATCCATAATTGACCAAATTTAATGTTGGGGTGAAAACTAGAAGAATTTTTTATCAAAAAATTTAAGTTTCTCATATCATAACACACGTATAAACTTCCATAGATAAAAAATAAATGTCTTAAGAAACAAAATAAACTCTAAACTGAATAATACTACAAGTTTCAAAGAACAATATATAGATTATCTTAAAAATCTAAACTTCAAATTCATAGTTAAATATTTTTTTAATAAAAAAAAGTGAACAGGAATATTCCAAGCCAGAACCGGTTTTTTCCTAGGTTTATGATCACAGTCGGGCCCAAAAGCCATTCTATACTAAAAACCTTTAATTTTAAAGCCCAACTCTATTAGGGCTTAAAAGGATAGTCACGATGAGCCTGTCCTATATTGTCACCTTGTTCGGTCTCTCCAAGTTGAAATTAACTTTGTATGTGATACTTAAATAAATCACCACTAATTTGCTGAATAATTTTTTCTTGCCAAGCAAATTCATGTCCAAAACAATTTCATTGTAAGATGATTCTCTTCAAGTATAAAAACTATTCCCTCCGATTTTTAATATAAGACATACTTACCTAATTTGATTATGTAAAGATTGTATAATTAGATTGTTTAATTCATTGTATTTATCTTTGTCTGTGCTGTGTGTATTCAGCTTCGCACTGAGTGTTGGTATAGGTTATTTGTGGTCTTGAGCTGATATGTTAGGCCCAATATATGTCAGGCCCAATAGGATTAGGTAGTTGTATCAATAGTTAGAGCACCATCAGATTGATTGTAAGAGAGACAATATTTTTCATGAATGAAATTATTTTCTCTGTGTAGCTTGAGTTGTAGTGTAGAGGTGAGAGGCCTGGAGTTTTACATGGTACCAGAGCCATCAATTGGGTCATTTTTCAAGATCTTCCAAGAAGGACTCAAGAAATCCCAAGGTCGTCGGCCCATTTTGTGAACACCCTGTGGTTGTTTTTCAAGACTCTTTCAAGACCAAGCCAAGACAGCCCACTAGTTTACTCGGCCCATTCCCTCTACCAACCCTGCTCTTTTATCTATCAGCTCATGTGATGGCTGCCACGGCGCCCCCTTCTTTTCCTGTCATAAACACTGATTCCCAGTGCTCTCCCGATCGGCCGTCACCCTCTTACATGGATGCGAGCAAATCTGCTGGTGATTCTCTTTCTTTTCAAGATCCCCTTTACCTCCACCCATCGGACACCTAAGGCATGCCGTTGATTTCACAGATCCTCACCAGCGCCGACAATTATACTCTTTGGAGTAGGGCAATGCTGATTGCTCTTCATGGGAAGAATAAGGTCGGTTTTATTGATGGGAGCTGTACAAGAGACAAACAAGATGATCGACTTCGTACTCAGTGGGATCGGTGCAACACGATTGTCTTCTCGTGGCTTCTGAGTTCGCTCTCTAAGGATCTTACAAACGAACTCATCTTCTTCTCCACTTCACGGCTTGTTTGGCTTGACCTTTAATAGAGGTTTGACAAGCGTTCTGGTTCTTGAATCTTCACATTGCACAGAGAGATCAATTCCTTGCGTCAGGGCACTTCTTCTGTCACCGCTTATTTCTCTCAACTTAAAGAACTCTGGGAGGAGCAATCCTCTCTTGTTCCGATTCCGTCTTGCACCTGCGCCACATCCTAGGCTTATGCTGAAATCACCCAATAATAGAAACTTCTTTAATTCCTTATGGGTCTCAATGAGACCTATTCCCAAGCCAGAAGCCATATCCTGCTTCGTCTCCCTCTGCCAAGTGTTAATGATGCCTATAATATGATCGTTGAGGATGAGGCACAATGCTATATCCTATATTGTTAGCACTGACAAAGCTCCATCTCCCGAAGGGATTGCTATGATCGTGCGCAATCAATCCCGTGGCAGAGGATGAGGCAGGGGAAACAATGTTCCTAAATGCTCTCACTGTAGGAAGCGTGGCCACATGAAGGAGCAATGTTACCAACTTGTTGGTTTTCCTCCAAATTTTCATGGAAATAGAGGAAAGCAATCTAGAGATTCAAATCAAAATGGCACTGATGCAACGTACGCAGCTGAAGAAAATTCTTCCCCCTCCACACCTGCGATGCCTACATTCACACAAGACCAGTACCAGAAACTCCTTCAACTGATTAACCAAGATGAAGCACCCACTATTCATGCCTTAACCGGTACAGGTTTGGCTATTCCCAACTCTTTTATATTTCCTAGTAATAAGTGGATTTTAGATTCCAGTACTACGATTCATATGGTAAGCAATATGAGTGTTTTGAGTAATTGTAAACCATATACTGGACCTGTCAAGACCATACGCATACCTGATGAAAATTGCATGCCTGTTAGTCATATAGGTGATGTTCATATTGCAAATGACATAGTTATACGCAATGTTCTTTATGCGCCTGGTTTATAATTTAACCTGATCTCAGTGTCTCAGTTAACCACAGAACAAAACTATGTTATGTCCATTTTCCCTGATATTGGTATCATGCAGGACCTTCAGGTTGGGAAGAAGAGACTGATTGCTAAGAAGGTCGTTGGACTCTCTGTACTGGATGTTGTGCAATGTTGTAATTCTTTAAATTCTTTCTTGTGTAACAGCATTGAGCATAATTCTATTGATGTACGCCTATGGCATAGTAGACTAGGTCACGCACCAATCTCTGTAATGAAACACTTGAGTATCATTGGGAATAAAATTGATATGAATAAAGATTGTGAAGTGTGCAATCCAAACAGACAAAATTTCCATTTGGATCCAGTTTTATTAAGTCTACCCGTTGTTTTGAATTTCTTCATCTTGATGTGTGGGGTCCTTATAAGATACCTACACATAAGGGTCATCATTATTTCCTTACTATTGCTAATGATTATTCACGAGGAACTTGGATATTTCTTATGCGCTACAAACGTGAAACAATCATGCATATTAAGCATTTTATTGCATATATTTATCAAGGGCGGACTAAGTATATTCCAACATCTCCCACTCCCACTTGTCGGATTAGATGTTTTAGGTTCAATCTCTTTCTCTTCCATCTTTAATACTAGGTGCTTTGCCATGACCATGTTCGCATGATATATTCATTTGGGCGCTTGTACTAGAAATCCCTTTCTTTAGAGATCATCTTTTATACATAGGACGTGTTAAAAATGACTCGAGAGTGTTTAACAATAGAGAAAACTTTAGGATTGAGTCGCAACTGGTTAAACTATAGAGACTGAGTTACAAAAATGGTAAAACTTTAAGGAATAAATAATTGATTTTTCCTTTTTTTTTTATTTTATGTGTTGAAATAAATATAATTATAAGTATAAATATATACATTTATAGGATGAATATTATTGAAGATTTTTAATGGAAAATTAAGACTAAAATTCAATACATTTTATTTTTCTAAGAAAGAGAAATAAATGGTTTAAAGTACAAATAGGAAAAAAAAATAATCCACATGTCGTGAAAAAAGTTTTGGAGATTAAAACAATCAAAGATCATTCCAAGCGAAATAAATGGTTTAATCTTCACTCTTAAATAGGGCTGGTCCATATATAAGTTACACTTTTTTGTCGAAAATATAATGTTAAGATACTCTTTCTATTTTTACCCCCATTAAATAAAACATCACTCATTCTTATTTCATCTTTATTGCTGTTTTGAAATTCTAATTTAAATTCTTTGTTATAAGATTGAAATTGGTTTGAAAATCTCATTGGATATCTATAAATAAAGAATTAATCTAAATTAAGTAAACTACAAAGCTTAGTTAAGCCAAATGTCATACGCATATTATAAAGAAAATACTTAAGATAATTATAAAAATTATTTTAAGAGCCTAGAGATATTGAGGAAATAGTATGAAATGTTATTACGAGGAGTTAGAGAAATTATAAAGATGCCTAGTTCCCCAAAATGGCCCAAATAATTTAAAGGTCTATTTTTTCAAAAATTCAAAGAAAAATAGTTAGAAGTCATAATTTAGCTTGAAATTTTCTGAAAAATTATTAGAAGGGTTTATGAAACTAATTAAGGAAGAAAATCCATAAAAATTATTAAGGATTAATTTATGAAAATTAGACAATGAGCCAATACCGATTTAGAAAATTTAGAAAAGTTGGTAATTTTATTATTCAGAACCAAAAATCAGTATTGCGCTAAAGATAAGACAAATTATGGAACCCAAGAAATTTAAAGAATTCTAAATTAGACAAATTAGGAAATTTATAGCCTTGTGTGAGAGATTAACCATATAAAAAACAAAAAACATGGCACTCACACACTAAGACACCCAACACACACATATCCACTAACTAAAACACCCACCCTCAGCTCCCTCCTCATTTAGGCAATTCGGATGCGACAAGGACCCGACCCAACACCCACAATCTCACTTAAACAACATTCAACGCCTCACTTTCATGATCCAATTCGGCCAGAAGAGAGAAGATAGAAAAAGAAAGAGAGAGAGCTTGAGAAAAATATAGGGAGGCTGAGAGAGAGAGAGAGAGAGAGAGAAGGAGGAAGGTGACCGGAAAATCCACATGCAATCATGGATTCTTGACTACGTAAGTCTTCTACACCCTTTTCCAACTTGATTTGGGTTGATTGGTGATTTTATTTGGGTAACAAACGTGCTGAAATTGGGTGTTGCTGGAAAAATAATTCTATCACGATAGAAGTGTGAGAGAAGCTTTTGCATGTTGATTTTGAGTGAGTTTTTGGGGTCTTTTGGTTCTGTAAAGTTGTTAACTGAGTAGGGCATGCATTTTTGAGGTTGTAGTATTGAAATTCTTGAGGTTATAAGCCATGATTTGGGGTTGCATATCCATTTTCCTTCTTGTTCTTGGAACTGAAAAAAATAGTCCGCACATGCACAATTTAACAGAAGCTCAAACTGAAATTTTGTGTAGAATTTTTTTGGTTTCTTTGTAGTTTTTGAGAGTTTAGGATGTGTAGTAGATAATAGAATCAATAAGAGCTCAATTTGGAGTGAAAATGGTGGAGTTCTTGGGAGATTAAGTTATGCTGTCAAATTTGTGATCTTTTGGGAGTCAGTCAGTTTTGGGCTCTGTTTTGATTAGCCAAACATGTTCGCTATTTATGAAATTAGTTAGTTTCGGGCTCTGTTTTGATCAGCCAAACATGTTCGCTATTTATGAAATTTGATGGGGAAAGAGTCCACATCCAAATATTTAAAATGAGTCATAGAACGCGTCAATCGGATATCTAGAGAGAAAGTTATGATTTTTGGAAATTAACAGAGAATATTTTGGGTTTTAGGATTCTGGGAATGGGAAAATGAACAAATTTCATGAGGATAATCTAGTAATTTGGCCATATGATTATTTTTCCCCTACAATAGACATTTATATCTTTTAAAGAAAGTATGATTTGAGGATTGTGAACAAGTTTAATAGCCCAATTTAACCACATATAGTGCCTAAATCACAAAGGTGAAAAACATATAGGATGTCCTAACTTAGATACACTCTAGAAAAAAGCGCAAGAGATTTATTATGTAGTAGTTATGTACCAAAGATAAGTATTAATTTGTCCGTACATGAATATAAAATAGGGTATGATAATTGCCATCAAGACCAAAGAGGAGTCAAAGCAAGGAAAGTTCAAGCAAAAGGAGGTAACTTGTGAAGAAGCAAAAGGTAGTAAAACTTATTTTTTAATAGTTTGTGCTTGGTTGATTTCATGTTTATTTGTCATGTATGCCTTTGAACATGTAATATCCTTGCTTGAGTTTGTGCCATAGCCATGTGTATATGCTTTTAAGGTGTTGTTCTTACTTGGCTATTTGCATGCATAACTAATTACCATTACACATTATATATTGAGATAACTTTTTGTTACTGAGATTCCCCCGAATCTCATCCCTTTCTTCCATGACATACAACAAGAGCAAGTACTTCTAGGGGCAAGAGCATTCTTGTTGGTGAAGCCTGAAGAAGGTTGGAGCTAAAGGAGTTAATATAATATTTGGTTTAAGTGTTGGTGATCTATATAATAATTTTGTTAAGACTTGGGATATTTTGATAGCCTCGTCTGGTTACATGTTTTGTATATATGTGTATATACCTAAACATAGTGAAGATAGTACCTGTAGTAGTTGCATAGTAGAAGCAAGTATGCGTAGCACGGGTAGCAATAGCATGCCGTACATACGTAACGAAAAGGTAATAATACCATGCATGATAATTGAATCAGGCATGGGCAATTGTATTTTAAGAGCCCATAGTTTAACCAATGATAGACTAGGATAAGAGCAAAGCAATCCTTTGATATTTATGAAGAAGGTTAAAGGATAATTGAGCCATCACACAGAGTTTGAACTATTGAATAATTGTTTTAAAAAGATTCAAAATTTTCAGAAAAACCCATTCATTCACAACTTTGAATCCTATATTTGGGCTAAATTTTCAACCATTTACCAATGTATTAATTTTCTTAAACCTGGCTTAGTGGTTTGAATTCATTATGTATATATACCTCATCTGACTAAAGATAAAATAGGGTGTGACACTTGGTGGTCAAAGGTTGCCGGGGAGATGAAACTGGATGTGCTTGGTATTATTTTTCCAAGGGCAATTTGGCATTTTTATATCATATACATATATATGAAATTATAAATCACAAACAAAGCCCTCCAAGACGCTTGTGGCCTTTCCATTCATATAACAGACGTCTAAAATGAAAAGTTATATCAGTTGATAGCGATCAGTACTCCTATAAAAATAGTTCAAGGATAAAAATGTCCTTTCACTCAATTTTTTTCCGCAGCTTTAATAGCTAAATTTGGCAATTTTTTTAAAGACTAATTGTAGCAATATTTTTATGACTACAACGTACACTTTTTATTCTTAATTTTGAGGATGTCTCTCTTTAACTCTTAATTTTGAGGACTGATTAACTTTGGAGGTCAGGCTATGCCTTATATGTACAGCAACAAAAAGGTTACAGGAAAGAAGATAAATATCAAATTTTTCTAGTAATTAACAACTAAAATCCAGCCTGATTATGATTTAGCAAGTTTGCACAATGTTTTAAAAATAATAAAACATATATGCATCAACCTCATTCAAACCTTGATTTCAATACTGAAACAAATATGCATATCATTATCATTTACAAATTTAAAAATAATATAACATATAGTTCACATGAGAAGTATTCTAGCAATTTTATAAGAACATTACCAAGTATGAGAGAGTCTTAGTTTTCAACGAGCTTCAACCACAGTAGTACTCATCTCATTTATTGACTGAACCCCTTCACTGATCGACCAATTTGGATCATGACACTTAGTTTTCTTGAAAAGAAATGCTGGTTGCTTTGGAGGAGCAAGAGTCGAGTCATTATCCAACATGGAAACAACTTCTAACATAGTTGGCCTATCTGTTGCATATTCTTGCACACATAACAGTCCAATCTCAATACATTTCAGAACTTCATATTTAGGGCATGTTTCACCTATTAATGATGGATCAACAATCTCGATAACTTTACTTTCTCTCCAAAGGCTCCAAATCTGAATTAATTGAATGCATTGGATAGTTAGATTATCACTATAATAGCAAGCTTAACTCAAGTTTTTCATTATCAATATACTTACATGTCCAACCAAAGTGGAAGAAACGTCATCATAATGACCACTATTTTTTCTGCCAGTAACAATCTCGAAAAGTAATACTCCAAAGCTATATACATCTGATTTTATTGAGAAAATTCCTTCCATTGCATATTCCGGTGACATATAACCACTGTAAAAAATTATAAAAATATATCAATGATCATTTCAATAAAGATAATTAAATGATTTTAAGTATTTTTTTTTATTTATTTCTAGCATATAATGTCATATGATTATATTTTCACTTTGTTTGTAGCATAAATCATAAACATATCTAGCTCATGCTGATATGTTATTTGACCATGAAGAATGGATTTAAAATATTAACGCAAAAATCTACATAATTTAGATATAGATATTGATGATAATGATGTGTGTGTAGAAAATCATTCCTACTAAATACGTATTAGTTTAGTTTTTACTAGTACTTTTGGAACTTGTGGAAACTAGGAAATATGCGTATGTGTAATTCAATGCTAGGAAAATGTAGTGATATGCTGTATATATAGTTGAGTATACTTACTAGGTTCCAACAACATGGTTTGTGTTTGCTTGAGTTTGGTCTCCTTCAAATATTCTTGCCATGCCAAAATCTGCAATTTTTGGATTCATTGTGGAATCTAACAAGACGTTGCTAGCCTTCAAGTCTCTATGAATTACTCGTAATCTTGAATCTTGATGGAGGTATAAAATTCCTCTTGCAACTCCACAAATGATGTCAAATCTTTTCCTCCAATCTAATTGTAATCTTTTTGCTTGATCTAAATAAAAGTTGTAAACTATTAAAAGTGAAAAATATATTGCTTAATCAATTCTTTTATTTTCTAAAATTGAAAAAGTTGACAATAGCTATATGTAGAAAGCTTAAATGACTATTATCAACCAAGAAAAAAAAAAGCTTAAATGATAAAAAGACATACCAAAAATGAAAGAGTCCAAGCTTTTGTTTGGCAAATATTCATATATCAACATCTTCTCTTCTCCATCTATGCAACAACCTAAGATCCTCACAAGATTTCTATGTTGGAGCTTTGCAATTAAAGTAACCTCATTTCTGAATTCTTCAAAGCCTTGTCCAGAATACTTTGATAGCCTCTTAACTGCTATTTCCATTCCATCTTTGAGTAGACCCTGATGTCAAAATCCTTTGTTAATTCATGAATGTGTACATTTTATCTTTGTTGTATTAAACAAGTACTATAAATAATAAGCTAATGGCATTGAAAAGAATGTTGATCCTACTTATGAAATTTGAGACTAGGTACATATAATAGCTACCTTGTATACAGAACCAAAACCACCTTTTCCAAGCATATTAGTGTCTGAGAAATTGTTTGTTGCCTCAACTATGTCCTTTAGATCAAAGAGAGTTACATCGGAATTGTTTTCTCCATCAAACAAATATTCTTTGTGCAACCTTTTTGCTGTGTTAAACAAAAAAAGTAAGAAAAATGTAAGAGAAGAGTTGTAAGGCAGCCAATTATCACTTTAGATTGAAATAAGACAAACCTTCAAAAAAAAATTTTTTTGGTGAAATTGAAAGGGAAAATTGTTGGGGAATCCCAATTAAATATTATATCGGTGAGAAAAATTTAAATCAGAGTACCAGTACTCTGTGTGCAAAAATTGCAGAGTCTTACTAATACTCTAACACTGTGTATAAAAATATTATCAAGTATTTTTAATGGTGCACTTTTTCCCATTTTGACGAGAAAAGATAAAGCTTACCTTGTTTATTGTACTTTACAAACCAATACACTAAAGAAATCACCAGGAATGTTATTAGGCAAATAGAAATGACTACGAGTGTCACCATTCCCTCCTTGCCCAGAGAACCATAATGCTTCTTCCTTCCATATTTACCTGCATACAAGAACACACCAAAGCGGAATTTATGTTCAGACAAATTTTTCATAGACGTAATTGTAATGATATAAAATTAATTAGGCTTTACAGTTAATTATAGATGACCAAAATAAATTTTATAAAATAAATAAAATATTATTCCCTACACCATATGTCAACTACTAAAGAACTTGGCTAAAATTAGTTGAATATAAAAAACAATTTTTTTAAAAATTTTCAATTAATGATAGAGACGCGAGGATTTTTATAAATAATAAAAATATTTTATTACATTTTGTAAATAGTATTTTATTAAATATCAATAGGTAAGATTTTATAAATAAACTAGAACAGTAAGTTTAACAAACAAATTTATATGTCGTTTAATTTTAAAAACTTATTATTATTTTTTATCGAAAAGAGTATATGGATGACTTGAACCCCTTTTTTGCCAACAACATGACCCCCTCTTTTCATTAGGAACAAGTATTTTAATCGAAGTATTATCGTGCATTTTAAAAACATATTAATAAATTATTTTCATTACCCTCATGGTCTTACTCTCACTCCTCATATATAATATTTTGCACCAGAACGCTTATATCTGCATTTAATCCTAATATATATTCGTTATCAAAATAATACTTGATACTTTTTTCAAAAAAAAAGTAAGACTTGATAATATAAGAGGAAATGTGCTTTTTAAAAATCATTACATTTTTTATTTTGAGATGAAGATTAAAAATTAAGAATTTAATATCACAACTTATATATATAATTTTTTAATTAAAAACAAATAATATGATCACAATAAATTATACGTGTTATATCAATATACATTGAAACGTTTTTGGGTAGTATTAAAATAGAATATTTAATATGATAAATGTTTTATTTCTTCTGGTTTTTTATCGTTTTGTATTTGCATTCTCCATTTTACGAATTTTTTTTATTTTTGTAATTATATTATTATACTGAATTTTAATGAGTTATTAAACTTAACAAATAATTATTCAAGTCACATGGAACAAAATGGAATTTAAGAATTGGGTCAAATTACCTCCATGCCCCTAATTCATGAAGAAAAATTGAAGTGTGCAAGTTTTTTAGCAACACTTTTCTAGTTTATCAAAATTTATATATCCCTATTACCAAAAATATAAACCTATCTAACCCGATTGAGGATTGACCATATATGGTAAGCTCTCAAAGAATATTAATGCCCTGAAACTTGATCTGAGATTTCAATAGTTTAGCAATTTTTTAAGTTTACCAACGATGATGGTTGCTATCTCTTATTTGGGGGGGGGGGGGGGTTTGATAAATTAGAATTGAGACTAAGAGAAATCAAGCAATAGGATATTTATTTCATATTTCATATTTCAATTTTACCGACTTGATTTTAGATTTCATTAGTTTAGGAATTTTTATACTGGATTTTCCCGACTATTTAATTAATTTTAATATTTATTCCATATTTTATAATGATAATCTTATATTTAAATTAAACTATAAAAGTAAAAAAATCATAAAAACTAATAGTGATGTTTGATTTTCTTTTATCCTTGATAGCAAAACCGTAAAACAAGCACAGCAAAGAATGTACCCAATTCATGTGCATCCACACGCACGTACAAGTCTTGCCCCACATTGTCAAATGTTCTTATGTCTTCCATATCAGCATGCCACGTCAAGCACCCACTTTGTTTGACCTCATCTACATTCGTATAAGCTACACATGAACAATCCCTCAGGCACTTCTCCTCACACCCTTTCAAGCTCAGACTCTCGCTCTTATCCACACGTGCCTTGGATGTATCTGGCACCTTCACACGTGCCACTTTCACAAACCCCTCCCCGCTTTGACACGTGGACACATTCTTCTTCCTCACGCACCCGCTTGAACCATTTCTCATATTCCACTCTTGCAAGTTCACGGGTTCGAATCCCGGCAAGCACACGCACTCAAACTTGTCTCCATTATATGGGTCACACTTACTATTTGATCCGCACCAGCGATAATGGTCACAGTTCTCTGTTGGACCATACCATACTTGGAGCCATCTTTTCTCCTTAGCTTGCCAAATAGTTCTTGTCACATGACCAGTGTTGTCTAGCACCATTCTTAAGAAAACTGAAGGATCTACAACTCGAGTCACCAAGCTAACTTCATTTGCATCGTCAACAAAGGTGACTTTGAAGATGAAGTTGGGTGTCATTTGAGGTATACCGCTCCATCTTTGACCCGTCCAAGACCCGCCTCGCCAAAATGGAGCTCCATTTTTATAAATAAACATTTGAGGATAACCTGTTGGGTCGATTATGTGCGTCACGTTCCCCAATCCTGGGTTGTCTGGGGATTTCCATGATGTAAGGGACCAATTAAAACCGATTTTTCGGTCCACCCCAATTTTCATGAATGGAACTACTGTGTCACCAGGATAGTCAAAACTCTGCCACATAACCTTTGGTTTACCTTCGTTTCTGATTAAAACCAAGTTTCCAGTTTCTTGAAGCGTAGCAAAGGTGTGAGTAGAAGATGTGATTGAAAGGTTGGAAGACCAAATGGGGTTGTTTCTGTTCAAATTGGTATCGTTGTGAATGAGAATGATGTTTCCAAGGGCATTAATGGACAAAACTCCAGAAGTATCATTAAGAGGATTCTCTCTATTAGCAACCCACACAACAGTTGGTTTGGAGGATCTATTATACCATATTCCCACGTAGCGCTTTCTTGAATTGTTGCTGGGGGTGAAGAAACCGAGGGCAAAGGTGCCTCCATCTGAAAGCAAAACGTCGCCGTCTTTGAGGGGTTGGTTTGGGGTTATGCTAGTAAGGGGGTGACAATAAGAATGAAGCACCAAGAGAAGGAAAAATGGAAAAATATTAATCAGAATTAGGTCTTGCGCAGAATAGAGTTTCATAGTGGTAAAGGAGCAAGAGATAGAGCTGGGGTTTAATTTCTTATGTCGGTTATATATAGCTGAATTACAAGGAGACAGATATTTGTAGTACCTCTTAACTTGACAGATATTGGTTAGCTGAGTGTTGCAAAGTGTACTGACTTACATTAAAATCTTCCATTTGTTTGTGGAGCGTTGTTGTGTCCATGAACATTAGTTTGCGGGTCCACGTCAAGACAGCCCAGATTATTGAAAATTATATAATATTTCTGTTTAAAAAAATATAATTACTTTATCTGTGAGTAGTTGGGCGTCTGGTTTTTTTCCCTAAATAAATTAAAATGATACGACACGCTTAGGAATACCAAATTAGACCTAGTTTATATGTACTTTGACATGTCAAGACTAGAAAAATTTAAAAAATCTAATTTTGAACAATTTGGGATTTGTTTGGTTTGAGAGGAGGGGAGGGAAAGTGGGCAAAAGGAAACATTTTTTAACTTGAATTTTAAAAAACGAGAGAATTGGGGTATCAAGTTTTTAGTTAAGTTTTCTTACTCTTTTATCTTACATATTCTCTATATTAAAATTTTGTAACCCCACTTCTCCAATTTTCTTAAATCTAACTCATAAAAATTTCTCCTCCCCTCCAAATCCCTCATACCAAACATATCCTTAAGGTCATGGCTTCCCCAATTCCTTCGTCGTCTGTCCCGCAAAGACTAGAGCCGCGACAATATTGATGAAGAAAATGATGGATTGATGGTTCATGTGCATGTGATGAAGTGTGATAGAAGCATATCCGAAAATTTATTAGGTGTGGAACTATTTATTGAGGTCTGAATTAAATTTCAGAAAAGATATCTTTTATCTGTTTGAGAAAATATCTAGGCATAGGTGAACATATTCAGAGTATACACACACACACACGTTCTCTCCTTTATATGTTCCATACTCCCTGTTCCATATTATAAGAAACAACCGCAACATATGCTCCATTCCATATTATAAGAAATATTTAGAGAATGTTTTATTTTTTACTTCTTACTTTCCTATTTTGCCCTTATTTTAATTACCGCTATTTAATGTCAATATAATAAATTTTCACAACCCCCTAAGACCTATTACTTTTACCATATTTATTTTCTTATTCTCTCTCTTCTACAATCCTCCTTATTATAATAATTTTCTTATTCTCTCTCTTATTCCCTATCTCCTCATAAATAAGGGTATTTTAATCAAACGGCGTTATAATTTTGACACACTTATTGTTCTTAACCACCACTTCGAACTGTGGGATTCGGTCAAATGTTTCTTATAACAAGGAACAGAGGGATTATATGTGCCCGCGCATGAACGTGGGGTCGAGGTTTTATATACTCCTCCTCCTTCTCTTTTTCTCTTCCATTTTGTTTTGCCCCCAATGGATACAGATAGGTACATGACATGATATTATCTTCTGTCATTAATATAAGATGTCGTTTAGAAAAAAGGCCAATGAATTTTGACTAAGTCACGTAACGCCACACCGTCCATATGACTCGGATTGGAGGAGACAACCAAATTCCCACATAGTTCAGTCGTTTATTTTGGGATGAAGAATCAAAAGCTTGATTGAACTATTCTTCCTATCCTCAACTTTAAAGTCATTGGGGGAATTTGTTTCTATGCTGAACATGAAGCCTCAATCCACTTTCTATGTCAAATTTACAATTTTTTCTTCAAATTTGTTTCTATTAATTGCACTTATTAAAGAGATTTTTTTTTTTGACAAGTGAGGGACCACAAATGACAACTAACGTAATGACAAACTATTATATTAGATTATATTCAAAATACATTATTCAAGTAAATGCTTGTTACTCATTATGCTAGTTAACCATGAATAACTTAATATCGTATATATATATATATATATATATATTTACACACACTACAAACACTACTACAGAATTGCAGATATATGACAGTTATTATTGATCAAAAATCACAATTTCGAATTGTCATATATGCAAGCATTATATATGTTCGGTGTAGATACATAACGGTTTTGAACCATAATTTATTCAATATCTATTATAATGGTTTTAATATAACATCTGTGATGTATTGCGGCTTGATAAGGCCATGTATACGCAATGTTGTGATAATAAATATCAAGCAATGTAAACAACCATCATAATATTTTGTAATATTTGCATAATACATAATGGCCCCACATTAACAATTGTTATATATGTAGTAACATAAATAACAGTTTTTATGTAAGAATCGTCATGTTTAATAATAATAAATAATTAGATCATGTAAATAGCCATTATTTATATAGTAACGTAAATAATAGTTTGTAAGTAAGGACAATAATCTTTTATTAAATGATGGTTTTTATATAATAACCGTGACGTATCGATGCTAAATTCTTAAAGTGAGAGTTTCTAAGCTAGTTGGGCTAGACTGTATATAATAGAACAATACCTCCCACAATGAGTCGCCATGCAATTTGGGATGGATCAAGACATTTTAAGATATAATTTATGGAAAGAATCAATGGCAACTGTTGACCTATATCTGTGATAAGGTAACTGTTGATTTATACCTTCTGTCTCTTCACTAGCAAAGTAAACAAGGAGAAGGAATATCCCTATCGAAAAGGATGCAACGGTATGCAAGCCTAGAGCAAGAGATTGAGGTTTTCATACCCTTGCGCCCTTTTTGATAGGATTATTTGTTCCTTTTCACCATATCCGTATATACCTTGCCTGTTAAAAGAGACAACATATAGGTGAATGGTTACATTATTTTATATATATATATATATATATATAGGTTAGGGGTGCGACTAATTCTAGCCATAAAGCCTAGAAAATCTTCATGGGTCCCAAATTGCATCGCTACTTGATGTGGGAGGTACTACTCTATTAAATAAAGTCTAGTCCAAGTAGCTCAAAAACTCTCACATTGAAGAGTTTAGTGTTAGTGCAAGCGTTTTCACCCAAGAGGGGGTGAATTGGGTGATACCAAAAATTTCGTTGCGTATAAGAAAATTGACAGAATATTTAAAGCAGTTGAGAGCAAAGAGAAATATCACTGAAGTGTACACCGGGAGTTATACTGGTTCGGCCACAACCACTTTGACCTACGTCCAGTCCTCAGAGCGTCTCTGAGAGTTTCACTATATTCTCCAAGATTCAGTGGGTTATTGGCACCTCAGTACACAGCAAGTTCCTTCACCTGGACACTCGCTCCCCCTTACATGTTTCAATCAAATCCCCAACTCAAGGTTCCACACCCTTAAGTTGTCTCAATAACAATTATTGAGTTTGTAATGAAAAACTCTCTCACAGAGAAAATATATAATCACTGAAGTACAATGAATGAATATAAGAAAACAAAGCACTAAGAGTGTGTTGATCAGTGTATGTTCGTGTGTTTTCAGTTCTTGTGTGTCGTTTTCTTCTCTTTGAATGCTCCATATAGATAGATGATTTGTAGTGTCCGTTGGAAGCAATTCAAACATGTCCGTTAGAGTCGCACAGCAACAGTTGACCAATTTTTTTCGGGCTGTTTTTTTTTGGGCTGGGCAGGGCAATTTTTTATTGGGACGAGGTGGGCATACTGGGCTCTGGGCTTCATGAACACCCCTAGGACAGACAATTGGATAAGTGACTTATATAAAAATGAATTATGTTTGGTTTGACTTTTACATAAGTGGCTTTTGTATTATTTAAGAGAAAAAATTGTAAAAATTATGAAAAATGAAAAAATGAAGGGATAATTGTGAAAAAAGACCACATTAGCAACTTAATTTCCAAATAGGACCGGGGAAGATATCTACACATGGAGGTATTTTTCACAATTTTTCCAAAACTTAACTTTGAAAATTTGGCAATGGTACAATTTTTAATAAAATGCTTAAGAGTTATGACCATCATGGTAGAATTTTGATAAAGCAGCATTCTTGGTGATAAATTGATCCAAACTATCTAATGGTGACAGTGTTACCATAAGGCACATACTCAGGTGTGTTTGGTTTAGTTTTTACATAAGTGGCTTTTGTAATATTTAAAAGAAAAAATTTTAAAATTATGAAAAGTGAAAAAATTAACTTTTGAAAATTTGACAATGATCAAATACATAATAAAATTACAATAAAAATGCGGATAAATTAGAAATTATACAAACTTAAAGTTTTTTATAAAGTAAAATATAACAGAACTCATTAGATCAAAAGTCCCGTACAATCTAGTTGAAACTATACTTACACATTTTTTTAAAAATATTTCGAATATATTTTACCACACTCCAAAAATCCTTTCTATTGTGCACCTCAAACTTAAATTTTATAAATTATATCAAACTCTAATTTAAATATTAAATCCTAACTTATATTTTCACATAGCTCAAAATCTAACAAAATAAACCGATTAAAACCTTAATAATGCTTCCAATAATCCAAATAAATTATCTAAACTAAATTTAATCGATAAAAACACTATACAGAAACTAATTTATGAAATGTTTATAAAAGAAATTAATTATAAAATCATAAAACAACTAAATAATAAAAAAGAGATAATTAGAATTGAACTATAAAAAATAGCATGACTTCTAATAGGAGTAGCATTTCTTTAGTTATCTTGATAGAAGACTCATTCATATGTTTGGTGGCAATCTACTTCTTAAATGAAAAGCTATTATGGTCTACTAAATATAGAAATTTTCATTTTGATTTTGTCTTTCTCAAAATTCCCTCCCCCCAATCTTTAATGTAAGAGTTAATTACAGAGTTAATATTGATTCTAAATATAAAACCCATTTCACAATTTTATTCATTTTTTTTCTAAATTAACCTTATTGATATTCTCTAAAACAATAATTAAGAGAGGGAGAAAATGAGTTAGGGAGACCCACTAACATCATTAATATACTTAAATTAGTTAATTAAGTTTTACATTAAGAATCAGAGTGTTATATTCATTTGACCAAACCCTACTTACGACATCCGATTATTAATATAACATCCACTTTATAATAAAATTTCCTTATTAAAAGTGGGTCTTACATTAAAGATAACAGCTATATATTAATATTCAACTCAGTTATAACAGCTCTAGGTATTTGGAAATACATTCAGATCACACTGTTAAGCAAAAGTAACACTATACAGAACAGGAAAGATGAAGCGGGAAGGGCGAACAGATATAAGGGAAGGGAAGAAGAAGAGGCACAGAGATTTCCCAAGAATGGGACCAGAGAGAACATCACACAAATTCATCCACACCGTTCTCAATAACACTTTATCCTTATATATAGCCTTAGCTTCACATTTTCGGTTACTGCTAACGGCATCATGCAAAGGCACCGCATTTCGTAAATGATCACAAACCACAGGACCTTCTGAAAGCTGCTCTCTAAATCGTTATTTACCATATATGATGATGCTAACAAATCAAAAAAATACTCTACAAAATCATGAGTCAAACTTTTCAAGACTACGTGTTTATAGTTTGCTATTTACAAAGGACCTTCATTATGAATTAATGGTCCCTAAAAAAAGATACAAGAACTTTTCTGTAAGAAACTTAAGCTCGATACATGACTATCATCGAACTTATGCCTCAACTTGCTCCAAGACCAGCAGATCTTAGATTATAACTTTTAACTCTGAAGCCTATGCCTATTATCCCTTCCCAAGATCTTCTTGTCTCATGTTGGTTTGCTTTAGTATAAAAGAACATATCACCAGCAAAATAAATTTAAGGAGACAAAGTGCTGCAATTAATGCCAATAGTTGTTTTACCCCTTCTTTCTTGATTGTGTTGGTTATTTGGTTTTCGGTGACAACTAAAAGTTTAGTGTAATTTTGGCAGTTAAAAAACTTGGATCTCAATCAGAATGCTAATGGAGTACAAAGCCTAGAATCACCTGACAAATCTTCTAACAACAAAAGTTACATTTATGAAATATGAGTAAATTGCAAATCACTACTCAATCTATGTATACTTAACGAAATCAAGCAATTAAAATTTGTGGCAATCTGTAAAATCATGGGGGAATGGTAGGGGTGAACAAACTGATACTCCCTCCGGTTCTAATTATAAGACAAAGTTGACTTTTTTGGAGAAATTAAGGAAGCCAATTAAATTACTTTAGAGTATTTATATTTATATTTTTTTCTCTAAATTAATTAGTTTGACTAATAAACTGATATATAATTTAAAGATACTAAAAATATAAATACTCTAAAATATTTTAATTTCCTTCCTTAATTTCTTAAAAAAAAGTCAACTTTATCTTGTAATTAGGACCGGAGGAAATATTATAGAAAGGTCAAATGTAGCAAGAATCATCTGGTATTTACTCATATTTACATTTATGCCAATGGAGTACAAAGCCTAGAATCACCTGACAAATCTTCTAACAACAATAGTTACATTTATGGAATATGAGTAAACTGCAAATCACAACTCTATCTATGTATGCTTATGGAAATCAAGAATAATATTTGTTGCAGTCTGTAAAATCATGGGGAAATGGTAGAGGTGAACAAACTGATATTATAGAAAGGTTAAACGTAGCAAGAAACATCTGGTATTTGATATCTGCATTCATCATTCCACATGACAACGAAAATTTGAATCCTAAACATTAACCTTTAGAATCAAGGTTCTTCAAAGTGAATGTTGCTAACAGGTACAAGGTTTTCCACATAATTGAAAACTTTATCAGAACGATAGATGGGGATGGCAAACATCTTACACTCATTAGTAATGATGTTGATCAAATATAGACCAGCTCTTACTTCATCATTCTCCATTCCACTTTCACTTGTAAGTCTAGACTTTCCAAAACTCAAGATAATCTCATTCCTCCAAATGGTCCCAGGAAAATCTAACTGGGATGGGCAAGGATTACTGTTATATTTTTCAGTCCAACTCCATCTCTCCATGGAAAAACCTATTCCCTCCTCTAGCAGCCACAAATCAATCTGAGAATATGAATAGTTTGGAAAGTCACCAATCCTAGATAGAAAAAGTATACAAAGCTTCTCCTCATACACAGTAAACTTAGAACTTGAATTTTGAGATAGAACAGGACATGGAATCAAAGTAAACACTTCCATGGCTATGTTAAAGGAAACTATCAAACCAAACTCCTCTTCCACATGCTTTAGAGCATCCAGCATCCCAAAAGATAGATCCATTAGCACTGAAACTTTCAATACTAAGACTTACATCCTCTAAGCATGCAAATTCTATTTCCTTCCATGAGCCAGTGCTTAAAGAATATACTTCAACCCCACTAATCAGTTTATCGCCATAATATGTTTGCACTATCTTTTAATCACTAACAATTGCACTGAACCCAAATCCATTGCAATCATTCGGAGGATATCTAGAAGTTCTAGTTCTAGGGATCTGCCTGACCTCTCCAGTAGCAGGATTCCACAATGCAAGGGAATTACGCCAAAAACTGGAAGAAGGAGATATATAAAGTTCATCAATGATCGCAACACAGAGCAAACCATTACTGGAACCGATGATCCTATAGCCATGCGAGGAATCGACCAGCGGTGGCTTATGAACTTCAAGGACATGCATCTCGCAATCGATCAAACGGAACTGCAGAAGCTCGTGTCTACGATGCCGTTTCAAAAGAAGAGTTGGGTTTGGAGGTGGTCAGCCACGAAAGATGGGGTTCTGAAGAGATTTTTCCAATTTTTGCACACACATTGGAATAGAATCAGGGATTTCACAGGGAGTCGTTTGAAAATGTTTCTCACAATTTCTTCGGGGAGAAATGGCACGTCGCTATGCTCTGCCATATTTCTTATAGCGCTAGAGAGAAAAGAATAGATCTATCACAGGAAAGCATAAGAAATTACAGGCTGAGAATCAAAACGATGTACCTGAGATTTTATTCGTCGACCAAGAAGAAGGACTCTCACAGAGCAACGCCGTCGCATTCAATTGGGACCATTCTTGTTTCTTGATCACAGAAGATGGGAAAACGACAGTCGCGACCCAAGTTGTTATTTTATTTCCGGTTTTTATTATTTTTAACCAGCTGCATTTATTATTTTTATATACCTGCATATGTCCCCTATTTTGCCCACGCATGTCCTAATTTACTTTTATTTTATTTTATTTTGGCTAAACCTAATTTACTTTTATTGAAAGCGTATGCTTAAGAATAAATAAGCTTTTTCACTGGCCCAAAGAAAGAATAAGTCAGATTTTTTTTTTTTTTTGGGTAATCAGAAAAAGTCAATAAATAGTTAAATATGGAAAATTTTAATCTTAAACATTTTATATCTGATTTAATATATAATCAATAGTAGAGTCATACCAATCCATCTGATTACTCTTTTATTTCTATCAATTTTATTCAACTTGTCACATAGCTCTTTCAGAGGTAATATCCCTAATGAGGGTAGAACATTAAAAAAAATATTTTTTTTAATGTTTTTTATAAGAACCCAAAATTTAAATTATCTTGATCATTTTTATAAAAGTCCAACAATAAATGTCTGAATATTTAATGAGTTTCTTTTTTCTATTTGTGTCTTTCATTAATTATATGTATTATATTGATTAAAAGGTTTGTGATACTTATATCTATTTTATTACTCTCTTTTACTTACCCTATTATAAAATAAAGTAAGGGCATACTTGGGAAAAAAGGTTTTATTTCAAATATACTTATTATTTTTAACTAATTTTAATCACTTCCTTAAACTATATACTTCAATTATCGAACTCTTACAAATAAGATCAAAGGGAGTATTGGGAAATTGGATGCCTCTCACAATCAATTGTCTAAAAAAATTCCTCAAACCATTAGAGATTGCTAAAGCTTGTAGTGTATCACTTTTAGCATGGGAATTTCTTTCAAGTTACCCTTCCCATATCTTTAGCTTCATTGAAAGGCCTCAAATATATGAACTCGTCACAAAATAACTTGTTGCCTGGATCAATCCCAAAAGGCTTGCAAAATATTGCATTTTTGGAGTACCTAATGTTTCTTTTAGCATGCTTGATGGGGAGGTAACAAGCAAAGGTATCTTTCACAATGCAAGTGCAATATCACTTATAAGGAATAACAAGCTCTGTAGAGGCATATCAAAGTTGAACCTCCTGGCTCCTGCCATGCCCAATCAAATTCATTGGGCAGAAAAGAAAACATCAAAACTTCAAGTTGGCCATGTCAATATGTTTTGGGATTGCTTTTCTTTCTCTAGCATATGTTGTTGCTATTTATCATGGAAGGAAAAGAAGCAAAAAATCTAATTCAAGTTCACAAACAATTGACAATTGACAATTGACATGATTTCCATACTATCGTATCAAATTTTGCATAATGCTACAATTTATCAGGACCCAAAGTTCCTTTTAATTTTTTAGCTCTTTGTCAAGATAATCTTCCCAATGTGGTATTCATGACAGGCTTCCAATTTTAATTAAATTGCAAGGTGGAATATTCGATTCTGTCAGCCTCTGTATCCATGTTTGGTTAATAACTGAATGGGTTATGACTTACTGTATAAATGCAGTTTACAAATTCTGGTTTAACAAGTCCAAAACCTTGACGCTGATTTTTCATTCATATGCCCTCACTTCCCACTTGATTCATCACAAGTCAAGTTTCCAATTCTGATATTATATTCTGATAGTCCAAAACGAAGACACTATTTAGGCTTTTTATAAATTATCTGCTCACATGCTTCATTCATGCCAGTCTCTGGAATCCTTCTCTTCTTTACGCACTTATCAATATAAATATGTTTTATATTAGAAACTGAATGAGTAAAAAAAATTGACCTAAACCAAATTACGAGTCCAAATGGTCTGATCGTTTAGTTAAGTACCCAATCCAATCCAACAAGTTAGTCTGATCTGGTCTGGTCCAATTTTATTGTGATACTTATTTGGACTAGACTGGACGGGATCAGAGTAAATTAGTTTAGATTTGATCAAACTAGACCGGACCACTAGTTTTTATACACATAGCATATATGTGTGCTCAATTTTTTTTTAGCTACATAGGATTATGTAGATTTGGTACATGTTAGTTTATTTTTTCAACAAAGACTTGGAAGCTTGTGTGGTGAAGAAAGTTTTTTAGTGTTCTTCTTTGGTATAATAAGAAAGGTTCATGAAGAAATTGAGAAAGCGAAGAGGAATTGAAATTGAAAAACAAAATCCTTTTTTTGTAAAACTAATTTATGTGTTTGAGGTGAATGAAACTAATAAAAACAATATATTTATTTGATCATAAAAATTGATAAAAAGGAGTAAATGACACACACACACACACACACACACATTATAATAAACTATAGATAATTAGAATTCAACTAGTAATATTAGCATGACTTCTAATGGGAGTAGCATTTCGTTAGTTATCTTGATAGAAGACTCGTTCTTATGTTTGGTGGGAGTCTACTTTTTAACAGAAGAGCTATTATGGTGTACTCAAATATAGAAATTTTCTTTTTGATTTTGTCTTTCTCAAAATTAATCTCCCCCCAAGTCTTTAATGGAGAAGTTAATTAAAGAGTTGACATTAATTCTAAATGTAAGACATATTTCACATTTTTGTTCATTTTTCTCCAAATTAACCCTGCTGATAGCCCCTCAACAATAATCAAGCAAGAGGAGAAGAAAAGGAATTAAGGGAGGTGATTTTGGTGTTTGAGAAAAAGCAAAGAATATTAACTAACTTAACTAATACAATTAATCTACTCAAATTAGTTAATTAAATTTTATATTAAGAACAAGAGAAGTATATTCATTTGACCAAACACTAATTACTATCGTCGGTTCTTAATATAAGATTCACTTTATAATTCAATTTTTTTATTAAAGTGGGTCTTATATTAGGGATAAATAGAAGGGGTTATACAACTTGTGCAGTTGTGTTTTCAAGATTGTACTTTAAAACTTCTCAGAAGCACTTGCAAGGCTATATGTAGTCATAGAAACAAGAATGCACAATTCGACAGGAGATTGCCGGAGCTGTCGCTTGGCCCTTATGAGCTTAGGCTCTAAATTAAATAATAAAAGTCCTATTACCAAAATAATAATAATAAAAGTCTTAAAATATAAAAATATGAATAATGTTAATGCTCAAATTTCAAATCCAAAATTAAATAATAGAATAAAACCAGCCCGAGTCCGAACTTATTTTTTGGGCTTACCCAGGCTGGGCCCATAAGCCCTTTATATTAATGCGTAAATCAAAATATTAACTCACCTAAACCATTTTGGGACATAAAAATTAAAAAAGGTAAATTCATCCACACCCTTCTCAACAACACTCTACCCTCATAAGTAGAAACGAGAATGCACAGTTTCACAGGAGATTGGCCCTTATGAGCTTAGGCTCTAAATTAAATAATAAGTCCTATTACCCAAAAACAAAAATCTTAAAAAATAAAATATGAATTTATGTTAATGCCAAGGTATTAAAACTCAGACCGGGTATTGAACCGGTCAGAGTACTGAGTTAAGGATCATTGGGTCAGACCGGGGCCAAACCGGTGAGAAATTGAAAATTTTAGGCTTATAATAGGAAATTCTAAAGGAAAAAAAAATTATTTTTTTAAAATTGGAACCCAGACCGGTTCACCGGCCAGTTCGCTGGTTTCTGGGCCCGACCGACCGGTCCGGATTCCTGAACCTGGGTTAATGCTCAAATTTCAAATCCAAAATTAAATAATAAAATAAAACGGTCTTATGAACTAGCCCGAGTCCAACTTATTTTTCGGCCTTTCCAGGCTGGGCCCATGAACCTGGGTTGATGCACACATTTGTAAATCAAAATAATAACTCACCTAAACTTTTTTGTGACATTAAAAAAAAAAAAAAGTAAATTCATCACTAACACTCTCTCCAGACTCTCCTCATATATTAACTCAACTATACTTTTTTGTGGACCACACCCTTCTCAATAACACTCTCCTCATATATAGCCTTAGCTTTTTTGACCAAAAAATATATATATATATATAGCCTTAGCTTCATGTTTTCGGTTACTGCTAACGGCATGATGCAAAGGCACCACATTTCTTAAATGATCACAAGCCACATGTCCTTCCGAGAGTTGCTCTCTAAATCGTTATTCACCACATATGATAATGCTAATAAATGAAAAAATACTCTACAAAATCATGAGTCAAGCTTTTCAAAACTATGTGTTAATAGTTTGCTATTTACAACGAATCTTCATTGTGAATTAATGGTCCCAAAAGTTAAAAAAGATACAAGAACTTTCCTATAAGAAACTTAAGCTCGATTCATGACTATCATCAAACTTATACCTCACCTTGTTTCAAGACCTAGCAGATCTTAGATTATAATTTTTAACTCTGAAGCCTATGCCTATTATTCCTTCCCAAGATCTTCTTTCATGTTGGTTTCCTTTAGTATACAAGAACACCGCCAGCAAAATAAATTATGGAGACAAAGTATTGCAATTAATGTCAATAGTTGTTTTACCCCTTCTTTCGTGATTGTGTTGGTTATTTGGTTTTCAGTGACAACTAAAAGTTTAGTGTAATTTTGGCAGTTAAAAAACATGAATCTCAATCAGAATGCTAATGAAGTACAAAGCCTAGAATCACCTGACAAATCTTCTAACAACAATAGTTGCCTTTATGGAATATGAGTAAATTGCAAATCACATCTCTATGTATGCATGCTTACGGAAATCAAGCAATTAATATTTACTGCAATCTGTAAAATCATGGCGGAATGGTACTGAACAAACTGATATTATAGGGGTCAAATGTAGCAAGAAACATCTGGTATTTACTCATATTTACATTTATGCCAATGGAGTACAAAGCCTAGAAGCACCTCACAAATCTTCTAACAACAATCGTCACATTTATGGAATATGAGTAAATTGCAAATCACAGCTCTATCTATGTATGCCTACGGAAATCAAGCAATTAATATTTGTTGCAATCTGTACATGGGGAAATGGTAGAGGTGAACAAACTGATATTATAGAAAGGTCAAATGTAGCAAGAAACATCTGGTATTTGATATCTGCATTCATCATTCCACGTAACAAAGCAAATTTGAATCCTAAATATTAACCTGCAGGATCAAGGTTCTTCAAAGTGGATGTTGCTAACTGATACAAGGTTTTCCACATAACTGAAAAGGTTATCAAAAGCATGTATGGAGATAGCAAACAGTTTACGCTCATTAGTAATGATGTTGATCCAATATAGACCAGCTTCTCCAAAACTCAAGATAATCTCATTCCTCAAAATGGTCCCAGGAAAAACTAACTGGCATGGGCAAGGATTACTGGTATATATTTTAGTCCAACTCCATCTCTCCATGAAAGAACCTATTCCCTCCTCTAGCACCCACAAATCAATCTGAGAATATGAATAGTTTGGAAAGTCACCAATCCTAGATAGAGAAAGTATACAGAGCTTCTCCTCATAGACAGTAAACACAGAACTTGAATTTTGAGATAGAGCAGGATATGAAATCAACGTAAACACTTCCATGGCTAAGTCAAATGAAACTATCAATTCAAACAACTCATCCGCTTCCTTTATAGCACCCCAAAAAATAGATCCATTAGCATTGAAACTATCAGTGCAAATAGTTATATCCTCTAAGCATGCAAATTCTATTTCTTTCCATGAACCTGTGCTTAAAGAATATACTTCAACCCCAATAATCACTCCATTGTCGCCCTTATATGTCAGCACTATCTTATAATCACTAACAATTGCACTGAACCCAAATCCACCGCAATGCCATAGAGGAATTTTAGATGTTCTGGTTCTAGGGATCTGTCTGACCTGTCCAGTAGCAGGATTCCACAATGCAAGGGAATTACGGCAAAAAGAGGAAGAATCGATCACAACACAGAGCAAACCATTACTAGAACCGATGATGTTATAGTATGACGCGGAATCGATCATAGGTGGGTTATGAACTTCAAAGACATGCATCTCGCAATCGATCAAACGTAACTGCAGAAGCTCTTGTGTACGAATCCGTTTCAAAATAAGACAAGGGCTTTGAACAGAGGAGTGGTGGAGGTGGTCAGCGATGAAAGATGGGGCTCTGAAGAGATTTTTCAAAAATTTGCACACACACTGAAACCGAATTAGGGATTTCACAAGGAGTCGTTTAAAAATGTTTCTCAAATGTGTTTATTACAAATCTTCTTCTATTACAATGAAAAACAACCCTCTATTTATACTAAATTCATAACCTCATAAATTCCTTAAAATAATGCAATAGTCAGTTTTGGCAACCATTCACCAAACTCCTCAATGTCAGTGCATACGTTATTGCATTGTCAACATTGGCTGCTTGTTCACATTCTCTGTGCTTAACGTCTCTGTTTTGTTTCCGTCTCTGTTCTGTTTCATTCTCCCGGGGTTGGACAAGACTCGTCCTCGAGTCAAAAACAACATCATCATCAATGAATGGAGATCGATCTGAAGTTTTATGCTTCAGTAAAAATGACTTGGTCTTATTTTTGATTTTGACGTGTTTATCTGGTGGCAAAGGTTCAAGCTGAATCTTCACATCATCCTTCTGGAAGGAATATGTGTTTGCAAACCCGTCGTATAGAGCGTGTCGATCATATTGCCAAGGTCTTCCTAGAAGAAGATGACAAGCATCCATCGGAACAACATCACACCAAACTTCATCGTGATACCTTTTACCGATAGAGAAAGTAACAAGGCATCGTTTGGACACTTTTACCGCGGTTCCTTTGTTAAACCATTGGAGTTTGTACGGGTACAGATGGTTGTGAGTTGGTAGTTGCAGCTTTTCTACCATGTAGTTAGAGACTACATTTTCACAGCTTCCGTTGTCGATAATGACGTCACAAACTTTACCTTGAGTAGTGCAGCGAGTATGAAAAATATCGTGACGTAGCCAAGGCTCTTCTTCCTCTATGGCTGTGTGCAAGCTTCGTCTAATCACAAGTGTTTCACCATAATCAGGAGGAATGACTTCTTCATCAAAAATTGGCTCTTCATCAAGGACCAGCTCTTTATCAGGCATAGAATCCTTTTCTTCTTCAAATATTGCAAAAGTTTCCCCTTCAATAATAGTAACAACTCTGCGGGTAGGACATTCTGAAGCGATATGACCGAACCCTTGGCATTTGAAACACTTAGGTGCTTTAGAGCTAAATTCTTTGGCAACCTTAAGTGGAGGCTTACTTGAAGAGCTAGGTTGATATCCTTGTGTGGACTTGCTTGAGGAGCTATGCTGATGTATTTGTGTAGGTTGATGCACCTGTGCTTCATGTCCCTCAAAAGGAATTTCAGTTGAGGAAGACGACTGGTAGGGAGGTCTTCGGATTAACTGCTTCTCGATACGGATGGCTAAACGAATGACGTCGTCCAGAGTCCAGTATTGCTGGAGTTGTACTGGATGGGCGATGTTTGTATTTAATCCTCCTAGATATCGAGCTATTGTTTGCTCCTCCCTCTCTTGTATATCACATTTCATCATAAGCTTCTCAAATTCCCTGGTATATTCCTCTACAGACATAACCTTTTGGCGGAGATTATGTAATTGAAGGAAATTGTCTTGATAATAATTGTCGGGAAGAAACTTATGTGAGAGCTCGCGTCGCATCTTGTCCCACATTCGTATCTTGCTCTTTCCCTCTCTTTCACGCCTTCTTTTGAGATTCTCCCACCATATGGAGGCATGTTTCTTCAATTTGATAGCAACAATTTTAACTTTCTGCTCATCTGGAATTTCTTTATACTCAAAGACTCGTTCAACAGTTTGTAGCCAGTCAATGAATTCATCCGGTTGGAGTCTTCCCTCGAATTCAGGAATGTTTACCTTAATGTCATTAAGGCGGAATGGTTGTTGTCGAGGACGCTGACGGTAGTCAGGGGATGACGAACTGTGGCTATTCAAATCATCTTCTGAGTGGTTTCTACGAGTTTCGAGCAAGGCTTGCTGTTCTGCTATAGTGGCTTCTAGTTCTTGAATCTGGTGTCTCATTTCCTCCATCTCAATTTCATGTCTATTTCTGCGTCTTGGAGGCATTTTGCAGTTTGCCTCACAGGTTATGACTTGGAGTACGCAGTTTATTAGGTACAAGGTAGGGGAAGGATTTGTGTATATGGAAAAGTCAGGGGTAAAATAGGAAATTTGGGTAATTAGGGGCACAAATGTAATTTTGGGCAAAATCTGGGGGTAAAAATGAAATTTCAGAAAGTTTGGGGGGCTGAAATGTAATTTTGGCAGAATCTGGGGGTCAAAATGTAATTTCAGAAAGTTTTGGGGGACTGAAATGTAATTTTGGCAGAATCTGGGGGTCAAAATGTAATTTCAGAAAGTTCAGGGGTCTAAAATGAAATTTTGGCAGAATATGGCGGTCAAAATGTAATTTCCTAAAGTTCAGGGGTCTAAAATGAAATTTTGGCAGAATATGGCGGTCAAAATGTAATTTCCTAAAGTTCAGGGGTCTGAAATGTAATTTTGGCAAAATCTAGGGGTCAAAATGTAATTTCCTAAAGTTCAGGGACCTAAATGTAATTTTGGCAAAGTTTAGGGGTGAAAAATGTAATTTCCTAAAGTTCAGGGACCTATATGTAATTTTGGTAATTTTCTAGGGGTCAAAATGTAAATATCGCAAAATTTAGGGCACAAAATGGTAATTTCAACAAAATTCTAGCTGACCGTATGCTGACGTGGCAATAGTGACACGTGGCAGTCCGTGATTGGTCCACGTGGCGTTGACTGACGGCGTGGGTGCTGACTGGACTGGGTGACGTGGCAGACTGACCGGACAGATGACGTGGCAAGGTATGACACGTGGCGCAATCTGATTGGACAGAGTGGCGCTGACTGGGTCAACAGTGCTGACGTGTCAGATGACGTGGACTGGTGGCGTGGCAGTCGTCTTCAACCTTCTGCAGCGCGTGGCCGGCGCGTGGAGCTCCGTTGACGGCGCGTGGGACACAGAGGCGGCGCGTGAAGGCGCGTGACGGTGGTGCACGGCGGAGGCGGAAGCTTGTCCTGGGTTTTGGGACGTTCTGAAGCCGATGGCGGGGTCAGATTTCTGAAAATCCGTCGGTAGGATGGGATTCGCACACCTTGTTTTCTCCAACGTTTTTTTATCAATCCTATTCCTCACTCTCTCGTTTTCTCTCCCTCTGGGAACAAGGCTCTGATGCCAAAATGGTATAGGAACCAAACTCAAATGTGTTTATTACAAATCTTCTTCTATTACAATGAAAAACAACCCTCTATTTATACTAAATTCATAACCTCATAAATTCCTTAAAATAATGCAATAGTCAGTTTTGGCAACCATTCACCAAACTCCTCAACGTCAGTGCATACGTCATTGCATTGTCAACATTGGCTGCTTGTTCACATTCTCTGTGCTTAACGTCTCTGTTCTGTTTCACGTGGTTTGCCATCTTTCTCACAGTGCTAGAGAGAAAAGAATAGATCTCTCAGAGGAAAGTTTAAGAAATTAAAGGCTGAGAATCAAAACAATGTACCTGAGATCTTCTTGGTCGACCGAGAAGAAGGACTCACAGAGGAACGCCGTCGCATTCAGTTGGGACCATTCTTGTTTCTTGAATCTTGATCATATAAGAAAATGGGAAGACGGTAGTCGCTACTCGCAACCCAAGTTGTTAGTTCCGTTCATTGTTGTTATTATTATTATTACCGGACGTCTATTACAGTATTATTATGGGAAAATTCCAGAAAAATACTTTTAAAATAGGAAAATTCTGATTCAGTACTCCGAATTCCAAAATCCTAGATCAGTAGCGTGTCAGTACCGATGAACAGTGCAAGGGGCGCTAAAACACGATTTTACCCTTCAGCTCCCTTTCTCGCCACTTCAGAATAACAACACGAGGCTCTTAATTAACAACTCCGGATTCTTGATTAACAACTCAGCTTTATTATTTCACATATTCGCATCTTAAAAATATAGTCTTGTTAATGTAAAATATGAAGTTGTTAAGAAAGAAAGAGGTATTGTTATTGACCCTGAAACTTAAATTACGAAGTTGTGAAACAAGAAATGAGAGTTATTAATTTAGAATATGGTGTTGTTAATAATAAGATCGGTGCTATTATTGTGAAAGTAAAAAGATAAAACTGAAGTTGTTAATCAAGAATCCGAAGTTGTTAATTAAGAGCCTTATGTTGTTATTCTGAAGTGGCAAGAATGAGGGCTGAAGGGCAAATCGTTTTTTGGCGCCCCTGCACTATTTTTCCGTACTGACACGGTACTAATCCGGGATTTTGGAATTTGGAGTACTGAATCAGAATTTTCCTATTTCGGAGGTATTTTTCTGAGATTTTCCCTATTATTATTGTTATTATAATTATATGCCTCCATATATACGTGCTTTTTCTTGGCCAACGCTTATGTCCTAATTTACTTTTATTGAAAACATACCTTCAACAATGAATCATCTTTTCCACGTGCCAAAAAAAAAAAACGAGAATGAATCTGATTTTTTTTTTTTTTTTTTTGCAAAATCGGAAAAAGTCAATAAATACTTAAATATGGAAAATGTTATTAACCTATGGTTTGAAATAAATAGTCAAAAAAGAGTCTAGCAAGCAAAACCTATGTTTTAAAATTTGAATGACCAAAATAAAAAAGGGGCAAATTTGAGAGATCAAATATTGTACTAATCCAATAGTTAAATATTGAAAATTTAGATTTTAAATATTTTTTTATCTAATTTACTACATATTCAATAGTGGAGACATACTAGTCCATCTGATTACTCTTTCATCTCTATCAACTTTATTCAACATGTCACATAACTCTTTTTGTGGTGATATTCCTAATGAGGTTGGAAACTTAAAAAATATTGTAAATTAGATGTCTCTCTTAATCAATTATATGGAAAAATTCCTCAAACAACTAGAAATTACTAAAGCTTGGAGTGTCTCTTTTTGTATGAGAATTTCTTTAAAATACCATCACCTTGTTTTTGGCTTCATTGAAAGGTCTAAAGTATCTAGACTTATCACAAAATAACTTGTCTAGATTTTTTTCAAAAGGTTTGGAAGATATTGCTTTTTTGGAATACGTAAATGTTTCCTTCAATATACTTGATGGGGAGGTGTCAAGTAAAGATGTGTTTGGCAAGCTTTATGGAGGCAGATGAAAGCTGGACCTTCTACCATGCCCAATCAAATTGATTGGACAAAAAAGAAAACATCAAAATTGAAGTTGATTATATCAATATGTTGTCGTGTTGCTTTTCTTTTTCTAGCATCTATTGTAGCTATTTATCATGGAAGGAAAAGAAATAATAAATCTTCTTCAAGTTCACCAACAATTGCCATGATTTCCAAAGTATTGTATCAAATTTTGCATATAATACTACATATGGATTCTCTGTCACCAATTTGTTAGGATCTGGGAGTTTTGGCTCTATATACCAGGAAAGTTCTGAGACTCAAGAAGTTGTTGCAACAAAAGGTTATCAACCTTCAAATGAGAGGAGCTCACAAGAGTTTTGTTGCTAAATGTATTGCACTTAGAAATGCAAAACATCAAAATCTATTAAAAATTATAGCCTGTTGCTCTAGCATAGATTACAAGGGCAATAAATTTAAGGATATAATTTGAGTACATGATGAATGGAAACTTAGAAAAATGGTTGCATTCTAAATTAGAGAATCCAAATCATCCAAGAATTTTGCTCTTTGATCAAATAATAAATATTCTTATTGATATTGTGTCAGCATTAAACTATCTTCATTATGAATATGAGCAACGTTTGATTCATTGTGATTTAAAGTAAAGCAATGTCCTTTTTAATTCTTGATGGCAACATGGCTGCCTATTTGAGTGATTTTGGATTGGCAAGACTACTCTCATTTGTTGAAGTCATCTCTAATGGACAAAGCAACATTATAAGAATAAAGGGCATTGACACTATTGGCTATGTTCCTCAAGGTATATTTAATATTTTTTTACTAAGGTAATTCAAATTCATTGTTTTTTAACTCACTTTTTTTTTTCAGTATTCCAATAATCATTTATATAATTAAGAGGATTAATATGCTAACAATATTTTAGTATGGGTAATGAGGTATCAATACAAGATGACATGTATATCTTTGACATTCTTATTGTCACACCCTTATCTCAATTTCACCTTTACCAGAGTATTCGCGGAAAACGGTATGTGGTTCTGTGGGCAACACAGGAATAGCATAACTATACTGATAATATGTGTATGATTACATAAATTCCCCATAGGGGTTTGTACATGATACTTACGATTAAGGTAGCCGCACAAGGCTACTAGGGTGTCTAAACTCATCCCAATGAAACGGAGACATATTCCTGACTTCATTCCGTACTACAAGCCTCTCGTGTACTTCTCTTCTTTGCTCTCAACATATCTTTTGTCTTCTCCTGTTTAAATTGTTGGTAGGGGAGGGTGAGATTCGAGAGAATCTCAGTAGGAAACAGATACCATAATGCATGCATGATAGATGCTATGTGTATGACATGTTAGCTTTATCTAGATGTATGCCCCATAATGACATTTCTGCATGCTCAATGTTTCATACAACAAGACTATGGCCACAGTGAAAACAGAAACAGAGCTTCATTTATTCAAATATGCTCTACACAATCAAGTAAAGCAATCACATACATCATTACACAAGCAAAGATATCAAATACATGCAAGTAAGGTAAGTCCCCTACCTTAACCTTTTCCCGTCTCGAAACGCGTGCCTCGATCTACGTGCAAACAACTCGGGGCTCCATATTCGATCCTACAATGTCAAATGTACTATTTAGACACTTCCATAGTGTTTCTGGGGGTTATATGAGTCTATCTTAAAAAATTACTAAAATACCCCCGAGGACCCGACCCGGCCCCGCTGTACCCGGTCCGGCTGTACTTTTCCTGAAATTTTGACATGGGCTGTTCTTGCATATTTTCACCCAAGGAATCCATTTCCGGACTCGGAATTATCAAATTCAATGTAAAATTATGAAATTGCCCTTGACAGCCCTACTTTTAGGGTTTTAGGGGCGTTTCCGTAATTATGCTTTCTCGGCCTTTTCCGAAAAAGTGCCCAACTGTAACCTCACCTAATTTTCCCTCCTGAATCCAATGGAACCATCAAATCATTGAAAATCCAACTCTAAGGCCCATTTATAGTGCTGGCCGAAATATATGGGAATTTAGGGAAAATTGGGGTTTTTCGGTTTTGGCTCCGTAAACGCGTTCCTTTCTACTCCTAACCACTTTACTGACTATTCCATTAGGTTAAAACTACCATTTGGTATCAATTTGGGCAGCATAACATCCCTCACAACCCATTTTCCATTTTTACACACAAAGACAATCCGGCGAAATTTTCATCGATTAAATTGTCCACAGCAGTCAGAATAAGCAATATACGAAAGTTTGGAAGTTACCTCAAGCTCCTTCTGACTTTTCCCAAATATGGCTGAAAACCCTAGTCCTCCAAACTCCAAAATCTTGCTTCAAACACCTCAAACAACATAGGAGATAAGCTTAGGAGAAGGATTATACACGTTAGGTACGAATTCACCGAAGAAATCGACCTATCTTGTGAGTTTTCTCCTCTCCTTCTCTCTCTAAAAGAGCACAACTCTCTCTCTCCTTGGCTGCAGCACGTCTGAAATGGTGGGAGGAAGATGATGATTTTCCTTTTATCATTTATATTATAATATGTTAATCAATTGTTTAATTTTCCAAAATTCGGATTTTACAAAATTCTGGCAGATTTCTGCCCAAACTTTGAAAAATCATAACTAATTCTAGAAAAATAGAAATGAGGTGATTCCAAAGCCTATAGAACCCTTATTGAGTCTAGTTTCAAGGAAAAATATAGACTTTTGCTTAATGGAATCACAAAATTCCCAGAATTTCAATCTTTGCATACTGTTCCAGAAATTTCACAGTTTTTTTGTGCTGACTTCAAAAATTCACATCTTTTTGTATATAGCTCTAATTGATTCATATGACCTATCAAATTAAAGCTTAGGATGTCTACTTTCATCCTGTAAAATATCATAATTTTTTGCTCATCATTTGATTATTAAAAATCACATGACAAGCTCACTACCTCATAAGCGATTTCACCAAAATTGTAATTATATTCTCCAAAATTCACCATTTTATTTTCTTTAATGCCCCAAAGATATAAGGAACATTAGAGAATAGATTTGGGACATCTACTAAATTGGGGCTTAGTAGTCCACTCAATTTAGGCTTATTCCAAAGTCTCCAATCCCAAAATTTGGGGTATTACATTTCTCCCCCGTTCAATAAATTCCGTCCTCGAAATTTGAACGTCTACAACTTAGGGATTAATCCTATATCATTCTATTATCACATGCAGGCTCATAAGCCATGTAACACCATAGTCATACTCCCATTACTAATCTCAGATAGCATTCAGCATTCATCATTTATCATCCATTTTGTACACAGTATGTAGTGTGCAATCAAACACAGGTTCCCACAGCACTTGGTTCCATAGGCCTTACAGCCTCTTCGGGACTTGACCCGGATTCACACAATCACTTTTTTTTAACGGCCCAATCCTCACCCCCTTAATAAGGCCTATTGGATGTCCCTCACCCTCTTAACGAGGTTTGTTGGGTTAGTAAGTCGACCATGGTTCACTTCGTTAGGTTCCTCCCATGGTAGAATGGCGCACCTTATGTGAGGCTGGTACTATTGGACACCAAAACGCTTGGTCACGCTGGTCTTACTGCCTCCGCTACAACTTGGTATGGTTTGAATGTTCTGTTAACCTCAAAAGATTACCTTGGACACACCAGTCCAATGTCATCGTGCTAGGCATCAACCACAACACTAGACACACAAGTCTTACAGCCTAGGGACACCGCCCTATGCAACCTTGAACATCAGATCTTACCACCTTGAGCCTCGGCTCATCACAATTTTCCGACATATCACATTTTATCGACCTAAGGACTTACTAGTCCGTCAGGTTTTATAGCTTAATACAATTCATCATCTTTGCCGAATACATATCAAGACTAACAACCTCAAACAAATCATCGGTGCCTAAAGATTAAGCATAAATTTACCATACTTCCGCTGCCCACTCTGAGATCTATCTCCTCATATGAACTTTAATACTGTCAAGATAATTTAATAAGAGTATCACAGGAACCTCCCATGACACCTGACGGCACTCACAATCTATATTCCTCTGTGCCCACTCTTTGCCCGATTTAACTTGAATCATTTTGATCCATATAAACTCTTATCTCAAGAAAACATATTCAATGTGGGCTTCATTACAATACACCATCGTTGAGGACCAACGTTTCCGTAGCTCTACTCTACGATTCAACTTCATGGCGGCTGCACTCTAGGGTTTGTCGTCACGGTGGCTACACTCTAGGGTTCATCATCACGGTGGCTGCACTCTAGGGTTCATCATCACGGTGGCTGCACTCTAGGGTTATGTACTCGGTGCTTCACACGGGCGCCCATACACCTGGTCAACCCCCTTCCGGTCAAAACTTTCCTTATGTAGCCCTCTCCGATCAGAACTTTCAATCTTTGTGGTCACAGTACAACTCCACAATTATGCCATAAAGGCAACGTTTTCTGATTCAATACAAATATTCTTATCATCAACTCAAGATTATAGATGGAATAGTTCAATTCCCGAAGCTTCAGCTGACGAGATGCGTATGCCCTCACTCGGCTCGCATCAATTCTCATCTCGATCTATGCTTGCTCGCATCTGGGGATTCAATTCCCTTCCCAATCCATGCCATCTGGCATCAGTTACAACAAAGGCCCACTATAGATCTAGGATTATCAGTGTTAGTACTTTAATAAATTTTCATCATCAGCTTTCTAAAGCTCCTCTCACAATCATCATCCCATGCATAATGCTGAGTTCTGGGAAATTTTGATATAAACATCTCATCCCTCTTTTTTTTATTATTGTCATACCTGTAGCCCTTCTTGGCCTCGTACCCGAGTCCCTTAGGACGTGGCTAGCAGCCTCGTCAGGTAGGGTGCCTCTTTTATTCATACCACATGGCCCTCCATAGTAACTCACAACTATTCATAGAAAATGTGATAGATAAATATGTCATGCACCATATAGTGTAAAATGAAAATCATATCAATCCGTGTGTGTACACAAAGTTCAGGGCCAAACACCCAGTTAAAACAACAATCCGTGTGTGTACACAAAGTTCAGGGCCAACCATCCAGTTGAAACCCTTACGTATACCTTAGCCGAGCCACCGACTTCAGCTAGGTAAATCGTGTATCATAGCTGGGTCCTTAGTAGGCCAAATGGTACATATACACTTCCCATCGGACGGTACATATACACTTCCCGTACCACAGTTAAATAATATTTGTGTACCTCGGTTGGGCACCCAACCACAACCAGGTAAAGTTTGTGTATCTCAGCCAAGTCCCAAATTACAACTAGGTAATGTGCCCTAGGCACGTGTTCATATCACAGAATATAAAACATACAACATATTAACTATCACATAGTGTATGAGAGATTATAATTACTACATTGACCTTTCTTGGATAGCCTTCCTGATAATCATTGATCATTACATACCACTTGTTATCGATCTAAATCAGAATAACAATATGCAGTTCGATGTACCCAGAGGCATTATTCATCAATTTCGATAAATACACCCCCTGTCAGTAAGCCTAATCCAGGCCCAAGGGACATGGTTTCGGATTCATCAATTTCGGCTTTTTATTATCACAGTCACACCCGATCGCACCTTTCCGGGGTAAACTGGGTCACTGGATTCAATTGAATATCCTCGCTCGTCTTTTTATTATCACATCGCTATTCTTTCTGACTAGACCCCACTTACTGATACCAGATCACCTGGCCTGGAGGCATCTGCCTCGGTGTCAAGGGTGAACTCATAAGGAATATCCCTACCCCCTGATCCTTAATCTGGTTGTAAACCATGCATCACGTATACCGCTCCAACTCTAGGATCGGTAATGAAACCCAGATCTGTCACTGTCTTGTCTGTTTGTAGCATATCTGCCTGAAACTTAATTACCCAAAACTATGGCTGGTCACTGTTCAGCCAACTAGTGATTCTGTTTTAGGATTAGGCTCCACACTTTGGCCTTACTTGGATCCGCTGCCTTGGTGTCTATGTCATACTTATACCATCCTCTTACTGGTATGGTGACATGTACTACCTTCCGGGTATTCCACTCTTTCCTTTAGGCGTGTCTGTACCTTTCAGGGGCTTGTGAACTAACCGAAGTAATTTACTTCACTGTTCCTACCACTGTGTAATCAAGTATATCAGTATACTATCCTGTTGCCAGAACCACCGCACTTACTCTGAGCAGACAATTCTGTGGCCAGAATCCTTGCTCTGATACCAAAATGTCACGCCCTTATCTCAATTTCACCTTTACCAGAGTATTCGTGAAAAACGGTATGTGGTTCTGTGGGCAACACAGGAATAGCATAACTATACTGATAATATGTGTATGATTACATAAATTCCCCATAGGGGTTTGTACATGATACTTACGATTAAGGTAGCCGCACAAGGCTACTAGGGTGTCTAAACTCATCCCAATGAAACGGAGACATATTCCTGACTTCATTCCGTACTGCAAGCCTCTCGTGTAGTTCTCTTCTTTGCTTCAACATATCTTTTGTCTTCTCCTGTTTAAATTGTTGGTAGGGGAGGGTGAGATTCGAGAGAATCTCAGTAGGAAACAGATACCATAATGCATGCATGATAGATGCTATGTGTATGACATGTTAGCTTTATCTAGATGTATGCCCCATAATGACATTTCTGCATGCTCAATGTTTCATACAACAAGACTATGGCCACAATGAAAACAGAAACAGAGCTTCATTTATTTAAATATGCTCTACACAATCAAGTAAAGCAATCATATACATCATTACACAAGCAAAGATATCAAATACATGCAAGTAAGGTAAGTCCCCAACCTTAACCTTTTTCCGTCTCGAAACGCGTGCCTCGATCTACGTGAAAACAGCTCGGGGCTCCATATTCGATCCTACAATGTCAAATGTACTATTTAGACACTTCCATAGTGTTTCTGGGGGTTATATGAGTCTATCTTAAAAAATTACTAAAATACCCCCGAGGACCCGACCCGGCCCTACTGTACCCGGTCCGGCTGTACTTTTCCTGAAATTTTGACATGGGCTGTTCTTGCATATTTTCACCCAAGGAATCCATTTCCGGACTCGGAATTATCAAATTCAATGTAAAATTACGAAATTGCCCTTGACAGCCCTACTTTTAGGGTTTTAGGGGCGTTTCCGTAATTATGCTTTCTCGGCCTTTTCCGAAAAAGTGCCCAACTGTAACCCCACCTAATTTTCCCTCCTGAATCCAATGGAACCATCAAATCATTGAAAATCCAACTCTAAGGCCCATTTATAGTGCTGGCCGAAATATATGGGAATTTAGGGAAAATTGGGGTTTTTCGGTTTTGGCTCCATAAACGCGTTCCTTTCTACTCCTAACCACTTTACTGACTATTCCATTAGGTTAAAACTACCATTTGGTATCAATTTGGGCAGCATAACAGCCCTCACAACCCATTTTCCATTTTTACACACAAAGACAATCCGGCAAAATTTCACCGATTAAATTGTCCACAGCAGTCAGAATAAGCAATATACGAAAGTTTGGAAGTTACCTCAAGCTCCTTCTGACTTTCCCAAATATGGCTGAAAACCCTAGTCCTCCAAACTCCAAAATCTTGCTTCAAACACCTCAAACAACATAGGAGATAAGCTTAGGAGAAGGATTATACATGTTAGGTACGAATTCATCGAAGAAATCGACCTATCTTGTGAGTTTTCTCCTCTCCTTCTCTCTCTAAAAGAGCACAACTCTCTCTCTCCTTGGCTGCAGCACGTCTGAAATGGTGGGAGGAAGATGATGATTTTCCTTTTATCATTTATATTATAATATGTTAATCAATTGTTTAATTTTCCAAAATTCGGATTTTACAAAATTCTGGCAGATTTCTACCCAAACTTTGAAAAATCATAACTAATTCTAGAAAAATCGAAATGAGGTGATTCCAAAGCCTATAGAACCCTTATTGAGTCTAGTTTCAAGGAAAAATATAGACTTTTGCTTAATAGAATCACAAAATTCCCAGAATTTCAATCTTTGCATACTGTTCCAGAAATTTCACAGTTTTTCTGTGCTGACTTCAAAAATTCACATCTTTTTGTATATAGCTCTAATTGATTCATATGACCTATAAAATTAAAGCTTAGGATGTCTACTTTCATCCTGTAAAATATCATAATTTTTTGCTCATCATTTGATTATTAAAAATCACATGACAAGCTCACTACCTCATAAGCGATTTCACCAAAATTGTAATTATATTCTCCAAAATTCACCATTTTATTTTCTTTAATGCCCCAAAGATATAAGGAACATTAGAGAATAGATTTGGGACATCTACTAAATTGGGGCTTAGTAGTCCACTCAATTTAGGCTTATTCCAAAGTCTTCAATCCCAAAATTCGGGGTATTACACTTATCTTGGAGATGTTAACTAAAAGAAGACCCACTTAAAGTATGTTTAATGATGGTCATGATCTTCAAACACATTTCTCAATTTAGTAAATTCAATTATGATATTTGAATTCATGAAAAATGTAATAAGGAAGAATCCCTGAAAGAGAACTTGAAAATTGAGTAATGACATATGAGTTTTTTTTACCAAAAATTGATTAGAAAATGTCAAAACGTGATAAAAAATTTTCAATTTTTTTCTTGGGAAATGACTGATATGTCATTTCTCAATTTTCAGATTCCTTTTGAGGATTCTCCCATGTAATAAAGTATACTTCAAAAGTCATATTTAATGAACCACGTTTCAACACAATGCTGTTTATGGTACGTAAAAGGAAAACAGACATGGGATACATAAATAATAAACTTGCAATGCTTGGCCAAACGGTGTACAGATGTATCCCAAACTGTAACCTTATTCTTGGCCAAAAGTACTACTAGTATAAACTTATTTAATCTGACAAGCTGAAACTTACTGATGTAACAAGCCATAGTTTCCTCTTAATTTATATAACTCGCACTATCTTGTTGCTTCATTATTCTCTTCTGCCTGTCTTATTCTTTCCAGTGGATGTCAATCAAAACCTGTAGCTTTGAAGCATGGATATTCATGGTCGGAAAAAAAGAAAGAAAGAAGAAGACGCATGTATAATGCTTGCGTGACATTCGCAAAAGCATAATGAGCACGAGAAAAAGGAGTGTCATTCTGAATCTTGAGGTAACTTCCAGGTTTTTTTTTTTTTTTGCCATAAACTTCCAGGTTTCACTTTATTATAGTATATTATTAAGATATATCTTAGGGAAAATTATATTCCATTCATGCCCCCATGAAAGAGATTTAATTCCAATCATCTCCTAAAATATTTTGAAACTTGAAGACACCCTTAGGTCAAAATGAAATTAAGTTTTGTGGATGAAAAGACAATAATGTCCTTACTTTATTTTTTTATAAGAGCATTTATAATACAAATAAAGGGATTCGAAAGAAACTATTAAGAGTTAACAAGAACATTGTAGCCATTCATAAGATAAATAAGGGAATTTACAAGAAAAATAAGGGTGTTCACAAGACGAACGAGACATTGACAAGAACCAGAGAGTTAAAAATATTTTAGTCATTCACAAGATAAATATGAGAATTCACAAGATAAATAAAAATATTTATAAGATAAATAAAAGAATTTTAAAAATAAAGTAAGTGCCTTATTATCTTTTCACTGACTGATTTAAAGCCTTTAGTCGCCTCATGTTAAATCAAAATAAACCAAATTATGCAATGAAGGACACAACTCGGGTCGTATTCTCTTGAGGAGCGTTTTATTTAATTCCTAATCTAAACTAAGTGACAAAAATATTAAGATGGGTTTTGAATTGATTTTTTTTTCTTTTTAATAATAGAAAATAACCTAGACTACTATTTTTTGGATATTTGAGAAATTGTTGAAATAATTAGTGAAATTGTGATTTGAACAAATTAATGATGAATGCTTCTTGGAAAAATGGAATATAGGTTATCATTGCTCAAATTGAATTGGGAGTTAAACCACTCACTAAGTCAAAAATTAAACCTTAACAACTCGTTAAGTCTAGTATATTAATTGGTGATTACCCCGAGAACTCTAGCTAGATAATTATCTCTTAATACACTATTAAATACCACTTAGTGTGCAATTTATGATTGGATTCATGCAACTTGTTCCTCTATACAATGAACACTCAACTGAGATATCCAAACAAAATTAAGCAGTCATAATACTCATTTAAGCTATGAAAGAATAGACAACCACATTAAACCAAAAGGAAATATAAAAATTTAAATCTCAAACCACATAAACCAATCTAAATCACAGTTGTTCAATCACTACTAAGATAAACAACTCGCAATCTCAGTAAATTAACCATATAACATAAAATCCTAACTCAGGAAATCCGTTACATAATTAAATAAAAAGATTAAAACAAATAACTCCCCTGAATGTATCTCTGGAGCTCAAACCAATCTTCCATCTCCAAGAAGCAAAAAGGGATTTAGCCTCTTATCATGAAATTCATCACAGCTACAACTCTTTAAAGGCACCAAGAATCCATTGAATTGAGACAAGGGAAGGATAAGATGGAAGTGATGGTGGTTGAACGATTTGTTGGTGAAGCTCAGTGATAATGGCTGTCTCTTCTCTCCCTCTCTCGCGTCTGCCCTGCGTTCTGGTTCTCGTCTGTGGTGCGTCTCCCTGCGTTCTCGTGCCTCTCCGCTGATGATTCCAATCCTTTTTATTAATTTCTTTTGCTATTTGAAATCTAGGTCAAATCCTCTTAAATATGGGATAAAATCTTCCAAGATTATATCTAGATAAGATTTTTCGAAAAATTCCGTATAAGAATCTGGAAAAAAATCAGTTTCAGATATTGGGACCAAAATGAAGTTTTGGAAATTCAGGGTTCTATTCTGTAATATTCTCTGTGGCCAAGTGAATCAATCCAGTGGTGATCTTCGGATTTTGGGACCCAACTGGAATTTTTTGTAATTCGGGGTACTTTTATGTAATTTTTTCTGACATTTTCCCTCCTGAAAGTGACAGCTAATATTACAGAAAAGTACCCTTTTTCCTGTCAAAATTGCCTTGCAGCCACATGTAGAATCTTATTTTCTGTTTCAGTCCTTGTACATCTATACTTTTTAGTCCCTCAGCTCCTACTTTTCCAATGCGACCTACAATTCAAATCAATATCTTGTAATATCTTCATTCAAAATTCAAATTTTAAGGAGCAATCACAAGATTATAACAAATATCTCTTTTTAAGATTTATTTTCACACATTCACCTTTAATTTGATTTAATCATAATAAATGTTATTTAACCCAAAAATTAATGATAAAATCACTAAATATGATATTAAATATTATGATAAAATCGGGATATATCACTGACAAAACTTAATTTCATTTTCATTAATGAACAAAACTTAATTTCACCGACAAAATAAAGTAAGGGGGAATTGTATTGGATTGTGTGTTAACAGACTTATTTTAATCCAATATACTGAGTTTTATCTCAATTCCTTCATTTTGATTTGCGCCATTGCATTTTTGGTACTTGCATCGAGTTCTTCTTTTGCAACAATGATGGAGAATACACGTTTGAAGGTTATGCAGGCCGAAATTAGGAAAAACTCTAAGTTTATCGAGTATGCCAAAGGCCGATTTGAGCAGCTTGATGAGATAGGGGCATCCTTCAGTCCTTGGTTAAATCGGTCAATTCTTTACATGTTCGATTCGAGGTTCCAGTGGCGGTTCTCCGTCGTCGGCCATTCTGGTGGTTCATCAGCCTGTTTCTTATGATTTTACGTCGAATAAGCCAATGAAACCTGATTTTCCCCATTTTGATGGTAGCGATGCTCTTAACTAGATTTTTCAGGCGGAGCAATATTTTGCCTATTATAACATTCCCAATGCTCAGAAACTTGTGATAGCGTCAGTACATTTCGATGGCAATGTCTTACCTTGGTTTCATATGCTTACCAAGGCAAATCAGGTTTCGAATTGGGTCACTCTTTCTAAAGCAGTGAAGCTTCAATATAGTCCCTCACAATTAGATAGTGCACGATCACAATTGTTTAAGCTTACTTATAGCTCAGTTGGGGGTTCTCTCAGCTCGATGATTATAATTCAAAGTTTTTGGCCCTTGCGAATCGGACTGAGGAATAATTCAAAGATTCACCCTGTTTTTCTTGTTTCTAGATTGAAACATTATATCGGTGATCCACCACCGGAATCTTTTCTTACCATTGCCTCTTCAATCAGTTCCGGAAGGCCGTTTATGTCATCCCTTAGCTGTTTTATCCTCCCGGCAGATTCGTCTTAACGATACTTATGTTCGTCAATTTTTGATACGATGGGATGGCATGACCCAGGACACATGAAAATCTCTGGCTGATCTTGAACGTTTATATCCTGGCCTGAACCTTGAGGACAAGGTTCCATTTTAAGGGGAGGGTAATGTCATGGACTCAATAAGAGTGGGTCCAACAAACATTAACAAAAATGGACCCGAATGGCCAACAAGGGAATAATCAAATGGGCCAGCCAAGAAGAAGCCTGAGAGCGAAATGGAAGACTTAGAAACTTAGGGAATTAGAGGTGTCAGAGAGGGTATAATAGGATGAGAGGTCGTTAGGAAAGGTGTGAATTGTATTGTGGAATATCTCTCTCTCTCTCTCTCTCTCTCTCTCTCTCTCCAGGTCTCTCTCCCTCTCCATTCTGTTTCTCTGATTCTCTGATTCTCTTTCTGATTTACTTTCCCTTGTATTGAATTCTGTGTTAACACACTTATTTTAATCCAATATACTGAGTTTTAATTTATCTCAATTCCTTCATTTTGATTTGCGCCATTACATGAAACCACTGAATTCAAACTATTGAAGAAATAGAACTGGGCCCCTCGATGAGTGAGTCTGAGAAATGTATGGCCATACTATGATGAAAATAGTTTCTGTCTCTGTTATCAGGCTACTCAGGAATCGAGAAAATAATGGTCAAGAACAAGAGGATGACATTATCCATGCCTTATCCTTGATTGATATATCGTGTGACAAAAGGGACGTGACATGGTTGTATGACAGGTTGCATCGTGATAACGATCCTCATATGAATTAGGTAGTCGTAATGTCTTGCTAGAGGCCGCTTGTGACTTTTGGGTTAGTATAGTTATTGGCCCACTGCCAACTTCATATGGGCTTACAAGGTTGCACACAAGAATGACCCAACACGAGATAATGTTTAATTAAGGGTAGACGAATTTTATATTTATATATATATATATAATATAAAATTCATTAATAATATTATATAGATATATATATATTTTCGAAATATATATCTTATATATATATATATATTATATGATATTATTATATTGTGTTAGTTTTAAATTTAATTTATTAAGATATATTAAATTTAATAACTAACATGTTAGAGATATAGTATCTCAGATTTAATTTATGAAGATAAATTAAATCTAATGGCTCTTTATTTGGATTAAATAAATAGGTTAACTTAAAACTGTAGGATAAATTTAATTTAAACTGAATTTATTTAATTAGCTCATCAAGATAATTATTTGTTAATTAATTTCAAAATTAATGATGATTAATTTTGAAATTTGAAAATAGCCTTCATAGGTTATAAACTTGATAGAGCAGATATATTGATATGTACATGAGAATTGAGAGCCGCAAGTGAAACCCTAGGAGACATTAGAGGCGCTAGCACGCAGTCTCGGTTGGAGAGCATTCGTGTGGATACCGGTAGAGGGAGCGGACCTGACGTGTTGGCTCCTAGAGATCATGAAAACTCTGAATCATCAAAAGGTATGAATCCTTCCAACTTGGTTTAAACGTCGTTGATAGATCCTCGATTAGGATCAGTGAAATTTTTTTAAAATTCTTCCGCTGTGCCTACCGATCCTAACAGTGGTATCAGAGCCAGATCAATTGTGCGTTTAAACTGAGTTTATGTTCTTATACATGTGATATATATGGGATGTGTACGTATGTTTATAAGAAACACTCGAATATGCATGTGATTTGGTTAATACGAAACGAAATTATTTAGAAAGATGTGATCTTGTAATTCCAGTGATTTTCGTTTTCGTTTAAATTGAATCTTTAAATTCCGCCGTGACCACCTCTGCATAGCGCAATATAATCTGATCACAACATTTATTGCTTTTCATATTGTATGAATTCTTGTTGTGGTTTATTATTTATCCTTGTTTGGGTATGGTGAACAACATGGCTTTAGAATTTTACAAAGGGTTGTAATATTTAAATGCGGCCTGCGTGCCGTGCCTTTCTCTAAATACTCTCGATGTATATTCTCTTCTCATCTCACTCCCCTCGAATGTTTAAACGAGGTTTCTCTCAATGTATTTCTTTTTTATTTAGAGAAGTCCTCTTATTGGCTTAGGAGGATTTTAGGTTAGGTAAGCCATGTTGTGTCACGTTTAAATTATGCTTTTGATAAGATCATTGCATGATTACTTTTACGTTTATATGTATTTATCTGTATGAGATACGACCACGATTGCATCCATATAAACAAAACTAATTAATTAAGCCCTCTGAATCAAATCTTAAGTCATAATGCCGTCAATTAATGAATACTTGTCAAAACTTAGATCGCTCAATTGTGGAAACCACCAAATTGGATGCACTTGAGTTATCTTGATAAGACAAACTTGAGTAATGGTGCTGCTCATAATATTCATTATTGTTTTGACTTAATTGAGATTAACAAAACGGTTTTGAATCTCAAGGCATTAGATGGGGTTAAACATGCCGGATCATATGATGATTAAATCCCATAAAGATCTAAGAGTTACATGTGATGTAATTGGTAAATAGGTTACCTAACTAAATAACTTGAATTTAAGCTTCTTGCCAAAGCGGACTTAAGTTTAAGCCAAATATGGATTTTAGCCCACTAATTATTATATTGAGGGTTGTTAATTTATTGGGAGATTACTAACTAACTTTGCATATTTTAATTGTAGAATCATGTCGACTAGTAATACTGCTACACTTTCGTTGCAATCGGTCCTTGAGAAGGACAAACTCAATGGAACAAACTTTCTTGACTAGTTCAAGAACTTGAGAATTGTTCTCAAGCAGGAAAGAAAGGCTTATGTCCTAGATCAACCCATTCCTGAGGAGCCTGCAGCCATTGCTCCAAGAGCTCAGAGAGATGCTTACACAAAGCATAAGGATGACTCTGTGGATGTAGGTTACCTGATGCTTGCTACTATGGTTCCAGAGCTCCAAAGAGATCTAGAAATCATGGAGGCTCATGAGATGATTGTACATCTCAAGGAAATGTTCCAGCAACAGGCAAGGCAAGAAAGGTATGAGACCACAAAGGTCTTACATTCCTGCAAAATGGTTGAAGGTGCATCAGTTAGTACTCATGTGTTAAAGATGAAAGGCTATATTGATCACCTTGAGAGGCTTGGATTTCCTATAAGCCAGGAGTTAGCTACGGATTTGATCCTCAACTCACTCCCAGAGAGTTATGATCAGTTTGTTATGAACTACATGGAGAAATCAATTTCTGAGCTGCATGGGATGCTCAAAACTGCTGAGCAAAGCATTAAGAAAAAGCCTAGCACATTTTTGATGGTTCAGAAAGGAAAGGGTATGAAAAAGAAAGGGAAGGGCAAATGGAAGGGTAATGGCTCAGGTGGTAAGACCAAAGAGTCAAACAAGCCCAAAGCCAACCCTGCATCCAAGAAGGCAAATCCTCCAAAGGAAAGAGTCTACTACTTCTGCAATGAACCCGGTCATTGGAAAAGGAATTGCAAACTCTACCTGGAAGATCTGAAAAAGAACAAGAAGGATAGCGATACTATCGCTTCAGGTATTTATGTTATAGACATTCATTTTTCTACTTCCTCTATATGGGTATTAGATACTGCATGTGGTTCTCACATTTGTACAAATGTGCAGGGTCTAAAGGACAGTAGAAAGATGAAGAAGGGCGAGGTGGACCTACGAGTTGGAAACAGAGCAAGAGTTGCTACTTTAGCCGTAGGCACTTATGAATTAGTTCTGCCCAGTGGGCTTTTGTTAGTTTTGAACAATTGCTATTATGTTCCTGCTTTGAGTAGTAACATTTTTTCTCTTTCTTATTTGGATAAGGAAGGTTATACTTCCATTACTAGGAATGGTAAATGTTCTATTTATCGTAATGACATTTTCTATGCTGATGGTGATTTGCATGTTGGTCATTATATATTAAATTTGGAACATCCTAATAATGAGAATATCTATAACGTAACTACTAAGAGGATAAAATCAAACAATTTGAATCCGACCTACTTATGGCATTGTCGTCTAGGCCACATAAATGAGAAACGCATTTCTAAACTCCATCAAGATGGATTTCTAAACTCATTTGATTTTGAATCATATGATACATGCAAATCTTGCTTATTAGGAAAGATGACTAAGGCACCTTTTACTGGGCACAGTTAGAGGGCCACTGAATCATTGGGCCTCATACATACAGATGTATGTGGACCATTAAATATAGCTGCCAGAGGAGGTTATGTCTACTTCATTACATTTATAGATGACTTTAGTAGATATGGCTATATCTATCTAATGAAACATAAATCTGAATCTTTTGAAATGTTCAAAATATTTCAAAATGAAGTACAAAACCAACTTGGTAAAACAATTAAAGCACTTCGATCTGATCGAGGTGGTGAATATTTGAGCCAAGAATTCGTTGACCATCTTAGGAGTTGTGGGATAATCTCACAGTTGACTCCTCCACGAACACCACAATGGAATGGCGTTTCTGAACGGAGGAATCAAACACTATTAGATATGGTTCAATCTATGATGAGTCAAACAGATCTTCCACCGTCCTTTTAAGGACATGCCTTAGAGACAGTTGCATTCATACTAAATCATGTTCCATCTAAGGCAATTGAAAAGACACCATATGAGATATGGACTGGAAAGAAACCAAGTTTATCTTTTCTCAAGATCTGGAGATGTGAGGTATATGTTAAGCAACAAGCCTATGATAAATTAGCGCCTAGATCCACAAAGTGCCTTTTCTTGGGGTATCCTAAAGAAACGAAAGGATACTATGTCTACAATCCCACCGATAACAAAGTATTTTTTATTCGAAATGGTAAGTTTCTAAAAAGAGAATTTGTCTCTAAAACAACCAGTGGGAGCGACGTACATCTCGAAGAAATTCGAGAGCCACAAGATGGTACAGAACCATAAATGGAAATTAGGGAAGACTCACAACAAGTTTCTGAGCCTCCTCAAGTAACACAAGATCCACGAAGATCTGATAGGACACGGCATCAGCCTTAGAGATATGGATTTCTGATTACTGAAGGCCATGATGTGTTGCTCATTGAGCAAAATGAGCCCACCACCTATCGAGAAGCCACAGTGGGACCAAACTCTGAGAAATGGCTAAATGCCATGAAGTCTGAAATGCAATCCATGTACAACAATCAGGTATGGACCTTAGTCGATCCACCTGAAGGTGTAAAAACCATTGGGTGCAAATGGGTTTTCAAGGAGAAAACTGACATGGATGACAATGTAAATGTCTTCAAGGCACGACTAGTTGCAAAAGGATTCACTCAAACTCATAGTGTAGACTATGATGAAACCTTTTCCCCAGTTGCAATGGCCAAATAAATCAGAATCCTTCTTGCATTGCAGCATATTATGACTATGAAATATGGCAGATTGATGTCAAAACAGCCTTCCTTAATGGAAAGCTGCTTGAGGATGTGTACATGACACAACCTGAAGGTTTTGTGCGTCCAGAGGACTTTGGTAAAATTTACAAGCTTCAAAGATCCATTTATGGATTGAAGCAAGCATCTCGGAGCTGGAATCATCGTTTTGATGAAGTAGTCAAAGAGTTTGGATTCATTCAAAACATCGATGAACCTTGTATTTACAAGAAGGTTAGTGGGAGCATAGTTGTATTTCTAGTGCTTTATGTAGATGACATCCTACTCATTGGGAATGATATTCCTACCTTGCCAAGTGTCAAGTCTTAGTTAGGAAAGTCCTTTTCAATGAAAGACTTAGGTGAAGCCACTTATATCCTAGGGATTAGGATCTATAAGGATAGATCCAAAAGATTAATAGGCCTAAGTCAGAGCACATACATAGACAAGATACTGCATAGGTTCAGTATGCAGGATTCAAAAAGGGGTTACATGCCCATGTCTCATGGCATCTATCTTAGCAAGGATCTGTGTCCTAGTACACCTGATCAGCGAGATCGCATGAGTAAGGTTCCATATGCCTCGGCCATTGGATCCATCATGTATGCCATGTTATGTACTCGACCGGATGTCTCGTTTGCCTTAAGTATGACTAACAGATACCAACAAGATCCTGGTGAGGGTCATTGGACTGCCATCAAGAATATCCTAAAGTACTTAAGAAGGACTACGGACTTATTTTTGGTCTATGGTGGATTGGATGATGAGCTCTGCGTAACCGGTTACACAGATGCAAGTTTCCAAACTGACCAAGACGACCTTAAATTGCAATCTGGATATGTATTACTCCTGAATGGTGGAGCAGTAAGCTGGAAGAGCTCCAAGCAGAGTACTATAGCAGATTCTGCAACAGAAGCTGAGTATATAGCAGCATCAGATGCAGCTAAAGAAGCTGTTTGGATCAGAAAGTTCATTACTGAACTAGGGGTGGTGCCTACCATCTCAAATCCAATAGATTTATTCTGTGACAATAGCGGTGCTATTGCACAGGCTAAGGAACCTAGGTCACATGAAAGGACCAAGCATATACTCAGGCGATTTCATCTTATTAGAGAAATCAATGATAAAGGTGATATAAAGATATGCAAAGTAGCAGGAGAAGATAATGTTGCTGATCCTCTTACTAAGCCACTTGCACAGGCAAAGCATGAGCGTCATGTTAGGGCAATGTGAATTAGGCAAATTAATGATTGCACCTAGGGCAAGTGGGAGGATGTTGGAAATTGTGCCATAAGGGCCAATCATTGTACTTTGAACATTATTATTTTAATGAAATTTCTCCATTCTGTTATCATATTATTTGCATGTTAACTGTGATAATTGTATCCTTGGATAATTCATAAAGATTGTCCTAAAATGTCCCTGGTCGGTCATCTATGTGGGAGCAGAGATGAAACAAGATCAGTATGACTTTGATAAGATATGGAGATACGAATCAAAGTCTTAGGCACTTGTAAGAGTATAAGGTGTTGGACCGACCCACTATGAGAAAGCTACATGGATTAAGTCATAAGCTTTTCTCATGTATAACCACGTCACAATGCCCTTAGACTTGAGGTCATCATGGATTCCTACATGAGAGTTGTTAAACTCTGAACTAGTCAAAATTCACTTTTGACTGGATGATGATAAAGGATACGATTGGGCTTGGTGGTTTTTCATGCAGAGGAATATGAATGATCAAGATGGAATTTGTCCCTCACATTAGTAGAGAGATATTACTGGGCCCCTCGATGAGTGAGTCTGAGAAATGTATGGCCATACTATGATGAAAGGAGTTTCTGTCTCTGTTATCAGGCTACTCAGGAATCGAGAAAGTAATGGTCAGGAACAAGAGGATGACATTATCCATGCCTTATCCTTGATCGATATATCGTGTGACAAAAGGGACGTGACATGGTTGTATGATATGTTGCATCATGATAACGATCCTCATATAAATTGGGTAGTCATAATGTCTTGCTAGAGGCCGCTTGCGACTTTTGGGTTAGTATAGTTATTGGCCCACTGCCAACTTCATATGGGCCTATAGGGTCGCACACAAGAATGGCCCAACACGAGATAATGTTTAATTTAGGGTGGACGAATTTTATATTTATATATATATATATATATATAAAATATAAAATTCATTAATAATATTATATAGATATATATATTTTCGAAATATATATCTTATATATATATGTATATATATATATTATATGATATTATTATATTGTGTTAGTTTTAAATTTAATTTATTAAGATATATTAAATTTAATAACTAACATGATAGAGATATAGTATCTCAGGTTTAATTTATGAAGATAAATTAAATCTAATAGCTCTTTATTTGGATTAAATAAATAGGTTAAATTAAAACTGTTGGACAGATTTAATTTAAATTGAATTTATTTAATTAGCTCATCAAGATAATTATTTGTTAATTAATTTCAAAATTTATGATGATTAATTTTGAAATTTGAAAATAGCCTTCATAGGTTATAAACTTGATAGAGCAGATATATTGATATGTACATGAGAATTGAGAGCCGCCATTGAAACCCTAGGAGACATTAGCGGCGCTAGCACGCAGTCTCGGTTGGAGAGCATTCGTGTGGATACCGGTAGAGGGAGCGAACCTGACGTGTTGGCTCCTAGAGATCGTGAAAACTCTGAATCATCAAAAGGTATGAATCCTTCCAACTTGGTTTAAACGCCGTTGATAGGTCCTCGATTAGGATCGGTGAAATTTTTTTAAAATTCTTCCGCTGTGCCTACCGATTCTAACAGATGCTTCCGCAACAATAATCAAGTAAGAGAGATATGAGAGGATTAAGAAAAAAGATTAGAGTGCTTTAGAAAAAAAAAACATGTCATATTAAATAATTTAATTAACTTACTTTATCTAATTAAATTAAATAAATATGTCTTATATTAAAGACTAAAGGGAGTATGTGTCAACCATGTTCTTTAATTTTGCGTAATTTTCTCTCTGTATGACTTAATTATAAAAATTGATGAACCACAACCTAGTTTATTTTAAAATTAACAGAAATTGGAAATGATAGAGAACTACTGAATCATTTGAAGTAGCAATTTTTTTTATTTTTTTTTCATATTTAAACTAGGCATTTGAAGCTTTGGTCTATGGTTAAAACAATATAAAATAATTAAATTATCTTAAACTTTAAATCATTCGAGCTTGAACCCATTTTTGTAGGCTCATAGGGGATGGAGGCCAAACTTCCTGGAAAAAAATCTCAAACATATGTTACTATATTAGCCCAAAAGTCACTTCATATATGTAAGAGAACAAAGGAGAATGTGTTAACATGGAAATAACTACACCGCAAATAGAAAATAAAAGAACAATAACAGGAAATAGCGCTCCAAGATGTCCCTCTAAGTGGTTACTAATGAACTTCGACCCCATTACGATCATGCACAAGCGAGGTGCTGTTTAGCACAACCTCTACTAGAACCTAGAACATGAGCATGAGACTCATCTTATGAATATTTCCTTTCCTAAGTGACTGTTATTGAAGGAATAGTAATCATCTTTGTAGAAAAAACATCAAAATCCAAGATCTTTGTCAGACAATTGACATCAATATAATTTTACTAGCTAGAAGTGATAACCCTCTCGACACACTCGCTTCTTCTTCTTCTTATATGACGGGACTCCATAGAGATGGATTTAAAGCCCAAAAGTATTTTTAATGACCTTTAATGAAAAAGATGACCAACAATGTTCAAGGATAAGAGAGATGCTTAGTCTTTCGCCAGACCAGGTGATCAATCAGAAAGAGGGTTTCACTCACATTAATTCATCTCCTTAGAAATCAGAACTTGAATTCTTAATCCTCATTCACTTGACAAGCTAGATCTATCTTAGTCCAAATATTGACCCATCTTGTTACCAAAGGCACCATGAGCAACTTCGGCAATTGTAAAACCTTTGCAGCATCCAAGTGATGCCGTTCCTCATAATCATGAACTTGTCTTTAGCTATCATGGAAAAAAGAGAACAAAGTGGTTCTGAACTTGCTGAATTATATTGACCGAGCTGCGAATATGCCAGTAATATGAGAACAACCATTGACGAAGCTTTTATGCATGAACTCTCTTATTCCCTAAGATGGGTCCCTTCGAGTTGATGGTACTCTGTGACTTGCACAAGGGACTTGATGACCTGAATAAGGTAGGAATTCCGTATGGTGCCATCACAGAGCTAGGTTATAAGATAATAATCACTTCTCCAACTGAAGATGTGTTGTCCCACCACATGCATACCCAAAAGAATTTTATGGTCTGATGATTCTGTTTGTTTGAGAGTATTCGAATTATATGTTTGCTCTAGTTTTATTTTTCCTTCATCTTAGGAATATGTATAATAAAATATTATGCGTCACATTTTCCCGTAGCAAAAGTGGTGGTTTTATGAAGTGTAGACATCAATTGAATGTTCGAAAAAAGTGAGGACATCAATTGAAAATTCTAAAAACCTATGCCATAAATCACGACTTGCATATAATAATTGATTATTAGTTGGTTAAAATTTATCAAATATTCTTGATAATGATTGAACGATAAAAATGATAATAATTTATGAGTAATTATAGAATAATTGAGTAATTATAATAATTATATTTTTGAATTTCTCAAGTAAAAGTAGTCAATATGAAAAATTAAGTAATTATTAATAAAACTAAAGTAGTAAATAAGGTAGTTGTTGAATATTTCTTAGTATACTTGTGTTTCACTATTAACTACTCAAGTTTCCATACGTACTATTTGAGTCTTAATATTAACTACTTTGCCGGGCTACCGACAAAGTTCTTCAATTATTTTTGAATTTTTGAAATAAGAGTAGTTAATAACAAAATTAGAGTAGTTAATACCAAGACTAGAGTAGTAAACACTAAATAGGGTCCATTTTGCTAAGTAATTTATAATAACTACTTTTGTTTTGATATTTACTATTCAAGTTTCAGTATTAACTACTCTTATTTTGAAAATTCAAAAAATATATTAAAACTTTGTCAGTAGCCAGCTAAAGTAGTTAATATCGAAATTAAAGTAGTCAATATAGAAACTTAATTAGTTAACAGTGAAAAAAATAGTTATTAGGAAATGTTAACAAGTACCTTATTTACTACTTTAGTTTTGTTATTAACTACTTAAGTTTTCTTATTGACCATTTTTACTTGAGAAATTTAGAAAAAACAAATTTGACTGCTGGAGCTCGGGTGACCGGTCGTCGGAGCTTTGGCACCAGCAAGGGGTTTTAAATATATTTTTAAAAATTAAAAAGAAAGGATAATTATATAATTTCTCATATTTTTCAACAAATCAAAATTTCAAATTAATCCATTTAGAATTATTGAAATTCAACACCCCTATTATCTTTTATATATTTTAAATGTATTTTTTATCTTTTTCCCTTATTTATAAGTCCTCTTATCAAAATAAGAACTTAATATTTAAATTTAGATTTATAAATTTGTCTAGGAAGTCCAAAATCAAAGCTTATGGAATTTTTCATTCATGTACTCAGTTCATGCAAGATTGCTACATTACACAAGCCAATTTTCCAATTCTAGAATCATATTGATTGCGCCTTACCATCAAATCCAAAACGTCGACGATGTGAAACCTTTCATAATCTCCTCACTTCCCACTAATTGCCTCGTACAAACAAGTCAATTTTCCAATTCAGACACTGTTACCAGCCCTAAACGACGACTCCATTTGGGATTTTCGTTCACCTCCTCACCTTCCCCCTTGTCTGTTGCATCTCAGTTTCTGGGATATTTCTCTTCATAAACGTAAATTCGTCGTCTTCCTGACCCATAAAATTATAAAGTATAACCGGTTTTTTCCTAGGTTTCTCATCAGGGTCGGGCCCAACTCTATTAGGGCTTAAAAGGACAGTCACGATGAGCCTGTCCAGTATTGTCACCTTATTTGGTCTCTCCAAGTTGAAATTAACCTTGTATGTGATTACTTAAATAAATCACCACTAATTTGCTGAATAATTTTTCTTGCTGAACAAGTCTTTGATCTGATTCTCTTCACTATGAAAAGGTTCAGACTTTTTTTTATCAATATTATAGATTTTAATCGGTATGTTATATGTTTGCTCGTTTTGTTTTTCTTCATAGGATTATGTGTCATGGTGTGTGTGAGTTGCGTTCTGTAATTTTTCTTAGTTTCTAGTGTATGACTATGAAGCATGTGTGTTGAAGATGTTTCTTTGCGCAATGGACTACCAAAAAATAAAAATAGTATTTGATCCCTTCTAATTAACTTAGTGTTTGTATTTGTGTTCGTAACAAAATCTAATTCCACTTCTCATCTCCGCATAGGACCAGAAAAGATCGAACAACACACATCTGTCTCAAATAAATGATATTCTTTCAACTTGAGCTTGTTCCCTAATTTCGGACTAGAATTTCCTGCCTCAGGCTGGTTTAAGATATTGCGCATTCAAAGTAACAAGTGATTGATGATTTTGGTTTGTGATTGAGACTTTCTATTTCCTCTAGGTTTCACTGCATAAACTAAAGACAAAGATACCAAACTACAACACAACTGAAAAATTCAAATGCTAAATCTTTAGTAGAGCCGGGGGAAACTACTCGATAGTTATTTTGAAGCCATCTTTGATTGATAAAAATCATTTGAACTCATGGAGTCTCTTCTAGGTTCCAGCAATTTCCAGAATTATTGGCCTTTCTGGAATTTGGAATCTTCTTCGTTATTATGTCCGGCCTAGCAAAACTCACATGGACAAACCACAGACTGAAGGTGAGAAATGGAACAGAGGAATGAACAGGGAAGTTGAGGGCATTGTATCAGTCGCACAAGTTTGTATGTTCAATTCTAAGGCTTTTGATGCTTCGGATAATGAACCCAATATTCTCACAATCTTGAATCTAGTCACAAATATAGAAAAGAAGTTATCATTAAATCATCGGCTAATTACATTGAAGCACATATATTAGTAGTTGAGAGAGTTTGATGAGAAGAATACATGTGCAAAAAGGGCGAAAGCTCTAGACATTTATTTTTTAACACCACCGATGCATGCGGCACCCAAGAAGTTGACGAGGGAAAATAAGCATGCGTACAAAGCTGAGTTTTAAGAATTTCTTGGCGGGTTTTGATTTTACTATTTGTAATTTAATTCTTATAAGTTGATGGCAAAACATATATATATATATATATATATATAAAATAAATGTGGTAAATTACATAATTACCCTTACTCTTTCATTTTTTCAAAAAATCCTTATATTAGGGGTGGAAACAGGCCAGGCGGCCTATCAGGGGCCTGTAGCTTGGTCTGTGATTGGCCTGGCCTGTCAGGCTAAAAGGCCAGGCCAAGGCCAAAACAAAAGTCTGTTTTGCTTAATAAGCTAGGCTAAGGCCTATTGACAGGCTTGTCAGGCCGGCCTGAGCCTGTAAAAATATTTTTTAAAAAAATCAGATAAGGGTTAAAGGATAATTTCGCCCGAGCCTATAAGTTTTAGCCTGTTTTCGGCCTGTTTAAGGAGGCCTGTTTTCGGCCTGTGGCTTGTTGGCCTGTTTTGCAATGTGGCCTGTAGGCCTGTCGGTTTGCTTAAAAAATTTTAAAAATTCAGGCCTCCTTAAAAAGCTCCAGGCCAGGCCCAGGCCAAAAAATTGGCCTTCAACAGGCCACAGGCCAGCTTAGGCCAATTTGTGCCTTAACAGGCCAGGCCTGTTAGGGCAAAAGCCTGGTATCGTCTGGCCTATTTCCACCCCTACTTACAATCCCTTGCAGATCGCCGGAGCTCTGGCACTATTGACCACCGCTAGCAGCCCATCACTGGAGCTCAAATTATCTTGCCGGTGACTGGCCACTAGAGCTCCGACGGTCCAATATATATATATATATATATATTTTAATTTCTTAAGTAAAAGTAGTTAATATGGAAAACTTAAATAGTTAATAGTGAAATTAAAATAGTAAACAAGGTAGTTGTTGAACATTTCCTAGTAACTATTTTTGTTTCACTGTTAACTACTCAAGTTTCCATAGTTACTACTTTAGCCTCAATATTAACTACTTTGCCTACAGTGCTGGGAAAACGGGCCGGCCCGGCCCTGCAGGGCCGGCCCGTGACGGGCTCGGGCCTAAACGGGCCGGCCCGTTTAGGCCCGAGTTCGAATTCGTACGTTTTTCGGGCGGCCCGGCCCGTTTAAGAAAAGCCCGCGGGCCGGCCCGCGGGCTTTTGGCCCGTTTATGTTTTTCCTTTTTTTTTTTTTTTGCCATTCTTTTTTTATTTCTTATTCTCATAAAGACTAAAATACCTAATTTAAAACATAAATATCATCAACACTAATTTAAAACATAAATATTATCTAAGTTTAATAGAATATAAACACTAAAACTTAAGTTCAAACCATAATTAATGTTCATAACCAATTAAATAAGTTCACAGCCACAATCAAACAAGCCTATAAGCTTCAAATATCAGTAATAATATAACACCTGATTTGGATTTTAGCGTATACATGCAAAAAAAGAAAAAAGAAAATCAAAGAAGAGAAGCTTCAAATGAGGTCTGAGTCAGTGTGAGAACATTTCTGATATGAGGGTTAGGTTAGGTTAACTTTACCCTCTGATCAATGCTTGCTACCCATTGCCTTATGCACATTTATTAAAAAAAGAAAAAGAAAAAAGTTAAACGGGCCTAAAAGGGCCGGCCCTACAGGGCTACAGGGCCGGCCCTACAGGGCTTGCGGCCCTACAGGGCCGGCCCTTTTAGGCCCGCTTCCATTTTTAGCTTCTAAATCATAGGCCCGGCCCTTGACGGGCTCGGGCCTAAACGGGCCGGCCCGACGGGCTCGGCCCGAATTCCCGGCTCTATTTGCCTAGCTACCAACAAAATTCTTAATATATTTTTAAAATTTCCAAATCTGGAGCAGTAAATAGCAAAGCAAAAGTATTTATTAGAAATTACTTAGCAAAAGGGACCCTATTTAGTATTTACTACTCTAGTTTCAATATTAACTACTCTAGTTTTGAAATTAACTACTCTTATTTTAGAAATTCAAAAAATATATTAAGAACTTCGTCGATAGCCCATCAAAATAGTCAATATCAAAACTAAAGTAATAAATATGAAAATTTAGGTAGTTAATAGTGAAAATAAAGTAGTTATTATGAAATATTCAACAAGTGCCCTATTTATTACTTTAGTTTTGCTATTAACTATTTAAATTTTCATATTGATTATATTTTCTTGAGAAATTCAAAATAATAATAATAATAATAATAGACCGCTGGTGCTCTGGCGACCAGCAAGGGGTTTTAAGAATATTTTTAAAAATTTAAAAGTAATGGTCATTATATAATTTCTCATATTTTGTAATAATTCAAAATTTTAAATTAATCCATTTAGAATTATTGAAATTCAACACCCCTATTTGTCTTTTGTATATTTCAAATGTATTTTGTTTTTGTATTTTTCCCTAAGGAAGTCCAAAATCAAAGCATATGGAATTTTTCATTCATGTACTCAGTTCATGCAAGATTGCTACATTACACAAGCCAATTTTCCAATTCAAGAATTATATTGATTGTCTTACCATCAAATCCAAAACGTCGACGACGTGAAACCTTTCATAATCTCCTCACTTGCCACTAATTGCCTCATGCAAACAAGTCAATTTCCCAATTCAGATACTGTTACCAGTCCAAACAGCAACCCTTTGAGTCTTCCCCAATTAATCTCCCCAAGAAAGGTAGTCCTCTGTTACTTCATTTTTATTTTCTGCTCTTACTGAATTTGCTTGTGCAATTCGAGTAGTAAATTCTTACATCACTACAGGATAAAATGTGGCCTCATGTAGCAATTATTGCTGGAATCATAGGCCTTCTTCATTATCTCAGTTCAAGCAAATCCCAAACACAAAAGCCTCACTGGCAAGACAATAGGCAGAACAAAGCTGGGTGGGTAGAACCAAAAGCGATGACGTCCAATTCCGATGGTATTGATGTTTTGGATGATCTTTTTTATAAATCGCCCTGTTACGAATTACAAGGGTCAATTTACAATTCCAATGCTCTGAATTTCAGTGAAACAGGCATGGACAGGCCTGAAAAAAAGGAGAGTTGAGAACCAGAACAAAGAAATCCCAAAAGCGTATTATTTGGACTATCCCTGTGCTTTTGTTGATTTGGAATAGAGAAAGCCAATCCTCCGGGATATTATGGAGGCATTAGTTGATCCTAATATTTACTCAATCGGAGTTTGCGGCTCAGACGACGTGGTAAAAAACGCTCTTCTTCAAGTAGTTTACAGAAGAGATCAAAGAGATCAACTGTTTGGTTTGGTTGTGACAGCAACCGTAACTATACGTCCTGATCTGAGGAAGATTCAAGAGCATATTGCTCGTCAACTAAGCTTTACTTTTAATCAAAAATCTAAAGTTAAAAGGGCCAACAAACTGGTTTACAAAATAAGCAGAATCTTCTCATTGTACTTTGTGACCTGTATCAGATACTTGACTTAAGATAGGAATTCCATATGGTGCAAATCATAATGGATGCAAGATATTACTCACTTCTACAACTGAACATGTACTATCTAACCACATGCATACCCAAAAGATAATTAGGGTCATATGATTCTCATGATGTATAAAAGCTTTAAACTTTTGTTGAGGGTTTCCAGATCATATATGTTGCAAGGGGCTTATTATATGTTTACTCTTTTTCCCTTCGTAGGATTATGTAAAATTATAGTATGTGTCGCTTGCGTTATACTATATTTTCATTTTTCTTTTCAGTGTAAGACTTCGGATTCTGTACGTGATCAGCTTCCAATCTGAGTCAAAGTGTTGGATCATGACAAAAGTCCGTATATCATGTCTAGTGCTATGGTGCTTCTCTGTATTGCTATTGTAAGGTTGACTATTTAATTCTGTTAGGCTCCGTGTGCATACGTGTTTGGTTATAATATTAATTTCCCCAAACTGTCCATTGTTGTCCCTTGCACATCCTCCTTGGCTCGCCAATATTATTGATTCCATCGCAAGCCAATGCCTCTCCTTTCCTCTTCAATAGTTCTATTTGGTTTGCCTCTCCAATTTGGGTCTCTTCGTCAACGATTATATCAATACTCCCCCTATTCTTAATTTAAAACATATTTAGAGAGTTGATTTTAGTCCTAAATATGAGACATATTTTTCATATTTATCAATATTTTTCTAATTCACCCCTACTGATGTTCCCTTAATAATTATTGGGGGAGAAGAAATGAGCAAATTAAGAAAGATGACTATGATATTTTAAAAAATACATGGCATTTTAATTAACTTCACGAACTTTCTTAATCTAATCAAATTAGATAAATATGTTTTATATTAAAGGCATGATGGATCATTATTATAAATTGACATAATTAGCCTTTGGATGGACAAACCTATTCTTAAAACCTACACTTGCTCTAAATTTTCAGCATAAGTTGTAAGAATAATTAAACTTCCAATCACTAGGATTGCAGCAACCTGGAAAGGAGAACAAAAAAAAAGGAACGGGGAAAAGAGTTAAGAGTATTGAACACTGTGTTACACCTTTGGCCAAGGAAACAAAACAACACTGTTGTTACAACTTTCCTACTTTGTAATTGTGCGCGTGAGTACAACTACAATGCTTCTGATGTGTTACACCTTTGGCCAACTAGGGCTCGCCTTTAATCACAAATCCAAAAATAAAAGAGCCCAAGAACTGATTAAGGGGATAAAGATTGAGTGGAAAATTCTGATTAAGATTTATCTCCATAAGGACCTTGACTTGGGCATGGTAGGAATTTCATATGGTACAGGTCATATGGGCTGCAAGAACTGACTAATAAATGATTGATCTTGGTTCGCAATTCAGACATTCTATTTCTTCTTGGTTACTGTCACCCTTACATGAGGTAATTGGTTTCCCACTCAATATTACTCAGTCTTGAATCTAGTCACAAATAGAAGAAAAGAATTGATCAATAAGTAATCGTCACAGAGTAGTAGTTGAGGGAGTTCGATGAGAAGAATACATGTGCATCAAGGACGGTAGCTGTAAACAATTATTTCCTAACAGCATCCATAAGAAGGCTATAATTTACCATATAAGTAAAAGAGAAGCTCAATGTGATTAGCTTGGCTTATATTGCTGCACCACTTGTAAGATAGAACTAACTGCTTGTATTTAAGAGAGAAGAAGGAGCAGAATTCCAGCCATAGAGGCAGCAGTTTGCCAAGGAGTGTTGCAGTAATCATGTCTCAGGGTGGCCTTCAAGTTATTCACAAAAGGCATTCAAGTCCTTACAAATCTTTGAGAAATCGGAGTTGAAATCCACATTTATGACATTCTTCCCAAGACTATTGAACAAGTTAGCCACAGAATTGGTTTCTCCTAGCCAGTTAATGATGATTCCTTCTTGAACTAAGAGATCTACATCAGTGCTTGTGTTGATAAGGAAATCCGTTATGGTAACATAGTCTGTGATATAAGAACCCCAAGGATAGTGACACAGCTCCAATGCCACTAGATTGCGAAGCAAAGTTTCGGTCGAATCATCCACTTCTAACTTTGGTATTTCAAGAATTTGTCGTGACAATTTGAAATCAAGGAAGGATGAGCTTTTACTTTTCCTAAATGTCACCCCTGCCTGAGCTAACTCAGTTGCACTTTGAAGATGTGTTGCGGATTTGAATAATCTCCCTGGTTGACTATTTGATGGTGGTAAGTGAAATGTTCTAATCAGATCTGTGAAGTGGCTCATACTAACACCTTGAGGGTCTAATTCCACGGTGTTATAATGTTTGAAATAGTCAAAAGTAAGACGAAGAAATGAAGGATTACTATCATTATCAGCCATGCTAGAGGGAAAAACTCGATTGAATAACTTTTCAAGTTCAGGAAAAGGCAGCTGATTCTCAAGTAAGAGCAAATCCAACCTTAATGTAGTGGCTAGCTATGGTTTTAACTTAATGACACCATCCCACTCACTATAAAAGGACCTCCAAAATAGCTCAAACAAGAAACAAGAATCCAATAAAATCACCTTCGCAAGTTCCTCGCTGCTAAGCTCAATTGGCTCGGAGTAATGCAGACGAATGTTAGGCTCAATATCTTCCACAAAGCTGATTAATGTATCCAAACTTACAGTACTGGAAATTCTTTGATGAAATTGCTTGAGATAGAGAAGCTTGTACTTTTCCATATTTTGTAATCTGGGATGCGCATGGTGAAAGGGGCCAATGGAGACCACCTTTGGGGTAAAGCTATCTTCATTGAGTCTACGTATATCATCGGGCACCCTATAGATACAGCAGCACTCAGCAATCATGGCTGCTTCAGCTTGTTCTAGCAACGAGTTCATTTGAATCACAAAATCATTAACAGAGTCAGCTACTGATGTAACGTAGTTAGTTTAGTTAGTCTAATTTATTTAGTTAGTAACAGTGGTTAGTGACAGCTGTATTTAGTTAGACCACACTTTAGTTACAGCTGTAATTTTAGTTAGACCATACTTTACTTTACTTTTCTGATCTTTGCGTGTATATATGCAGAATGTACAGTACTGTGAAATTAGATGAATGAATTCCATCTTTTCAATTCTTCTATTCTCAGTTTACATCGGTGTTATGGTATCAGAGAGAAAAATCGTCGCTCTCGTCGCTGCTCTATCTCCATTTCTTTGTTCTTGATTTCCCTTTCTAGCTTCGTTTTCCTACATCTTACTCCACTGAGTCATGGCCGACGAATCTCACTCCGGCGTGTCACAGAACAGTCTCATCCAAGATCCGGCAAGCTGTTACTATCTGCATCCGAATGAGAATCCATCTCTCATTCTTGTTTCGCCGCCTCTCACCAGATCCAATTATCATCACTGGGCGAGAGCCATGACAATGGCTCTCATGAGCAAGAACAAGTTTCAATTCGAAGACGGATCGATTTCACCTCCTGATAGATCTGATTCTCTATTTCCGGCGTGGCAACGGTGCAATACAATGGTATTGACTTGGCTTAATCGGTCGCTTTCTCCTTCCATAGCTCAGAGTGTCATCTGGCTCAACAAAGCGGTCGATGTCTGGACAGATCTGCAAGAGAGATTCAGTCATGGAGACGCATTTCGCACAGCAAAACTTCAGGAAGAACTCTATCAATTTCTTCAAGGTGATTTATCTGTTTCTAATTACTTCACTAAAATGAAGATTATTTGGGATGAGTTACTCAATTTTAGACCTATCTCTGATTGTTCTTGTTCTGCTAAGACGTATATTCAACAAGACTATGTTATTAGATTCCTTAAAGGGCTTAATGATCGTTTTGCTACTGTAAGGTCTCAAATTATGTTAATGGACCCTATGCCACCGATTAACAAAGTCTTTTCTCTGGTTATACAACAAGAGCGTGAACTTACTGGTTCAATAGAGCCTACTGTTTGTCTTGCTCGGGCTGATCCCAAGCCTTCGTATCAGTCAAGGTCTTCCAATGGTAATAACAAAGTTTGCACTTATTGTGGTAAACCACGTCACACGGTTGAAACCTGTTACAAGAAGCACGGCTATCCTCCTGGTTACAAGTTTAGAACCAATGCTCCGGTCAATAATGTGGTAACTTCTCAATCTGATTCATTACCTGCTATTTTGTCTCACAAACCTTCTTCTGCTGCCACTAATAGCCCTATCACTCAAGATCAATACAATAAACTTTTTGCTCTATTGCAAACCAATAATACTGCACCTACTGCCACTCAACCTTCTTCCTCTGCCTCCGCCCTGACGTCCACTCCTTGCGTCAACCAAATGTCAACACTCACTTTGATGCCTAATGCTAATACTCAAGGTATCTATACTGCTTTTTCCTTTCAATCTTCTACTTCATGGATCATTGATAGTGGGGCTACTGCTCACGTTTGTTATTCTCTAGATCATTTTGTCTCTTACTCTCAAATATCTCCCATAAAGGTAACCTTGCCTACAAATTCCACTGTGATTACATCCGTTTCTGGTACTGTACAAATTAATTCTCATATATCCCTTTCTAATGTCCTATACATACCAGATTTCCACTACAATATTCTTTCCCTCTCTCAAATGACTAATCAACTCTCTTATTGTCTTGTTTTTTCTTCTTCTCAATGCCTTATTCAGGACATCAAGACATGGAAAACGATTAGTACAGCTGAGCTTTTCCAAGGGTTATACAGATTGATAAGTCACCCTCCTCCAGCTGCTTGTGTGAACTCTGTTTCGGATTCTTCATCTCATATTCCAGCTTCTTCATTTGACTTATGGCATTGTCGCCTTGGTCACCTTTCTTCTACTGTTTTAGATATTTTACATCATCAATTTTCTTTCATTTCTTGTAAACCTGCGGGCACCAACTGTGATGTATGTCATTTTGCTAAGCAGAGAAAGTTACCTTTTCCAGTTAGTCATTCTAAAACTTCTATTTGTTTACAATTACTACATGTTGATATATGGGGACCTTTTCATGTCTCTTCAATTCATGGTCATCGTTATTTCTTAACTGTTGTTGATGATTTTACTCGTCATACTTGGGTTTGTCTTCTTAAATTTAAATCTGAGGCACGATCCTCTTTACAACATCTCATTCTTTTACTTGAAAATCAGTTTAATCAAAAGGTCAAAATCATTCGCACTGATAATGGTGCTGAATTTCAGATGCATTCTTTTTATTCTTCCAAAGGCATTTTACATCATACTTCTTGTGTAGAAACTCCAGAACAGAATAGCACTGTTGAGAGGAAACATCAACATATTTTAAATGTTGCTCGAGCTTTGATGTTTCAATCTCAACTTCCTCTAGCTTATTGGTCTTATGCTATTTCTCATGCAGTTTTTCTTATAAATTGTTTACCAACTCCTGTTTTGCACAATAAGTCCCCTTTTCAGCTACTTCATTCACATAATCCTGACTACACTTCTTTAAAAGTTTTTGGCTCTCTCTGCTTTGCATGTACATCCTCTGCTCATCGCACTAAATTTGACGTTCGAGCACGTAAATGTGTCTTCCTTGGTTTTAAACATGGTACCAAAGGTTACATTTTGCTTGATTTATCCAATAACCAAATTTTTGTCTCTCGGCATGTCATTTTTTATGAGTCTATTTTTCCTTTTTCTTCTAGCTCTCAGTCATGAGTCTTCCCCTGGGTTTTTCCTCTACTAACCCTCACCTTGTGTGTAAATTACAAAAATCTCTCTATGGTTTAAAGCAGGCTTCTCGCCAATGGTTTGCATCTGCTCTACTTTCTTGTGGTTATTCCCAGTCTAAATCTGATTATTCTCTATTTGTGCGTCACCTTGACAATTCCTTCACTGCCTTATTGGTTTATGTTGATGATATTATTCTTGCCGGCAATGATGAAACTGAAATTGCTCGTATTAAAACTGTTCTTGATTATTCTTTTAAAATTAAGGATCTTGGCTCTCTTAAATTTTTCCTTGGCTTGGAGGTTGCTCGGTCTTCTTCTGGTATTACACTGAATCAGAGGAAATTTGCACTAGATATATTATCTGATGTTGGTTACTTAGGTTGTAAACCATTGTCTACTCCTATGGCTCGCAATACTCATCTTTCTCAAGATGCAGGGACGCCTCTTACTGATGTAGCTTCTTATCGTCGCCTGGTTGGGCGCCTGCTTTACCTTACAACCACAAGACCTGATCTTTCTTATGTTGTGCAACAGCTCTGCCAGTTTACTCAATCACCCATTACTGTTCATTACAAGGTTGCTCTTCGTGTTATTCGATATCTTAAAGGTTGTCCAGGCAAGGGTCTTTCTTTTCCTGCTGCTTCTTCTCTCAAACTGACAGCTTTTAGTGACTCTGATTGGGCTGGTTGCCCTGATACGCGTCGCTCTCTTTCTGGTTATTGTGTTTTCCTTGGGCCCTCTTTAATTTCTTGGCGGACAAAGAAGCAAACTACTGTTTCTCTTTCATCCTCCGAGGCTGAGTATCGTGCTATGGGCTGTGTTGCTTGTGAAATCCAATGGTTATTATATCTTCTTGCTGATTTGAGGCTCTCTCATCCTTCTCCTACTATTTTGTATTGTGATAATCAATCTGCCATTCATATTGCTTCTAATCCCACATTTCATGAGCGCACAAAACATCTTGAGCTGGATTGTCATTTTGTTCGTGATAAGGTGCAAGCTGGCCTCATTCGTCTCATTCCTGTTCGCAGCTCCAACCAACTTGCTGATATCTTCACCAAGCCACTTGATCCTCAACCATTTCATAGTTTTGCCTCCAAGCTTGGCATGATAAACATATATTCGCCAGCTTGTGGGGGGGTAACAGAGTCAGCTACTGATGTAACGTAGTTAGTTTAGTTAGTCTAATTTATTTAGTTAGTAACAGTGGTTAGTGACAGCTGTATTTAGTTAGACCACACTTTAGTGACAGCTGTAATTTTAGTTAGACCATACTTTACTTTACTTTTCTGATCTTTGCGTGTATATATGCAGAATGTACAGTACTATGAAATTAGATGAATGAATTCCATCTTTTCAATTCTTCTATTCTCAGTTTACATCGGTGTTAATCATTGCGATTACTGATTGCTATCTAAAGGGAAAAAGAAAAGTGAGAGAGAAATCCACAAAACGTAATGAAAGAGGAGGGTTATAGTAGTAGTTCCCTGTCATACAAATGAAAAGAAGAATAAAAATAAGAGAGCGAGAAAATTGACCACGATGGAAAGAGGAAAAAAGGAGTTATGGCAGCGATATCTTTTTAAACATGGCTGGACGAAGAATATTCACAGGTTGCTTTTTTCAGCATAATGATGATGCTGCATTAAGGTTTCCAGAGATGGTCTCCCCTTTAATATGAAATGTCTCTTCTTCTATTGGCTTCTTGGAAAGTAAGTAGGAAACCACTCACTCAGCTGCTTCATGGAAATTTCCCTTTGTTATGGAACTGTGTATGGAGTGGGTGCCGACTCCAAAAGATGGTCCCTCTAAGTTGAAATTATTGACTCTCTGTCGACTTGCTTTAATAACTCGCTACAGGGTAGGCCTTGCTCTTTACTTTTTAATTCTCTGTCAGGCTCTGTTAACATATTTGGTTTTGTATTGGATTGGTTTTTATTTTTTGTTGTGATGATCCTCAACACTTTCCACATGCTTAATTTATTTGTTTTAAGAGCCTTATTATGTCTTTGCTACTTTTTTTTTATGTCCTTCAGAGGATTGTCTTTGCTACTTGATACAACCTACCATAAAGTATAATATTTCATCCCTCCTGGACAAAATAAAAGTTAACGTGGAACCAAACCAAGTCTGATCAAAAGAAAAATCCGTGGAGAAAGTTGTTACTCTTCTCTTGTTAACCTTAGTATAAAAAGCGTTTTTTAGACTTGATAAAAGTAGTTTTTTAGACCAGTTTAAAATAAGATCTTAATATAGTTGGTTTAAAAAGTAATAGATTTTTTAGTCCGAATGAGCAACTGATCTTAAAAATAACTTTTTTTTAGAGTGGTTTCCAATAAAAAGTTAAAGTTTTTAGACATGACTTGGGTTATATCATGTCTAAAATGTGTTACTTTTGGGATGAAGAAGCGTTTGTGTTCTATATACATTCATACACAAGAGGATTGTTATGGAAAATTGGAAATATGAACAGAGTGGGTGCTAATTCCACGAGATGGGTTCCATCGAGCTGAAATTAACCACACTCTTAAAAAGGTTGTGGAGGTTGGACTTTTTTACGTCAACTTCTGCGATGCTTCTCCTTCTTCCTCCCATAGGGAGCAACTTTGTAGCATCCAAAACTAAAATTATAAATTGACAGCATTTCCCTCAACATAAATCAAGTTCCCTCAACTCCCAAACTAGTACATGGCTTTTGAATCTTTTTCATTGATCTTCTTCAGAAAGGTACTTCCCTCTTAAAGTATTTCCATTTCGTACGAGCTCTGAATTCAGTTCTTGTGCAGTACTAGCATTTATGTTTCCTCATCTATGTTGAGTTTTACTACAGGATCATAACTGGGGATATTGAAGCTACTATTAGTCATTATCTGACTTGGATGGGAGTAAAACATTCACGGATACGCGTACTAGAAAACAGAAGCTATGGAGAGTAAAAGAGATCTGGATCTTATTGATATACGTATATGTACACTGAATATATAGACTCGTTGAATGCAGCAAGTGGAAGTGTGTGTGTACACGTGTCACTAGTTCTGGAATCATCTTTAACTAAGTGTGAACTGATTATGCCAGCTAAGCATAACTAACATAGTGTAGACTTCTAGTACATTCTAATATTCCCTATGCTACTTCTTTTGTCAGTTCTGAACGATCACAAGCTACAACATTTAACCGATCACGAAATGGAAGAAACATGGTCTTCCCCAATGGTTTAGTGAAAACATCTGCTACTTGATCGTGAGAGGGCACATAGCCAATCTGAAGTTGTCCTGCAGCAACCTTGTCTCGAAGAAAATGAATATCAATCTCCACGTGTTTGGACTTGGAGTGAAGAACTGGGTTTGATGCTAAGGCAACAGCACCTGAATTATCACACCAGACAACAGGAATTTCAACATTAGGTACATGCATTTCCTGCAACAACTTCATCACCCAAACAACATCTGAAGAGGCATCAGCGAGACTGCGATATTCTGCCTCTGTGGCAGACCGAGAGACAACTGGTTGACACTTGGAGACCCAAATAACAGGATTAGTGCCCAAGTATGTGCAATATCCACTGACAGAGCGACGATCTTCTTTATTTGTGGCCCAATCAGAGTCAGCAAAGGCTTGTACATAAAGTCGAGGCAGAGGACGAAGAAGAAGACCAAAATCAATGGTCCCTACAAGATACCGAAGAACACGTTTGACTCCAACCCAGTGTGGTTCACGTGGATCTTGAAGAAAACGACTCAGGCGATTAACAGCGAAAGAAATCTCTGGTCTAGTATAGCACAAGTATTGAAGCTTACCAAGAACACTACGATAAAGCTGCTAATTATGAAAGCAGTCACCATCTATAGTAGAGAGCTGTAGATTAGTGGCCATTGGCGTAGCATAAGATTTGGCATTGAGAAAGTTAACTTCCTGAAGTAATGCAAGAATATATTTACGCTGAGACATAACTAGACCATGCAAAGTGGAGTAGAACTCAATACCCAAAAAATAGGAGAGAGTGCCAAGATCTTTTAACGAAAAGAGGTCACTCATTGCACTGATAAGCCGTTGCACTTCATCATCACTGGACCCAGTGATGACAATATCATCAACATAGAGAACTAAATAAACAACATGCTGATGCACTTTCCTTATGAATAAGCAAGGATCAGACCTGGAGGCAACAAAGCCCAAAGAAGCAAGTGCTGAGTGAAGTTTCTGAAACCAGGCTCTAGGGGCCTGTTTAAGCCCGTAAATGGCTTTGCGTAATTTACATACCAGAGGTTTATTATCAGGAGAACAACCAAAAGAGAAACCGGGTGGAGCCTCCATGTAAACTTCTTCCGCAAGATCTCCATTCAAAAAGGCATTGTTGAAATCCAATTGTCGTAACTTCCATTTGAAAGTGACAGCCACAGTAAGCAAAATGCGAATAGTGGCTGCTTTTACCACTGGACTGAAGGTGTCAGTGTAGTCAATACCTGCAGTTTGGGAAAAACCTTTAGCAACCAATCTGGATTTTCGTTTTGCTAAAGTACCATCAGCATTTGTTTTTGTTTTCCAGATCCACTTGCATCCAATAGAAAAGCGATGAGATGGTAAGGGAACAACATCCCACGTATGGAATTTGAGTAAAGCATTATATTCGTCAATAGTGGCTTGTTTCCAATCAGGGTCAGCAAGAGCTTCATCAATTGTGGTGGGTGGGAGAATATCAGTGGACACAGAGTAGGCCTTAGGTTTATAAATTCCTGCCTTGCTGCGGGTGATCATAGGATGAGTATTAGGAGGAGGCAAGGAGGTAGTAATGGGAGAAGGAGAGGAACAAGTGGATAAGGGAGCAGCTGGAAGAGAAGGATTGGACATGGTGGGTGAGGAAGGAAAAGAGGATTGAGTGGGTATGGACAGAGGGGAAGACTGTTGTGGGTTAAAAGAATGTGGTTGAAGAGAAGAAGTAGGTGATGGAGAAGCTGACTGAAGACCAGCAGAAGCTTTAACATTGTACTGAGTGCCTGTCACATGGAAACGAGACTCATCAAAACGCACATGTCGAGAAATATATATTCTGCCAGTGGTCATATCAATACACTTATACCCTTGATGCTGAGAACTGTAGCCTAAGAAAACACACATAGCTGACCGAAATTCAAGCTTATGCGCATTATATGGCCTGGTATAGGGATAGCAGATGCAACCAAAAACACGCAAGATGGAGTAATCTGGCTGAACCCCATACAGTTGTTCATATGGTGTGAGACGAGAAGGCAAAGCTTTAGAAGGTAGCCTGTTAAGAAGAAACACAGCGGTGGCAAAAGCATCCGTCCAGTAAAACATGGATAAAGAAGCATGAGCTAGTAGAGTCAAACCTGTCTCAACAATAGAACGATGACGTCTTTCAACTAAACCATTTTGCTCGGAAGTGTGAGGACAGGAGAAACGCTGTTCTATACCACAATCAGCCAGGTATGGTTTGAAAGCAAGAAATTCACCACCATTGTCTGACTGAACTTGTTGAATTTTAGTTTGAAATTTGTTCTCAACAAGCAATTTAAACTTTTTGAATGTAGATAGTGCATCAGATTTCTTATGAAGAAAGTAAATCCAGGTGAAATGACTATAAGCATCAACAAATGCAATGTAGAAAACTGAACCATACGATTGAATAGGAGCAGGGCCCCAGATATCCATGACTATTAAATGCAGTGGTCTTTGATACACAGTAGTTGAAGCAGAAAATGGCAATTTATGAATTTTGCCATATTGACAAGCTGAACAAAGATTCTTATTGTCTGAAGAAGTAAAGGAAATTGAATTACAAGTAAGAACATGTTTAACAGTATCAAAAGAGGGATGTCCTAATCGCTGATGCCAGAGAGATATGGGAGTGGCAGAAACATTGAAAGTCTGTGGTATCTTGATTCCAGTGGATGAAGGTGCAGAGGTAGCAGAAGAGCTCACATTTGCCAATAGCGGATACATACCATTGTGCTCAACTCCACACATCAGAGGTTGACGAGTCCTTAGGTCCTTGATAATGCAACGATGTGGAAAGAATTCAACAGATACATTATTCTCTCGAGTAAATTTAGCAATAGATAGCAGATTCTTCCTCATTTTAGGCACATAAAGTACGTTGTGTAATGGAAATTGCGAAGTAGAATTCATGAGAAAAGTTTGACCAGTAGACTGAATAGGAGACAACTCACCAGTTCCGACCTGCACAGTACCAGTGCCATTGAGAATTGTATTAGGGGCAAAACAAGAAGCATCATGAGTAATGTGTTCAGTGGCACCAGAATCAGGGTACCAGGCAGAGTCAGCAACAGTAGCAGGCGTCACAAGAAAAGCCTGAGCAGAAGAGGTCGAAGGAACAGCAGTAGAAGAAGAACCAGGGGCTATAGAAGTGACCACAGCAGAACCACTCGAAGCCATTTGTGAAGACGGAGCAGATACAGAGGACTCAACAGGCACAGGATAATATTCAAATGGAGAATAAAATTCAGGTATACCATAACTAGTAGTATAATGAGCCTGAGCTTCAGCAGAAGAAGACGAGCCATAAGAGTTCGGGTAATCATACCTGTAATAACAACGATCAGCCAAGTGTCCGGACTTATGACAGATTTGACAGAGAGGTCGCGAATGCGAAAAACGACCGCGTCCACGACCAAAACCACGACCTCCACCACGAGGAAGATATGGAGGACGAACAGCTCTGTTGCCTTGACCTGTAACAGGTCCTTGAGCATGATATGCAATAGCATATGAATCTTCAGCATCAAAATCAGAAACATAGGGATCACTGGTGATAACAGGATTAACTGAATTTGGTGAAGGCATCACAAGATTAACCGGATGAGTAGTATTTTGAGCAAGAAACACTTTGTGACGAGATTCAGAATCCAGTAACATGGTGCTCACAACTTCGAGACTAAAACGGGGTCGAGAAGCATTAATAACTACAATTACCAGCTCATATTCTGCCGTGAGACCATTCAGAATGTGCGAGACGTGAGTGGCTTCATCTACTTTTTCCCCGAGCATGGCTAAGTGATCGCAAATTGATTTTAAATTTGCCAAATAATCTCTCATGGATAGATCACCCTTACGCTGATTCGCCAGTTGATTGCGGTAGGAAAGAATCTTAGCATCTGATTTGTTGGAGAAGAGTTGATTTAATTTGCACCAGATTTGCGCTGCAGTATGAAGACCAACAAGATCAGGGAGTATGTTGGAGGCAACCGACGCAAGAAGCCATGAAGCAAGAGCCGAATCAAGTAATTCATATTCTTCAAAATCTGGATTTGAAATCTCGCAACCATCGTCACCGGTGATTCTCGCTGGCGGTGGAATAACAGAACTGTCAAGATAAGAATACACCCTGTGTTGTTTGACCATAAAGTAAACTTGTTGTTTCCACAACAAGAAATTGGTATCGTCGAGCTTGATCGTGATCTTTTTGTTTGAAAAACCACGGCTCGAAGTAACCGCCGGGATTGAAGGCGAGACAGAGTTGAGTGATCCAGATATGGACGACATTTTTGCTGAGGCAATCGATCCAAGCGGAGATCACCACGTGGCAATGTCTAAAGAATCTCTAGTCACCGGGATCGGAGCTGACGGTGGTCGTCGGAGCTCTGATACCATACTAGAAAACAGAAGCTATGGAGAGTAAAAGAGATCTGGATCTTATTGATATACGTATATGTACACTGAATATATAGACTCGTTGAATGCAGCAAGTGGAAGTGTGTGTGTACACGTGTCACTAGTTCTGGAATCATCTTTAACTAAGTGTGAACTGGTTATGCCAGCTAAGCATAACTAACATAGTGTAGACTTCTAGTATATTCTAATAACGCGTGGAAAAAGAGAGTTGAGAAACTAACCATGGCTGACATAACAACTGCTAGCTTACAAGCAGTCAGTGTATTAGATGCTTTGTTATGGAGAATGGCAAAGAAAATGCCATTCGTGGGGAATGTGACGGAGGCAGTAGCTGATCCTAATACTCACTTAAGGGGAAGGCCAGTCTTGGAGAATGTGATGGAGGCATTAACTGATCCTAATACTCACTTAATTGGAGTTTATGGCTTAGATGACAAGATCAAAGACGCTCTGCTTCAAATAGTTAATAGAAGAATTCAAAGGGATGATCTGTTTGATCCTGTTCTTACTGCAACTGTAACAAAAAAACTTGTAACTAGAAAATCTGATGTGAATAGGATTCAAAATGAGATTGCACACCAAGTATGCCTCACTTTTAATCATAAATCCAAAGATAAAAGAGCCCAAGAACTGATTGAGAGGATAAAGTCTGAGCAGAAAATTGTAATTGTACTCCGTGACGTCCATAAGGGGCTTTGACTTGGGTAAGGTAGGAATTCCGTATGGTTCTGATCACACAGGTTGCAAGATATTATTCACTTCTGCAGCTGAAGGTGTGCTATCCAACCAAATGCATACCCAAAAGAATTTCATGGTCTGATGATTCTATTTGTTGACAAAAAACTTCAGCTTTTTGTTGAGAGTTTCCTAATAATATATGTTGTAATGGGCTTATTAAATGTTTGCCATAAAATGGTTTGTTTGCTGTGAGTTTTGAATGAAATAAATACTATCATAGTATTATTGGATCCGAGAAACAGTACCCAGAAAAAAAAATCCAGTTGAGATGTGCCATGTTGTAGGAGAACCTCCATCTCTCTACAACAACAAAATCGAGGATTTTTCATTTGTTCATAGGATAATATAAAGATCAAACACACATATGTACCTCATTTGTCTAATACAAGTCAATATTCCAGTCAAAGTACTTTTTCTCTAATACAAGTCGTCACCATTACTCGCCATATTAATATATAATTTCGAAACTGAATTCCAACTTCTGGGATCTTTCAAAGTTTTATGCTGCGCTCCTATCTAAACTCTGTTACTTCTTCCTCATCACTTATGGTATTGGATTCCCCGAAAAAAGAAGCTAATTTCCTCAACACCCAAACAGCAGTCTTTTTAGTCTTCTCATAGATCTCCTTGATCAAGATATTACTTACTTTTAAAGCTGAAGATATGTGTTATCCAAACACATGCATACTCAGATAAATTTTATGGTTTAAAAATTCTCTTCCTTGATAAAAGCTTCAGCCTTTTACTTTTTTTGTATGTGTACTTCCTTTTTTCCTTGATAAAAGCTTCAGCCTTCCTTTTTTCCTTTGCTCCTTAGGATTATGTATATTCAATATGTGTTAGTTTTTGGTGTAAGAGTTGGAAGCTTATAGGGTGAAGAAAGTAGTTTCCTAGAGATGTCTCGTTTGGTATAATAAAAACATTCTTTAAGAAAAATGAGAAAGTGAATGGGACTTGAAATTGAAAAGGGAAAATGGAACTTTTGTAAAACCAACATATTTGTTTGATATGAATAAAAAAAGTACAAAAATAAAATTGAACATAAACATTGAAAAAAAACTAGTAAAGGACAAAAATATCTTTTATAATTAAAAAAGAGACAATTAGAATTCAACTATAAAGAATAGCCTGGTTATTGATGGGTGTGACATTTTTTAATAGAATTCTCATTCCTATGTTTGGTGCAAGTGAACTTTAAATATAAGAGCTATTATGGTCTACTACATATATTAATGGAGATTTCCTTTCTAATTTTGCTTGTCTTAAAACTTTCTTTGTTCACCCAAGGCAAAACCTAAACTTATGCCTTGAAGATTGTATTTTGGAATTGTCCCTAAACAGTTGCAGGGTCGTTGTCATAGTCACAGAAATATTAATGCAATTTGGAAGTCAATTCCCCAATATGGTCTCTAGGGCTGTTAAAATGGGCTGACTTGGTCTTTGGACTCAGACTCATAAGTCATTTTCCCAAAATTTAAACATTTTCTCATGTCAATCCATAATTGACCAAATTTAATGTTGGGGTGAAAACTAGAAGAATTTTTTATCAAAAAATTTAAGTTTCTCATATCATAACACACGTATAAACTTCCATAGATAAAAAATAAATGTCTTAAGAAACAAAATAAACTCTAAACTGAATAATACTACAAGTTTCAAAGAACAATATATAGATTATCTTAAAAATCTAAACTTCAAATTCATAGTTAAATATTTTTTTAATAAAAAAAAGTGAACAGGAATATTCCAAGCCAGAACCGGTTTTTTCCTAGGTTTATGATCACAGTCGGGCCCAAAAGCCATTCTATACTAAAAACCTTTATTTTTAAAGCCCAACTCTATTAGGGCTTAAAAGGATAGTCACGATGAGCCTGTCCTATATTGTCACCTTGTTCGGTCTCTCCAAGTTGAAATTAACTTTGTATGTGATACTTAAATAAATCACCACTAATTTGCTGAATAATTTTTTCTTGCCAAGCAAATTCATGTCCAAAACAATTTCATTGTAAGATGATTCTCTTCAAGTATAAAAACTATTCCCTCCGATTTTTAGTATAAGACATACTTACCTAATTTGATTATGTAAAGATTGTATAATTAGATTGTTTAATTCATTGTATTTATCTTTGTCTGTGCTGTGTGTATTCAGCTTCGCACTGAGTGTTGGTATAGGTTATTTGTGGTCTTGAGCTGATATGTTAGGCCCAATATATGTCAGGCCCAATAGGGTTAGGTAGTTGTATCAATAGTTAGAGCACCATCAGATTGATTGTAAGAGAGACAATATTTTTCATGAATGAAATTATTTTCTCTGTGTAGCTTGAGTTGTAGTGTAGAGGTGAGAGGCCTGGAGTTTTACATGGTACCAGAGCCATCAATTGGGTCATTTTTCAAGATCTTCCAAGAAGGACTCAAGAAATCCCAAGGTCGTCGGCCCATTTTGTGAACACCCTGTGGTTGTTTTTCAAGACTCTTTCAAGACCAAGCCAAGACAGCCCACTAGTTTACTCGGCCCATTCCCTCTACCAACCCTGCTCTTTTATCTATCAGCTCATGTGATGGCTGCCACGGCGCCCCCTTCTTTTCCTGTCATAAACACTGATTCCCAGTGCTCTCCCGATCGGCCGTCACCCTCTTACATGGATGCGAGCAAATCTGCTGGTGATTCTCTTTCTTTTCAAGATCCCCTTTACCTCCACCCATCGGACACCTAAGGCATGCCGTTGATTTCACAGATCCTCACCAGCGCCGACAATTATACTCTTTGGAGTAGGGCAATGCTGATTGCTCTTCATGGGAAGAATAAGGTCGGTTTTATTGATGGGAGCTGTACAAGAGACAAACAAGATGATCGACTTCGTACTCAGTGGGATCGGTGCAACACGATTGTCTTCTCGTGGCTTCTGAGTTCGCTCTCTAAGGATCTTACAAACGAACTCATCTTCTTCTCCACTTCACGGCTTGTTTGGCTTGACCTTTAATAGAGGTTTGACAAGCGTTCTGGTTCTTGAATCTTCACATTGCACAGAGAGATCAATTCCTTGCGTCAGGGCACTTCTTCTGTCACCGCTTATTTCTCTCAACTTAAAGAACTCTGGGAGGAGCAATCCTCTCTTGTTCCGATTCCGTCTTGCACCTGCGCCACATCCTAGGCTTATGCTGAAATCACCCAATAATAGAAACTTCTTTAATTCCTTATGGGTCTCAATGAGACCTATTCCCAAGCCAGAAGCCATATCCTGCTTCGTCTCCCTCTGCCAAGTGTTAATGATGCCTATAATATGATCGTTGAGGATGAGGCACAATGCTATATCCTATATTGTTAGCACTGACAAAGCTCCATCTCCCGAAGGGATTGCTATGATCGTGCGCAATCAATCCCGTGGCAGAGGATGAGGCAGGGGAAACAATGTTCCTAAATGCTCTCACTGTAGGAAGCGTGGCCACATGAAGGAGCAATGTTACCAACTTGTTGGTTTTCCTCCAAATTTTCATGGAAATAGAGGAAAGCAATCTAGAGATTCAAATCAAAATGGCACTGATGCAACGTACGCAGCTGAAGAAAATTCTTCCCCCTCCACACCTGCGATGCCTACATTCACACAAGACCAGTACCAGAAACTCCTTCAACTGATTAACCAAGATGAAGCACCCACTATTCATGCCTTAACCGGTACAGGTTTGGCTATTCCCAACTCTTTTATATTTCCTAGTAATAAGTGGATTTTAGATTCCAGTACTACGATTCATATGGTAAGCAATATGAGTGTTTTGAGTAATTGTAAACCATATACTGGACCTGTCAAGACCATACGCATACCTGATGAAAATTGCATGCCTGTTAGTCATATAGGTGATGTTCATATTGCAAATGACATAGTTATACGCAATGTTCTTTATGCGCCTGGTTTATAATTTAACCTGATCTCAGTGTCTCAGTTAACCACAGAACAAAACTGTGTTATGTCCATTTTCCCTGATATTGGTATCATGCAGGACCTTCAGGTTGGGAAGAAGAGACTGATTGCTAAGAAGGTCGTTGGACTCTCTGTACTGGATGTTGTGCAATGTTGTAATTCTTTAAATTCTTTCTTGTGTAACAGCATTGAGCATAATTCTATTGATGTACGCCTATGGCATAGTAGACTAGGTCACGCACCAATCTCTGTAATGAAACACTTGAGTATCATTGGGAATAAAATTGATATGAATAAAGATTGTGAAGTGTGCAATCCAAACAGACAAAATTTCCATTTGGATCCAGTTTTATTAAGTCTACCCGTTGTTTTGAATTTCTTCATCTTGATGTGTGGGGTCCTTATAAGATACCTACACATAAGGGTCATCATTATTTCCTTACTATTGCTAATGATTATTCACGAGGAACTTGGATATTTCTTATGCGCTACAAACGTGAAACAATCATGCATATTAAGCATTTTATTGCATATATTTTCACACAATTTTCCACTACGGTTAAGAAAGTGAGGAGTGACAATGGCACTGAGTTTACTAATAGTGATTTGAGATGTTTCTTTCAAGAAAAAGGCATGATCCATGAAACTTCCTACCCTTACACTCCAGAAAAAAATGGAGTAGTAGAACGAAAACATCGCAAAATCATGCAAATCACTCGCAACCTCATTTTACAATCCAGTATACCGGTTCGATATTGGGACGAATGTGTACGCATGGCTGTGCATTTAGTGAATAGAATTCCCTCTAAGGTACTTGACTACAAAACTCCATATGAAAAGGTTTATGGGATAGAACCTGATTTAGGAAATTTAAAAGTTTTTGGTTCTTTGGCTCATGCTACTGATTTAAGGGCAGGTGACAAATTACAGTCTAGATCTATTCCTGCTGTATTTTTAGGTTACCCTGAACATCAAAAAGGTTTTCTACTTCTTGATTTATGTCATAAAACTATTTTTGTCAGTAGACATGTTAGTTTTATGGAAGATAAATTTCCATTTAAGGATCGCTTAGCTGATGACATGCCACAAGTAGGAATAGACTTTAAGGAAATGTTTTGGTATGACCCTATTGAACTAGGAATTAAGAATGTCACTGCAACTAATCATGCTAATTCATGTAGTTCAAACAGAATAGAGCCTGAGGTTGCTTTACCTTCCGCCCATGAAAACCGAACAGTGGTTCCTACACCCGTTTTGCCAAGGACTAATAGAGAAAGGAAACTACCCATATGGTACAAAGATTATGTCAGTGCCTTAATCAAACTTGCAACAAAATGTGCTTATCCCATTGCTGATTATGTGGCATATTCCAATGTTTCTACTGATCACATGTGTAGCCCCCTTCCGTAATTATATCCAAAATACGTGATTAAAATGAAATAAAGACCAATAATAATTAAAACTCATTTACATTCCCATCCTAAAGATAGGGTTTTCACAAATTTCTTTCACAAACACTTTAACCTGGTCTCACAATCATATTTCGAATACAATTACCTCGTGAAGATAAATCACATTCATATAAATATCAGAGTGCACAACAATAATCCCAGCAATCCCGGGTTCATACCTTCACTAAAGATTCATAAGGCACATACACCCTTTACAATTTCTTAAATTGGGATTACACAATTCTTATTCCAAATACACATTCCAATCTATCATCCGAACATATATGTCCAAACATATATAATTATCCCAACATATGACGATAACCAACTACCAAATCCAAATGCCCATAAGGAATTCTCGCCGCCCCAAGTCGCTTGCTCCTTTCTCGAGCCACCTATCCTGTCTAAAATGTTGGTAGGGGAGGGTGAGATTCGAGAGAATCCCAGTAGGAAACAGATACTAATATGCATGAAAGATAAGTGTTTAATGCATGACATGCTTGCATCACAATAATTCGTGCTCACATAATGATATATCCGCATGCTCAATGTTTCAACAACATACTCATGGCCATAGTATAAATAGAAACAGAGCTTCAATCATTCATATATATTTCACATAATCAAGCAAAGTAATAACATGCATCAATACACAAACACAAATATCAATACATGTAGGAGAGGTAAGTTCCCTACCCTTATTCTTCCACGTGTGCTCCAGCACAGCTTACTCATGATCAAATGAACATCGAATCATAATCAGGGTGAATATCAAACCCTATAAACCAAAACAAGGACATAGGGTTATTCACTATTCCAAATCCTTACTTGAATAACACTTATCGTTGGTTATCATTCACAACCTTTAAGTGGCTAATCAAAGCCTAAACACATGCCTAAAGGCTTGGGAAAACACTTGACCAAAGACCATCTTCGGAAGTCCAAAATTTCATTTTTGGGTGTTGGCTGTGGCCAAAAACAGGTCCGAAGCATTTGGGCCGCGGCCTAGAATCCGCTGGGCACGGCCAAGAAAAATCCTGTTTCTTGGCTGAACTTCCAAAAATCATAACTAATTCTAGAAAAATCGAAATGAGGTGATTCCAAAGCCAAATGAAATCTATTTAAGTCCTATTTACTGGAAAAATATGGACCATTACTAGAAATTACAAAAAATTCTATAATTACACGAAATCCACCACTGCCCCAAAACAGAGTCCAGTTTTAGTTCCAAACTTGGCAAAGCATAACTCTTAGTTCACAAAACGAAATGACACAAATTATATATCCGTTTTGAAGCTTGGGATGCGAAATTTAAGACTGGAAAGTTTCAGAATTTTTCAACACCATTTGATCATTCAAAAATTTCTTTCAAAATAACTGTCCAGAACAAAGTTCACATAAGACAGATTTCCAACTTTTCCACCAAAGTGTCCAATGACTCCAAAATCATTAATGAAACCTATTCCCACACAATTTTCCACAAGTAACACAATGGTAACCTCAAAATGACCAAAATCATAACCCATTGACATGCATTTTTTTGCCCAATGCACAAAAACCAACACAAAGTGGCCAAACTTCACATTTAAGCTTCAATGCAATTCTATCACTTCAAAATACTAAACAAGGCACCATTTCCATAACAATAACATAACATACTCCCCCATGACCCTAAATCACGAAAATTAGGGCAAATTTTTCAGAAATTCAAGCCCAACAAATGGCCACAAAACTTATATAAAAAAATAATGCTTTCACTCACCTCAACAACTTTCTCAAAGGGAGTTCCTTGGTTCTCCAAACTCCAAAATCCATTGAGAGCTCAAACAACACCAAATGACAAATCTAAAACCATTAAATTGAAGCTCTCAACATAAGGAACAACTTTATAGAAAAGCATTTTTCCATTAGAAGCCATTTAGAGGGTCAAAAGCTTACCTATTTCACCAAGCTTCTTCTTCCTTTTTCTGCAGAAATGGAGGACCAATTTGAGAGAGAAAGAGTGAGAGAAAGAAGCTTGAAGAAGAGAATGATGACACTTCTCATGCCCCCATACCCATTAATTTCAAAAATAGAGAGGGAGAGAGAAAAAAATATTAAACAAAGCCTATTTGACTTTTCCACCAACTACATCATCATCTCCACTTGCCAAGTGTTGTCATCTCATTGGCTCTCACAAAGTAAATCACTAATTAGCCACTTTAATCCCTCCATTAGCCATTTAATCTCACATCTCATTTTCTCTTAGTTAGTAATTAATTTCTTCCATTAATTACTAATTTATGGCTATGCTTTCAATTTCTCAATAATTATGGCATATTAATTAAAATTGCCAAAAAATACATAATAAATCCAATTTAAATTCATAAATTATTCTCAATAATCATCATTAGCCCTTAATCAAAAATTAGGGTGTTACAACATGTGCTTTCTTTGTACAATTGATTCCCTTTCTGAACCTAACAGCTATGCAGAAGCTGTTAGACATCCAGAATGGGTAGAGGCAATGAGAGCTGAGATGAATGCTCTTAATGCCAATAAAACATGGAATTTAGTTTCTCTTCTAAAGGGTAAGAAGGCAATGGGATGTAAATGGGTTTATAAAATCAAATATAATTCTGATAATACTATTGATAAATATAAGGCACGTTTGGTTGCAAAGGGGTTTACTCAACAAGAAGGGGTACATTATCATGAAACTTTTTCCCCTGTTGTGAAAATGTTTACTGTGCGTGTTGTACTTAAATAGGAAACAATAAATAAATGGCCATTATATCAAATGGACATTCACAATGCTTTCTTGTAGGGAGATTTAAATGAAGAGGTGTATATGAAAATACCTCAAGGTTTTGAGGCTATGGGGGTGCGTTTAGTATGTCGATTAAACAAATCTTTGTATGGCTTGAAACAAGCCTCCCGGCAATGGAATATAAAGCTCTCTAAGGCTTTGATAGAGGGAGGTTTTCAATAAAGTAAAAATGATTATTCTTTGTTTGTTAATCAATGTGTTGATGGAATTGTTTTAATCCTACTTTATGTAGATGACTTGTTAATAACAAGTAGTTCTGAAATAGGCATTGGAAAAGCAAAACAATTACTTCATGAGCACTTTAGATTTAAGGACCTAGGTTTAGTGAGATACTTTCTAGGTATTGAGGTAATTACATCTAACAAAGGCATTGTGTTATCTCAATGGAAATATACACTGGATCTTCTTGCTGAAACAGGTATGAGCATATGTAAACCATTGAGCATCCCTGTGGCACAAGGTTTAACATTGGTAATTTTTGATGAAACAAAGGATGATCCACAAGAGCTGCTTCCAAATCCAGCAAGATATCGAAAATTGGTAGGAAAATTAATTTATCTAACCATGACTCGCCCTAATATTTGGTTTTGTGTGCAGGTACTTAGTAAATTTATGCACCTTACCAAACATCATATAGTAGTAGCCCAGAATGTCCTAAGATACTTAAAAGGGACACCAGGTCTCAGTTTACTTATCAGCTGTGAAGGAAAACCAATTTTGGAGTGCTATTGTGATGCTGATTGGGCTGCATGTGGTATGACTAGAAGGTCAATCACCGGCTACCTTCTGAAATTGGGAGGTTCCTTGGTGATGTGGAAGACCAAGAAGCAAGCAACAGTGTCAATATCCTCAGCTGAAGCAGAGTATAGAGCGCTACGAATGGATGTTTCAAAAATTGTGTGGGCTAGAGGATTGTTACATGACTTGGGAATTTCCCATTCAGATCCTGTTCAAGTTTACTGTGATAACCAAGCTGCTATCCATATTGCAGCCAACCCAGTATATCATGAGAGAACCAAGCATATCGAAGTGGACTGTCACTTCGTTCGTGAGAAATGGGAGTCAAGAGAAATTGACTTAAAGCATGTTGATTCTAGAAGTCAACAGGCTGATTTACTAACCAAAGCTATTGGAGGTTCTGTGCAGCGGCATTTGTTATTCAAGTTGGGCACTTTTGATTTGTTTCATCCCCAACCTTAAGGGGGAGTATAAAGATTGTATAATTATATTGTTTAATTCATTGTATTTAGCTTTGTGCTGTGTGTATTCAGCTTCTCACTAAGTGTTGGTATAAGTTATTTGTGGTCTTGGGCTGATATGTGAGGCCCAATATATGTCAGGCCCAATAGGATTAGGTAGTTGTATAAACAGTTAAAGCACCATCAGATTGATTGTAAGAGAGACAGTATTTTTCGTGAATGAAATTATTTTCTCTGTGTAGCTTGAGTTGTAGTGTAGAGGTGAGAGGCCTAGAGTTTTACAGATTATATTAAAGCAGTTAGTTGAATTCGTTAATATGACATATTTTTTTTAAAACACCCTAATCATCTTCCTTAATTCTCATGTTCCCTCTCTTGTAAGTTAGTTGATTATTATCTTTTGTTGAGAGTTTGTAGATCATATATATATGTGTGTGTGTGTGTGTGTGTACATACATAGATACACACACACACACACACACACATATGGTAAGGGGCTTGTTATAAGTTTAATTTGCTGTGTTTCAATTTCCTGAAAGGGATGATGGTGATAATGGACTTGTTTTATTTTGTTTTTAAAAAAAATTTTAGTTTTTTTAAAAAATTATAAAATTTATTTAGAAATTTTTAGCCGTGCTTGCATGCATGAATGAGTCAAACTAATTTTTAATGGAAATAACGTAAAAGGATTGAGTTACAAGAAGATAAAATACATATAAAGGTACCAATAAGAGTTGACTTTGGTGATAGGTACCTTGACCTCTTAACTAATCGGTGTTGAGTTTGATTCCTTGGTATGGCGAAAACTCTCATTGGGACACCCCAACCCCATAAAGTGGATCTCCATAGGATGAGGATGGATTAGTTAGCTGCTCGGATAATTGGTAATAGGATTTAGAAAAAGCAAGGGATATTGGTGTATCCATCATAATAAAAAAAATATACATATAAGGATAAGGATTGAGTTAAAAATAATGGCAAACTATTAAGGACTAATTCATTAATTTTTCTTATATTTATTAATGATATTTTGATATATTTAAGGAATCTAGATAAGCATGAACACTATCTGCTATTGATATATTGGCATTCCTATTTACATGTATATAATAGGCAATGACCTAGGAATGATTTAATTATGGTTTCTAAATTCTATACAACTTCAATATTGTGAACTATGGTTCTAAAAACTATTGGTTTTGATGTTTGATTGAGAAATTTGATAAATAAGCATTGTTGTTATTCTGCGGAGCCCCTGTTGCTATGAAATTGTGATAATGGATTTGGATTAAATTAGGATTTAATAAGTTGTTTTTTGGGCTTGTGGAATGACTATCATCATGTTGGGCAAATGCCCAAAGCCCAGTTTTCTATCAATGATTCCTAATACTTACTTTCGTTGTGTTTGAAAATGATTTATTAAATTATTTTGATTAACTTTTGGAATCGTTATTTAAAATTATTATATCATGGCATATCCTTTTCTACCATGATAGTGTTTTCTAAGTAACCATGGTATGCCTTTTATATTTAGTTTCTTCTATTTTTCTACCATGGTAAGGTCAATTGGTTTTGATAGATTTTTTCTAATTGACTGTTAAACTTTCTACCATAGTAAATTTTATTGTTTTGGTTTTGATGGTTTATTACCATTATATGTTATTACTTAAACAATAGTTTGAAAGTGGTTTAGAAATCAGAGTGTTACACATGAGCTATTAGAACTTAGAAAGGAAACCAGTTTCAATGCTTATCACAATAATGAGCACTGAGCTCTTCACTATTATGGACCGTTCAAATTTAATTTTGATGGTTTAAATTGAATCTTTTTTTTTACTTTTTTTTTAAAAAAATTATTTTAATGTATGCAGAATCTATAATAAATGTAATCTCTTAACTCTGAATTTTTTTAAAAAAGAATATTTAAAAATCATTAGTTCAAAATCTTAAATCTAGACCTACAAAATTTTATTTGAACATAATAGATCTCATCAAAGCGAAAAGCTCTCAATGCTCGTCATTGTGATGATCACTGAAACCGATTCTAGTTAGAAAGTGGGTTATGCTACATATTACTACCTCCGGTCCTAATTATAAGATAAAGTTGACTTTTTTTTGGAGAAAATAAGGAAGCTAAATAAGTTACTTAATTATATATGTTATGTATCTTTAGATTATATATTAGTTTATTAGTTAAACTAATTAGTTTGAAGCAAAAACTAAAAATATAAACACTCTAAAGTAATTTAATTAGCTTCCATAATTTCTCCAAAAAAGTCAACTTTATCTTATAATTAGGACCGGAGGGAGTATTAATTTGAATTGGTCATTGGGGGCTGTTGCACCTTGAATTTGTTGAGAGATTTGTGGGGCTAATACAATGGAAATTCCACTACTAAGCCGCAAGCCTCACACCTAAAGTTTCCTGAGATAATTTGTTACTCCTCAAGGTAGATCTAGCATAATGAAAAATTTGATTCTAAATATAAGAGTTTTTTCTATTTCATTAAATAATTTTTTTAAAACTAATTATTTAAACTTATAAATTGATACATAATTTAATGATACATACAAATATTTTTTTAAAAAATCTTATCATATATATTATAATTAAGTAATTAATTTATATATCTTAATCTCCCCAAATTAGATAAATAATTCCTATATTAAATATTAGAGCAATATTTGCTTTATTTATTTTACTGGAAACTTTTTTCTTTTTTGGGGAGGTTTGCCCCTTATTGCTTTCTTTGACCCTTTACAATTTCCAGTTCCACCATATTCGCCGGAATAAAATGTAACCACAGATTTACCCAATCAATAAAACAAGGCATATATATACTCAACACCAACTTGTGATCTAAACTGTTACTTCTTATTGGACTCCCAGAAAAAAAAAGAATCTAATTTCTTCAATACCTATAAACAGCAATCTTTTTATCCTTCTCAAAGAATCTTCTTGAGAAAGCTACTCCTCTCTTACTGTATTTCTATTTTGTTCTATGAATAAATTAGATTCTCTCTTGTCTTGAATTTGAATAAAAGATTAAAAATGTTGCGGTCAGCTGTAGCGATTTCCGGAATTATTGGCCTCGCTGCTATTTCACATCGTCTTCTTCGTCTTTATTATCTTACTTCAAGTGAATCCCACAAACACAAGCCTCAATTCAAAGAGAAGAAACAGAACAAAGATGATTCAGAGTCTAAACCCAGAGCTTCATCGAGCATAAGGCAAGGATTTTCGAGCAATTCCAATGCTTTTGATGCTTTGGAATTGAGAAAGCCAATTGTGGAGGAAGTTATGGAGGCATTAGCTGATCATAATACTCACTTAATTGGAGTTTGTGGCTCCCTTGACAAGATCAAATATATTTTGCTTCCAAGAGTTTACAAAAGAGTTCGGAGAGAGGAACTGTTTGGTATGGTTGCGACAACAACTGTGACCAAATATCATGATGTATGGAAGATTCAAGAGGATATTGATTGTCAACTAAACTTTACTTTTAAAAACAAATATGAAGATAAAAGAGCCAAACAATTGATTCATATGATCAAGAAGGAGGATAATATTCTCATTGTACTTTGTGACCTATACAAGGGACTTGACTTGAGTTTGGTAGGAATTCCATGTGGTGCAGATCATTATAATGGCTGTAAGATATTACTTACTTCTATAGCTAAAGATGTGCTATCCAAACACATGCATACCCAAATAAATTTCACTCATTGCTGACTCTCTTGATGGATAAAAGCTTTAAACTTTTGTTAGAGTTTCCTTATCATATATATGCTCCATCGTCTCATTTTTAAGATAGAGAGGAATGATTTTTTTAGTCCTAATTATAAGTATCTCATTGATTATTTTTGTTACAAGTTTCCCTTTCTACACCCATTAATTGATGTATGTTATTGAAGTGATGGCTTCTTATTTAGAGTAGATCTAAGTTGAAAACTCATTACGTTTGAAAACTCATTACGTTTTTAGATCCAGTAATGAGTTTTAAGATTTTCTTTAATTCTAATAAAATATGTTACAAGCAATGTTATGTAACCCGGATCGGACCGGCTGTCCTGGCTCGGAAACCGGCAAACCCGCCGGTAAACCGGTCCGGTCCGGGTTACAATTTAAAAAATTTTCCTTTAGAATTTCATACTATAAATCTAAAATCTTCAATTTCTCACTGGTTTGGTCCCGGTTTAGCTCCGGTTTGGCCCCGGTCTGACCCATTGACCCTTAACCCAGTACCCCGACCGGTTCAATACCAGAAAACATAAATTCAAGATAATTCATAATTTCTTTAACGGTATTGCAGTGGCTAACAGAAGACAGAATCCGTGGTTCAATAAAATTTCAAATTTGAAATAGAATTCAAGCATCTGCTTTTTGCCACACCAAAAGTTTTGTTTTATCACCAAACAAAGGATCATCAATTAAATGTATTTCCATCTCAATGCCCAAAATATAAACTTCAACAGTTTTGTTCCAATCACTATAGTTTGTTTAGTTCAATTGTGAAGCAGTAATCTTATCAGGCACAACATATCAGAGTTCTCATAGGCGACCGATATAAAATAACCAACCACGATAGCGATATAAGTATCTTAAAATAAGTACCAATAGGAGTAAGTCACAAGATACCAAAGTACACAATCCACAAAAGGAACAGAATGCCAAGCCAACAAACATCACACGGTGACCAAATGGAACAATTCTAACAAAAAAGAATTTAAAAAAAGTATCACGGTAGAAGCAAATATCGAGAGATGCCCAATAATTCAAAGTCAAAATTGGATCACATAGCCACAGGGATGGAATGGTCTCGAAAAGTCGATCCAGACGCACCTGAGACTCGTCGGAAAATGTGGTCGAAAGAGGCTCCACAAGCGGTTGATTTGGACGCAATGTCGGATTTGGACGCCGCCAAGGGGTGGAATCTGATCGGAGGCTGGAGAATCACGTGATGGGGCGCGTATTGACAGAAGAAGCCTGGACAAAGGAGATCTAAAAATGAACTTGGCCAGAATACAAACTTCTCGCCAGAAAAAATGGAGGAAGAGGGAAGAACTCGGATGCACTCGGACCTCAAAGACGCTCTAATACCATATGAGATTTCAGAAGAATCAAAAATTGTGTATAATCATTGTAATGTACAAGAGTATTTATTTACATTCGTAGACGTTACGAGAACTGTTTCCTAAATATTATGAGAACGTTTCCTAAATGTTATGAAGCGTTTCCCAATTTCCTGGGATATGCTCTAACAGCTCTAACACATGCAAATTCTATTTCCTTCCATGAATCTGTGCTTAAATAAAATACTTCAACTCCAATAATCAATTCATTTCCCAAATTATACGTTTGCGCTATCTTATAATCACTAACAATTGCACTGAACCCAAATCCATTGCAATCCCATTCAGGAATTTTAGATGTTCTGGTTCTAGGGATCTGTCTGTCCTCTCCAGTAGCAGGATTCCACAATGCAAGGGAATTATGGCAAAAAGGGGAAGAATGGATCACAACACAGAGCAAACCATTACTATAACCGATGATCGTATAGTATGACGAGGAATCGATCAAAGGTGGGTTATGAACTTCAAGGACATGCATCTCGCAATCGATGAAACGTAACTGCAGAAGCTCTTGTGTATGAATCCGTTTCAAAAGAAGACAAGGGTTTTGAATAGAGGAGTGTTGGAAGTGGTCAGCGATGAATGATGGGGTTCTGAAGAGATTTTTCAAAAATTTGCACACACACTGAAATCGAATTAGGGATTTCACAAGGAGTCATTTGAAAATGTTGCTCACAATTTCTTCGGGAAGAAATGGCGTGTGGCTGTGCCTTGCCATCTTTCTCATGGTGCTAGAGAGAAAAGAATAGATCTCTCAGAGGAAAGCATAAGAAATTAAAGGCTGAGAATCAAAACAATGTACCTGAGATTTTCTTGGTCGACCGAGAAGAAGGACTCTCACGGAGCAACGCCGTCGCATTCAATTGTGACCATTCTTGTTTCTTGATCACAGAAGAAAATGGGAAGAGAATAGTCGTGACTCGCAACCCAAGTTGTTACTTCCGTTTATTATTATTATTACCGGACGTTTATTACAATATTATTATTGTTATTATAATTATATTTGGCCAACGCATATGTCCCAATTTACTTTATTGAAAACATATCTTCAAGAATGAATAAGCTTTTTCACTGGCAAAAAAACAAAAAGAATAAATAAGATTTTTTTGGGTAATCAGAAAAAGTCAATAAATAGTTAAATAATATGAAAAAAATTAGATTTTAAACATTTTATATTTCATTAAATACATAATCAATAGTTGGAGATACCCCAGTCCATCTTATTGCTCTTTCATTTCTATCAATTTTATTCAACTTGTCACATAACTCTTTTGGTGATGATATCCTTAATAAGGTTGAAAACTTGTAAAATATCAGTAAATTGGATGTGTCTCATAATCAATTATCTTGAAAAATTATTCTAATCATTGGAGATTGCCAAAGTTTGGAGTTTGTTTTTTTGCAAGGGAATTTCTTTCAAGATATCATTCCCTTATCTTTGGTTTCATTGAAAGGGACGGTCTAAAATATCTGGACTTGCCACAAAAGAGTTTGTTTGGATTAATTTTAAAGGGTCTGTTTGGTGTGAGGTATTTGGAGGGGAAGGGATGGGAGGGAAAATTTTTATGAGTTGAATTTTAAAAGATTGAAGAAGTGGGGTAATAAAATTTTAATAAAGAGAATATATAAGATAAAAGAGTAAGAAAAATTAGTTAAAAATTTTTAACCCCACTTATCTAATTTTAATTCAACTCAAAAAAATTTTCCCTTCGCCCATTTTCCCTCCCCTCCCCTCAGACCAAACAAGCCCTGAAAGATATTGCTTTTTTGGAGTACCTAAATGTTTCCTTCAACATAATTGATAGAAAGGTATGAAGCAAAGGTGTCTTTTGGCAATACAAGTGCAATATCACTTATGGAGAATAACAAATTTTATGGAGGTAGATCAAATACCTTCCACCATTCCCAATCAAATTCATTGGACAAAAAAGAAAACATCAAAATTTCAAGTTGATTATATCAATATGTTGGGGGATTGTTTTGTTTTGTTTTTTCTAGCCTCTGTTGTTGCTATTTATCATGGAAGGAAAAGAAGTAAGAAATCTTCTTCAAGATCACCAACAAGTGACATGATTTCCAGAGTATTGTATCAAATTTTACATAGTGTTACAAATGGATTCTATGCTACCAACTTGATGAGATCTAGGAGTTTTGGCTCTGTATACAAGCGAAATTTGATTGGAGAACATATAGTGGGAGCATAAGAGACTTATTGGAAAACATTATGCAAATCCATTCTAATTTTGGGAAATGTTTGTGTTCTTTGTTTAAGATTGGGCTGACATGTTTAATGGAATCACCTCATGAATGAATGAGTGTAATTGATGTCATCAGGGAGCTAAATCCTATCAAAAGTTTTTGCTTTATCCTAATAAGTGCATTTTCCCCATGTTCGAACTTGTATTCTTCTTTTTACGGGGTGGAGCCGCTTATAACTTCAACTAATAGCTTGTTAGTTATGACGTGCTTTTTCAACTAATCATCTTCCTTAATTCCCTTTATTTTTTTTTTCTTATCTGATTATTGTTGATAGAGTATTAATATGGATATTTAAAGATAGTAATCAATAGTCGCTGCCTTTAGAAAAAATTTAAGATAGTAATTAAGTCAATAAAAAAGTATTTAAAGATATTTTAGCATAATACTTTTATATTTCACTATAATTTATATTATTTAATTAGAATTTTTGTCTAATGAAGCAGGACGCCAATTTACTCAAAACTCAAAAAAAAATTAGAGTATAAGACAAAAGGCCAAATTACATCACTTCAAAATTAAATATTTTACCAACAACAATTAAATAATACTTGTATGATAATTTTATCTAAATTAAAACACATGCACACAAAAAAAAAAAAGTTGAGGCCCCTCATCCGACCAAAAGGAAAAGAAAAGATCACGAAGTGATGGAGTAAATATATTGGAGGTGCCCTTTAGAATGATTTACAAGAGAAAGATTAAAAAAATAAAAACAAGTGAAAAAGTGAATAAAGAAAAACATTGAAAACAACTTAAGAATTTAAAAACTGGAAAAAAAAAAAAATTTCCATTCGCTAAATTATACAAAACCCCCTTGAACTTTGGATCAGTTGCATATAATTCTCTTGACATTTTAAAGTTTAAATTCAACCCCCTGACATTTATTTATTTTTAACTATTAACCTCATATCGTTAAGTGGCTGTTATCTTTTATAACAGAAATTACCACGTCTGATTATGAGATGACACGTGTCATGCATCCTATGTAAATTACTAATTTTATAAAACCCCTTAAACTTTAAACAATTGCAGATAACCTCCTGAACTCTGACAAGTTATAAATAATCCCCTTGACAATTCAAAATTTAAATTTAACTCTCTTAAAATTTTGATTTATAATAAATAAACCTCATATTGTTACTTTAATCATTTTAATAAATTTATTAAATTTTTTTACTATCATTTATCAATTGCAAAGGACTTGGCGACCCGATTATGAAACCTGACCCGACCTGGAAAGAAAACCAAATCCTTTTCAAACTTGAGGGATCAAAACCAAAATCGGGTGAAACTTGAGGGACCAAAACCACCGATTTCAAATTTAAAGGACCAAAACCAAAATCGGATGAAACTTCAGGGACCAAAGCCACTGATTTCAAACTTGAGGGATCAAGACCAAAATTGGATTAAACTTCAAAGACCAAAAGTTATATTACCCCTAAAAATAATGGCAAACTGTTTAGGACTAATTCATTAATTTTTCTTATATTTACTAATGATACTGTGATATATTTAAAGAATCTAAAGAAGCATGAGCACCATCTGGTATTTGATATTATACAAACTAGATCTTAGAGAAGAAGAGATAGAACTATTTTTTTCTCTAAGATTTGGAAAGAAATGTTGATCGTATATTAGTGTTAATGCGAATGGACGCACAAATTTTGGGATGAAGAACCTTGTGTTATGGATTAAACGAGTGTTTGGAAAACATGAAAATTGTGGTTTCAGAAGTTATTTTCTGTAAGTCGAGACAAAACTCCTTTCACATACTTACCTTATAAATCTTAAAAACTATTCTCAATAGCAAATCCAAATAAACATTATATACATTCATGCACAAGGGGATTGTCATGGAAAATTGGAAATGTGAATGGAGTGGGTGTCAATTCCAGAAGATGGGTCCCTCTGAGTTGAAAGTTTTTTTTCTTAAAAAAATGCATCCTACTGGATGCTGACCGGGATCAAACCCGGATATCAAAGCATTAAGGCCTTATGCCTTATCAACTGCGTCATTGTGCACTAGGCGAAATTATTCACTCTATGTCGACTTGCTTTAATAACCTGCCACAGGGTAGGTCTTGCTCTTTGCTTCCTTGTCCTGTGGTCCTTCTCTATTAGGCTCTGTTAACATATTTGATTGTGTTGGATTGGTTTTGATTTTCTGTTTTGATGAGCCTGAACACTTTCCACATGCTTCATTTATGTCAACTTCTGCGATGCTTCTGTTCCTCACGCCTTAACAGAGGTACTTCTTTGTTACAGTATTCTCTGTCTTCTAGGGTCCTTCTCTACCAGACTCTGTCTAATCAGGAAGGAAGCTGCATGGTAATTTCTGGGATTTTTCTCCCCTTCATATTCTGTCTAGTCACGAAGCTGCATTGAGATTTCTGGGATGTTTCTCCCCTTCGACTTGCCTCTTGCTTCAATATTGCATACCAACTTCGTGTGTGTTTGAAATAGTGGTAGGAAAAATGATTTATTATGATTTTGACTTATTAAAAATGGCTTAATAGAAAATTCAGTTTTTGTAATGTAATTTATGTTTGGATGAGCGATTCAATTTTAGACAATAAGTGCTTATAAATCGTAATTTACAGTATACGAGGTAAGTATGTGAGAGTAGTTTTATCTCGACTTACGTAATAAGCGAGTTAATAGAAAATCTGTAGTGAAGATCTTATTTAATAAGTAGCTTATTCTACCTGTGATGTAATTAAAATAAACTGAACCAAAGATTGTAAAAACGCAACAGGTTTTTATTTGGGCTTATTACCCAAAAACGGGCTTATTTCTACCCAATAAGCTGAACCGAACCTATCTAAACTTTCTTCTATAAAAAAAAAAAAAAAAAAAAACAACCTTTCGCGATGCTTCTCCTTCTTCTCCAATAATATATCATACGAAGCTGCATTGAGATTTCTTGGATGTTTCTCCCCTTCATACTCTGTCAGGGAGCAAGCTTATAGGATCCAAAGTTAAAATTATAAATAGCGCACTTATAAATCAAGTTCCCTCAAGTCCCAAACAACCATCTTGTTAATCTTCTCGTTAGTCTCCTTAAGAGAGGTACTTCTCTCTCAAAGTATTTTTCATTTCGTACGAGTTCTGAATTCATTTCATGTGCAGTGCTAGTCTTTGTGTTTCCTCATCTATGTTGAGTTTTCCCATAGGATCATAATTGGGGTTATTGTAGGTGCTATTAGTCATTATCTGAATTGGATCGGAGTAAAGCATTCACGGATATGAGTGGGGAGAGAGAGAGAGAGTTGAGGAACGGGACCAAGTCTGTTCAGAAGAAAAACCGAACGAGGAATGGAGGAGGACAGAGATGGAAAAACTGCTTTTGCGACGATGGTGAAGAACGTTTAGATGGTGAAAAACCTACAGCGGCTACGATCAATTTCGATGCTTTTGATGTTTTGGAAAGTAGAAGTCCAATAGTGAAGAATGTGATGGAGGCATTAGCTGATCCTAAAACTCACTTAATTGGAGTTTATGGCTCAGACGACGACATCAAAGACACTCTGGTTGAAAAAGTTAAGACAAGAATTCAAAGGGACAATCTGTTTGATCCCGTTCTTACTACAACTGTAATTAGAAAACTTGTAACTAGAAAATCTGATGTGAGAAGGATTCAAAAGGAGATTGCACATCAACTAGGCCTCACTTTTAATCATAGATCTACAGATAAAAGAGCTCAAGAACTTATTGGAAGGATAAAGATTGAGCAGAAAATTCTGATTGTACTCCGTGACCTTCGCAAGGGGCTTGACTTGGGTATGGTAGGAATTCCGTATGGTTCAGATCACACAGGTTGTAAGATATTACTCATTTCTGCAACTGAAGATGTGCTATCCAACCACATGCATACCCAAAAAAATTTCAATGTTAGTTTTTAAAAGCTTATTATGTGTTTGCCTCTTTTTTATTATGTCTCAAGTATGTGTGAGCGGCCCTATGTAATTTTGCTTAGATTCTTGTGTATGATTTGGACGCAGGTATGCTATCCAACCACATGATTATCCAAACAAATGTCATGGTCTGATGATTCTATTTGTTGGCAGAAAAACCTTCAGCTTTTTGTTGAGAGTTTCCTAATAATATATGTTGTAATGGGCTTGTTAAATGTTTGCTATAAAATAGTTTGTTCGCTGTGAGGTTTGAATGAAATAAATCCTGCCATAGCATTATTGGATCCGAGAAGCAGTACCAGGAAAAAAAAAAATCCAGTTGAGATCTGCCATGTGGTAGGAGAACATCCATCTCTCTACAACAACAAAATCGAGCATTTTTCATTTGTTCATAGGACAATATAAAGATCAAACACACATACGGATCTCATTTCTCTAGTACAAGTCAATATTCCTGTCAAAGTACTTTTCTCCCATACAAGTCATCACCATTACTGGCCATATTAATATATAATTACGACGCTGCATTGCAACTGCTGGGATCTTTCTTTGTTTTATACTCCTATCCAAACTCTGTTACTTCTTCCTCATCACTTATGGTATTGGATTCCCAGAAGAAAGAAGTTAATTTCTTCAACACCCAAACAGCAGTCTTTTTAGTCTTCTCATAGATCCCCTTGAGCAATATTACTTACTTTTAAAGCTGAAGATATGTGTTATCCAAACAGATGCATACTCAGATAAATTTTATGGTTTAAAAATTCTCTTCCTTGATAAAAGCTTCAGCCTTTTACAATTTTTGTATGTGTACCTCCTTTTTTCTCTTTTAGCCCTTAAGATTATGTACATTCAGTATGTGTTAGTTTTTGGTGCAAGTATTGGAAGCTTATAGGGTGAAGAAAGTAATTTCTTAGAGATGTCTTGTTTGGTATAATAAAAACATTCTTTAAGAAAAAAGAGAAAGTGAACGGTACTTGAAATTGAAAAGGGAAAATGGAACTTTTATAAAACCAATATATTTGTTTGATATGAATAAAAAAAGTAAAAAAATAAAATTGAACATAAACATTGAAAAAAGGAGTAAAGGACATAATATCTTTTATAATTAAAAAATAGATAATTAGAATTCAACTATAAAGAATAGCCTGGTTATTAATGGGAGTGACACCTTTTAATAGAATTCTCATTCCTATGTTCAGTGGAAGTGAACTTTTAAATATAAGAGCTACTAAAAATATTAATAGAGATTTTCTTTCTAATTTTGCCTGTCTTAAAACTTTCTTTTTTCAACCAAGGCAAAACCAGAGTTGTTGAACCCGGACCGGACCGGCCGGTCCGGCCCAGAAACCGGCGAACCGACCAGTAGACCGGTCCGGTTCCCGGTCGGATCCGGGCTGCTATTTTTAAAAAAAAAATTTAATTTTTCTTTATAATTTCATACTAATAAACCTAAAATCTTCAATTTCTCACCGGTTTAGCCTAGGTTTGGTCCCAATCTGACCCATTGACCCTTAACCCAGTATCCCAACCGATTTAATACCGGTCCGGGTTTTAATACCTTGGGCAAAACTTAAACTCATGCCTTGAAGTTTGTATTTTGGAATTTTCCCTAAGCATGGGCAGGGTCATTGTCATAGTCACAGAAATATGAATGCAATTTGGAAGTCAATTCCCCAATATGGTCTCTAGAGCTATTAAAATTGGCCGACTTGGTCTCAGGTTCACAAGTCATTTTACCCAAAATTTAAACATTTTCTCAAGTCAATCCATAATTGATGAAACTTAAAATCTATAGTAAAGTTAATGTCTTAATTCTTAACTCTTTTTTTTTTAAAAAAAAAATTATTTTAAAATCATTAATTAAAAATCTTAAATCTAAATTGTGTGTCGACTTGCTTTAATCACTTGCCATAGGGTAGGTCTTGCTCTGTACTTCCTCGTCCTATGGTCCTTCTCCGTCAGGCTCTGTTAACATACTTGGTTTTGTATTGGATTGGTTTTGATTTTCTGTCGTGATGAGCCTGAACACTTTCCACATGATTCATTTATGTCAACTTCTGCGATGCTTCTCTTCTTCACGCCTTAGGGAAATCATGTTTCTTCACGTCCCCAGCAACCTTCTTTTTGATCTTTTCATTTATCTCCTTAAGAAAGGTACTTCTTTGTTACAGTATTCTCAGTCCTCTAGGATCCTACTGTGTCAGGCTCTGTATAATCAGGAAGCGGCATTGAGATTTCTTGGATGTTTCTCCCCTTCATACTCTGTCAGGGAGCAAGTTTATAGGATCCAAAGTTAAAATTATAGGATTCACTTCTACAACTGAATTAAAAGATAAATTTCATGGTCTGATTCTCTTCACAGTTAAAAGATTCAGCCTTTTCATAATAAATATTACCTCATGTCCTAAATATAAGATAAAGTTGACTTTCTTTGGAGAGATTAAAGAAACTAAATAAGTTACTTAATAATATCATATGTTATGTATCCTTATATTATATATTAGTTTATCAGTCAAACTAATTAGTTTAGAGAAAAAAAATAAAAATATAAATACTCTAGAGTAATTTAATTAGCTTCCTTAATTTCTTCAAAAAAATCAACTTTAATTTATAATTAGAATTGAAGGGAGTATTTTGTATTTTAAGGGCCATATATTATAAGTTTGCTCTCTTTTTTCCCTTCATATATAGGATTATGTGTCATGGTATGTGTGAGTTGCCTTATGTAGTTTTTCTTAGTTTCCTGTGCATAACTTGGAAGAGTGAATGTTGAAGAAGTTTTTTTATGCAATCCGCTACCCCGAAAAAATAGTACTTGATCCGTTCTAATTAATGTGAGTGTTTGTATTTCTCAATTGTCATCATAATGAAAACTAATTGTACTTCTCTTCTCTATATGGGATCAGAAAAATGATCTTTCAACTTGAGCTTGTTCACTGATTTAGGACACGAGGTTCCTACCTCAGGTTCCAAGTAACAGGCGATTGATCTTAATTGGTTTATGATTCAGACTTTCTATTTTCCCTTGGTTTCACTGCATAAACGAAAGCCAAGAGACTAAACTACAGCACAACTAAAATATTCCATTGCTAAATCTTTGGTAGAGCGAAGGGAAACTACTTGATATAGTTGATTTAAGCCATCTTTGATTGATAAAAATCAGCTGAACTCATGTTGTTCCCACATTAATGGGGGCTGTTCTAGCAGTTTGCAGAATTATTGGCCTCTATGCAATTTGCCATCTTCTTCTTCTTCATGTTTTTCCTAGCAAAACTCACATGGACAAGCCACAAACTGAAGATGAGGAGCAGAACAAGTGTGCGCCAGTTGTCCAACGGCAAACAACCTTGCACCTTACTCAAAACGTCACTAAAATGTTATTCATTGCACAAATATTAAACGAAATCATTGTTTCAATTTAATTTCTCACATTCAAAATATTCCCACTCAATATTAAAAGTTCGAATTTTCTGTCACCCTCACATGAGGAAATCGGTTTCACAACCAATATTCTCACAGTTTGAATCTAGTTACAAACAGAAGAAAAGAACTTGTCAATAAAAAATCAGCTTAATAATCCTAAATAAATGAGTAACTTTACATTGAAGAACATAGTGGTAGTTGAGAGAGTTTATGAGAAGAACACGTGTATTAAGAACAATCGCTCTAAACAATTATTTCTTAACAGCACCCATAGAAAAGCTATAAACTACCTTATATGGAGAGGATAAACTCAATGTGATCCGCTTTGCTTATATTGTTGCATCACTTGTAAGATAGAACTAGCTGTTTGCATTAAGGAGAGAAGAAGGAGAAGAATTCCAGCAACAGAAGCAGCAATTTGCCAAGGAGTGTTGCAATAATCATGCCTCAGAGTGGCCTTCATGTAATTCAATGGACTTTTACAAAAGGCATTCAATTTCTTGCAGATATTTGAGTAATCAGAGTTGAAATTTACATATGTGACGTTCTTCCAAAGATTGTTGAATAAGTTGGCCACAGAATTGGTTTCTCCTAGCCAATTAATGATGATTCCCTCCTGAACTAAGAGATCCACATCAGTGCTTGTGTTGATAAGGAAGTCCATAATGGCAACATAATCAGTTATAAAAGAATCTGAAGGATAGTGACACTGCTCTAAGGCCACCAGATTGCGAAGCAAAGTTTCAGTCCAATCATCCACTTTCAATTCCGGTATTTCAAGAACTCGTCCTGAAAATTTGAAGTCCATTATGCAAGTGCCATCACTTTTCCTAAATGTCACCCCTGCCTCATTTAACTCAGTTGCACTCGGAAGATGTGTGATTGCTTCGGACGATCTCTTTGGTTGACTACTCGATGGTTGTAAGTGAAATGTTCTAATCAAATCTGTAAAGTGGCGAATGCTAACACCTTGAGGGTCTAATTTCTTCTTGTTATAATATTCGAAATACTCAAAAGTAAGAAAACGAAATGAAGGATTACTTTTATCATTAGTCCCACTAGAGGGAAAAACCCAACTGAATAGCCTTTCAAGATCTGGAAAAGGTAGCTGATTCTCAAGTAAAAGCAAATCTATTCTTGTAGTTGTGGCTAGCCATGGTTTTAACTTAATAACACCATCCCACTCACTATAAAAGGACCTCCAAAATAGCTCAAATAAGAAACAAGAATCCAACAGAATCACCTTCACAAGTTCCTTACTGCTAAGCTCAATAGGCTCTGAGTAATGAAGACGAACGCTAGGCTCAATCTCTTCTACAAAGCTGACCAGTCTGTCGAAACTTATGGTACTGGAAATTCTCTGACAAAATTTCTTGAGATACAGAAGCTTATACTTGTCCATATTTTGTAGTGTGGGATGCCCATAGTGAAAGGGGCCAATAGAAACCACCTTTGGGGTAAAGCTGTCTTCATTCGGCCTGCGTATATCGTTGGGCACCCTATAGATGCAGCAGCACCCAGCAGGCATGACTGTTTCAGCATGCTGCAGCAACGAGGTCATTTCAATCACAATATCGTTGTGATTGCCGGTCGCCATTTAAAGGGGGAGAAAAAAAGCGAGAGAGAAATCCACAAGAGGTAATGAAAGAGGAGGATTGCAGTAGTAGTTCCGAGATCATATGGTTGAAGGGAAGAGGAAAAAAGGTTGGTGATATTTCAGAGTCATGGCAGTGCTATTTATTAAACATCGCAGGTTGCGTTTTTCAGCATAATGATGATGAAGCTGCGTGAAGGTTTCCAGAGACTTTCCTCTCGTTGATATGAAATTTCTCGTGTTGGCTACTTGGCTTCATGGAAATTAGTTAGCTGGAAACCACTCAGCTGCTTCCAATTCTTAAATATACCACTATTCTTTTTCTACGTTTTGGGATGTTGCTCATTATGTACCTATTAATGTCCAAGAGAGAATTTCATGATCTGATCATTCTCTTAACTTTGAACTTTAGTTGAGAGTTTCCAGATCATATATATATATTGTAAGGGGCTTATTGGGAGAGGGTGTCACTGTTGACATTCCTCTTTATTTATTTTTTATTTAATGTCATAACCGCTTTTTAATGATTGAAATTTAATTATAAACGTAAAAATATTTTTTTTAATTAAATTTTAATCGTTAAAAATCAATCTAATATTCGAGGCGTTAAATAAAAAATAATTGAGGAGAAAAGTCAACAAGGAGGCAACGCTCCGGGCTTATAAGATGCTTGCTCTTTTTCCCTTATGACTACGAGGTTATGTATACCCAATACTAGCATCACTTGCGCGTTCTGTAATAATTTTTCTTAGCTTTCGGTGCGATTAAAGACTTGGAAGTTTGTGTAATACTCCTCCTCTGATCCTAATTATATGATAAATTGATTTTTTTTAAAAAAATTAAAGAAACTAATTAAATTATTTTAGAGTATTTTTATTTTTATTTTTTCTCAAAATTAATTAGTTTTACTAATAAACTAATATATAATCTAATGATACATAACATATGATATAATTAAGTAACTTATTTAACTTCTTTAATCTCTTCAAAAAAAGTCAACTTTATCTTATAATTAGGATCGGACGTAGTATATATAAAAATGCGAACGGAGTGTATTCTAATTCCACAAGATGGGTCCCCCGAGTTGAAATTATTAACTCTGTGCTGACTTGCTTTTATAATTATGTGTTCGGCAAGCTCTGAAATCATGGTTTCAAAAATGTTTTTTTTTGTAAATCGAGATAAAATTTCTCCTACATACTTATCACGTAAATCATAAAAATTATTCTCCAAAAACTAATCTGAACAACATACGTTCATTTTTTTGTATCGTGGGCCTTACAATTCTTTTTCTTAATCACATCATTTATGCTATGAACAATAAAAGCATGTAACATAACTGAATTTAATATGATGAGCAAGCTGATATATAAACCTTTAAATTTATTTAAGTTTTATTATTTTTATTTAAACATCATTTTTATTCTAGAGATTTGTGTTAAACTTTTTCTCTCTTCTCCTTCTAGTCATCCCTCACCTCCCACCTCTATGATTTTTTTTTTTTTTTTTGCCAACCTACCTCCATAGTATTTACCCTATATAAAAATGGGAATGGAGTGGATGCTAATTCCACAAGATGGGAGTTGAAATTATTAACTCTGTGCCGACTTGCTTTCATAAATTAAGACACACCCACACACCCCCTTGCCACAAGGGAGGTCTTGATTTTTTACTGCTTCCAAGACTCATCGTTGTTCCTCCGTCCCCTATGGTCCTCCTCTCGTGCGTGTGGTTGGTTAAGATTGAAATAAGGGGAAAAAGACAAATTTGAGTTAATCAAGCCTCGATAATACCGATAACATACCTGGCAGTGGCACCTTTGTGTTATATATATACATATATATTATTCGTAATATAAACTACTTTAACTAACTCATTATAATTAAAAAAAGTAATTCACTTATTAAATTTATCATAAATTAAGAGAAATTTATAATTTTACCCATATTAAATGAAGTTTAAAAAGATGAGAAAAATATAACAGGTTATACTTAAACATTAACTATATTAATAAAATTGATAACAAAAATATTAATTACTCTTTAAATATCTTATATTATAGATCAACCCATCCTTTAAAAAGATTTATATTGTGCGGTGGAGGGGAGTATATATTAATGCTCAAGACTGTTAAAACAGTTTTAACGGAAGGCAGGAACACGTAGAGGGAGAATGAAGGAATGCGCTACAGCTGCATAGGATACGCGTGTACCTCTAGAATCATCTATATATAACCTAATTAGTACATATTAATATCTATTTTTATTACGAAAATGGGATATATAGAATATAACAGATTATACTAAAAAAATCATGTTAGTAGAAATAAAGTTTTTAGTCGTAATTTTTATAATATAATAAATCACATCTATTATATCTAATAATAGTTAATAAATAATAAATAAGAAAAATACCAATCCGCACTTGCCTAATTGAGGTATAGCCAACTTACTTTTCTTGTTTAAGTATTTTGATTCTAATGGAGTTTAATTGTTCTCGTTGGGAAGAAAATTAATGTCACTGATGGTAATGGAAACAAATTTTGGATGAAAAATGAATTTTACAATATGCTAAGAGAGAAAGCAAACCAGTCCTCGTCAATTCCACATTTAAAACATGATCGCACGTCTCAGTTTCTCATCTAAGTCTAATTATAAGAGTTAGGAAGGGTAGCTTGATTTTAAAGGTAAGATCTATATATTTTTTTATCTTTAATATCTTACATATTTCTCTAAATTAATTTATTTAATATAATAATCTAATGTTATACATTGATATTTTAGAGAGGTCAAATCATATTTGTTGTAATTAACTATTTTAGTGATTCTTTAATCTATCTAAATTAGCTAAATAACTCATATAGGACTTAAAGAGTATTAAAGCACTCCCTCCGGGTTTTAATTTAAGACATATTTATCTAATTTGAATAGATTAAGGAAGTTCATTAATTTAGTTAATATGCCATTATTTTTTAAAATACCATAATTATCTTTTTAATTTCCTCATTCTTTTTTCTCCTTAATTATTGTTGAGTGAACATCAATAAGGATAAATTAAGAAAAGATTGATAAATATAAAAAATATATCTAATATTTAACATCAATATTAACTTCTCAAATATGTCTTAGATTAAACACTGCCATTGCTTTGGATTGGCAGCAATTTTTTTTGTCCTATCAAGAGAGCATCCAGTCCAATCTAATCCGAGTCGATAACCAAACAACAAGGATGGCTAAGCTTGCCGCGTGTCTTAGGGCTTGTTTGTTTAAGCGTTTTGTACAGGAAAAACGCACTTATTACGCAAGCCGAGAAAAAACTCCTCTCACATACTTACCTCGTATACCATGAATCACGAATTATAAGCACGTTTTGGACAAAAATAAGCCATTCCAAACGCACACTTAGTCTTTACTTAGCTGCTCATGGTGTTGTAAGAGGCTTCAGCAAGATGTTGATATGCTCCCGCCACAGCTGTCTCCTTCCATCTCAGCTAAATCGAAGATGAGAAGAATGGAGGGTGAGTGGTCAAGATCCCCTCGCGGAGTAATCGAGGCCTTTTTTAAAAAGTAATTCCCCAGAATTTTTCAGTATGGACTGTGGATGGCGGAGAGTACAAAGCTTGGGAGTGTGTCCGAAAATAATGTTTTTGCCCCGTCAAAGCCTACTTCTTTTTTCCTTTCTTTTCAGGTCCAAATTGCTGATGAGAAAATGGTACTTCTCCTTCTTTTTAAAACACGTGTCCCTCCAAAATACTAGTGCATTACAGCTGACTCCTGACTAGGGGTGGAAACAGGCCAGGCCGCCTAACAGGGGCCTGCGGCCTGGCCTGTTAGAGGCCTGTTCAGGCCTGGCCTATCAGGCTAAAAGGCCAGGCCTAGGCCTTTTTAGAGGCCTGTTTACCTTAACAGGCCAGGCCAAGGCCTATTGACAGGCCTATCAGGCCTGCCTGAGCCTGTTAAGATTTTATTTTAAAAAAAACTAAAAATAATATAAAATTACAATTATACCATTTAGTCATTGTTCTCTTCCCTCTTCCCTCTTCCCTGATTATTTCTCTAACCCTAAGTCCTAAATCTTCAAAACTCGTTTTGTTCATTTCTGAGATTCTGAAACTGAAATCGCGTGTCGTGACTCCCTCCGGCCCTGCCTTTCCCTTCGCCCGACGCCCGACTGCTGTTGCTCCACCGACCACCGTGAGCGAGCGGCTGACCAGAAGTTCGTAACCGTTGCTCCTCTCTCCGTCTTCTCCTGGTCTGACCGTCACCTCTCAGGCTCTCACCCTCAGTCCGTCAGATCGGTGGTCGTCTCTCACCCTCATCCACCGTCGAAGATTCATTCTCGCAACACCACTCTCTCCGTCGTCGAAGATTGACTCGCAGTCCGCCGAAGAACACTCATTGGGTTTCAGTTCAGGTGTTAGGTAAGTATTGGGTATTTTATTTTGTTTGTTTATTATTGAAATATACTCTGATTCAAGGCTTGAAATCGTTAAGCTTAAGCTGTGTACTGATTATCCTGTAGATATGAACATATGTATGTCCTGTGCTTCAATTCGTCCCATGTTCTGATTTTTTTGGCGTTTTTGGTCGTCCCCTGTGCTTCACTCCCTTTATATGAATATGCGTATGTCCTGAGCTAATTTCAAGATCAGATTGAATGTTGCTATATTGAAATTGTAAACAGAAAGAAGGTTATATGAATCTGTTGCTTCACGCTCTGTGCTTCACGCCCCCTTTATGAATATATGTATGTCCTGTTGCTACTCTTGTGGCTTGTTTCACTATCTAGTTCATGTTTTTTTTGTGATCTTGATTTATCTGTTGGTGGATGAGTATTTGTGATGTACAAAAATTATCAGGAGCATGATAATTAATAGCACTATGCGTTTGGTTACAACATGGGTCCATAGGCTTGTTTGAGTTTGTGGTTGTGTTTGGATTTTAGCATGGCTGGCACATGAATAAAGAAGATTATTTAATGTCTTTTGATGTGTATATATATATATATGAGAATAATATATAGCTAATGTCTTTGTGGTTGTGTTTGGATTTTAGCATGGCTGGCACAATTATTGTTCTGCAATCTACATTATTGTTCTACAATTATTATCCATGTCTTGTAGTAGTAATAATGTTTTAACTATTTGCAGCTAAAGCACTAGAACTCTTTCTGCAAGATTTATGTGATGGGACATGTGAAATGACATTGAGAAGAGGGGCAAAGACAATGAGTTCCTTTCACTTGTAAGTGCAGTTACTACATGCTAATCTTGATTCAATGACTTCGAGTATGTTCCCTTTGTAGGTATGGTAGATGAAAATGGTTTCTCACAGTTTTACGTTGCAGTTTCTAATGAAGTTTTAATAAGAATGGGAGTGTTCCAAATGTGATGATGATGTGTTTTGCCCATACAAGCCTTTGGATTTTTCTAGTTTCGGATTTAAGGCGCATAAAATGATAAATACACTCTTATCTTTTTCATTCTTTTGCATATGAATCTGAAAACAAATATTACAACTGAAAAGGTTGAAAAGTTGGGATGTATTGCTTTTGGAAAATTTGCTAATTATTTGTCTTCCCTTCTCCTTTCTGTAGCTAACAGCTTAAGTTACCTGTATCTTTGCCTTTGTAGAAAACAATGTGTACAGACTTTTAATGTCTTCGATTTTCTGAAAGAGATTGTCAGCAACGTTCCTGATTTAGGTCTGCAAGAGAAGGTTTGTGGTTTTTCTTTTTATTGGGTAGAAGATTCTTTTTACTGGAACTACCTTTTCTGTATGCTGAATTTGGGAAACTATTTTCTCAGGAAAGTGGACGATGAAGCAAATTGCAATGACGATGATGAAAAATGAAATAAGATGGTAACATATCAATTTTTCTCAGTTTGTTTTGATCAAGAAGGCAATTTCTCTCTCCAAATTTTACGATCAAACTCTCGTCAACTCTGTATGGACTGTCTGATTTTGTGATTGAGTGAATAGTGCAAATCACTATGCTGGTATCTTTATGCTGAATGGTATTTAGTGATGAAGTTAAGCAAATCTCGTATGGCTTTTCTATCTTTTGTTTCACAAGTTGGTCAATTTAGGATTTGGGTGCACTTGGAATTAGCTAAAGCATCTGCCCTTAGTTTTTTGGTCCCCTTTTAGTATCCTAGATGGGTTAGGACACATTCCTTTTTTTGGCCTGTTTTTGGCCTGTTTGTGTTGGCCTGTTTGGCCTGTTTAGGATGTCGGCCTGTTTAGGATCTTTTACAAATCCAGGCCTCCTTAACAGGCCACAGGCCAGGCCAGGCCTGTATACAGGCCATGCTTAGGCCTAATAAAAAGCCTGTAACAGGCCACAGGCTAGGCTCAGGCAGTCTTGTGCCTTAACAGGCCTGGCCTGTTAAGGCACAAGCCTGGCCTGGCCTGGCCTGTTTCCACCCCTACTCCTGACAGAGTAAAATGTGGACGGTCAGGATGTTGCCGACGCTGCTTAAAGGCCAGGATTTTGCCGACACTTCATATAAGGCTGGGATGTTGCCGATAGTTTAGAGGGGCCAATTTTTTTTTATTTTGGCCAACCACATGCATTCCAATTGACTCCCTCTTAGCTCCCTACTACCGCCTTTCACATTTGATCCTTTTTTTATTTTTTTGGGAAAACTACACTCAACTTCCAAAAAAAAGGGAAATAAAAAAATGATGCCTTAAAATTGTAAAATAAAAAAATAGTCTCACTGACAAATCCACGAAAGGGTCATAGATATCTTCAAGAGTGGGTATTGACAACTTTATAGGACCTTTTTTTCATTTTACAATTTCAAGGTACCATTTTTTCATTTCCATTCTTCTTTAGAACTTGAGTGTAATTTTCCTTTTCTTTTCATGATTCAAGATTGCTTATCTCACCACTTTGTCCCTGCATTTATTAAAAATTTCAAGCACCATCATATGTTCCCAAATTATCACAAATTGCACATGTTAGCCCCTAAAAATATTCTAACAACAATAAAATCCCATAGAAAATGTAGTAATAAAATGGGTTTATCACACGCACTTGAGCAATTAGAATTTAGAAAAAGAACCAGCTTCAATGCTCATTACAATGATGAGTACTGAGCTCTTCACCAGGACTGTTTAGATATAACTTTGATGGTTTAGAATAAATCTTTTTTTATTTTTAAATTTTCAAAAAAAAATTATTTTAATATATACAAAGTCTATAATAAAGTTAATCTCTTAGTTCTCAATTTTTTTAAAAAAAATTATTTTTAAATCATTAGTTAAAAATCTTAAATCTGGGCTTATGTGTCGACTGGCTTTAATAACTTGCCACAGAGTAGGTCTTGTGTAACCCCCTACCTTAAAAGCCGTTAATTTGGTTCAAAAACATGTCACTAAATTAAATTGGAGACCAACAGTAAATTTAAAACTTATTAAGGGTCCCAACTTTAACACAGGGTCTACAGGGCATGATTGCCTGCTTCAGTTCCCACACCGGGGATTACAAAACCCAACACAAGTCTATGTTGAACTCAACCACCTTTACTACATTGCACTTGAACTTACATCATTTACCATGTATACATTCATCTAATATGATTAACAACACAAAATTCTAGCCTTCTGACCATGAACACTAGCTACCCTTGGTTACCTGCTTCTCCTTCGATCCACTTGCCCTGACTGTAGGTTAGTCATTGAAAACAGTGAGATTCAAAAGAATCATAGTAATAACGTTTTCACTCATATAATATAAACTAAATAAAGCATGTAAGCAATTATCACAAAGCAGCAACACAACAACATCCATAGCAGGAATCACATTCGTGACTTTCGTCACATAAATGACAGCTCTTACGGCTGTATACACAATACGACAACTTTTGCTGTATACATCTTCACGATAGCTTTCGTTGTATTCACAATAACAACTGTTTTTGCTGTATTCACAATCACGACAGCTTTCACTGTATTCACGGCAGCTTTCATGTCACACCCTTACTTTAATTTCACCTTTACCAGAGTATTTGTGAAAAACAATATGCGGTTCGGTGGGCAACACAGTAATAACATAAAAATACTGATAAAAAATGCTCGATTACAGAAATTCCCCATAGGAGTTTGTACATGATACTTACGATTAAGGTAACCGCACAAGGCTACTAGGGTGTCTAAACTCATCCCAGTGAAATGAAGACTTCTTCCCGTCTTCATTCTACTACTGTAATCCCCTCATACGGTACTCTGCATTGTTGTTTACATATCTTCTGTCGTCTCCTGTCTAAATTGTTGGTAGGGGAGAGTGAGATTCGAGAGAATCTTGGTAGGAAACAGATACCATAATACATGCATGATTGATGCTATGTGTATGACATGTTAGCTTTATTTAGATGTATGCCCCATAATGACATTTCTGCATGCTCAATGTTTCATACAACAAGACTATGGCCACAGTGAAAACAGAAACAGAGCTTCATTTATTCAAATATGTTCTACACAATCAAGTAAAGCAATCACATACATCATTACACAAGCAAAGATATCAAATACATGCAAGTAAGATAAGTCCCCTACCTCTAATCTTTCTCTTCGATTTGCGTGCTAACATCTTGGGGCTCCATATTCGATCCTACAATGTCAAATGTACTATTTAGACACTTCCATAGTATTTCTGGGGGTTATATGAGTCTCTTGAAAAATTACTAAAATACCCCCGGGAACTCGGCCCCATCGTACTCAGTCCGGTTGTACTTTTCTTGAAATTCTAACCTGGGCTATCCTAACATATTTTCGCCCAAGGAATCCATTTTCGGACTTAGAATTACCAAATTCACTGCCAAAAGACGAAATTGCCCTTGGCAGCCCTTATTTCAATGTTTTAGGGGCGTTTTCGTAATTATGCTTTTTTGGCATTTTCCGAAAAAGTGCCCAACTGTAACCCCACCTAATTTTTGCTCCCGAACTCAATGGAACCATTAAATCATTGAAAATCCAAATCTAAGACCCATTTACAGCCCTGGCCGAATTATATGGGTTTTCTGGGAAAAATCGGGGTTTTTCGGTTTCGGCTGCATAAACGCGTTCCTTTCTACTCCCAACCACTTTATTGACTATTCCATTAAGTTATAACTGGCATTTAGTACCAATTTGATCAACATAAACCCTAGGCCAACCCATTTCCAAGAATTAAAACCAATGACAATCTGGCGAAATTTCACCGATTAAATTGCCCACAGCAGCCGGAATAGTCAATAAACAAGAGTTTGGAAGTTACCTCAAGCCCCCACTAGCTTTTCTCAAAGTGGCTGAACCCTAACCCTTGTTCCCAATGAAAATTGAGCTTCCCAAACCTTAAATACATAGAAGAATAACTTAGGAACGGAGTTATACGCATTAGGAACCGATTTACCGAAGATATCACTTACCTTTGTAAGTTTTTTCCTCCCCTTTTCTCTCTCTAAAATTTCACACTTTCTCTCTCTTGTTATAGAAAAAATGACGAAAATGGGAGGAGGAAGATGATAAAATATTATTTTATTAGATATTATAATTATCCAATAATTATTTTTCCATTTTCGGATTTTTACAAAATTCTGGCAGATTTCTGCCTAAACTTTGAAAAATTATAACTAATTCTAGAAAAATCGAATTGGAGTGATTTCAAAGCCTATAGAACCATTATTGTGTCTAGTTTCAAAGAAAAATATAGAATTTTGCTTAATGAAATCACAAAATTCCCAGAATTTCAATCTTTGCATACTGTTCCAGAAATTTCACAGTTTTTTTGTGCTGACTTCAAAAATTCATAACTTTTTGGATATAGCTCTAATTGAGTCATATGACCTATCAAATTAAGAGACAGACACTCTGGGATGATATTATTTCGATTAGTAATAATGTTACAAGTCCCTGGTTTGTTGTAGGGGATTTCAACTCCTACTGATCGGTCTCTGGTAAATATGGGGGGTCAGATCCAAATCTTTTATCTATGAGCCAATTTGCAGATTGTGTTCATCAATCATCCTTGATTGAGGTGGATTTTGTAGGGGAAAAATTTACGTGGGAAAGAAATTTCCTTAAAGAACGTATTGATTGGGGCTTTTCTAATGGCCAATGGAATAGTTTGTATCCTTTGACTAAAATTCACCACTTAAGTAAGTTTGGGTCTGATCATAGGCCTCTCCTTGTTAAGTGTCTACCTGGAAGAGCTTTTACTTATCTAAAAGCACCATTCAGATGTCAAGCAGCATAGTTATTAGAAGAAGGGTTCTCTGAAGTGGTTAGAGAAAGCTGGAGTTCAGGGAATTAGCAGGAGAAATTAGCAGATTTCAGGAATAAAGCTCAAAATTGGAACAAGGTAAAAGTGGGGAATTTCTATCAGAAGAAATGAAGAATTATTCAAAGGCTTGAAGGTATAGATAGAGCAAGATCCAGACGGGATAGTCAACATCTTCTGCAGGTTGAACAAGAGCTACATAAAGAATATAGTAAGGTTCTGGCTCAAGAAGAACTACTGTGGTTCTAGAAATCCCGATGTAACTGGCTGAAAGGGGGTGACCGAAATACAAAATTTTTCCATGATTTAGATATAATTAGAAGAAGAAGAAATCGGATTGATGGCTTGAAGAATCAGGAAGGGGAATGGATTTTTGAGCAAAATGATCTTAAAAGAATGGCCTTAGACTACCATAAAGCTCTGTTTCATAGTGATCTAAGCAACTTCCAATCCCTTGTCACAGTTAATAATTTCTCTAGACTGTCAATAGAAGAGTTGGGAGTATTAACTGATGGTGTCTCTGAAGCAGATATTGAAGTAACAGTCTTTGATCTTGGGGCCTTTAAGGCGCCTGGGCCTGATGGCATTCAGGCTTTCCTGTATCATGAATTTTGGGACTTTATGCAAAGGTCGGTGTTTGCCTTGGTGAAAGATATTTTTGGCACCCCATCAAATGTTAAAAGTATTAACCACACTAACCTGGTGCTTATCCCTAAAGTCGACAAGCCGGATTCAATACAAGAGTTCAGACCTATCTCCCTTTGCAATGTAAGCTACAAGATTGTTACTAAGGTTATTGCCCAGAAACTTAAATCAATCATGGGGAAGGTGGTTGGGCATCATCAAAGCAGCTTCATTGCAGGAAGGCAAATTAGTGACAATGTCATTATAGCTCAGGAGGTAATTCACTCTATGAGGAGTACAAAGAGGAAGAATGGTTGGCTGGCAGTTAAAGTGGATCTTGAGAAAGCCTATGACCGTTTAGAATGGCCATTTATCAATGACACACTGAGGGCTACTGGGGTGGATAACAAACTATGTGAAATCATTATGGCTTGCATCACCAACTCCTCTTTTTAGGTCCTATGGAATGGTGAACCTATGGATTCTTTTACCCCTTCCAGAGGTATTCGTCAAGGCGACCCTATGTCCCCGTATATTTTCACTCTATGTATGGAACGACTGAATCATATAATCCAAGATGCAGTGGATGAAGGAGAGTGGGAGACTATACAATTGAGTTCTAGAGGGCCAAAGCTATCACATATGTTCTTTGCGGATGATTTAATTTTATTTGGGAAAGCTTCTGAATCTCAGGTTGATGTGATGCTGGATTGTATGGAAAAGTTTTGTACTGTATCGGGCCAGAAGATGAATAGAGCTAAAACCAAAGTGACTTTTTCTAAGAATGTTCACTTTAACAGGGCCTTATGGTTGAGTCAGAGATTAGGGGTAGGCCTAACAGGGGATCTGGGAAAATATTTAGGCATCCCTTTACTTCATAAGAGAGCCTCTCAAGTGACTTTTGCCCCAATCATTGAGAAATGTCAGAAGCGGTTATCAAGTTGGAAGAGCAAGTGCTTAAACATGGCTGGAAGAACTACATTGATTAAAGTTGTGCTATCAGCTATGCCTTCTTACTATATGCAGGCCATGCTTCTTCCTATAGGTTTATGCAACGATTTGGAACGGCAAAGTAGAAATTTTCTGTGGGGAGAACAAGATGGAGTCAGGAAGATGCATTTGGTTTCGTGGGATGTGGTCTCAAAGGAAAAGAAGCAAGGAGGACTTGGGATCAGAAATCTTAGAAACCAGAATAAAGCTTTCTTGATGAAACTTTGTTGGTGATTGATAAATAGCCCTGATTCGTTGTGGGTCAAGGTTCTGAGATCTAAATATAATTGTGATAACAGAGAGGTGCCGGACATGGGGAAAAAGAGTAACTCTTCTCTTACGTTGAAGGGAATTTGTGCAGTATGGGATCATTTCAAAAAGAGTTTGGGAAAGAGGATTGGTAATGGTAGAAATACCTCTTTCTGGTTTGAAAATTGGTTGAATCTTAATATACCCCTTATTGATTTGGTTCTGGGTTTGGAAGTTTTCATTAACTGAAATGAAAGGGTTGTAGATTATGTCCTGAGTAGTAGGGAACGGGATAGACGGAAACTCCAGAGTTGGTTTACACCAGAGATTATTGACTGAATCACCTGTGCTCACCCACCCTGTGAGGAGAGATGAGAGGATATGTTCTTTTGGAAGCCATCCTCTGATGGTCGATTTTTTGTTAAATCTGCATATTTTTCTCTTTTTGCAGGTACAAATGGGAATGCTGAGAATGCATGGAAACTTCTATGGAGATGCTCTGTTCCTGAGAAGATCAAGTCATTTATGTGGCTATTTTCACATGGTAGGACCCATAGGGCACAATTTCTAGTAAGCAGAGGAGTTCAAGAATCAGATTCATGTCCGTTCTCTTGCAACCAGACGGAAGATTCTATGCATCTACTTTGGGATTGTTCAAATGCAATAGAAAGATGGAAAGCAATGGTGGCGCAGGATCAATGAAGTACTTTTGTTTCTCTAGAGGGTATAGAATAGATCAAATGGAACCTGACTCATGAAGTGGGTAAAGGTTTCACAAAGAAGGTTAAATGGCCGACTCTGTTTGGATATATGTGCTGGGATATTTGGGTAGCAAGATGCAACAAGCTTTTTGGAGATTCTAGTCCAGGTGAAGATCTTAGTGTAGCTTCTTCTTTCTTCAGAGCCTGCGCTGATCAAGACCTCCTATCTTCGGGTGTTTTCGCTAATATAAGCCATTCTTCTCATCAATCTTGGCGAAATGTGTCTCAAGATTTCTTTTCCTTAGAAATAGATGGATCTGTTATGAGCAAGGTATTAAAACCCGGACCGGGTAGTGAACCGGTCGGGGTACTGGGTTAAGGGTCAGTGGGTCAGACCGGGACCAAACCGGAGCTAAACCGGGACCAAACCGGTGAGAAATTGAAAATTTTAGACTTATAGTATGAAATTCTAAAGGAAAAAGTAAAAAAAAAAAAATTTTTTTTTTTTAAAAAAAGGAAACCGGACCGGGAACCGGACCGGCCAACCGGCCGGTTCGCCGGTTACCGGGCCGGACCGGCCGGTCCGGTCCGGTTTTCATAACCCTGGTTATGAGAGATGGGAGAAGTGGTTGTGGTGGAGTGATTAAGGATCTCAACAAGCAATGGGTTTGCAGTTTTTCATGTAAACTAATAGATGTTCCTCCTGCTATAGCTGAGCTTATAGGAATGATTCATAGGCTTCATTTATGTTGGTGGAGGGGTATCCGTAAGGTATGTCTCTTCTCTGATTGCATAGAGGTGATTAATCTTGCAGTTAGGGGGGGTGTGAAAATGCCTATCCCTTCAGAGATGTAGTTGATGAGATTAGGAATCTGATTACTAGAGATTGGCAGGTTCATTTCGTTAATGTTCCATGGGAAGATTTGTTTCTTGCCAATGGATTGGCCAAATATGCGCATGGAATTGTAGGAAATTTTTGTATCTTTGATCATCCTCCACCTGTTAATCAAGAGGTGGATAATGATGAAAGAATGTAGGCTGCTTGTAAGTGCTTGTCTGTTACTTTTGGTAGATAATAGATGACTTCCAGTTTGTAATAAAAAAAAAGAAATTAACTTTCTATGTGATACTTAAATAAATCACCACTAATTTGCTGAATAATTTTTTCTTGCCAAGAAGATTCATGTCCAAAATAATTTCATTGTAAGATGATTCTCTTCAAGTATAAAAACTATTCCCTCAGGTTTTTAATATAAGATATAGTTATCTAATTTGATTATATTAAAGCAGTTAGTTGAATTTGTTAATATGACATATTTTTCTAAAATACCCTAGTCATCTTCCTTAATTAATTCCCATGTTCCCTCTATTGTAAGTTAGTTGAGTATAATCTTTTGTTGAGAGTTTCTAGATCATACATAAACACACACACACACATATTGTAAGGGGCTTGTTATAAGTTTAATTTGCAGTGTTTCAATCTCCTGAAAGGGATGATGGTGATAATGGGCTTGTTTGATTTTTTTTTTAAATTATAAAATTTATTTAGAAATTTTTAGCCATGTTTGCATGCATTAATGAGTCAGGGACTAATTTTTAATGGAAATAAAGTAAAAGGATTGAGTTACAAGAAGATAAAATACATATAAAGATACTAGTAAGAGTTGGCTTTGGTGGTAGGTACCTTGACTTTTTAACTAATCGTACTAGTAGAAAAATGACTTTTTAGACCGGTTAAAAATGACTTTTTAGACCGGTTCTGTATTAGGTCTTGATACAGCAGGTCTAAAAAATCTGTTATTTTTTAGATCGGTTGTTATAACTGGTCTTAAATGTCTGACCTTTAAGACCGGTTGTTCCCACAACCGGTCTTAAAGGTCAGACATTTAAGACCGGTTGTGGGAACAACTGGTCTTAAAGGGCAGACATTTAAGACCGGTTGTTCCCACAACCGGTCTTAAAGTACTTTTTAAGATCGGTTGTGACTACAACCGGTCTTAAAGCTTCATTTTTTTTAAAAACGTCCCTTTTATTATATGTACACGCACAGAATGCTCCAATTTTAACAGCAGTACATAACAATCACTGATTTCAATTTCAAAATTTAAAAGCAGCAGTCTATAGCAGCAACAAATTAATGTTCATACAAGCCAGTACAATCATACATTGATGATTCATTTACAATTAGACAGTAAGGATCGATGACCAAATGACAGCAGTAAAACAAAAGCTTCTTCTTTTGAAGTTGATTGTACCTTCCCTAGTCCCCAGTGTCCCTTTGGTTGCCTACACCAAACATGAAGTTTCTGGGAAAAGAACCAAGCAAAGAAATGAACATGCCATAAAAAACGTGTAAATAATTTTAAGAATTAGAGAATGAAATAGAGCAAACATGCAAGAACCAACAAAATCAAAATGACATTAACCTTTCTTCCACCTAATTTTACTTTGAGATTTTCACTTTCACAATTATCAATTTTGAATAGAATTATCAAGATAAATATACAGGTGATAATTCTCAATCAGATAATTGTGATCAGCCAGATTCTAAGTTTGCTGAACCATGTTCATGAGATCATTGCTTCAGCTGACACTGACCTAAATTCCTCTTTGCTTCAAATAGCCCTTGGCGTCAATTATGTCCTGTACAAAAACCCAAATAATCAAGCATTCTGTATTAATTAAGGCATTAAATTGAGTATCATTTTCCTGAATCTTATATACATGAACATTTAACAGGTTTAAGTTTAAGCAACAGTATGATTCATCAAGAATCCTATTCTAGGAGCAATATCTTGCCACAATTAACCCATCATATAGATACAAAAACACCAGGACACAGCCATCACAATTCAATAATGTACAATGTAACGTTGGATTCAAAAACTCACTATTTTTGTAATAGCTCATAGATGAATTCAGCACAACATGTGCGAATGAAATCAATATCTTCTTCAGGAAAGGGATCAGCAAGATCAAACATCTATAACACCAAAACCAGACGAAACATTGACGTAGTAACTTAAAAACAATAAAGTAAAACAAAAGTTCTGAAATATAAATTTACCTCTTGAGTAAAATCAGTCGTGCCTAGAGTGATAATATTGTAAATATGTCTCAAAACATAAAAACCACATAAGTTGGACCCCTTTGGTTGCTTACGGCTCTGAGAAAAAACATGATATCATTAAAACAAATATAAAGGCATGTCTTATTACATTCTTTAAACAAATCCATATGTACTAACCTTTGGCATGATCCATGTAGGGTCCTTTAAATCACGAACATGCTTACTACAAGCACTGTGTAGGAATGTCCGCATAGCCCTATGATCATCACAATGACAAAGGTTATTGGTTTTACACAAATTCCATAAACTTTGCATTCAAAAGGTAATAATGCAAGAAAACTAACGAATTCATAGTCTTTTTTAAATCATTCCCTGGTTTGAAGTGGAGGGAACATAAGTGGATGACAGTGTAAGTACTCTTGCATAGAAGAAGCAACTGCCAATGATCACTGAAAAAAATAGAAGAATATTAAGCAAACATAAAACATTATATAAATTATAAAATATCATTTTGTTTCTTACCTATGCACATATGGAGCCAAGAAACACTCAGTTCCAGTTTCACTAAGCCTCTTTGACAAGTATCTATGTTTACTAGCAGTAGTGGTCCCTCTCTCTTGGATGTGATGGGGGCATAAGAATCCAAATTTTTTGCTTTTGCCAGAGGAGACCAACCTACGATGCATGTACCTACAATAACGCAAGCACATAAATAAAAGGTAAACGGTGAAACTTTCAAAAATATTTACTTTGAATTGCAGAAGCTACTTACATTAAGAATAGTTGGACAATCCCAATCGTAAGATTTTGTCCAAGAGCTACCAGGGACATCAAATCATCCCTCTCAAGATAGCATGTCACTCCTGACTGTCCAACAACTAAATCCGTAGGCCACTCTCTTATTTTGAAGGATGTATCATATGCCATCAGAATCACTTGTTGCATGATATTCAATAGAGGCTGTGAAACTTCTTGCTGAGTGAAGGGAGCTGGACTTGGTAGGGCTTTGATCGGACTTGGTGGGAGCATCTTCAAACTCTTGGCCACCGAAAAAAGCTTTTTTTAATCTACGATAAGGGTAGCTTCGTCTTAGAAATTGCCTATAGCCAAGGTAAACCGTCTTTCTTCCATGTTGAAGTTGATGGTAGCATGTGCCTTCTTCACATATTGGACAAGCTTTGTGGCCTTTAACGCTATATCCTGACAAGTTCCCATATGCAGGGAAGTCAGTTATAGTACAAAAGATCATTGCTCGCATATTAAAAGTCTCCTTCTTGTTCGCATAAAAAACATCGACACCTTTATCCCACAACTCTTTCAAGTCTTCGATCAAGGGTTCTAGGTAAACATCTATGTCATTTCCGAGTTGCTTTGGTCCCAAAATCAACATAGACAACATAATGTACTTCGTTTCATACAAAACAAAGGAGATAAGTTGTAAATTACCAATAGAACAGGTCATGAACTATATATACTGCTTAGGCTACCATAAGGATTCATACCATCTGTGCTAAGCCCAAGCCTGAGATTCCTAGGTTCTTTACCGAAGCTAGGAAATAATTGATCGATTTTCTGCCATTGAGAAGAATCAGCTGGATGTCAAAGCTTTCCATCAGAAATCCGCTCATCTGTATGCCATCTTAAATTTTTGGCATCAATTTCATTAGCAAACAGGCGCTTGAACCTTGGAATGATTGGAAGATACCACAACACTTTTGCAGGGCCCTTATTTGATTTATACCTCAGAGTTTCACATATCGGACATTGCTCCTTTTCTTCATGATCTTTTCTATACAATATGCAATCATTAGGGCAAGCATGGATCTTTTTATACTTCATCCCTAGTGGACGCAATATTTTCTTAGCATCATAGTATCGACAAGGCAACACATTATCATCAGGAAGCATATCTTTAAAGGCCTCAAGCGTTTCTAAAAAACTCTTGTCGCTCCATCCATACCGTGTTTTCAAGCTTACCAATTTCAATACAGTATTCAGCAATTGGTATTTTTTACACCCCGGGTACAGCGGCTTCTCAGCATCACTGCACAAATTACCATATGCATGTGATTGTTCAAAAGCATCTTCTCCTACATCACGAATAATATCCTCTATCCGATCATCCATATCCGTGTCATTATTATCACAAGTCACTTCCCCCTGTTGAGATGCACTTGGCATTTCTAAATGTTCACCATGCCATACCTATACTACATACGTCTTACAAAACCCTTCTCAAATTAAATGTGTATATATATCTATGGCACTTAATCACTTCTCATTCAAACATTTTACACAAGGGCAATAAAATATCCCACTATCATCATCGGCATTTCTTTTTGCAAAGTCTAAAAAACCCCTCACCCCAACATCATATTCAACACTCGTCCGTTTGGCTTGTATCCAACTACGATCCATATATTCCAACACCTTTTTTTTGTTTTCTACTTTTTTCCCTGTAAAACGCAGGAGTATAATGAGAGCATGCAATCATTACACCCAAGTACCTAGTTTAACTACTACATAATGATAACGTGGGCTTGCAAGTTGAGTTGAGACTTGTCTTACTATTGCAAGTAATCAAAGAAAATAAAATCAGAGAGGCAATTTGTAGGCGATGGAGAGGGGTTGGTGTGTCTAATTTCTTGTGTTGATTGAAAAGGTTCACTAGTTGTGATCCATTAAGAAATCAAATATAGAGAGAGGTCCTAATTCTTTTTAGGAGAGGTCCTGTATGTGTTAGGTATGTCCTAACGCACTCATCACGCTTAGTTGACAAAGAGGGGCTCTTTTGTTTCAGTGTTCACTGACATGCACGGATACAACTTGCTTCCAGAGCTTAACCCCATTCATGCATAGATTGATTGCAGCTAGTGAAGGATCATATTTTTTGACTTCCTCCCTTGATGAGGTTGAGGCTGTATAATTTTATTTGTTTGGTTTCATCCTTCTGTGTTGAGAATATCTCAAATCTAGAACTGCGCAGTTTGTGCACATTGCATAACAGTGCTATGCACCCAAAAAGTACAGTACAATGGTTTGTATTTAAAGTGCCATGGATTAAAAAATAAGTTTTGGGTACTTAGTAACGGGGGATTTGTTGGCGATTTCTGTATTTTTATAATTGATAAATTAGGCTGCAACTTATTCAATTTTATTTGAAATTAAAATGTGGGTTATGTGTTCAAAAAAAAAAGAATGTGGGTCATGTAGTTTGTACAGAAATTGAAGGTAAACAAAGATGTCAAGTATTGGATTGGGGAAAGAGAGTAAATTAGGGTTTAGTTTCCACTTTCCCTTCTCATTTCAAAAAGAGAGTTCTTTTTTCGATGAACAAAAAGAATCAGGCATGCATATCTTAAATGTCTTATTTTTAGCCATGAACTTCTAGGAAAACAAACATGAATCCATGTGCCCACATCAAGTTTCCAAACACAGCAACTAGCTAAGTGGCTCTCACTTATGCATGATCATATTTATTGGGAAATTTTCTCTGGGTATGTGCTGTGATTCATGGACACTATTATTTAACTTTCTTGATCAAATAATCCATTTATAAACAAATATCAAGATAGGAGAAAATCATCCTAGGAACTTATAACATTGGTAAAAGCAAGCAAGAACAAAAGCCATACAAATATATCTTTATAATAGACATGGCTATCTCATAGGATACTGAACAGAACTACTGGCAACATAAACTAGAAGTGGATAAGAGAGCAGCAATGCAGTTCATGAAATAGCACTATAGCTCGCGCAATAACGATCAAGGAATGAACATATGGACACAATAAACTATCAGACAGGGGGCCAAAGGATACCAAACACCAAACACACCAGAAAATTTATATTAAGCTACTGTTTAGTTGAGCCCCTTGCTAGCCTAGGCCGATGATCAAATCTGGAGGTAACAACTTCTATATAGTAATTGTAGAGGACGATGAAGCATACCTCAAAAAAGAGGATGAAGATGTGAATGACGGCGACCAACGAATGACGGACGATAGCACCAACGATGACAACCACGAGCAGCTCAAGCAGTGTATGAAGGCGATCGAAGAGCGACGACGGACTCGGTTCAGAATATATGACAGTGACCGACAGCAACGACGGATGGGGAGTCGACGGCTGAGGAGAGAAAAGATTGGGAGGGATTTCAGATTGGGAGAAGCGGGAGGAGGAACGACGCGAAAATCATATTGGGGAAAACTTTTAAGACCAGTTAATTAGATAACTGGTCTAAAATAAGGGTTTTTAAGACCGGTTCCCTAACAACCGGTCTTAAAAGTGGACTTTTAAGACCGGTTGTTAGGATAACCGGTCTTAAAACCATATTAAAATTATTTTTAAGACCGGTTCCCTAAAAACCGATCTCCCAAGTTATTTATAATTATGAAAATGCCACCGCACATTTCTTTTAGACCTAATCCACTACAACCGGTCTAAATGGCTAGTCTAAAACGCCTTTTTTGTACTATTGTCGGTATTGAGTTGATTCCTTGGTATAGCGAAAACTCTCATTGGGATACCCCAACCCCATAAAGTGGATCTCCATAGGATAAGGTTGGATTAGTTAGTTGCTCAGATAATTGGTAATATGATTTAGAAAAAGTAACGGATAATGGTGGATCCATCATAATAAAAAAAATATACATATAAGGATAAGGATTGAGTTAAAAATAATGGCAAACTATTAAGGACTAATTCATTAATTTTTCTTATATTTATTAATGATATGTTGATATATTTAAGGAATCTAGATAAGCATGAACACTATCTGCTTTTGATATATTGTCATTCCCGTTTACATGTATATAATATGCAATGACCTAGGAATTATTTAATTATGGTTTTATAATTCTATACAACTTCAATATTGTGAACTATGGTTCTAAAAACTATTAGTTTTGATGTTTGATTGCGAAATTTGATAAATAAGCATTGTTGTTATTCGATGGAGCCCCTGTTGCTATGAAATTGTGATAATGGATTTGGATTAAAAGATTTAATAAGTTGTTTTTTGGGCTTGCGGAATGACTATCATCATGTTGGGCTTCAAATGCCAAAGCCCAGTTTTATGGCAGTGATTCCTAGTACTTACTTTCACTGTGTTTGGAATCAACACCACCTTGTGATCTAAACCAAGTTTATCTAACCTGGACTGGACCGGCCGAACCGGCCCGGAAACTGGCGACCCGGGCACTAAACCGGTCCCGTTTGGTGACCTGGTTCGAGTCAAATTTTTTTAATTTTTCCTTTAGAATTTCATACTATAAGTCTAAAATATTCAATTTCTCACCGGTTTGGTCCCGGTTTAGCTCCGGTTTGACTCTGATCTGACCCACTTACCCTTGACCTAGTACCCCGACCGGTCCGGGTTTACTTACCTTGATCTAAACTCTGTTACTTCTTATTGGACTCCCAGAAAAAAAGAATCTAATTTCTTTAACACCTATAAACAACAATCTTTTTATCCTTCTCAAAGAATCTTCTTGAGAAAGCTACTCCTCTCTTACTGTATTTCTATTTTGTTCTATGAATAAATTAGATTCTCTCGTCTTGAGTTTCAATAAAAGATTAAAAATGTTGCGGTCAGCTGTAGCAATTTCCGGAATTATTGGCCTCGCTGCTATTTCACATCGTCTTCTTCGTCTTTATGTTACTTCAAGTGAATCCCACAAACACAAGCCTCAATTCAACGAGGAGAAACAGAACAAAGATGATTCAGAGTCTAAACCCAGAGTTTCATCGAGCATAAGGCAAGGATTTTCGAGCAATTCCAATGCTTTTGATGCTTTAGAATTGAGAAAGCCAATTCTGGAGGAAGTCATGGAGGCATTAGCTGATCATAATACTCACTTAACTGGAGTTTGTGGCTCCCTTGACAAGATCAAATATATTTTGCTTCCAAGAGTTTACAAAAGAGTTCGGAGAGAGGAACTGTTTGGTATAGTTGTAACAACAACTGTGACCAAATATCCTGATGTGTGGAAGATTCAAGAGGATATTGCTTGTCAACTAGGCTTTACTTTTAAAAACATATATGAAGATAAAAGAGCCAAACAATTGATTCATATGATTAAGAAGGAGGATAATATTCTCATTGTACTTTGTGAACTATATAAGGGACTTGACTTGAGTTTGGTAGGAATTTCATGTGGTGCAGATCATTATAATGGCTGTAAGATATTACTCACTTCTATAGCTGAAGATGTGCTATCCAAACACATGCATACCCAATAAATTTCACTCACTGCTGATTCTCTTGATGGATAAAAGCTTTAAACTTTTGTTAAGAGTTTCCTTATCATATATATGCTCCCTCGTCTCATTTTTAAGATAGAGAGGAATGATTTTTTTAGTCCTAATTATAAGTATCTCATTGATTATTTTTGTTACAAGTTTCCCTTTCTACACCCATTAATTGATGTATGTTATTGAAGTGATGGCTTCTTATTTAGAGTAGACCTAAGTTGAAAACTCATTACGTTTTTAGTTCCAGTAATGAGTTTTAAGATTTTCTTTAATTCTAATAAAATATGTTACAAGTAAATAATGAATAGGATTGATTATGCATTTGCTCTCTTTGTTATATGTCGCATCGCTTGTGGAAACTGGATTACAAGTATTATTGTCAAACTCGTAATTTGACTTTCCGAGTTTACCTTTTTTACATTTCCACCTTACAAAATCATGTTGGGTTGCTGGTAAACTCATGCTAGTTGTAAACTTGAATAAACACATTTTCAAGGGAGGAAAATCCTTGACTTGACAGAATCTGAGAGCGAATAGTTTCATACGACGGGTCAAGAGCTTCTAGAAAGCAGATGATAGCCTGAAGTTCCAGATTTTTAATACAGGTCGGAAGATCCGCCTGCGGAGACATGGGTACTTTCATTTCCTCATACAACCTCTTGAAATCTAGGAAGAAGTCCTTCAAATGACTACCCTGCTGCTGAGAGCGATAGAAGGCCTTACTGACCTCATGAACCCGAGTAATATATCCTTTGCCATAAAACATAAATTCAAGATAATTCATAATTTTTTTGACGGTATTGCAATGGCCAACAGAAAAGAGAATCCGTGGTTCAATAAAATTTCAAATTTGAAATAGAATTCAAGCATATGCTTTTTGCCAAGCCAAAAGTTTTGTTTCATTACCGAACGGAGAATCATCAATTAAATGTGTTTCCATCTCAATGCCCAAAATATAAACTTCAACAGTTTTGTTCCAATCACTATAGTTTGTTCAGTTCAATTGTGAAGCAGTAATCTTAGCAAACATAGGCAACATACCAGAGTTCTCATAGTTGGCCCATATAGAATAACCAACCACCATAGAAATAAGTATCTTAAAATAAGTACCAAATAGGAGCAAGTCACAAGATAGCAAAGGTACACAATCCACAAAAGGAACAAAATGCCAAGCCAACAAACGTCACATTGTGAGCAAATGGAACAATTCTAACAAAAAAGAATTTAAAAAATGTATCACGGTAGAAGCAAATATCGAGAGATGCCCAATAATTCAAAGTCAAAATTGGATCACACAACCACCGGACCGGGATGGAACGGGCTCGAAAAGTCGATCTAGATGCACCTGAGACTCATCGGAAAATGTGGCCGGAAGAGGCTCTACAAGCTGGTGCGTGTACGGACAGGCGGTGGCATATGAGGCTGCACGCAATGTCGGATTTGGACGCCGCCAAGGGGTTGCACCGATTGGAGGCTGGAGAATCACATGATGGGGTGCATGTTGATAGAAGGTGCTCGAACAAAGGAGATCTAAAAATGAACTTGGCCGGAATACGAACTTCTCGCCAGAAAAAATGGAGGAAGAAGGAAGAACTCGGATGCACTCGGACCCTCAGACGCTCTAATACCATGTGAGATTTCAGAAGAATAAAAAATTGTGTATAATCATTGTAATGTACAAGAGTATTTATTTACATTCGTAGACGTTACGAGAACTGTTTCCTAAATATTATGAGAACGTTTCCTAAACGTTATGAAGCGTTTCCCAATTTCCTGTGATATGCTCTAACAGCTCTAACACATGCAAATTCTATTTCCTTCCATGAATCTGTGCTTAAAGAAAATATTTCAACTCCAATAATCAATTCATTTCCCAAATTATACGTTTGCACTATCTTATAATCACTAACAATTGCACTGAACCCAAATCCATTGCAATCCCATTCAGGAATTTTAAAAGTTCTGGTTCTAGGGATCTGTCTGACCTCTCCAGTAGCAGGATTCCACAATGCAAGGGAATTATGGCAAAAAGGGGAAGAATGGATCATATCACAGAGCAAACCATTACTGTAACCGATAATCGTATAGTATGATGAGGAATTGATCAAAGGTGGGTTATGAACTTCAAGGACATGCATCTCACAATCGATGAAACGTAACTGCAGAAGCTCTTGTGTACGAATCCGTTTCAAAAGAAGACAAGAGTTTTGAATAGAGGAGTGTTGGAAGTGGTAAGCGATGAATGATGGGGTTCTAAAGAGATTTTTCAAAAATTTGCACACACACTGAAATCGAATTAGGGATTTCACAAGGAGCCGTTTGAAAATGTTTCTCACAATTTCTTCGGGAAGAAATGGCATGTGGCCGTGCCTTGCCATCTTTCTCATGGTGCTAGAGAGAAAAGAATAGATCTCTCAGAGGAAAGCATAAGAAATTAAAGGCTGAGAATCAAAACAATGTACCTGAGATTTTCTTGGTCGACCGAGAAGAAGGACTCTCACGGAGCAACGCCGTCGCATTCAATTGTGACCATTCTTGTTTCTTGATCACAGAAGAAAATGGGAAGAGAATAGTCGTGACTCGCAACCTAAGTTGTTACTTCCGTTTATTATTATTATTATTATTATTATTATTATTATTATTATTATTATTATTATTATTATTATTATTATTATTATTATTAGACGTTTATTACAATATTATTATTGTTATTATAATTATATTTGGCCAACGCATATGTCCCAATTTACTTTATTGAAAACATATCTTCAAGAATGAATAAGCTTTTTCACTGGAAAAAAAACAAAAAGAATAAATAATATTTTTTTGGGTAATCAGAAAAAGTCAATAAATAGTTAAATATATATGAAAAAATTAGATTTTAAACATTTTATATTTCATTAAATACATAATCAATAGTTGGAGATACACCGGTCCATCTTATTGCTCTTTCATTTCTATCAATTTTATTCAACTTGTTACATAACTCTTTTGGTAGTAATATCCTTAATAAGGTTGAAAACTTGTAAAATATCGGTAAATTGGACGTGTCTCATAATCAATTATCTTGAAAAATTATTCTAATCATTGGATATTGTCAAAGTTTGGAGTTTATCTTTTTGCAAGGGAATTTCTTTTAAGATATCATTCCCTTATCTTTGGTTTCATTGAAATGCACGGTCTAAAATGTATGGACTTGCCACAAAAGAATTTGTTTGGATCAATTTCAAAATGCTTGAAAGATATTGCTTTTTTGGAGTACCTAAATATTTCCTTCAACATAATTGATAGAAAGGTATATGAAGCAAAGGTGTCTTTTAGCAATACAAGTGCAATATCACTTATGGAGAATAACAAATTTTATGGAGGTAGATCAAATACCTCCCACCATTCCCAATCAAATTCATTGGACAAAAAAGAAAACTTCAAAATTTCAAGTTGATCATATCAATATGTTGGGGGATTGTTTTGTTTTGTTTTTTCTAGCATCTGTTGTTGCTATTTATCATGGAAGGAAAAGAAGTAAGAAATCTTCTTCAAGATCACCAACAAGTGACATGATTTCCAGAGTATTGTATCAAATTTTACATAGTGTTACAAATGGATTCTATGCTACCAACTTGATGAGATCTGGGAGTTTTGGCTCTGTATACAGGCGAAATTTGATTGGAGAACATATGGTGGGAGCATAAGAGACTTATTGGAAAACATTATGCAAATCCATTCTAATTTTGGGAAATGTTTGTGTTCTTTGTTTAAGATTGGGCTGACATGTTCAATGGAATCACCTCATGAATGAATGAGTGTAATTGATGTCATCAAGGAGCTAAATCCTATCAAAAGTTTTTGCTTTATCCTAATAAGTGCATTTTCCCCATGCTCGAACTTGTATTCTCCTTTTTACGGGGTGGAGCCGCTTATAACCTCAACCAATAGCTTGTTGGTTATGACGTGTTTTTTCAACTAATCATCTTCTTTAGTTCCCTTTATTTTTTTTCTTATTTGATTATTGTTGATAAAGCATTAATATGGATATTTAAAGATAGTAATCAATAGTCGCTGCCTTTAGAAAAAATTTAAGATAGTAATTAAGTCAATAAAAAAGTATTTAAAGATATTTTAGCATAATACTTTTATATTTCACTATAATTTATATTATTTAATTAGAATTTTTGTCTAATGAAGTAGGACGCCAATTTACTCAAAACTCAAAAAAAAAAAAAAAAAAAAAAGAGTATAAGACAAAAGGCCAAATTACATCACTTCAAAATTAAATATTTTACCAACAACAATTAAATAATACTCGTATGATAATTTTATCTAAATTAAAACACATGCACAAAAAAAAAAAAAAAAGTTGAGGCACCTCATCCGACCAAAAGGAAAAGAAAAGATCACGAAATGATGGAGTAAATATATTGGAGGTGCCCTTTAGAATGATTTACAAGAGAAAGATTAAAAAAATAAAAACAAGTGAAAAAGTGAATAAAGAAAAATATTGAAAACAACTTAAGAATTTAAAAACTAAAAAAAACAATTTTCCATTGGTTAAATTATATAAAACCCGCTTGAACTTTGGACCAGTTGCATATAACTCTTTTGACATTTTAAAGTTTTAATTCAACTCCCTGACATTTCATTTTTTTAACTATTAACCTCCTGTCGTTAAGTAGCTGTTATCTTTTATAACAGAAATTACCACGTTAGATTATGAGATGACACGTGTCATGCATCCTATGTAAATTAATAATTTTATAAAACCCCTTAAACTTTAAACAATTGCAGATAACCCCCTGAACTCTGACAAGTTACAAATAACCCACTTGACATTTCAAAATTTAAATTTAACTCTCTTAAAATTTTGATTTATAATAAATAAACCTCATATTGTTACTTTAATCATTTTAATAAATTTATTAAATTTTTTTACTATCATTTATCAATTAAAATAGTTTTATTATAAGGAAAAAACTAGAAGAATAATATTTTAAAAATATAAAAAAAATATCATTTATATAACATTTACTTATTTTCTTGGTTTAATTGAGCATTGATAATATAAAATTGTCATAATTTGTGTTCAATATATTATTGGGATGATTGAATATTGATAGTTTAAATATTAAATTTTTGTTAGAGGATAGCTCTTGCCTTCATTAATTTTTTTATTTATAATGCATATATTTTTTAAATTAGAGATTCAAAGTTTATTTTATATTTTTCTAAATATTATTCTTTTAGTTTTTGCCATATAAAAGAACTATTTTAATTGACAAAGATAACGGTCACTTAACGGTAGGGGTTAATAGTTAAAACATAAAATATCAGGGGGTTATATACAACTGACCCAAAATTTAAGGGGTTTTATATAATTAGCCCAAAAAATTTTAGAAAAAAGTATTTGTTAAAGTTAATTGCTCAGTGGTGACAACTTATTAGGCTTCTTCATAATACAGCGATACTTTAAATTTAATCAAACACATAGTTTTATGGAAAATGGAAATGAAAATAAAAGAGTGAGATTGAATTTAGAGCATGGTTTTCCATTTTTATTAAAAATTAAAAAAATGTTAAGAATTAAATCGACGTTGTTATAAAAATGGGAAAATACAAGAGATGTCAAGCAAGAGATGAAGAGAGAACTAGAGAGAAAGATGGAGCAATATCTTATTCATTTGGATGATTAACAAAGTGTAGTACATAGTGCTCTATTTATAGGCCATCATCCACAACTAAGAGTTACACAAAGTAAATGACAAACTTTAATCCTCATGAGTGCACACATTGTAACCTTTGAGTTATGGGCATGAAAACTCCTAAAGATCATTCATTGGAGAGGTTATGGGATGTAGAAAATGAAAAGTCAAGAGTTGGGAGCTCATGAACATCCACCTTAATTAGTATTTTACAACACTCCCCCTTGGATGTCCATAAAAAAATATTGTGCCTCATTAAAACCTTACTAGGAAAAACCCATTGGGACAAAAACCTAGTGAAGGAAAAAGAGTACACAATGTTTACTCCCCCTGATAACAACATCACTTTATGTCTTTAAGCCTACGCATTCCAATACCATGCACTAACTTCTTAAATGTTCTAGTTGGCAGCGTCTTGGTAAACAAATCTGCCAGGTTGTCACATGAGCGAATTTGATGAACATCTATGTCACCACTCTTCATAAGATCATGAGTGAAAAAGAATTTTGGAGATATATGTTTTGTTCTATCTCCCTTAATGTACCCTCCTTTCAATTGAGCTATGCATGCTGTATTATCTTCATATAGTATTGTTGGAATCTTTTGTTCAGGAAACAAACCACACACTGATTGGATATGTTGAGTTATTCACCTTAGCCAAACACATTCTCGACTTTCCTCGTGAACTGCAATTATCTCTGCATGATTTGATGAGGTAGCTGCTAAAGTTTGTTTTGTTGATCGCCAAGATATAGGTGTACCTCCACAAGTAAATAAATATCCTGTTTGAGATCTACCATTGTGTGGATCTGATAAAAACCCTGCATCTGCATAACCAATCAATTGTGATCCAGATTCATTGAATAAAATAATCCCATATCATTTGTTCCTCGAAGATATCGGAATATATGTTTAATTCCGTTCCAATGCCTTCTTGTTGGAGAAGAACTAAATCTTGCTAATAAATTCACAGCAAATGCAATATCAGGTTGTGTTGTATTGGCAAGATATATTAGTGCACCTATAGCACTAAGATATGGTACTTCTGGACTAAGAAGTTCTTCTATTTTCTATTGAGGACAAAAAGGATCCTTCTCCTTATCAAGTGATCTTACAATCATTGGAGTAGATAATGGATGTGCTTTATCCATATAGAATCGCTTTAATATTTTTTCAACATAAGTTGATTGATGAAGGAGAATTCCATTTGTTAAGTGTTCAACTTGCAGGCCGAGACAAAACTTTGTTCGTCCAAGATCCTTCATCTCAAATTCTCTCTTTAAACAATCAACAGTTTTTTGAAGCTCTTCAGGAGTTCCAATTATATTCAAATCATCCACATATACAGCAATTATCACAAACTCTGATCCATTTCCTTTTATGAAAACACATGGGCAAATAGGATCATTTTTATAACCTTCTTTTAACAAATATTCAATAAGACGGTTATACCACATTCTTCCAGATTGTTTCAATCCATATAAGGATTTATGCAAACGAATTGCACAATTTTCTCGAGAATTCTTACATCCTTCTGGCAATTTGAATCCTTCAGGGATTTTCATATAAATTTCAGTATCTAAAGCACCATATAAGTAGGCTGTAACAACATCCATTAGACGCATATCCAGTTTTCTGCTCACTACCAGACTAATTAAATACCTTAAAGTGATTGTATCTACCACAGGAGAATATGTCTCTTCATAATCAATACCAGGTCTTTGTGAAAATCCTTGTGCTACCAATCGTGCTTTATATCTAACGACCTCATTTTGCTCATTTCGTTTTCGCACAAATACCCATCTATACCCAACAGGCTTTACACCATTTGGTATTTGGACTACAGGTCCAAAAACTTCACGTTTTGAGAGTGAATTTAACTCTGCTTGAATTGCGTCTTTCCATTTTGGCCAATCATTTCTATTTCTACATTCTTCAACTGACATAGGTTCAAGATCCTCATTTTGATTAATTATTTCAACCGCAACATTATATGAAAATACGTTGTCGACAACTATATTTTCTCGGTTCCATATTTTTCCCGTAGTGACATAACTCATTGAGATCTATTCATTATTTTCAGGTACCTGGACCTCTTCTGGGGTCTTTTGATTAGTTATGTTTGCCTCCTCAACTTGATCATCTTGGTTAATCGCTCCCTTTTTCTTTCTAGGAGTTTTATCTTTGGAACCAATCGGCCTACCACGCTTCAAGCATGGCTTAGTTTCATTTGCAATTGATGGTTGTCCTACTGGGACATCAATTCTAATTGGAGCATTTTCAGCTGGAATGTGAGATTTGGTAATTCTCTTAAGGTCAGTAAATGCATCTGGCAGTTGATTTGCAATATTTTGCAAATGAACTATTTTTTGAACTTCAAGCTCACATTGTTGTGATCGAGGATCTATATGTGATGGTGATGTTGTTTTCCATGTAATTTCTTTATTCAGCTGCTTATTATCTCCCCCTAATGTTGGAAAAATTGTCTCATCAAAATGACAATCATCAAAACGTGCTGTAAATAAATCTCCAGTTGAAGACTCTAAATACTTGATTATAGAGGGAGATTCATAGCCAACATATATTCCTAACCTCCTTTGAGGTCCCATCTTTGTTCGTTGTGGTGGAGCAATAGGAACAAATACCGCACATCCAAAAATTCTAAGATGGGAAATATTTGGCTCCTGACCAAAAGCCAATTGTAATGGGGAGAATTCATGATAACTTGTTGGCCTGATGCGTATATTGATGCCGCATGTAAAATTGCATGCCCCCAAACTGATATGGGAAGCTTTGTTCTCAAAAGCATTGGTCTAGCTATCAATTGGAGGCGTTTAATGAATGATTCTGCTAGACCATTTTGAGTGTGGACATGAGCAACAGATTTTTCTACTGTTATTCCAGTTGCTATACAATAATCATTAAAAGCTTGAGATGAAAACTCGCTAGCATTATCAAGACGAATTGTCTTAATTGTATGATCTGGAAATTGTGCTCTTAGCCTAATTATTTGAGCGAGTAATCTAGCAAATGCTAAATTGCGTGTTGACAACAAACACACATGTGACCATCTTGTAGATGCATCTATTAAAACCATAAAATATCTAAATGGTCCACATGGTGGATGAATAGGCCCACATATGTCCCCTTGGATACGCTCTAGAAAAATAGGGGATTCAAGCCCAACTTTTGTCAAAGAAGGTCTTGTAATTAATTTGCCTTGAGAACAAGCAGCACATGGAAAATCCTTAAATTGAAGAATCTTCTGGCTCTTCAATGGATGTCCGTGTGAATTTTCAATAATTCTTCGCATCATAGTTGATCCGGGATGGCCTAACCGATCATGCCAAACAATAAATATGTTTTTATCAGCAAACTTCTGGTTCACTATAGCATTTGTTTCAATTGTACTAATATTTGTATAGTACAAACCAGAAGATAATGTTGGTACTTTTTCTAGGACACATTTTTCACCAAATCTAACAATTTTAATTTGTAAATATTCCATATTCTTCTCATTTATAGTCTCAATATGATACCTATTTTGGCGGATATCCTTAAAACTCAATAAATTTCTGAGAGACTTGGGGGAATATAAAGCATCATTAATAACAAATTTCGTTCCTTTGGGTAATATTATAATTGCTCTTCCGGAGCCTTCAATTAATTTTGTATTACCCGCTATCGTATTGATGCTTGCACTACTTCTTGTTAGATGTGAGAAATATTTTTTATCTCTAAGTATGGTGTGTGTTGTAGCACTATCTATGAGACATATATCTTCATTCTTGTGTCCAACGATCAAAACATCCATAATCTTCACCAAAAGGAAAGAAAAATGCATTAAAACATATTCAAAAGTACATGATGAGCAATAATTCCCTTATTACATATGAAAAGGGGAAATGAAAGTAAAGCATAAACTAAATTAAAAAAACCATAAATTAAAACATTTTTTATTGTTCTTCCAACCAAACTCATCTAATCATGATTCTCAAAAAAATCAGCCACCTCCAAGTGTGCCATATCATCAAGGCCATTAATACCATCTAGCTTATTGACACCATCATTCTTGTGTCCCTCAACATTATCATCTTGAAAAATCAAATTTGTTTCCACATTGTTCGCACTCCTTTTCATAGAGGCTTGATAAAGTTTTGCTAGATGCTCAGGCATACGACAGGTACGTGACCAGTGCCCCTTCATACCACACCGATAACATTGATTCTCAATAACTTTTGAAGAACCACTCTTATCGTTTTTCTGCCCTTCATTATATTTCTTCTTCTGGTGGGTATTAGGATTATAATTATTACTTTCACCTCCATGATAACGATAATTACCACGTCCCCTACCACGACCACGTCCACGGCCACGGCCACGACCACGACCACGACCACGACCATGAGCATGGTAATTATTATGTACACTCACATTCGCTTCAGGGAATGGAGCAGATCCAGTGGGACGATTTTCATGATTTTTCATCAACAGCTCGTTGTTTTGTTCGACTACCAAAAGGCATGAGATTAATTCAGAATACTTTTTAAAACCTTTCTCTCGATATTGCTGCTGCAGGAGCACATTTGAAGCATGAAAGGTAGAAAAAGTTTTCTCTAATAAGTCCTCATCAGTTATTTTCTCACCACATAATTTCAATTGAGAACTTATTTTGAAAACTGCTGAATTATATTCACTTACAGTCTTAAAATCTTGTAGCCTAAGGTGTATCCATTCATAACGAGCTCGAGGCAAAATCACTGTTTTTTGGTGATCATACCTTTCCTTCAAATTAGTCCACAATTCTAATGGATCTTTTACCGTTAGGTATTCAGCTTTTAGTCCTTCATGGAGATGGTGGCGAAGAAAAATCATGGCCTTGGCCTTATCTTGACTAGTTTCTTCATTTCCTGGTAAAATAGCCTTTCCTAGACCCTTAGCATCTAGATGGATTTCAGCGTCTAAGACCCAGGATAGATAATTCTTTCCCGTGATATCAAGAGCTGTAAACTCAAGTTTGGCAAGGTTGGCCATGATTCAAACTAAAAAATAATGATAACAATTAGAATCACGGTAAAATTGATGAAACATAAAACATCATTTTGAATTAAAACATATCATAATCAACATATTTTTAAACAACATAATTAAAGGGAGCAAAATTTCATGAGTAGCCAACATATAATTCAATAAAGAAAATTTCTTGAAAATATTCTCCCTCTCTCTTTCTACTTTTCTCCTTTATATATGTTGTTATATGTTATTTATTGGAATATAAATGGTGTATACAGAGAGGAGGAAATTATAGCAATAAAAATAGTGTAAAGAATAAAAGAGATAACACTATATAGTCATATATAATACTATAAATAAAATGACAATAATATGGTAATAAATGTAAATAAGAGTAAATGTAAACAGATACAATATATATATATATATATATATATATAAACATAAATATAGCAATAACAAGGGTGAAATGGAAAATAAATTAAATAATAATAAAATAAATAAAAAAATGAATTATAAATAAGAAACAAATAGAATAATAAATGTGGTGATGAGATAAAAAAAATGTAAAAGGAATAATTAAAAATACAATACAAATAAATAATAAAATATTAGAAACAATAAACAAACAAAACAAAATGGCTTAATAAAATGAAATAATATAACAACATCAGTAAATGAAAAATAAAATAACAATAAAATGAGATAAATAACGTAAAATAAAGAAATATAAATAATAGAATATAGCATGAAATGTAAATAAAATATAAATAAAATAACTATAAAAAAATGAACTAAAAGAAGCCCAAACAAAACAACAAAATGTATGAGAAGAAGATAATCGAATGAAAATAAATAAATGTAAATGTAAATAACAAAGCGAAATGAAATAGAATGCATTACTAGAAAGTTGTGCCAACATAAAATCAAAATGATAAACAAATAAAATGAACTATTATAAAATGTAAATAACAACATAATCTAAAATATAACAAATATCTCCAATCTCAGCCATGGAACCCGATGTAAAAAACAATCGGTAAAAAGATCTCTTTAATTCCATACAATGGCTCAGATTATCCTAGATAGATTAAATAGAGATATGGTAAAAGAAGATAGAGGAAAATGTTGAGACAACGGTAAGGAAAAAAAATACCTTGGTTAGAGAATCGTGCTGATAACGTGTTATAAAAATGGGAAAATACAAGAGATGTCAAACAAGAAATGAAGAGAGATGAAGAGAGAACTAGAGAGAAAGATGGAGCAATATCTTATTCATTTGGATGATCAACAAAGTGTAGTACATAGTGCTCTATTTATAGGCCATCATCCACAACTAAGAGTTACACAAAGTAAATGACAAACTTTAATCCTCATGAGTGCACACATTGTAACCTTTGAGTTATGGGCATGAAAACTCCTAAAGATCATTCATTGGAGAGGTTATGGGATGTAGAAAATGAAAGGTCAAGAGTTGGGAGCTCATGGACATCCACCTTAATTAGTATTTTACAATAGACGTAATTTAAAACAATGTAAAATTGTGTGAGATAAAGCTGTTTGGAATTTTCTTGGAACCCCCAAATTGATATTTGGACCATTAAAATAGTTTTTTGTTTTCAAGCAGAGAATTTAAACTCCATCCCCCAATGAGATTGATTACCCTCCACTACTCTTCCCATCCTCTTCCCTTGTATTACTTATCTCACCCTTTAGATTGAAATCTGAGCGGTTCAGATTTAATATTTTATAAAAATATTCTTTTTAAATATTTTTTATTGCATTTTTATATTAGTATAATAAAAATATTAATCCAATTTTCTAATCAATATTTTCAAATCTTTTTTTTTTTTTTTGCCTGCAAACAATATTTTCAAATCTACATCAACTAAATTAATTAAACTTAGGTTCTAATGTGATAAAAATATTTTTAAAAAAATACATTTGAAAAGGAAAAAAATTAAGGAAAAAAATCTTAAATTATTCATAACAACTTTAACCAAAAAAGAGATTTGGTATCTTGAAGGGTGAATTAGTAAATAAAATTAATTTTAATCAAAAAAATATTCTTAACAGTGTTAACATTTGAACTTAAGTGTATATTTTTAAAATAAAGAGAAGAAATAAGAGAGGTAGAGTATTTTACTCTAAAACTAATAACTCTTCGTGGATTTGCTTTGGTAAATAACCACTTATTTGTGGAATAATTTTTCCTTCCAGAATTGAAGACTAAAATGCTGGCCAGAAAAAATCTGAAGACTAAAATAATTTAGGGGAAACTGCAACCAAATCTCAATTAACAAAATTAATTCTAATTAGGTCATTTGAAATCATCAAATTGTAGTGAAGTTTTAAAGGATCTGGATGTTATTAATTTGAAATTTGAAAGTATAATTTTGCCCCAATGACAAGTTTATAACGACCAATAACAGGTGAGAGAAAGGAATTATAAAAAAAAAAATTTAGTTGTTTCATAATTTTGAAGAAATAATTTATAAATAAGAACCAAAAAAAGAAAGAAATACTTATAAAAGATGGCTCCAAAATAAGAGCAGAGGTTTGTATTTAATGTTTATAAATTTATTACTTGGATATGTAAATCATTCTATCACAGGAGCAACGCCATGCTTCCCCATTCTTTGTTGCTTCTTTCCTCTTCATAAACATTTATTGGTTTTAGATTTAATAATTATTCGGAAATGAATTTCATGGGCCAACGTCAGAAGTTGACGACGACTTACTTTTGTGCTTTTCCTCTCTTCACGCGTCTTGCGGGTGTTGCTTTTCCTTTTCCTCTTGCCCTGTTTATATCCCTTTTTTCTTTTTCTTTTTCTTTCCTTTTTATTAATATAATAAGGAAGCTGCATTACAATTTCTGGAATCTTCCTCTCTCCTTCATATCTTAATCTTATATAAATTCTGTTGCTTGTTCCTCACTGAGGAGACTATAAAAAGAAGCTAATTTCTTCCCCAATCGATCTCGCCGAGAAAGGTACCTTACTTGTTCCTCTGTTGCTGTAATTTTATTTTCTGCTCTTAATGAATTGCTTGTGTAATAGTAGTATATTCTCATATCACTACAGGATAAAATGTGGGGTGCGGTAGCAATTATGGGCCTTGCTGCAATAATTACGCTTCATCATTATCTCACTTCAATCAAATCTCAGACACACGAGCCTCAATCGCAAGACAAGAACCAGAACAAAGCTGGATGCAGAGAACAAGAAGAGATGATGACCAATTCAAATGATATTTGTCGTTTGGTAAGTAAAGCAAGCATGTCCAATTCCAATCCTTTTGAGGATGCACAATGGAGTATTCTAATCCTGAGGGATGTTATGGAGGCATTAACCGATCCTAATATTCACTTAATCGGAGCTTATGGCTCAGATGATGAAATCGAAGACGCTATGCTTCAAAAAGTTTGCAGAAGAGTTCAAAGAGACCAACTGTTTGGTATGGTTGTGACAGTAACCGTAACCAAACGTCCTGATGTGAGCAAGATTCAAGAGGATATTGCTCGTCAACTAAGCTTTACTTTTAATCAGAAATCTAAAGCTAAAAGAGCCAAAGAATTGATTGATAGGATCAAGAACGAGCAAAATATTCTCATTTTACTACGTGATGTGTATAAGGGTCTTGACCTGAGTATGGTGGGAATTCCATATGGTGCAGATCATAATGGATGCAAGATATTACTCACTTCTACAAGTGAAGATGTACTATCTAACCACATGCATACCCAAAAGAATATCATGGTCATATGATTATCTTGATATATAAGAAGCTGTAACCTTTTTGTTGAGGGTTTCCAGATGATATATGTTGTAAGGGGCTTATTATTTGCTCTTTTTTTTCTTGATGGGATTTTGTATAATAATAGTGTGTATCGCTTGCGTTCTATAATAATTAAATTGAAATGTGTTGCCAAAAATAAAAATTAGTTTCCTCAAGTCCCCTGCAAGGAATAAAACAAAAGAAAAAGACACTTATCGGTTTTCTGTTGTTATTGACTTACTGTATTCATTTAATATATTAAATTTTATCCATAAACTGATCATAACAAAAGATTATTTTGATACGTTTAACATGAATGATGTATAAAGAGGCTAGGGTATGAATAATGAAATAATATTATTCACATACAATTTACATTAAACATTAGTAATTTAATTAGTCACTAAATAATTATGATGAAGAAGGAGCAAGAACATTTCTGGAGAAGTTCCTGTCTTAAAGTATCTATAAATTTCTCATCTTGTTGGCCCTCATGGGATTTTAATCAAAGTGTTGGATCATCACAAAAGCCCATACATTACGTCCAGTTCTATGCTCTGCATTTTAATCAACTACCGGTTTAATTACAGATTAGACCCCGGTTGACCCATTAACCCTTGAACCTGTGTTGTGACCGGTTCATTGCCCGGTCCGGTTCTTCATTCCTTGGTTTTTTCTACTAATCATCTTCCTTAGTTCTCTTTATTTTTTTTCTTACCTGATTATTGTTGATAGAGCATTAATATGGGTATTTAAAGATAGTAATCAATAGTCACTGCCTTTAGAAAATATTTAAGATAGTAATTAAGTCAATAAAAAATTTTTAAAGATATTTTAGCATAATACTTCTATATTTCACTATAATTCATATTATTTAATTAGTATTTTTGTCTAATGAAGTAGGACGCCAATTTACTCAAAACTCAAAAAAAAAAAAAAAAAAGAGTATAAGACAAAAGGCCAAATTACATCACTTCAAAATTAAATATTTTACCAACAACAATTAAATAATACTCGTATGATAATTTTATCTAAATTAAAACACATGCACACAAAAAAAAAAAAAAAAAGGTTGAGGCCCCTCATCCGACCAAAAGGAAAAGAAAAGATCACGAAATGATGGAGTAAATATATTGGAGGTGCCCTTTAGAATGATTTACACGATAAAGATTAAAAAAAAGCAAGTGAAAAAGTGAACAAAGAAAAACATTGAAAACAATTTAAGAATTTTAAAAACTGGAAAAAAAAATTTTCCCTTAAAAACTTGGCTAAATTATAAGAACCCCTTGAACTTTGTGTTAGTTGCATATAACCCTCTTGACATTTCAAAGTTTAAATTCAACCCCTGACATTTCTTTTTTTTTTTTACTATTAATCCCCTGTCGTTAAATGGTTGTTATATTTTATAACGGAAGTTACCACGTCAGACAATGAGATGACGTGTGTCATCATGTGTAAATTACTGATCTTATAAAACCCCCTGAACTTTAAATAATTGCAGATAACCCTCTGAACTCTAACAAGTTACAAATTACCCCACTGACATTTTAAAATTTAAATTTAATTCCCTTAAAATTTGATTTATAATAAATAAACCTCATGTTGTTACTTTAATCATTTTACTAAATTTATTAAATTTTTTTACTATCATTTATTTATTAAAATAGTTTTCTTATAAGGAAAAAACTAGAAGAATAATATTTTTAAAATATAAAAATAAAAATATCATCATTTGTATAACATTTACTTATTTTCTTGATTTAATTGAGCATTGATAGTATAAAATTGCCATAATTTATGTTCAATATATTATTGGGTGATTGAACATTGATATTTTAAATATTAAATTTTTGTAAGTGGATAGCTCTTGCCCTCATTAATTTTTTATTTATAATGCATATATTTTTTAAATTAGAGATTCAATGTTTATTTTATATTTTTCTAAATATTATTCTTTTAGTTTTTGCCATACAAAAGAACTATTTTAATTGATAAATAATAGTAAAAATTTTAGTAAATTTATTAAAATGATAGAAAGTAACGGCATGTGGTTTAATATTATAAATTAAAATTTTAAGAGAATTAAATTTAAAATATGAAATGTCAGGGGGCTATTTGTAATTGTTCAAAGTTCAGGGAGGTTCTCTACAACTGTTTAAAGTTAAAGGGATTTTATAAAATTAGTAACTTACACAGGATGACATGTGTCATCTCATAGTTTGACGCGCCAATTTCCGTTAAAAAGATAACTGTCAATTAACGGCAGAAGGTTAATAATTAAAATTTGAAATGTCAGGGGTATATACAACAAACCCAAAATTCAGGGAGTTTTATATAATTTAGCCCACAAACTTTTAAGAAAAAAGTCATTATTTGTTAAAGTTAATTGCTCTGTAGTGACAACTTATTAGGCTTCTTCATAATACAGTGATACTTTAAATTTAATCATACACATAGTTTTATGGAAAATGGAAATGAAAATAAAAGAGTGAGATTGAATTTAGAGCATGGTTTTCCATTTTTATTAATACTTAAAAAATGTTACAGAATTAAATTGATGTAATTTAAAACAATGTAAAATTGTGTGAGATAGAGCAGTTTGGAATTTTCTTGGAACCCCCAAATTGTGGACCATTAATAGTTTTTTGTTTTTAAGCAAAGAATTTAAACTCCATCCCACGATGGGATTGATTATTGTCCTCTACTCTTGCCATCTTTTTACTCTTCATTATTTATCTCAGCCTTTAGATTGAAATCTGAGCAATTCAGATTTAATGTTTTATAAAAATATTCTTTTTAAGTATTTTTTTATTGCAATTTTATATTAGTATAATAAAAATATTAATCCAATTTTCTAATTAATATTTTCAAATCTACATCAACTAAATTAATTAAACTTAGATTCCAATGTGATAAAAATATTTTTAAAAAATACATTTGAAAAATAAAAAAATTAAGGAAAAAATCTTAAATTATTCATAACAACTTTAACCAAAAAAGCAAGGTATTAAAACTCGGATCGGATATTGAACCGGTCAGGATACTGGGTTAAGGGTCAGTAGATCAGACCGGAGTCAAACCGAGCCAAACCGGTGAGAAATTGGAGATTTTAGATTTATTAGTATGAAATTCTAAAAAAAATTAAATTTAATTTTTTTAAAAAAAATAAAAAACTCAGACCAGACTGGACCGGTCTGATGCCCGGTTCGGCGGTTCCCGGACCGGACTGGCCGATCCGGTCCAAGTCTGGGAACACTGCAAAAAAGAGATTTGGTATCTTCAAAGGTAAATTAGTAAATAAAATTAATTTTAATAAAAAAAATATCATCATCATCATCATCAATATATAAACAAATACTCTTCACTTATATAGAGATAAAAGTTACTGTTCCCTAGCCATATCTATCATTGGGCTCCGTGCCATCAAATAAAAATTCGACTGAATTTCAAATTTTAAAAGTTTCACTGTGCGTGTTTTTTTCTCTATATAAACCATATGAATCCCTTCCATATACCACTCTCTTCCTTTTCCCTCCATGTCCTCACTTTTGTTCTTCTCACTTCTCAAGGTCCGCCTGGAAGCAGGGAGATCATTACACACATATATTGCCATTACATCGTTGTGGTTATTTCCTACATAACACAAAGGGAATCATGTTTTCAATCATACTTTACACACGGATGCTTGCAACTGTGTGTTCGGAGGTTGATCGCGACAGTATCATGACGGAGCTCATAATAGAAGGTGTGTATTTGACGAGGTTTTTTTGGCCATCGTAGGTAGATCAACTCGAGTTTGTCTTTCTGGATTTTTTGCCCATCGTAGGTGATGGTGTGTGAAGAAGATTTACCTCAAGATCTTTGAAGCTCAAGTTTGTCTCTGATATTGCTTGGGGTCTGATGGAGGAGCGAAGGTTTTTGGTAAAGAAGTTCATGACCTTTACTCTTAGCATCTTCATTTGTCTATTCTCTAACAAACAGTCTGGTGAAATACTTCAAAGGAAGTCATCATGAGAACGATATTAGTTTTATAATGGGTGAACAATGGTTTTTATGGTATACATTTCATTTTTAATTTGATACATAACTTAAATGGTGACTCTGGAACATTTTCCAATTTTTTCACTTGGTTGAAATAATTTCGGTTTTATAGATCTTGAAGGCAAGACAGATCCTAAGATTCAAGCTTTGGAGCTTGTAGAAGAACTTAGAACAAAAAGAGTAGACAAACAAGTCAGTTTTAGTACTTGAACATTAACATGCATGTAATTATCATCTGTTTGTGCTATAACCGTGTTGAATATCATCTGTTTGCCACTTACATCAGTATTGAATATCGTGCCTTAACTTTTTAGTTTTTACTATGGCATGTCTTCAGCTTTCTTCTAATTTGTTGTTGCCTATAGTTTTCTTTTCCATTTATAATTCTTGGCATCCTCTAATAAGGTCATCGTTTTGTGCAGTTTGCCAAGCACTAATCCGGTAAGGTCCTCTCCTTTTCATCCATACCACCTCTTTTAATACTCCTTCATAATGTGTTCCTAGCTGTAAGATCCTGTTAAAATTTTTTCTTTTGTTTTATACTCATGGTAGAAGATTTTTTGTTTAGGTTGTTAGTTTATTCTGTCCCATAACAACTGTCGTTTGGGAAACACACATTATTTTTCTTCTCCAGAACCCTGGTTCACATACATTATTTTTCTTCTCCAAGAACTTCATTGAGTTCTATTCCAATTATTATTAGTAGCCATTCAGTCCACTCAAAAAATCTTTTTTTGCAGGAAGGGACCCTTACTTGGCTTACCCAACTGTGCATGTGCACATCAACTTTTTCTCTCAAGTATTATTACTCATCATTTGGGCGTCATCATTATCATTCCCTTTATCATTTGTATTATTATCATTGATCATCATTATTGTTAGCATTTTTTTTATTATTATATCATCCTTATTGCAATTGCACATGCTCTGGAAAAGTTGCTGAAACTAACATGCTTTCTACATATACTATGTTCATTTTCCCTTTTTCCTCTATCTTATACCATTCCAGTTACTTTTCCTCTTCTCAATTCACTTCCCTCCAAGCCCGCGGGCTCCACAGTCACCTACTACATTTCAGTTATGGAAGGGCAGCTGTTGCCAACCCATGAGCATGCACTCCATATTATTTACAAATGCGTGATTATCATTTCAATGGACCATATTAGTTTAATCAGATATGTACAAATGAGTGATATTAGTTTCATGCACATAGATCAGATTTCTCTAAAAGACTTGGTGGCTTCAACTATCTACTCTTTGGTATATCTTATGATGAAGGTAGGGATTCATAGAGAAAAGGCGTAAATGAAAAGAATAAAAACATCAACATAATTGAAAGTAAGCTTTCTCTTATCCCAATGGTAAAAAAAGGTGTCTAGCATAATGAAAAGAATGAAAAGAATGAAACCAATCTGTTTAATTGAAGCCAAAAGAAAAGAATAAAAAAAAAACATCAACATGATTGAAAGTAAGCTTTCTCTTATCCCAATGGTAAAAAAAGGTGTGTAGCATAATAAAAAGAACGAAACAAATTTTGAATATGTTTAATTGAAGCCAAAAGAATAAAAAAACAAAGCTTGATAAAAAATCACCAATGTCTATATTTATTATTTAGAAGTCAGGGAATACTACCCCTGTTGACTCTTATCCTTTTTATTATAAAAAAAAATTCCAACGACTTGTCTTATTTTTTTGGCCAGTAGCTACTGGTCTTTATATTTTTTATTTAAATTGATTATTATATATATATATATATTGCTATTAATTATGTTTCAAAATAATTAGGTATCCAATGTTTTTTTTTTATCAAATTAGGTATCCAATGTCAAAAACGTGAAATGAAATATATAGTTCCTAAATAGTAGTGCATTACAGCTGAGTCCTCTTTCCCTTCCTTGTGGTCCCATGTTATCACATGCATGTCCAATTCTCTACTTTGCCTCTTGCATATATCAAAAATTCAAATTAGATCATATGTTCCGAAATTATCACAAAATATATATATTTTAAGGCCATAAAAATATCTAACAATACACGTCTACATAAAGCTTCATCTCCTATCATTGATTATTAAATTTTTGGTGATTATTAAGAAAAGAAATGACAGCATATTTTCATTTTAACTCTTAGTCTGTTTGGTGTGAGGGATTTGGAGGAGAAGGGAGGGGAGAAAAAATTTTTATGAGTTGAATTTTAAAAGATTGAAGAAGTGGGGTAATAAAATTTTAATAAAGAGAATATATAAGAAAAAAGAATAAGAAAAATTAATTAAAAATTTTTAATCCCACTTCTCTAATATTTTAAATTTTAACTCAAAATTTTTTTTCCCTCCCCTCACCTCAAACCCTTAATAACAAATCTAATTTAGGATTTTATAATTTCAAAATTCTTTTTCTCTTTTCTTTCCATTAATTAATCTCCCATCTTTGACTAAATATGAACGGAATATTTTTACGTTTTTCTTTTGTCCTCACTTACCATTGCCAACATCTTTTCTTTCCCCAACTTTTAATCATCAAAACCATTGCAATTATATTCACTTTGACCATTCTCATTTTTTTTCCAATTCTACTATCATATTTCCCCCACTTTCGTTTTCACTAGCCACCACTTTTTCCTTCTTATGATCATCATCATCAATATATATAGATATATATATTTTGATCGAGGTCTAGAAAAAAATATTAAAGACACCAAACACTACACACAGGGTTTGCATTTTTACTTAAAAAAGGCCTTTATTGATGATGATATTCGGTGCCAAAGCAACCTTTCACTATGTTGTGGGTCCTTCCCTGTCTTCTTTTCGCACATGGTATCTTCTGCTACTTGTCCCATTCAAATCCTTTATTAAGGTTTTAATTTGCTTAAGTCTCTCTTAATCTTAATCTAATGTTGTGTGTTTGTATTACTTTTTAAAAATAGTTTTTATAATCTATGAGCTAGGTATGTGAGAGAGAAAATAACTTCTTCTTTTTTTTTGGCCGGTCAGAAAATAAATTCTTAAACAAAGGCAAGTAAATGTTTGTATAATACATTAGTCTAAAATCTAACCGTACTAAGAGTACCCGTGTTATATATCCATATAATAAATCAAAAAGTTCAGAACAACTTATAGGGGATGATTCTAATAATACAAAATCTTAACTAATTTTTTGAGCCATTTTGACTAGATAATCTACACAATGAAGTTCTTCTCTATGCAAATAAGAAATTTCAAAATTCCTGTTTGAGAAGACAAATACCTTTAAATTTGTTATGTTTTCATACAATGAATGATTTGCTCCACACCAAAAGTAAATGTAAAGCCTTTGATGAATCTGTTAAGAGCATGATCCTATCAAGAGTGCAAAAAATATGTTGTTTTTGTTTTATCAAGAGTGCATTCTATGCCAAAGCTTTGTTTTTGTTTATTTTATTTTTTTTTTGCTCAACAGTTTTTGTTTATTCAAACCCATGATTTTGACTTGGCTTCTAGGATTTTTTGGTTGTTACCGTGTTAGTGATGATCTTCAAATATTTGTTCAATTTGAAAATATTGCATATTTTGATGCTAACTATACCAATCTTCTTTTAAAACTAAGTCCATGTGTATCGCACATCATATTGCTACCAATCATGATATTTCCCTGCTCCCATCTTCTTTTAAAACTAAGTCTATGTATAGCACATCATTTTCCTACCAATCATGGATATTTCCCTCGCTTTTTTCTGTGAAAGAAACAAGCATGTTGACAAATTAAGCACATTATGCCTGAAAAATACAAAGAATGCGACAAACAGACATGTAGAAAAAGACCCACCACAAATTTCTTTCCTTTTATACATGAAAAACGAAATCACATATCAAAAAGATAGCCAGCCTCCTTCACCTCCAATATGAAAATGAACTTTGATATTTGACAACAATAACAAAAGCAATACTAATAAATAAAAAAAACACGAGAGTATACATATATATGGATATATATTCAGAACTTCCAAGAGAAGAAGATGCCATTTGTGGTAAATTTTCTACTGAAATAGTTTGGCTTTTTGACGTTAAAGCAGTCGTAAAGTAAAAGGCAAAGGGTGTTTCCTGTCTTAAAAAAAGCGCCATGATAAATTCATAGAGATTAGAGAAGAAACCAAAAGAAAAATTATAAAAAACTTAACCATATTTTTGTGAATTTTGTTCTCCTTCAGTGTCATCTACTATAGTCGCTTGTCATTTACCCAAGAAGAAAAAACAATAAAAGAATGAATGAAAGAGTAATCCAGCACAAGTGGACAATTGATGTAGCATTTTGTTTACACTATTTTTCGTCTGTGTACTTTGTTTTGTTCCCTTTTTCAAAGATCTATAATTTTTTCATTTTTTTTCATAAACACAGGCATCCTCTTATATGAGACAATCATGTTCGAGGTACTATCGAGCATTAAGTGTAGGCATCTCTCCTAATGGGAATTCGAATATTGATTCTTCATATTATGAGAGACCTAATTTTTAAGATAATCTGATATATATTTTAGCATATTTTAAGAGTCATCAATATGAAATAAATAAAATTTGTTAAAGATTTTGATAAGATATCAATTTGATATATTATTCTTTTACGCATTGACTATCAATTGGACTTACCAATGTTATGATATAAAAAAATCACACAAATCATTCAACTGAAAATAAATTGATGTTCATCCAACAATTTTTTTTCAACGTATTCAAAATGCAATAAAAATAAATTGATTATAAAATCATGAAACAACAGAATAATAAATTTAAACTCATTAAAATTAATTATTAATTATTATCTACATTTCTACAGTCATATATTGACAAAACTCAAAACTTGCCTAAACTCTTACCTCAAAGTATTTTCTAATTAGCAGAAGATTACTATCTAAAGAAAGAGAAAATTATTTAGAACACTGTTTATAAAAGAAGCTTTGTGATTAGAAGTGATTTTGAGTATCTAATTTATCCAAAAAATAAAAAAGTACTCCTCCAAACATAAGCCATCGCTCCCATAAGCTTCAATTCCTAGCTTTTTCGATATTCAAATGAAAAATTAATAATTTTTCTTTCTGACCAACAATTAAAAAAAATAAAAATCTCCCATCTTTGACTAAATATTAACAGAATATTTTTGCGTTTTTCTTTTGTCCTCACTTGCCATTGCCAACATCTTTTCTTTCCCCAACTTTTCATCATCAAAATCATTGCAATTATATTCGCTTTGACCATTCTCATTCTTTTTTCAATTCTACTATCATATTCCCCCACTTTCGTTTTCACTAGCCACCACTTTTTCCTTCTTATTTTACTAAGAAAAGGTTCTAGAGTTCTCTATCCGAGACATTTAACTAATTGATTTGTTGCTTTGGGGCCACTCACTTGATGCAACAATTCATGGAAGTGACATTCAAAGATGATGTTAAGCCCCAAAATGACATTATTATTCAATGAGAAGACGTTGAAGCGTGTGATATATTCCAAGTGATTTTTTTTTTCCCTAGGTGCCTCAAAATTTCTCTCATTACATCCCAAGAGTGATAATGAAACTCCCCAGTGTTATGTTGTAGAATGCGGTTCCCAATTGACAAATTCACTTTTGAAAAAAAATAAAAAATTGACAAATTCACTCGCCTTTTCATTTATCACTTTTTTCCAAAATATTTTATCTAATTTGTAAGCTGATATATAATATATTGATGCATATAAGTATTTAAGAGAGATAATGTAGTAAATGCTATAATTAAGTAACTGTAATTTTTATGCCTTTCCAATTATATATATATATATTGTTATTAATTATGTTTCAAAATAATTAGGTATCCAATGTTTTTTTTTTATCAAATTAGGTATCCAATGTCAAAAACGTGAAATGGTACAGCTGAGTCCTCTTTCCCTTCCTTGTGGTCCCCATGTGATCACATGCATGTCCAATTCTCTACTTTGCCTCTTGCATATATCAAAAATTCAAAGTAGCATCATATGTTCCGAAATTATCACAAAATATATATATTTTAAGCCCATAAAAATATCTAACAATAAAATAAGTTTATCACTCCACGTGACTGTCTACATAAAGCTTCATCTCCTATCATTGATTATTAATTTTTTTGTGATTATTAAGAAAAGAAATAACAGCATATTTTCATTTTAACTCTTAGTCTGTTTGGTGTGAAGGATTTGGAGGGGAAGGGAGGGGAGAAAAAATTTTTATGAGTTGAATTTTAAAAGATTGAAGAAGTGGGGCAATAAAATTTTAATGAACTTGCATTTTCTTTATTTTATCAATCAAGTTAATGCATGATGTGCATTTAGAGAAATGGGAGGAAAAAAAATGCACAAGATCTTTCAGACGGGAACATTATATTGTCATAAGGACCACATCCCTGATTCTTCTTCATAAATCACTAATTCTTTTTTTCATTTCTGCCTATTCAAACTGGCAACTTGCAGTTCAGTGCAAAGCACTCTAGCCATCAAGCCGCAAGTCTTGAGGGCCAAAAATCATAAGCTATTATAAAATAAAATAGGATTACAAAAATATAAATGATTACTTTTAATAACACACTCCTTATAAGAAGGGTCCATCTAAAAGACAAGATGACTTTTTTTCATCAATCATGGAATTACAACATAATTGAGTTGACTGGGTTCACAGACAAATCCTCACACATTTTGAGAATTCAACCCTGAAAGCCCAAGGCCAGCGATTTATACTTCATAAATAAACGTTGAAAAACGAAGTATAAGTCTGACGTATTGTATTTTCTTTGCTCACTTTCCCTCCCCTCCCCTCAAACCAAACAAGCCCTTAATAACAAATCTAATTTAGGATTTTATAATTTCAAAAATTCTTTTTCTCTTTTCTTTCCATTAATTAATCTCCCATCTTTGACTAAATATAAACGGAATATTTTTGCGTTTTTCTTTTGTCGTGACTTGCCATTGCCAACATCTTTTCTTTCCCCAACTTTTAATCATCAAAACCATTGCAATTATATTCGCTTTGACCATTCTCATTCTTTTTTCAGTTCTACTATCATATTTCCTCCCACTTTCGTTTTCACTAGCCACCACTTTTTTCTTCTTATTTTACCAAGAAAAGGTTCTAGAGTTCTTTATCCGTCCGAGACATTTAACTAATTAATATATATAATCAATCATGAAACTAGATTTAACAAAAGTCCAAAATTATATATTAAGTCTATGTTCAATTAAGCACTAACAATCCAAAATTTTAAGTGGAATCAAACCCATAACTACCCGTTCACGGGGGAGAATTTTCATACTATTAAGTTGCAATGTTATTAATAGTCTATATGCATTTCTAATTAGACAATCTATATAATGATTGATTTTTCTGTAATCATGGTTAAATTTATCAACCTAATCTCATCAAATATCAGATTCTATCCGGAGATCAATTAGTATATTATTTTTAAAAAAGGGCTAACTCCCACATGTGATTGCTTAGTCAATGAAGTCAAGTGGACAGTAACTTGAATCAGTCTTACTGGTCACTAACTGAGAAACACAAATATTGGCAACAATATCAATCAGGTTTGGTGCGCCAAACATCATCCAATTGACTGAATTAGGTTCGTAATGAGGAGAGCATTCTAATTAGTCAGTCTATTAAGTATTTAAATTATTTAATTATATGTGAATGAAATAATTGATTTACTTTCTTTGGCTGAACTGATATAATTGAGCTTATGTGGGACAAGTATAATTAAAATAAACAGAAATAAATAATTTATGCAAAACATAAGAAATGTGGTGTTCGAATGAGTCTCTCTCACATGCAGACGGTGCTAAAGACGAAATGAAAGAAGCCCATTCACAGTATACCTTGGGCATTCACACCTTTCCATTCCTTTTGTTCATTTTTCTTCCACGTCCTCTCCTTCTCTTTCCTCTACATCGAATGGATTTGAATCGTTTTGAGTCTCGATGGCCATTCCGCATGCAACGGAGGCAATTCCCAATTACACTTTCATTTTCCATGACTATCAACAAAAGTCAAGGGCAATCTTTGCGTCATGTCGGCTTTTATTTGTTGAAACCAGTTTTCACCCATGGACAATTATATGTTGCATTGTCTAGAGTGAAATGCATGCATGGCCTAAAGATTGTTCTAGGTGTAGATGAGTATGGGTCAACAACCAGAACAAACAATGTTGTGTACAAGGAAGTCTTTCAAAATGTTGATCCCTAAGTTGTGCATTTTTTTGTTTAACAAGTAACCTATCTTCATGTATTCAATCATGATGGCACAAGGTATGTTTAAACATATGTTTCATATCGATCGCACGTGGGGTGATCTAATAATATTATGGACTTCTACAATCAATGTAAATGTTTGACAATTATAGTGACGCTTAGAAAACAACATTCCCTTCATTAAGATAACAAAAAAAAAGTGAGAGTATTAAAAATTTGCAGTAATTTATTCTCTCCGTGCAACGCACGGGGAGGACATGCTCATTCATTATAATACCTATCCCCACAAAAAAGTGTTAAAAACTTTAAGGCTACAAGTCTTTTGCTAGGCCAATGCTTCTTAAATCAATGAGTCAAGCCTAAATGTATTTTATAGGGTTATAATAACAAAATTCCTTAAACATTGAAAGGTACTTTACATCATTATACGTGACATGGACTTAAAAAAAAGTTAATATATCAAATAGTGAAAAAATTCAATCTTCCATCACTTTCGCCTTGCTTTTGCAAGTTGCATGGAATCAAACATTTTGCGTTGCAAACTCCATATGCATTTATATCACTTGCTGCTTGCTTTGTAGGGTGAATGTTAGCATGCCTTGGTCCGATATGCAGAGCAACATTCCACATTTGGGGTAAATATGTAGCAATGATGAAACATCTCATTAAAAAGTGTAGCAAGAAAAAATCTATGTTCTCTAACCCGGACCGGATCGGCCGAACCGGAAACCAGCGACCCGGCCACTAAACTGGTCCGGGTCAAGTTTTTTAATTTTTTATTTTTAAAATCTTTTTTTTTTAAATTTTTTCCTTTGTAATTTCATACTATAAGTCTAAAATATTATATTTCTCACCGGTTTAACTCCGGTTTAACTTCGATCTGACCCACTAACCCTTGACCCAGTATCCCGACCGGTTCACTAACCGGTCCGGGTTTAATTACCTTGGAAAAAATACAAAAAATCACTCAATCCGGACACCCTACTCATTTCATGGGATTGAAGCTTGAAGAAAATATTGACATGATATCCATAACAGTATCATGCCTATTCCATATATAAATTAGATAACTTTTGTAGACTAACCATCACTCCATTATTTTGTATGATATCATTCTATATTGGAAGATAACTTTCTACAACACACAAGGTATCCCACATCATATCCCTCATTCTTGTGAGTGACCAAATAATTAACAAACAATGTACCAGACAAATAATTAAATTTGTTATGTTTTCATACAATGAATGATTTGCTCCACACCAAAAGTAAATGTAAAGCCTTTGATGAATCTGTTAAGAGCATGATCCTATCAAGAGTGCAAAAAATATGTTGTTTTTGTTTTATCAAGAGTGCATTCTATGCCAAAGCTTTGTTTTTGTTTATTTTATTTTTTTTTTTGCTCAACAGTTTTTGTTTATTCAAACCCATGATTTTGACTTGGCTTCTAGGATTTTTTGGTTGTTACCGTGTTAGTGATGATCTTCAAATATTTGTTCAATTTGAAAATATTGCATATTTTGATGCTAACTATACCAATCTTCTTTTAAAACTAAGTCCATGTGTATCGCACATCATATTGCTACCAATCATGATATTTCCCTGCTCCCATCTTCTTTTAAAACTAAGTCTATGTATAGCACATCATTTTCCTACCAATCATGGATATTTCCCTCGCTTTTTTCTGTGAAAGAAACAAGCATGTTGACAAATTAAGCACATTATGCCTGAAAAATACAAAGAATGCGACAAACAGACATGTAGAAAAAGACCCACCACAAATTTCTTTCCTTTTATACATGAAAAACGAAATCACATATCAAAAAGATAGCCAGCCTCCTTCACCTCCAATATGAAAATGAACTTTGATATTTGACAACAATAACAAAAGCAATACTAATAAATAAAAAAAACACGAGAGTATACATATATATGGATATATATTCAGAACTTCCAAGAGAAGAAGATGCCATTTGTGGTAAATTTTCTACTGAAATAGGTGTGTTTCTGGATTATCTTTTCTTGAACTGCAAAACCACAAGAGAAGAAGATGCCAAAAGAATCAGAATTGAGATCGGAGGTGTTCAAGCGGGATGTATCTATCAGTTATTTATACATTTTTTTTAATCATCATCATCATTATGTTTCCTCTTCATCACAACACTTTTTTTTCCTCTCCCTTTACACCGAGAGTGCTCCTTCCTTTACTATTTCTTTTAACCTCATCATTTTGTTCTTCTTCTTTTTTTAAAAATAATTTATATTTTTTATATAAAACTAACTATTTCCTAATTATAATTATATCTTATAAGTAAAAATTAAGATGTTACATTAAGTGTGGAAATCAGAAGGTGAATCCGGATATATAGATGTTTTAATTAAGTAAAAAAAATATCGATTGGAAACATAATTATATGGTAATATTCAGAACTTCCAAGAGAAGAAGATGCCATTTGTGGTAAATTTTCCACTGAAATAGGTGTGTTTCTGTATTATCTTTTCTTGAACTGCAAAACCACAAGAGAAGAAGATGCCAAAAGAATCAGAATTGAGATCGGAGGTGTTCAAGCGGGGATGTATCTATTAGTTATTTATACATTTTTTTTAATCATCATCATCATTATGTTTCCTCTTCATCACAACACTTTTTTTTCCTCTCCCTTTCCACCGAAAGTGCTCCTTCCTTTACTATTTCTTTTAACCTCATCATTTTGTTCTTCTTCTTTTTTTAAAAATAATTTATTTTTTTTATATAAAACTAACTATTTCCTAATTATAATTATATCTTATAAGTAAAAATTAAGATGTTACATTAAGTGTGGAAATCAGAAGGTGAATCCGGATATATAGATGTTTTAATTAAGTAAAAAAAATATCGATTGGAAACATAATTATATGGTTCACAATTCCACATTATTTATATAACTCATAAATTAGTGGACCATCTTGCTTGAATTTTAAATCCTAATACAAATAGCCCATCAGATTAATTAAATTAAATTAGTAATGCTGTAACAAATTTATATATTTTTTCAAAATAACCTTTTATGGAATTAAAAATAAGAATAATTTTCACCAAGTGGGAAAGGTATGTTGCTTGACTATATTTTCTTGAACAAATTCTAATAATGAAAGCAGTTGTTTTTGTGCTTGAGAGTGCAACAAAAGAAGAAGATACCATTTGTCGTAAATTATACATTGAAATAAGTGTGTTTCTATATTATATTTTCTGCTTAACTTATAATTATAATTCCTTTTGTATCTTTTTTATTCATAATCTGTCTTTATATATAATATGTATTATTGAGATTCCTTTTTGTTGAATTACTTGAAATCACATTGATTTTGCTTGGAATTGTTTTGATAACACGTTTATTGACTTTATCAATTATTATGTCATTTATTTGGTTCAAATGCAGTTAGTACATTTATTGATTTAATAGGTCCAAGTAAAAACATCTATGCAACGCACGGGAAGGATTAGCTTCAGCTTGCTTCTGCCAATGGCGTTGGTGCCCCTTGATCAATGTTATGTGTTCCTCCAATGGCATCTGATGATATTTTTTGCTGATCGGATGCTCTGCTTTATAATGATGCCTGCCTCTACAACTCTTCTCTTTTCATTTTCAAAAAAAAGACATCAAGTGTCCCCAACTCCATCATTATCATCCGAAAGGAAAGGGAATTTATGATGCTCCACTCATCTTTCTTTTCCTTCTTTTTTCTCCACTCCTGTTTTTTTTCGTCTCCATTCATCGTGTCGGGTGCCTGATAGAGAAGCATATTGCAAACTTAAGTTTCACGTTTTGACCAAGGGACAAAAATTGCAACTTCTTAAAGTTTGCGGAGGGATTATATTAAGATTTCTTGAAACTTTTGTTGGACCCACTGAATTTTCAAAACTTTGGGTACTTCTCTGTATTTTTATTTTGCCCCTTCCTTTACAACCGTGTAATTTTCATAAATTGTGGGGACTTTTCTGTAGTTTTCCCCAGCATCTTCATCATGATGGATGCTTTTTCCTTTACTATTTTTTTTAACATCATCATTATGTTGTTCTTCTTTTTCTTTTTTTGAAATAATTTATTTTTTATATATAACAAATTATTCCCTAATTATAATTATATCTTATAAATAAAAATCAAGATGTTACATTACGTGTGGAAATCAGAAGGTGAATCCGGATAAATAGATGTTTTAATTAAGTAAAAAAAAAATATCGGTTGGTCGGTTTTTTGTGATATTATTTACAATTCCACATTATGTATATAACTCCTAAATTAATCGACCATCATGCTTGAATTTTAAATCTAAATACAAATAGCCCATCAGATTAATTAAATTAAATTAGTAATGCTGTAACAAATTTATATATTTTTTCAAAATTACCTTTTATCGAATTAAAAATAAATAATTTCGTGAAGAACTGCTTGACTTTTTAGCGGGAGGATTCTGGACCGACAAAATTCATAACCTTTTGACCATGAAGCTTTATTATTTGCATTTTGGACTGTATTAAACAATCTTCTGTATTCAACTTTGTTCTATCATTTAAAGTCTTTTTTATTTGGACATATTTTTCCTTATATTGTTCTTCTCCTTTTAAATACCTGCCTCATTAGTCAGTGATGGTAGAGTCTGATTAACAAATGAAGATGCTTCCAAAATGCAAAGTCGGTGAAAAGTAATATATTTTTTGGTCTGTTTAACAAATGAAAATGCCCATTACTATTGCGTGCAATAGTTTTTGGTTAGATATGATGCAGGCCACTGTGGGTCATGGGTTTCCATAAAAGACTGCACACGAATTCAGTTTTAATAGCTCAGTTGTTGGCAATAAAAGAAGGACTAGAAGTATGCAGGAATCTTCAGCTCAGGGAGGTTCGTGTGTATTCAGATTCATTGACAGCTGTAAATATTTTGTTAAGAGACAGTGACGAGTATCAGCCTTTGGGAGAAATTATTGCAGATATAAGGAATCTTCTTTATGGAGAATTGGAGATTGGAATGTGGAATTATATCACTGCTGCGGGGAACTCTTGGAGCGTGCTGATGTATTAGCGAAGAGTGCTCATCAAATGCGGGACCAGTTTCACTTATTACAATATTACCTGAAGTCCCAACTCCCAAGTATCTGCTGGGATAGTTTTTAACTTTTTTGAGGGATAGATCCCTTGCAGCGGATATTTATCCAATTGGTGGCTAATGTACTGCTATTTCAAGCTTAATGCCTGCCTTTTTTAATTCCAAAAAAAAAAAATGATCCTCATTGTATATCAAAGTTTGTATGATCCCAACCCACCTCAAAGTTAATACGTGAGTTTTTTTTAATCTATTCTATAATGACCACCACTGGAATATTAAATACTCTAAAAAAAATAATCTATTCACAAATATACATGGTCAGATATTCATAACTCGTCATGATTGTGAAAATAATCTTTTTAAATTTGCATTTTTTAAAACAATGTATGTCACTTGTATTATCACTTCCTGCAGAAGCAACTGTCTCTTTGCTTCATTCAATGGACATTTGCGTGCATGTTATTTATCATATTCTCCCTCAGTTTTTCAATAGAATTATTGTAGAGTATTGATAAGGTATAATTTAAATATGAAATAAGTTCTCCCCGTGCAACGCACGGGATGTTCATGCTCGTTCTTAACAGTGTTAACATTTGAACTTAAGTGTATGTTTTTAAAATAAAGAGAAGATCATATAAGAGAGGTAGAGTATTTTACTCTAAAACTAATAACTCTTCGTGGATTTGCTTTGGTAAATCACCACTTATTTGTGGAATAATTTTTCCTTCCATAATTGAAGACTATAATGCTGGCCAGAAAAAATTTGAAGAGTAAAATAATTTAGAGGAAACTGCAACCAGATCTCAATTAATAAAATTAATTTCAATTAGGTCATTTGAAATCATCATATTGTAGTGAAATCTCAAGGAATCTAAATGCTATTAATTTCAAATTTAAAAGTACAATTTTACCCCAATAACAAGTTTATAACAACCAATAACAAGTGTGTTAAAGGAATTATAAAAAAAAAAATTAGTTGTTTAATAATTCTTAAGAAATAATTTATAAATAAGAACAAAAAAAGGAATACTTCTAAAAGATGGCTTCAAAATAAGAGCAGAGGTTTGTATTTAATGTTTATAAATTTATTACTTGGATATGTAAATCATTCTATTACTGGAGCAACGCCATGCTTCGCCATTCTTTGTTGCTTCTTTCCTCTTCATAAACATTTATTGGTTTTAGATTTAAAAATTATTCGGAAATGAATTTCATGGGCCAACGTCAGAAGTTGACGACGACTTACTTTTGTGCTTTTCTTCACGCGTCTTGCGGGTGTTGCTATTCCTTTTCCTTTTCCTCTTGCCCTGTTTATATCCCTTTTTCCTTTTTCTTTTTTTCCTTTTTATTAATATAATCTAATAAGGAAGCTGCATTACAATTTCTGGAATCTTCCTCTCTCCTTCATATCTTAATCCTATATAAATTCTGTTGCTTGTTCCTCACTGAGGAGACTATAGAAAGAAGCTAATTTCTTCCCCAATCGATCTCGCCGAGAAAGGTACCTTACTTGTTCCTCTGTTGCTGTAATTTTATTTTCTGCTCTTAACGAATTGCTTGTGTAATAGTAGTATATTCTCATATCACTACAGGATAAAATGTGGGCTTCGGTAGCAATTATGGACGTTGGTGCAATAATTTCACGTAGTCTTCTTCATCATTATCTCAGTTCAATCAAATCTCTGACACACAAGCTTCAATCGCAAGACAAGAACCAGAACAAAGCTAGCTGCACAGAACAAGAAGAGATGATGACCAATTCTCAGACACACAAGCCTCAATCGCAAGACAAGAACCAGAACAAAGATAGCTGCACAGAACAAGAAGAGATGATGACCAATACTCAGACACACAAGCCTCAATCACAAGACAAGAACCAGAACAAAGATAGCTGCACGGAACAAGAAGAGATGATGACCAATACTCAGACACAAGCCTCAATCGCAAGACAAGAACCAGAACAGAGCTAGCTGTACAGAACAAGAAGAGATGATGACCAATTCCTATGGTATTGTTTTTTTTTATGATTTTTTTCTCCAATCCTTTTGAAGATTTGAAATGGAGTATTCCAATCGTGAGGGGTATTATGGACGCATTAACCGATCCTAATACTCACTTAATCGGAACTTATAGCTTAGATGATGCAATCAAAGACGTTATGCTTCAAAAAGTTTGCAGAAGAGTTCAAAGAGACCAACTGTTTGGTATGGTTGTGACAGCAACCGTAACCAAACGTCCTGATGTGAGCAAGATTCAAGAGGATATTGCTCGCCAACTAGGCTTTACTTTTAATCAGAAATCTAAAGCTAAAAGAGCCAAAGAATTGATTGATAGGATCAAGAACGAGCAGAATATTCTCATTATACTATGTGACGTGTATAAGGATCTTGACCTTAGTATGGTGGGAATTCCATATGGTGCAGATCATAATGGATGCAAGATATTACTCACTTCTACAAGTGAAGATGTACTATCTAACCACATGCATACCCAAAAGAATATCAGGGTCATATGATTATCTTGATGTATAAGAAGCTGTAACCTTTTTGTTGAGGGTTTCCAGATGATATATGTTGTGAGGGGTTTATTATATGTTTTCTCTTTTTTCCCTGGTGAGATTATGTATAATAATAGTATGTGTCTCTTGCGTTCTGTAATAATTAAATTGAAATGTGTTGCCAGAAATAGAAACTAGTTTTCTCAAGTCCCTGCAAGGAATAAAACAAAAGAAAAAGACACTTCTCGGTTCTCTGTTGTTATTGACTTGCTGTATTCATTTAATATATTAAATTTTATCCATAAGCTGATCATAACCAAAGATTATTTTGATACGTTTAACATGTATGATGTATAAAGAGGCCAGAGTATGAATAATGAAATAATATTATTCACATACAATTTACATTAAACATTAGTAATTTAATTAGTCACTAAATAATTATGCTGAAGAAGGAGCAAGAACATTTCTGAAGAAGTTCCTTCTCTTAAAGTATCTATAAATTTCTCATCTTGTTGTCCCTCATGGGATTTTAATCAAAGTGTTGGATCATCACAAAAGCCCATACATTACGTCCAGTTCTATGCTCTGCATTGCTATTGCAAGGTCGAATATTCAATTATGTCAAGCTCTGTGCATACGTGTTTAGTTATTTTTAAATTGGTTTTGATTTTTCGTTTTGATGAGGTTTATTGCCACAATGAAGGCGACACAAGTCCTTTACTTTTACTTGCCGTACTGAAATATCATCACGAAGCTTCATTGTACTTTCTGGGATCCTTCTCTCCTTCATACTCCTATCTAAACTCTGTTATTTCTTCCTCACTTATGACAGTGGATTCCCAGGGGGAAAAAAAAGACAAGAAGAAGCTAATTCCTTTCTCAACCCAGAGACTCATTCAGAGAAAGGAAGGGACTTGGCCTTTTTCTCGCTTCAGGCAAATACCAGAAAAACAAGCCTAAATCACAAGACAAGGACCAGAACAAAGCTGGGTGCAAAGAACAAGAAGCAATGATGTCCAATTCCGTTATATTGATGCTTCGGATGACATTAATTCTATTTTGAAGTTGTTGCAGGGAACACCCTGGTCTGAATTGAAAACTCTTAAATTACTTATAAAAAATTTAGCAAAAAAAAAAACAAAGATTTAATTTGGTATCTTGACGGGTAAATTAGTAAATAAAATTAATTTTAATCAAAATTTTAATTAAAAAAATATTCTTAACAGTATTAACAATCTGAACTTAAATATATGTTTTTTTAAATAGAAGGAAAATATAATGGAGGTTAGAACATTTTACTCTAAAGTCATTAACTCGGCATGGGTTTGCTTTGGTAAATCACCACTAATTTGCTGAATAATTTTTCCTTCCCATAATTGAAGATTAAAATAATTTAATCGATGATGGTTGGATGTGTAGATGAATCAGTGTCCTCCAAACAAAGTTGATGTTTTGAAATTTGTGGATTAAGAAATTAATAAAAATTATTTCTGCTTTTGGTATAAAATGATTACTTATTTAAACTGAACAATATTCTAGTATAAATTAGCGAGTAATAATGTATATTTGATTGAAAAAAAATCATTTTAGAGTGGATTTTTTTTTAAACCGTTTTAGAGTGGATCTATCTGTACAAATCAAACTCATTTCAATAAGCCTCAACCAATAATAGAAGGACCCGACTACCTTCTGTACAAGACATGGATATAGCAATATAGCATTAGCTAGTTATAAATTAATTCTCAAAATATGATTTAGTCTTGTTTAAGTATATTGTTTAATTTCTAATATTGAGTGTAATTCTTCTAACGGAGGTAAAAAAAATAATGTTAATGATGGGAAATGAAACAAATTTTGAGTGAAATGAATAATGATGGGAAGAGAAAGCAAACTGATCCAAGTCAATTTGCCGGTCAAAAGATGATCTCCCGTCTCCCCTGTTTAAAAGTACTTCATGTACTAAATATAAGACATCGTTTAATTTTTTGAAAAAATTAAAAAAATTAATTAATATATTTTAAAATATTTATATTTATCATTTTTTTAAATTATTTTACTTAATTTATAAAATGATATACTATAATTTAAGGATATACAATATATAATATAAACAAGTAATTTATTTAACTTCTTTAATTTCTCTTAAAAAAAAGTTAACTATGTCTTATATTTAAGATCATGTAGCACCTTTTACAATATAAATCTCCTTCACATTTACTTGCCATTGGAAAATATAATAAGGAAGCTGCATTACAATTTCTGAGATCTTTCTCTCTCCTTCACATCTCAATCCTATCTAAATTCTGTTGCTTGTTATGGTACAAAAAGAAGTTAATTTCTTCAAGAAGCTAATTTCTTCCCCAGTCGATCTCGCCGAGAAAGGTACCTCACTTGTTCCTCAGTTGCTGTATTTTTATTTTCCGCTCTTAATGAATTGCTTGTGTGATAGCAGTATATTCTCATATCACTACAGGATGAAATGTGGGCTGTTGGAGCAATTTTTTTATACTATTTTCAAGTTGAACCAGGAATCATTCTGCTATGAAAAGGAGTGTGAGAAGGAATTACAGCATACATGTCCAATTCCAATGCTTTTGATGCTTCACAATGGAGTATTCCAATCCTGAGGGATGTTATGGAGGCATTAGCTGATCCTAATACTCATGGCTTAGACGAGCTGATCAAAGACGCTCTGCTTCAAAAAGTTTGCAGAAGAGTTCAAAGAGACCAACTGTTTAGTATGGTTGTGATATCAACCGTAACCAAACATCCTAATGTGTGCAAGATTCAAGATGATATTATATTGCTCGTCAACTAGACTTTACTTTTAATCAGAAATCTAAAGAATTGATTCATAGAAAAGAACGAGCAAAATATTCTCATTGTATTTTATGACCTGTATCAGGGACTTGCCCTGAGTAAGGTAGGAACTCCATGTGGTGAAGATCATATGGATGCAGGATATTATTCACTTCTACAAGTGAAGATGTACTATCTAACCATATGTATAAAAAGCTGTAACATTTTGTTGAGGGTTTCCAGATTATATATGTTGTAAGGGGCTTATTATATGTTTGCTCTTTTTTTCCATGATGGGATTATGTATAATAAAAGTATGTGTGCGCCGCTTGCTTTCTAAAATAATTAAATTTAAATGTGCTGCCAGAAATAGAAGCTAGTTTCCTTAAGTCCCCTGCAAGGACTAAAACAAAAGGAAAAAACATTTCACAATTCTCTATTACTGACTTTCTGTATTGATTTAATATTAAATTTTAATTGATAAGCTTATCATATATAACCAAAGATTATTTTGATGCTTTTAACATGTATGATGTATAAAGAGATAAGAGAGTATGAATAACGAAATAAGATTAGCACATATTATTTACAAATAACTCAACATTAAACATTAGTAATTTATATAGTCATTCTATTATTAGGATGAAGGCGGAGCAAGAATATTTCTGGGTAAGTTCCATCTATTAAAGTATCTATAAATTTCTAATCAAAGTGTTGGATCATCACAAAAGCCCATACATCATGTCCAGTCCTATGTTGCTTCTCTCTCTTTTTTTTTTTTGGATAATAAAAAGTTTAGGTAGGTTTGGCACCAGTCTCCTATCAAGGCCAGGGCACGGCCCTAGGGCTCTTCGAACGCTTACAAGGGACTTACGAGATCGCCTACCAATGAGGTCTCCCCATCGGTCAGAGGATTCGAACACACTCCCTTGTAATCGGGGTGATAAGACCTTAACCAACTGTACCAAACCTCATTGGCCTATGTTGCTTCTCTGCATTGCTATTGCAAAGGTAGAATATTCAATTCTGTCAGGCGGCTCCGTGTATACGTGGTTGGTTATTATTGAATTGGTTTTGATTTTTTGTTTTGATGAGGTTTATTGAAACGATGAAGGTGATACCAGTCTTCACCTTTACTTTTATTTGGCGTATTGAAATATAATCAGGAAGCTGCATCACAATTTCTGGGACCTTTCTCTCCTTCATATTCCTTTTTAAACTCTGTTATTTCTTCCTCAAAGAAGCTAATTTCTTCAACACCCCAGGAGCAACACTTTCAGTCTTCCCCAATTGATCTCCCTGAGGTACTTACTTTTCTGTGGCCATATTTTTACTTTCTGCCCTTAATGAATCGCTTGTGTGATAGTAAATTCTTACATCGCTTCAGGATAAAATCTGGGAAGTGGTAGCAATTATTGCTGAAATTATTTTTACTACAAGCAAATCCCACATGGAGAAGCCTCAATCCAAAGACGAGCAACGGAACAGTGATGATTCAGAGCCTCAACCCAGAGACTCATTCAGAGAAAAGAAGGGACTTGGTCTTTATCTAACTTCTGGCAAATACCAGAAAAACAAGCTTCAATCACAAGACAAGAACCAGAACAAAGCTGGGTGCTCAGAACAAGAAGCAATGATGTCCAATTCCCGTTATATTGATGCTTTGGATGATATTAATTCTATTTTGAAGGAGTTGCAGGAAACACCCTGGTCTTTCTCGTCTTGTTTGGGTCAAGTTGAACAACAAGGGTACATGTGCAATTCCAATGCTTCTGATGCTTTAATACGGAGAAGGCCACTCCTGAGCCTCACCTATGTTATGGAGGCATTAGCTGATCCTAATATTCACTTAATCGGATTTTATGGCTCAGAGGATGACATCAAAGACAGTTTTCTTGAAAAAGTTTGTCGAAGGATCCACCGAGACAAACTCTTTGATGTGGTTCTCGCTGCAACGGTTACAAGAAAACTTGATGTGAAGAAGATTCAAGAGGAGATTGCACACCAACTAGGGCTCACTTTTATTCACAAATCCAAGAACGAAAGAGCCCAAGAACTTATTACAAGGATAAAGGCTGAGCAAAAGATTCTAATTGTACTATGTGATCTCCATAAGGGGCTTGATTTAGGCAAGATAGGAATTCCATATGGTTCAGATCATATAGGTTGTAAGATATTACTCACTTCTACCACTAAAGATGTGCTATCCAATCACATGCATACCCAAAAGAATTTTATGGTCTGATAATTCTATTTGTTGGAAAAGTTTTCAGCTTTTTGTTGAGATTTTCTCTTTGGTCTTAATAATTTGCTTGATAGGGCTATGAATACTGTATATTGTATGATAATAGAACGTGCCAATTGCGTTGTATAATAGTTTTTCTTTTTTTTCGGTGCAAGACTTCTGAAGTTTGTGTTTTATAATCTTTTAATAAGGTCATCCTCTTTTTAACCAACAACTCGCATTAAATATTAGTAATTTATTAGTTATTCTAGCATTATAATGAAAAAGGTGCAAGACAATGTATCAGGATCCGAAGCTCCTTCTTTTAATTTTTTTTTTTTTTTTAATTTCTCAACTTGTTAGCCCTTATGGAAACCACCAATATAATGTAACAAGAATTAGTTATTGGTTGAACTACACTTCAAATGTCAGTAATTAGAGTTGGAGAGCCTAAAACCTTATATTCCCTCCGGTCCTAATTATAGGACATAGTTACCTAATTTTAGAGAAATTAAGGATAGTTGTTAAATTAGTTAATTATATTTAATTTTCTAAAATGCCCTTATCTAAAATTTAAAATGACATCAGTTACGTTATACCTCTGTTTTTCATCGTACCTCTCCTGCGTCTCAAATTTTTCTACCAAGAGGACATCTATTTAATTGGGCATAATACAAATGCAAGGTTTTTTTTAGCCAAGGGAAAAAGATAATGAAATTAATATTTTATTAAGTTATTTTTAAGGAAAAAATCAATTAATTTGGACGGATAGTTACAGGAACATATTTTTAAAGAAATCTTAAAATTATTTCATTTAAAAATTATTATTAAGAAAGTATCAATAAGAGGTAGTTTGAAAATAAATTGATAAAGATTAAAACTTTATCCTATAATTAGAACCAATATCAACTCCTAAATGTTATTCTATAATTAGGACTAGCGGGTGGGAGTAAGACTCTTTGTCAAGATAATCTTCTCCATGCAGTGTTCATGACAGGCTCCCAATTTTAATTAAATTGTTGGTTCATCACAGAAGCTCATATAGAATGCCTATTCCTGTGGTACTTTTATGTCCTATTTGCAAGGTTGAATATTCAACTCTGTCAGCCTCTTTATCCGTGTTTGGTTATTCCTGAATTGGTCATGACTTTTTCTATGAATCCAGTTTAAAAATTCTGGTTTAACAAGTCCAAAACCTTGGCGCTGATTTTTTCATTCATATCCCCCCACTTCCCACCCAAGTAAATTTTCCAATTGTGATATGATATTCTGATAGTCCAAAACAAGTACAACGACCCCATATGGGCTTTTTATGTTGAAATTATTATATTGAACCGAGGTAGAATAAGAACCTGCGAAATATTAATGATTAATTCTTAAATAAAAAGCGTACAAGTACACTTTTATATAGGCAATAATAAAGGGAACCCTATAATCTAATTTAATCAAATCAAAGGGTTAAAGGGTTTAAATGCCCCAAAAAACCTATGTTCTCGTTCCTATCATTTACCTCATTCATGACCATATGATCAAGATTTAATGATCCATATTTAATATGTTATAAAAATCTTATTAGAATACAAAGAACATCGATGAGAAGGAAATGGAGAAAAGGATATGAAGAAAATATTAAATGTGGACCATTGAATCTTAATCCAAAAATGAAGGGGGTAAAGGATGGGAGTGGATGAGAAAAGAAAATCAGAGAAGCCAAGTTGAAAGAGTTGACATTATGGACTTTTTCATTCAACTGCCCGCTTCATGCATGATTGATACAAAAAGGCTAATTTTCATATATTCTGGATTTTTTTTTTTTTGGGTTGTCTACCCGGTTCATCGGAGATTTGTCCCGACTACATCCGGATCCGACCCGTGTCGTGCACCTGACTATGGTGAGAGAGTCTCCCAATCGGAATTTTCTGCATACACAAGGCTCGAACATGAGACCTTGCTTAAGTGGAACAAAGTCGCTTACCACTTAGACCAACTCCCATTAGTTATATTCTGGAATTGTTATATAGTCGTCTTTGTCCTATTATCAAGTCCAACACATGACAAAATGAAATTGGGGAAAAGATAAAAAGAAAACTTTAAAATTGTAAAATTACAAATCAAGTATTTTCCTTAAAAATAAGTTCCGAATTGTTTATCAAGTTTCGTCATTCCCTTATCAACTCTCGGTAACAATCCTGATTTGAAATTTTACAATTTCAAAGTTCTTTTTCTATCTTTTTCTCTATGAAATTCCGGTTATTTCCTCATCTCTCACTTGCTTTGTACAAATCAATTTTCCAATTCTAGATTTATATTGTTGTCTTTGTCCTAAAACAATAAAACCTAACTGTAAATCCTTAAAAACACTAACATTAATTTTTTTAAAGAAAAAAGTAACATCTAAATTACAAAATAGTAAAAAAAAAAAAGACCTGAACTAGATTGGACCAATCCAAATAGTTTGATCACCGAGTCCAGCACTTAGTCCAACACGAATAGTTAGTCTGGTCTAATTTAATCTGATTTCATTATATTATTTATTTGGACTAAACCGAACAAGACCAGATGAGTTCAAGTTGGACTAGACCACCGGATTTTTGCACACATAATATATATTTGTGCTCACTTTTTTTAGCTCTATAGGTAGAGCCGGAAATACGGGCCGGTCCGGCCCTTCACGGGCTTGAACCTAAACGGGCCGGCCCTTTTACTAAAAAGTACAATATTTTTTAGGCCCTCGGTCCTACAGGACTGGCCCTTCACGGGCTCGGGCCTAAACGGGCTTAAACTCATTTTAATTAAAAAAAATTTCTTTTTCAATTTTTACAATTTATTTATTATTTTGCTTTAAATTGATATACGTTATTTTTAAAACTCATAAATTTTTAGTTGAAATAATCATCTAATGTCCAATTTAGCTTATTTTTTAAAATTTAAATTAATAAATCATTGTAGAAAATAAAATAAATCAAACCAATTAATAAGTATTTGCCTGTTATTAATACTCTATTAGGTACTTAGATGTCTCTCATATTGATAATTTGATATAATGATATTATATTTATTAATTTATTTTTTAAAAAATATTAAACGGGCCTAAAATGACCGGCCCTCAGGGTTACAGGTCCGGCCCTTTTAGGCCCACTTCTCTTTTTAGCCTCTAAATCATAAGCCCGGCCCTTGAAGGGCTCGAGCTTAAATGGGCTGGCCCGACAGGCTCAGCCCGAATTCCCAGCTCTATCCATAGGATTATGTATACTTGGTACGTGTTAGTTTTTTCTATAAAGACTTCGAAGCTTGTGTGCTGAAGAAAGTGTTTTAGTGGTCTTGTTTGGTATAATAAACTGAAACGGAATTGAAATTGAAAAACAAAATCATTTTTTTTCGTAAAACTAATTTATATGTTTGAGGTGAATGAAAATGATAAAAGAATATATTTATTTAACCATAAAAATTGATAACAAGGAGTAAATGAGACAAATATATTTTTTATAATAAAAAAGAGATAATTAGAATTGAACAATAAAAAATAGCATGACTTCTAATAGGAGTAGCATTTCTTTAGTTATCTTGATAGAAGACTCATTCATATGAATCTACTTCTTAAATGAAAAGCTATTATGGTATACTAAATATAGAAATTTTCTTTTTGATTTTGTCTTTCTCAAAATTGTTCTCCCTCAATCTTTATTGTAAGAGTTAATTACTAAGTTAACTTTAATTCTAAATGTAATACCCATTTCACATTTTTATCCATTTTTTTTTTCTAAATTAACCTTATTGCTATTCTCTAAAATAATAATTAAGTAAGAGAGGGAGAAAATGAGTTAGGGAGATCCACTAACATCATTAAGAATATTAGTTAATTAAGTTTTATATTAAGAATCAGAGTGTTATATTCATTTGACCAAACCCAACTTATACCCTACTTACGACATCCGGTTAATAATATAAGATCCACTTTATAATTCAATTTCCTTATTAAAAGTGGGCCTTAAATTAAAGATAACAGCTATATATTAATATTCAACTCAGTTATAACAACTCTAGGTATATGGAAATACACTCAGATCACACTGTTAAGCAAAAGTAACACTATACAGAACAGGAAAGATGAAGCGGGAAGGGCGAACAGATATAAGGGAAGGGAAGAAGAGGAGGCACAGAGATTTCCCAAGAATGGGACCAGAGAGAACATCACACAAATTCATCCACACCCTTCTCAATAACACTTTATCCTTATATATAGCCTTAGCTTCACATTTTCGATTACTGCTAACGGCATCATGCAAAGGCACCGCATTTCGTAAATGATCACAAACCGCAGGACCTTCTGAAAGCTGCTCTCTAAATCGTTATTTACCATATATGTTGATGCTAATAAATCAAAAAAATACTCTACAAAATCATGAGTCAAACTTTTCAAGACTATGTGTTAAAGGACCTTCATTATGAATTAATGGTCCCTAAAAAAAGATACAAGAACTTTTCTGTAAGAAACTTAAGCTCGATACATGACTATCATCGAACATATGCCTCAACTTGCTCCAAGACCAGCAGTTCTTAGATTATAACTTTTAACTCTGAAGCCTACGCCTATTATCCCTTCCCAAGATCTTCTTGTCTCATGTTGGTTTGCTTTAGTATAAAAGAACATATCACCAGCAAAATAAATTTAAGGAGACAAAGTGCTGCAATTAATGCCAATAGTTGTTTTACCCCTTCTTTCTTGATTGTGTTGGTTATTTGGTTTTCGGTGACAACTAAAAGTTTAGTGTAATTTTGGCAGTTAAAAAACTTGGATCTCAATCAGAATGCTAATGGAGTATAAAGCCTAGAATCACCTGACAAATCTTCTAACAACAAAAGTTACATTTATGAAATATGAGTAAATTGCAAATCACTGCTCTATCTAAGTATACTTAAGGAAATCAAGCAATTAATATTTGTGGCAATCTGTAAAATCATGGGGGAATGGTAGGGGTGAACAAACCGATACTCCCTCCGGTCCTAATTATAAGACAAAGTTGACTTTTTTGGAGAAATTAAGGAAGTCAATTAAATTACTTTAGAGTATTTATATTTATATTTTTTTCTCTAAACTAATTAATTTGACTAATAAACTGATATATGATCTAAAGATACTAAAAATATAAATAATCTAAAATATTTTAATTTCCTTCCTTAATTTCTCCAAAAAAGTCAATTTTATCTTATAATTAGGACCGAAGGGAATATTATAGAAAGGTCAAATGTAGCCAGAATCATCTGGTATTTACTCATATTTACATTTATGCCAATGGAGTACAAAGCCTAGAATCACCTGACAAATCTTCTAACAACAATAGTTACATTTATGGAATATGAGTAAACTGCAAATCACAACTCTATCTATGTATGCTTATGGAAATCAAGAATAATATTTGTTGCAGTCTGTAAAATCATGGGGAAATGGTAGAGGTGAGCAAACTGATATTATAGAAAGGTCAAATGTAGCAAGAAATATCTGGTATTTGATATCTGCATTCATCATTCCACATGACAACGAAAATTTGAATCCTAAACATTTACCTTTAGAATCAAGGTTCTTCAAAGTGGATGTTGCTAACAGGTACAAGGTTTTCCACATAATTGAAAACTTTATCAGAACGATAGATGGGGATGGCAAACATCTTACACTCATTAGTAATGATGTTGATCAAATATAGACCAGCTCTTACTTCATCATTCTCCATTCCACTTTCACTTGTGAGTCTAGACTTTCCAAAACTCAAGATAATCTCATTCCTCCAAATGGTCCCAGGAAAATCTAACTGGGATGGGCAAGGATTACTGTTATATTTTTCAGTCCAACTCCATCTCTCCATGGAAAAACCTATTCCCTCCTCTAGCACCCACAAATCAATCTGAGAATATGAATAGTTTGGAAAGTCACCAATCCTAGATAGAAAAAGTATACAAAGCTTCTCCTCATACACAGTAAACTTAGAACTTGAATTTTGAGATAGATCAGGACATGGAATCAAAGTAAACACTTCCATGGCTATGTTAAAGGAAACTATCAAACCAAACTCCTCTTCCACATGCTTTATAGCATCCCAAAAGATAGATCCATTAGCGCTGAAACTTTCAATACTAAGACTTACATCCTCTAAGCATGCAAATTCTATTTCCTTCCATGAGCCTGTGCTTAAAGAATATACTTCAACCCCACTAATCAGTTTATCGCCATAATATGTTTGCACTATCTTTTAATCACTAACAATTGCACTGAACCCAAATCCATTGCAATCATTCGGAGGATATCTAGAAGTTCTGGTTCTAGGGATCTGCCTGACCTCTCCAGTAGCAGGATTCCACAATGCAAGGGAATTACGCCAAAAACTGGAAGAAAGAGATATATAAAGTTCATCAATGATCGCAACACAGAGCAAACCATTACTGGAACCGATGATCCTATAGCCATGCGAGGAATCGACCAGCGGTGGCTTATGAACTTCAAGGACATGCATCTCGCAATCGATCAAACGGAACTGCAGAAGCTCGTGTATACGATGCCGTTTCAAAAGAAGAGTTGGGTTTCGAACAGAGGAGTGGTGGAGGTGGTCAGCGACGAAAGATGGGGTTCTGAAGAGATTTCCAATTTTTGCACACACATTGGAATAGAATCAGGGATTTCACAGGGATTCGTTTGAAAATGTTTCTCACAATTTCTTCGGGGAGAAATGGCACGTCGCTATGCTCTGCCATATTTCTTATAGTGCTAGAGAGAAAAGAATAGATCTATCACAGGAAAGCATAAGAAATTACAGGCTGAGAATCAAAACGATGTACCTGAGATTTTATTCGTCGACCAAGAAGAAGGACTCTCACAGAGCAACGCCGTCGCATTCAATTGGGACCATTCTTGTTTCTTGATCACAGAAGATGGGAAGACGACAGTCGCGACCCAAGTTGTTATTTTATTTCCGGTTTTTATTATTTTTTACCAGCTGCATTTATTATTTTTATATACCTGCATATCTCCCCCTATTTTGCCAACGCATGTCCTAATTTACTTTTTTTTTTTTTTTTTTTTTTGTTTTGGCCAAACCTAATTTACTTTTATTCAAAACGTATCCTTAAGAATAAATAAGCTTTTTCCCTGGCCCAAAGAAAGAATAAGTCAGATTTTTTTTGGGCAATCAGAAAAAGTCAATAAATAGTTAAATATGGAAAATTTTAATCTTAAACATTTTATATCTGATTTAATACATAATCAATAATAGAGTCGTATCAATCCATCTTATTACTCTTTTATCTCTATCAATTTTATTCAAGGGAAAATCCCTATAAAATATCCTTGAAATAGGGAAATCTCTAATCAATACATTGAAATAAAAAATTCTGGATAAGTCACGCGTCAATACAGATGAACAGTGCGGGCACGCGTCAAAAGATGATTTTTCCCTTCAGCCCTCATTCCCACCACTTCAAAAATAACAATACGCCGTTCTTGATTAACAACTCCGGATTTTTGATTAACAGCTCCGTATTCTTGTTTCACAACTTCCTTATTTAAGTTTTAAGGCTAATAACAACACCTCTTTTTTTTATTAACAACACCTCTTTTTTTTATTAACAACACGCCCTCTTAATTAACAACTCCGTATTCTTTATTAACAACTCCGTATTCTTTATTAATAACTCCATTACATCGTTTTGCTTTCACAATAACAACACCGATGTTGTTATTAACAATACCATATTCTACATTAATAACTCTCATTTCTTGTTTCACAACATCGTAATTTAAGTTTCAGGGCCAGTAACAACACCTCTTTCTTTATTAACAACATCGTATTTTACATTAACAACACTATATTTTTGAGATGTGAATATGTGGAAGAATAAAGCGGAGTTGTTAATCAAGAATTCGGAGTTACTAATAACAAGACCGGTGTTGTTATTGTGAAAGTAAAAGGATGAAACTGGAGTTATTAATTAAAAATACGGAGTTGTTAATTAAGAATCCGGAGTTGTTAATTAAGAACAGCGTATTGTTATTTTTGAAGTGGCGAGAATGAGGGCTGAAGGACAAAATCGTCTTTTGGTGCCGCACCGCACTGTTCATCCGTACTGACGCGTGATTGATCCAGAATTTTTGATTTCGATATACTGATTAGGGATTTTCCTATTTCAAGAGTATTTTATAGGGATTTTCCCTTTATTCAACTTGTCAGCTCTTTCGGAGGTAATATCCCTAATGAGGGTAGAATCTTAAAAAAAAAATACTTCTTTTAGTGTTTTTTATAAGATCCCAAAATTTGAATTATCTTGATCATTTTTATAAGATCCCAACAATAATTGTCTGAATATTTAATAAGTTTTTTTTCTATTTGCGCCCTTCATTAATTATATGTATTGTATTGATTAAAAGTTTTGTGATACTTATATCTATTTTATTTCTCTTTTTTACTTACCCTATTATAAAATAAAGTAAGGGCATACTTGGGGGAAAAAATTTTATTTTAGATATACTTATTATTTTTAATTAATTTTAATCGCTTCCTTAAATTATATAATTCGATTATCAGACTCTTACAAATAGGATCAAAGGGAGCATTGGGAAATTGGATGTCTATCACAATCAATTGTCTAGAAAAATTCTTCAAACCATTGGAGACTGCTAAAACTTGGAGTGCTGTTGTGTTTTCAAGATTGTCCTTTAAGGGCCTGTTTGGTACAATGAAATTGATTTTGATGGAAATTGATATGAATATGGAAATGGAAATGAGGTTTAAAAGTATGTTTGGTATATCATGGAAATGAGTCCTAATTTATATGTGAAAAGACCAAAATGCCTTTATAATTAAAAAAATAAAAAATCCCTCTCCTTTGTAAGAAATTGAAAATTTTAGGCTTATAGTATAAAATTCTAAAGGAAAAATATAAATTTTTTTTTTAAAAAAATTGGAACCCGGACCGGACAGGTTCACCGGTTTTCGGGCTGGACCGGCCGGTCCGGTTCGGGTTCCTGAAGCTGGGTCTCATCACAAAAAGGGCAAGGTTGAAATTGAAGACATGGAATTACAAATCTTAGCAATTTGGGTGGAATTAAGTTTGATGGAATTGACCCCATTTGGCTTCCTTATGGAATTAAATTCCATGAGCATTTCTTTGTACTAAACATGCACAACTCATGAAATCCAATTCCATACCTTCAATTTCACCATACCAAACTGGGCATAAAACTGCTCAGAAGCACTTGCAAGGCTATGTAGTCATAGAAACAAGAATGCACAATTCGACAGGAGATTGCCGGAGCTGTCGCTTGGCCCTTATGAGCTTAGGCTCTAAATTAAATAATAAAAGTCCTGTTACCAAAATAATAATAATAAAAGTCTTAAAATATAAAAATATGAATTATGTTCATGCTCAAATTTTAAATCCAAAATTAAATAATAAAATAAACCAGCTCGAGTTCAAACTTATGTTTTGGGCTTACCCAGGCTGGGCCCATAATCCCTTTATATTAATGCGTAAATCAAAATATTAACTCACCTAAATCATTTTGGGACATAAAAATTAAAAAAGATAAATTCATCCACACCCTTCTCAATAACACTTTACCCTCATATATAGAAACGAGAATGCACAATTCTACAGGAGATTGGCCCTTATGAGCTTAGGCTCAAAATTAAATAATAAGTCTTATTACCAAACAAAAAATAATAAAATTCTTAAAAAATAAAATATGAATTTTGTTAATGCTCAAATTTCAAATCCAAAATTAAATAATAAAACAAAACGGTCTTATGAACCAGCTCGAGTTCAACTTATTTTTTGGATTTACTTAGGCTGGGCCCATGAGCCCTTTATATTGATGCACATATTTGTAAATCAAAATAGTAACTCACCTAAACTTTTTTGTCATATAAAAAAAAGGTAAATTCAGACTCTCCTCATATATTAACTCAACTAAGCTTTTTTGTGGACCACACCCTTCTCAATAACACTCTCTCCTCATATATAGCCTTAGCTTTTTTGACCAAAAAAAATATATATATACATAGCCTTAGCTTCATGTTTTCGGTTACTGCTAACCGCATGATGCAATAGTTACTTTTATGGAATATGAGTAAATTGCAAATCACAGCTCTATCTATGTATGCTTACGGAAATCAAGCAATTAATATTTATTGCAATCTGTAAAATCATGGCGGAATGGTAGTGAACAAGCTGATATTATAGAAAGGGTCAAATGTAGCAAGAAACATCTGGTATTTACTCATTTACATTTATGCCAATGGAGTACAAAGCCTATAATCACCTCACAAATCTTCTAACAACAATCGTCAAATTTATGGAATATGAGTAAATTGCAAATCACAGCTCTATCTATGTATGCTTACGGAAATCAAGCAATTAATATTTGTTGCAATCTGTACATGGGGAAATGGTAGAGGTGCACAAACTGATATTATAGAACGGTCAAATGTGGTAAGAAACATCTGGTATTTGATATCTGCATTCAACATTCAACACAACAAAGCAAATTTGAATCCTAAACATTACCCTTCAGGATCAAGGTTCTTCAGAGTGGATGTTGCTAACTGATACAAGGTTTTCCACATAACTGAAAAGGTTATCAAAAGCATGTATGGAGATAGCAAACATTTTACGCTCATTAGTAATGATGTTGATCCAATATAGACCAGCTTCTCCAAAACTCAAGATAATCTCATTCCTCAAAATGGTCCCAGGAAAAACTAACTGGCATGGGCAAGGATTACTGGTATATATTTTAGTCCAACTCCATCTCTCCATGGAAGAACCTATTCCCTCCTCTAGCACCCACAAATCAATCTGAGAATATGAATAGTTTGGAAAGTCACCAATCCTAGATAGAGAAAGTATACAGAGCTTCTCCTCATAGACAGTAAACACAGAACTTGAATTTTGAGATAGAGCAGGATATGAAATCAACGTAAACACTTCCATGGCTAAGTCAAATGAAACTATCAATTCAAACAACTCATCCGCTTCCTTTATAGCACCCCAAAAAATAGATCCATTAGCATTGAAACTATCAGTGCAAATAGTTATATCCTCTAAGCATGCAAATTCTATTTCTTTCCATGAACCTGTGCTTAAAGAATATACTTCAACCCCAATAATCACTCCATTGTCGTCATTATATGTCAGCACTATCTTATAATCACTAACAATTGCACTGAACCCAAATCCACCGCAATGCCATAGAGGAATTTTAGATGTTCTGGTTCTAGGGATCTGTCTGACCTCTCCAGTAGCAGGATTCCACAATGCAAGGGAATTACGGCAAAAAGAGGAAGAATCGATCACAACACAGAGCAAACCATTACCAGAACCGATGATGTTATAGTATGACGTGGAATCGATCATAGGTGGGTTATGAACTTCAAAGACATGCATCTCGCAATCGATCAAACGTAACTGCAGAAGCTCTTGTGTACGAAACCGTTTCAAAAGAAGACAAGGGTTTTGATCAGAGGAGTGGTGGAGGTGGTCAGCGATGAAAGATGGGGCTCTGAAGAGATTTTTCAAAAATTTGCACACACACTGAAACCGAATTAGGGATTTCACAAGAAGTCGTTTGAAAATGTTTCTCACAATGTCCTCGGGAAGAAATGGCACGTCGCCGTGGTTTGCCATCTTTCTCACAGTGCTAGAGAGAAAAGAATAGATCTCTCAGAGGAAAGTTTAAGAAATTAAAGGCTGAGAATCAAAACGATGCACCTGAGATCTTCTTGGTCGACCGAGAAGAAGGACTCTCACAGAGCAACGCCGTCGCATTCAGTTGGGACCGTTCTTGTTTCTTGAATCTCGATCATATAAGAAAACGGGAAGACGATAGTCGCGACTCGCAACCGAAGTTGTTAGTTCCGTTCATTGTTATTATTATTATTATTATTATTATTATTATTACCGGACGTCTATTACAGTATTATTATTGTTATGATAATTATATGCCTGCATATGTGCCTTTTTCTTGGCCAACGCTTGTGGCCTAATTTACTTTTGTTGAAAGCATACCTTCAACAATGAATAATCTTTTCCTTTGGAAAATAGGAAAAAGTCAATAAATACTTAAATATGGAAAATTTATTAACCTATGATTTGAAATAAGTAGTAAAAAAAGAGTCTAGCCAGCAAAATGTATGTTTTAAAATTTGAATGACCAAAATAAAAAAGGAGAAATTTGAGAGGTCAAATATTATATTAATCCAATAGTTAAATATTGAAAATTTAGATTTTAAAGATTTTTTTATCTGATTTAATACATATTCAATAGTGGAGACATACCAATCCATCTGATTGCTCTTTCATCTCTATCAACTTTATTCAACATGTCACATAACTCTTTTTGTGGTGATATTCCTAATGAGGTTGGAAACTTTAAAAATATTGTAAATTAGATGTCTCTCTTAATCAATTATATGGAAAAGAAAAATTCATCAAACAGCTGGAAATTGCTAAAGCTTGGAGTGTCTCTTTTTACAAGGGAATTTCTTTAAGATGCCATCACCTTGTCTTTGGCTTTATTGAAAGGTCTAAAATATCTAGACTTGTTACAAAATAACTTATTTGGATTATTTTCAAAAGGTTTGAAAGATATTGCTTTTTTGGAATACGTAAATGTTTCCTTCAGTATGCTTGATGGGGAGGTTCCAAGTAAAGATGTGTTTGGCAAGCTTTATGGAGGCAAATCAAAGCTGGACCACCTTCCATGCCTAGGCAATTTCATTGGACAAAAAAGAAAACATCAAGACTTCAAGTTGATTTTTGAGCATGTTTGTTTTGCCGTTGATATTGCTTGAAAGCCGTTTTTCACATAAATCGAGACAAAACTCTTCTCATGTACTTACCTTATATACCGTAAATTATGATTGAAAAGTTGTTTTTAAGTATTCCAATTGTTATTCCAAACGAATATATATTAATATGTTCTCGTGTTGCTTTTCTTTTTCTAGCATCTATTGCAGCTATTTATCATGGAAGGAAAAGAAATAATAAATCTTCTTCAAGTTCACCAACAATTGCCATGATTTCCAAAGTATTGTATCAAATTTTGCATATAATACTACATTTGGATTCTCTGTCACCAATTTGATAGGATATGGGAGTTTTGGCTCTATATACCGGGAAAGTTATGAGACTCAAGAAGTTGTTGCGACAAAAGGTCATCAACTTTTAAATGAGAGGAGCTCACAAGAGTTTTGTTGTTAAATGTAATGCACTTAGAAATGCCAAGCATCAAAATCTATTAAAAATTATAGCCTGTTGCTCTAGCATAGATTACAAGGGCAATAAATTTAAGGATCTAATTTGAGTATATGGTGAATGGAAACTTAGAAAACTGGTTGCATTCTAAATTAGAGAATCCAAATCATCCAAGAATTTTGCTCTTTGATCAAATAATAAATATTCTTATTGATATTGTGTCAGCATTAAACTATCTTCATTATGAATATGAGCAACCTTTAATTCATTGTGATTTAAAGCAAAGTAATGTCCTTTTTAATTCTTGATGGCAACATGGTTGCCCATTTGAGTGATTTTAGATTGGCAAGACTACTCTCATTTGTTGAAGTCATCTCTAATGAACAAAGCAACATAATAAGAATAAAGGGCATTGACACTATTGGCTATGTTCCTCAAGGTATATTTAATATTTTTTACTAAGGTCATTCAAATTCATTGTTTTTTAACTCACTTTTTTTTTTCAGTATTCCAATAATCATTTATATAATTAAGAGGATTAATATGCTAACAATATTTTAGTATGGGTTATGAGGTATCAATACAAGATGACATGTATATCTTTGGCATTCTTATCTTGGAGATGTTAATTAAAAGAAGACCCACTTAAAATATATTTAATAATGGTCATGATCTTCAAACACGTATCAAAATTGCATTTCCAAACAAGCTTTTGGAAGATGTGAGCCCAATAATTCTTCCACAAGAATTAGAACATATAGTCGGAGCTTCCATATACATGATGGAAAACACTATGCAAATCCACCCTAATGTTAAGAAATGCTTGTGTTCTTTGTTTAAGATTGGGCTGACATGTTCAATGGAACCACCTCGATAAAGAATGAGTACAATTGGTGTCATCAGTGAGCTAAATTCTTTTTGTTTTTCCCTTTACAGTGAGTGAAACATTGTCTAAATACAATGCTCTTGATTCGATTTGATTTACTCATACTCATTTGATTTACTTAGTATTTTTTTATATTTAATATTGCTTCTTCTCATTTTTAGATTTATTGTTGCAGGTAACGAAATCGTGTCCGGTTAATTTTCTTCAAATGATGGAACATGATAGGGATGAGCCCAGCGTTGTCAGCTTTGCCATGTTTATTTTGTGTTCATATATGATATTTGTATATATTTCGAACTATCTCTAATTTTAAATATATGACTCACTTAACTTTTTTAAAAAGATTAAAGAAGACAAATAAATTATTTTAATATATTTATTTTTATCATTTTTTTTTTTGCAAACTAATTTTTCTATATATAATCTACTGATACGCAATGTATACCATGATTAATTAAGTACCTTAGTTAGCTTTCTTAGTTTCTAAAAAAAATCAATTAAATTTTATATTTAAAACTGGAGAGAGTATTATTTAGTCTCTGTGATTATGGTCTTTGTAATTTGTGATGGAGACCTGAGAGCAGAGCTTCCTTTCTATTTTTAATCATATGTTCAAACATAATTAAAAATCAAGTTTACATTCACACGTGTAAAGGTTTTAAAATTAAATTATAATAACACAAAGCCATACAAATTAACGTTATATATATCTGACAAGTGGCACCCGATTAAATTTAGTATATTCATTTATGATATTTGAATTCCTGACGAAAAATGTAATAAAGTATACTTCAAAAGTCATATTTAACGAACCCCATTTCAACACAACGATGTTATGGTACGTACCAAAAAAAAAAAAAAACAGACATGGGTTACATAAATAAACTTGAATGCTTGGCCATACGGTGTACAAATGTATCCTAAACTGTAACCTTATTTTTGGCCAAAAAAAACTATAAACTTATTTAATCAGACAAGCTGAAACTTGCTTGTATGCAACAAGCTATAATTTCCTCCTAATTTCTTCCTTCTTATTGGAGCCTAATTTATATAACTTGGCACTATTTTGTCACTTCATTCTCTTCAGCCTGTCATATTCTTTCCAATGGATGTCAATCAAAAATCAAAACAGAGCTTTGAAATCTATGTATGCTTATGGAAATCAAGCAATTAATATTTGTTGCAATCTGTAAAATAATGGGGGAATGATAGTGAACAAACTGATATTATAGAAAGGTCAAATGTAGCAAGAAACATCTGGTATTTACTCATATTTACATTTATGCCAATGGAGTACAAAACCTAGAATCACCTGACAAATCTTCTAACAACAATATTACATTTATACAATATGAGTAAATTGCAAATCACAACTCTATGTATGTATGCTTATGGAAGTCAAGCAATTAATATTTGTTGCAATCTGTAAAATCATGGGGAAATGGTAGAGGTGAACAAACTGATATTATAGAAAGGTCAAATGTAGCAAGAAACATCTGGTATTTGATATCTGCATTCATCATTCCACGTAACAAAACAAATTTGAATCCTAAACATTAACCTTCAGGATCAAGGTTCTTCAAAGTGGATGTTGCTAAGTGGTACAAGGTTTTCCACATAACTGAAAAGTTTATCAAAACCATGTATGGAGATAGCAAACATCTTACACTCATTAGTAATGATGTTGATCCAATATAGACCAGATTTTCCAAAACTCAAGATAATCTCATTCCTCGAAATGGTCCCAGGAAAATGTAACTGGGATGGGCAAGGATTACTGGTATATTTTTTAGTCCAACTCCATCTCTCTGCGGAAGAACCTATTCCCTCCTCTAGCACCCACAAATCAATCTGAGAACATGAATAGTTTGGAAAGTCACCAATCTTTGATAGAGAAAGTATACAGAGCTTCTCTTCATACACAGTAAACTCAGAAGTTGAATTTTCAGATAGATCAGGATATGGAATCAAAGTAAACACTTCCATGGCTAAGTCAAATGAGACTATCAATTCAAACTCCTCTTCCGGCTCTTCCGCTCGCTTTATAGCACCCCAAAAGATAGATCTATTACCATTGAAACTACGAGTGCAAATAGTTATATCCTTTAAGCATGCAAATTCTATTTCCTTCCATGAACCTGTGCTAAAAGAAAATACTTCAACCCCAATAATCAATTCATTTCCCGAATTATACGTTTGCACTATCTTATAATCACTAACAATTGCACTGAACCCAAATCCATTGCAATCCCATTCAGGAATTTCAGAGGTTCTGGTTCTAGGGATCTGTCTGACCTCTCCAGTAGCAGGATTCCACATTGCAAGGGAATTACGGCAAAAGGGGGAAGAATCGATCACAACACAGAGCAAACCATTACTGGAACCGATGATCGCATAGAATGACGAGGAATCGATCAAAGGTGGGTTATGAACTTCAAGGACATGCATCTCACCATCGATCAAACGTAACTGCAGAAGCTCTTGTGTACGAAGCCGTTTCAAAAGAAGACAAGGGTTTTGAACAGAGGAGTGGTGGAAGTGGTCAGCGATGAAAGATGGGGTTCTGAAGATATTTCTCCAAAATTTGCACACACACTGAAATCGAATTAGGGATTTCGCAAGGAGTCGTTTGAAAATGTTACTCACAATTTCTTCGGGAAGAAATGGCGCGTGGCCGTGCTTTGGCATCTTTCTCATAGTGCTAGAGAGAAAAGAATAGATCTCTCAGAGGAAAGCGTAAGAAATTAAAGGCTGAGAATCAAAACAATGTACCTGAGATTTTCTTGGTCGACTGAGAAGAAGGACTCTCACAGAGCAACGCCGTCGCATTCAGGTGGGACCGTTCTTGTTTCTTGATTGCAGAAGAAAATAGGAAGACAATGGTCGCGACTCGCAACCGAAGTTGTTATTATTATATTATTTGCCCGGACGTTTATTACAGTATTATTATTGGTATTATAATTATATACCTGCATATGTCCCTTTTTTCGGCCAGCGCATACGTCCTAATTTCCTTTTATTGAAAACATATCTTCAAGAATGAATAAGCTTTTCCTGCCAAAAAACAGAGTGAATAAGCTTTCTCACGGGCAAAAAGAAAAAAAAAGGGAATAAATCATATTTTTTTGGGTAATCAGAAAAGTCAATAAATAGTTAAATATGGAAAATTTAGATTTTAAACATTTTATATTTGATTAAATACATAATCAATAGTTGGAGCCATACCCGTCTTATCTTATTGCTCTTTCATCTCTATCAATTTTATTCAACTTGTCACATAACTCTTTTGGTGGTGATATCCTTAATGAGATTGCAAGCTTAAAAAATATTGATAAATTGGATGTGTCTCATAATCAATTATCTGAAAAAATTATTCTAACCTTTGGAGATTGCCAAAGTTTGGCATTTATCTTTTTGCAAGGGAATTTGTTTCAAATACCATCCTCTAATCTTTGACTTCATTGAAAGGCACAGTCTAAAATGTCTGGACTTGCCACAAAATAGTTTGTCAGGATTAATTTTAAAAGGCTTGAAAGATGTTGCTTTTTTGGAGTATCTAAATGTTTCCTTCAATATGATTGATAGGGAGGTACCAAGCAAAGGTGTCTTTGACAATTCATGTGCAATATCACTTAAAGAGAATAACAAGATTTATGGAGGCATATCAAAGACCTCCCACCATGCCCCATCAAATTCACTGGACCAAAAAGAACATCAGAACTTCAAGTTGATCATATCAACACGTTGGGGGATTGGCTTTTTTTTTTCTTGGTTTCTAAGCATCTGTTGTTGCTATTTATCATGGAAGGAAAATAAGTAAGAAATCTTCTTCAAGTTCACCAACAAGTCACATGATTTTCAGATCATCGTATCAAATTTTGCGCAGTGCTACAAACAAATTCTATCTCACCAACTTGATAAGATCTGGGAGTTTTGGCTCTGTATGCAAGGGTAGTTTGATTGGAGAACATATAGTGGGAACATCAGGAGACTTATTGAAGAACATTATACAAATCCATTCTAATTTTGATAAATGCTTGTGTTCTTTGTTTAAGATTGGGATGACATGTTCAATGGAATCACTTTATGAATGAATGAGTGCAGTTGATGTCATCAGGGAGCTAAATCCTATCAAAAGTTTTTCCCTTTATGCTATGTACAGCATCGTCTAAATACAATGCTCTTAGTTCCATTTGAGTTACTTATTAGTATATATTTTTTCTTATATTTAATATTTCTTCTTCTCATTTTTAGATTTATTGTTGCAGGTAACGGAATTGTGTCTGGTTAATTTTCTTCAAATAATGTAACATGAGAGGGATGAGCCCATCAGCTTTGCCATGTTTATTTTGTGGTCATATGTGACGGTGGTCATATGTGACGTGTACGTAGTATTATTTAATCTTCATGTTTATATCCTTTGTAATTTGTGATTAAGCCTTGAGAGCAGAGCTTCCTTTTTTGTTGTTAATCATATGTTCAAACATGATTAAAATCAAGTTTACATTTATACGTGTAAAGGTTTAACAATAAAATAACACAAAGCCATACAAATTAACATAACGTTGTATATATCTGAAAAGTGGCACACGATTAAATTTAGTAAATTCAATTATGATATTTGAATCCATGAAAAATGTAATAAGGGAGAATTCCTGAAAAAGAACTTGGAAATTAGGAAATGATAGATGAGTTTTTTTTACCAAAGGTTGATTAGAAAATATCAAAACGTACTAAGGAATTCTCAACTTTTTTCTTGAAAAATGACCGATATGTCATTTCCCAATTTTCAGATTCCTTTTTAGGGATTCTCCCATATAATAAAGTATACTTCAAAAGTCATATTTAATGAACCACGTTTCAACACAATGCTGTTTATGGTACGTAAAAGGAAAACAGACATGGGATTCATAAATAATAAACTTGCGATGCTTGGCCAAACGGTGTACAGATGTATCCTAAACTGTAACCTTATTCTTGGCCAAAAGTACTACTAGTATAAACTTATTTAATCTGACAAGCTGAAACTTACTGATGTAACAAGCTATAGTTTCCTCTTAATTTATGTAACTCGCACTATCTTGTTGCTTCATTATTCTCTTCTGCCTGTCTTATTCTTTCTAGTGGATGTCAATCAAAACCTGTAGCTTTGAAGCATGGATATTCATGGTCGGAAAAAAAGAAAGAAAGAAGAAGACGCATGTATAATGCTTGCGTGACATTCGCAAAAGCATAATGAGCACGAGAAAAAGGAGTGTCATTCTGAATCTTGAGGTAACTTCCAGGTTTTTTTTTTTTTGCCATAAACTTCCAGGTTTCACTTTATTATAGTATATTATTAAGATATATCTTAGGGAAAATTATATTCCATTCATGCCCCCATGAAAGAGATTTAATTTCAGTCATCTCCTAAAAGATTTTGAAACTTGATGACACCCCTTAGGTCAAAATGAAATTAAGTTTTGTGGATGAAAAGACAATAATGCTCTTATTTTATTTTTTTTATAAGAGCATTTATAATACAAATAAAGGGATTCAAAAGAAACTATTAAGAGTTAACAAGAACATTATAGCCATTCATAAGATAAATAAGGGAATTCACTAGAAAAATAAGAGTGTTCACAAGACGAACAAAGACATTGATAAGAACCAGAGAGTTAAAAATATTTTAGTCATTCACAAAATAAATATAAGAATTCATAAGATAAATAAAAATATTTATAAGATAAATAAAAGAATTTCAAAAATAAAGTAAGTGCTTTATTATTTTTTACTGGCAAAACTTAATTTTATTTTCATTAATGAACAAAACTTAATTTCACCGACAAAATAAAGTAAGGGGGAATTGTATTGGATTCTGTGTTACAGCTTATTTTAATCCAATATACTGAGTTTTATCTCAATTCCTTCATTTTGATTTGCGCCATTGCATTTTTGGTGCTTGCATCGAGCTCTTCTTTTGCATCAATGATGGAGAATGCACGTTTGAAGGTTATGCAGGCCGAAATTAGGAAAAACTCTAAGTTCATCGAGTATGCCAAAGGCCGATTCGAGCAGCTTGATGAGATAGGGGCATCCTTCAGTCCTTGGTTAAATCGGTCAATTCTTTACATGTTCGATTCGAGGTTCCAGTGGCGGTTCTCCGTCGTCGGCCATTCTGGTGGTTCATCAGCCTGTTTCTTATGGTTTTACGTCGAATAAGCCAATGAAACCTGATTTTCCCCATTTTGATGGTAGCGATGATCTTAACTAGATTTTTCAGGCGGAGCAATATTTTGCCTATTATAACATTCCCGATGCTCAGAAACTTGTGATAGCGTCAGTACATTTCTATGGCGATGTCTTACCTTGGTTTCATATGCTTACCAAGGCAAATCAGGTTTCGAATTGGGTCACTCTTTCTAAAGCAGTGAAGCTTCAATATAGTCCCTCACAATTTGATAGTGCACGATCACAATTGTTTAAGCTTACTTATAGCTCAGTTGGGGGTTCTCTCAGCTCGATGATTATAATTCAAAGGTTTTGGCCCTTACGAATCGGACTGAGGAATAATTCAAAGATTCACCCTGTTTTTCTTGTTTCTCGATTGAAACATTATATCAGTGATCCACCGCAGGAATCTTTTCTTTCCATTGCCTCTTCAATCAGTTCCGGAAGGCCGTTTATGTCATCCCTTAGCTGTTTTATCCTCCCGGCAGATTCGTCTTAACGATACTTATGTTCGTCAATTTTTGATACGATGGGATGGCACGACCCAGGACACATGAAAATCTCTGGCTGATCTTGAACGTTTATAATCCTGGTATGAACCTTGAGGACAAGGTTCCATTTTAAGGGGAGGGTAATGTCATGGACTCAATAAGAGTGGGTCCAACAAACATTAAGAAACTGGACCTGAATGGCTAACAAGGGAATAATCAAATGCGCCAGCCAAGAAGAAGCCTGAGAGCGAAACAGAAGACTTGGAAAACTTAGGGAATTAGAGGTGGCAGAGAGGGTATAATAGGATGAGAGGTCGTTAGGAAAGGTGTGAATTGTATTGTGGAATATTTCTCTCTCTCCCTCCAGGTCTCTCTCACTCTCCATTCTGTTTCTCTGATTCTCTTTCTGATTTGCTTTCCTTTGTATTGGATTCTGTGTTAACACACTTATTTTAATCCAATATACTGAGTTTTAATTTATCTCAATTCTTTCATTTTGATTTGCGCCTTTACATGAAACTACTGAATTCAAACTATTGAAGAAATAGAACGGATGAAAAACAAAGCCAGAACCGACAAGTATAAGGCTCACTGGATTGGAAAAGAGATCCAAAAGAGAGAACCTTATAAACCTCAAGGAGGAGACTTGTAAAGAATGTTGAAAATAACAGTTTTGACTTCATGCTAAAGAGTCAAGACCTCCCATTTTTTTTACAGTTTTTATAATTAATGCTAAATATAATTTTTTTAAGGGCTTCTAATTTTAGTTGGATTTGGGACTCGAAATAAAATTATAATTACGATATAAGCAATATCACAAGTTGTTTCAATCAATTTAGGAATCCAAAGTTGGGAACTGTTGTATGTCAGAGGAGAAATTTATTAAGGGATAAAATGATCATAATTTATTAATTATTCATGCAAATCATTAACAAATGATTTGCAATAGAGCTTCAGAGATCGTGACATTGGCTTCTTCACTACTAGAACCCGCCGTCCATGCTTCTATCACCACCGTCGGCCTTGTTAATTCCGACGAGCTTTCTGTATTTTCTGGCAAGCTATTTCTAGATTTTGTCAAGTTTCTTTGATCTTATTTTCAGAACCTTTCCACTCTTGTTCAATGGATTGTTTGATTTGTGAAGAAGCTTTGATCTCTATTAAGCTAATGAGTGGCTAAATCTTGAGTTTTGGTGGTGAAGAAAGTGTTTATTAGTTTTCCATTAGCTTTTATCATGTATTTAGATACGTGGATGATGGATTTGTATTTATACATGAGTGAAAACTTAGATAAGTGGTTATTTATCTATAATGGATTGCTCTTGTGTTGAATTTTATTGTTGAAGCACTTGGATTTTATAATGAATATATATATTTCCTTTTGTTTTAATGAGATTATGTATTATATGTAATTACTATGGTGTGTAGTTAAATTAATTCATATTGAATGTCATGATTGTGCTCTCATTTAAAAGAAAGTAAGTGCTTTAAAATGATTTTTTTCCAACACACATCAAATGGTTTTAAACAATTTATCTAAGAAATTAGTATGAATCCGAATGTAAGATTAGTTATTAATTAGATAAATTTGACTTAATGTAATTGTTTGAGATTTTTCAATTTGACTTGATGAAAATTAACTCCCAAATTATTTTTGAGAAGCTAGGAAGGCCACAATCTTTGCTACTAAGATTCATTTCAACATATAATCCCGTTTTAATCTAAAACATTTCTTCATTGTTCTTCAAAAATACCAAAAATATTAGAAATATCTTTATTTTCATGAATTTTAATTTAGAAAAAACTAATTCCAAAACTCATTTTCTAACTATATTTTTAGCATTTAGTTTCACTTAGCGAATTCAAAAAAAAAGACGAGAACGATTCCAAATAATTTATATTATATTTTATTTTAATTGGTGGTAAAATTTATAATTTGACCCGAAGCTGCTCAGGTTTGTGTGAAATCAAAAGAAACCCACGGAAAATAAAAATACAAGTCGAAATTTAAAGCCCAACTCATATCCACCAATCAAAGGCTATCCCCATCACACGATACAAAGTACGAACTGCTAGAAACGCCACCTGGACACCACTCACAACTTTATCCCAGACGTGTAATCCTGTAATCCCTCGGCAAAGGCCAAATCCCCCCTTTTAAAACTTTTCATTTAACGTAAAGATCTATATATGCGTGTAGAGGACCACGCCTCTATCCCCAAGGATATCTCATCTTAAAAAATATAAACTCAGCTCAATACATATTATATATATTATTACTGGTAACGCTAGCTGGAAACTAACTAAATTGGACTTTATTGCTCCACTCATTTCTTTATAAGTTTATAGGTTTCTTTCTTTCTTTCTTTCTTTTTTATTTTTGCGTCCATCCTCTTCGTCTTAGAGCTTGGACTTTTATGCCACGAGTTTTGGTGAGATCATATTTTACGGTTCAGTTGGTCACTGGTATCTGAGTATGCAACGCCATAGAACAAATAGAAGGCATTTCATATCACTCTACATAGTATTTGGAGAACACGAAAATAGAAGAATTCGAGAACGATGACAAATAGACAAGTATACATAGACGCTAGAGGAGGTGTCTTCTTCTGTCCTTGGCTCCTTGCCTTGTTTTAACCTAATAATAGCTCATCAGAGCAGGCTTGTAGTGTGTATCTAACTTAATTAATGTTTTTAATCTAATCAAATTAGGTAAATATAACATATATTAAGGATAGTAGGGAGTATAAAGTTGCGTCAGAATATTGATTTGATGCCAATCATATTATACTTAATCTAGATCAAAATATAAGATATTTCAACTAATTCATCATAATAAAAAAAGTTAGCTGCATTATTAAAGTTGTCCAATAATTGTGCATTATTAAAGTTGTCCAAAAATTGTTCTGATTTCGGTCTTTACCCCTACTAAATACCAAACATTTTAAAAAAATATATATATAGACACTCTCTATCCCCTCATTGAACATTGAGAAGGAGACATTTGGAATAAAGCAATTATTGCTACATTAATACTGTTAAACTGATTCATATAGGACCACACAATCATTCTACAGGTAACTTATATTATTGAATGGTAGAAAAACGACTTATATTATGAATCCGAGGGAGTATTTATTAGGTTGGAGCCAAGACGCATTCACATATGGCTACATATGATTATATATATATAATGTTGGATGCAAAAAGAGAAATAAGGAATTGAGATCAAGACATCAAGAAAACTGACATCATAACATTAATAGTGGAATCCTTAGTTGCATTGTTTCATAACTGATAATTATTTAACACAAATTAAAACATACATCTCTTTTTTCCCCTTTTGGATAATTAAACTCATATGTCAATCCTATGCAGATGCAGTGCATTAGTAAGCTCTATCGAATCCGACTTTATTCATATGTCCTGCCATCCCTGCACCTGTAATCTAAAAAAAAAAATATGTCGATATTATTTATGCAATCAACCTATAGATCGTTCATTAAATAATGCTATGTCTGGTCGTAATATTAAATCTGGTTTGTAGTTCAATTTTTTCATTGAAGTAAATCTTATATTAATGACGGGAGGGAGTTTTATAATGGTGATGATGAAATAATAATCCTTCGCGACAGGTAATACCTCACATGGCTTCCAAGTCAAATACTTTTGCGTCACATGCAGGTGCAACATCGAGCTCATTTGCAGGAAAATCCTTGAAGAGCCCACCAATGCTAAATCCGACAGTGTGTGATGTCTCATTAACTTTGATCGTGACCACGGTCAACCAAAAGCCATGTTCGGTCTTGCCCCGAATTCCGTTCACACGGGTCAAGGATACATAAGCAAGCCTGGCTCTGATGTTCACATGGTAACGAATGCCCAGCGAAGACACAGTACAAGCCTTTTGGAGCTGGACTCGCAGGACGCCCTTGTCGGAGACATTGTAGGATTTGACGTTGTCGGGAAGAACACCCTTAGGGAAGCCGTATTTGGCGAGCAAATCGTGGACGTCGGCGACTTCATCAGATCGCAAAGTTAAGGGGTCATCATGATCATAGGCTTCCGAAAGGGCTATGGGTATCAGAAGAAGAGGTGAGCAAAAGAAGAAGGTGGAGGACATGCCGGTTGGTGGAGCCATGGATCGATGACACTCTATAGAATCAGCTTGAATGTTATCGGGCATCACGCTTCCTTATATAGAAATGAAAGATAATGATAATAATGAAGTAAAGTCGTGAAATTCGTTCCTTCATGATTGATAATGGGGACCCTCTATAACTTCACGCACATGGAGAATCAGACGCTTGTTGATATGATATCAAATGACATAATAATGAAACTGTTGAGAATGGATCCGTGGGTGTGTGAGGGGGCAACACGCACGTTGCTGGTAATAATGAAGCTGGTTTTGGTGCTCATTGCTGCAGTGAGATGTCCAAATACAATCGCAAAATAGTCCAGATTCAAGGCTAATCTAAATTTCCCAATTTCATATTTAGTGGTAATCAAGCTCATACATGCTCAAATCCCCAAATTAGTTCATAACTACTCTAGGTTAAAAAGAAAATAGCCAGACATCACTTTAATCAGAATCATCATCTCAGCAACAATTAAATTAAGTTCAGAGTCATCATGAAAATCAGAGGAAAAGGAAAATAAAACTGAAGCTACTCCAAATTTCAATTGCGAAAATTCCCTAACAGTGCTCCAAGCTCCAGCCATCGTCCTTGCTTCCCACCGAATTGGTTCTCTGATTCAGCTCCAAACATTGTCTGTGAAGTTGATGAGGAAAGAAACAATCTAATCCTTTCAATTGCGTTCTGCCGTCAGCTGAACCCAGCTGTTCCTTCAATGTCTTTCTCCCTCTCTGGTTCAGCTCTCGTCACTGTTGAGTTCGTCGGACCTGGGGAAGAAGTCACAGAACAAAGTCGAAATCGTCTCCCCCAGGTCCCACCTTCAACGATGCTCTCTAGCTGCTCTTCCTCTGGTTCTCACTCGAAGGAAGATGACAAAGATTATCTTGCTAGTCACCATCCTCACTTTCTATCCCATCCCTACCACAGTGCTCTTGAGCATTGTCTTCTGCAACTTCAGCATCTGTGGCTCATGCACATCAGTACTAGGGAGTGCAATGACACCCACAGGCAATCCTTGATGATAAGCCAGGCAAGTAACAAGTAAAGTAAGGGGATCATTAGGTAATTGTTCGACGTTGTCTTTAAGGAAAAATGAGGTAATGAAGTGAGGGAAAATGAGGCTTTTGTAGTGTTTTTCCCGACACTTGTAGAGAGTGTTGTACATGATGTTCCCAAGATTAATAGGTTGGCTGATTTTCAAAAGGAAGATGAGGAGGGCTATTTTTCTAGAAATGTATGTTAGATGGGTATTGAGCTTAATGTTATTAGCTACCAAGTGCAGCCAACATTTAGCTTCTGCTGTTAAGTTACATCTAGCAAGATATTTCTTTTTGCTGAATCGAACAAGCCATGCATCCTCACCATTAATCACAAGCTCCTTTTCCATGTCTTCATATGGAAACTCATCCTTGTTGGCAATGAATTTCTGATACATACATTTGTCATCTGAAACCTTGAGCAACTTGTAGAAGTGATTGATGTGGTCAGCGTTGATGATTATTGTATGCCCACGAAAGTCAACCCGCCCATGATAAATGATGTGCTGAATGTGGCATTGCCGTACAAACTTAGCATTCATGCTCAGTTCTTTTTTACATGAGTTTCCCTAGCTGTTGGCTAGTAGCTGTTTTGTAGAAGACAAATTCAGGTGTCTTCTAGAATTCCCGTTCTTGGTGAAATTTTTTGCCACTTATCTTTTTATCCACATCTTTTGCGGTTTTTGAAGGGGGCACATGGGATCTAGGCTTTTTCTTTTTTCCGGCCTTTTTCATGATCTACACACAGGAGAGGGACAAACAAACCAAACACAGAAAATAGGAGCAAAAGAAACTAAACTATCCTATCCTATCCCTAAAAAAAGAAAAGAAAAGATCCCCTTGAACTTAGAATCTATCTAATTCCAAAGCTTTTCAATCAATATTTCAAGCCTAATCCTACTCCTCACTACCTAAGAAGGACCATCTAATTCCTCAAAATGAAATTTCAAAGAGTGAAGAGTCAACTGATCAATCCTTTGCATTGTGGTAAACCAAAGAAACTGTTTTAATTTAATTTAGGACTCTAATAATTGTCTATTAAAAATAAATTTGTGACCCTTTACTTTTCTCATGATTTTCAATTGATCCGCTCTTATAATTGTCTGTTTGTTTTCAGTGTTGTTAAGTGTGGTTTGTGTTTTGGTTAGTATGTCCCTCTCCAATATGCTGATCATGAAAAAGACTGGAAAGAAGCAAGAGCCTAGATCCCATGTGCCCCCTTCAAAAACCTCGAAAGATGTAGAAAAAAAAAGATAAGTGGTAGAAAATTTCATCAAGAACGGGAGCTTTAGAAGACACCCAAATATGTCTTCTACAAAAAGGCTACTGGCCAACAGCTAGGGAAACTCATTTAAAAAAAGAAGAGCGTGAATGCTGAGTTTGTAAGGCAGTACCACATTCAGCACATCATTTATCATGGGCGGGTTGACTTTCCTAGGCAGCAGATAATCATCAACGTTGACCACATCAATCGCTTCTACAAGTTGCCCAAGGTTTCAGATGATAAATGTATATATCAGAAATTCACTGCCAATAAGGATGGATTTCCATATGAAGACATAGCGAAGGAGCTTGTGATAAATGGTGAGGATGCATGGTTTGTTCGATTCAGCCAAAAGAAATATCTTACTAGATGTGACTTAACGCCTGAAGCTAAATGTTGGCTGCACTTGGTAGCTAATAACATTAAGCCCACTACCCATCTAACATACATTTCTAGCAAAAGCCCTCCTCATCTTCCTTTTAAAAACCAGCCAACCTGTCAATCTTGGGAACATCATGGACAACACCCTCTACAAGTATCGGGAAAAATACTACAAAAGCCTCATTTACCCTCACTTCATTACCTCATTTTTCATTCAAGACAACGTCGAACAATTGCCTTATGCCCCCCTCATTGAGCTTGCCCTCCCATTATAAGCATGAAGTATAAGCATGAAGGACCTCGTCCTAAGCCTGCACATGTATGTGTATGTATTGGACAGCTCTACTAGAGTTTGTTTATGCTTATTACACTTGAATGCAATCCCCTGTATATAAATTAATATGTCACAGCAAATGATAATAAAATCTCAGCCACAATCAAAACAACTTAAATCTTGCCATATAGTTTAAAATAAAAGCACTTCTTTATGTAGAACTTTCGGACCCTAAGACTCCCCATTAATTATTTTGGCATTTAGGTGATCCTATAAGCTTTTCATGACAAGAAATCGAACAATCTCATATGGTAAGCAGACTTTATAATTGAAACTCATCATATATGAACCGTTAATCATGCTTCAATTTCTTGACTTATTGGTCTATTGTTCACTCTAAGAAATTGATAACATTCCAACACATTTTCTTTCTCTTTTTACCTATTTTTGGGTTCAAAATGTGCATAGGAAATGAAGTGCATAAAAGAAAATGTGCATATCAAAGTATCAATAAAAAGTCAAAGAAATTCTTGTTATAGCCTATATAGTTTGTGATTTAAATGAGAATTGATAAATCCTCTATCTTTTGTAGGAGGATGGAGACGAGATTTGAAGCCCTATAAGAATCAAGAAACAAGGAAAGATCAAAGGAAGTAAAACATTGCAAAGTTAGAAGGAACTTCTACAACTTGCTTTAGCGGGTTGAAAAGTAAACAATCTCAAAAAGTTTGCACTCTGTATAACTGGCTTTAGCAAGTTGACAAACTTGCCGTGGCCAGTAATCCCTATATGCTCTCTATGTAACTGGCCTCAACAAGTTGGCAAACTTGCCGTGACAAATAATCCATGCCTGCTCTCTGTGTAACTGGTCACGGCAAGTTTACAAATTTGCTGTAGCAAGTCAAGAATCTAAAGGAAACTTGACTCTCTATGTAACTAGCCACGGCAAGTTGACAGAATTGCTGTAGCAAGTCCTGAAAAAGTACAGCTACATGTTTTAATTTCATAAGCTGAAAAACACTATTTAACCTAGGGAAAAGCGCTGAAAACTCATTCTCCACACCTGGAAACTGTGGAGCACACAAAGGAAGAGCTTGGAAGAGAGATTTTGAAGATTTTGGAGGCTTGGGTGTTCTTCTCAAAGGAGATTTTGGGATTTCCACCTTGATTTTTCTTTTCTCCTCTTTTTCACTTAGCTTCTTCATGTATTCAGTAGCTTTTGTGTAGAATTTCATTATATTTGATCATGAGCAGCTAAATCTTTCATTTTAGGATTATTTTGAACCTTTACATGGATTAATTACTCGTTTTCCCTTTATATTTGTGATTAATGATGAGATTATATTGATTTTACTCTTTGCTTAATACTTCTTATTGATTGGCCACCAATGAGATTGTTGGGTTCACTTGATTGAGGCTTGAGAGGGCTAGATTGAGTGTAGAACTTGAGTTTAATCATGTGTGAACTTGAAATTTGCGAATTGAATGGATAATTTTGTTAATACGGTAGAGATACACTCATTAACCTCATACAACCATATAGGATTTGCAAGGAAAATTGGGGTTTAATTAGTTAATTAAGAGATTAATAAATTGATTGAACTATACACCTATTTGAAGACTTGAGAGAGCACTTATAGGTAATTTAGTATTTCAGGCTAGCATAATCTTTTATTAGGAAGCACATATTATGTGGATTTGATTGAGTACTTTTAAAATATAAGGGGGATAAATAATCCTATGTTCCATTTAATCCTTGAAGTCAAAGAATCATTTGCCTTTATGAAGTTTAGGCTTCAAAATAGTTTTCAAAATTCTCTTTCCATATTAAAACTTGTTTTAGCTCAACTTTATTGAATTTACTAAGTATATTGTTTAACTAATTTGTTACTCAAACCTCTATGGGAACGATATCTACTTATCACTTTATTACTTAGTATGACCCGTGCACTTGTGGCGCGAACATCTATCATTGATAAACCTTTAAACATCAAACTATCATCAACTTTTACTCTTCAAACCATCCAAACAACAACATTATATATTCTGGAAAATATTTTACAGCAACACTAACAATATTCAGAACATTTCTTTGTAATTCAACATAAACAGAAACCTTGTTGCATTTTAAATTCAACTTCATTCATCTTCATCTTTCACTCCAATCCTATATACTATACTTCTCTTTGCTCCTACGTGCAAATTTGCTTAAGAAAATTCTGACAGCATTACACTTCATATCCAGAAAATTTCCAGCTTCCAAAATAATGTTTAAACGTTCATTATATAATTTTTGAACATGGTTTAAGCATCTAAGATAAGTATTTAACATGTAGAAACATCAAACAGCAAGCTTTTGATAAGTTTCCAGCGTTAAAAGTAAAAGTGATAAGCCACCAACTTCACACGGATCTATATATAAGTGTCTCACACTTATAATCACATTATAACATGTGAATATCATATCTCCTTTATAACCCTCATGAAATTTCGTTTTCCTTATCCTTAATTTCAGAGAGCCCAACGCCATACACTTAGAGACAGTAAACATTTGATTCAAAAAACACAAACAAAATTCAATCAAGCACATGCAACACCAATATAATCTTGAATCTACTGTTAGACACTATTGCAGCTTTTAATCGCTGGTTCTCTTCCCCAAGCTTCAATTTTAATCACTCCTGTTTGTCCACACTCAAATTGAACTACAGAAACCAGAAAATTGAAGGTGAGAAGAGATCCGAAAGACCCACCTCACTCAAATTCTGGTATTGCATGCAACGATTGGCCTTCTCCTCTCCTTCTCCCCTCTCCGTCGACGGTCTTCTCTGGTCCCTCTCTGTCGGCCTCTCTCGTGGTCTGTATCCTGTTGCTGTGGTCGAAACTGAGAGTGAGAGAGATCACGATTTGATAGGGATCGGAAGAGGGAAGGGAGATGAAGAGAAAGACTGTTCTGCCCTTCGGTTACATTTTATTTTGGTTCGGTCCTTTTCTCAATATACTGAGACATTTCTAGAAAATTTTCCTTTGCACATTATAAAGGATTTATTCTTTAATTAGTTTCTTTAAGTCATAAAGCAATTTTCCTAAAATCTTTAGGCCAAATGGTAGCCTCTACCTATTTTTCTTGAATTATTTCAGGAAAATAAGCCTTTAGTTATTAAAAATAGCTTTAAAATTGTTTATGCCACTTTTTTGGGAAATTAAACCTCTCCATGCTTTTCTAAATCCCCTAGTAAGATTATATAATAATTTCTCAATAATCTCTAGGCCTTTGACTAATTTTTAGATAATTACTTTCCTTAAGATCTTGCCCGAAACCAGAATTTTTATCAATGATTTATTTTTAGGTAATTCAACTTAACAATATCTCTAAATATTTCCCTTTCTTATGATTTAATTAATGACTCAAAATCTGGAATATTACATAATTCATAAGAAAGAAGACGTAACAACATTTATGTTAGGATTAAAGGACAATTTTATTCGGGAAGTTGTCATCTAGGTGTACTTTTGGTCCAGAAGTTTTTGAGGAGAAATTTTACACTGGAAGTGTCAAAAAAGGAACAATTTTGCCCTGGTGGTTATCTCAAATAATTTTCACAGTTAGTTAACGAAATATATTAAACTGGTGGTTCACATATCATCTACAACAATTTTGTTAAAGTGCAAATTTGTCTTCAAAGTCTAAATGTCAACTACTTCATTTTTTTTCATAAATTTAAAACTTCCGGAACAAATTTTCACCTTAATAAAAATGACGTGGATGATACATGGACTATCAATTCAGCATATTTGGTCAACTAACGGTCAAAATTAATTGGGATAACGGCTAAGATAAATTACTCCATTTTTTACACTTTCGGGATAAAATTGCCCTCCGAAATTTTTTTTTGGTAAAATTGCCCGCCCCCCAAATGAAAACTTCAAAAAAAAAAGGACCCTTAACCCTATATGTTATTACCTTCAATGATATGTTCTCAATTACGTGGACTCCGTTCAATACTCGGTAAGACTATAGGAAGTAGGAGCCCTATGGAACTTTCTTGGTCCACTTTGTTTCTTCATAGATTTTGTTGCCTTGTGGCCACTGAATAAATAATTAAGTTGTGACCAACGGAAGTTGGCGCAGATGGGTAGGCATCTGCGCCACATCAATCCGTTCCTGGGTTCGATCCCAGGAAACGGAAGGTGTAGAGAATTTCCGTTGGGAGCTCTCTCCCCTGGGGCGCATCAAAGAGGTGAATTCCTGTCGGGCCTATCAGATTGGGGGCGCTAGGACTAGTCGGTTGTCGGGGGCCCATGTCGGTAAATCCGGCGTTGGCCTTCAGATTAACGCCGGATACCTGGAAGGTGGGTGCACCGAAAGCAAAAAATGGTCCATTGCATAAACCATAAAAAAAAAAAAAAAAAATTAAGTTGTGAACATCATATTTTTCCATAAAGATATGAAAAATGTCGAAGTGAAAATTTATAAGTTAAGATAGATATTTAACCCCTTCAGCTAGATATCATAAATAATTTCATGGACCACAATGTCTCGGGTCTCTAGTATGAGTTGGCTTGGGAGCCGTATGCGCTGTTTTGTGTTTTGACATCTTGATCATTATCCCTTTGTAAGAAAATTATGTATTCCTAACTCATGAGTTAAAGAGCAACACAAATCCTGAAGCTTCATCCGATTGCTATTTTTAAATGTGATATTGATAATTGATTATTGATTTGATCGATGATATTGTAGAGATATATGCTATGCAACAAAACCATTAGTTGATTATTATATATCATTAATTGACCTGTGAACCATTACTTTTAAAGTCAAAATATGATTTTAGGAAAGTAGGAAAAAAATCAAAAAATTAATGTTTCCTAAGATTGATTTTCTCTAAAACGAAATCTTGAAATCTTGATTTGAATTCACTGGATTAAGGAATATATCTCCCTTCTCAATCTAGCCACGAGAAAACAAACATTGGCTGCCTAATGTAGAAGACCAAAGCCATTGACCAACATAGAATTGGTCTAGCAGTATAAGGTCCCGTTAGATCCTTCTGGGTCTCGAATTCGAGTCCCAGAGGAGACATTTGTATTGTGGGGGGAAGCCACGAACCCTGAAGCCGAATACCGGTTGAAAGTGAAAAAGAAAAGGAAGATCAAAGCCATTGATATTCATAATAAATTATTGAAATTGCGTGAAAATTGTCTTTCGATAAATTTCTCACTGACACTATTCTACAACTCCCAAGGGGGGGGGGATCCTTACATATCAAAACTAGGTGAATTGCCTTCTATACAAAATTGTGTTGACTAATCTAAGTCAATGGATGTTGTCTTTGCAAGCTAGCAGCCATTGAAAGAAGAAGTGACACTTAGGAAGAAATCTTCTGTGCAAGGAACAGTGAGAGCTCCCATTGGATGATCATATCCATACTCTTCTTCGGCTTCACTTAACAACTCTTGAAACGAAGGTTGATTCAAATATGATATTGGGATCACAAACCTCCTCATTTCCTCTCCGACATATATTGCAAGATATCCCTTTGACACTTCACCAGATTTAGAAGTCACTTTTGCAGCAAAGGAAGACCTCTTGATCCCAGGCAGACGAAAACCCATTTTCTTATGTTTAAGAAGAGAATAAGAAGTGTTTGAAAATGGATACTTGAGAGTATTGTGAGTGATTTGAGTTGCTTGCATCTGAAAGCATTCAAGTATACGAGTATATATAGATGAATGGAGGAGCAAAAGTTATGTGGTAGGACTTAGCTATTGGAAGACAAGACCCATGGTCTTGTCTTAGAGGTCTTTTTGTGAAAACCAACAAGTCAGGATGACCTAAATGAAGAATGGACTAAAACCCATTTGTCTAAGATATGAATGATGGAGCGTTAGTTAAGCGATGTAATCCAAAGACATGGATGAGAGTGCTCACATGTACTGTTTTTATGTCTTTCTCAAATGTCAAGAAGGATCATTTAAAGTGCTCAAAGCTTGATGTCTATCTAAAGTCTTTATAGTTGTTAGTTTTTTTAATTGACATGCTTGAGAGACATGAAAGATAACCAAGAGGTGTCTCAATCATGTCAAGAACTCAAAATGACAACCATAGAATTCTCCAAATAGATATCAATTATGCTTTGAACTGTTGAAGTAGTGATCCTTCAATTGAACACAAAAACTAGTTGACCGCACCAAATTTGTCTAACCCTTGTCCAATATCAGATCCCAACCCAACAGGTATCCAAGTCCTCTCTTCATTTGCTTGGTCCTTGCTTTTTGGAAATGACCTCTAAGACACAACCATGTGAACTCTAAGAACCCTTGTCTTCCAATAGGCATTACCAAATATAACATCTCACCCACCAATTATTGAAGGAAAACAAATTCCATTCATCTATATATACTCATACCAGAAAGCGTTTCAGAAGCAACACAACTCCACAATAATATCCCCAAGCATTTCTAAATTCAACCACTTTCTTCTTATTCTCTTAAAAACACAAAAAATGGGTTTTCATTTACCTGGAATTAGAAGGGCTTCTTTAATTTTTTTCATTTACCTGGAATTAGAAGGGCTTCTTTTACCAAAGTGTCTTCCTCAAGGTCATGTGAAATGCCAAAGGGATATCTTGCGGTCTATGTCTGAGAGGAAATGAAGAGGTTTCTGATCAGTATACCTCACTTGAATCAACCTTCATTTCAAGAGTTATTAAGCCAAGCCGAGGAAGAGTATGGATATGATCATCCAATGGGGGCTCTCACTATTCCTTGCACAGAAGATGTTTTCCTTGATATCACTTCTCTTCTTTTGACTGATGCTAGCTAACAAAGACAACAAGATTAACATAGATTAGGCAATACAAAGGTTTTTTGTGGAGCAATTTAGATCCATTTTCTTTGTAAAGATGTTGGGTTCTTTTTCTTCCCCTACTTGGGAAGTGCCAAGGTTTAATATATCCAATTGTTAGATTGATTAATAGAAATTCTCTTTTTATCTCAATCAACTTTTTGTTTTGGCCAGCAATCAATACCAAAGGCATTGAACTTTTAGTTTAAGAAAATAATAATACTCATTAATCTCATAACCCAAATCCTGATTTCGCTCTAGGGGTATCAACTTCATCATGCCTATTTTGATGTAATTAGTGAATCCGGCTCCTAGCTAACTGATTTCTCCAACATACGAAATACAATTTTCAGACTTCCACATTAACTCCCTGAGTCAGTGTTCCAAGATTCCAACTGGGGCTTTTATTAAGAAGATTTTGTAAAAAAAAAATTATTTTATACTCATAATAATTTAATATTTCCTGAGCTTAACATATTAGGTTTTAATTTCAAAATAACCGTATTTTATAAAGATGTAATATCATTTACATGTATCGACGTAAAAAAAAATATAAGTTCAAACTCTTGCCTTGAAACACTATGGCATATATAGCATCCATCGATTTTAATCTTTTTTTTTGGGACAAACATCGATTTTAATCTATCTCCCTTATATTTAACGCTTTTGTTCCTTGAAAAGTACTTGTAAGACACATCTCTTATGGTAATTGTTCCTTTGTAAGCAAATTATAAGTTCCTAACACTTGAGTTCACAAGGAACATATATCCGAAATCTTCAACAGAGTTCTATTTTTTCCTTCTTTTGTAAAAGTCTTTGTAATGTTTTACTAATTTTATGATATTGTAGAGATACTATATATACACAACATAACCATCGGTTGATTATTACAAATAATAACTTTGATTGGCCTATGAACAGTTAACTTTGAAGTTTAAAACGTATGCTTGTTTGGACCAAGTTTTCTTCAAAATTAAAAATCAAGGAAAAAATTAAAGAAGAACAGTAGCTAATTAACCCCAATGGAAAAAATGTCTACACTACAAAAAAAAAAAAGGTATTTCATAGCATTGCATTTGTAGTGGTTAAAACTAACCGTTACAAATATTGACATTTGTAGCGGTTTTAATATAAACCACTATAATATTATAGCGGTAACCTACGCACCAAGTGGTGCGATTGATTAACAACGTTATTTGTAGCAGTTACTAGAAAAAAAAACAACTACAAATATAGCGCGAATTTCGCTCCAAAATTTGTCGCGGTTAGTTTGTAGTGGTTATAACATATAAACCGCTACAAATTTCACGCCACTTGGTGCCACCAAGCCGCACCAATAGTGTATCAATTTTTTGTAGCGGTTACTACGAATTGAACAGCTACAAAATGCCAAAGGTCGCCTATTTGTAGTGGTTATATTTTTAGAACCGTTACAGAACTTCAAAGGTCATCTCATTTGTAGCAGTTAAGCTTTCATAACTGCTACAAAACTTCAAAGGTCATCACATTTGTAGCGGTTATTTTATAACCGCTACAAAGTTTGGCCGCCCTAGCTTTTTTGTAGTGGTTGATGTAGCGGTTTTTTCAATAACCGTTACAAAATCCACAACTATAAAAAGGCACCGCCCCCTCCTTTTTCCCATTTGGCCATTTTATTTTCTAAAGTTTCTCTGAGAGTTTTCCTTTATATCTAAGCGTTCTGACGTTTGTTGGAGATTTTTCTCTCTAGCATTTCTCATTATCACTTGAGGTACGGCAATACTTATTTTATTTTTATTTTTATTATAATTTTACATATAAATGTGACTAAATCAATTTTTTTTTAATTTTTGTAGTTGATATGACTTCAGGGATGGACAAGGGGAAGGAGCTCGAGGCCCCAGGACCAATTGTGCGGGGTGGTAGTAGCAGAGGAGGGGGCAATAGGAGGGGGTAGTGCGGAGGGAGGGTGACCACGCCATTTCAGACCATCTCCCCACAGAAGCCACAGGAGTCGCCCCTACCATAGCCACTGCAGACGGTCGCACAGGAGACAACAGCACCAGAGGTGCCTGATCTGGGAGAGGGAGATATCAGTGTCGATGATTATGACACGAATGAGGACTTCGAGATCCTGATTCTAATCAGAGACATGGAGCGGTTCCTCGATGAGTAGGAGGCGCGGGAGCAAAACAACCCACGAGGGTCGTCTTCTCGGTCTACTGGGTTTGAGGTGCAGGTCTAAGGTAAATATATTTTTTTATTTAATAAATTATATATTTAAATTTAAATTACAATTTATCTAACGTGCGGTAAATTGTGTAGATGAGCAGGGGAACGTATCCATAAGGAGGCTGGACGTGGCCGGTCTAAACAGCTTGGACCGGATACTACGAGTTGTAATTCCATTGAATGAGGCTACGGACCAGCCCATTTTCAATGGGGGTCACCTGTTCAACCGCTTCCTGAATGACATGGAGATGGTGATAACATCGCCTACGAGAGTGAGCCGTTTCAGTCTGCCAATTTTAAAAATTTCTTCCTTGAAGGCGAACACAATTTACCTATCGTTCGGTGCGTTTTTTAAATTCATATAATTTTAGTTAAATTTTTTTAACAAAAAAACACATCGCTAACAATTTTCTATACAATTTCTGTAGGGATGGCGCATATGACTGATCAAACAAATTATGTTTTTATTTAAAAAAATTATGTTTTTTTAAAAAACAATTATAGAAGTTATAAAACCGCTACAAACATATAAATAACCACTACAAACCATTACACTAACAACTACAAGTTCCACACAGATCCCTATAAATACCCTAACCACATCTTATATCAAGCACTCTCCCATTTCTTTCCACCTTAGCTCTCTTTCATCTTCTCTCATTTTCACTTTTTTTTTTTTTATAAGCTGAGGAGCTTAACAGGGTGACCAAATATGTTAATAAATTTTCAAAATTTTTATTTCAATACTTTTTTTTGCATAATATTTATTCTCACTATTTTTTTCAGATATTTATTTATATAATCATAATCACATTATAACAGACAACATAATAGTTCCTTATTACCTACGTATCCCCAATAATATTATCAATACAATTTTCAAACTTATCTAATTTAATTAAATCATTCCTTTAAAATTATAAATGACCTAAAATAATGAATAATAAGCTAATTAAATTAACTAAACTATTAAAACAGTAAAATATTTAATTTAATATTAAAAAAATGGAAATAGATAATTTTATATATATTTTTTTAAATTTTTCTGACATTTGTAGCGGTTTTATATGCTACAATTATACTTTTTAAAAGGCAAACTAAATTTTTGGCGCAAAATTTGAATTTCTATTGAAATTAGTAACGGTTATGTAACCGCTACTAATATTTTCCGCCTTTTTTAAATTCAATTTAGTAGCGGTTTTATAACCGCTATAGCTGGGAATACGGGCCAGCCTGCAACCCCGCACCAACCCGCGACCCGCACTTCTGCAGGCTAGCAAAATGCCAATCCTAACCCGCAGTGTGTGGGTTGCGGGCCAACCTACGGGCCCGCATTTTTTTTGAAAAAAAAATTTCATATTTTTTAAAGATGATTGAAAATATGAGACACATATATGTGAGTAATTAAATTTACCTTCTTAGTATCAATCATTTCTCTTATAAAAATTTAAAAACATAATCTACAATTTAAGAGATAAAGTTATCAAATTTATTAAAGTTTATAAATAAAACATAAACTCATCCTCAAGCAATCAAGATATAATAATTTTGTTTAAAGAAGAAGGGAAGAAGCTAAGATTTTTTCTCTTTGGATTGGGAGGTACCAAGATAGGAGTGAAAAACTTATAAGTTTTATAAAATTATTATATGTAAATAAAAAATTAAAAATTTTGCGGGCCAACCTGCCATCCCGCGAGCTGGCCCGCATCAACCCGCGGGTTATACGGTGCAGGCCTGTGCGGCCCGCATTTTTGCCAGATTACGGCATATAACGTTATCTTCTCAATTTTGCCCTGGCAAAACAAATTTTAGTCGTCTCAGCTAAAAGATCGGGATCTTATGACATTCATAAATTAATGAGATCACATGAAAAATTTATATTGATAAATCTGTCACCGACACAAATAATATTACAATTCCCTAGAAAGGGAAGAAAAAAAGAAGGGGGAAATCTTTACATAGCAAAAGTATCATCAGAATTGCCTTCTATACAAAATTGTATATTGACTGATCTTAGTTAATTCTGTTGTTGCAAGCTAGCACCCATTGAAGGAAGAAGTGACTTTCAAGAACACATCTTCTGCGCAAGGAATAGTGAGGACACCCATTGGATGGTCATACCCAAATTCTTCTTCCGCTTCACTTAGTAGCGCTTGAAATGAAGGTTGATTCAAATATGATATAGGAATAAAAAACCTCTTCATTTCCTTGCCAACATATATTGCGAGATATCCCTTTGGCACTTCACCAAACTTTGCAGAAGTCGGTTTTGTAGAAAATGAAGTCCTCTTGATCCCAGGTAGACGAAAACCCATTGTTTTCTGTGTGTGTAAGAAGAGAACAAGAAGGAAGTGTTTGGATAACTTTGATGCTTGAGAGTATTGTGAAAGAAGTGCGTTGCTTGATTCAGAAAGCGTACAAGAATGAGTATATATAGATGAATGGTAGAGGAAAGGTTACGTGATAGAACTTAATTATTGGAAGACGAGGGCATATAGAGATCACATGGAGTTGTCTTGAAGTCTTTTTCCAAAAAAAAAGAGGATGAGGGCCAAATGAAGAGAGGATTTCGAAATCCTTTTGGTTGAGATTTGACTGAGGAAGGGCCCGTTAAGAGCTGTCGTCTAGAGAGACATGGATGAGAAGGATCCATGATAATGTCTTATGTCATTCTCAAATGTCAGGGAGGTTCATTAATTGTGCGTTTCTTTTGGTTGTCAATTTTATTTCTTGACATGCATGAGGCATTTCTTACGTTTCCTTTATCTTCACTACAGTCAAACTGAGATCATGATGAAGCAGATTCCTAGCTTAAAATGACAGCCATAAAATTTTTCTAATAGACGTACGGTCCCTTCTTGAACTCAAAACAGAATCATGTGAATTTTCTTATCAATGTCTCAGCAGCACTCATTTAGATAACCCTTTAGCATTCATATCCAAGTCCTTCCCTTCATTATTCGGCTCGTCTTGAATTGTTGCTTTTACAAAATGACCTCTAAGACACACCCATGTGAACTCTAGGTGCCTTTGTCTTCCAATTATTGTAGGAAAATAAATCCATTCATTTATATATACTCATACTTGTATGCTTTCAGAAGCAAGCAACATAAATCTTTCACAATACTCTCAACCATCATTTTTCGAATACTTCCTTCTTAGTTTATTCTCTCTCACACACAAAACAATGGGTTTTCTTCTACCTGGGATCACGAGGACTTCATTTGCTACAAAACCGACTTCTTCAAAATCTGGTGAAGTGCCAAAGGGATATCTTGCAGAATATATTGGTGAGGAAATGAAGAGGTTTGTCATCCCAATATCATGCTTGAATCAACCTTCCTTTCAAGAGTTAGTTGTTATGTGAAGCTGAAGAAGAATTCGGGTTCGATCATCCAATGGGACTTCTCAGTATTCCTTGCACAGAACATGTCTTCCTAAGAGTCACTTCTTCTTTCTATAGGTGCTAGCTGACAAAGACAAGATTAGATTAGCCCACACAATTTTGTAATAATTTTGCCTTGTAGAGATTTTTGTTCTTTTTCTTCCCCTACTTGGGAAGCGAAAATTTTTTTATCTATCTCAATGAGAAGTTGATAAATAGACATTTTCACTTTATACATCTCAATCACCTGGCAATATCGAGGGCACTAAACATTTAGCTTAGCTTACTACGCATTGCATTTTTGTTATCTTCTAGCATAATTGAGAAAAAAAATTATACTACCTTTGCTCCTTAATATAAGACCCACTTTATAGTTCAATTTCTTCATTAAAGTGAGTTTTATATATTAAGGAACGAAGGGAGCATTCTTTAATGTAGTAGTAATTCAAGTCCATATTTCGCTCTTGGAGTTATAACATCAGCTCCCTATTTGATGTAAGGGGCTTCCCTTGAGAACTGATCTCACACACGCGCGCGCACTTACATGCACAACTTTCAGGCTTCCACTTTCACTTTTATTACATCCCCATTTTTATAAAAAAAATCAATATATTAAACATGATAAAAAGGAAATATTACAATTCCAAGGTTCTAAACCAGTAGCTGGGAGTGAGCGGGTAAATGACCAAGGTCTCAATGCTAAAAGATTCCAAATGTAGCGTTAAGAAGAATTAAAAATTATAGTTTTATTTGATTCACAAAATAATTAGCTTTTATTTCCTGGGGAAAATCCATAATTTTTGTTGTCAACTTAATAATCATAATTCGTAAAGAAGACGTAACAACATTTATGTTATTGTCTTCAATGATTTGTTCTCAATTCGTAAAATTATGTAGATTCCATTCAATACTCGATCGGTAAAACTAGAGGAACCAAATTCAACTTTCTTGTTCCACTTTATTTCTTCACAGATTTTGGTGCGTTGTGGCCAAAGAATTAATAATTAAGTTGAGAGGATCATTTTTTTTTTTATAAAAATATGGAAATTGTCGAAGTGAAAATTTATAAATAATTTCATGGTTCACATTGTTTTGGGTCTCTCTAGTATGAGTTGGATTGGTGGCCGTATGCGCTGTCCTGTGTTTTGACATCTTGATCGTTGAAAAGTACCAATAACAGAATGTTACGTAATCTCTTATAGCCAATGTCCCTTTGTAAGAAAATTATATATCCCAAACTCAGGAGTTAATGAGGAAGATATAAATCCTGAAGCTTCATCTAATTAAGCTCTTTTCAAAATGTGATATTGATCATTGATTATTGATTTGATCGATGATATTGTAGAGTGCAGACCATTAGTTGATTATTATATATCTTCGATTGACCTGTGGACCATTACTTTTGAAATTAAATTATGATTTTAGGAAAGTAAAAAATAAAAATAAAAAATCCTAAGATTAATTTTCTTGCACTAATGTACAGGGACTCTTTTGTTTCTCTATAACTAAATCTTGATTTAAATTTACTGGATTAAAGAATATATCTCTCTTCTCAATCCCGCCCCAAGAGACAACAGATTTTGGTCGCCTAATGTGGAAGATCAAAGCCATGGATATTCATAAATGATTGAAATTGCGTGAAAATTGTCCATTGATAAATTGCTCACTGACACTAATATACAATTCCCAAGTAGGGGAAGAAAATGAAGGGGGAAATTCTTCACATATCAAAACTATGTGAATTGCCTTCTATACAAAATTGTGTTGGCTAATCTAAGTCAATGCATGTTGTCTTTGCAAGCTAGCAGCCATTGAGGGAAGAAGCGACTCTTAGGAAGACATCTTCTCTGCAAGGCATAGTGAGAGCTCCCATTGGATGATCATATCCATACTCTTCCTCGGCTTGGCTTAACAACTCTTGAAATGAAGGTTGATTCAAGTAAGATATTGGGATCACAAACCTCCTCATTTCCTCTCCCACATATATTGCAAGATATCCCTTTGGCACTTCACCAGATTTAGAAGTCACTTTTGCAGCAAAAGAAGACCTCTTGATCCCACGTAGACGAAAGCCCATTGTTCTTCTGATGTTTAAGGAGCGAATAAGAAGTTTTTTCGAAATTGATGCTTGAGAGTATTGTGAGAGATTTGAGTTTCTTGCTTCTGAAAGCATACAAGTATATCAGTATATATAGATGAACGGTGGAGGAAAAGCTATGTGGTAGGAGCCGTTGGACTTAGCTATTGGAAGACAAGACCATTTAGAGATCACAAGGTCTTGTCTTAGAGGTCTATTTCTTAAAACCAACACGTCAGGATGACCTAAATGAAGAATGGACTTAAACCCATTTGGCTAAGAAATGAATGATGAAGCGTTAGGTAAGCGATGTAGTCCAAAAGACATGGATGAGAGGGATCACATGATACTGTTTTCTTGTCTTTCTCAAATGCCAAGAAGGATGCCCACAGCTTGATATCTATCTAAAGGCTTCATACTGATAACCTTCACATGGATTGATGAAAAGTAACGATATATAAGAGGTGTCTCAGGCATGTCTTGTGCTTAAAATGACAACCACAAAACTCTCTTGACTTATTGAACACATATAAACAGCGTCGTGTGATTTTTCTCATCCATGTCTCTTGACTTGACTGCTCCGCACTTATCATCCAATATCACATCCCAACCAAATGGGTTTCCAAGTCCTCTCTTCATGTGGTTCTTCCTTGCTTTTTGAAAATGACCTCTAAGACACAGCCATGTGAACTCTAAGAATCCTTGTCTTCCAATAGGCATTATTAAATATAACATCTCACCCACCAATTATTGACGGAAAACACTCATCTATATATACTCAAACTTGCAAGCGTTTCAGAAACAACACAACTCCACAACAATATCCTCAAGCATTTCCAAATTCAACCACTTTCTTCTTATTCTCTTAAACACAAAAAATGGGCTTTCGTTTACCTGGAATTAGAAAGGCTTCATTTACTACAAAAATGGCTTCTTCAAGATCAAGTGAAGTACCAAAGGGATATCTTGTGGTCTATGTTGGGGAGGAAATGAAGAGGTTTGTGATCCCTATATCATTCTTGAATCAACCTTCGTTTCAAGAGTTGTTAAGCCAAGCAGAGGAAGAGTTTGGATATGATCAGCCAATGGGTGCTCCCACTATTCCTCGCAGAGAAGATGTCTTCCTCACTGTTACTTCTTCCTTCAATGAGTGCTAGCTTGCGAAGACAAGATTAACTTATTAGATTAGTCAATACAATTTTGCAATTGCAGTAGTTTAGATACTATTGCTCTGCAAAGATTTTAAATTTGTTGTTTTCTTCCCATACTTGGGAAGCGAAAAGTTGTTTATCTTAATGAGAAGTTGATGAATATACATTTTCCTGTTCTCTCCATCAATCTTGAATATCAAAGGCATATTGTATTTTTAGTTTCGGTGACGATGAGTGTTGCTTTTAATATATCATGTGATATTACTAAAAAAAACCAGTGGATTATCGACGGAATTTAATGATTCCATTGTAAAATAGATTGCCACTTACTGATTAGAGACAGAATATATTGTATTCCATTGTTAAAACAGTTTTGTTTTGTTTTGTTTTTTTTTTGTAATTGTTGTTATCCCTTGGTATATAAGCAGATTATACGTTCCTAACTCTTGACTTCAGAAACAACATATACATAATTTCACGAGAATTATAGAATTATTTTATGTATCAATAAAACTAACGTGCCAATTGTTTTCAATAGTTTCCTATATAGGATTCATTTACTTGCCCTTATTTACAGATACTTTTCTTATATAAAAAAGGTGGCATAGTGCATAAGGCTTTCAACATGTAGGTTTTGGGGAGAGATAGATGTATGCAACCTTATCCTCACAATAGAGAGGCTATTTCCAGTATTTGAACTCATGACCTCTAGGTCACATAGCAGCAACCTTACTGCTATATCAAGGCTCACCCTCTTATACATAACAAGAAAAATCTTGATTTGAATTGTAAAGAAAGGATCTAATATTTTTCCTCAAATTTTCTAATGGATAATAGGTATACGAAATTCTTAGTACTTACCTAAACAAAATAATCAGTATAATGCCTTAATTTCAAAAATAAAAAAAAGTTATATACCTTACATATTTCGTAATAGATTGATATAAAGGTCAAACTTTTGTCTTCATAAATTTCTTTGGTATACAACTTTTCCACCTTCCAAGTTGAGGGGGTAAAGAGGAAAAAAATCTTTACAAAGCAAAAGGATCTAACTCTACAAAATTGTGTTGACTGATCTAAGTTAATGTCTTGGCTTGCTAGCTCCCATTGATGGAAGAAATGACCTTTAGGAAGACATCTTCTGTGCAAGGAATAGTGAGAGCTCCCATTGGATGGTCATATCCAAATTCGTCTTCAGCTTCACTCAATAACACTTGAAACGAAGGTTGATTCAAGTATGATATAGGGATCACAAACCTCCTCATTTCCTCTCCCACATATATTGCAAGATATCCCTTTGGCACTTCTCCAGATCTTGAAGAAGTCACTTTAACAACAAAGGAAGACCTCCTGATCCCAAGTAGACGAAAACCCATTGTTTTTCTGATGTTTAAGAAGAGAATAACAAGAGTTCGAAAATTGATGCTTGAGAGTTATGTGAGCGCTGCTTGCTTCTGAAAGCGTGCAAGTTTGAGTAAATATAGATGAATGGTGGAGAAAAAGTTATGTGATAGAACATAATTATTGGAAAACAAGGGCATATAGAGATCACATGGAGTTGTCTTAGAGGTCTTTTTCAAAAACCAAAGGGTCAGGATGAGCCAAATGAAGAATGGACTTACAAAACCATTTGGCTAAGAAATGAATGATGAAGCATTAGTTAAGGGATGTAGTTTAAAGACATGGATGAGAGGGATCACGTGATGATGTTTTTATGTCTTTCTCAAATGTCAAGAAGGATGCTCATAGCTTGATGTCTATCTAAAGTTTTTCATTTATTGACATGCTGAGAGACGTGTTAACTATGAGTTGGATTGATGATAGGTAACAAAAAGAGGTGTCTCAAGCATGCCTAGAACTCAAAAATGACAACCATAGAATTCTTCAAATATATATCAATTAAGCTTTGAACTGTTCGAGTGATCCTTCAATCGAACACGAAAACAAAATCATGTGATTTTTCCAAGGAATTTAAAACCGGACCAAACCGGCCAGTTCGGCCCGCAAACCGGCAATCCAATCGGTCCGGTCCGGGGGTGAACCGTACGGATTGGTTCACCCATTTTTTAAAAAAATCATTTTTTATTAATTTTATATAGAATTTCATATAAATAAGTTTGAAATCTTACTTCCTCACTGGTCTTGCCCCGGTTTAGCTACAGTTTGACTCCTATCTGATCCAAACTGACATTTAACCCAGTGCCCCGACCATTTTAGTGACTAGTCCGATTTTCAGTACTTTGGATTTTTCTCATCCATGTCTCTAGACTTGACTTCACAACATTTGGCTAACCCAACTAAATGGGTATCCAAATCCTCTCTTCATATGGTTCGTCCTTGATTTTTGAAAATGACCAATAAGACATGACCATGTGATCTCAAAGAGCCCTTGTCTTTCATTAGGCCCTATCACCTCTCCTCTCCTCCACCAATTACTGAAGGAAAACAAATGCATTCATCTATATATACACTCATACTTGCAAGCATTTCAGAAGCAACACAACTCCACAACAATATCCTCAAGCATATAAACTCAACCACTTTCTTCTTACTCTCTTAAACACGAAAAATGGGTTTTCGTTTACTTGGAATTAGAAGGGCTTCTTCATTCACATCAAAAGTGGCTTCTTCAAGATCATGTGGAGTACCAAAGGATCACCTTGCGGTGTATGTTGGAGCGGAAATGAAAAGATTTGTGATCCCAATATCTTACATGAATGAACCTTCATTTCAAGAACTGTTAAGCCAAGCAGAGGAAGAGTATGGATATCTCACTATTCCTTGCCTGAAGATGTCTTCCTAAATGTCGCTTCTTCCTTCAATGGGTGCTAGCTTGCAAAGACAAGATTAACTTGTTAGATTAGTCAGCACAATTTTGTATTTGCGGTAGTTTAGACGATCCTATTGCCTTGTAAAGATTTTCTAATCCCCTTCTTTTTCTTTCCCTTGGGAAGTGAAAATTCGAGTATATATGTGAACGAGAAATTGATCAATAGATTTTTTTTTCCATGTTATCTCAATCAATAATTTATTATAGATTTTGAATTATAGGAACTATGTTGTATTGAGTCAAAGTTTAATAATTGAATTTCAACCGAATCAAAACTATGAAAATTGAGTTATACCGAATTAAAATTTAGGAACTAAATTACAAAAAAAAAAAATTTTATACCGGTAATTCTGGTCCTCTTGGTTTGCTTTGTTACACAAAACTGACCAAGAGGTTGTCAGTTCGACTACTAGTATCTACCTTATCATTACTGGTATCTACCTGAGCAAATGAGGAACTAAATTACAATTAAATAAAAAATATAGGGAACAAATAATTAATTTTCCCTATCTTAATTATGCAACCAAATTATCCTGTATATTTATTTTTGGCAAAATAGGAAATATAAATATTTTTGCTGACACAACTATTTCTTAATATTTGTATCTAGCCTCATTCATTGCTTATATTAGCTAACAAGGAGTATCATCACGTTTAGCTAAGTTGAAATTACCATTAATCACATCAAAGTTTTCCCTTGTCAACATTAAAAATCTTTTAACTTTGTGCTCCTAACATTTAGCAAAGAATAATCCTCGAGTGGCAATATTCCAGACAATTCATGAACCTGATCATAAGAAGGTTAAAGAAGATTCTCTCAAAAAAGCCTAATATATACCATCTATATTTTGAATTCAAAGACGCGTCAACTGTTACTTATTTTTTTTCCTTTAAATGCTGCTCTAAGGGATGTCTTGAGCATGTCTAGGAATTACAATGACAACATTGACACAATCGTGCTATATAGACATTAAATTTTGAAGTTTGAAGTACTGTTTCAACAATCTAATTATCTAGACATTTGACAAAGTCATAAAACATAATCATGTGATCTTCTAAACCATGTCTCATGACTAGACTACACCTCCTTTATATGACCCTTCAATCAAAATCTCAACCAAATGTTTGAAGTCCTCCCTCCAATTTGGTCATGACTTGTTGCTTTCTGAAATAGACTCTTAAGACAACACCATGTGATCTCTAATGTTCTCGTCTTAAAGTAGGCCCTCATAAGCAAAGCCTCTCCTCCACCAATTATTGAAGTAAGGCAAATCCTTTCATCTATATATACACTCAAACATGCATTATTTTCCAAAGCAACACAAATCAACACATCTACAAGCATCTACTTTCTTCTTGAATTCTCTTATACACAAAAAATGGGTTTTCGTTTACCTGGAATCATCAGAAGGAGTTCATCTGCTTCAAAAATGGCTTCATCAAAATCTGGAGAAGTGCCCAAGGGATATCTTGCAGTATATGTAGGAGAAGAAATGAAGAGATTTGTTATCCCCATATCTTACTTGAATCAGCCTATGTTTCAAGAGTTGTTAAGCCTAGCTGAAGAAGAATTTGGGTATGATCATCGAATGGGTGCCCTCACTATTCCTTGTAGAGATGATGTCTTCCTAAATGTCATTTCTTCCTTCAATAGATGTTAGCTTGCAACGGAAAAAATTAGATTAGCTAGAAGACAGAGTATTTTTGTAAAGGAGGCAATTCAGATCCTTTTGCTTTGTATAGACTTTTCTTTTTTAATTCCTTCTTTTTCTTCCTCTACGTGGGAAATTAAAGATTGTTTGTGTGAAGGACAAATTTATCAATGGATATTTTTTTTCAAGTTATCTCAATTAATTATGACTACCAAAGCCTCAAAGACATGAATTTTTTGTTTAAGTGACAAAAAATTTGTATTCATATGTTGTAAGCAAAATGAAAACGGAATATTATATTCTTAATCTAGTAAATTCAAATCAATACTTTGCTTTAGGACAACAAAAGCGTCTGTACATGACTGGAAGCATACAATCCAACCCCAACGTCCCCCCCCCCAAACAAAACAAAAACAAAAACTTCAGAATTTTTTATTAAAAAAACAGTTTTACTTTATAATCAAAAAAATTCCCCATCTATATTTTTTGTATTCAATAATATTGTCTGAATTTAGGAAAATATGTGAATTCAATTCGATCAATAGATGACTAGGAACGAAATTCAATTTTTGTATGCTTCTAGATGTTTGTAGGATTTGGTGAATGGAGGAGTCTGTGGTTCATTTGGCTTCTGGCATGAAAAATCTAATCAATCAGTAGATCATCTGGTTCTTTTATAGAGAGCCAAACTTCATGCCCTCTTCACGTGGTCTTGTCTATTCAAGTTATTGATCAAGGGATCGTGCTTGTTAATTATGCCTCCGAACCCTGTAATGTTGCATATATCAATTTAGGTCCCCTCCAATATTTCCAGATTTTGATTCTATCTTGTATGAGTTGGCTTGATTATTGTATATGCACTCTCAAAACATCTTGTAAACTACCTATATATCAGACAAGATCACTCATCTCTTACTGGCCTTGTCACTTATGTGCTTGTATGTTCAAATGTTGTTTTTGAGACTTGAAACAGAAGCATGAGGTTACAGTCCGTGACGTGTCACACTCAGTGCTTGCTAGTTGTTGCTAGCTCCCAAAGTTGTCCTTGATGTTTTATATATAGTGCCTCTTTATGGAATAGTCAATTTTAGATTGTGTGTTAGCCTATGTGGTAGATTTCATCATGGTTCATAGATCAGAGAAAGATTACTGAGCTTTTCCACAGCAAGAAGCACATACAAGTGACATGTTTGGAGCATGTCTAAAGCAATGCATCCTTACATCAACTAAACAATAATCGAGTTCTCTTTGTTAGATGGAAAAAATTGAACCATTGTGTGTATATATTGTGTTTCTGTAAATAAATAAATAAAGGACGAATATTTTTGTTTTTATATTGAAGTAAACAGGAAACAGAATCATATGATCCTTCTCACCCATGTCTTTAGGCATTGGAACTGTAACGTACACTCCATTGTACCTGAAAAGGACCTCTTAAGACAACTCCATGTGACCTCTAATGAGCCCTTGTCTCTCAATTATGGCCCTGTCACTCCACCTCTTATAGCCACAAATCAATGAAGAAAATCAAATCCTTCCATCTATAAATACTCATGCTTCTAAGCTTTTAGAAGCAAGCAACGCAAATCTTTCTCAAGAATCAATATTCAAACACATCCTTCTCTTATTCTCTTGTACACCGAAAAAAAAAAACACACAATGGCCATGTTTGGTATGATGGAATTAGGGGTGATGGAAATGGAATTGAGGATCAATTCCATCATGATGCTTGTTTAGTATGATGGAATTGGAAAATTTTCCAATTCAATGTGGAAGCTAAGTAGGCTCAATTCCACCCAATCAATTTCATCAAAATACCTAAAAATTTACAATTCCATGTGATTATTTCCATCTATTACCCTCCACTACCTTCAAAAAAAATAAAAAATAAAAAGTTGAAGAACATTTTGGTATTTTTATACAAAAATTAGATCTCATTTCCATGACATACCAAATATACTTTTAGTCCCCATTTTCATTTCCATATCCATATCCATATCCATTTCCATCAAAATCAATTCCAGCGTACCAACGGGCCCAATGAGTTTTCACTTGCCTGGAATAAGAAGGTCAGCTTCATTTGCTGCAAAATCGGCCACTTCAAAATCCGGCTAGGTGCCAAAGGGACATCTTGCAGTGTATGTGGGAGAGAAAATGAAGAGATTTGTGATCCCTATATCATTCTTGAACCAACCTTCATTTCAAGAGCTGTTAAATGAAGCTGAAGAAGAGTTTGGATATAATCATCTAATGGGTGCTGTCACTATTCCTTGCCCTGAAGATATCTTCCTACATATCGCTTCTTCCTTTGGTGGATGCTAATTTGTGAAGACAGGAATAACTTAGATTGGTTAACACAGTTTTGCCGAGGTCGTAATTCATGTCCTTTTGTTTGTAAAGAGTTGCTTTTTGCCCCCTTTTCCTTCCCTACTTGGGAAGTGGGAAATTGTACATCTGATTGATAAGTTTACTAGTAGAATATTTTCATCCAATACATCTCAAAGTGAATATTCATATTCTTGTTGCAGATCTAGAAAAGTCGAAGCAAAATTTAATTTATTTGAATGTACCAAAAGCTTCCTCAGATACGAGAAAATATAGCAAAAGTTTGCTCACCGGTTCTTAATACGTCATGCCCATTTTCATAATATGCCATGTTTTATTTAAAGCATTAATTCTTTTCATCTAATATCCTTTAGTTAACTATAGAACCTCGTAACTAATTAACAGCTCCTATAACTGATGACTTTATTGATGGTAATTTTAATATTTTATAAGAAATAACTATGTTTAACTTCATTGATTTATGTAAAGTTGCTATTAATTACTTATAACAAGAACCAAATAAAAACCAAACAAAGTATATTTTATTAATTTCAACTCAGTAATTTAAAACGAGTGGAAGCATAATTTTATGTTCCTGTGTTCAATAATATTGTTAGTTTATAGAATTATTTGGATTCAAATTCAATATCTCTCTGTACCCCAAAAAAAATTCAATATGTCTTGTAGGTGTCCCAACAAGATTGATAATTTTCCACATTGGTCCAATTCGGTATTTGGACTAGCCCTATGTAGTCATGACACGGATCTTGTAGAATGGGCCAAACCCAATTAACAATATGGGCTGGGCAAAAAATGATGTGCCAAGAATAAGGTCGAGCCTGTTAAGGATGAAAGAAACGGAGGTGATATTAACATGCCTTTCTATCCATCAAATGTGCTATCTGAATTAGATTCCTTATGGAGACAACTCGTAGCAGATTGTGATTTGTGACAGATCTTGTCCTATATTTAATAAAATTTAGTGTATGTTTGGGAACACTTATTTTTTAAATATAAGTGTTTATTACGTAAGTCGAGACAAAATTCCTCTCACATATTTACCTCATATATCATGAATCATGATTTATAAACGCTTATTATCTAAAACTAAGCTATTCTAAACAAGCACTAAATAATCTTTATAAATACGACGCAAGGCTAGCTGCTCAAACAGATTCTATTATTCTAAGCAAGAATCGCTTGGCTTCTATTCATAGCCAACTTTCTTACCTTTGATTTCTCTCCCTTTTTTTTCCTTTTATCCGTCTGCTTCATCATTTGCCCTGTCATATCATGATCATGATAACAAGATATAATAGTTTATATTTGATATTTCTTTTCATCTTTCTCTTCATTTTCTTTCCATCTTTCTATTTATTGTAATAATATTTTTTATAAAATATTAAATATAAACAATTAAATGTTGATCTTATAATCATAAAGGGGGTAAATGATGGGATGGGATGGAAAAAAAAAAAACAGAGAGAGAAGTTAGATCCAACTTTCTTTCTCATGATTTTTTTTTTTTTTTTGAACAGCCATCAAGGCACTAATTCCATTACGTTGAGAAAGCAAAAGTACAGGCCGAATTCATAACACCAAAAGCAAAAAACCAGCGACACAGCAGAAAGCAAAAAAGCTACAGAAAACCAAAAACAGCCAACAAAAAGCACAGAAAGCTTAAGAAAATCAGCCAGCTTCCCTTGGTGAGTTTGCATTGTTTCCAACTGGAGGGGATGATTTTGACCCCGCAGCATCAGCAGCCAGGATGGTGGATAAAGGGGGTAAGGGTGTAATCACCCACCCAATGGGGCACACCCCCTTACAAGCATCTGTAGCTAGTTTATCTGCTGCACAGTTTCCCTGACGGGGAGTAAAAGAGAGAGAGAGCCCAACTTGTGATGACAAGAGATGCAAAATATCCTCAAGAATGTTTCTCATGAATTTGGTTCTATATATAAGCAACAACTTTTTTATCTAAACTTTTATTAGACACTTTTTTCATTTTTATTTTTGTTAATTGCATGTCTCTTTCATCTTTTTTTCTCACTCATTCTCTCTCCATTTTTCTTTTTCCACTTAGTGAGTGTCTAGATGAACGAATATATGGCATTTAAATTATTTTCACGAAAATCGAGATAAAACTCCTTTCATATAATCATCTTGTATATCATAAAAATCATGATTAAAATCATGTTCTAATCACACACTTATTCTCTCTCACAATCATAATCATAGTAGTTTTTGTTGAGCCCACATATCATTTTGACAGAAATGGCTTACAATCCAAGAAACGACATCGTTTTCTTTTGTCTGGGTACATACTCAGAATGTGCCTTCCCTGGCTCTCTGCGTCGCCCCACTCCGTCGCCTCCACGATTCACTATCTGCGATGGATTCCTGCAAAATCTTCCATTTTTAATTCAAACGCAAACTTCAATCCCCAATTGCCATTAAACTATCCCAAAACAAGGCCTTGCGATAAAAGCATCGCTAAATTTAACACACTTCACTGCCTATTTTCTTCTTTCTCATTGTCTTCTCTGCCTTCTTGGGTATCTTGGGCTTCTCCATTTTCCTCTTCTTCCTCCATGGCAACTCCAGAAACCATTCCCGAACCTGAAGCCGAGAAGAAGTATGTGTATTCGGTGTGGGCCCTACCAACGGAAGATGTGCGTGATCGGATGAAGAATCTGATGAGCGGCCTCCGATCGGAGTTCGGAGGGCCTGAGTTTGAACCCCACATCACAGTCGTCGGAGCGATCAGCCTGACTGCCGGTGACGCTCTGGAGAAGTTCCGGTCAGCTTGTGAAGGCCTCAAGGCTTATAACGCCACCGTTGATCGTGTGGATACAGGGACTTTCTTTTATCAGTGTATTTACCTTCTGATTCATCCCACTCCTGAGGTACTCTTCAATTTTTCTTTTCTAGTTTTTCTGTCATTTAGTTATTTTAATTTCTGTAGGACTGGTCTCTCTTGTTAGTTTTGTAGTGGTTAATGGACAAGCGATTGATCGACATGACATTGAAATTGGTGTTCGTTTTTCTCTAAGGTTTTGATTATTAGTTGTTAAATCAGAAGCGATTCTGGACTTGTGCTTTGATTGTAATTCTGTCATTTGGAAGGATTTATCTTGTCATTTTTATTTTGATTCTCTCTGTTTTTAATTTCTGTTTCTCTACAGGTAGTGGGAACTAGTGACCATTGCATCAGTCATTTTGGTTACAACAGATCATCTCGTAAGTTACATAATCTGATTTTTGCCTGAAGCTTTACCTTTTTGGCTGGCTGCAAGTGGAAATCTATGTAGAAAAGTAAATTTGTTTTGTTACCACGTATGAAGCTTGTCAGATTACAGTATCAAAACTCTGGAAAATGATAAAGAAAATCCTCTCAAGTTTTTTAATTTAGATCATGAAGCTGATTACATGTATCAACCATGTTCAAGAGAGATTTGACAAATTTTTACTTTGACTGTTGAAAGCCTGACACAGCCCTCCCCCTACCATCTATAAAACACAGGCAGAGTTATGTTAACATTGAGATGTATTTTACACATTTCAGTTGTTTGTTATACCATTACTGCAAATAAAGAAAGGCAGGAAAAGAATATCTTGATGTGGCAGAGATCTTAGGCTATTACTGGTTAAAAGAGGCGTCTTATGGATGAACCCTTAGAAGAAAATAGAGGCTTCGAATAATATTGGATGCAATTCTATCTCCTTTATCCTCATAATGTGGTGCATTTTTGAGAGCATAAGAAGTGCGATTTGACTATGTCAAAGTGTTGTAATCCAGGACCAATGGTAGCCTTGTGCATTGGCCACTTAGCTTCATGAGCCATTTCTTCCCTTTTTTTATCCTTCTTCCAAAGCTCTAATCAATGTATTTTGTCATATGCCCTTCTCATTTTGCAACTTTTTCACCACACTGGATTGCTTATTAACGAACAGAATATTATCTGGAGTCAGGAAAAACAGAAATACACGTATTCAACTTTAGATCACGTAAAAGCATTTTCCTTCACTTTAATTTGAGATAAGTGGTTCAAACTAGTATGGTTTAGCATTGGAAACAGGGTCAGGACATTTCTCTCCCACACAAGGCTTTTCTTTTTTCTTTTTCCCCCCCTTTTTGGCCTTTATTTACTTCCCACCTAAGGGGATTGCTTCATGTCCAAGGGAAACTTTAGCTTTATAAGTGGTATCTTTGTTAACCAAAAACGAAAAAAAAAGGTGGGGTTATAAATACCAAAGGGTGAAAGTATGGTGTGAAGTGGCATAACCAAGGTTTTTCACTTTGTCAAATACCTGAGTTCTTTGAAACTTAGGATATCAATGACCTCTTGATGAAAGAACATGATCTGATTTAGCTCCTCGTTAAATAACTTACTTTTAACTCTTAAGTGATATGTTTAGGTTTAAGTTGGCACATGAAAGGTTAAAATCTCCCAGCTGGTATAATAATACTCCCTCCGTCCTAAATACAAAAACCAGATAACTAGTTTGCATATATTAAGAAAATTAATTAACTAGTTATTTGGAAAAAAGATGTGTTAGTTTCTTTAAAACATCCTCTTTTGCATTGAAGCTATCCCTAGATAGAATCCCCTTAATATATGTAATCAATAGAGGTTGTTTGGAAAAAAAAAAAATTATAAATTTGGGAGACAAACTAGATTGGATTCTTATATTTAGGACTAAATCCAACTTCCCCACTAGCTCTTGTATTGGGGACTAGAGGGAGTATTATATATGGAGATTATGGGGTAAAATTCTCTTTTCCTCACAGTTATGTTATTTTATGTTTGCAGCTTACATGCCACACATGAGCCTTCTATATGGAGATTTAAGTGATGAGGAGAAGAAAAAAGCTCAAGAAAGAGCCAATGGTGTTGATGATGTGAGTGGGTTGAACTTTCAAGTAAGTCGCCTTGCATTATACAAGACAGACACTGAAGACAAAACTCTGGAATCCTGGGAGAAAATTGCTGATTGCGTTCTCACTCCAAATTAGCTTTTGCTTATTATGACCTCTTTTGGTAAAATCTGTTGAGGATTTGCTTATGACTTTTTAATGTTTATCACTCAATCCACACTCTGATGTGAATCATATTAGGTCTCTGCTACTGTATGTGAATGAAATAGAAAAAAGCAGATATGATTCATCCGAAGCTGTGGCCTTGGTCACAAGAAAAATTCATGACCTTGATGAGTAAGTTGCATAACAAAGCTATCAAAATAAACAAAATGTTGTTTTGTGCTTCATAATTAATCAATAACGTAAAAGCATGGTGGAGATGGGAAACCGAAATAACGGTAGGTTTGAGATGTTGATATAAATTTGAGTTAAAAGGCATTTTTATCTCAAAAGTTTTTTCAAAAGAACATTGAGTATCCAGAAGTATTTTTTGAAGCAATGTCGCTTTGAAAGTTGCAAAATTACAGTAATGCAGTTTTGTCCTAACGGATTCAAATGATCAACCATTAGTTAACCGGTGATGCTAAGGCTGTGTGCCCCTATCACATTGACATACCTCTTTGGGTTAAATGGCATTTTTATGAGGTTTGCACAGAAGAATTATGAATGCCAGGAAGATTTCTGGAGTACTATATGAATGCCAGGAAGATTTCTGGAGTACTAATGCCCCACAAGTCACAGATTTTTTATTGATTTATTTCAGCTAGGGAATGGTAGAATGGTAGAGCATTATTTGAGTGGGGATCTTTGTTGCAATTTGCAAACTTTAGCCTCTTGAATGTAATTTAACCAAAATAAGCGAAAATAAGAGAAGGAAACGACATCATTGCTTATTGTCTAGGCATATACTCAAAATGTGCCTCCCGTTGCTCTCTGCGCTTCCCGCCTTCCCACTCGATCGTCTCCACGTTTGACCCTCTGCATTGAATTTCTGCAAAATCTTCCATTTTTAATTCAAACTTATACTTCAATCCCCAAATCTCCATTAAATCCCAAAACAGGGTCTTGCCATAAAAGGCGTTGCTAAGTTTCACACACTTCCCTTCCCATTTTTCTTCTGCGTCATTGACTTCTCTGCCTTCTTCTTCCTTCATGGCAACCCCAGAAATCATTCCCGAACCCGAAGCCGCCGAGAAGAAGTATGAGTATTCGGTGTGGGCTTTACCAGGGAAGATGTGCGTGATCGGATGAAGAAACTGATGAGCGGCCTCAGATCGGAGTTCGGCGAGCCTGAGTTTGAACCCCACATCACAGTTATCGGACCATTCAGCCTGACTGCCGATGACGCCCTGAAGAAGTTCCGATCAGCTTGTGAGGGCCTCAAGGCTTATAATGCCACCGTTGACCGTATGGATCGCCAATGGGTTTACCTTCTCATTCATCCCACCTCTCAGGTACTTTTCAATATTTCTTTTCTAGTATTGATATATTTATATAATTTGATTAGATTATGAAAAATAGTTAAATTAATTAATATGATATGTATTTTTTAAAATACCTTAATCATATTTCGTAATTTTTTTCATTTATTCTCCTCTTTAATTATTATTGAAGAAGCATCAATAGAGATAAATTAAGAAAAAAATTGATAAATATAAAAATATATCCTATATTTAATTAGAACCAAAATCAATTTTATAAATATATCCTATGTTATAGACTGAATGGAGTATTTTTTTTCTGTCATTTAGCTATTTTAATTTCTTGTCAGATTGGTTTCTGTTATTAGTTTTGTAGTAGTCAATTGAAGTTTTTCTGAGTAATTGTTGTATTAGAGATTAATCATACTTTGTTCTGGATTGAAATGTTAGACAGAAATGTGTATACGGTTAAGCAGAATTACATACAACTTCAACGAAGGAGAAAAAAATCATAAACATGTCCATTAAAATCATCAAACCGCATTGAAGTCCCATGATACTAGGTTAGATTAATTCAAATTGAAAAAAGATCATTTTACCCTTGTCAATTTGAGTAACAAATTATAAGTTATTGAGCAACCAATGATAAGTCAGGTTGCCCAAATGACTTGAGGATTTGTTATTGGTTGCTTAATGATTTATCATTATGGTACCTTAACATATCATTGGTTGCTCAAATTAATAGGGGTAAAATGCTCTTTTCACAATTAAAATTAATCTAACCTAGGTCCTTGGGATTTACAATGCAATTTGGTGATTTCAATAGATCAACTTATAATTTTTTTTCTCTTCACTGAGAACTGTATGTAATTCCCCCTAGTATATTATTTACTCCTAGCCGATGCCACACAACTGACCTCTATGGGTGGTGTGAGCCTTAATTATCCATCACTCTTGTTCCATTTTTCAATTGATAATGTAAAAAATTTCCCCTGCTACTTGCAAATGTTAAAAGTCAAATGTTATTTTTTGAGCGATTTTTTTTTTTGCCGATTAATTTTTTTTTTGAGCAACAATATTGACATAAAGTTACACTTGAGCATAGCCAATTCCTACTTATGAACCAAATTTGAAGGCTCTGTCATGTCATTTTTATTTTGATTATCTCTGTTTTTAACTCTTTTTTTCTCCACAGGTAGTGGAAACTAGTGACCACTTCATCAGTCATTTTGGTTTCAATGGATCATCTCGTAAGTTTCTTAACCTGATTTATTACTGGTGCTTTATCTTTTAGCTCGCTGCAATTGGAAGCCTATAGAGAAAAGTAAATTTGTTTTGTTACCACCCATGAAGCTTGTCAGATTACAGAATCAAAACTCTGGAAGGTATTGTATTTCTTAATGATAAAGAAAATCCTCTCTCGAGTTTTAATTTAGATCATGAAACTGATTAACATATATAAACCTTATTAATGAGAGATTCGTCAGATCTTTAACTTGGCTATTGATGACCTAAAGCAATCCTCCTCCTTTTTCTGAACTTAGGACCAATTATAAAACGTAGGCAGAGTCATGTTAATATTAGATGTATTTCACACATTTAAGTTGTTTGTTATAGCAATATGCCATGACTTAGAATAAAGAATAGGCATGAAATGAGTATCTTAATGTGACAGAGATCTTAGGCTACACTGGTTAAAAGAAACCTCTTGTGAATATAAACCCAGGTCTTTCACTCGTCAAATACCCAAGTTCTTTGAGACTTAGGGTATTAGTGGCCTCTTAATGAAAGAACATGATTTGATTTAGCTCCTCATTATATAACTTATTTTAACTCTTAAGTGACATGTTTAGGTTTAAGTTGACATACACAAGGTTAAAATCTCCCAACTAGAATAATAATACTAACTCCACCTATGTTTTTATAGCCGGTCTCAAGCCCAGATAAAGGAAGAAGGTTATGTAAGATGCTCAACAACTAACATAAAGCTCTATCGAATCTTTTATGACGTGGATCAAACAAGAAATTGTGTCAGTGCACAATAACATACATACCACACATGAGCCTTCTATATGGAGATTTAAGTGATGAGGAGAGGAAAAGGGCTCAAGAAAGAGCCAATGCTCTTGATGATGTGAGTGGGTTGAAGTTTCAAGTAAGTCGCCTTGCATTATACAAGACAGACACTGAAGACAAAACTCTGGAATCCTGGGAGGAAATTGCTGATTGCGTTCTCATTCCAAATTAGCTTTTGCTTATTGCGACCTCTTTTGATAATATCTGTTGAGGATTGTCTTATGACTTGTTATGTTTATGACTCAATCCACATGCTCTCATATGAATCATATTATGTCTCTGCTACTGTTTGTAAATAAACCAGAAAAGAGCAAATATGATTCATACGAAGTTGTGGCCTTTGTGACAAGAAAGTCAAAACCTTGATGAGTAAGTATCATAATAAACCTATCAAAATAAACAAAATGTTGTTTTTTTAGAACCCTTTTGGACCACCCAGTGTCCGACACTTTATTTAGATCACATTACCAAGTAATTAAGTAACTGACTAATCTGAATTGAGGCTTTACGACTAGGATGCCTCTTCCAAAGGATCTTTCTAAATAAGGTGAGATTTAAACTCAGTTCGCCCACTTTATAATCTAATTAATCCAACAAGTACCCTTGGGTAACAAAATATTGTTTTGTGCTTCATAATTACTCATAATCAATAACGTAGAAGCTTGAGCGGAAGCCGGAAGTTAAACTAATGATTGGTCTGAGATGTAGATATAGGAGACGAAGAAGCATCTTGTTGAATGAAGTATGCAAACAAGAGTTCCTGGTTATAAACAATTTGAACTTTTGAAGAGCGACGACATTAGATTTAAAGCTTGGGGCCAAGATGATCCAATGTGGAGAGCTAAAAGTACAAGTCAGGTTCCTCTCATGAAGCTGAGCGCACCATTCAAAAAGCTAAGAAAAACTGGACTTAAGGAAATGACATTTTTAGGACTTCAATTCTGGAAATCTCAACAAAAAGGTCCTTAATTAGATGGAACCTGGAATTAATATATTTTTAAATTGTTTTTTAGTACTCATTCTTAATATTTTTTTTGTACTCGTCGTTTCAATGTCTTATACTCAATTTTGATCTTTTCAATAGACATCTTTAGTATTTTCAATATTAGAATAGACTAAAAAATAAATGTTAGAGAGATTAAAGATGATCATTGAAAGTACTAAACTTAAGGAAATCAGGTAATGCATGCAGCAGCAAATCAAAATTACACACACACACACACACACACACACCATCTCCATCTGGTATTATTTATAACTTGTTTTTAACATTTTTTTTAACCAAAATCAAGAAAATTCTTAAAATTTATTAACTATGTTTAAAAATTTAAAAGAAAAAATATTACTTTACCCACATTAAATATATTATTAACAAAATCCCACTTTCCTACATCAACATTAAATAGTAAAAAAAAAGAAAAAAGGGAAAATGATAGAAAAAGAATTTTGAAATTGCAAAATTCTAAATTAGGTATTTCTAAAAAAGAAAGTTATGAATTATTTATCAAGTTTCGTCATTCCCTTATCAACTTTTGATAAAAAATATGATTTGAAATTTTACAATTTCAAAATTCTTTTTCTATCATTTTCTCAAGAAAAAATTGTAATAAATAATCAATGTAATGCCTTACTGAAAAACGGAAGAGTGCAATTATATTTATTCATTTCATTTAGCACTACTTCGCCAAAGTGAAAGGCACACTTTCGTATTAATTATCAACAATATGTTGAATTAGATTATTCATATATTGTGGATTGTGAGTAGCACTAGTACAAAATTGCCTTTTTTATACTGTCACATTTATACCGGTTTTATTGGATAACGTCTAAAAAAGTTGACCGGTGGCAGTTTTGTAAGTATATAGAACTTCTTAGACCAGTTCACAAAAAAAAAAAAAACCCGGTCTTAAAAAATTATTTAGATCGGTTATAAATAAAACCGGTCTAAAAATATTAAAATATTTAAAAAATAAAAAATTTTAAACTTTTTATATCGGTTATAATAACCGGTCTTAAATATCAAACATTTAAGACCGGTTTTTATTAAAACCGGTCTAAAATATGAAAAATGTAAACATTATTTTTTTCACCCTTTTCAGGCCAGTTTTTATCGATAACCGGTTTAAAAGGTGAGCGTTTTGGCCCGTATTTTTACTCCCTCGCTCTCTAAACCCTTTCTTCTCTTGTCGCCATTTCTCTATGAGCTCTGTCCCTGCTTGTTCTAAACTCCTCCATCGCGCCCCGTTCCTAATTTGCTCAACTCTCCTCCGTCATTACTTTTGTCGTTGTTGTGTTCCCTCATCGCTATTCTTTGATCATCGTCACTCTCCTCCGCCGCCACCTCTATTCTCCACTGTGACCATTCTCCTTTGCAGTGACTTCCCTTTGTCAGTGCTTTGAATTTGAGGGCTTCATTTTAACCCCAGTCGACGCCGCCGTGATTTTGGGTAGAAGCTCACTCCTTGGTCTTCAATCAGGTTAGTGTTATATTATTTAGTTGTTATTCAATAATTAATAATGTCTTGTGAAAATGGCTCTTGATGTTGTTTTGAGCACTTAATTCCCACAAGTTGCTATTATAGGTTAACGTTGTTGGAAATCCAACTGTTTTGTGATAACGTAATCTAGGAAAAAATTTGCACAGCTATGTTAGATGCTCTAACTTGTACATCCTTGTGATATTTGGCTTGGAGTAATACCATTCTAAGTTATGTTTTAATTTAGTGTGATTGTTTGATTGTCAATGTTATTGATTTGTTGAAACAATACTAGTTTCAAATGGTGCATGTTTAAATTAGCTGAAACCTTATGCATAAACTGAATAACTTTGCAATGCAAGTTTTAAAACTTGTACATATATATATATATATATACACCTTTATTATGAAATGTTGCTTAGTTCTTATCATGCCATAATTTATTGGTATATTGCTACAAGAGTAGTTATTGTCTCCTGGTATACATGCTTCTTAATTTCGTTGAAATCTCTAAAACTCTACTGTTGTTATTTTTTTGTCTATCCTTTTGTTGTTGGATATAGGGTGCTACAAGTGTTAAGATATATGGATCATAGTTGGATAAAAGCTAAACGAATGAGTGTTGAATATGATAATGGGATGAGAGGTTTTTTAAACTTTGCTAGAAGAAATACTGATGATGGTAGTGGGAAGTTTTATTGCTTCTGTGTAGTATGTTTGAATGATAAGAGACTAAGTGCTGCAGATATATATATACATTTAATTTGTGAAGGATTTTGTTAGAGTTATACAGTATATGTATGGCATGGTGAAGAATCAGAAATGCCAAGTTCATCTCAACAGGGGGGAGTGGCTTTTGATGATAATCACACGGATACGGATGATCGGACAGAGGATATTATTCGTGATGTCGGAGAAGAGGCTTTTGAGCAATCACATGCATATGGTAATATGTGCAGTGATGCTGAGACGCCGCTATACCCATGGTGTAAAAAATACCAATTGTTGAAAGCAGTATTGAAATTGGTAAGCTTAAAAGCATGGCATGGATGGAGCGACAAGAGTTTTTCAGAAACGCTTGAGGCTCTTAAGAACATGCTTCCAGATGATAATGTGTTGCCTTCTCGATACTATGATGCTAAGAAAATACTGTGTCCACTAGGGATGAAGTATAAAAAGATCCATGCATGCCTTAATAATTGTATATTGTGTAGAAAAGAGCATGAAAAGAAACAACAATGTCCGATATGTGAAACCTCGAGGTACAAATCAAATAATGCCCCTGCAAAAGTGTTGTGGTATCTTCCAATCATATCAAGGTTCAAACGCTTGTTTTCTAATGAAAACGGTGCAAAAAATTTGAGATGGCATATGGATGAGAGGATATCCGATGGAAAGCTTCGACATCCAGCTGATTTTTCTCAATGGAAGAAAATCGATCAATTATTTCCTACCTTCGGCGAAGAACCTAGGAACCTTAGGCTTGGGCTTAGCACAGATGGCATGTTCTATTAGTAATTTACAACTTATCTCCTCTGTTATGCGTGAAACGAAAGTACATCATGTTGTTTATGTTTATTTCTTTTGGTAATTTACAACTTATCTCATCTATTATGCGTGAAACTTATCTCCTCTTAGCTAAAGTTTTGATTTCTTTTGTCAAACTGCAATATTAAAACATGGGAATAAAAATGTGTAGCAACATAAATTAAGTTTCATATTGTGTGTGATAATGTGTTGATCTTCAATGATTTATTGTTGTTGCTTCTGTGGAATATGGGGTGTAGGAAGAATGATGTAAGTTACACGATTTGAATTTATATTTTAAAATGCTTGACGAAATGGGAATGTGTAAGAGAATAATATATTTGGGGTGTAGGAAGAATGATTTATTGTTATTGCTTTTGTGGAATGTGGGGTATAGGAAGAATGATGTAAGTAGTACACCATCCAATTGAAATGCTTGATGAAAATGTTTCTGTATAAGGTGTTTGTTATAATGTGTAAAAGAAGAATTTATTTGTATGTCATTGAAATGGCCGCTTGCTGGGTGAAATATTTTAACAGGAGAAATGACTTACTAGGTAAAATGTTTTAACAGGAACAATTTTTTTTTTAAAAAAAAACATGCAACTTTTTAGATCGGTTACTTGAATAATCGGTCTAAAAAGTGAGACTTTTTAGACCATTTTTTTAAAACCAGTCTAAAAGGTAGCACTTTTTAGACTGGTTTTTTCGATAACCAGTCTAAAAATAATTATGTTTAGACTAGTGGTATAAATAATTGATCTTAAAACTTTTTTAAAGACCGGTTCCTTAACCAGTCTAAAAAGTAGTAGACTTTTTAGACCAGCTACATCAAGACCTTACCCAAAACCGGTCTAAAATGCTGTTTTTAATCGGTCTTAAAAGTGATTTTTCCACTAGTGTAGATAAATGTTAGGAGCAAATATTAATAGAAAACTTGCAAGGAAAATAGCTAAGAAAATGAAATTTTAATTAGATGGTAGATAAAAAAAAGAAAATGAAATTTTATTATAGATTGTAGATAGGATATAATTCATATAATTGGTATAATAATCACAAACATAATCTCCATCAAAGCAAAAACATGTTAAGCGGTGAGGCTAATTATGGGTGTGGGGCTGGGTTCGGGTCGATTGTTGTTGTTGGGGCAAGGTGCTAGAGCTCCAGTAGGTTCTGGGCTTGGGGCTCCATATTTGTGATGATGATGATAGTGATGATGATTTCTTATTGATGACCCAGAAGACTCATCATCCTCAAACATAAATCCCTCAGATTGTGTCTCATTCATGATGTATGATGCAGTGGTGGCGATTCATACATTGGAGGTTCTGGATAAGGTCCTGAAGCCAACGACGAATAAACCTCATCTGCAGACACTGAAGATGAGGATGATCCATCAGATTTTGCAGCAAATCTATATATTTCAGGTTTCTGGCTTCTGCATGATCAAAGCTTGATAAGCTAAGAACAACAACAACAACAAGAACGGGTATGAGTTTCTTAATCATCATCATCATCATCATCATCTTACTTCATTGATATTTCACTCTACTTTAGTACTGATAGAGCTACTGTCAATGACTTTGCTAGCCGGAATATGTGAGATACTCAATCTTATATTCGGATACCGGAAATGTAACCACATACTTTTGGGATCAAGCCGATGATAATCATAATGATTCAAATGCATGGGATGTTCTATGGTCTTTAAAATGGGGAGGCCAACAAGCACTTGATGTACTTCTTAGAAGTATGTGACTCTTTCAAGCAAAATAGAGTTCCTGAAGGTGTTTTGAGGTTACGGTTATTCCCTCTCTCTCTACAAAGGAAGGCTAGGAATTGGTTCAATAATCTCCCAGAAGGATCTATCAATTCTTAAGATGATCTTAAGACTAAGTTTATAGCTTGTTTCTTTTCTGATAATAAATCTATGGAAGCAAGGGATGAATTTCTGAGCTTTAGACAACATTCATATGAGGTTAATTCTATGACTAATGCCCTAATCATTGGGGGTGGATAAATAGGTTGTGGTCTAAATCTTTTGTACTCGCCTTAATCGTTAATCTAAGGAAATGGTTAATTCTATGACCAATGGAGGTTACCAGATGTTCCAAGCCATGCCTATTACAAAATAAAACTCTGCTTCACAAATTGCAACTATCTTATCCGCTTTGAATAATCATTTTGATGTGCTAAAATCTTAAATGCAAAAGAGTGCTTCTCAAGGTGTACATTCTATTCATGCCACCCCAAATGCATGTGATCAATGCAATGATATCCACAGACTTGACCATTGTCCTCTTTACATGGGTACTAAATCTGTCAACTACATGGGCAAGTTTAAACATTCTCAAGGCAACCTTTATTCACAAACCTACAATTGTGCTTAGAGAGCTCATCCTAATTTCTCTTAGAGTCAAGGTATCACTTTAAAACCAACACATGAGTCTACGTCTAGCATTAAACCTACTCCTCCATCAGGCTTTCAAATGTAACCACGGCAAATTTCTATCAAGGAAGAGGATTCTAAAATGGACAAAATGCTCGCCTAAATATTGACTAATTTAGAATCTTCAAGGGCTAAAAATAAGGCTACTTTCTATTTCTATGCAACCACTATCAAAAATCTTAAAGTGCAAATCGGGCACAAGTGAATGCTATGTCAAGTAGTCTTCCTAGTGATACTATTCCTAATCTAAAATCGAATGGAAAAGAGGAATGTCATGCCATTAATTTTAGGAGTGGCAAAGTGATACCGGATGTGCCTAACTCAAGCAATCCTAGCCCAAAGCAAGATGATCGAGTACTTGTGGATGTTGATGATAAAGAAGCTATGGCTCAAGAAATTGTGGTGAAAGAGGATGATACTAAGAAAAGAAAGTAAGTTGAAGAAAGCTTGGATGATGTTGTCAATAGCAAGGGGGTGGAACTAGAGATGAATAATGAGAAAAAGAAGAAGTCAACCACCCTCATTATCATGCCACCACTACCTTTTCCTCAAAGATTCAAGAACAAAAAGGAAGATGCTCAATTCAAAAAGTTTATGAGCATGTTCAAGCAACTCCATTTAAACATTCCATTTGCCGAAGCTTTGGAAAGCATGCCTAAATATGCTTAATTCCTTAAAGATGTCTTGTCCAAGAAGTGGCGATTTAATGAATTTGAGACTATAGCTTTGATCGAAGAATATAGTGCAGTTATTAAAAGGAAGTGACCTACTAAGCTTAAGGATCTGGGAAGGTTCTACATCCCTTGTAACATTGGGACTAACTTCAATGGTAAAACTCTATGTGACTTGGGTGCAAGTATTAATTTGATGCCTCTTGCTGTGTTCAACCAATTGGGCTTGGGAGAGCGAAGGCCCACTACGATACGGATCATAGTATTTCTAAACCTAGAGGAATCATTGAAGATGTCCTAGTCAAAGTGGACAAGTTTATCTTTCCCGTGGATTTTGTTATACTTGATTGTGAAGTAGATTAGAAAATTCCTATCATCCTTGGCCATCCATTCTTAGCCACGGCAAGGACTCTTATTGATGTAGAGAATGGTGAGATCACTTTAAAGGTTGATGATGAGAAAGTGATATTCAACATGCCAAAAGCTTTGAAGTTTCATGATGATTCTACTTAATGTTCTTTTATTGATATACTAGATTCAGTTATTCCTCAAGAATCATATGCCTTCATAATCAAAGATCCTTTAGAGGCATTCTTGATTGGTGAGAAACACTTTGAGGAATTTGAAGAAGATGTTGTTGAAGAGCTCTTTTGTATGGAATTATTTCCTCATTCAAGACCAAGGAATTTTGAACCACTTGAGGTGTCCGATGCCTTGAGCACTCCATTGAAGCCTTCTATTGAAGTTCCTTCGGTTCTAGAGTTGAAGCCACTACCTTCTTATCTCAAGTATGCTTATCTTGGGAGTTCTAACACTTTACTGGTTATTGTCTCTTCTATCCTCTTTGATTTGCAAGAAGAGAAGCTACTAAGAGTCTTAAGAGAGCACAAGCGTGCCATTGGGTGGACTATTGCCGATATCAAGAGAATAAACCCTTCTATTTGTATACACAATATTCTATTGGAAGATGATCACAAAACTTCCATTAAGAATCAGAGGCGCATGAATCTAATTATGAAAGAAGTGGTAAAGAAGGAAATTCTCAAATGGCTTTCAGCTGGAACTGTATATCCCATCTTTGATAGTTCATGGGTGAGCCCAGTCCAATGTGTCCCTAAGAAGGGTGGCATGACTGTAGTAGGTAACACTCAAAATGAACTGATTCCCACTCGCACGATGACTGGATAGCAGGTGTGTATGGACTATAGGAATCTTAAAACTGTGACAAGGAAGGATCACTTTCGTTTACTATTCATTGATCAGATGTTTGACAAGCTAGTTGGCCAGGAGTTCTTCTATTTTCTAGATAGTTATTCAAGGTAAAATCAAATAGCTATAGCCCCAGAAGACTAAGAGAAGACTACTTTTACTTATCCCTATGGCACATTCGCTTTCAGAAGAATGCCATTTAGAATTTGCAATGCTCCAGCCACATTTCAAAGGTACATTATGTCTATTTTTTCCAATATGATTGAGAAGACCATTAAAGTATTTATAGATGATTTCTCTATTTTTGGTCCATCTTTTGATTCTTGCTTGGATAATTTGGATGCAATGCTTACACGATGTGAAGAAACCAATTTGATTCTCAATTAGGTGAAATGTCACTTCATGGTACAAAAAGGCATTATACTTGGCCACTGGGTGTCCAAGAAGGGTTTGGAAGTGGATAGAGCTAAAATTTCTATCATTGAACAATTTCCTCTGCCCACTAATGTGAAAGGTGCTCGAAACTTCCTTCGTCATGCTGGGTTCTATCAGAGATTTATCAAATATTTCTCTAGGATTACCAAGCCACTTTCCAAGCTATTGGAAAAAGATGTGGAATTCAAGTTTTATAAGAAGTGCTTACATGCTTTTAAGGAGTTGAAAAAGCGTCTCATTTCAGTTCATATCTTAGTAGCTCCGGATTGGGCTCTACCTTTCATTATCATGACTGATGCTAGTGATTATACAGTTGGTGCTGTTTTTGGGCAAAAGGTGAAAAAAATATCTCATCACATTTACTATACTAGCAAAACTCTAGATTATGCTCAACTTAATTATACCACCATCGAGAAGGGTCATTATCTATACTAGGGGTGAGCATGGTGTCCGGTTTCTTGGTACGCCCGCCCAAGTCCTACAAAAAATTGCCCAACCCGACCCTAAAAAAGTGGCCTAAAAATTTTTTGGGCAGCTTTGGGCCACTGAGCATCTGGCAGGGGATGTTGCCTTACCTGTTTGGCCTTGCCGGTTATTTTATTTATTTATTTTTTAATCAGGGTTTTAACCAAAATGCAAAATAGGCGCCCTTCTAGAAACTCAAAAAGCACTCAAACCAAATTTGGTCTGAACTTTAAAAGACTGAAACTTCTTTGCCTTAGCCACTAAGCTCTCATGCTCAACCGCTCAGTAACTCTGACTCTGTCTCTCATCTCAGGCTCTCCAAGTCTCCGACTTTGTCTATCGTCTCTCTCATCTCAGGCTCTCTAACTTTGTGTCTCGTCTCTCTCGTCTCACCTTATGAGGTTTCATTATCATCTTTGTGACTCTCTCCATCTCTCATCTCAGGCTCTCAGTGACTCTCTCGTCTCAGGCTTCATTCTTTATTGTTGTCAAAGCTAGCCGTCGATGTCATCTTTCAAGTTTCTTCTTCATCTCCCTTTATCTATAATTTTAATGGCATATAAATATTATAAATTTATATTTTCTAGTCCTAGGCTGGTATGTCTCTCCCTTTTCCAAATCTAGATAATCGAATGTATTTTAAATAATATTTTTAGGTAAGAATGAAATAAATGGTTATCTACTTGTTATATATGATTTTCAAAAATGTATAGGAATGCTCTCTCTTTGATGAGATCGAAATCCTGTAGTTGTAGTAGAGCTGAAACATAAGATTTTGTTCTTGTATGGCTATTGGCTAGGTATTGAAGCAGGGAAATATACAATTTGCGTGTGTTGGGGATTGTGGTTCTGGAATGGTAGTAATAAATAGAAAGGGGCTTGACTACACTATTAGGATTTCATAATATTTTAGTGATTTGGAATGGACAATTTGTAGTGAAATTTTAAAACTTGTTTTGGATTATGTTGAATTTGATCTTTCTGTGAGATGAAATTTTCTAGTGGTGATTGAAGGGTTATTTTGCAAGCATGAGTTATAGGTAAGTTGTAGCCTTTAAAATTTACAAGTAGATTTCTTCCTTTCTTTTCACTTTGTGATATATTAAATTATAGTTGCTTTTTTTTCTCAGATGCTTAATCATTTGATCAACTTTTGGGACATAGATGCAAACCACTTGGACTTCATGGCTAAATTACAATATTTTTGTTGCCTTATTTATAACGGATTATAGATCTTGTTTAATTCTTGAAGTATGGATATTTTTTAAGACATGTGGTAGTTTTTAAATTTTAAGTCTCAAGTTGTGGACTTATTTTGAAATATTCCAAGATATGGAATGATCAAATGTATTTGAAGTTTATACTATGGTGAAGTTAAGACATATGGTAACAACAGTATACAGGAATGTTTATGAAATTTAAATGGAATTATTTTTCAGGGCAGGGCATCACCACTTAGGCAAGGAAGCTCGCCCTGCCCAGTTCGCCTTTGCCTAGCCCGTAATGGTTAGGGCTTTTATTGGGTAGGGCCGGGTATTAGGCTGCAAAATGCAGCCCATTCATCGATCAGGCTAGGCATCGGGCAGGGGTCTCGCCCTGCCCAGCCCTTCTTATACCCAGCCCTAATCTTTACCGATCATTCATCTTTGAAGTACCTACTTATGAAAAAGGATTCTAAGGCAAGACTAATTCGATGGGTACTTCTACTTCAAGAGTTTGACTTGAACATCATTGATAGAAAAGACATTTAGAATCAAGTGGCAGACCATCTCTCACAGTTGAGTATTGAGGCTCAACTTGAGGATTCTTATATGATTCATGCATCATTCCTGGATGAGTATATGCTTTTTGTAGATAACTCATCCACACTATGGTATGCCAACTTTGTCAAATACTTAGTTTGTGGAGTTTTACCTCCAAATCTCAATTCTCATCAAAGGCACAAGTTTCTATATGAGGTGAAAAAGACTTTTGGGATGAACCCTACTTGTTCAAGAGGCACCCCGACCAACTTATTTGAAGGTGTGTACCAAAGAATGAACATGAGTGCATTCTACATTGTTGCCACTCTTCTAAATATGGTGCCATTTCGGGTGAGAAAACTGCTGCAAAGGTCATCTAAAGTGGCTTTTATTGGCCTTCTCTATTCAAAAATACTTATGCATTTGTTTTTGAATATGATAGATGCCAAAATGTGGGAAATATTTTAAGGAGGAATGAGATGTCGTTGAATAGCATGCTTGAAGTTGAACTTTTTGATATTTGGGGAATTGACTTCATGGGCCCCTTCCCTAAGTCATTCAGCAATAAATACATCGTAGTTAGAGTTGATTATGTCTCCAAATGGGTTAAGGCTATTGCATGTGTAACTAATGATGCCAAGACGGTATTGAAAGTCTTCAAGAACAACATATTCACCATATTCAAAATACTGAGAGTGATTATCAGTGATGGTGGTTTACACTTTTGCAATCACCAATTTCAAATCTTGATGAAGAAATATGGTGTCAACTACAAGATAGCATTTCCCTACCACCCTCAAACTAATAGCCAAGCGGAAATTTCCAATTATGAGATTAAGAACATCCTTGAAAAGATGGTGAACACTACTAGGAAGGATTAGTCTACTAAGTTGGATGATGCTCTATGGGCTTATCGGATGGCTTATAAAACTCATTGGAATATCTCCTTACCGGTTGGTCTTTGGGAAAGCGTGCCACTTGTCGGTAAAATAGGAACATGGAGATTATTAGGCTATCAAAAAGCTCAATTTTGATCTTCAAGCCATGGGGGAGAAGATGCTACTTCAACTTAATGAGTTAGATGATTTTGTCTTGATGACTATGAGAGAGCAAGGTTTACAAGGAGAAGACCAAGAGGGATCATGATAGTAAAATCATTCTTAAGATCTTTGAACTCGATCAAAAGGGTCACCTTTACAACTTTAAGTTGAGGTTATTTCCGAGAAAGTTGAAATCTCGGTGGTCTAGTCTATTCACAGTGGTTCAAGCATCCAAATTTGGTGATGTGGAGCTCGAAAATGAGAAGGGTGAAAGATTCAAGGCTAATAGTCAATGACTGAAGCATTATTGGGGAGGAGATGTGGATAGGCTTATGTCTACTATCTACTTATCTAATGAAGAGTGACCAACATGAAGAGTCGGGCTAAAGACTATAAACTAAGCGCTTCTTGGGAGGCAACCTAAGTTCTAAACTCAAACTTTTCATTTTTAGGGTTTTTGATGTGTTTTTGGTAAATTTAGGGTTGATCCTTTTGTTTTGTAGGTAGGAAAGGTATCCACTTGGAACTTACTTTTGAAAGTAGGAGGAATGTCAATTAGGGGGGAAGAATTCATAAGTTACAAGGGAAATGTATTTGAAAGAAGTTCATTTGACTCTAAACTCATATATGATTTTAGAGTGCATTTATGATGATTGGTCAACTTTGAGTAGTACTGATGCTACTGTGATTATTTGGTTGATTCTTTTATGTGAAATTCACTTGTGACCATTATTTGATGTAATTTGAGTGTTGAAATTGATATATTGTGGTATTCTCCATGAATGTGCTTATGTATGTGCCTTATTGTCTTTGATGGTTTCAAGTTCTTGCTCAAACTTGATTTTGCTGATAATTATTGGTACAGAGCATGTTTGATGGTTTTGAGGTGATTTGGCAATGTTTTGTGTGTGTAAAGTTTTGATAGCAAAACTTGCCTTAGCTAGTATGATAACTTGCCACGGCAAGTTAGCCATTTTCTTTGTAAATTTGGTCTGTATGTAACTGGCCTTAGCAAGTTTTGCTACTTATCGTTTTTATAATTTCCTTCTCTATCAAACTGGCCTTAGCAAGTGACAAAACATACTGAGACTAGTAGTGTTTTTCATATTAAAAAAATGTAATATTATTTTATGTTATTTAAAAAAATTTAGAAAAACAAAAAAACATAAGTAAATAAAAATATTGCTATTCTCATACTACCCTTAATTTTCATTTTTATTCTCATTCTACCCTTATGAACTTGACCCTATGGGGACCACATTCATTCCCAATTTCAAATCCCTAATCTCCAAATGTAATTTCCCTCCCATTCTCTCAAACCTTAGTCCCTCATCTCTTGCTCCTTCATTTTCATTTTTCCCTTTCCTTCAGATCGACTCTCACCTTCTTCACTCTCTCTATGCCATCTGAAACCCTAACTTCAAATTCCATTAAAGATTCACCTCTGCCCTCTCCATTGATCTTTTCAGCAACACCACCCACCTCTCGCCAACTGAACACGTCTTCCCCATTCCTTGATTGATGATCAGATTCATAAGCCTACCTCTCTTCTCTCACTCGTTCTCTATTTCCCTTCTTCTTTTCATTCCAATAAGGAGAAGGAACATTGAATGGTGCTCTCGAAGATGAAGCTTGAATAGTCCACCACCCCTTCCTCCCCTTTCGTTGCTCAGTCTACCACACTGTCACTCTCTCAAGTCTCTCCACCGTCTGGAGCGTTCGCTATGTCATTACTTCTCCTCCCTCCTTCATCATCTGAAGCCCAGCTTAATTGTTGGCCTTCTCTGTTCTTTGCTTATGGTTGATTAGTTCCTCCCCTTCTGTGGTTTGCATCCATCACTATTATTCTCCAAGTGGTATGTTTATTTTACTCTTCCCCTATCATTTTAGATATCTGGGTAGAGTAGAGGCTAGCTTTGATTTTGGATTATTTGTGCTTGGTAAGTTAGAGGAGGTCGGGTCTTAAGAGCTGACATAGTTAAGGAATACTTGCTAATTGTTTGTTAAAATAATTAAGAAAAAAAGAAGATGTCCAGTAATTGATGACTCATTTTTCCAAATGTTCTATATTGTTCATAGCATAATGGATTAAGTAATTATTTTCACAAGCTCTTCAATGATGATGTTTTAAAATTTCTAGGTTGTTGAGTTTAAATGGAAACACTTGAATTTAAGTTTTGAACTAGGGTTAACGTGCAATTTTAGTATCAAAGTTTTACCTGAGGGGCGTTTGGCACAACAAAGTTTTGGAATGGGCAAAAATACAATGAACAATTAAAAATGGTGTAAATTTAACAAAATCGTTAAATTTGACCTAACAACATTAAATTATAAGAGAAGAAAACCTCTAATGACATTAGATCAAATTTAACAATTTTGTTAAATTTGCACCCTTTTTAATTGTTCATTGTTATGCTTGTCCCTTCCAAAACTTACTTGTGCTATATGGCCCTAAGACAAAACTTTATTGCTAAAATTGCATTTTAACCCTTTGAACTATGAGTATGCTAGAGAGGTGTACTTTTTGCTTGTGAAATCCAGATTTGGCTAAATTTTAAAACATTTTGACCTCTGCGATTGTGCTTAATCAATCTGTTGGTGCTCTTGGAATGTACTCAGACCTTTTTATTGTGGAAAATCAAATTGACATTCATTGAGTTAAACCTAGACTCTGAGAACTACTCTAAGATTAATTGACTGCAATTATTGATAATTGCTTGCTAAACTAGGTCCTGGAAGTATTGGAGCATGTTGATACATTTTTCATGTTGTTTTTAGAATGGTTGGTTAATTAAACACTTTCATAAGCTCTTAAATATAGCTGCTCTGAAATCTTTCGTTATTGATTTTACATAGAAAGAGTTGAACGCAATATTTGCACCATGAAAACACTACTCTACATACTGATGTGGAGAGAGTCATTTCCTAATTGCTTGGGAAAATCATATTGTACCAAATTTTCTAAAAACAAATCAGACAAATATGGTAGAGTTGTGTCATTGAGCTCAATTGGCACTTTTGTAAATGTGTACTTAATTAACATGCTATGCTTCTTGGATTGAATTCCCATCATTTCATTGTGGAAAACCAAATCTCATTGTGAAACCTGTTTTTGGTTTGAATCATATGATTATGATATGAGAAATTTTTTTGAGCCACTTAGATAAAGTTCTTTTGGTGATTTAAACTTGTTCGCATCACAAGTAAATAGGTTGCGCCAAGTAATAAAGTGATAAGTAGAGATTGTTCCCATGGAGATTTGAGTAACAAATTAGTCAAACAATATGCTTAGTGAATTCAATAAAGTTGAGCTAAAACAAGTTTTGATATGGAAAGAGAATTTTGAAAACTATTTTCAAAACTAAAATTCATAAAGGCAAATGATTGTTTAACGTCAAGTATTAAATTGAACTTAGGATTATTTATCCTCCTTGTATTTCAAAAGTACTCAATCAAATCCTCACAATATGTGCTTCTTAATGAAAGATTATGCAAGCTCAAGATACTAAATTACCTATAAGTGCTCTCTCAAGTTTTCAAATAGGTGTACAATTCAATCAATTTATTAATCTCTTAATTAACTAATTAAACCCCAACTTTCCTTACAAATCCTATATGGTTATGTAAGGTTAATGAGTGTATCTCTATCTCATTAACAAAACTATCCATTCAATTTGCAAATTTCAAGTTCTCACATGATTAAATTCAAGTTCTACACTTAATCTAACATTCTCAAGCATCAATCAAGAGAACCCAACAATCTCATTCGTGGCCAACGAATAAGACGCATTAAGAAAAGAGTAAAATCAACATAATCTCATCATTAATCACAAATATAAAGGGGAAATGAGTACTTAATCCATACAAGGGTTCAAAATAATCCTAAAATAAAAGATTTAGCTACTCATGATCAAAAATAAAGAAATTATAGACAAAGCTATTGAATACATGAAAAAGCTAAGTGGAAAAAAGGAGAAAAGAAGAAGAACCAAGATAAAAATTCCAAAATCTCCTTTGAGAAGAACACATAAGCCTCCAAGATCTTCAAAATCTCTATCCCAAGCTCTTCCTTTACATGATCCACTATTTCTAAGTGTAGAAAATGAGTTTTCGACACTTTTCCCTAGGTTAAATAGTGTTTTTTAGCTTATGAAATCAAAACGCATAGCTGTACTTTTTTTGGACTTGCTACGGCAAGTCTGTCAACTTGCCGCAGCCAGTTACACCGAGTGTCAATTTTCCTTCAGATTCTTGAATTGCTACAGCATGTTTGTCAACTTGCCGTGGCCAGTTACACAGAGAGCAGACAAGGATTACTTGCCATGGCGAGTTTTCCAACTTGCCAAGGCCAGTTACATAGAGGGTACTTGCCATGACAAGTTTGTCAACTTGCTGAGGCTAGTTCATTGAGAGCAAACTTCTTGAGATTGTTTACTTGCCACAGCCAGTTGGTAAACCTATTGAAGCATGTTGCAGAAGTTCCTTCTAACTTTACAATGCTTAACCTCCTTCATTTTTTCCTTATTTCTTGGTTCTTACATGGCTTCAAATCTTGTCTCCATCCTCCTACAAAAGAGAGGGAATTTATCAATTCCCAATTGAATCACAAACTATATAGGCTATAATAAGAATTTCTTTGATTTTTTATTGAAACTTTGATATGTACATTTTCTTCTATACACTTCATTTCCTATGCACATTTTGAACCCAAAAATAGGTAAAAAGAAAAAGAAAAAGAGCTAGAATGTTATTAATTTCTAAGAGTTAACACACCCCCAAACTTAAACATTTTCTTGTCCTCAAGCAAAACCTTGTATCTCTACTAAATTTTTCAAGTATCTGCCATTGATGCATGAATAAATTTGTCCTCATCAGCTACTCAAAGAGTTATATCAAATGGAAAACCAAGAAAACATGCAAAGATGAACACCTCATAGATGTAAAACATGCTTTTCAAGAATTTCTAAGTGTGAGTGTGTGAATGGAATTAACATGTATTTCTTTTGCAATTGCTGAAGTTAAAAGCAACACTTCAAGTCATATATCCATATTCAAACAATCAATTTCATCATTCTCTAATTCCTCCCTCTTTTCTTCTAATTCACTTTACTTGACTTAAAAATCAAAGGGGCTTTTTAGCTTGTAATGAGGCCAGAGGTTAAGGTTTTGAAAAGAAAAGGTAAAGGATAATCACAAATACCTCAAGATAGATGATAACTACTCAAAGGGTTTATTCCTTTTCTCATTAAAAATACTCTCCCAAATTTAAACCAAATTGATCTTTTCCATATCAAGCTTTCTTGTATTTTTTTTCATCATTCAAATTTTTTTACACAACAAATATTTTTTTTCATTTCATTTTTTTTTACATTTTGGCTTGATTTTGAAAAGAATCTTTAATTGGTTAGGCTCAAAATAAGAGTTCAAAAGGGAAATAAAATCAATTAGGTAACCTTGAAAGACTCAAACGCATTTTATAAAGTGCCCTAATCATCTTTTTAAATCTCATGAAATAAATCAAAAGCTTAGAAGTATTCCAAAAATTATTTTAAGATTAAAAGTTTGAAACAAAAGCATATAACCCAAATTGTTACAAAGCCCCTCAACAAGAAAATCCAAAATAAAGTTAACTCCAATAGTGCTTTCTTAGCTTAAAAATTCCTGAATAACATGATTTATCACTACAATACATCCATCAATGCACATTAAACAAAATTTCCTATCAAATATAAAAGAATGAGCAGTAACTTATATCATTGGATCATCCAAGCAACTTTGACACAACCTAGTATTTCACTCCATTTTTAACATTCTTCACAAACAACATTTAAGCATAAGAAATCTCAAACATTCCAACAAGTTTCTTTTAAAAACTGTTCAAAATTTTCCCTATGCACTCATCAAAGTTTCAAAATTCAAAACTACTTCCAAATTGTAGCAAACTCTCACCCCCAAACTTCCAATTGACAAAGTCCTCATTGTCAACTAAAAGGAAGGGAAATGAAAGATCTAGCACCTGTATAGAATCACATCCACAGCAATAACAAAGAAAATAAAGCACCAGTGGCCTGAACAAAACCTGTACATGCTTTCACCTATAACTGTCAATATATAACCAAAAATACTATCATGGTGGAAAATGATCTGTACAACCTGTCAAGGATCAATGTGGCATACATGATTTTGTCAAAGTATTCATAGAAAAAATATCAATCAACCCACAAGCGAGCCATTAGAGGCTACCAAAAACATGGCTGATCATAGAAAGTACAGAAATCATGTAATCATGTTCATCATTCATATCAAAAGAATCAGGTCAGTGAACCCCTAAGTCTCTAAGTTAAACATATCCTTAATAATTGCAATGACTATAGTAGTCACCGCACACATAATCAGCCACCAATGGGTGACTAGCCATTAGTAGTTGGTCAAAAAAGAAGCAGATCATTCACAATACTATACAACAAAAGTCCTAATGCGAACAGAGAAATCCTACATCTAGAAGGCTAAATAACACCAAAATATAAGATAAAGTCAGGCAAGTATCAGAATAGCCTCCAAAAACAATAGCATCAATTATCATCATTATTAGAAGGCTCATAGTCTGAGTCTGAATGCTCTAAGGGTGCCTTTCTTGAACTAGATTCCCATCTCCTCATCTTCACCGGCATTAACCTCAGATTTGTGCTTTGAATTTCATCATCGTCACTATCATCTTGCTGGTCACCATCCTTAATTTCTGTCCCATCCCTACCACAGTGCTCCTGAGCATTGTCTTCTACAACCTCAGGATCAGTGGCCTCATGCACATCAATACTAGGGAGTGCAAGGATGCCTATAAGCAATTCATGATGATAAGCTAGGCAAGTAACAAGTGGAGTTTTCTGATGGCAATGCACAATGTGTTCTCCAACTTATCAATCTGATTAGTAATGGCATCAAACTGTAGTGCAAGCTTAGAACAAGGTCCTTCATGCCAAGCCCTTTTTTCCTTTCTCAGTTCATGTTGTTTTTGTGACCCCAGATTGGTATAGAAGAATAAGAGGGTAGGCTCAATGAGGGGGTCATCAGGCAATTGTTCGATGTTGTCTTGAAGGAAAAATGAGGTAATGAAGTAAGGGAGAATGAGGCATTTATAGTGTTTTTCCCAACACTTGTAGATGGTGTTGTACATGATGTTACTAAGATTGACAAGATGGTTGGTTTTCAAACGGAAGATGAGGAGGGCTAGTTTGCTAGAAATGTATGTTAGATGGGTAGTAGTCTTAATGTTATTAGCTACCAAGTGCAGCCAACATTTACCTTTGGGCGTTAAGTCATATCTAGAAAGATATTTCTTTTGGCTGAATCGAACAAACCATGCATTAGGAGCTTGTGACTAATGGTGAGGATGCATGGTTTGTTCGATTCAGCCAAAAGAAATATCTTCCTAGATGTGACTTAACGCTAGAAGGTAAATATTGGCTGTACTTGGTAGCTAATAATACTAAGCCCACTACCAATCTAACATACATTTCTAGCAAATTAGCCTTCCTCATCTTCCTTTTGAAAACCAGCAAGCCTATCAATCTTGGGAACATCATGTACAACACCCTCTACAAGTGTTACGAAAAACACTATAAATGCCTCATTCTCCCTCACTTCATTACCTCATTTTTCCTTCAAGCCAGCTTGTCAATCTTGGGAACATCATGTACAACACCCTCTACAAGTGTCAGGAAAAATGCTATAAATGCCTCATTCTCCCTTACTTCATTACCTCATTTTTCCTTCAAGACAACGTCAAACAATTGCTTGATGACCCCCTCATTGAGCCTGCCTTCCTTTTCTAAGCATGAAGGACTTCATTCTAAGCCTGCACGTGCGTGTGCGGGTACGTATTAGACAGCTCTAGTAGAGTTTGCTTATGCTTATTACACTTGAATGCAATCCCCTGTATATAAATTAATATGTTACAGCAAATGATAATAAACTCTCAGCTACAATAAAAAAAACTTAAATCTTGCCATATAGTTTAAAATAAAAGCACTTCTTTATGTAGAACTTTCGGCAGGTAATCCTATAAGCTTTTCATGACAAGAAAGCGAACAATCTCATATGGTCAACAAAGTTTATAATTGAAACTCATCATATATGCACCCTTAACCATGCTTCAATTTCTTGACTTACCAGTCTATTATTAACTCTTAAAAATTGATAACATTCCAATACATTTTCTTTCTCTTTTTACCTAGTTTTGGGTTCAAAATTTGCATAGGAAATAAAGTTCATAGAAGAAAATGTGCATATCAAAGTATCAAAAAAAATCAAAGAAATTCTTTTTATAGCCTATATAGTTTGTGATTCAATTGGGAATTGATAAATCCTCCCTCTTCTATAGGAGGATGGAGACAAGATTTGAATCCCTATAAGAACCAAGAAACAAGGAAAGAACAAAGGAAGTGAAGTGTTGCAAACTTAGAAGGAACTTCTGCAACTTGTCTCAGTAGTTTGACCAACTGGTCGTGGCAAGTAAACAATCTCAAGAAGTTTACTCTTTGTGTAACTGGCCTCAACAAGTTGAGAAGCTTGCCGTGTCAAGTAATCCCTATCTGCTCTTTGTATAACTGGCTTCGGCAAGTTGGCAAACTGGCCATAACAAGTAATCCGTGTATGCTCTCTGTGTAACTAACCACGACAAGTTGAAAAACTTGTTGTAGCAAGTCAAGAATCTTAAGAAAAATTGACTTTCTCTGTAATTGGCTGTGGTAAGTTGACAGACTTACCATAGCAAGTCCTGAAAAAGTACAGCTACACGTTTTAATCTCTTAAGTTGAAAAACACTATTTAACTTAGGGAAAAGCGTCGAAACTCAATTTTTACACTTAGAAATAGTGGAGCAAGCAAAAGAAGAGCTTGGGAGAGAGATTTTGAAGATTTTAGAGGCTTGGGTATTCTTCTCAAAGGAAATTTTGGGATTTCCACCTTGGTTCTTCTTTTCTCCTTTTTTCACATAGCTTCTTCATGTATTCAGTAGCTTTGTGTAGAATTTCTTTATATTTGATCATGAGTAGCTAAATCTTTCATTTTAGGATTATTTTGAACCCTTGTATGGATTAAGTATTCATTTCCCCTTTATATTTGTGATTAATGATGAGATTATGTTGATTTTACTCCTTTCTTAATACTTCTTATTCATTGGCTACGAATGAGATTGTTAGGTTCTGTTGATTGATGCTTAAGAGGGCTAGATTAAGTGTAGAACTTGAAATTTGTGAATTGAATGGATAGTTTTGTTAATGAGGTAGAGATACACTCATTAACCTCACATAATCATATAGGATTTGCAAGAAAATTGGGGTTTAATTAGTTAATTAAGAGATTAATGAATTGATTGAACTATACACCTATTTGAAGACTTGAGAGAGTACTTATAGGTAATTTAGTATCCTGGGCTAACATAATCTTTCATTAAGAAGCACATATTGTAGGGATTTGATTGAGTACGTTTGAAATACAAGGGGGGAAAATAATCTTAAGTTTCATTTAATCATCAAAGTCAAAGAATCATTTGCCTTTATGAAGTTTAGGCTTAGAAATAGTGTTCAAAATTCTCTTCCCATATCAAAACTTATTTTAGCTCAACTTTATTGAATTCACTAAGTAATATGTAAACCAAAGAAAATAGTTAAAGAGGGTTAGAGTAATTAGTTAGATCAATGAAGTTGTTAGAATAATTAAGAATTAGTTAGTTTAAGCTTTCAGAGGCTCTTATCTCTATAAGGCATACTAGTCCCTGTTAGATCCCAAGTTTTGATGATAACAAAAGGCAATTGTGTGCAAATCATAGTTTTATAAGTCTAAGGAATGATTACAAAGTTACCAAATGCATATGACAAAGTTCTGTGAAGTCTGTTGTCAGATTTAACTGATGTACTCGAGCACAAGAACTAGCACTAGAGCATGGAGCTCTTTTGTACTCGAGCATATGTGAGTGATAGCCAAAAAGTGCTTGCCCGAGAACATATTACTGTCATTTTTACTGATTCACTCGAGTACTGGAGATAGCACTCGAGCAGAAGACTCTTTCTCATTAGAGCATATGCGAGTGAGGGACTGCGAGGGCTTGGCCGAGAGCAATTCCTGTCATCCTTATTGATACACTTGAGCATTGTAATCAATACTCGAGCATGAAGTAGGTTTGTACTCGAGCACTAGCGAGTGAGGGAGTGCAAGTGTTTGGCCGAGAGTCATAAAGGTCAGAGAAGTTCAAGTATGCCTGAGTGAGGCTTCATATGCCCGAGTGACACATCAGTACTCACGAGTGAGAAATCTAACTCAAATTCTGATGCAAGTGCTGATCACAAGAGTATATTAGGTGAGAATATCCTTCTCACTCGAGCAGGAGTATGTGTGCTCGAGTGAGGGCCCACATCACCTGTGAGTGCAAAATCTCACTCTTGATAAAATGGTATGCGAGTGCTGTCTAGAGACGAGTCTCCTAGTGTAAAATGCAAGGCCACTCGAGCAGAAGGAGTTGTGCTCGAGTGAGGCCCCATATCACTCGCAAGTGAGAAAATTATCTCTCTGAAATCCTATGCGAGTGCAAGTACAAAACTGAAGAACAAGGAGAAAAATGGTGAGATCACTCGAGTGAGCCCATCCATACTCGAGCGTTACTCTGTCACAAGACAAAATGCACCAGCTTTTACAGCGCTCAATCCGAATATGGTTTAATGATATTTATTTATCTTATCATCACTTATTATTATTATTTAACATTATTTTGAATGTATTATAAGTGTGATACAGGAGGATGAACGTTTGAAATAAACAGACGCGAAGGAAGTCAAACAATGGCAGACAACATCATGACAAGCACGTACCTACCGCATTCAAAGTTTTCAAACGTGCGAATGCTGTTCCACAGTAACATGCCCCGCTCCATAATGATCGATATTCAAACGGGCAAAAATGAACATCTATAAATACAAAGTCCCAGAGATTGTCAACAGAAGCTAAGCACAAGAATTCACAAGCAAATATACGAGTCTCTATTATTCATATTTTCTCTATATTCATATTGATCTTCAGTGTTTATTATACTTGCTCTGTAAGAGAGTTCATATACATTTCAAATTCTATTTTCATTTGATCTCAAGGTATTGGGACCTTGAGAGGGTAGATATCCTTACGAGAGAAGCAATTGAGGGAATTCCTAGTTAAACCTTCCACTCATAAGACTTATAAGATACAAGTAGTAGAGAACGTTGCTGCTCATAAGACTTACAGTGGTGTAAGCGGGAGAGAACGTTGCTGCTTATAAGACTTGTATACGTAAGCAAGTGGGAAAGGTAATAGGTTGTTTTTCTGTACGTAAGACTTGTCGTAAGGGGGAGAGAAATTTCTTAGTGTGAGAATATTTCTACTCGTAGTCTGTTCAAGGACAATTGTTATTTTGTGGCATTCTGAGAGCCCATTGAATCTTGGAAGAATAGTGAAAATCTCAGTAGGTCTTGATCTCTGAGGACTGGACGTAGGCTTGGTTTTTAGGCCGAACCAGTATAATTCTTTGTGTCCTAATCTTCTCTACTCTACTCTATCTTCATCTATTTTCATATCACCACATCAAACGAAAAATTTATCACATCACCCAATTCACCCCCTCTTGGGTGAAGTTTATCTCTTTCATTTGGTATCAGAGCATGGTCTTCTCTAAAGAGCCTAACAGCTTGAGAAGGATCCAATTAATGGCAATAATGGGTGAAAACATTCTTCCAGACGGAGCTTCAATCACTAGATCTCCTGGTTTTGTTGGAGAACATTTTTCGTTCTGGAAAGCTAAGTTCAGAGTATTTGTGATGGCTAACGAGTACGGTTTATGGAATGTAATACAAGATGGTGACTATGTTCCAAGGAAGAAAATCAAAGATAGAGTTGTTAAGAAGAGCCCAGAGGAGTTTGACGAAGATGATAAAAGGTTAGTAACGTTAAATAGTAAAGCTATTTTAATGATACAGAGTGCTTTCATTCAAAAGGAATATTTTCGAATATGTACTCTACCAACTGCCAAAGATATGTGGGATTCTCTTGAAATCGCTCATGAAGGTACATCCGAAATCAAAGAAAATAGAGTCAACACTCTAATTAGAGAATATGATCTATTTCGTATGAAACCTAGAGAAGGAATATCAGAATTTGAACTCAGGTATACTCATCTTGTTAATCAATTATTTACACTTGGAAAATCTTTTGATCAAAATTCCCAGGTAAGAAAGATTCTTAATATTCTTACAAAAGAATTGGAAGTGAAGGTGACAGCTATCGAAGAAACGAAAGGAGAGTCACTAAGATCCGTAGCGGCTCTCTTTGGTAGTCTTTCCGAGTATGAAGGAAAGTTGAGATTCAAGAAGGAACTAGAAGAGTTCGATGACAAAAATAAAAAGGGAGTTGTACTTAAGGCTTTCAAGGAAGAAGAAGAGTATTTCAAAAATGAAGATGTCCCTAATGATGATGAAATGGGAATGATCATGAGAAAATTCAAGAGATTCTATAGAAGAGGTCAAAAGAACTTTAAAAATTATCAAGGTGGACCAAGCAAGAAAGAAAACAAAGAGCAACAGATAGTATGCTATGAATGTGGGAAACCTGAACACATCAAATCCAAATGCTTCAGAAACAAAGACAAAAAGAAGCAGAAAAAGAAAGCATATATATCATCTATCTGGGGTGATAGTTCTTCAGATGAAGAAAGCGACAATGATGAAGTAGCAAATCTATGCTTGGTTGCCAAAGAAGAAGAATCAGATTCTGAGGTAAGTGATTCTGAACCTACTTATGATGAATTGTTATCTGAATATAATGCATTGCATACAGAATTCATCAAGGTTGCTAAAGAAATGGTTAGTTATAAGAAGAAAGTAAAAGAATTAGAAAATACTGTCATATCATCGTGTGAAATATGTGAGGAGAAAGATAAGAAAATAAATGATTTAACAAAAATTGTTGAAAAATTTACTAAGGGAAGTGAAACTCTTAAATTTATTCTAAATTCTCAGAAAGTTTCATTTGATAAATCTAGAATTGGATATAAGTCTGATCATGATAAGAATAGAGGAAATAAGAAGAATAGCAGTAGAACTTATCTTAGATATTTCAGGAATTCTGTGCATACTTCAAATCCTTTCACATTATGTAGCTATTGTAATAGGAAAGGACATTATACTTCATCATGTTATTTTAAGAAAGGACAAGTTTTTGGCGCATATAAATGGGTTCCGAAAGGGACACATACATCACATACTAACCACAAAGGACCCAAGAAAGTGTGGGTACCTAAAACTTGATCACCTTATTTTAGGTATGTCTCAAAGCATCACGAGCAAACAAATGGTATATTGATAGCGGATGTTCGAGACACATGACTAGTGACAAAAATAAGTTCACCATGCTGGAAACCAGAGAAGGAGGAAAGGTAACATTTGGAGGTAATTAAACTGAACGTATTGCTGGAATTGGTGAAGTGGGAAAATCTGATGGTGTTCAAATCAACGAAGTATACTATGTTGAAGGATTATGCCACAACCTCTTGAGTGTAAGTCAAAGCACTGACAAAGATAACTGGGTGATCTTTGACTCAAAAGAATGCTTGATAGTAAACAAGAAAGATCTGCCACTAAACAAAGAATATATCAAGGCAAAGATTCGAGCTCAAAGGAACGGTAACTATTATACTATTGATTTAAATTCAAATTCTTTTGAAAATTGTTTTCTTAGTAGATCAGAGGAAAGTTGGTTATGGCATAAGCGTCTGGCTCATGTCAATATGAATCAACTTGACAAACTGATTAGAAAAGATTTAGTTGTTGGTCTTCCAAAACTTAAATTCAAAGATAATATGATTTGTGAAGCATGTCAAAAAGGAAAACAAACTAAATCTTCATTCAAAACAAAGTATGAGATTTCTACTTCCAAACCTTTACAATTACTTCATATGGATTTAGTAGGACTGGCAAGAGTAAAAAGTTTTGGAGGAAATCTATATACTTTAGTGATTGTTGATGATTTTACAAGATTTACATGGACTATATTTATTGCTTCAAAAGATGAAACATTTGTTGAATTTATTACGTTTGCTAAAAAGGTCCAAAATACGAAAGGTATTTCTATTAATTCTATTAGGACAGATCATGGAGGAGAATTTGATAATCAACTATTTGAAGACTACTGCAACAACGAAGGAATAGATCACAACTTCTCTGCACCAAGAACACCCCAACAAAATGGAGTAGTGGAAAGAAAGAACAAAGTCCTTACAGAAATGGCGAGAGCAATACTTAATGAAAAAGAAATGTCACAAGTTTTTTGGGCAAATACAATAAGTACTGCATGCTACATTTCAAATCGAGCATATATTCACAAGTCACTTGGAAAGACGCCATATGAACTCTACAAAGGAAGAAAGCCAAATCTTGCTCATCTACACATCTTCGGATGTAAGTGCTTCATTCACAACAATGGTAAAGAGAACTTAGGTAAATTTGATTCAAAATCTGATGAAGGTTTATTTCTAGGATATTCTAATAGAAGTAAAGCTTATAGAGTTTTTAATAAAAGAACATGTACAGTTGAAGAATCGATTCACGTTGTGTTTGATGAACTTGATTCCCAGACAAAATATATTGATGAAGAAGAAATGGATTTGATAAAGAAAAACAAAACTATTTCAAAACAAAATGATTTTCAAAATATAGAAGATGTCGATGATCATGCTCAACCAAAAGCATGGAGACATGTTAAAGATCATCCAATTGATCAAGTAATTGGAGATATTCATGAAGGTGTCAAAACCAGAAATAGAATCCTCAATGAGGTAACTTTCTCTTCTTTTATTTCTGAAATGGAACCTTCTAATATGGAAGAAGCCTTATCTGACAATGATTGGGTGATTGCTATGAAAGAAGAATTAAATCAATTTCAAAGAAATCAAGTTTGGGATTTGGTTCCTCGACCTAAAGATCATACGGTTATAGGGACCAAATGGGTTTTCAAAAACAAACTTGATGAATCAGCAATCATTGTGAGAAACAAAGCAAGATTGGTGGCCAAAGGTTATAATCAAGAAGAAGGTATTGATTATGAGGAAACATATGCTCTAGTGGCAAGATTGGAAGCAATACGAGTATTCTTAGCATTTACGTGCATTAAAGGCTTTAAACTTTATCAAATGAATGTGAAAAGTGCTTTTCTAAATGGTTATATTATGGAGGAAGTATATGTAGAACAACCTCCTGGTTTTGAAGATGAAACAAAGTTTGATCATGTTTTCAAACTTAAGAAAGTTTTATATGGTTTGAAACAAGCATCTAGAGCTTGGTATGAAAGACTAAGTAAGTTTCTTCTTGATCAAAATTTTGTCAGAGAAAAAGTAGATACAACTCTTTTCATCAAACATAACAAAGATGATATTCTAATTGTTCAAATTTATGTTGATGATATTATTTTTGGTGCTACTAACGAATCTATGTGTCAAGAATTTTCTAAGATTATGCAGGGAGAGTTTGAAATATCCATGATGGGAGAATTAAACTTCTTTCTTGGACTTCAAATCAAGAAAAAGAAGAATGGTATATTTGTGTCTCAAACTAAGTATTTGAAAGAGTTGTTGAAGAAGTATCGATTAGATAATGCTAATGAATCTGATACTCCAATGAGTTCTACAACTTTGTTGGATGCTGATGTAAAAGGTCCTAGCTTCAACATTACTAAGTATAGAGGAATGATTGGTTCATTACTCTATCTTACAGCAAGTAGGCCAGATATTCAGTTTAGCGTTGGAATGTGTGCAAGGTATCAATCCGCTCCTAAGGTATCACATACAGAGACAGTGAAAAGAATCTTCAAATATCTAGGTGACACTTCAGAACTTGGCTTATGGTATCCAAAAAGAGGAAACGAGTATTTAATGGCATATTTAGATTCAGATAATGGAGGATATAAAACTGACAGAAAGAGTACTAGTGGCCAATGTCAATTCCTTGGAGGCTCTCTGGTATCATGGTTCAGCAAGAAGCAGAACACAGTTTCATTATCCTCGACTGAAGCTGAATATATAGCAGTAGCAAGTTACTGTTCTCAAGTATTATGGTTGAAACAATAACTTCAAGATTTGGGGATATATTTAAATGAGATTCTAATTTATTGTGACAACACTAGCACCATAAGCTTAGCCAAAAATCTTATACAACATTCAAGGACCAAACATATAGACATCCAACATCACTTCATTCGAGATCACGTTTAAAAGAAGGATGTCAAAGTAGAATTCATACCAACGCATCTTCAACTTGCAGACATTTTCACAAAGCCAATAGCTAAAGATCAATTCCTATGTAACATCCCGAATTTTGAGATTCGAGGCTAGAGAATAAGCCTGAGATTAGTGGACTGCTAAGCCATGGTTTAGCAAGATCCTAAATTATGATTAAGAGATATTGACTCCAAAAGTGGATGTCATTAGTGATAAATGAACCCTTTTGGAGAATATGATGTGAACCGTGATTCGTATGCTTTGTGAGCAATGCCGAAACCCTGTATTTGAGTTCAATTATGGATTAACATCTAAATTGAATGAAAATAAGGGGAAGGGCGTATATATGGTGTGAATGAATGAGAAAATGTATTTGGTGGTGATTCAAGAAGAATTACCATAATCAGGGGCAAAATGGTAAAGTTACCGACCAATTGGTCAGTTACCGAAGAGGAAACTCATTGGTAACTTCAAGATCAATGGTTGAGATTGATTTGTACAATAGATCAAAGGGTGGAATCCCATGTGGTTGTGCTCATGTGAACTCATGGTTGATGGAACAAGATCTTGACACTTGGCACAATTTGGACCCTTGGATCAAGTCAAATGTTCAAAGCTTGCTTTTTCTCTTCCCTCTCACTTTTTAGTCGGTTGTGGCATTCCAAAAACTGAACATCATCTTCATCATTTTCATCTTCATACCTCTCTCTCTTGTTCTTCATTTCGCCTAGCTCAAGGAAGAAAGAGAAAGAAACAAGGTAAGTTTTGGCTTATGTAATGTCCTCTAATGCTAAAACACCTTTCTATAAAGTTGTTCATAGTGATGAGAGCTTCATCTCTATGGTTTTAGATTTTTGATTGAAGGTGTTTGATGGCTTGAGGAAATTGGGAAAGATGGAGAATCAAAGAATTGGTTTGGGAAAGAGGAAGAGGTGAGTATTTGAAGCCTTTTGATCTAAGTTTTGTGATTTATGGTTGAGTATTGTGAATTTTGAATTTTGCCCTGAATTTGTGTGATTTTGGATTTGAGGAATTGCCTTGTGTATTGTGGTGAAATTGGTATTATGTTGTGGTATTTGGCCATTGGAATTGGTTTGAGAATTTGGAATGAAAAGAGTGACAATGTGTGATTATGTTGTGGTTTGAATTGTGATTTGTGTGACATGTTGTGGTAACATGTCAATATGATTTGAATTTGGTTGATTTGGTATTTCCAATGGATTCCTTGTGCAAATTTATGTGGGAATGAGGTTTGGTATGAAAATGGGAACCATTGGAAGCAATTGTCAAAATCTGGAATTCTGTCTTTTGAATTGCTGTTCTGGGCAGTCTGTTTGTGTTGCCGTTTTGAATGGGCAAATGATGTTAGAAAATTCTGAAACTTTCCAGTCTTGAAGTTCACATCTTAAGCTTCAAAATGGACATATAAATTGTGTCATTTCATTTTGTGAACTGAGAATTATGTTTGCCCAAAGTTTGATGTCGAAACTGGGTGCAAATCTGGAACAGCAAGGCAATTTTGTGTAAACCTGGATTTGTGTGGTGATTTCTGGTAATGAGCCATATTTTTCCTATGACGAGGACTTACAAATCTTTCATTTGGCTTTGGGATCACCTCATTTCGATTTTTGTGGAATTAGTTATGAATTTTCAAAGTTGCCTTGGCTGCAGCAGAAAATTCTGGCTCCAGCGCAAAACTTTCTGTGTGTGTCTTGGCCGCAGCCAGAAATTCTTGGCTGCAGCCAAAATGTTTCTGTGACGTTTTTAGCTATTTTTGGCTGCAGCCAGAGGATTCTTGGCTGCAGCCAGAACCCAATTTTCAGCAATTTGTGATTTTGAAAGATGATTTCCAACCTAGTACGTCCCAATCCTTTAGGCTTTCGTTGAGCTTATTTTAGCCACCTAAAGGGTGTGAATGGTAACCAACCTTAAGTGATATGAAATTAAGGATTTGGAATAGAGAATAACCCTATGTCCTTGCTTTGATTATAGGGTTGATGTTCGCCCTGAACGTGGTTCAGTATTCGTTTGGATCGCGAGTAAGCGGAGCTGGAGCATACGTGGAAAGAAAAGGGTAGGGAACTTACCTCTCTTGCATGCTTTGATATTTGTGTTTGTGTATTGATGCGTGTATTGCTTTGCTGGATTATGTGAAACATGTATGAATGATTGTAGCTCTGTTTCTAGTTATGCTATGGCCATGAGTATGTTGTTGAAACATTGAGCACGCAGATATGTCATTATGTGAACATGAGATATGTATTGCAAGCATGTCATGCATTAAACACATATCATACATGCATTTAGGTATTTGTTTCCTACTGAGATTCTCTCGAATCTCACCCTCCCCTACCAACATTTTAGACAGGGTAGGTGGATCGAGGATGGAGGCAAGCAACCAGGGGCGACGAGGCTTCCTTCGAAATATTTGAGTTGGTAGTTGGTTATCATAGTTGGGAGTATTATGTATATTTGGATTTATTTTTGGATATGTACGGATTGGAATATGTTTGGATATGATATTTGTAGATGTATTTGAGTTGAGATTTGTGTAATCCCCGTTTGAGGAATTGTAAAGGGTGGATGTACCCTATGAATTCTATGTAAAGATATGAACCCGGGAGTTGCCGGGATGATATTGTTGTACACTCTGATATTTGTTTAAATGTGATATTCCGCGTGATGTAATTGTATTCGAAATTGAATATGAGACCAGGTTAATTAGATTTCGAAAGTTATTTGTGAAAATCCCATCTGGTAGATGGGTTTGAAATTGTTATTTGTTTCTTATTGGTCTCTAATTTCATTTTTATTTCGTATTTCGGATATAATTACGGTAGGGGGTTACATCCTATATATTCGAAGAGAATTGGGAATGGTTAATCCCAATGAGTTGTAAGTTTTATTGTTAACTATTTTAATTAAAAATATTTTTGATGATAACCGTACTGACTTTGGCATCAGAGCATTAAAAACTATTTTTGCAGGTCTGTCACTCGAGCACAGGAAGTGTCACTCGAGTGACAAGCTCATGCTCACTCGAGTAAGTTAACTATTCTCTAGCACAGAACTATTAAAAACACTCTATTTCTTAGCATGTAAAATAGGGGTTAACAGAGGAGATAAAAATACCAAGAGACTATCTGAAGTGTAACAGTGAAAATTGAGCTCACTCGGGTAAGAAAGATTCTCACTCGAGCATGGTATGAACATACTTGAAGTGAAGAATGTGTACTCGAGCACACAGGAAGAATTTCTTTCAAGAGCCTACTCAATACATGGTTACTCAAATGATTTTGGAGGATTAGAGTACAAAGATGAAAAATATAGCAAGAAATCCATAAACCAGGTACGCTTTTACATGTTTTATCAAAATTGTTTATATATCACTCGAGCATAGTATGAGCACACCCGAGCACAGTATGAACATCACTCGAGCATTAGGGTTATTGCTCGAGCACTGTCACTTATATCAGTTACATGATAGCTCAGACCGTCACACTTCTTGCTCCTCGTCACTCGAAGGTCATACCTCTTCACCTCCAACCGTTACTCATCGATCAAACGTATCCATTTTCTTCAAATCACCGTTACAACTCTTCAATCTTCCTTAAAAGGTGAGATTCATCCTCAGTTTCTCTCATTCTGTGCCCTAAGTCTCTGAATTTCTCTTCTCAATCCTCAGAAAAATCTGTGAGTCTTGTTTCTTCCATTTTGTTTCTAAATGGCTAGAACTAAAATGCCTGCTATTTCCTAAAGACCTCACTCACCCTCTCCCACTTATTTTGCTGCTAGTGCTTCTGCAACCCTGGTACCAACTCCTTCATCTCCTAGAATGTTTTCTTCATCTACACCTCCTCCTAAACCCAAAACCAAAAAGAGAACTCCAGCCAAGAAACCTCATCCTAAGCCTCAAATAGCAAAGAAGGTTCAACCTCCTCAAAAGAAACCAAAGGGTGTGGTGTTCAAAGAACCTGTAGTTACCTGGTCTCAATCCAAAGAGGTCTAAGGAAGAGGAAAGAAAAAGGAAACTGAGCAACCACAACAATCCTCTTGTTCTTCCAATGACACATTCAACATGTAACTCCGGGAAGCAATGGAGAAGTCAAAACTTGACAAGTTAGTTGGGAAAATTGCTTCTCAAGCCGGTGTCTCAAGTTCACACCATATTGGGCAATCCAGTGCGGCTGCTTTAGGGGTACCTTCTGCCTCACAAGCTCCATAGGATGATCATATTACAAGTCCTCCTGAAGGTTTCAATGTTGAGGAATTAAAGGCACTACCATAAAAGGTATTTGATACTGAGTTTGCACATAGGCATTTTTGTCCTGTAGTTTATGTGGACTTAGAATACTTGAAGAAAAATTGTCATTTGGATTTATCTGCTTATCTTGGATTCTATGCTCCTTGGCTGAATATTCATATTCCATATTCACCCTCTGTTGTGAAAACCTTTTACTGCAACATGAAAACCCATAATATTAAGTCTAGGGCTGGAGAATTGATTGAGGAAGCAGTATCTACTACTGTTAGAGGTCAATTCATTATGATATCTGTTAAGATTATTAATGACTTTCTTGGGTATGTTGCACCACCTCCAAATCCACCCACTTTCTCAGCCAATGAAGCCTTCTGGCTTTTAAGACCAAATGACCCAGTAGGCCTCCTTAATTTTAAGCCTATTGACATGCCTGATTCTCATAGAGCCCTTCACTACATATACTCTCAGAGCATGGTTAACAAATCCAAAAATTTTACCCATTTTGCTCAAAAAGATTATTATATGTTGGCCTCCTTCCTAGCCGGGCAACAAAGAAATATGGGGGAGATCATTTTCAGTGAGATGAGAAGATTTTGATTTTCTTCATCAAAATCCGCAACTATACCATATCCTCAGATTGTATCCCTTATCCTTATGAAAAATAAGATATGGTACTTGGAAAGAACTGAGAGGGTGATTATTCCAAGGTTTGGCAAGACTCAGCTAACTCATATGAGTATCAACCTTCCAGTGAGTCGAACCAAGGCTCATCTCAGAGGGAAGCCACTCCATCAAGAGGTGATGAGGCTCAGTCATCTGCTCAGGGTCAAGTTCCTCCTCCATCATTCCTGAATGCATCACTCTCCACTTATTTGACTGAAGTGATCAATCAAGCTGTGTCTAGCTTGAAGAAGGAATTAGTGACTGAGTATAAGAAGTTGGTAGACAAAATGGAGTTACAAGTCATAAAGTTGGTAGATAAGGCTAATACTAACTTTGACTTGACGTTCAAGACTCAGGATGACATGTCACGAAGGATAACTTTGAGATCTTCTTACTTTCTCACTTCCCGACCGCATCTTCAGAAGTGCCACCTGAGACCACTCCTGCCTTGACCTCACCTCCTCATCCACAGACACATGTTCTCTTCATCGATCCAGACTCTAATGTTGATATCACCTATGATCGGTCGCCTTCATTACCACCCTCAGCCTCTGTTCCACAGCCATCATCTCCACCCTTTGTGCCAATCGATCCTTCCACTGCCATAGTGTCCTTTATCTCATCATCTAATATCACTTTTCCTCAGCCCCCTTTTGATATTGACAAAACGGGGGAGAAGGATGTGTGATGGTTTTCTGAGCTATCACGGGATGTATTGGGTGTTTGGGTAGTTTTTGTGTAATGGGGTAGGTTTATGATGATTATGGTTGTATACAGGCTTTATGGGTAGTTAATGTAGTTAATGATTTATGCTGACTATTGTATGTTTCTTAGTTTATCATTAATGGCTTTTTTCATGTTATCAAGTTTCTATGTTTCTTAGTTTATCATTAATGGTTTTTTTCATGTTATCAAGTTTCTCTGTCCAGTTTTGATTGATTCTGTGATACTATGCTTATCTTAGTTATTAAGTGTCCAGAGGAAGTGTTGCAGGGAACATATGTAGATAAGTGCAAAAATCTGAACATGAATCTAAACCTTGGTGAAAATATGCATTTGGAAACATTGATGTTGTACTTTAAAAATTTTTCACTCTAATTAAACTTTTTCTTAAAACCCATCACAAAGGTTTTATCATCATCAAAAAGGGGGAGAATGTTAGATCCCAATTTTTGATGATAACAAAATGCAATTGTGTGCAAATCATAGTTTTATAAGTTTAAGGAATGATTACAAAGTTACCAAATGCATATGGCAAAGTTCTATGAAGTCTGCTGTCAGATTTAACTGATGTACTCGAGCACAAGAACTAGCACTCGAGTATGGAGCTCTTTTGTACTCGAGCATATGCGAGTGATAGCCAGAAAGTGCTTGCCCGAGAGCATACTACTGTCATTTTTAATAATTCACTCGAGCACTGGAGATAGCACTCGAGCAAAAGACTCTTTCTCATTCAAGCACATGCGAGTGAGGGACTGCGAGTGCTTGGCCGAGAGCAATTCCTGTCATCCTTATTGATACACTCGAGTATTGTAATCAATACTCAAGCATGAAGCAGGTTTGTACTCGAGCACTAGCGAGTGAGGGAGTGCAAGTGTTTGGCAGGGAGTCATAAAGGTCAGAGAAGTTCAAGTATACCCGAGTGAGGCTTCAGCACTCGCGAGTGAGAAATCTAACTCAAATTTTGATGCAAGTGCTGATCACAAGAGTATATTACATGAGAATATCCTTCTCACTCGAGCAGGAGTATGTGTGCTCGAGTGAGGGCCCACATCACCTATAGGTGCAAAATCTTACTCTTGATAAAATGGTATGCGAGTGTTGTCCAGAGATGAGTCTCCTAGTGTAAAATGCAAGGCCACTCGAGTAAAAGGAGTTGTGCTTGAGTGAGGCCCCACATCACTCGCGAGTGAGAAAATTATCTCTCTGAAATCCTATGCGAGTACAAGTACAAAACTGAAGAACAAGGAGGAAAATGGTGAGATCACTCGAGTGAGCCTATCCATGCTCGAGTGTTACTCTGCACTACTACAAAAAAGTGTTTTCGTAGCACCCTTTTTGTAGCTCTTATTCTACTAAGTGCTACAGTTATAATGGAGCAAACATATTGTAGCTCTTAAAAATGTGAGTGCTACAATAGGATCTTTATTCAAAATAAACAATTTGCATAGTATAGCGCTTTATTAAATAGGTGTTACAATAGGTTCAATTATTTTTTTAAGAAAATCAATTATTTAGAAAAAAATATGCATTTTAAAAGAAATCCTAGAAAAAACACTATAATATGTTTTAAATTTTTTTTAAAGAAATAAAATAAAATCTAGTGTAGCTCTCTTCCAAAAAAGAGCTACAATAGCTTTTTAGTATATTTAAAATAATCTTTTGAGCAAAATATTTAAAATAATATATTGTAGCTTTTTTTTTCAGAGAAAGCGCTCCAATAGAGTTTTGTAATTTTTTTTGTAGATAGAGTTTTGTAATATTTATTCAACCCTAATGTTACCCCACTAACTAGCCCCACTATCACTATCAGCCCACAAACTCAAACGGCTGAAAATTTTTCCCTATTTGTTGCGCGAGACTCTGTTATTCTTTGAAACTAGCAACCAAACTCCCTCTCGCATTTATCTTCTACTTCTCCAGTGTTGCTGTTCGTGTTTCTCACTGCCATTCATTGCATCACTGTCGTTCATGGCTTTAAAGTCACAGCCATAAAGGGTTGAGCATTTAGGAAATTTCTGTTTTTATTCAAGTAATTAACTTTTTTCTTATCAATTTTCTGTTGCTGATATTCGATATTATCAATCTTTGTGTCATTTGTGAATTGAATATGAATTGGTGGTAAAATATGAACTTACGAATCTATTCCATACTCTCCTTCCACTAATGCTCTGCCAATTTTTTTCTCATATGAAAACCTTTTTATGGCAGCTTCAACGATAGCCAAACTGAATTGCAAGGACTCCAAAGTAAGGATTTCTCATTTTCTGCTTTAATTTGTTTTACTTTGAATGTTGCTTCGTTGTTGAAATCAAAAGTATATTAGGATTCTCTTCATCCGCTCGCTTAACTCATAAATATATATATATATATAACTCTGTCGAACAGAGTATATCCTTTGCTCACTAAATTCTTTTTCAAACAAACATAGATATCATATTTAAACTAGGAGTCAAAGCTGTATTATTGTATGGATTTAAAAGTAGAGAATTTTTCATTAACCAAGCCAGCAACTTGTTTTGGTAAATTGGAGCACATAATCAAAAATTGTTCTTTCGGGTGTTTTTGCATTTGATGCAGCTTGTAAGAGTCAAAAGGGGCTGGTGGACCCTCTGGGGAAGGATACCATGTGCCATACACTTGACATTACTTTGATTAAATCCTTCATACCATACCAGTATGGGAATGTTACTCTAAGTTCTAAGGCTTTATTGTCTTCATTATTTTGTAAGTGTTCCCAAGTGCTTGTAAGCTAGTTCCTATCCCTGAATTGGCCCCTACTCACATAACTAGCTTCATTACTCTCCTCTTAACATTCAACAGCTATGTAATAAAAATCAGCTTTACAATAGCTTTTTTAACACCTCAAGATAAGCCTTACTTGGCAATCCATTCAAACATATTAGGAAAGAGAATTAATGATATATTTTATGAATTTCAGTTTGTTAATGCATCTTATTGAGCATAAGAACAGACCCCATTACATTTTTTATCCAACATGCCATGGAGTAGTTTGATATAAATATTGACAAAGAAAGATGAAAAGTGAAAGCAAGAGTTTGATGAGTAATCTAGATAGGATAGGGACCTTTATTTTGTTATGATGCAATGTGCAAATTAGTCTTCCTTTGTTATGAAACCGTAATTGCAAAATTTGTCAAAGGTCACAGCTTTTGAGAAAATTGACAATATTCATTTTTTTTCAAACTTTGTAGAATTTTATGCACTTAGTTGCTCTTAGCACTGACACAAGCTATAAGTATTGAATTCAATTAAAAAAAATTGTTATCTATTCTGCTATATTATGACACAAAAATATAGATGATAGACCAATTGACAACCTGGGTGATGAAATCTAAATATTTTTCATCAAAATCTCTATCTAAATGATCTCCTCTCTTTTAACCCCCCACCAAAGTCTCTGCTTCAAGATTATCTCATCTTGCAACGTGGTGAAAAATTATTCAGGTAATCTCTAGTTCTTACTGGCACTTGGTTAATGATTTGCTTGACTCAACACTTTTGGAAAATAGTAACACACAAGCTATGCATGTTACTTTTGCAGCTCCCACCAACTGAATTTAATTCCATGTTAAGATCTGAGGCTAAGTTAATTAAATGAAACAAACAATTGTACCAATTAATAGTGGTGCAGATTTAGTTTCTTTTATGTATTGTGGCGTGACAAAGAAAATGGAAACTCTATTAAGAGCTAGTGGGAAGTATACTGTATATACATGAAGCAACAAAATTTGAACTTGCTAGAGAAGAGTGAAGATAATCAGAGATCTAGTGATATTTTATTGTTGTGTATGTGGAGGAAACCATTATTAATGGGGAAAAAAGGGAAAGATTACTTTTGAAAAATTAGCTGTCTTTTTGTTAAGGATTGCTGCTGCAGCTACTGAAAGAAAATGGACATTGAATGAGATTGAGTGGAAGTTCTAATGATTTCTTGTAGGGCCCTTTTCCCATTTTAATCTCCAAAAGGCTATGCACTTGACATTACTTTGATTCTTTTTTTTTTTTACTCAGATGACATTACTTTGATTAAATCTTTCTAGCTCTATGCGTTTTTTTTGGTACAATTCTAGTTCTATGCTTTGGTTTTTCGTTTATCTGTCTTCTTTTCATTTTTTTTGTGAGCCTAGCAATTATTCTTTTAAGTTCTTATGTTCTTCAAATTGATAAGGTCCTCAATCTCTACTGTAGTTTTTTTCACCATACTTTGAATGCTCCTCTGATGATTTGAACATTAATGCTTCTTTATTGATTTCTTGGTGTGTGTATGCATAAATGAGTATGGATGGTTAGCAAGAACAAGTGAGTAAAAGAGAATGTAATGTTAAGTTAAAGTATGTTCTGTGGTATGTTTTTTTGTCTCCTAAAACATTCAACACACATTGCTCTTAGAAACCAAAAATGTCAAAACACACAAGTCTGTTTTCTTTATTCCCTTAGCTTCTTCACCTTACACTTTCATGCATGTCTTTCAATATTTTTAAGTTCTTTTCCATCCTATCATTTGTTTTATCAATCTGTTTTGATGTAGTATGAATGAATATAAACTGAACTAGTATGAATGTGACTTCTCTGATAGGTTTTGTGCCCATTGAGTGAACTAAGCATATTTTTTCATATAACTTCATGAATTTAATTTATATTGTCATAGTTGATACATATTAATATATATATATATATATATATTCTAATAAATTTGTAATTGTAATTATTTAGAGTTATCAACTAAAGTTATCACATTTCTAAATATTCTATTTATTTTTTGGGTTTTTCAGTATAATCATTGAAAGCTTATCACTTCTTGGATATTCATTGTGGTTTTGTTTTGTTTGAGGTAAGCCTTAAATACCCATTCTTATTTTTAGAATTTGTAACATATCATTGTGACACTTTTTTTAGGGCTAAGTTTTGAATTGTTGTATTTATTTTCTATTTTATATATGTTGGTAGATATCATTTCTATTATTATGGGCTGAAAAAAATCAATAAGATATGCTAGATTAATTGTTTGATTAGGTACTATCAGTAAAGGAAGAGGCTTTAGGACACCAGAAACTGCTATTTTTAAGTTATTATACTGCTGACCCTGTTAATAGCTATGGCTGGAAGAAAATTAAAGTATTTATATAACTTCACTCAAATATTGACAATAAATTACTGACATTCTTAACTTTGATGATATTTTTGCACTGCCCTTACCAACCAAATAATATTGACTGTGGATATTATATTATGAAATTCATGAAGGATGTTGTAACTCATGATCAAATTTTTGTTCCTGACAATGTATGCTGTTCGTTTCTCTTAATGTTGTTTTTTTAAATTAAATGAGTTATAATAGTCAATTCTTATTTTTATGATATGTTATGTCAATTATTGTGCAGTATTATTCTGACGCATATAGTGCAAAATACACTGACAACCAAGTGAATGAAGTCATTGAAGAGTGGTGTAAGAATGTGTTTGAAGCTATTAATTAAGTACGTTGCTCATTACCTTATTGTAATCATGGTTATCAGATGTTTATTTTATAATTATTTGAATAAGAGTAGATTGACTTCATTGACTAGCTAAGTAGTGATAAACTTATGTTAGGTTGGTATTCATATTCAAAGTTAATTGTATTGCAATTTTAGTGTTAATTGTCTGATACAAGCTTGTTAGATATGATTGCTGAAGAAATCTGTATATAAAATAGTTGTCCATTTAGTATTGAAAATATTAAAAAAAAACTTTTGTAGCTCATTTTTGAAAAAGAGCTATAAAAGGTGAATAATTTTGTAAATTATCTATTGTACCACTAACCCAATAACACGCTACAAAAGGTTAAATCTTTTTCTAAAAAATAATTTTCTGGTGTAGCGCTTTTTTGAAAAAGAGCTACAAAACAGTCTATCTATTGTAGTGCTTTTTAAGAGCTACAAAAGTCTATTGTAGCACAGACATTTATAGCGCTTAGAAAGAGCTACAAAAATATAAAAATAAGTGCTACAAATTAATTTTTTTTGTAGTAGTGCTGTCAGAAGACAAAATGCACCAGCTTTTACTGTGCTCAATCCGAATATGGTTTAATGATATTTATTTATCTTATCATCACTTATTATTATTATTTAACATCATTTTGAATGTATTATAAGTGTGATACAGGAGGATGAACGTTTGAAATAAACAGACGTGAAGGAAGTCAAACAACAGCAGACAACATCATGACAAGCACGTACCTACCGCATTCAAAGTTTTCAAACGTGCGCATGCTGTTCCACAGTAACATGCCCCGCTCCACAATGATCGATATTCAAACGGGCAAAAATGAACATCTATAAATACAGAGTCCCAGAGATTGTCAACAGAAGCTAAGCACAAGAATTCACAAGCAAATATACGAGTCTCTGTTATTCATATTTTCTCTGTATTCATATTGATCTTCAGTGTTTATCATACTTGCTCTGTAAGAGAGTTCATATACATTTCAAATTCTATTTTCATTTGATCTCAAGGTATTGGGACCTTGAGAGGGTAGATATCCTTATGAGAGAAGCAGTTGAGAGAATTCCTAGTTAAACCTTCCACTCATAAGACTTATAAGATACAAGCAGTAGAGAATGTTGCTACTCGTAAGACTTACAGTGGTGTAAGCGGGAGAGAACGTTGCTGCTTATAAGACTTGTATACGTAAGCAAGTAGGAAAGGTAATAGGTTGTTTTTCTGCACGTAAGACTTGTCGTAAGGGGGAGAGAAATTTCTTAGTGTAAAAATATTTCTGCTCGTAGTCCGTTCGAGGACAATTGTTGTTTTGTGGCATTCTGAGAGCCCATTGAATCTTTGAAGAATAGTGAAAATCTCAGTAGGTCTTGATCTCTGAGGACTGGACGTAGGCTTAGTTTTTAGGCTGAACCAGTATAATTCTTTGTGTCCTAATCTTCTCTACACTACTCTGTCTTCATCTATTTTCATATCACCACATCAACCGAAAAATTTATCACATCACCTAATTCACCCCCTCTTGAGTGAAGCTTGCCTCTTTCAGTCCCATTGTAACAGTTATGTTTTTTCCTGAATAGAATTTGGAATTCCTCAGTTTCTTTCTTTCTCTGTTTCTTCTCTCCTTCTTCTCTCTTCTCCCGCTCTTCTATATTCTTCTACAATAACCTTAACAGTGGTATCAGAGCCTTACACTCCTCGGACCATCAGAAAAACAAGAAACAAGATGAGTTTTAATCAAGATAAGCTCGACAGCCTTAGGCAACAATTAAGATGGGTATGTGCTGTCTTGGAAAGAAACCTCCCTCCTGTTTTAGATGTATTAGAGAAGGAAGTAGTAGCCTTGTGGGAAGACTTAGAGGCCGAAAGAAGAAATGCGTCTGCTGATCAAGAAGATGGTGGACTTCCTCTGCCTTCAATCCTAGAGCAGTGGGACACGAGGCATACAATAACTATTCAAGAAGCCTTCCAAGATCAAGAAGAAGGTAGCTTTTCTCAAGAAAAAGAAGGTATGGCTGCTCAAGAAAACAGTGAGTCTTGGTTGACCAACACCCAAGCAGACGTAAAGATGAATTATTGGGTGACTGGTCTACCAACGCACGCGACAAAGAAGAACCATGACTCGAAGACATGTTCTGTTGTGATGGGTCATCCAACGTGTGAGTTTGAGTCTGGTTTTCAAACCCCAGATAGGAAGGAAATAGGGACATTAAGTGCAATGGATTCCTTATCAACAGTTGCTTCTGTTCCATCATGGCTATCTTTATCGGTTATTCATCCTTCAGATTGTGAATTCTGGCAAGTCGAGAAGAGTATATGTGTCAAGAAGGATGAAGGGGTTACATGGCAAGCTAAGGAGTATTTTGATCAAGACTCTCTTCCATTTTGTCTATCGTAGCTAAGCAAAGATCAGATGGAAAAGTCAACAGAACAGCTGGTTTCCACCTTCCCAACCTTCCAACTGTCCTGCAATTTCTCTCTGAGGCAGAAGAATGTTGAAGGGTTACAGCTGGTTAGCATTTTCTTGAAAGGGCAGAAATGTGTTGTAGATCCACTAGGTTTGGGAATGTCTGATGGGTATATGGACTTTGTGTTTCAAGAAAGTGACCCAAAATTATAGCTGCTTTTGTACGTTATTAAGAGGCCCACAAACATAATTCTCAACTGGGCTTTATTAATCAATCAGTTTCTCCCTACTCACTTATTCTTTCTAATGTAGTACAAAGGAGGATTAATTAAAATGCTTCCAGGCTCTGGTTCTTTACAATGTCTAGTGGACAATTTGGGGTTCTACAACATATGAAAAATACAGAAATAGATGAAGTGTGCAACGGGATCAACTCACAGAATTCTTCATTGGCTAGCAGAAGTTTTTCAGAGTTTTAAAGTTTATGTTTTAGTTTTTTAGAGTTGTTGTTTCAGATCCTTGAGGGCAAGGATCTCTTTAGGTGGAGGGCATTTATATGTAAACCATAGAAAATATTTAAAGAGGGTTAGAGTAGTTAGTTAGATCAGTTAAGTTCTTAGAATAGTTAAGAATTAGTTGGTTTAAGGGTTCAGAGGCTCTTATTTATATAAGGCATACTAGTCCCATTGTAGCAGTTATGTTTTTGCCTGAATAGAATTTGGAATTCCTCAGTTTCTCTCTTTCTTCGTTTCTTTCCTCGTTTTTCTTCCTCTTCCCTCTCATTTCCCTCTCTTCTTCTATATTCTTCTACAATAACCTAAGCATATTGTTTGACTAATTTGTTACTCAAATCTCCATGAAAACGATCTCTACTTATCACTTTATTACTTGGTTCGACCCGTGCACTTGTAGTGCGAACATCTATCATTGATAAATCTTTAAACATCAAACTATCATCAACTTTTACTCTTCAAACCATCCAAACAACAACATTATATATTTTGGAAAATATTTTACCAACACTAACAATATCAGAACATTTCTTTGTAATTCAACATAAACAGTAACCTTGTTACATTTTAAATTCAGCTTCATTCATCTTCATCTTTCACTCCAATCCTATATACTATATTTCTCTTTGCTCCTAGGTGAAAATTTGCTTAAGAAAATTCTGACGGCAGTACACTTCCTATCCAGAAAATTTCCAGCTTCCAAAATAATGCTTAAACCTTCATTATAAAATCTTTGAACATGGTTTAGGCATTGTAGAAACATCAAACAGCAAGCTTTTGATCAGTTTCCAGCGTTAAACGTAAAAGTTATCAGCCACCAACTTCACTCGGATCTATATATAAGTATTTCACACTTATAATCACATTATAACATGAATATGATATCTCCTTTATAACCCTCATGAAATTTTGTTTTTCTTATCCTTAATTTCAGAGAACCCAACGCCATACACTTAGAGATAGAAAGCATTTGATTCAAAAATCATAGACAAAATTCAATCAGGCACATGCAACACCAATATAATCTTGAATCTACTGTTAGGCATTATTGCAATTTTTAATCGCTGGTTCTCTTCCCCAAGCTTCAATTTTAATCACTCCTGTTTCTCCCCCAAATAACAGAAACCAGAAAATTGAAGGTGGGAAGAGATCCGAAAGACTCACCTCACTCAAATTCTGGTATTGCATGCAACGATTGACCTTCTCCTCTCCTTGTCCCCTAACCGTCGACGGTCTTCTCTGGTCCCTCTCTCTCGGCCTCTCCCTTGTTCAGTATCCTATTGCTGTGGTCGAAATTGAGAGAGTGGGAGAGATCACAATTTGATAGGGAAGAGGGAATTGTGATGAACAAAAAGACTATTGTACCCCTCATCTACATTTTATTTTCCGTTCAATCCTTTTCCTTTTTTTTTATTACATTAAAATAAAAGAAAAAACTAGTGCTCTATATCAGAACGTAAAACACCCGCCAGGAAATCAGGAGGGACGACAAAAGTTATAGCACCCAAAGCTATTCCAAGAGAAAACTTTGCCAGTTCATCCGCTACAGAATTTGTTTCCCTACCACACCATTCTAAAGAAAATTCCTAGTTACATGCCATGAGCTGAGAAATCTCCACTAATAAGTCAGCATGAAGATGATTATCATCCCATCCTGTATTAACCAGATCTACTACCTGTCCACAATCAGACTGGATTACCACTTTCCTCCAACTCGAATCCCATGCATGTTTCAATCCCATAAGGATACCCCATAGCTCCACTTGTAGTCCACTTCCATAACCTAGATTAAGCATGAAACCTCCCAGTACACCTCCTTCATGATTTCTTACTATTCCTCCACATCCTGCCATGCTTCCATCATAACGATATGCCCCATCAACATTAATCTTTATCCAACCATCGTACGGTGGTTTCCAAACGAGATCTCGCTTCATTTGTAAACTCGACTGATGTAACTGGGGATTCAACCATTGCGCTTGAGCATGAACCTGTGCTAAAATTTGTTGCTTCCTGCCGTTCTGCCTTCGAAGACCCCTGAGTTTCTGTTTAGCCAAAGTTGTCGGCATAGCAATGCAAAACACGTCGGCCAACTCACCTCCAGGCCCTGTTCTTTTAAAGATAGATTCCAGTCAAACCACGTCCTAATATCATTCAACCCAAAAAATCTGTTCAAGAGACGTGGTAGTACCAACTTCTTCCAACAAAGCTTAGCCACCCTACAATCCCGAAGGACATGCATGATATCCTCTCTATTCTTATCATACATACCACAACTTTGACTGCTTTGCAAACCTCTAGCAACATGTAACGAATTTGTCATAAGACGTCCCCTAGCTGCAAGCCACATAGTAGTTTTGCACCGCTGTGGTGTTCTCAACTTCTAGATTTTCCTCTATAGATTTCGATGGTACGGTACTTGAGCTACACTCAACAATTTGTATGCTGATTTGACAGAAAAATCCCCCGTATTAGAAGGCCACCATATAGGTATATCTGTTGACTCTTGATTTATCGCGATTGATACATGATTGATGGCTTGAAGAACATGTATTGGAAGGAAAGCCTCAAATTTCCCCCATTCCCAACAACCTGTTGGTGTAAAATATTCACAAACACTATCCCCTTTCATGCCTTCTAGAATGTCCTGGATACAATACGAGATAAGTTTTTCGTGATGTGGGAGCCATTTGTCATTCCAAAATTGCACATTTTGGCCATTACCAATTTTCCATCATATACCTCGTTCCATTTTCCCCTATACATTTCTAATTCCCTTCCATGCTTGTGACTCTTGTTGACGAACATGGACATTGGGTATGATGTCACCACCACAATGATACTTTTCTCTCATGAACTTCACCCATAGTGCATCCCTTCATTTTACTAAACCCTACCCAAGTTTCATCATAAAAGCCTCATTCTGTTTTCGAGCATGCCGTAACCCTGCTTCTTTGCTAGTACACACATCTTCCCAAGCCACCAAATGAGGTTTCCTATTCGTCGTTGTACTTCCCCAAAGAAATGTACAACATTTTTTATTAATTTCGTCACAAGTAGCTTTTGGTAGCCACGAGGATTGCATAGCATAATTTGGAATTGCAGACATCACAGATGATATTAGAGTATGCCTGGCAGCCATAGAAAGGCAGTTTACTTTCCAAGTTTTCAACCTTTCCTCCATTTTATTTAGTACAAACTGGTAAGTGCCCTTTGAAACACGTTGAAGGTGCATAGGGATGCCAAGATATTTCCCAAGGTCCGCGGTAGGAGTGAATCCCAGGAAAGCACTAATTTCTGCTTTCCTAGTATGGCCAACATTGTTAGAAAAAAATATCCTGGATTTATCAACATTTACCTTTTCTCCAGATGCATCACAAAAGTCATCCATACAAGCCTTAATAATAGCTACTTGATCAAGAGAAGCTTCCGCAAATAAGATTAGATCATCAACGAAGAACAAATGTGAGACTGCAGTACCATTTCTCTTTAATCAAAATGGAATCCAAGTTTCTGAAGACACTTCATTTTGTATTAGGTGTGCGAGCTTTTCCATTACTAGGATGAAAAGATAAGGTGATATAGGGTCACCCTGTCGAACACCTCTGGTAGGTCTGAAGGCCCAACCCGGCTCACCATTCCACATGATTCGCATCTCTGCAGAATTCAATCAGCAATTAATTAAGTCAATAATTTTTACTAGTAACCCTAACTCCTTCAAACATGCTTCAATAAAGTCCCACCGTACCCTATCATAGGCTTTCTCCAAATCAATTTTAAGTGCCATGAAACCCTTCTTCTTCTTAGTATTCTTCATAGAATGTACAATTTCCTATGCCAAGACAATATTATCTAAACTCTGCCTACCTGGTACAAAGCTACACTGATTAGGTGCGATAATTATCGGCATAACTCGCTTCAATCTGGTAGCTAACATCTTAGTGATGACCTTATATATGACATTACAAAGACTAATCGGACGGAAATCTCTAATTGTCTGAGGAATATCAATTTTTGGTATCAAAACAATATTCATGCTATTAAACCTCTTAACCTCCATTGGATTGGTGAAAATCATTTGAGCCAATTCCACCATAGTCTTTCCAACCACATCCCATTGGCTTTGGTAGAATAAAGGGTTTAAACCATTCGGACCAGGAGCTTTCAAAGATCCCATACTAAACATAGCTTGTTTTACCTCTTGTTCTGTGAATATATGATCTAGCATACCCATTAAATCATCTGGAATTTTTGGAAACACTCCCCCAAAATTAATATCCACCCTTGGTTGCTGATCGGCCACATACAAAGACTGAAAGAAGCTCGTACCTTCCTGCTTTAGTTCCTCTTCACTATATATCCATTGCCAATCCTCTCTCTGTAGAGCTGTCACCTGTTTCCTTCTTCTTCTACTATTGGTAACTGTGTGGAAATACTTGGTATTTTTATCTCCATTCATATACCAGTTACACCTGGATCATTGCAGCCACATGATCTCTTCCTGTATCAAACACTCTTCTATTTCCTTCCATATCTTTCGTTGCTCCTCTGCTCCTTTCTCGCTCAAACACACCTTCTCATTTAGCTTCTCAAGCTTATTAATTAACATAGCCTTTCTATGGTTAATGTTGCCAAAAACATCTTTGTTCCAAACCATGATATCCTTTTTGAAACCTTCTACATTTTCTTCCCAACTCCTGGAAGCCCTCCAATTATTCCGTACCATGTTTGAAAAATCATCATGGGTTACCCATAGAGCAAAAAATTTGAAAGAATTCCCTTGGTACATACTTTTCATTTGTTTTCCTCATAATAAGAGAGGACAATGATCAGATTTAAAACGAGGAAGGTGGAGTAAATTTACCTCGTGGAACTGCTCTAACCAGTTTGCATTTGCCACCATTCTATCTATTCGACTTGCTGAACCTTTTCTAACCCATGTAAACTTGGGTCCCTGAAAATTCATGTCTTCCATACCACTTCTTCCTAACTATTCCACAAAGTCACGGTCAGGGGGTACTTGTAAGCTAGATGATGAAATTCTCTCCGTTACACGAGCAATTGCATTGAAATCTCCCCCAACACACTATCTTACCCTGCCATTGTCACGAATAGAATCTAGTTGATGCCACAACTGTCTTCTCTGGACACGGTTAGGATGACCATACACCACTGACAATTCCCAGCTATCACTTTGACTATTATTAAAGACGCCATATAATACTTGGGATGACTTAGCTTTTACTGAGAAATTAACATGGTTATCCCAAAAACACCAAATGCCACCACTAAATCCCTGTGTCTCCACCATATCCATATTCTTCAAACCCAATCAGCGAGTTATATAAGTTGCTTTCTCACTCTTCTGCCTGGGTTCAAGTAATGCTAAAAAATTAATCTGATATCTACGACGAAGATCTACTAGCAGCCCATCAAAAGCCTTTCCCCCAACACCACGTGAATTCCATATCATAATGTTATAATCCATAAAAATATTATGCTAAAAGAATAACAAACCTCCCAGACTAGTTTACTGTTCATCCATCGACTGTGACTCTCCCCTGTCCATCCTATCTTCCGTTAAAACATGTAGAGTTGAGCTAAGAGCACTAATGGAATTTTGTTTTATAACTGTTCCAGGGTCCCACGGGTTGTCCGCTTCAACAGTCTTTGAGATACAAATAGCGCCATCACTTTTCCTTTCTGAGGGAATTGGATTAAAGCTATCCACTCCATAATTGGTGCTTGACCTAGGCTCCATGGTTTGCTTCAATCCCTTAACTCCCAGCCCTTCAATGTTTTGCTCGTCATTACCCACCTCTCTTGCACCCAGCCTGTCCTTCGCCCTGCCCAAACTTGCATACCCGTCCCTTGCTGGCCCCACTCCCTCTTCTCCTTGGTACCAGACACATCCGCCAACCCCACATGTTTTGGTAACTTAGCCTTAGAACGAGAAATGGGCTCAAGTAGCTCCTTTTATTGAATAACTATTTGCTTTTTGACTTTGTTATTTTCCTTTGCACGTGGTACTTGATTGGGAATTTCCACTATTGGCTCACTTTTGTTCCTTTGTTGACTGCCATTATTACTTTCTTCCATAACCTCCATTTCTAATACAGCAAAACGTGACCCACGTCCTTCCCCACCATTATTGATCCTCGAAATCTACCCTCCAACAGAACCCACCATTGCATTCTCCAATTTTCGTGGCCGTCGTGGGCATTACACCAGCATCCAATTGTCCAATTTTGGAAATTCCTGTACTACCTCCATCTCAGACACATTCCCGCCAACCCTATTCTTGCTAGCCACTTGCATCTTATCACTCCCAAATTTCTCTTCCACTTCAGGTCCTTTCCTGCATGAGTCACTTTGACCTATTTCATTGCACTTCGATTCTTCTTCATGACTAGAACAATGATAAGAGTTATGACCATATCTACCACATTTCAAACATACTAGATGTATACCCTCATACTGGATCCGGTTCACTTTTCCATTAATAAGAATGAACGGCCTCAAGGGAGTAGACATATTCAACTCCACATAAAGTCTTGCAAATCTACCTTTTTTACTCTTCAGTGTAGCCATATCCACCTTCAAAACTCGACCGACTTGAGATCCTAGCACATAAAGGGCCCCTTTATCATAATAGTCTAATGGAAGTTTTGGGAAGCGAATCCATGCTGCTATACTCATGACTGCTTCCCCTTCAGGATCAAAATCCTGCTTCCATGGTTGAACAGAAATATAGTGATCGAAAAGTAGCCATGGACCACCTGTTAAAGCTAATACATAATCACTCTTATCCTTGAACTGTATAACTAAGAACCCCGCTCCCACATCTATCGCTTCAACTTCGCCATTTCTCGCCCACAGATGCTGTACCTTGGTCGCCCTAAAAGTTTAACAATAAGAGCGTTTCCCCACTTCTTTGCCAACCTTTCCTTCTCAGACTGAGGAAATATAACATTTGGCCCCATATCCGTCATTTCCACCGCGACCCTTTGCTTCCAGAGGTTATCACTCCACCAGTCCTCTTCTTCTGCCATATCCGAGTTATTGTTAAGCACCGCTACTTTAAAAGAGTTCTATTTATTTTCCTTCTTTCCAGACTCTGTTTTTGCGCCTTCCTTCTTCCCAGTTTCTGTTTTTGCGCCTTCCTCTTCCGTAGTGACAGCATCGTGCATCCAGTCTTCATCACGAGACACAAACAGCTGGTCCATAGAGAAATCCTTTTTAACAGCATAGCTTTTCTTCTTACTCCTGTCGGAGCTGTCTCTCTCATCCAGTGGCTGTGCTTGGCTCAGTCGTTCACGTTCTTTCTTCCTCTCCCGACTCCCCTGTTCCAGCAGCGAAACTTGACTCGCTGGTTTACAGTCTCTCTCTCTCTCTCTCTCGACTCCTCTCTTCCAGCGGCAGGGCTGGGCTCCCCCGTTCATGGTCTCTCTCTCCTCCCCGACTCCGGTCTCTCACTCTCTCGTGACTCCGATCCCGCTCCCGCTCCCGCTCTCTCTCTCTCTCATGGTCTCTGTTCTGTTCCTACCATACTGAAAGGCTACATAACTTCTGGAAAATTTTCCTTATCACATTATAAAGGATTTCTTCTTTAAATACCTTCTTTAAGTCATAAAGCAATTTTTCTAAAATCTTTAGGCCAAACGATAGCTTCTACCTATTTTTCTTGAATTATTTTAGGAAAATAGGCCTTTAGTTCCTGAAAATAACTTTAAACTTGTTTATGTCATCTTTTGGGAAATTAAACCTCTCCATGCTTTTCTAAATCCCCCAAAAAGATTCTATAATAATTCCTCAATCATCTCTAGGCCTTTGACTAATTTTTAGATAATTACTTTCTTTAAGATCTTTCCTGAAACCAGAATTTTGACCAATGATTTATTTTTGGGTAATTTAACTTAACAATGTCTCTAAATATTTCCCTTCATTATGATTTAATTAATGACTCAAAATCTTGGATATTACATAATTTGTAAGAGAGGAAACGTAACAACATTTATGTTAGGATTAAGGGACAATTTTGTCCCATAAGTTGTCTTCTAAGGGCAATTTTGCTCTGAAAGTTTTTCGAGGAGCAATTTTGTTCCGGAAGTGTCAAAAAAGAAACAATTTTGCCCTAGTGGTTATCTCAAATAATTTTTATAATTAGTTAACCAAATATACTGAACTGGCAGTCCACATGTCATCTACATCATTTTTGTTAAAGTGCAAATTTGCTCTAAAAGTCCATATGTCATCTGCTTCATTTGTTAAAGTGCAAATTTACCCTAAAAGTCCAACCATACTCATATGTTGTTACTGATGCCTTAAAATTCATAAAAAAAACCCAATATTTTACAAAATTTTACTAGTTAAATTGCAATCAATCCATCTTGAAATACTCGTTTAATACATGCATAAGGCCTCCATTAGAACCTATAAATACCACCCACATCTCTTTGGCATGCCAAACCACAAAACCCAACATTTTACGTATAAAGTTCATAGTTTCAATATTTGCTCTATTATGAATTTGCCATTGATTTAGCAATGAAGCTTCACTCTAAATACCCAGTGGTCCTTATTTGTGTGTTGCTCTTGCCTGCTCTATGGCTCTCCCAATTCAGAGACTCCAAACCCATGTTTTACTCTACCCTTGATGGCAAAGAAATAAATTTTTTTCCCTGCAAAGTTATAAATATGAGAAGATAGGTGATGATATGGTTATATGTGAATAATTATAATCTTGTATATATGTGAGCCTAATCAATATTTAAAGTAAAAATTAAATTGTAACATAAATGTTGTATCATGTCTATAGGCTATATCCATTTTTTAGAAGACATAAACATACTTAGAAATTTAAGTTGTTATTTGTTTAATTATTATTGTTTAATGTTTTCTATTTAGTTTCAAATGAAATGCATGTATTTAATTTGACTTCAAAGTTTCATTGGTTTAATGAAATTGTTGGATTTGAGGTGCTGACATTGTCCTGAATATGAATTGCCTTAATTAGTTTAGTTTCATTTAAATTAAGCTGAGATGATTTGTTATTTTGATTTTGGGATGTCTAAATTTTAAGGGGAAATGTTGCCAAAATTTTTAAAAACAAAATAGTAAAAGGCAATCCCAGTGTTGGCAATTATTCTTAACTTGATTGCTAATGGGAATGGCATAGGTGGTAATAAAATAGATCATAGTTGGATGAATGCTTTGAGAACAAGTGAAGAATATGAAAATAGGGTTGAAGAGTTAATTGAATTTGCTAGAAGGAACGCTCCAACAAAAAATGGGATGTATTTTTGTCCTTGTGTCAATTGTTTAAATGAGAGACGACAGGATGTTGAAGTTATAAGGGATCACCTACTTTGTGATGGAATAAATCTTCAATACACAAGGTGGATATGGCATGGTAAGGAAGTAACTGATTGTCCGTCGCATAAGAAGGAAGCTGTGGATGTCATAGATGAAGATAGAATGGAGAGAATAATTCATGATGTTGAGGTAGAATCCTTTGCCCAGTCGCATAAATATGATAGCCTACGGAGTGATGCAAAGACACCATTTTTACCCTGGGAGTAAGTACACACGGCTGACAGGAACATTACATTTAGTTAACTTAAAAGCAACTTATGGGTGGACCGATAGTAGTTTCACATTACTGCTTGAATTGTTGTGTGATATGTTTCTAGACAATAATATACTTCCAAATCATATGTATGAGGCCAAGAAAATCCTATCTACGATGGGTATAGAGTATAAAAAGACACATGTTTGCCCTAATGACTGTGTACTGTACATAAAGGAGTATGAAGGTCTGAGTGAGTGCCCTAAGTGTCAAACTACATGATACAAAGTAAAGAAAGATGGTGGTTGTGGCGATGGGACAACTAAAAGGCAATCTTTAAAGGTTTTGCGATATTTTCCAATAATATGTCGTTTTAAGCATTTGTTTAGGACTGCAAAAAAAGTGAAGAAGTTGAGATGGCATTCGGATGAGAGAATATCCAACAGAAAATATCTTTAGCACACGGCTGACTCTCCACAGTGAAAAAAATAGATGAAATGTTCCCTAAATTTGGCAGTGAGGCAAGAAACCTTCGGCTTGGGCTTTGTGCAGATGGTATTAATCTGTATGGAACTCTTAATAGCACACACAGTGCATGGCGATACTCCTTGTAATATACAACTTGCCTCCTTGGCTTTGATGAAACTCAAGTATGTGATGTTTTCTATGATGATTTTTGGACCAAAACAGCCAGGGAATGATATCGATGTCTACTTTGCACCTTTGATTGAGGACTTGAAGAAGTTGTGGAAGGAAGGCATAGATGTGTTTGATGCATATAAGAAGGAGTCCTTTAAACTACGTGCAATGATTTTCACCATGATAAATGACTTCCCTGCATACAAAAACTTGTCAAGGTAGAGTGTTAAGGAGCATAAAGCATGTCCGATCTGTAAAGAAGACACTCACTTCCATCAACTTAAGCATGGAAGAGAAACAATCTACCTTGGTCATAGGAGGTTCCTTTATAGGTTCCACCCATATCATTGGTTAAGAATGCATTTTAACGGCTTACTGGAGCATTGAATGGCTCTAAAGGCATTAACCAGAGAGGAAGTTTACAGTTGGGTGGAATGTATTAATGTCTTCTTCGGTAAGAATCAGAAGACTGCGGGTGAGAAGAACATATGGAAGAAGAGATCCATTTTCTTTGATCTTCTATATTGGCGTAGTCTTGACGTGAGACACAGTATTGATGTGATGCATGTAGAGAAATATGTTTGTGATACCCTTGTCAGTACGCTTTTGAACATACCAGAGAAGACTAAGGATGGGATTAATGTGAGACTAGACCTTGTTGATATGGGAATAAGAGAACGATTATATCTATAATTAATAGATGATGGTAGGAGGGCATACATGGAGGCAGAAGCGCATACACTATCAAAAGTGGAGAAAAGAAGTTTGTGTGGGTGTTTGCATGAAATTAAGGTGCCACAAGGGTATTCTTTGAATGTGAGAAGGTGTGTGTCAATGGACAATTTGAAGTTAGTGGGAATGAAGCCTATGATAATCATGTGTTGATGCAACAACTATTACCAATAGCTATTAAAAGTATTATGGAAGATGAAATTCGAACCACTGTAACAAGATTGTGTGTTTTCTTTAATACTATCTATAACAAAGTCATTGACACTGAAAAGTTAGATGAACTAGAAGTTGAGGGTTATATTATATTGTCCCAATTAGAGATGCACTTTCCTCCTTCATTTTTTGATATAATGGTGCATTTGATAATTCATTTGGTAAGGGAGGTAAGGCTCTGTGATCCAGTTTACCTGAGGTGGATGTACCCTTTTGAGCGATACATGAAGATCTTAAAAGGGTATTCTAAAAATCCCTATCAACCAAAAGCCTCAATAGTTGAAAGATAGGTAGTTGAAGAGGCTATGGACTTTTGTAGCGATTATCTATCAGGGAAGAAGGAACAATCTCGACAAGAAAAAAGGAGAAGCAAGGGAACACGAGGACTGGAAGTAAAGAATATGCCTTATGAAGAGGTGTTGCAAGCACACTTGTATATCCTGAATAACATGGAAGAAGTTCAACCGTACATAGATGAACATAGAAAGAGATCGAAGAACATGAATCCAAGGAAGAATGACATGTAGATTGCTATTGAGCAAAACAAGACATTCATAGAGTGGTTTGAGGAAAAGGTTTCACATGAAACCAGTGTGTCTTAGACAATAGAGTGGCTAGCTTGGGGGCCTTTGTTTCAGATCATTATGTGGACCGATTATGATATAAACGGGTATTCTTTCTACACAAAAGACCAAGATAACAGAAGTACCATAAAAAATAATAGGGTGATGGTAGAAGTTGAAGCCATGCACTTTTCAAGTTCAAAAGACAAAAACCCCATATTAGCATCCATGGCCTATTATGGAGTGATAGAAGAAATATGGGAAATTACTTACACCAAGTTCAAAGTTGCTTTATTCAAATATAAGTGGGTTAGCAATAATGCTATGGTAATAAATCAACAATTTGGATTTGTCTCAGTTGATCTTCAAAGAGTAGGTTATAGGGATGAACCCTTCATTCTAGCAACCTAGGCGAAACAAGTGTTTTATGTCACAGATCATGAAAATAAAAAAATTTTCATTGTACTTCAAAGTAAAAAATACAAGATGGTGATCCGACCTTCAACAATGATGACATATCACCTTTCACAATTAATCCATCTACAATAAGTAAAGTAGAATTGGTAGATGATGAAGAATATGCTGTAAGAAATTATCATGGTGAAGGAATATGGGAAACAATATAGAGTAAGAGCTTAACTTAGAAAATAATAATGTGTGCTGTTTGTTTTATAACTGGTTTGTTTATTCATTTAATTACAATTTATTTACCTATTCGATAATGATTTTTGTGCTTACAGGAATATATGGACAATTCTAGTGACTCACAAAGTGATAGGGACAATGAAATCGATAAACCTGAACCCGTTGCGAGAAGAAGAGTTAGAGGCAGCACAAAAATGGGAGCATTGGCTGCACGTTATCAACATCAATAGGAGAGGCTGCATATTGAGTTTGATGCCAATATGAATCCAATTGGTCCGGAGGAAGATCATTTCATTAGCTATTTAGGCCGTTTAGGTTTTAGCAAAGTTCAAATTATCCATGATAATTGGAAGTTGGTTCCCCTAAAAACGAAAGACATGATTTGGCAACAACTTTTGGTATATAAGTTTCGATACATCTATATTTACAACTTTATTCCTATTGCTTCAAATATAATTATCTTATGTTTTTACTTACAGAAAACATACGATGTCCCTGATACCGCGGTGATGTACAAGGAGTGGATAAGGGAGGTTCGTCTACAATGGAAAGATTGCAAGAACAAGCTTACAACAAAGTACATTCAAGGGGACCTGAGGGGTCAGGATCTATGTCAACATTATTTGTATTTGTCTCTAGAGGATTGGAGGTTGTTTATGGTATCACGAGAAGATCCTAACTTTTTGGTAAAATTTCTTTCCTCATAGTGTTTTATTTAAATATAGTTGACATTATTGATTCAGTTTTCATTGTTTTCCTTTCACAGGAATTAAGTGCAGCAAATACAGAGATGCAAGCAGCTAATAAGTATCAGCATTGCATGTCTAGTGGTGGTTATCGGAAACCTGAGTGAAGGATTATGGCAGAAGAGTTGGAGAAAATGAAGGAAACAGCCAAATCAGATCCTAGCGTTATGGTCCAGGCCCTGGCACCTCCTCCATGTCAAAAAAGATGGAAAGCATGGAGGGTTAAGGGTGTGAAGTTCATAAATCCGACTGTTGCTGAGGTTGCCACGAGGATTGTAAGTAGTTAGAGCATAAGTACATAAATTTTTTCATATTAAGAGTGCTTAATTTTCATTTATGATAAATTTTATGCTGCAAGATGAACTGGAAGATCATAGTAGCCAAGGTTCATTCACTCCAAGTAGACGGATAGACATCTTGGCAATGGCGATTGAGAAGGCAGATCACCCCGGTCATGTTCAAGGGGAGCCAGGGGGAGTTCGTGTCATGAAGTATTTTGGACGAGCCTCACAATATTATTCGTCACAAGCTGAACCCAGTAGGGAGCTTGTGACCAAGATATGCCACGAAGTCGAACAAGAGCTCAAGTCCAAACTTCGCAACAAGCTCCAATAAGAGCTGTTGCCGGAGCTACGAGCTGAAATGACAAAGATATTTGAATCACAGATGGCAAGTTCCGAGCATAGAACCTAAGAATCCTTAGCCTTCCAAAGCACCAAAGGAAGTTACAACTAGCTGGTGGAACCACTTGGCAACCCTTCTCCCAGTCCAACGCTAGGAGAACCTTCCATCCTCTATTGAGACATCCCCACTTCAAAATGGAGATATCTAATGTGGCATCTACTACACTTTAGACGTCCCCAGTTTGAAGTGGGGATGTCTAAAGTTTAGCCTTTAGACGTCCTTTGTTTTACGCACGTTATTGTCAATTTTTACTATGTCGCTCAGATAGACATTCCCCTATTTTCAGATGTTAAAAGGCCTAAAAAAGGGATGTTAAAAGCATTTTGTATAGTAGCTAGTAATTGCTTGCATCTGAAAGCGTTCAAGTATACGAGTATATATAGATGAATGGAGGAGCAAAAGTTATAGGACTTAGCTATTGGAATAGAAATCACATGGTCTTGTCTTAGAGGTCTTTTTTCTGAAAACCACTAAGTCAGGATGACCTAAATAAAGAATGGCCACTAAAACCCATTTGGCTAAGATATGAATGATGAAGCGTTAGTTAAGCGATGTAGTCCAAAGACGACATGGATGAGAGTGATCACATGATACTGTTTTTATGTCTTTCTCAAATGTCAAGAAGGATCATTTAAAGTGCTCAAAGCTTGATGTCTATCTAAAGTCTTTATAGTTGTTAGTTTTATTTATTGACATGCTTGAGAGACATGAAAGATAACCAAGAGGTGTCTCAAGCATGTCGAGAACTCAAAATGACAACCATAGAATTCTCCAAATAGATATCAATTAAGCTTCGAACTGTTGAAGTGATCCTTCAATTGAACACAAAAACTAGTTGACTGCACCAAATTTGTCTAACCCTTGTCCAATATCAGATCCCAACCCAATGGGTATCCAAGTCCTCTCTTCATTTGCTTGGTTCTTGCTTTTTGGAAACGACCTCTAAGACACAACCATGTGAACTCTAAGAACCCTTGTCTTCCAATAGGCACTATCAAATATAACATCTCAACCACCAATTATTGAAGGAAAACAAATTACATTCATCTTTTTATACTCATACCTGCAAGAGTTTTAGCAGCAACACAACTCCAGAACAATATCCTCAAGCATTTCTAAATTCAACCACTTTCTTCTTATTCTCTTAAAAACACAAAAAATGGGTTTTCGTTTACCTGGAATTAGAATGGCTTCTTTTACTAAAGTGTCTTCCTCAAGATCATGTGAAATACTAAAGGGATATCTTGCGGTCTATGTCGGAAAGGAAATGAAGAAGTTTGTGATCCCTATATCTCACTTGAATCAACCTTCATTTCGAGAGTTATTAAGCCAAGCGAAGAGTATGGATATGATCATCCAATGGGGGCTCTCACTATTCCTTGCACCGAAGATGCATTCCTTAATTAATGTCACTTCTTCTTTGGACTGATGCTAGCTAAGAAAGACAACAAGATTAACGTAGATTAGGCAATACAAAGGTTTTTGCGGAGCAACTTGGATCCATTTGATTTGTAAAGATTTTGGGTTCTTTTTTTTCCCTTACTTAGGAAGTGCAGAGGTCTATATCTCATTGTCAGATTGATTAATAGAAATTCTCTTTTTATATCAATCAACTTTTTTTTTTTGGCCAGCAATCAATTTTCAATGCCAAAGGCATTGAACTTTTAGTTTAAGAAAATAATAACACTCATTAATCACATAACCCAAATCCTGAGGTATCAACCTCATCATGCCTATTTTGATGTAATTAGTGAATCCGGCTCCTAGCTAACCGATTTCTCCAACATACGAAATACAATTTTCGGACTTCCACTTTAACTCGCTGAGTCAGTGCTCCAAGATTCCAACTGGGGCTTTCATGAAGAAGATTTTGAAAAAAAAAAAAAAAAAAAAAAAAAAATTTATACTCATAATAATTTAATATTTCCTGAGCTTAATATATGACGTTTTAATTTCAAAATTACTGTATTTTATAAAGATGTAATATCATTTACATGTATCAACGTAAAAAATATATATATAAGTTCAAACTCTTGCCTTGAAACACTATGGCATATATAGCATCCATCGATTTTAATCTATCTCCGTTGTATTTAACGCTTTGTTCCTTGAAAAGTACTTGTAAGACAATAATATGTGCACATCTCTTATGGTAATTGTTCGTTTGTAAGCAAATTATAAGTTCTTAACACTTGAGTTCACAAGGAACATATATCCCAAATCTTCAACAAAGTTTTATTTTTTTCCTTCTTTTGTAAATGTCTTTATAAATGTTTTACTAATTTTATGATATAGTAGAGATACTATATATATATACACAACATAACCATCGGTTTATTATTACATATAATAACTTTGATTGGCCTATGAACCGTTAACTTTGAAGTTTAAAACATATGCTTGTTTGGACCAAGTTTTCTTTGAAATTAAGAATCAAGGAAAAAATTAAAGAAGAACATTAGTTAATTAACCCCAACGGAAAAAATGTTTAGTTCATTAAAGTTGAAATGTTTCATTATTTCTTGTTTAAGTACTACCTCTGGTCCTTATTGGCCGGGGGTATATGGAACTTTCTGGTCACCCATTCCTTTCCTTTATTTCCCATCATTAAATGGGTTTCTTCTAGCCTTATGAAATATAATTACTGAACTGAAATTAAAAATAATAGAATTTAACTTGCCCGAGAAATTAATATATTTAACTTAAGAAATCATCATCATCAAGAAGATTGATTCGAATTTACCAGATTACAGCATATAACGTTATCTTCTCAATTTTGCCCCGGCAAAACAAATTTTAGTCGTCTCAACTAAAAGATCAGGATCTCATGACATTCATAAATTAATGAGATCACATGAAAATTTTCTGTCGATAAATCTGTCACCGACACAAATAATATTACAATTCCCTAGAAAGGGAAGAAAAAGAAGGGGGAAATCTTTACATAGCAAAAGTATCGTCTGAATTGCCTTCTATACAAAATTATATATTGACTAATCTTAGTTAATGCTGTTGTTGCAAGCTAGCACCCATTGAAGGAAGAAGTGACTTTCAAGAACACATCTTCTGCGCAAGGAATAGTGAGGGCACCCATTGGATGGTGATACCCAAATTCTTCTTCCGCTTCACTTAATAGCGCTTGAAATGAAGGTTGATTCAAATATGATATAGGAATAAAAAGCCTCTTCATTTCCTCGCCGACATATATTGTGAGATATCCCTTTGGCACTTCATCAGACTTTGCAGAAGTCGGTTTTATAACAAATGAAGTCCTCGTGATCCCAGGTAGACGAAAACCCATTGTTTTTTGTGGGTGTAAGAAGAGAACAAGAAGGAAGTGTTTGGATAACTTTGATGCTTGAGAGTATTGTGAAAGAAGTGCGTTGCTTGCTTCTGAAAGCGTACAAGAATGAGTATATATAGATGAATGGTAGAGGAAAGGTTATGTGATAGAACTTAATTATTGGAAGACAAGGGCATATAGAGATCACATGGAGTTGTCTTAGAAGTCTTTTTCCAAGAAAAAAGAAGAAGAAGAAGATTTCGAAATCCTTTTGGTTGAGATATGACTGAGGAAGGGTCAGTTAAGCGGTGTCGTCTAGAGAGGACATGGATGAGAAGGATCACATGATAATGTCTTATGTCTTTCTCAAATGTCAAGAAGGATCATTAATTGGAACTCTTGCCTTTCTTTTGGTTGTCAATTTTATTTCTTGACATGCTTGAGGCATTTCTTACGTTTCCTTTATCTTCACTACAGTCAAACTGAGAGCATGATGGAGCAGATTCCTAACTTAAAATGACAACCATAAAATTCTTCTAATACACGTACGGTCCCTTCTTGAACGCAAAACAGAATCATGTGAATTTTCTTATCAATGTCTCAGCACTCATTTAGATAACCCTTTAGCATTCATATCCAAGTCCTTCCCTTTATTATTTGGCTCGTCTTGACTTGTTGCTTTTACAAAATGACCTCTAAGACACACCCATGTCAACTCTAGGTGCCTTTGTCTTCCAATTATTGTAGGAAAATAAATCCATTCGTCTATATATACTCATACTTGTATGCTTTCAGAAGCAAGCAACATAAATCTTTCACAATACTCTCGACCATCAATTTTCGAATACTTCCTTCTTAGTTTATTCTCTCACACACACAAAACAATGGGTTTTCGCCTACCTGGGATCAAGAGGACTTCATTTGCTACAAAACCGACTTCTTCAAAATCTGGTGAAGTGCCAAAGGGATATCTTGCAGTATATATTGGTGAGGAAATGAAGAGATTTGTCATCCCAATATCATACTTGAATCAACCTTCCTTTCAAGAGTTGTTATGTGAAGCTGAAGAAGAATTCGCGTTTGATCATCCAATGGGAGTTCTCACTATTCCTTGCACAGAACAAGTCTTCCTAAGAGTCACTTCTTCTTTCTATAGGTGCTAGCTGACAAAGACAAGATTAGATTAGCCCACACAATTTTGTAATAATTTTACCTTGTAGAGATTTTTGTTCTTTTTCTTCCCCTACTTGGGAAGCATAAAGTTTTTTATCTATCTCAGTGAGAAGTTGATAAATAGACATTTTCACTTTATACATCTCAATCACCTGGCAATATCGAGGGCACTGAACATTTAGTTTAGCTTACTACGCATTGCATTTTTGTTACCTTTTAGCATAATGGAGAAAAAAAATTATACTACCTCTACTCCTTAATATAAGACCTACTTTATAGTTCAATTTCTTCATTACGGTAGGTTTTATATATTAAGGACGGAAGGCAGCATTCTTTAATGTAGTAGTAATTCAAGTCCATATTTCGCTCTTGGAGTATTAACATCAGCTCCCTATTTGATGTAAGGGGCTTCCCTTGAGAACTGATCTCACACACGCGCACGCACGTACATGTACAACTTTCAGGCTTCCACTTTCACTTTTATTACTTCCTCATTTTTATAAAAAAAATCAATATATTAAACATGATAAAAAGGCAATATTACAATTCCAAGGTTCTAAACCAGTAGATGGGAGTGAGCGGGTAAATGACCAAGGTCTCAATGCTAAAAGATTCCAAATGTAGCGTTAAGAAGAATTAAAAATTATAGTTTAATTTGATACCCAAAATAATTAGCTTTTATTTCTGGGGAAAATCCATAATTTTTGTTGTCAACTTAGTAATCATAATTCGTAAAGAAGACGTAACAACATTTATGTTATTGTCTTCAGTGATTTGTTCTCAATTAGTAAAATTATGTAGATTCCATTCAATACTCGATCGGTAAGACTAGAGGAACCAAATTCAACTTTCTTGGTCCACTTTATTTCTTCACAGATTTTGGTGCGTTGTGGCCAAAGAATTAATAATTAAGTTGAGAGGATCATATTCTTTTATAAAAATATGAAAAATGTCGAAGTGAAAATTTATAAATAATTTCATGGTCCACATTGTTTTGGGTCTCTATAGTATGAGTTGACTTGGTGGCCGTTTGCGCTGTCTTGTGTTTTGACATCTTGATCGTTGAAAAGTACCAATAACAAAGTGTTATGTAATCTCTTATAGCCAATGTCCCTTTGTAAGACAATTATATATTCCAAGCTCATGATTTAATGAGGAAGATATAAATCCTGAAGTTTCATCTAATTAAGCTCTTTTTATAATGTGATATTGATAATTAATTATTGATTTTATCGATGATATAGTAGACTGCAGACCATTAGTTGATTATTATATATCTTTGATTGACCTGTGGACCATTACTTTTGAAATTAAATTATGATTTTAGAAAGTAAAAAAAAAAAAAAAAAAAATCCTAAGATTAATTTTCTTGCACTAATGTACAGGGACTCTTTTGTTTCTCTATAACTAAATCTTGATTTAAATTTACTGGATTAAAGAATATATCTCTCTTCTCAATCCCGCCCCAAGAGACAACAGATTTTGGTCGCCTAATGTGGAAGATCAAAGCCATGGATATTCATTAATGATTGAAATTGCGTGAAAATTGTCCATTGATAAATTGCTCACTGACACTAATATACAATTCCCAAGTAGGGGAAGAAAATGAAGGGGGAAATTCTTCACATATCAAAACTATGTGAATTGCCTTCTATACAAAATTGTGTTTGCTTATCTACGTCAATGCTTGTTGTCTTTGCAAGCTAGCAGCCATTGAGGGAAGAAGCGACTCTTAGGAAGACATCTTCTGTGCAAGGAATAGTGAGAACTCCCATTGGATGATCGAACCCAAATTGTTCTTCAGCTTCACATAACAAATCTTGAAAGGAAGGTTGATTCAAATAAGATATTGGGATCACAAACCTCCTCATTTCCTCTCCCACATATATTGCAAGATATCCCTTTGGCACTTCACCAGATTTAGAATTCACTTTTGCAGCAAAGGAAGACCTCTTGATCCCAGGTTGACGAAAACCCATTGTTCTTCTGATGTTTATGGAGCGAATAAGAAGTTTTTTTGAAAATTGATGCTTGAGAGTATTGTGAGAGATTTGAGTTTCTTGCTTCTGAAAGCATACAAGTATATCAGTATATATAGATGAACGGTGGAGGAAAAGTTATGTGGTAGGAGCCGTAGGACTTAGCTATTGGAAGACAAGACCATTTGATCTCTAAATGGTCTAGTCTTAGAGGTCTATTTCTTAAAACCAACAAGTCAGGATGACCTAAATGAAGAATGGACTTAAACCCATTTGGCTAAGATATGAATGATGAAGCGTTAGTTAAGCGATGTAGTCCAAAAGACATGGATGAGTGGGGTCACATGATACTGTTTTCTTGTCTTTCTCAAATGCCAAGAAGGATGGCCACAGCTTGATATCTATCTAAAGGCTTCATATTGATAAACTTGGATTGATGAAAAGTAACGATATATAAGAGGTGTCTCAGGCATGTTTTGTACTAAAAATGACAACCACAAAACTCTCTTGACTTATTGAACATATATAAACAGCGTGGTGTGATTTTTCTCATCCATGTCTCTTGACTTGACTACTCCGCACTTATCGTCCAATATCACATCCCAACCAAATGGGTTTCCAAGTCCTCTCGTCATGTGGTTCTTCCTTGCTTTTTGAAAATGACCTCTAAGACACAGCCATGTGAACTCTAAGAACCCTTGTCTTCCAATAGGCATAATTAAATATAACATCTCACCCACCAATTATTGAAGGAAAACAATTGCACTCATCTATATATACTCAAACTTGCAAGCGTTTCAGAAACAACAAAACTCCACAACAATATCCTCAAGCATTTTCAAATTCAACCACTTTCTTCTTATTCTCTTAAACACAAAAAATGGGTTTCCATTTACCTGGAATTAGAAGGGCTTCATTTACTACAAAAATGGCTTCTTCAAGATCAAGTGAAGTACCAAAGGGATATCTTGAGGTCTATGTTGGGGAGGAAATGAAGAGGTTTGTGATCCCTATGTCATACTTGAATCAACCTTCGTTTCAAAAGTTGTTAAGCCAAGCAGAGGAAGAGTTTGGATATAATCATCCAAAGGGTGCTCTTACTATTCCTTGCAGAGAAGATGTCTTCCTCACTGTTACTTCTTCCTTCAATGAGTGCTAGCTTGCGAAGACAAGATTAACTTATTAGATTAGTCAACACAATTTTGTAATTGTAAGAAAAATATAACTAAAAGGAGATTTGGCGTACCGGGGCGAATCCATGTTCGGATACGGGTCAAAGCTCCAATGCTCCATACTTGTGCCCACACAATTATTAGACTACTAGAGCCTAATTGTGATTTACACAACAGATCACTAGAACCAGAAAGATGGTAGGAGAGAAGAGAATTGCCAAAAAACTCAATGGCGGGGTGAATTACAATTGAGGAGGCACACCCTATTTATAGTGGTTTATGGAGGCCCCTAATTAGGAAACGTGTGCACTCCTTCTTGCCCTCCAAGACAGCAATTAATTGATTCTCAATTAATTCCCTAATTATGGTGATTTGTTCCTCATTTAACAAATCCATAATTATTGCTGAATTATTCCCCAATCTGCAATTAATGCTGATTTTATTCTTATTTGATTAGGCTACTTATATCCTAATCAAATAGTCCGGCCCATCAAGGGTGGACTTGGACCCGAAGTCCAACATCTCCCACTCGCACTTGATGGGCCTCCCATTATGCGTGCGTTACTCTTTCTTGTTTCATACTTGGCGTCTGCCGTGACTGCATGGGTAAAAACATCTTTAAGATTTGGTGCTTGTGATACTAGAAATCTCTCATATCGGATCAGCATCCAAGGACACCCTTTATATATAACCGTAAGCTATGTTTATTGCCTCATATGCCCTAGATTCTCCTATACATATTACTCATGGCATATCTAATCCCTCTCGAGTTAATATGTTGATTAACTTAGATTGCCTTCCACGTACATAGTATCCGCACTTACTGGCTACACATAGAGTTAGTAAGGGGTCGACCACAAATACTAGCACATCTTATGTATCTAGGAGTAAATCTTCCTTTTTGACTAAACATTAGTCCATCTTGACTTGGTCGCTCTCCTAGTTTTCACTCGTCTAACCGAATCGAGTGTGATCATGGAGCTTCAGCTAAAGTAGCTGTCACCAAACCAAGCTTTTATGATGCCGTCTAAGTCTTAAGGGCTTTACGGAAGGATTTTTCCTTCTTGGGACTCACACTGTAGTGAACTAGGGATCTTTCACCTACATCCCGTGTTGTAGTTTAACTCTTAAGCACATGCAGTATGATTGCATGCTACGGTGAGGTATACGTCGATTTCTTTATCTTTCACCGTACAGACATTAGTTCCAAAATGTACTCAACATTCGAACCTAGAACTTTCTTTTTCACAATATCTCTTTTACAATCTCATTTGTGAAAAAGAGTTCTTGTCTGGTTACAGGTCTATATTCATGCTTCGATCCATTTTCTGTGTATATGCACACATGTAGATCTCATCTCAGTCTAACCGAGGCGACTCAAATGCAAAGATTCTTCTTAACCATCTCATGGTGATTATTTGCTCGTCTTACCCTCCCATGCCCCCGCAAAACATGGGAAGATGGTTGTTCATGTGAGTGAACCAACCTTTTCTGACCTGTATGACATACAAACTTGTATACTTTATATGTATTTACTCATAACATACATACTATTTCTTTTATCTTCATATAAAAGAAGTTCACAACCTTACATTTTATTTGCACCCCAAGATTTTCACTAACTCAATGAAAATCAAGCTATGGGCTCATTAAGGGGATCTACCAACATTCTATCAGTAGAAGGTCATTGAATTGTCGCTTTGAAGATGGTTGTTCATGTGAGTGAACCAACCTTTTCTGACCTGTATGACATACAAACTTGTATACTTTATATGTATTTACTCATAACATACATACTATTTCTTTTATCTTCATATAAAAGAAGTTCACAACCTTACATTTTATTTGCACCCCAAGATTTTCACTAACTCAATGAAAATCAAGCTATGGGCTCATTAAGGGGATCTACCAACATTCTATCAGTAGAAGGTCATTGAATTGTCGCTTTCCCTCTTTGAAAGCAACAGTTCATCCCATGCCCCCGCAAAACAAGGGAAGATGGTTGTTCGTGTGAGTGAACCAACCTTTTCTGACCTGTACGACATACAAACTTATATACCTTATATGTATTTACTCATAACATACATACTATTTCTTTTATCTTCATATAAAAGAAGTTCACGACCTTACATTTTATTTGCACCCCAAGATTTTCACTAACTCAATGAAAATCAAGCTATGGGCTCATTAAGGGGATCTACCAACATTCTGTCAGTAGAAGGTCATTGAACTGTTGCTTTCCCTCTTTGAACGCATATCTCTTATAGAGATATATCAAAAAGTATGTTTCACCTTGCTGTGATACTTAGGATCCTCATCATAAGATGTTATCGCTTGGATCCTTCTATCCACCATTCATTCCCAATCTCTCATAGGAATTACTTTAGCCATATGGCACTTTGAATGATGGCAGAACACGCCTACGTTCTATTTCCATGGATAATAGGAAAAATTACTTTGTATATTTACTTACTCCATTACCATTTACCTAGGTCTTGTATTGGAGTATCCTTCCAAAAAGAAAAGTGTTGTCTTGACAACTTAATCCATGGTTATTCTCATAACCCATCTCACAGTAGGACCAAAAACAACTTCCAAGTCTGACAAAAAATATTCGGTATTATGTACACCAATATGTACATTCATATTACCAACTATAGTCTCACATGGGACTCTATCCAAGTTTCTTATGTTGGATTCCTCATAGGACATGTAACCTCTTTAGGTTTATGCCCTTAACTTCAGGGGTGTCCATGGGTTTGCAATTTGACATCTTAAGATGTCTAAGGATTACACTTGTACATGTCTTAGGTTGAAAAGACTGTATCTTTCTTGTGCAACTCCGTTTATCTTGTCATTCAAGATATTTGTTCAACCCATCACTTTCTCAACTCAGAATTTAAGGATTCTCTGATCCTTTATTCCTTTGACTCCCTTGACACTTGTTTCATATGTCATTTGACAAAGGATAACTTCATAAAGAATCATCACTATACCATTTAGGACTTATGTAGTGTTCTTCAATTATTTTGAAGTTGGCGAGGCTTTCACCTTGTGAAAACCTCATATACTACTATTTGGGTGATTGTTTCTATAAAGCCCTTAAGCTGCTTCATGTAGAGTTCATCATCCAATTTCCAAAATTCCAAATTGGAAGGTGATCTTTACATCATCTTAATGCAATTTCAAGACTAAGCTTGTTGTCATAGCCAAAGTTCAAAGTTAAAATGCACAACAGACAACCTTTCATTTTATTACCCCTTAGCCACTAAGTGTTTTAGATTCTACATGCCCCCAACAGATTTAAAAACCTACTTGTTCCTAATCGCCTCTTGGCTAGGTGACAAATTACCCAAACATGTATTTGGCTTAAAAAGAATCCAAATCCTCCTACATGACACTTTGCAATTCGTCTTAGTAGGTCCTTCTAGTGTCTTTCAGACACTTATAGGTAGTTATCATCACCTTCTAAATGATGAAGAGAGAATTCAATCCATTAGGGAATCTATCCCTTATAGTCATTCACTAGATGACAATTTGCTTCGAGGTGGATTTCATAGGATTCTTTTCCTATGTATGAGTGAGGTAATTCTCTCGTAACTTACCTCTTACCTCTTTCATTGTGAAAATGGTCTCAATCCTCCCACTCGGATCAATAAACTTAGGAACACTTGGTTATTCCTTGTCACTTGTGAACCTCTTAAAGAGATTTATTGTGATTAATGCTCATTTCCTGCTAGAAAATCTGGGTTTTATGAACGTTGTGTCCCACGGTTTTCTCTCAGTCACTAAACCGCCATCATTTTCACTAATGAAGACGTGTCATATCAAATTCTCATGTCATCTCACAAAGAGATACCTTGTATTCCTTAGCCCTAATCTTCCTTACTCATAGGAAGAATTGTGAATATAAAGTTGATGACCCTTATGGTCTTAACGAGCTTGGCCCTGGTCTAAGGCCCATCCACAATTCATAGGGTAAGGTCGTGATTGACATAGAGGGTATTTGGTTAAGTGTTAATATGGTTACTGTGAGTCCACCTACCAACATACGGCTGATAGCCTCATTGATGTCATTATGTTCACAACCAAATCAAGGAGAGGTCTATCTCTCCATTTCAACAACTCTATTATGTTGAAGGGTTCTAGGTATTGATAGTTGCCTAACAATGCCTTTCTTATACACAAAACTGCTTGAACTAATCACATGGGTGTCTTAAACCCTTGTTAGTTCGAAAGGTCTTATTCTTTCAGTTTACTGATTCCAGACTAGTTCATTCATTATCTAACAGCTTTACACTTGCCTAGAATTAAGTAAATGTTATTGTATTTCATGTAAACGTCCATGACGTTAATAAAACACTAAGTTGTGTTTGGCCCTCACGTTCATTGGTTCACTAATGTCATAATTTGCCAATTGCAGTGGTTTTTCTTAAAAATGTTTCTTTGTTTTTCTTGCCAGGTAGAATGAGTTCTCAACTTATTCATAAGGGTATTATCCCTTTAGCACACATTTAGCAAATACTCTTTTTCTAGTTTGATCATTCCCTTTGATCAAGATGTACATGTGGCAAGAAATGGAATCTTTTATCCCTAGAAAAGAAACATCAAAATCCAACAAAGGATTTGACAATCATAGTCCCATCGATCCTTAACTAAAGAGATAGCAAAGATGTGATTCTGTTAGTTGCAATTGCATGGAGTGAATCAGGGTAGTTTATCTATGCAGAGTTAACGTGCAAATTTCAATCCTTTGATTCTATCACTTTATTGCTTTGCATTTGACATGAAGTCATATGCTTCTTTGAAACATCCACAACTCATGTGGATTGCTACTTTTACAACCCTTAAGGATTATCAATGTAGCTTTTCATCTATGTAGAAACCATTTGACCTCCTCTAGGTCAAGTTTACCTTATAGGTTTCTTGCCTTTGGGCTTAGAGGATGAATCCTCCCACTCTTTAGCTAAGTTCGTCTGACTGATGGATCTTGAATCCTTCAGTCTTTCACACTCAAGTTCAATATGGCGAATCACATTGCTGAAGGTTACAGCATGCATATCAAAGGCAATCTTTACTTTCGTATATGCCCACTCACTAGAAAACATGGCTCACTCCCACTCATTGGGAGACATAGCTTCCTCCCACTCAATGGGAGATGTCTTATCACAACATACACTTGTTGTTTGTTAGAAAGAACTTGGCATTTAGTTTTGTCTCAACTTCTTAGTTTGACATCTACCTCAAGTGTTGCCTAAACAGCATGTAACGACTTAGTACACTATGTTAAAACTTAACTTAGTTTTAACTTTATAGAAGAAGATCACCTATTTCACTATCTTCCAACGCTATCCACACGGCTTGGATAAGGTTACATTGCTCATACCAGTATAAGTTTAAGCAATATTGTTCTTTCTATACTTGATAGCATAAACCATTTGTATCCTTCGGTTGTTTCAACCTTTAAATGTTGAAGACTAGTTGGTAGGATGTCCCTGACATCTCATTCTTCTTGAATGATAGAGATTTGAGAGTTTTTAACTCCATAGATATCTCTATTGAGCTTGTCTTCATAAGCTCCGTCAAATAGACTTGGTCATAATTGGTCACTCAGAAGATTATGGTATACAAATCTTATTTGTTCAAATAAGATCGAGGATAATTAGATAATAAGTTCACTAGTTTCATGTTCAGGAGACAACTATGTTGACTCCCATCCCAATCATACTAGTTAGCTCATCACCCTTTTAACCACAGTCTTCATTGAACACTTTCCCCTTTGGATTTCTAGACGCATTCCAGAAAACACCCACTCAATCAAAGAGTAGTTATATTAACAAGATAATAATATAATATTATCTAACTAGCATGAATGTTCAAGAACACAAGAAGAGAATATACTGAATTCAATTCTAAAAACAAAGAATTTAATCATAAATTCAATGAAAAGAACATTCAATAAAAACTGTTTGCCTCTTATTGTTGTCTCTTAACTAGGTTCTCCCTCTCATAGGCCCTTCTGACCATATTAACTCATGTAGCTTCTAGCTACAATGTCCAGCTCCTCTTTGCCATGTTTACATCCACTCATTTGGATGTATTTGTAGCATACCTCCCACTTGATGAGATGATTCTAACATCTCTATCTGTCTTATCCTTTGTTACAACATTTGTGATAAAGATTGACTTTTAGAAGTCATTACTTCAATCCAAGTGGATCAACGTGGTTAGAAGCATGGGAAGACTTATTATTATTCAATAATCATTGAATAATTTTAAGTTACTGCAATTTTACAGGTTTTTATCTCTAAGAGTTTGAATTAAGGTTGGATAGGATTTTATATTCAAAAACTCATTTGAATAATCCCTTTCTTTCAAAGAATTTTGCAGCATTAACCTTATGTTGTAAGTGACATACTCTTAAGAAGTAAGTCAACCTATCCCAAAAATAATAGAATCCACAAAGACTCAATTTCAATATTTTTGGGAATCTCTAGGGGCATACAAGCACCTTTTTGACTCAAAACAGATCCAAACATGCTTCAAATATATGCAAATTATATATCAAATTGAAGCTCTCGAATTTAGGGATTTTTAGGAACAAACCAAGTCTCAATCAGGTCCCATCCTCTCTCACACACCCCTAGAAGGTCTCTGGATCAAAAAATCCTGAAAAATTGGAAAATTCTAGCGTTGGCCACTCAGCGGCGGCGCGTGCCATACACGCGCCACCTTGTGGCCGTCCGCTGACAACACGTGCTTGCTCCTAAGACTCCACTCACCGTCCTCTCTCCGACGATGCTTGCCATATGTCAAACAGAGGTCCTAGTGGGTCCCACGCGCCACATATCAATTTATGATTTTTTTTTTCTTTTTTTTTCGGGCAGTGTTGACCGGTGATCGGTCAGCTTTGACCTTTGACCAGTACACGTTGACTGGTCAACCTTGACCCTGTCACTACTGACATGGCGCTGATGTGTCTCGGCCGACGTGGCTAGTCAATAGATGACGAGGCCTTCGTTGACCTATGCTGACATGGCAACCTCTCATTGGCGCCACGTGTGTTGGGGTTGACCGATGACATGGCGTTGATTGCCACGTCATCATCTTCAATCTCCAGTCGGTTCCACCCGACCCGGTTGGAGCTCCGGTGGGTCATCGCAACCCGCAAACTTCGGGAGGCCATATCTCACTCATTTTAGCTCCATTTTTGGCGTTCTTGGTATTATTGGAATTTGTAGTTCAACGAACTACAAATCCATGGCATTTATTTGATCTTAAAACCTCTATTTCATTGATCAAATCATGAGTGAAGTTATGGCGGCGACTAACGACCGGCGAACTTCTTTCCTTTGTTTCTCCCTCATCTGAACTCTGTTTGACGCATTTTAAGCATCGTTGGAATCGTCTCTTCGAGATCTACACATCCATGGTTTCTTTTGGGGCAAAAACACCCAGTTTCAAACACCCAATTTTTTCTCAACATTGGTGGCGCGGCGTAATCCGACCTGGATGTGTGTCCTCTGCATCTCAAAAGCTTTTCTATCCTTTGAGGGTTAAAGGCTCTTGTTTTTGGTTCCACATAGGTCCCAAATACTCAACTTTAACATGAATAAAGAGATGAGGAGAAGATGAAGCCCGTGCCATATATATATGCGTGTTATATATATATACTAATCGGAGGAGCTCAGTGTACAAACGTAAGGCACAAAGTATACATGTATTCATTCATAACAGTTAGCAATACTAATATGTCATGTCTTAGGCTTGTAAAAAAAAATTAGAAGCAATATATACATATACATGTTCACGTTTTTGAAAAAAAAAACTTACGAACAGATACCCAAAAAAAGATTCACGCATGAGCAAATTAACATGTATGCATTCCATATTCACAAACTCATATTTTTACATACTGTCACGTATATTGTGGGAATGAGAAGGAGAAGAAATATGCACGCGTATTAACAGCACAGAGGAATTAGATGGGGATATAAACAAATTATATCATATTATTATTCACAAAGAATAAATCACACAGCCATAGGATCAACAGGCTCTGATGCCAATGTAAGAAAAATATAACTAAAAGGAGATTTGGCGTACCGGGGCAAATCCATGTTCGGATCTAGGTCAAAGCTCCAATGCTCCATGCTTGTGCTCACACAATTATCAGACTACTAGAACCTAATTGTGATTTGCACAGCAGATCACCAGAACCAGAAAGATGGTAGGAGAGAAGAGAATTGCTAGAAACCTCAATGGTGGGGTGAATTGCAATTGAGGAGGCACACCCTATTTATAGTGGTTTATGGAGGCCACTAATCAGGAAACGTGTGCACTCCTTATTGCCCTCCAAGACAGCAATTAATTGATTCTCAATGAATTCCTAATTATGGTTATTTGTTCCTCATTTAACAAATCCATTCAAAGGCTCTTATAACCTTTGAGGGGTCAAGTCTTTTTCGTTTTTAGTTCCACATAGGTTCCAAAAGACACAACTTTAAGAAATCGAAGATATGAGGAAGAGGACGAAAAACTTGTGCCATGAGATATATGCACACACTTATTATATGTATATATATATAACAACCAGAGGAGGAAACAATAAAGAACCTAGCATTTTATATGTGTGCACATTGAGCTCAAGTTGAATAACAAATCTGGGAAGCTAGAATCTGATGCACACATAGACACACATATAACACAGCAAAGGCAGAAGCAAAAAATATATACATATATATACATGTTCACATTTTGGAAAACATACATCCAGATTCCCAAAAGTATTCACATATGAACCAGAGAACATGCATAACAAAAATTTCAAGCAATAGAGGCTACGGATATAAAGCTTGAAAAAAAAAATAGTAGCACAGCGGAAAATATGATGGAGAGATATAAACAAATTATATCACATTATTATTCACATAGAATAATCACAGCCTCAAGGATCAAATAGCTCTGATACCATGTAAGAAAAATATAACTAAAAAGGAGATTAGGCGTACCTGGACGAATCCATGTTCGGATCCGGGTCAAAGCTCCAATGCTACATACTTGTGCCCACACAATTATCAGACTACTAGAGCCTAATAGTGATTTGCACAGCAGATCACCAGAACCAGAAAGATGGTAGGAGAGAAGAGAATTGCCAGAAAACTCAATGGCGGGGTGAATTGCAATTGAGGAGGCACACCCTATTTATAGTGGTTTATGGAGGCCACTAATCAGGAAACGTGTGCACTCCTTATTGCCCTCCATGACAGCAATTAATTGATTCTCAATGAATTCCCTAATTATGGTTATTTGTTCCTCATTTAACAAATCCATAATTATTACTGAATTATTCCCCAATCTGCAATTAATGCTGATTTTATTCTTATTTGATTAGGCTACTTATATCCTAATCAAATAGTCCGGCCCATCAAGGGCAGACTTGGACCCGACGTCCAACAGTAATTGGAGTAGTTTAGATACTATTTCTCTGCAAAGATTTTTAATTTGTTGTTTTCTTCCCATACTTGGGAAGCGAAAAGTTGTTTATCTTAATGAGAAGTTGATGAATACACATTTTCCCGTTATCTCGATCAATCTTGAATATCAACGGCATATTGTATTTTTAGTTTCGGTGACGACGAGTGTTGCTTTTAATTATGTTGTAGGAAAAAAAATAGAAGACAATATATTGAATCAAGATTGTTGGAATAAATATATAAGTTTAAATAGATGTTTAACCCTTATAGCTAGATTTCATAATGATTTAATATATGGCCCATTTTGTTTTTGGTATCACGTACGGCCTCGACAGGACGAACTATAAATTTATAATATAGTCTCGAAACACTATGGCATATACAGCTTCCGGTTTCAACTTCTATCTGTCTTATATGAGTTAGTTTGATAGTTTTATGCACTCTGTTTAAACATCTTGATCCTTGAAAAGTGCCTGTAATATATCATGTGATATTACTAAAAAAACCAGTGGATTATCGACGGAATTTAATGATTCCTTTGTAAAATAGATTGCCACTTACTTATTAGAGACAGAATATATTGTATTCCATTGTTAAAACAGTTTTTTTCTTCTTTTTTGTAATTATTGTTATCCCTTTGTATATAAGCAGATTATATGTTCCTAACTCTTGAGTTCAGAAAAAGCATATACATAATTTCACGAGAATTATAGAATTATTTTATGTATCAATAAAACTAACGTGATAATTCTTTTCAAGAGTTTCCTATATAGGATTCATTTACTTGCCCTTATTTACAGATACTTTTCTTATATAAAAAAGGTGGCATAGTGCATAAGGCTCCCAACTTGTAGGTTCTGGGAAGAGATAGATGTATGCAACTTTATCTCCACAATAGAGAGGTTATTTCTAGTATTTGAACCCGTGACCTCCAGGTCATATGGCAGCAACCTTACTGCGGTATCAAGGCTCACCCTCTTACACATAACAAGAAAAATCTTGATTTGAAATGTAAAGAGAGGATCTAATATTTTTCCTCAAATTTCTAATGGATAATAGGTATACGAAATCCTTAGTACTTACCTAAACAAAATAATGAGTATAATGCCTTAATTTAAAAAGGAAACAGTTATATACCTTACATATTCGTAACAGATTGATATAAAGGTCAAACTTTTCTCTTCATAAATTTCTTTGGTATACAACTTTTTCACCTTCCAAGTTGAGGGGGGAAAGAGAAACAAAATCTTTACAAAGCAAAAGGATCTAACTCTACAAAATTGTGTTGACTAATCTAAGTTAATGTCTTGGATTGCTAGCTCCCATTGATGGAAGAAGTGACCTTGAGGAAGACATCTTCAGTGCAAGGAAGAGTGAGAGCTCCCATTGGATGGTCATATCCAAATTCATCTTCAGCTTCACTTAATAACACTTGAAACGAAGGTTGATTCAAGTATGATATAGGGATCATAAACCCCCTCATTTCCTCTCCTACATGTATTACAAGATATCCCTTTGGCACTTCTCCAGATCTTGAAGAAGTCACTTTAGGAACAAAGGAAGACCTCCTGATCCCAGGTAGACGAAAACCCATTGTTTTTTTGATGTTTAAGAAGAGAATAACAAGTGTTTGAAAATTGATGCTTGCTTCTGAAAGCGTGCAAGTATGAGTATATATAGATGAATGGTGGGGGAAAAGTTATGTGATAGAACTTAATTATTGGAAGACAGGGGCATATAGAAATCACATGGAGTTGTCTTAGAGGTCTTTTTCGAAAACCAAAGGGTCAGGATGAGCCAAATGAAGAATGGACTTACAAGACCATTTGGCTAAGAAATGAATGATGTAGCGTTAGTTAAGGGATGTAGTTTAAAGAAATGGATGAGAGGGATCACAGGATGATGTTTTTATGTCTTTCTCAAATGTCAAGAAGGATGCTCATAGCTTGATGTTTATCTAAAGTCTTTCACTTATTGACATGCTGAGAGACGTGTTAACTATGAGCTGGATTGATGATAGATAACCAAAAGAGGTGTCTCAAGCATGCCTAGAACTGAAAAATGACAACCATAGAATTCTTCAAATATATATCAATTAAGCTTTGAACTGTTCAAGTGATCCTTCAATCGAACACAAAAACAGAATCATGTGATTTCTCTCATCCATGTCTCTGGACTTGACTGCACAACATTTGGATAACCCAACTAAATGGGTATCCAAGTCCTCTCTTCATTTGGTTCGTCCTTGATTTTTGAAAATGACCAATAAGACATGACCATGTGATCTCAAAGAGCCCTTGTCTTCCATTAGGCCCTATCACCGAACCTCTCCTCCACCAATTACTGAAGGAAAACAAATGCATTCATCTATATATACACTCATACTTGCAAGCATTTCAGAAGCAACACAACTCCACAACAATATCCTCAAGCATATAAACTCAACCACTTTCTTCTTACTCTCTTGAACACAAAAAATGGGTTTTCGTTTACTTGGAATTAGAAGGGCTACTTCATTCACATCAAAAGTGGCTTCTTCAAGATCAATTGGAGTACCAAAGGGTCACCTTGCGGTGTATGTTGGAGCGGAAATGAAAAGATTTATGATCCCAATATCTTACTTGAATGAACCTTTGTTTCAAGAACTGTTAAGCCAAGCAGAGGAAGAGTATGAATATGATCATCCAATCGGCGCTCTCACTATTCCTTGCACTGAAGATGTCTTCCTAAATGTCGCTTCTTCCTTCAATGGGTGCTAGCTTGCAAAGTGAAGATTAACTTGTTAGATTAGTCAACACAATTTTGTATTTGCGGTAGTTTAGACGATCCTATTGCCCTGTAAAGATTTTCTAATCCCCTTCTTTTTCTTCCCTTTGGGAAGTGAAAATACCAGTATATATGTGAACGAGAAATTGATCAATAGATTTTTTTTTCCATGTTATCTCAATCAATAATTTATCATTGACATTGAACTTTTTAGTTCAAGAGACTAAAAATCTGTATTCTTATCTAAAATGTAGGGAACAACATTTGAAATTGTTAAAATTATAGGAACTATATTGTATTGAGTCAAAGTTTAATAATTGAATTTTAATTGAATCAAAACTATGAAAATTGGGTTATACCGAATTAAAATTTAGGAACTAAATTACAAAAAAAAAAAATGTTATACCAGTAATTCTGGTCCTCTTGGTTTGCTTTGTTACACAAAACTGACTAAGAGGTTGTTAGTTCGACTACTAGAATCTACCTGATCATTACTGGGATCTACCTAATCAGCAATGAGGAACTAAATTACAATTGAATAAAAACTATAGGGAACAAATAATTAATTTTCCCTATCTTTATTATGCAACTAAATTATCCTCTATATTTATTTGGGGCAAAATAGGAAATATAAATATTTTTTCTGACACAATTATTTTTTAATATTTGTATCTAGCCTCATTCATTGCTTATATTAGCTAACAGGGAGTATCATCACTTTTAGCTAAGTTGAAATTACCATTAATCACATCAAAGTTTTCCCTCGTCAACATTAAAAATCTTTTAACTTTGTGCTCCTAACATTGAGCAAAGAATAATCCTCTTGAGTGGCAATATTCCAGACAATTCATGAACCTGATCCTAAGAAGGTTAAAGAAGATTCTCTCAAAAAAGCCTAATATATACCATCTATATTTTGAATTCAAAGACGCGTCAACTGTTACTTGTGCTTTTCCATTAAATGCTGCTCTAAGAGATGTCTTAAGCATGTCTAGGAATTACAATGACAACATTGACACAATCGTGCTATATAGACATTAAGTTTTGAAGTTTGAAGTACTGTTTCAACAATCTAATTATCTAGACATTTGACAAAGTCATAAAACATAATCATGTGATCTTCTAAACCATGTCTCATGACTAGACTACACCTCATTTATATGACCCTTCAACCAAAATCTCAACCAAATGTTTGAAGTCCTCCCTCCAATTTGGTCATGACTTGTTGCTTTCTGAAATGGACTCATAAGACAACACCATGTGATCTCTAATGTTCTCATCTTAAAGTAGGCCCTCATAAGCAAAGCCTCTCCTCCACCAATTATCAAAGTAAGGAAAATCCTTTCATTTATATAAACACTCAAACATCCATTATTTTCCAAAGCAACACAACTCATCAACACATCCACAAGCATCTACTTTCTTCTTGAATTCTCTTATACACAAAAAATGGGTTTTCGTTTACCTGGAATCATCAGAAGGAGTTCATCTGCTTCAAAAATGGCTTCATCAAAAACTGGAGAAGTGCCCAAGGGATATCTTGCAGTATATGTAGGAGAAGAAATGAAGAGATTTGTTATCCCCATATCTTACTTGAATCAGCCTTTGTTTCAAGAGTTGTTAAGCCTAGCTGAAGAAGAATTTGGGTATGATCATCCAATGGGTGCCCTCACTATTCCTTGTAGAGAAGATGTCTTCCTAAATGTCACTTCTTCCTTCAATAGATCTTAGCTTGCAAAGGAAAACGTTAGATTAGCTAGAAGACAGACTATTTTTGTAAAGGAGGCAATTTAGATCCTTTTGCTCTGTATAGACTTTTCTTTTTTAATTCCTTCTTTTTCTTCCTCTACTTGGGAAATTAAAGATTGTTTACGTGAAGGACAAATTTATCAATAGATATATTTTTTTTCAAGTTATCTCAATTAATTATGACTACCAAAGCCTCAAAGACATGAATTTTTTGTTTAAGTGACAAAAAGTTTGTTCCCATATGTTGCAAGCAAAATGAAAACGGAATATTATATTCTTAATCTAGTAAATTCAAATCAATATTTTGCTTTAGGACAACAAAAGCGTCTGTACATGACTGGAAGCATAAAATCCAACCCCTACCTCCCCCCCCCCCCCCCGCCCCCGCACCAAACCAAAAAAACAAAAACTTCAGAATTTTTTATTAGAAAAACAGTTTTACTTTATAATCAAAAAATTCCCCATCTATATTTTTTGTATTCAATAATATAGTCTGAATTTATGAAAATATGTGAATTCAATTCGATCAATAGATGACTAGGAACGAAATTCAATTTTTGTGTGCTTCTAGATGTTTGTAGGATTTGGTGAATGGAGGAGACACCAGATTAATAATGAAGTCCTATATATGTCTCGAGAGATCAAGTTTTATATACCCTTAGAAAATAAAACACAAGTCAAAGTAAAAAAATTGGAAGTTGAAATAGATGTTTAATTAACCACTTGCTATTAGATTTCAAGTGTGTCGGTGGTTCATTTGGCTTCTGGCATGAAAAATCTAATCAATCAGTAGATCATCTGGTTCTTTTATAGAGAGCCAAACTTCATGTACTCTTCACGTGGTCTTGTCTATTCAAGTTATTGATCAAGGGATCATGCTTGTTAATTATGCCTCCGAACCCTGTAATATTGCATATATCAATTTAGGTCCCCCCCCCAATATATCCAGATTTTGATTCTATCTTGTATGAGTTGGCTTGATTATTGTATATGCACTCTCATAACATCTTGTAAACTACCTATCAGACAAGATCACTCATCTCTTACTGGCCTTGTCACTTATGTGCTTGTATGTTCTAATGTTGTTTTTAAGACTTGAAACAGAAGCATGAGGTTACAGTCCGTGACTTGTCACACTCAGTGCTTGCTTGTTGTTGCTAGCTCACAAAGTTGTCCTTGATGTTTTAAATATAGTGCCTCTTTATGGAATGGTCAATTTTAGATTGTGTGTTAGCCTATGTGGTAAATTTCATCATGGTTCATAGATCAGATAAAGACTACTGAGCTTTTCAACAGCAAGAAGCACATACAAGCGCCATGTTTTGAGCATGTCTAAAGAAATGCACCCTTACATCAGCTAAACAATAATCGAGTTCTCTTTGTTAGATGAAAAAAATTGAACCATGTGGTGTATATATTGTGTTTCTGTAAATAAATAAATAAAGGACGGATATATATATATATATTTTTTATATTGAAGTAAACAGCAGACAGAATCATATGATCCTTCTCACCCATGCCTTTAGGCATTGGAACTATAACGTACACTCCCTTGTACCTGAAAAGGACCTCTTAAGACAACTCCATGTGACCTCTAATGAGCCCTTGTCTCTCAATTATGGCCCTGTCACTCCACCTCTTATAGCCACAAATCAATGAAGAAAATAAAATTCTTCCATCTATAAATACTCATGCTTCAAAGCTTTTAGAAGCAAGCAACGGAAATCTTTCTCAAGCATCAATATTCAAACACATCCTTCTTCTTATTCTCTTGTACACAAAAAAAAACAATAGGTTTTCGCTTGCCTGGAATCAGAAGGTCAGCTTCATTTGCTGCAAAATCGGCTGCTTCAAAATCTGGCCAAGTGCCAAAGCGACATCTTGCAGTGTATGTGGGAGAGGAAATGAAGAGATTTGTGATCCCTATATCATTCTTGAACCAACCTTCATTTCTAGAACTGTTGAATGAAGCTGAAGAAGAATTTGGATATGATCATCCAATGGGTGCTCTCACTATTCCTTGCCCTGAAGATATCTTCCTACATGTAACTTCTTCCTTTGGTGGATACTAACTTGTGAAGACAGGACTAACTTAGATTGGTTAAAACAGTTTTGCCGAGGTCGTAATTCAAGTCCTTTGGTTTGTAAAGAGTTGTTTTTTGCCCCCTTTTCCTTCCCTACTTGGGATGTGGGAAATTGTACATCTGATTGATAAGTTTACTAGTAGAATATTTTCATCCATTACATCTTAAGGTGAATATTCATATTCTTGTTGCAGATCTAGAAAAGTCGAATCAAAATTTAATTTATTTGAATGTACCAAAAGCTTCCTTAGATACTTGTTCAAAAAAAAAAAAAAAGCTTCCTCAGATGCGAGAAAATATAGCAAAAGTTTGCTCACCGGTTCTTAATACGTCATCCGCGTTTTCATAATATGACATGTTTTATTTAAAGCATTAATTCTTTTCATCTAATATCCTTAATTAAATATAAAACTTCGTAACTAATTAACAGCTTCTATAACTAATGACTTTATTTATGGTAATTTTAATATTTTATAAGAAATAACTAAGTTTAACTTCATTGATTTATGTAAAGTTGTTATTAGTTACTTATAATAAGAACCAAATAAAAACCAAACAAAGTATATTTTATTAATATCAACTCAGTAATTTAAAACGAGAGGAAGCATATTTTCTGTTCCTGTGTTCAATAATATTGTTAGTTTATAGAATTATTTGGATTCAAATTCAATATCTCTCTGTACCCAAAAAAAATTCAATATCTCTTGTAGGTGTTCCAACAAGATTGATAATTTTCCCCATTCGTCCATTTTGGTATTTGGACTAGCCCTATGTAGTTATTGCACGGATCTTTAGAAAGGGACAAACCCAAGTAATAATATAGGCTGGGCATATGGGCAAAAAAAAAAAATATAGGCTGGGCATAAAATGAATGGGCCAAGAATGAGGTCACGCCTGTTGAGGATGAAAGAAACGGAGGTCATATTAACACATGTCCTTCTATCCATCAAATTTGTTATCTGAATTAGATTCCTTATTTTGATCCAAAAAAAAAAATAAAATAGATTCCTTATGGAGACAATTCTTATCATAGCCGATAGTGTGTGTTTAGGATAGAGGTAGGAAAAATGACTTATTATGATTTTGACTTATTAAAAATGACCTAATAGAAAAGTGAGTTTTTGTAATGTGATTTATATTTGGATGAGCGATTTTTGGACAATAAATGTTTATAAATCGTGATTTACGGTATACGAGGTAAGTATGTGAGAGTAGTTTTATCTTGACTTACGTAATAAGTGACTTAATAGAAAAGCTGTAGTGAGGAGTTTATTTAATAAGTAGCTTATTCCACATGTGATACAATTAAAATAAGCTAAACCAAATACTGCAAAAACGTAACACATTTTTATTTATGCCCAAAAACGGGCTTATTTCTGGCCAACATGTTTTTATCAAAGGGCTAGGAAAGAAGGTTAATAATGGTATATCTACATATTTTTGGTGGGATATATGGACCCCATTGGGGGTACCTCTCATTGAATATGTTCAGCATAATCTAGAGAGTTTAAAGTCAGCAGAAAAGGTAGCTGATTTTGTACTTCCGGATGGCACATGGAATGTGACAAAGTGGAGACAATACCTTCCACAGTGGTTAATACAAATTCTATTAGGTATTAATCCACCCTCGAATGCCATTGAAGATGTTGTGATATGGAGGAGTGCTGCAGATGGTAAATTCTCAGTCAAAGCATCATATCTTTTTCTATTTGAACCAGAGGAGAAAGAGAATGAGTTGATATGGCGGAAAATCTGGCATTGGCAGGGGCCTGAAAAAATAAAAATCTTCTTATGGCAGTTAACTCATGAGAGGTTAATCACAAATTCACTAAGAGCCAAGAGAGGAATTTCAGATAATTATTTTTGTCAGATGGGGTGTTCATGTGAGGAGAGTGTTATACACAGTATGAGAGATTGTGTTAGAGCAAAAGAGGTGTGGAAACTATTTTTAAATCCTAACCAATACAATAGCTTCTTTTCCTGTGATTTGTAGGTATGGCTTAAGCGAAATTTGACACAAAATTTGGGAAAGACGAGATTTAATAGATGGCCATGGATAAAAATCTTTGGTCATGTCTGTTAGCTAATTTAGGGAGCTAGATGTAAGAAAATTTTTGAAGATTCACATGTATCAGTTAGGGAAGTTTATCACCAAGTCAACTTCCATCTACATGAAGATGTAGTTGTGGGCAAACTCCATCATCGAATTTTCAAGGGTAACGCTCAGTCAGAAAATCAGTGGACGCCGCCACCAGCCAAAGTAGTTCGGGTAGATGTTGATGCGTCAGTACGAGACATGAATCAAGCAGCTTGTGGAGGTACCATTCACAATGATCAGGGTCAATGGGTAATGGGTTTTCAAAAGGCCCTTAGTTCTTATCCAGTTGTGGTAGCTAAGATACTAGCAATCAAAACAGGTCTGCAAGTATGTAAATCTCTCAACAACATGTCTTTGTTTTCTTTCAGCTCTACCATTTTGGGCTGAAGTATACGGACATGATTGTCTAAAAGCAATCCCAGACTCTTGTAGAACATTAGTGAAACTCCTATACTCACCACCCCAGTCACTTTGGACTGTTTTAATTTTCCTTTCAAACTATTTTTCAAAAAAAGCCTTAAATTGAACAAACATTTGCAATGCTTCATCTTTTGTTTTTAAATGAAAAATCCATGTGAATCTCCTATAATCATCTAGGAATATAATGTAGTATCAAAAACCATTCATAGATGTGAGAGGTGCTGGCCCCCATAAATCTTTGTGAATAAGCTCAAGTGGCTTTGATGCATGTGAACTAGAAGCTTTGAAAGGCAATGAATGCATTTTCCCAAACTTACAAGATTCTCAGAACAAGGAGTCATTTTCATTTCCATAGGTAATTTTCATATTTCAATCATTGATCAACTGATTTAAGACCCTATCATTGGGATGGCCAAGCCTACAATGCCAAAACTTTCTACTATAAACTTTAAACTTAGATGCTGAATGATCAGCTTCTTCAGCCATAAGAACTAGCTCTGCCTTGTCACCTTCTTTATGCACACAGATTCTGAACATTCCACCACTAGTTGGTGTCCCTTGAAGCATGATCTCCCCTGTTGCTTGATCCTTTACATAAACACTACTAGAATTATCACATCAGCACTATTATCACAAGCTACTTTGTAAACACTCAAGATGTTTTTCTTGATTTTAGGAGTGTAAAGAATGTCATTCAGTTTAATCTTTTTTTGAGAAGTATTCTATAAAGTAGAAGAACCTACTTTTTCAACTGCTATCTTATAACCATCACCAACAATGATATTCATCTTACCAGAAGGATTTGTTGAAGTGTCCAGTTTGTTTGGATCATTTGACACATGACTAGTAGCTCCATTATCAAGATACCATGCATCATCATTGATAATTTCAGGAGTAGCCCAATAGGCACTATCATATTCAGCATAATTTGATCTTGAAACTCTGTTCATATCATTGGTGTTCTTCTTTGCTTTCACAAATGAATGAAAGAGATTTGAGAGTTTTTAACTCCACAGATATCTCTATTGAGCTTGTCTTCATAAGCTCAGTCAAATAGACTTGGTCATAATTGGTCACTCAGACGATTATGGTATACAAATCTTATTTGTTCAAATAAGACAAAGGATAATTAGATAATAAGTTCACTAGTTTCATGTTCAGGAAACAACTATGTTGACTCCCAACCCAATCATACTAGTTAGCTCATCACCCTTTTAACCACAGTATTCATTGAACACTTTCCCCTTTGGATTTCTAGACGCATTCCAAAAAACTCCTACTCAATTAATGATCAGTTATATTAACAAGATAATAACACAATATCATCTAACTAGCATGAATGTTCAAGAAAACAAGAGAATATACTGAATTCAATTATAAAAACAAAGAATTTAATCATAAATTCAATGAAAAGAACATTCAATAAAAACCGTTTGCCTCTTAACTAGATTCTCCCTCTCATACGCCTTTCTGACCATATTAACTCTTGTAGCTTCTAGCTACAATGTCCAACTCCTCTTTGCCATGTTTACATCCACTCATTTGGATGTATTCGCAGCACACCTCCCACTTGATGAGATCATTCTAACATCTCTATCTGTCTTATCCTTTGTCACCACATTTGTGATAAAGATTGACTTTTAGAAGTCATTACTTCAATCCAAGTGGATCAACGTGGTTAGAAGCATGGGAAGACTTATTATTATTCAATAATCATTGAATAATTTTAAGTTGCTGCAATTTTTCAGGTTTTTATCTCTAAGAGTTTGAGTCAAGGTTGGATAGGATTTTATATTCAAAAACTCATTTGAATAATCCCTTTCTTTCAAAGAATTTTGCAGCATTAACCTTATGTTATAAGCGAAATACTCTTAATAAGTAAGTCAACCTATCCCAAAAATAATAGAATCCACAAAGACTCAATTTCAATATTTTTGGGAATCTCTAGGTGCATACAAGCACATTTTTGACTCAAAACAGATCCAAACATGCTTCAAATATATGCAAATTATATATCAAATTGAAGCTCTCGAATTTAGGGATTTTCAGGAACAAACTACGTCTCAATCAGGTCCCACACTCTCTCACGCACCCCTAAAAGGTCTCTGGATCAAAAAATATTGAAAAATTGGAAAATTCTAGCGTTGGCCACTCTTGGCGGCGGCGCGTGCCATACACGCGCCACCTTGCAGCTATCCGCCAGCAAAACGCGCCTGCTCCCAAGACTCCACTCGCCGTCCTATCTCCGACGGTGCTTGCTACGTGTCAAACAGAGGTCCCAGTGGGTCCCACGAGCCACTTGTCAATTTATGATTTTTTTTACTTTTTTTTTTGGCCAGTGCTGACCGTTGACCAGTCAACGTTGACTGGTCAACCTTGACCCCGTCACTACTGACGTGTCTCGGCCGATGTGGCTAGTCAACGGATGACGAGGCCTTTGTTGACCTATGCTGATGTGGCACTTTTACGCTGATGTGGCAACTTCTCATTGGCGCCACTTGGGTTGGGGTTGACCTATGACGTGGTGTTGACCGCCACATCATCCTCTTCAACCTCCAGTCAGTCCACCCGACCCGGTTGGAGCTCCGGCGGGTCATCGCGACCCGTAAACTTCGGGAGGCCATATTTCCCTAATTTTAGCTCCATTTTTCACGTTCTTGGTGTTGTTGGAATCGTAGTTCAACGAACTACAAATCCATGGTATTTATTTGATCTTAAAACCTTTATTTCATTGATTAAGTCACGAGTGAAGTTGTGGCGGTGACTAACAACCCGCGAACTTCTTTCCTTTGTTTCTCCCTCACCCAAACTCCGTTTGACGCGTTCTAAGCATCGTTGGAATCATCTCTTCAAGATCTACACATCCATGGTTTCTTTTGGGGCAAAAACACCCAGTTTCAAATACCCAATTTTTTCTTGACATTGACGGCGCCACGTAATCTGACCTGGATGTGTGTCCTCTGCATCTCAAAAGCTTTCCTAGCCTTTGAGGGTTAAAGGCTCTTATTTTTGGTTCCACATAGGTCCCAAAGACTCAACTTTAACATGAACGAACAGATGAGGAGAAGATGAAGCCCGTGCCATATATATATGCGTGTTATTTATATATATACTAATCAGAAGAGCTCAGTATACAAATGTAAGGCACAAAGCATACATGTATTCATTCATAACAGTTAGCAATACTAATATGTTATGTCTGAGGCTTTTTTTTTTTAAAAAAAAGTAGAAGCAATATATACATATACATGTTCATGTTTTTGAAAAAAAAACTTACGCCCATATACCCAAAAAAAGATTCACGCATGAGCAAATTAACATGTATGCATTCTGTATTCACAAACTCATATTTTTACATACTGTCACGTATATTGCGTGAATGAGAAGGAGAAGAAATATGCACGCATATTAACAGCGCAGCAGAATTAGATGGGGATATAAATAAATTATATCATATTATTATTCACAAAGAATAAATCACACAGCCACAGGATCAACAGGCTCTGATGCCAATGTAAGAAAAATATAACTAAAAGGAGATTTGGTGTACCGGGGCAAATCCATGTTCGGATCTGGGTCAAAGCTCTAATGCTCCATACTTGTGCCCACACTATTATTAGACTACTAGAGCCTAATTGTGATTTGCACAGTAGATCACCAGAACCAGAAAGATGGTAGGAGAGAAGAGAATTACTAGAAACCTCAATGATGGGGTGAATTGCAATTGAAGAGGCACACCCTATTTATAATGGTTTATGGAGGCCATTAATCAGGAAACGTGTGCACGCCTTATTGCCCTCCAAGACAGCAATTAATTGATTCTCAATGAATTTCTAATTATGGTGATTTGTTCCTCATTTAACAAATCCATTCAAAGGCTCTTATAACCTTTGAGGGGTCAAGTCTTTTCCGTTTTTAGTTCCACATAGGTTCCAAAAGACACAACTTTAAGAAATCGAAGATATGAGGAAGAGGACGAAAAAATTGTGCCATGAGATATATATACACACTTATTATATGTATATATATAAAACAACTAGAGGAGGAAACAATCAAGAACCTAGCATTTTATATGTGTGCACGTTGAGCTCAAGTCGAATAACAAATCTGGGAAGCTAGAATCTGATGCACACACAGACACGCATATAACACAGCAAAGGCAGAAGCAAAAAATATATACATATATATACATGTTCACATTTTGGAAAACATACATCTAGATTCCCAAAAGTATTCACATATGAACCAGAGAACATGCATAACGAAAATTTCAAGCAATAGAGTCTACGGATATAAAGCTTGAAAAAGAAAATAGTAGCACAGTGGAAAATATGATGGAGAGATATAAACAAATTAAATCACATTATTATTCACATAGAATAATCATAGCCTCAAGGATCAAATAGCTCTGATACCATGCAAGAAAAATATAACTAAAAAGGAGATTATGCGTACCTAAACGAATCCATATTCAGATCCGGGTCAAAGCTCCAATGCTCCATACTTGTGCCCACACAATTATCAGACTACTAGAGCCTAATTGTGATTTGCATAGCAGATCACCAGAACCAGAAAGATGGTAGGAGAGAAGAGAATTGCCAGAAAACTCAATGGCGGGGTGAATTGCAATTGAGGAGGCACAACCTATTTATAGTGGTTTATGGAGGCCACTAATCAGGAAACGTGTCCACTCCTTATTGCCCTCCATGACAGCAATTAATTGATTCTCAATGTATTCTCTAATTATGGTGATTTGTTCCTCATTTAACAAATCCATAATTATTACTGAATTATTCCCCAATCTGTAATTAATGCTGATTTTATTCTTATTTGATTAGGCTACTTATATCCTAATTAAATAGTCCGGCCCATCAAGTGCAGACTTGGACCCGAAGTCCAACAGTAATTGGAGTAGTTTAGATACTATTTCTCTACAAAGATTTTTAATTTGTTGTTTTCTTCCCATACTTGGGAAGCGAAAAGTTGTTTATCTTAATGAGAAGTTGATGAATATACATTTTCCCGTTATCTCGATCAATCTTGAATATCAACGGCATATTGTATTTTTAGTTTCGGTGACGACGAGTGTTGCTTTTAATTATGTTGTAGGAAAAAAAATAGAAGACAATATATTGAATCAAGATTGTTGGAATAAATATATAAGTTTAAATAGATGTTTAACCCTTATAGCTAGATTTCATAATGATTTAATATATGGCCCATTTTGTTTTTGGTATCACGTACGGCCTCGACAGGACGAACTATAAATTTATAATATAGTCTCGAAACACTATGGCATATACAGCTTCCGGTTTCAACTTCTATCTGTCTTATATGAGTTAGTTTGATAGTTTTATGCACTCTGTTTAAACATCTTGATCCTTGAAAAGTGCCTGTAATATATCATGTGATATTACTAAAAAAAACTAGTGGATTATCGACGGAATTTAATGATTCCTTTGTAAAATAGATTGCCACTTACTTATTAGAGACAGAATATATTGTATTCCATTGTTAAAACAGTTTGTTTTTCTTTTTTGTAATTGTTGTTATCCCTTTGAATATAAGCAGATTATATGTTCCTAACTCTTTAGTTCAGAAAAAGCATATACATAATTTCACGAGAATTATAGAATTATTTTATGTATCAATAAAACTAACATGATAATTCTTTTCAAGAGTTTCCTATATAGGATTCATTTACTTGCCCTTATTTACAGATACTTTTCTTATATAAAAAAGGTGGCATAGTGCATAAGGCTCCCAACTTGTAGGTTCTGGGAAGAGATAGATGTATGCAACTTTATCCCCACAATAGAGAGGTTATTTCTAGTATTTGAACCCGTGACCTCCAGGTCACATGGCAGCAACCTTACTGCGGTATCAAGGCTCACCCTCTTACACATAACAAGAAAAATCTTGATTTGAATTGTAAAGAGAGGATCTAATATTTTTCCTCAAATTTCTAATGGATAATAGGTATACGAAATCCTTAGTACTTACCTAAACAAAATAATCAGTGTAATGCCTTAATTTAAAAAGGAAACAGTTATATACCTTACATATTCGTAACAGATTGATATAAAGGTCAAACTTTTCTCTTCATAAATTTCTTTGGTATACAACTTTTTCACCTTCCAAGTTGAGAAGGGAAAGAGAAACAAAATCTTTACAAAGCAAAAGGATCTAACTCTACAAAATTGTGTTGACTAATCTAAGTTAATGTCTTGGATTGCTAGCTCCCATTGATGGAAGAAGTGACCTTGAGGAAGACATCTTCAGTGCAAGGAAGAGTAAGAGCTCCCATTGGATGGTCATATCCAAATTCGTCTTCAGCTTCACTTAATAACACTTGAAATGAAGGTTGATTCAAGTATGATATAGGGATCATAAACCCCCTCATTTCCTCTCCTACATGTATTGCAAGATATCCCTTTGGCACTTCTCCAGATCTTGAAGAAGTCACTTTAGGAACAAAGGAAGACTTCCTGATCCCAGTTAGACGAAAACCCATTGTTTTTTTTATGCTTAAGAAGAGAATAACAAGTGTTTGAAAATTGATGCTTGAGAGTTATGTGAGCGCTGCTTGCTTCTGAAAGCGTGCAAGTATGAGTATATATAGATGAATGGTGGAGGAAAAGTTATGTGATAGAACTTAATTATTGGAAGACAAGGGCATATAGAAATCACATGGAGTTGTCTTAGAGGTCTTTTTCGAAAACCAAAGGGTCAGGATGAGCCAAATGAAGAATGGACTTACAAGACCATTTGGCTAAGAAATGAATGATGTAGCGTTAGTTAAGGGATGTAGTTTAAAGACATGGATGAGAGCGATCACATGATGGTGTTTTTATGTCTTTCTCAAATGTCAAGAAGGATGCTCATAGCTTGATGTTTATCTAAAGTCTTTCACTTATTGACATGCTGAGAGACGTCTTAACTATGAGCTGGATTGATGATAGGTAACCAAAAGAGGTGTCTCAAGCATGCCTAGAACTGAAAAATGACAACCATAGAATTCTTCAAATATATATCAATTAAGCTTTAAACTTTTCAAGTGATCCTTCAATCGAACACAAAAATAGAATCATGTGATTTTTCTCATCCATGTCTCTGGACTTGACTGCACAACATTTGGATAACCCAACTAAATGGGTATCCAAGTCCTCTCTTCATTTGGTTCGTCCCTGATTTTTGAAAATGACCAATAAGACATGACCATGTGATCTCAAAGAGCCCTTGTCTTCCATTAGGCCCTATCACCGAACCTCTCCTTCACCAATTACTGAAGGAAAACAAATGCATTCATCTATATATACACTCATACTTGCAAGCATTTCAGAAGCAACACAACTCCACAACAATATCCTCAAGCATATAAACTCAACCACTTTCTTCTTACTCTCTTGAACACAAAAAATGGGTTTTCGTTTACTTGGAATTAGAAGGGCTACTTCATTCACATCAAAAGTGGCTTCTTCAAGATCAAGTGGAGTACCAAAGGGTCACCTTGCGGTGTATGTTGGAGCGAAATGAAAAGATTTGTGATCCCAATATCTTACTTGAATGAACCTTTGTTTCAAGAACTGTTAAGCCAAGCAGAGGAAGAGTATGAATATGATCATCCAATCGGCGCTCTAACTATTCCTTGCACTGAAGATGTCTTCCTTTATGTCGCTTCTTCCTTCAATGGGTGCTAGCTTGCAAAGTAAAGATTAACTTGTTAGATTAGTCAACACAATTTTGTATTTGCGGTAGTTTAGACGATCCTATTGCCCTGTAAAGATTTTCTAATCCCCTTCTTTTTCTTCCCTTTGGGAAGTGAAAATTCCAGTATATATGTGAACGAGAAATTGATCAATAGATTTTTTTTATTTCCATGTTATCTCAATCAATAATTTATCATTGACATTGAACTTTTTGGTTCAAGAGACTAAAAATCTGTATTCTTATCTAAAATGTAGGGAACAACATTTGAAATTGTTTAAATTATAGGAACTATATTGTATTGAGTCAAAGTTTAATAATTGAATTTCAACTGAATCAAAACTATGAAAATTGGGTTATACCGACTTAAAATTTAGGAACTAAATTACAAAAAAAATGTTATACTAGTAATTCTGGTCCTCTTGGTTTGCTTTGTTACACAAAACTAACCAAGAGGTTGTTAGTTCGACTACTAGAATCTACCTGATCATTACTGGGATCTACCTAATCAGCAATGAGGAACTAAATTACAATTGAATAAAAACTATAGGGAACAAATAATTAATTTTCCCTATCTTTATTATGCAACTAAATTATCCTTTATATTTATTTGGGGCAAAATAGGAAATATAAATATTTTTTCTGACACAATTATTTTTTAATATTTGTATCTAGCCTCATTCATTGCTTATATTAGCTAATAGGGAGTATCATCACTTTTAGCTAAGTTGAAATTACCATTAATCACATCAAAGTTTTCCCTCGTCAACATTAAAAATCTTTACCAACGAGAGTTCGCTCAAATGGTAGTGGTTTGAGCCCCCATAAGGATGAGGACGCAAGTTCGAGTCCCGGGAAGCGCTCTCGCTGGAAGAGGGCGTACCCTGTCCACAATCGAGTTGGGCAGCACTCTTGTCTCTCGGACCCGGACGTAGTCGGTTGCCATTAGGCGCCGGATATCGTGGGGTCCCCAAGGGATAAAAAAAAACATTAAAAATCTTTTAACTTTGTGCTCCTAACATTGATCAAAGAATAATCCTCTTGAGTGGCAATATTCCAGACAATTCATGAACCTGATCCTAAGATGGTTAAAGAAGATTCTCTTAAAAAAGCCTAATATATACCATCTATATTTTGAATTCAAAGACGCGTCAACTATTACTTGTGCTTTTCCATTAAATGCTGCTCTAAGAGATGTCTTAAGCATGTCTAGGAATTACAATGACAACATTGACACAATCGTGCTATATAGACATTAAGTTTTGAAGTTTGAAGTACTGTTTCAACAATCTAATTATCTAGACATTTGACAAAGTCATAAAACATAATCATGTAATCTTCTAAACCATGTCTAATGACTAGACTACACCTCATTTATATGTCCCTTCAACCAAAATCTCAACCAAATGTTTGAAGTCCTCTGTTAACTTCAGGAAATTCTTACTAGAATTTCATATTTCATACTGTTTCACTTCACTTTGGATGCATAAGCGGGCATTAGAAAGGATTAAAGTGATGAATTGTGTTTCTCTCATGCTATGCACAGCAAAATGAAATTTTGAAGGACATTACTCCCTAATTGCTATGAATGTCTAACCTTGTGTGAAAGTTCTTTGTGTGAACTGGTACAGATTAAGTCAGGGCTGACCCAGAGGAAGCTGCAGGCAGTGAAAAAGAGATGAAGGAAGTTGAAGCTCACAACCAGTGAATGAAAGACCAGCTGGAAGATCAAAACAGAACAAAAGGAGCCCAGAGAGTGTTGGGCCGCGGCCCACCACATCTTGGGCCGCGGCCCAGGATGTCCACACCAGTACAGAAAGGTGTGGGCTGCGGCCCACCACATCTTGGGCCGCGGCCCAGGATGTTCAGAGCAGCACAGAAACTCTTGGGCCGCGGCCCACCACATCTTGGGCCGCGGCCCATGAAGGGAACAGGAGCACAGAAAGGTATGGGCCGCGGCCCACCACCTCTTGGGCCGCGGCCCACAAGCACCAACCAGAGGTCAGAGACTCTTGGGCCACGGCCCACCATCTCTTGGGCCGCGGCCCAACCCCGAAAATGAAGATCTGCGTTTTGACAGCTGAGAAGATATAAAAGGCAAACCCAGGGTTTTGAAATGGGGGTTCCCACTTTTGGAAAGAGCGACAGAGGCGGCTAAGGAGGTTCTAAGAGCTGGAAATTGCTAGAAGCAAGGAGAATCAAGTGGGCTTGAGGATCAGAAGAGATTTCATTTTAGATTTTTGATACTTCTGTATTCTATCCCTTCTCCACTGTGATTCTGTTATGACTTCTTTAATTCTTGTTATTTGTAATCAGCTATTAAACATGTGTAGCTAGTTTCTCTCATTCTAGGATTGTTCGACAATTTTGTATGGATTAAACTCGAACTCTTCTTCCTCTTCATTAGATAATGGTATATATGTGTTAACTCTTCTCTGTTTTCACTGATATTCATGAATAGCTAGCACTATGAATAACATGTTCAAATAGATTAAGCTTGAGAGAGTTAATCTAATTGAAGAACGAGGGTAGAGTTATGCTAGACCTACAGTTTAATGAGTTAAATGTATGGTTTGTTAATAACCTAGAGATAGAGTCATTAACTTAGCATTGTCAAAGTTAGGGGGGTTGTTTAATGGTTATTTTCCCTTAAATGCAGCAAGAGATTGTGCATCTAATTGGAGAATATATGTTGGTTATGACTCGAGAGAGCTTATCCAATGACTATTGAACCTTAGACTGACACATATAGGTCCCATAAACATTAATGACGAGAAGGAAGTAGATTGAGTTTATGATATACAAAAGGAGAGAGCAATCCTAGATTCACTCTACTTGATTAATTTCTCAAAGAAGCATACTTTGTCAGTATTTTTCCTTAGTTGCTGTCATTTCACTTTGTAAATCTGGTTTTTCTTAAACCCAACATATTTTATCTGAGTCAACTTGATCAAACACATCAAGCCATTGTTCGACTAGTTGTTATTCAAATCCTCGTGGGAACGATCTTTACTTATCACTCTATTACTTGGCGCGACCCGTGCACTTGCCGTAACGAACAAGTTTTTAGCGCCGTTGCCGGGGATTGGTTTAACAAATATTTTAGTTGACCTTAGGCTTATGTTAGTAGATTTCGCTTAATTCTTTAGTTAGAGTTATAATTTTTCTGTCCTTGTTTTCTGAATTCAATTTCACTTGTGTAGCTTGATACTTGCTGTCTTGTCCTTTTCACAGGTATCAGTCCAGTTCATGCAACATTTGCAAGGAAACGAACTGATTGTGGTGCTGGACGGAATATAGCGCATTGAGGAGGACCCAGAATCAGTAGCAAAATTTGAATCTGGTACAGAAATAGCAGCAGAATCTGAATCTGGTACTGAAACTGACACTGAAACAATGGCGGATGAATATGATAGAGCCATGGTCAATGATTTTGCTAGCAGAAACATGAGAGGAACTCAATCATGCATTCGAATGCCGGAGATGCATGCCCACACTTTTGAGATCAAACCGGTGATGATAACGATGTTGCAAATGCACGGGTTGTACCATGGCCTCTATAAAGAAGACGCCAACAAGCATTTAATGTATTTCTTAGAGGTGTGTGACTCCTTCAAGCAGAATGGTGTTCCTCAAGATATACTGCGGTTGCGGTTATTCCCTCTCTCTCTTCAAGGGAAAGCTAGAGATTGGTTTAACAATCTCCCGGAAGGATCCATAACATCTTGGGCTGATCTTGAAGCTAAATTTCGAGCTCGATTTTTCTCCGATGATAAATCAGTGGAAGCAAGAGATAAGTTTCTAAGTTTTAGACAACAGCCGGATGAGCATTTGTATGCCGCATGGGAAAGATACAAGATGCTAATGAAACAATGCCCCAATCATGGGGTGGACAAGTGGGTAGTAATCCAGATTTTCTGCACAAGATTGAATCCTTAATCTAAAGCCATGGTGGACTCTATGACTAATGGAGGTTACCGGAATGTTCCGGTCAATAAAGTTTTCAGACTTTTGGACCAATTATCTGCAAATAACACCCAAGGAAATGATAGGAGAACTCCAACTACCCCAACCCTACTCAACACAAAAGAAGACTCTTCATCACAAGTTGCCACTATTTTGTCTGCTTTGAACAAACGTTTTGATGTCTTAGAGTCTCAAATAAACAAGGGCAATTCCCAGGGTGTGCATTCTGTTCAATCCACTCCGATTGTATGTGAGCAATGCAATGATGTCCACATGCCGGACAATTGCCCTCTTTACATGGACCCTGAATCTGTCAATTATATGGGCAAATTCCAACCTTCTCAAGGTAATCCATACTCACAAACTTACAATCGTGCTTGGAGAGCTCATCCCAACTTTTCTTGGAGTCAAGGTAACATTTTGAATCCTCCTCATGAGTCTACTTCTGGCACCAAGCCGGTCCCTCCACCGGGTTTTCCAATGCAGTCAAGGTAAGCTCCTATGAAAGAAGAAGAATCAAAGACGGACAAAATGTTGTCCCGAATCTTAACCGAAGTGGAATCTTTAAGGGGTGAGAGTAAGGCCACCTTTTCTCTTCATGAATCGGCTATTAAGAACCTTGAAGTTCAAGTGGGGCAACTAGCTATACAAGTAAATGCCATGGCTCGAAACGGTCTCCCAAGTGATACCATCCCTAACCCAAAGAGGGGTGGAAAAGAAGAATGTAAGGCCATTCATTTGAGAAGTGGCAAGGTGCTTCCGAACATGCCTAGCTCAAGCACAACGGAACCAAAGCAAGATGAGCAAGTGGACATTGAAGTTGATGAGGAGGAAGTCATAACTCCAGAAATTATGGTGGAGGATGAGGAGACTAAAAAGAGAAAGCACACTGAGGGCGGATTAGATGATGTTGGCCAGAGCAAGAAGAGGGAACAAGAACTAAATAATGAAAAGAAGAGCAAACCAAGCGCCTCCACTGTCATGCCTCCCTTACCATTCCCTCAAAGATTCAAAAAGAAGGTGGAAGACGCACAATTCAAAAGGTTTGTAAATATGTTTAAACAATTACATGTCAACATTCCTTTTGCTGAAGCGTTAGAGGGGATGCCTAAATATGCCAAGTTCCTTAAGGATGTGTTGTCTAAGAAGAGGCGATTCAATGAATTTGAAACTGTTGCTTTAACTGAAGAATGTAGTGCCGTGATCCAGAGGAAGTTACCTACCAAGTTGAAAGATCCGGGTAGTTTCTATATTCCTTGCAACATTGGTACAAATTTCAACGATAAAGCTCTATGTGACTTAGGTGCTAGCATAAATTTGATGCCCTTGGCTGTTTTTAACCAATTGGGGCTAGGAGAACCAAGGCCTACCACAGTTACCCTTCTATTTGCTGACCGGAGTATCTCTAAACCTAGAGGAATTATTGAAGATGTTTTAGTGAAGGTAGACAAGTTCATCTTTCCAGTAGATTTTGTGGTGCTTGATTGTGAAGTTGATTGGAAGATTCCACTCATTTTAGGCCGTCCATTTTTAGCTACAGCAAGGACTCTTATTGATGTGGAAAAGGGTGAAATTACTTTAAGGGTAGACGACGAAAAAGTGGTCTTTAATATGCCAAAAGCCTTGAAGTTCCATGATGATTCAGCTCAATGCTCATTCGTAGATATCTTTGACTCCCTCATTCCTCAAGAAGCCTATGCTCCCATGATCAAAGACCCTTTAGAGGCATTTCTAATTGGGGAGAAAAGCTTGGATGAATTTGATGAAGAAGCTCTTGAAAACCTTTTTCGTATGGAGGCATTCCCTCACTCAAGACAAAGGAATTTTGAGCCACTTGAGGTGGCTGAGGCATTGAGCACTCCTTTGAAGCCATCTATTGAAGTTCCACCATCTCTTGAGTTGAAGCCCTTACCATCTCATCTTAAGTATGTCTACTTAGGAGAGGCCGACACATTACCGGTGATTGTCTCTTCCGATCTTTCGAATCTGCAAGAGGAAAAGTCCTACGAGTTTTAAAAGACCACAAGAAGGCCATCGGTTGGACCATAGCTTACATCAAGGGAATCAGCCCTTCTATGTGTATGCACAAAATCTTGCTCGAAGATGATCATAAAACTTCTATTGAGCATCAAAGGCGATTGAATCCAATCATGAAGGAAGTGGTCAAGAAAGAAATACTTAAGTGGCTCTCCGCTGGAATTGTATACCCTATCTCTGATAGTTCATGGGTGAGCCCAATCCAATGTGTCCCTAAGAAGGGTGGCATGACTGTAGTGGCTAACACCCACAATGAACTAATTCCTACTCGCATGGTGACTGGTTGGCGGGTGTGTATGGATTATCGGAAGCTCAACACAGCTACAAGAAAGGATCATTTCCCTTTGCCATTCATCGATCAAATGTTGGACAAGTTAGCCGGGCAGGAATTCTTTTGTTTCCTTGACGGATATTTCGGGTACAACCAAATTGCCATAGCCCCAGAAGATCAAGAGAAGACCACCTTCACTTGTCCATATGGCACTTTTGCTTTCAGAAGAATGCCCTTTGGACTATGCAATGCACCAGCCACTTTTCAACGGTGTATGATGTCCATTTTTGCTGATATGATTGAGAAAACAATTGAGGTACTCATGGATGATTTTTCTATCTTTGGTTTATCTTTTGACTCGTGTTTGGAGAATTTAGATGCTGTGCTCACTAGGTGTGAAGAGGCAAACCTAATTCTCAATTGGGAGAAATGCCACTTCATGGTGCAAGAAGGCATTGTACTTGGCCATAGAGTGTCTAAGAATGGGTTGGAGGTGGATAGAGCTAAAATTGCTATTATTGAGCAATTACCACCACCTATTAATGCCAAGGGTATCCGAAGTTTTCTTGGACATGCCGGGTTCTATCGGCGGTTTATCAAGGATTTCTCCAAAATTGCCAAACCCCTTTCTAAGCTTCTGGAAAAAGATGTAGAATTTAAGTTTGATGATGAGTGCTTAAATGCTTTTGAAGAACTAAAGAAGAGTCTCATTTCAGCTCCTATCTTAGTGGCTCCAGATTGGGTTTTACCTTTCATTATTATGGCTGATGTAAGTGATTATGCTGTTGGTGCTGTTTTGGGACAAAAGGCAGAAAAACTCTTCCACCCTATATACTGTGCGAGTAAAACTCTTGATGGTGCTCAACTCAATTACACTACCACTGAAAAAGAGTTACTTGCCATAGTGTATGCATGTGAGAAGTTCAGACCATACATTGTCGGTACTAAGGTCACTGTGTACACCGATCATTCAGCTCTCAAGTACCTACTCACCAAGAAGGACTCTAAGGCCCGACTCATTCGCTGGGTGCTTCTACTTCAAGAGTTTGACCTGAACATAATTGACAGAAAAGGTACAGAGAATCAAGTGGCCGACCACCTATCAAGGCTGAGCACCGACCCTCAACTTGACGATTCTGACATGATCCAAGCATCATTTCCTGATGAACGGCTGTTCTTTGTTGATCACTCATCTACACCATGGTTTGCTGATTTTGTCAACTATTTGGTTTGTGGAGTGTTACCTCTGGAGTTCAATGCTCATCAAAAGCGTAAGTTTTTGCACGAGGTGAAGAAATACTTTTAGGATGAACCTTACTTATTTAAGAGGTGCCCTGACCAACTTATTCGAAGATGTGTGCCAGAATATTCTTGAGAAGATGGTGAACACTACTAGGAAAGATTGGTCGTCTAAGTTAGATGATGCATTGTGGGCATATCGAACAGCTTACAAAACACCTATTGGTATGTCCCCACACTACTACAAAATATATATTTAACGTCCCTAAAAGACGTCCCTTTTTAAAAAAGGGAGGTAAAAAATAAAGGCGGTGGCATTTTTGTAATTATAGATAAGAACTGAATAGCTTTAGACGTCCCCAATTTAAATAAGGACGTCTAAAATATGACTTTACAAATTTTAGACGTCCCTATTGAAATTAGGGACGTCTAAAGTAAAAAAAAAAAAATTTCTTTTACTTTAGACGTCCCCAATTCAGATGAGGGACGTCTAAAGTATGACTTTAGACGTCCCCATATACATTGGGGACGTCTAAAGTATTTTAAATTTTTTTTTTTTGATGACTTTAGACGTCCCCATATATATTGGGGACGTCTAAAGCATTTTAATTTATTTTTTTTTGGTGAATGAGGGACGCCCTTTGGCGTCCCTCATATATATAGGGACGCCAAAGGGCGTCCCTGATCATCAGGGACGCCATTTTGGCGTCCCTACTACTATTATTAGGGACGCCAAAATGGCGTCCCTGATGATACATCAGGGACGCCCTTTGGCGTCCCTATATATATATATGAGGGACGCCATTCACACAAAAAAAAAATTAAATGCTTTAGACGTCCCCAATATATATGGGGACGTCTAAAGTCATAAAAAAAAATTTAAAATGCTTTAGACGTCCCCAATGTATATGAGGACGTCTAAAGTCATACTTTAGACGTCCCTAATATGAATTGGGGACGTCTAAAGTAAAAAAAAATTAAAAAAAAAACTGAACAACTTTCCGCGTCTTTACACTCATCTTTCTTTTCCCATCGCCGTAAACATAAGAAAAGCCATTACCACCACGCGTTTTAACTCTTGCTTCTTCTTCTTTATATACTCATTCTACTCTTGTTTCTTCCTTTCTCTATCATTTTTTCACCTCCAGATCTGTTATGCTTTCTTACTATTGTTTATTATTTTATCCTCTTTCTCTTTTTTCTTTGGGTTTTCCTTCTAGTTTATTTTCTAACTCGTGTTGTTATGGTTTGTAGATCAGGACTCTGAAACATGCTTTATGGCTACGTTCCGCTGAGAAAACGAGGTTCATCTCTCCCTATCGTTCTTGTAGATCAAAACTCTGAAATATGCTTCATGGCTACGTTCCTGCTGAGAAAATGAGGTTCATCTCTCCCTATCGCTCTTCTTTGTTCATTATTATGAGAAAATAAATTTGAATAATAGAAGGAGATAGGTTTTTTGTAACTAATTCCTCTTATTATTTTCATCTTCTGCCTATGAAATTTCAGCTTTAGAGTTATTATTGTGTAGATTTTGGATTTCAGATACTAGATCTATAATTTTATTAACGATGATCTGTGATTTCTGGTTTTAAATACTGTTTAGTCCAGATCTGTAATATAAAAGATTTTTTTAAAAAAAAAAACACTTTAGACGTCCCCAACTGGGGACTTCTAAAGTAGGACTTTAGAAGTCCCCAACTGGGGACTTCTAAAGTAGGACTTTAGAAGTTCCCAGTTTAAACTGGGGACATCTAAAGTGCTACAGTAACACTTTAGACGTCCCCACTTTAAAATGGGGACGTCTAAAGTAAGGCTTTAGACGTCCCCATTTTAAAGTGGGGACGTCTAAAGTGTCAGCGTGGCACTTTAGACGTCCCTTTTTAAAATGGGGACGTCTAAAGTTCAGAGTTTAGACGTCCTTTTATCTACGGACGTTATTGTCATTTTTTACTACGTCGCTCACATAGACGTCCCCTTATTTTCAGACGTTAAAAGGCCTAAAAAAGGGACGTTAAAAACGTTTTTTGTAGTAGTGCCATATCGATTAGTGTGTGGAAAAGCTTGCCATCTGCCTGTGGAATTGGAACATGGAGCATATTGGGCCATCAAGAAGTTAAATTTTAATCCACAAGCTGTGGGCGAAAAGAGGCTACTCTAACTCAATGAGCTGGAGGAAATCCGCTTAAATGCCTATGAAAGTTCACGAATTTATAAAGAGAAGACAAAGAGGGAGCATGACAGAAAAATCAGTCCCAAGATCTTTGAACCGGGACAAACTGTTCTTCTTTATAATTCCAAACTGAGGCTCTTTGCTGGGAAGCTTAAATCTCGGTGGTCTGGGCCCTTCAAGGTGATTCAGGCATCAAACTATGGTGATGTGGAGCTGGAGAATGATAAGGGTGAGAGATTCAAGGCTAATGGCCAACGGTTGAAGCATTATTGGGGAGGAGATGTGGATAGGCTGGTATCCACCATCTACTTATCAAATGAGGAGTGACCAATGTGAAAAGTCAGGCGAAGGACTATAAACTAAGCGCTTCTTGTGAGGCAACCCAAGTTTTGAACTTAATCTTTTTAGTTTCTTTGATTTTAGCATAATTTAGTAGGTTTATGTTTGGTCTTTTACTTTGTGTAGGGAGAAAGGGAGGTCAAACTGAAAGTTGTCAAGAACGAGAAGATTGCTTGGAAAAAGGGGTAGCATCTTGATGAACAGGCCTATTTCAGGGAAGTTCTTCTACTCTTGTGCATGCTTATGTATTCTGATGCCCAGGATATGATATGAGATTTGCAATGACTGTTAGCGAAGCACTATGCATTATCTTTGGCTTCAATTTGGCAAATGGTAGATCACACATAGAAAATCCTGCTTTAGGAGGAAATTTTAATCATAGGAATGTGTGGTTTAGGGGTGTTGATTGTGAAAGTCACCTTGTGAAAGTGTGGCATAGCCCTGATACTCTTAATTGAATAGCCAATAGTTTTGTATGCTGTGTGTCAATGATGATTGCAGTGGATTTTTTTGACTGCATGGGAACTGATAGGCTCAGAAAGTTCTAGGCCGCGGCCCACCTAAGCCCAGAACTGAGTTTCACTGCTCAGAAAGTTCTGGGCCGCGGCCCAGAGATCACAGTGAGAGCACAGAGAGTTCTAGGCCGCGGCCCAAACTACTTTGGGCCGCAGCCCTGAGATCCCCCTGAGTGTTCAGAAAGTTCTGGCCCGCGGCCTAAACACCGTGGGCTGCGGCCCAGAGATCCCCCCTGAGAGCCCAAAAAGTTCTGGGCCGCGGCCCACACTACTTGGGCCGCGGCCCACAGTTCCCCCTGAGCGCCAGAAGGTTATGGGCCGCGGCCCAAACACCGTGGGCCGCGGCCCAGATGCGACAGCAGGGTTTTTAAAAAACCTTGCTGCGCGTTTATTCCTCTCCTATTCTCCTCTCTCAGTCGCCGCCGCCCCCAAAGCCCTCCTCCCTCATACTCGACCCCCTTCCCCCGTCTTTCCTCTCCAATTTCCTTTCACTCTCTTTCTTCTTCTTCTTCCCCTCTTCGTTTTTAACCCTCCCCTCCGTCTGCTGATACGCTAGAGGTTGCTGCTGCTCTTCTCTCAATCTCTGTTCTTCACTACTGTGAACGAAGACCTAGAGCGCTACACGAGGATCGTTCCCCTTTGAATTCTCTTCTAATCTCTCAATTTTCTCCACATCTGAGGTAAGAAGTCTAAATCTTGCTCTATTACTCGCATTTGGGGGTAGTTAAGTCGGTTTTGATTTGGGAATTTAGTCGTAACAGTCGCAATTCTGTTGTAATTGATTGGTTTCAAGGGCAATGTACATATTTTAGTGCATTCTTTTGTCATAAGAATAGCAAATAGGCCTTCAATTCATTCTGAATTTCCTAGTATACCAGTGCCCTGTTTTGAGACATAGGCCTCATTGCACATGTTGTTACAAAGTCTCTGGAATTACTCTGTTTACTGTTGGCCTTGATAATCGGTCCAGTGATAGGCATTACTGGGATTTAGGTTTGAAGTGATATAGCATGTTTTAGGTTATGAAGTGCAGAAGTATGAGTTTCATGGGACATTGGTAAGTTAAGGGATGTTTAATTTTGCTGCGCGTGCATTTTGTACTCAAATTGTTGAAAATTGCCTTGTAATTCACTACACTCTGTACATGTGGCCTGCTTGTTAACTGTTTTAACTCCCCTTGTTTATCATGATTGGTACCAGAGATGCTTCAATTGTTGATTCCAGGATGTGTAAATATATTGATCTGTTCTGGTATACCCTGGGTTGTGGCTGGACTTGAATTCTCTATTTAGGGATATCATGTTTTAATTGTACTTCAAAGGTTTCATAATCCATTTCAAAATTGACATATTGTGCAAGGTTTTGTATGTTCTCTTAATGGGCAAGTCTGTGATGCATGCATTAAACTTCTTCTGTTGATTTTATAAATGGAATTATGCATGTCTGGTATGTGCGAATTGTTTTTCATCTGGTCACATCACACAACATGCTTGCAATGTGCACACTTTGACTAAGTGTTGAAACTTCTAAGATGTGATCAAGGTCGACAAGTGTGCAGTTTTTCCTTTTGCATGATCATGTGAACCTGGAGGTGCATTTTGTGTTTTTGAAAACCTTGTTTTGCTTAACCTTCACAACGTGCAAATTGCCTCAGTGAACATACACTATCAACTGTTATTGAACTTGTGTTGTGCTAGTCACATTGTGCTGCTTGTTCTGAAATAGCTGTGTGATGACATTTTGCTGACATTATAGTGACCTTAAGCCTTCTTCTGAATTGATTAAGTGATGTATGAGGTAGTGATGACTAGGTTGAGGTTTGGACTCTTATTGAACAGATTTGCGACTCTTAGGTCATAAGTTTGGGGGGGTCATCATTGCATTGTCTGCTGCTGGTGCCCATGTTTAGTGCCTGTTTGAGTCTTCATTCATTTTTGGCTGTCCATTGTCTTCTCTCGTAGCAAATATGCCGGCTAAGCGTGTTGCTGATCGCTCCGGTCCCAGGGCCGTTGCTGAGGCCAAGACCAAGATTGTCACCTGCCCTTTGCTGCAGGAACGGGAATTCCCATTCAACGTTTCGTACGAGTTTTACTACCTAGCCACACGTACATATCACCTGCAGCAGCTTATGGATCCCAAGGTTGACGGGAACCTGTAGATCGTCCAGGATTTTTACGCCAATGCCTCTGTGAAATTCGTCTTCAGCTTCACTTAATCACACTTGAAACGAAGGTTGATTCAAGTATGATATAGGGATCATAAACCTCCTCATTTCCTCTCCTACATGTATTGCAAGATATCCCTTTGGCACTTCTCCAGATCTTGAAGAAGTGACTTTAGCAACAAAGGAAGACCTCCTGATCCCAGGTAGACGAAAACCCATTGTTTTTTTTTTATATTTAAGAAGAGAATAACAAGTGTTTGAAAATTGATGCTTGAGAGTTATATGAGCGCTGCTTGCTTCTGAAAGCGTGCAAGTATGTGTATATATAGATGAATGGTGGGGGAAAAGTTATGTGATAGAACTTAATTATTGGAAGACAAGGGCATATAGAAATCACATGGAGTTGTCTTAGAGGTCTTTTTCGAAAACCAAAGGGTCAGGATGAGCCAAATGAAGAATGGACTTACAAGACCATTTGGCTAAGAAATGAATGATGTAGCGTTAGTTAAGGGATGTAGTTTAAAGAAATGGATGAGAGGGATCACATGATGATGTTTTTATGTCTTTCTCAAATGTCAAGAAGGATGCTCATAGCTTAATGTTTATCTAAAGTCTTTCACTTATTGACATGCTGAGAGACGTCTTAACTATGAGCTGGATTGATGATAGGTAACCAAAAGAGGTGTCTCAAGCATGCCTGGAACTGAAAAATGACAACCATAGAATTCTTCAAATATATATCAATTAAGCTTTGAACTGTTCAAGTGATCCTTCAATCGAACACAAAAACAGAATCATGTGATTTTTCTCATCCATGTCTCTGGACTTGACTGCACAACATTTGGATAACCCAACTAAATGGGTATCCAAGTCCTCTCTTCATTTGGTTCGTCCCTGATTTTTAAAAATGACCAATAAGACATGACCATGTGATCTCAAAGAGCCCTTGTCTTCCATTAGGCCCTATCACCGAACCTCTCCTCCACCAATTACTGAAGGAAAACAAATGCATTCATCCATATATACACTCATACTTGCAAGCATTTCAGAAGCAACACAACTCCACAACAATATCCTCAAGCATATAAACTCAACCACTTTCTTCTTACTCTCTTGAACACAAAAAATGGGTTTTCGTTTACTTGGAATTAGAAGGGCTACTTCATTCACATCAAAAGTGGCTTCTTCAAGATCAAGTGGAGTACCAAAGGGTCACCTTGCGGTGTATGTTGGAGCGGAAATGAAAAGATTTGTGATCCCAATATCTTACTTGAATGAACCTTTGTTTCAAGAACTGTTAAGCCAAGCAGAGGAAGAGTATGAATATGATCATCCAATCGGCGCTCTCACTATTCCTTGAACTGAAGATGTCTTCCTTAATGTCGCTTCTTCCTTCAATGGGTGCTAGCTTGCAAAGTGAAGATTAACTTGTTAGATTAGTCAACACAATTTTGTATTTGCGGTAGTTTAGACGATCCTATTGCCCTGTAAAGATTTTCTAATCCCCTTCTTTTTCTTCCCTTTGGGAAGTGAAAATTCCAGTATATATGTGAACGAGAAATTGATCAATAGATTTTTTTTTTCCATGTTATCTCAATCAATAATTTATCATTGACATTGAACTTTTTAGTTCAAGAGACTAAAAATCTGTATTCTTATCTAAAATGTAGGGAACAACATTTGAAATTGTTAAAATTATAGGAACTATATTGTATTGAGTCAAAGTTTAATAATTGAATTTCAACTGAATCAAAACTATGAAAATTGGGTTATACCGAATTAAAATTTAGGAACTAAATTACAAAAAAAAAACGTTATACCAAGTAATTCTGGTCCTCTTGGTTTGCTTTGTTACACAAAACTGATCAAGAGGTTGTTAGTTCGACTACTAGAATCTACCTGATCATTACTGGGATCTACCTAATCAGCAATGAGGAACTAAATTACAATTGAATAAAAACTATAGGGAACAAATAATTAATTTTCCCTATCTTTATTATCCAACTAAATTATCCTCTATATTTATTTGGGGCAAAATAGGAAATATAAATATTTTTTCTGACACAATTATTTTTTAATATTTGTATCTAGCCTCATTCATTGCTTATATTAGCTAATAGGGAGTATCATCACTTTTAGCTAAGTTGAAATTACCATTAATCACATCAAAGTTTTCCCTCGTCAACATTAAAAATCTTTTAACTTTGTGCTCCTAACATTGAGCAAAGAATAATCCTCTTGAGTGGCAATATTCCAGACAATTCATGAACCTGATCCTAAGAAGGTTAAAGAAGATTCTCTCAAAAAAGCCTAATATATACCATCTATATTTTGAATTCAAAGACGCGTCAACTGTTACTTGTGCTTTTCCATTAAATGCTGCTCTAAGAGATGTCTTAAGCATGTCTAGGAATTACAATGACAACATTGACACAATCGTGCTATATAGACATTAAGTTTTGAAGTTTGAAGTACTGTTTCAACAATCTAATTATCTAGACATTTGACAAAGTCATAAAACATAATCATGTGATCTTCTAAACCATGTCTCATGACTAGACTACACCTCGTTTATATGACCCTTCAACCAAAATCTCAACCAAATGTTTGAAGTCCTCCCTCCAATTTGGTCATGACTTGTTGCTTTCTGAAATGGACTCATAAGACAACACCATGTGATCTCTAATGTTCTCATCTTAAAGTAGGCCCTCATAAGCAAAGCCTCTCCTCCACCAATTATCGAAGTAAGGAAATTACTTTCATTTATATATACACTCAAACATGCATTATTTTCCAAAGCAACACAACTCATCAACACATCCACAGGCATCTACTTTCTTCTTGAATTCTCTTATACACAAAAAATGGGTTTTCGTTTACCTGGAATCATCAGAAGGAGTTCGTCTGCTTCAAAAATGGCTTCATCAAAAACTGGAGAAGTGCCCAAGGGATATCTTGCAGTATGTGTAGGAGAAGAAATGAAGAGATTTGTTATCCCCATATCTTACTTGAATCAGCCTTTGTTTCAAGAGTTGTTAAACCTAGCTGAAGAAGAATTTGGGTATGATCATCCAATGGGTGCCCTCACTATTCCTTGTAGAGAAGATGTCTTCCTAAATGTCACTTCTTCCTTCAATAGATCTTAGCTTGCAAAGGAAAAAGTTAGATTAGCTAGAAGACAGACTATTTTTGTAAAGGAGGCAATTTAGATCCTTTTGCTTTGTATAGACTTTTCTTTTTTAATTCCTTCTTTTTCTTCCTCTACTTGGGAAATTAAAGATTGTTTACGTGAAGGACAAATTTATCAATAGATATATTTTTTTTCAAGTTATCTCAATTAATTATGACTACTAAAGCCTCAAAGACATGAATTTTTTGTTTAAGTGACAAAAAGTTTGTACCCATATGTTGCAAGCAAAATGAAAACGGAATATTATATTCTTAATCTAGTAAATTCAAATCAATATTTTGCTTTAGGACAACAAAAGCGTCTGTACATGACTGGAAGCATACAATCCAACCCCTACCTCCCCGCCCCCCCGCCCCCGCACCAAACCAAAAAAACAAAAACTTCAGAATTTTTTATTAGAAAAACAGTTTTACTTTATAATCAAAAAATTCCCCATCTATATTTTTTGTATTCAATAATATAGTCTGAATTTATGAAAATATGTGAATTCAATTCGATCAATAGATGACTAGGAACGAAATTCAATTTTTGTGTGCTTCTAGATGTTTGTAGGATTTGGTGAATGGAGGAGACACCAGATTAATAATGAAGACCTATATATGTCTCGAGAGATCAAGTTTTATATACCCTTAGAAAATAAAACACAAGTCAAAGTAAAAAAATTGGAAGTTGAAATAGATGTTTAATTAACCACTTGCTATTAGATTTCAAGTGTGTCGGTGGTTCATTTGGCTTCTGGCATGAAAAATCTAATCAATCAGTAGATCATCTGGTTCTTTTATAGAGAGCCAAACTTCATGTACTCTTCACGTGGTCTTGTCTATTCAAGTTATTGATCAAGGGATCATGCTTGTTAATTATGCCTCCGAACCCTGTAATATTGCATATATCAATTTAGGCCCCCCCCAATATTTCCAGATTTTGATTCTATCTTGTATGAGTTGGCTTAATTATTGTATATGCACTCTCATAACATCTTGTAAACTACCTATCAGACAAGATCACTCATCTCTTACTGGCCTTGTCACTTATGTGCTTGTATGTTCAAATGTTGTTTTTAAGACTTGAAACAGAAGCATGAGGTTACAGTCCGTGACTTGTCACACTCAGTGCTTGCTTGTTGTTGCTAGCTCACAAAATTGTCCTTGATGTTTTATATATGGTGCCTCTTTATGGAATGGTCAATTTTAGATTGTGTGTTAGCCTATGTGGTAAATTTCATCATGGTTCATAGATCAGATAAAGACTACTGAGCTTTTCCACAGCAAGAAGCACATACAAGCGACATGTTTTGAGCATGTCTAAAGAAATGCACCCTTACATCAGCTAAACAATAATCGAGTTCTCTTTGTTAGATGAAAAAAATTGAACTATGTGGTGTATATATTGTGTTTCTGTAAATAAATAAATAAAGGACGGATATATATATATATTTTATATTGAAGTAAACAGCAGACAGAATCATATGATCCTTCTCACCCATGCCTTTAGGCATTGGAACTATAACGTACACTCCCTTGTACCTGAAAAGGACCTCTTAAGACAACTCCATGTGACCTCTAATGAGCCCTTGTCTCTCAATTATGGCCCTGTCACTCCACCTCTTATAGCCACAAATCAATGAAGAAAATAAAATTCTTCCATCTATAAATACTCATGCTTCAAAGCTTTTAGAAGCAAGCAACGGAAATCTTTCTCAAGCATCAATATTCAAACACATCCTTCTTCTTATTCTCTTGTACACAAAAAAAAACAATGGGTTTTCGCTTGCCTGGAATCAGAAGGTCAGCTTCATTTGCTGCAAAATCGGCTGCTTCAAAATCTGGCCAAGTGCCAAAGCGACATCTTGCAGTGTATGTGGGAGAGGAAATGAAGAGATTTGTGATCCCTATATCATTCTTGAACCAACCTTCATTTCTAGAACTGTTAAATGAAGCTGAAGAAGAATTTGGATATGATCATCCAATGGGTGCTCTCACTATTCCTTGCCCAGAAGATATCTTCCTACATGTAACTTCTTGCTTTGGTGGATGCTAACTTTTGAAGACAGGACTAACTTAGATTGGTTAAAACAGTTTTGCCGAGGTCGTAATTCAAGTCCTTTGGTTTGTAAAGAGTTGTTTTTTGCCCCCTTTTCCTTCCCTACTTGGGAAGTGGGAAATTGTACATCTGATTGATAAGTTTACTAGTAGAATATTTTCATCCATTACATCTTAAGGTGAATATTCATATTCTTGTTGCAGATCTAGAAAAGTCGAATCAAAATTTAATTTATTTGAATGTACCAAAAGCTTCCTTAGATACTTGTTAAAAAAAAAAAGCTTCCTTAGATACGAGAAAATATAGCAAAAGTTTGCTCACCGGTTTTTAATACGTCATGCGCGTTTTCATAATATGACATGTTTTATTTAAAGCATTAATTCTTTTCATCTAATATCCTTAATTAACTATAAAACTTCGTAACTAATTAACAGCTTCTATAACTAATGACTTTATTTATGGTAATTTTAATATTTTATAAGAAATAACTAAGTTTAACTTCATTGATTTATGTAAAGTTGTTATTAGTTACTTATAATAAGAACCAAATAAAAACCAAACAAAGTATATTTTATTAATATCAACTCAGTAATTTAAAACGAGAGGAAGCATAATTTTCTGTTCCTGTGTTCAATAATATTGTTAGTGTAAGAAAAATATAACTAGAAAGGAGATTAGGCGTACCTGGACGAATCCATGTTCGGATCCGGGTCAAAGCTCCAATACTCCATACTTGTGCCCACACAATTAGTAGACTACTAGAGCCTAATTATGATTTGCACAGCAGATCACCAGAACCAGAAAGATGATAGGAGAAAAGAGAATTGTCAGAAAACTCAATGGCGGGGTGAATTTCAATTGAGGAGAGACACCCTATTTATAGTGGTTTATGGAGGCCACTAATTAGGAAACATGTGCACTCCTTCTTGCCCTCCAAGACAGCAATTAATTGTCTCTCAATTAATTCCTTAATTATGGTGATTTGTTCCTCTTTTAACAAATCCATAATTATTGCTGAATTATTCCCAAAGCTGCTGATTTTATTCTTATTTGATTAGGCTACTTAATTCCTAATCAAATAGTCCAGCCCATCATGGGCGGACTTGGTCCCAAAGTCTAACATCTCCCACTCGCACTTGATGGGCCTCCCATCGTGCGTGCGTTACTCTTTCTTGTTTCATACTTGGCGTCTGCCGTGACTGTGTGGGAAAAAATGTCTTTAAGATTTGGTGCTTGTGATACTAGAAATCCTTTATATCGGATCAGCATCCAAGGACACCCTTTATATATAACCGTAAGCCATATATTCATTGCCTCATATGCCCTAGATTCTCCCATACATATTACTCATGGCATATCTAATCCCTCTCAAGTTAATATGTTGATTAACTCAGATTGCCTTCCATGCACATAGTATCCGCACTTACTAGCTACACATAGAGCTAGTAAGGGGTCGACCACAGATACTAGTACATCGTATGTATCTAGGAGTAAATCTTCCTTTTTGACTAAACATCAGTCCATCTTGACTTGGTCGCTTTCCTAGTTTTCACTCGTCTGACCAAATCGAGTGTGATCATGGAGCTTCAGCTAAAGTAGCTGTCACCAAACCAAGCTTTCATGATGCTGCCTAAGTCTTAAGGGCATCGTGGAAGTATTCTTCCTTCCTGGGACTCACACTGTAGTGAACTAGAGATCTTTCACCTACATCCCGTGTTGCAGTTTAACTCTTAAGCACATGCAGTATGAATTGCATGCTATGGTGAATAGTTTGAGGTGTACGTCGATTTCTTTTATTTCACCGTACAGACATTAGTTCCAAAATGTACTGAACATTCGAACCAGAACTTCCTTTTTCACAATATCTCTTTTACAATCTCGTTTGTGAAAAAGAGTTCTTTTCCTGGCTACAGGTCTATATTCTTGTTTCGATCCATTTTCTGTGTATATGCACACATTTTCTTAACCATCTCATGGTGATCATTTGCTCGTCTTACCCTCCCATGCCCCCGCAAAACATGGGAAGATGGTTGTTCATGTGAGTGAACCAATCTTTTCTGACCTGTACGACATACAAACTTGTATACCTTATATGTATTTACTCATAACATACATACTATTTCTTTTAACTTCATATAAAAGAAGTTCACGACCTTACAGTTTTATTTGCGCCCCTAGATTTTCATTAACTCAATGAAAATCTAGCTATGGGCTCATTAAGGGGATCTACCAACATTTTGTCAGTAGAAGGTCATTGAACCGTCGCTTTCCCTCTTTGAAAGCATATCTCTTATAGAGATATATCAAAAAGGATGTTTCGCCTTGCTGTGATACTTAGGATCCTTATCATAAAATGTTATCGCTTGGATCATTCTATCCACCATTTATTCCCAATCTCTCATAGGAATTACTTTAGCCATATGGCACTTTGAATGATGGCAGAACAGGCCCTGCGTTCTATTTCCATGGATACCAGGAAAAAATACTTTGTATATTTCCTTACTCCATCACCATTTGCCTAGGTTTTGTATTGGAGTATCCTTTCAAAAAGGAAAGTTGTCCCTTGACAACTTAATCCATGGTTATTCTCATAACCCATTTCACAGAAGGACCAAAAACAACTTCCAAGTCTGACCCAAAAACATTTGGTCTTATATATACCAATGTGTATATTCATATTACCAACTATAGTCTCACATAGGACTCTATCCACCTTTCTTATGTTGGATTCTTCATAGGACATATAACCTTTTTAGGTTTATGCCCTTGACTTCAGGGGTGTCCATAGGTTTGCAGTTTGACATCCTAAGATGTCTAAGGATTACACTTGTACATGTCTTAGGTGGAAAAGACTGTATCTTTCTTGTGCAACTCCGTTTATCTTGTCAATCAAGATATTTGTTCAACCCATGACTTTCTCAACTCAGAACTTAAGGATTTTTTGATCCTTTATTCCTTTGACTCCCTTGACACTTGTTTCATATGTCACTCGACAAAGGATGACTTCACAAAGAATTATCACTAGACCATTAGGAACTTATGTAGTGTTCTTCGATTATTTCGAAGTTGGTGAGGCTTTCACCTTGTGAAAACCTCATATACTACTATTTGGGTGATTGTTTCTACGAAGCCCTTAAGCTGCTTCATGTAGAGTTCATCACCCAATTTCCAAAAACCCAAATTAGAAGGTGGTCTTTACATCATCTTGCTGTTTGTTTCATAGTCGAAGTTCAGAGTTACAAATACACAACGGACAACCTTCCATTGTATTACCCCCTAGCCACTAATTGTTTTAGGTTTTACATGCCCCCAACAGATTTGAGAACCTACTTGTTCCCAATCGCCTCTTGGCTAGGTGACAAATTACCCAAACACATATTCGGCTTAAAAAGAATCCAAATCCTCTTGCATGACACTTTGCAATTCATCTTAGCAGGTCCTTCTAGTGTCTTTCAGACACTTATAGGTACTTATTATCACCTTCTAAATGGTGAAGGGAGTATTCAATCCATTAGGGAATCTATCCCTTATAGTCATTCGCTAGATGACAATTTGCTCCGAGGTGGATTTCATAGGATTCTTTTCCTATGTATGAGTGAAGTAATTCTCTCGTAACTTACCTCTTACCTCTTTCATTGTGAAAATGGTCTCAATTTTCCCACTCGGATCAGTAAACTTAGGAACACTTGGTTATTCCTTGTCACTTGTGAACCTCTTACAGAGATTTATTGTGATTAATGCTCATTTCCTGCTAGGAAATCTGGGTTTTATGAACATTGTGTCCCATGATTTTCTCTCGGTCACTGAACCACCATCATTTTCACTAATAAAGATGTGTCATGTCAAATTCTCATGTCATCTCACAAAGAGATACTTTGTATACCTTGACCCCAATCCTCCTTACTCATAGGAAGAATTACTGATTCTTGACTAGTTTAGCCATCATCTAACAGCTTCACACTTGCCAAAAATCAAGTAAACATTACTATATTTCGAGTAAATGTCCACAACGTTAATGAAACACCAAGCTTTGCGTCTTGCCCTCACGTTCATTGGTTCACTAACGTCATAATTTGCCAATTGCAGTGGATATTCTCAAAAAATGTTTCTTTGTCTTTCTTGCCAGGTAGAATAAGTTTTCAACTTATTCATAAGGGTATTAATCCTTTAGTACACATTGTTTAGCAAATACTCTTTTGCTAGTTTGATCATTCCCTTTGATCAAGGTGTACATGTGGCAAGAAATAGAATCTTTTATCCCAAGAAAAGAAACATCAAAATCCAACAAAGGATTTGAGAATCATAATCCCATCGATCCTTAACTAAAGAGATAGCAAAGATGTAATTCTGTCAGTTGCAATTGTATCGAGTGAATCAGGGTGGTTTATCTATGCAGAGTTAACGTGCAAGTTCCAATCCCTTGATTCTATCTCTTTATTGCTTTGCATTTAATGTGAAGCCATATGCTTCTGTGAAACATCCATAACTCATGTGGATTGTTACTTTTACAACCCTTAAAGGTTTATCAATGTAGCATTTCATCTTTTACAGAAACCATTGACCTCTTCTAGATCAAGTTTTCCTTATAGGTTCCTTGCCCTTAGGCATGGAGGATGAATCCTCCTACTCTTTAGCTAAGTTCGTCTGACTGATGGATCTTCAATCCTTCAGTCTTTCACATTCAAGTTCAATATGGTGAATCACATTGTTGAAGGTTACAATATGCATATCAGAGGCAATCTTTACTTTCGTATACGCCCACTCAATATAAGACATGGCTCACTCCCACTCACTGGGAGACATAGCTTCCTCCCACTCATTGGGAGATGTCTTATCACAACATACACTTTTTGTTTGTTAGAAAGAACTTGGTATTTAGTTTTGTCTCAACTTCTTAGTTTGATATCTTCCTCAAGTGTTGCCTAAACAACATGTCAAGACTTAGTACACTATGTTAAAACTTAACTTAGTTTTAACTTTATCGAAGAAGATCACCTATTTCACTATCTTCCAACACTATCCACATGGCTTGGATAAGGTTACATTGCTCGTACCAACATAAGTTTAAGCAATATTGTTCTTTCTATACTTGATAGCATAAACCTTTTATATCCTTCGATTGCTTCAACCTTTAAATGCTGAAGACTAGTTGGTAGGATGTCCCTGACATCTCATTCTTCTTGAATGAAAGAGATTTGAGAGTTTTTAACTCCACAAATATCTCTATTAAGCTCAGTCAAATAGACTTGGTCATAATTGGTCACTTAGACGATTATGGTATACAAATCTTATTTGTTCAAATAAGACAAAGGATAATTAAATAATAAGTTCACTAGTTTCATGTTCAGGAGACAACTATGTTGACTCCCATCCCAATCATACTAGTTAGCTCATCTCCCTTTTAACCACAGTCTTCATTTGAACACTTTCCCCTTTGGATTTCTAGACGCATTCCAAAAAACTCCCACTCAATCAAAGAGCAGTTATATTAACAAGATAATAACACAATATCATCTAACTAGCATGAATATTCAAGGAAATAGGAAGAGAACATACTTAATTCAATTAAAAAAATAGAGAATTAATCATAAATTCAATGAAATACAAGAACATTCAAAAGTTTAAGCCTCATATTGTTGTCTCTTAACAGATTCTCCCTCTTATATTCCCTTCTGACCATATGAACTGATGTAGCGTCTAGCTACAATGTCCAGCTCCTCTTTGCCATGTCTATATCCACTCATTTGGATGTATTTGCAGCATACCTCCCACTTGATGAGATGATTCTCATATCTCTATCTGTCTTGTCCTTTGTCACAATATATGTGATAAAAGGTTAACTTTTAGAAGTCATTGCTTTAATCCAAGTAGATCAATGTGGTTAGAAGCATGGGAAGACTTGTTATTATTCAATAATTATTGAATAATTTTAAGTTGCTGCAATTTTTCAGGTTTTTATCTCTAAGAGTTTGAGTCAAGGTTGGATAGGATTTTATATTCAAAAACTCATTTGAATAATCCCTTACCTTTAAAGAATCTTTCAGCATTTAACCTTATGTTGCAACTGAAAAAACTCTTAAAAAAAAGCCAACCTATCCCAAACAATAATAGAACCAACATTGATTCAATTCCAACATTTTTGGGAATCTCTAGGTGCATACAAGTACCTTTTTGACTCAAAATAGATCCAAACGTGCTTCAAATATATGCAAATTATATACAAAATTGAAGTTCTCGAATTTAGGGGTTTTTAGGAACTAACCACGTCTCAATTGGAGGCTCCATACGCCCTCACGCACCCTAGAAGATCTCTGGATCCAAAAATCCTGAAAAATTGGAAAATTCCAGGGTTGGCCACTCTCGGCCGTGGCGCGTGATGTACACGCGCCACCTTGCGGCCACCTGCCGACGACACGCGCCGGTACAAACGACTCCACGCGCCGTCCTCTCTCCAACAGTGCTTGTCAAGTGTTAAACGGAGGTCCCAGTAGGCCCCAAGTGTCATATGTGCCTTTTTTTTGTCAACAGTCAACGAATGACTGTTGACCGGTGACCGGTCAATGTTGACCGTTGATCGTCAATGTTGACTGGTCAAATGTGACCCGTCACCGCTGGCGTGTCTCAGTCAACGTGGCTGGTCAACGGATGACATGGCCTCGTTGACCGATGCTGATGTATCGATTGAGGCTGACGTGGCGACCGCTTATTGGTGCCACGTGGCATTGGTTGACCGATGACGTGGCATTGACTGCCACGTCATCATCTTCAACCTCCAGTCGGGTCAACCCGACCAGGTTGGAGCTCCGACGGGTCATCGCGACCCGCAAACTTCGATATGCCATATCTCCCTCGTTTTATCGTTGGAATCGTAGTTCAGCGAACTACAAATCCATGGCATTTATTTGATCTGAAAACCTCAATTTCATTGATCAAATCTCGAGTGAAGTGGCGGCAGTGACTAATGACCCGCCAACTTCTTTCCTTCGTTTCTCCCTCATCCAAACTCCGTTTAATGGTTCTAAGCATCGTTGGAATCGTCTCTTCGAGCTCTATACATCCATGTCCTTACTTTGGGCAAAAACACCAAGTTTCAAACACCCAATTTTTCTCGACGTTGTCAGCGCGACGTAATTCGACCGTATGTGTGTCTGTGTTTGAAAGGCTCTTCTAACATTTGAGGGGTCAAGTCTTTTCCATTTTTAGTTCCACATAGGTTCCAAAAAACACAACTTTAAGAAATCGAAGATATGAGGAAGAGGGCGAAGGAATTGTGCCATGAGATATATATACACACTTATTATATGTATATATAAAACAACTAGAGGAGGAAACAATCAAGAACCTGGCATTTTATATGTGTGCACATTGAGCTCAAGTCGAATAACAAATCTAGGAAGCTAGAATCTGATGCACACACAGACACGCATATAACACAGCAAAGGCAGAAGCAAAAAATATATACATATAAATACATGTTCACATTTTGGAAAACATACGTCCAGATTCCCAAAAGTATTCACATATGAACCAGAGAACATGCATAATGAAAATTTCAAGCAATAGAGGCTACGAATATAAAGATTGAAAAAAAAAATAGTAGCACAGCGGAAAATATGATGGAGGGATATAAACAAATTATATCACATTATTATTCACATAGAATAATCATAGCCTCAAGGATCAAATGGCTCTGATACCATGTAAGAAAAATATAACTAAAAAGGAGATTAGACATACCTGGACGAATCCATGTTCGGATCCGGGTCAAAGCTTCAATACTCCATACTTGTGCCTACACAACTATTAGACTACTAGAGCCTAATTGTGATTTGCACAGCAGATCACCAGAACCAGAAAGATGGTAGGAGAGAAGAGAATTGCCAGAAAACCCAATGGCGGGGTGAATTGCAATTGAGGAGGCACACCCTATTTATAGTGGTTTATGGAGGCCACTAATTAGGAAACATGTGCACTCCTTCTTGCCCTCCAAGACAGCAATTAATTGTCTCTCAATTAATTCCCTAATTATGGTGATTTGTTCCTCTTTTAACAAATCCATAATTATTGCTGAATTATTCCCCAATCTGCTGATTTTATGCTTATTTGATTAGGCTATTTATTTCCTAATCAAATAGTCCAGCCCATCAAGGGCGGACTTGGACCCAAAGTCCAACAGTTAGTTTATAGAATAATCAACAAGATTGATAATTTTCCCTATTCGTCCATTTTGGTATTTGGACTAGCCCTATTTAGTTATTGCACGGATCTTTAGAAAGGGACAAACCCAAGTAATAATATAGGCTGGGCATATGGGCAAAAAAAATATAGGCTGGGCATAAAATGATTGGGCCAAGAATGAGGTCACGCCTGTTGAGGATGAAAGAAACGGAGGTCATATTAACACGTGTCCTTCTATCCATCAAATGTGTTATCTGAATTAGATTCTTTATTTTGATCCAAAAAAAAAATTAGATTCCATATAGAGACAACTCGTATCATAACAGATAGTGTGTGTTTAGGATAGCGGTAGGAAAAATGACTTATATGATTTTGACTTATTAAAAATGACCTAATAGAAAAGTGAGTTTTTGTAATGTGATTTATATTTAGATGAGCGATTTTTGGACAATACATGCTTATAAATTGTGATTTACGGTATACGAGGTAAGTATGTGAGAGTAGTTTTATCTCGACTTACGTAATAACTGACTTAATAGAAAAGCTGTAGTGAGGAGCTTATTTAATAATTAGCTTATTCTACCTGTGATACAATTAAAATAAGCTGAACCAAACACTGCAAAAACGTAACACATTTTTATTTATGCCCAAAAATGGGCTTATTTCTACCCAACACGTTTTTATCAAAGGGCTAGGAAAGAAGGTTAATAATGGTATATCTACATATTTTTGGTGGGATATATGGACCCCATTAGGGGTACCTCTCATTGATTATGTTCAGCAGAATCTAGAGAGTTTAAAGTCAGCAGAAAAGGTAGCTACTTTTGTACTTCCAGATAGCACATGGAATGTGACAAAGTAGAGACAATACCTTCCACAGTGGTTAATACAAATTCTATTAGGTATTAATCCACAATTGAATGCCAATGAAGATGTTGTGATATGGAGGAGTGCTGCAGATGGTAAATTCTTCGTCAAAGCAGCATATCTTTTTCTATCTGAACCAGAGGAGAAAGACAATTAGTTGATATGGCAGAAAATTTGGCATTGGCAGGGGCCTGAAAAAATAAAAATCTTCTTATGGCAGTTAACTCATGAGAGGTTAATAACAAATTCACTAAGAGCCAAGAGAGGAATTTCATGTTATTCTTTTTGCCAGATGGGGTTTTCATGTGAGGAGAGTGTTATACACAGTATGAGAGATTGTGTGAGAGCAAAAGAGGTGTGGAAACTATTTTTAAATCCTAACCAATACAATAGCTTCTTTTCTTGTGATTTGCAGGTATGGCTTAAGCGAAATTTGACACAAAATTTGGGAAAGACGAGATTTAATAGATGGCCATAGATAAAAATCTTTGGTCATGTCTGTTGGCTGATTTGGGGAGCTAGATGTAAGAAAATTTTTGAAGATTCACATGTATCAGCTAGGGAAGTTTATCACCAAGTCAACTTCCATCTACATGAAGATGTAGTTGCGGCCAAACTCCATCATCGGATTTTCAAGGGTAACGCTCAGTCAGAAAATCAGTGGACGCCGCCACCAGCCGGAGTAGTTCGGGTAGATGTTGATGTGTCAGTACGAGACATGAATCAAGCAGCTTGTGGAGGTACCATTCGCAATGATCAGGGTCAATAGGTAATGGGTTTTCAAAAGGCCCTTGGTTCTTATCCAGTTGTGGTAGCTAAGATACTAGCAATCAAAACAGGTCTACAAGTGTGTAAAGCTCTCAACAACATGTCTTTGTTTTATTTGAGCTCTACCATTTTGGGTTGAAGTATAGGGACATGATTGTCTAAAAGCAATCCCAGACTCTTGTAGAACATTAGTGAAACTCCTATACTCACCACTCCAGTCACTTTGGACTGTTTTAATTTTCCTTTCAAACTATTTTTCAACAAAAGCCTTAAATTGAACAAACATTTGCAATGCTTCATCTTTTGTCTTTAAAGGAAAAATCCATGTGAATCTGCTATAATCATCTAGGAATAGAATGTAGTATCAAAAACCATTCATAGATGTGAGAGGTGCTAGCCCCCATAAATCTGTGTGAATAAGCTCAAGTGGCTTTGATGCATGTGAACTAGAAGTTTTGAAAGGCAATGAATGCATTTTCCCAAACTTACAAGATTCACAGAACAAGGAGTCATTTTCATTTCCATAGGTAATTTTCATATTACAATCATTGATCAACTGATTTAGGACCCTATCATTGGGATGGCCAAGCCTACAATGCCAAAACTTTCTACTATAAACTTTAAACTTAAATGCTGAATGATCAGCTTCTTCAGCCATAAGAACTAGCTCTGCCTTGTCACCTTCTTTATGCTCACAGATTTTGAATATTCCACCACTAGTTGGTGTCCCTTAAAGCATGATCTCCCTTGTTGCTTGATCCTTCACATAAACACCACTAGAATTATCACATCAGCACTATTATCACAAGCTACTTTGTAAACACTCAAGAGGTTTTTCTTGTTTTTAGGAGTGTAAAGAATGTCATTCAGTTTAATCTTTTTTTGAGAAGTATTCTATAAAGTAGAAGAATCTACTTTTTCAACTGCTATCTTATAACGATCACCAACAATGATATTCATCTTTCCAGAAGGATTTGTTGAAGTGTCCAGTTTGTTTGGATCATTTGACACATGACTAGTAGCTCCACTATCAAGATACCATGCATCATCATTGATAATTTCAGGAGTAGCCCAATAGGCACTATCATATTCAGCATAATTTGAGCTTGAACCTTTGTTCACATCATTGGTGTTCTTCTTTGCTTTCACAAATGAATGAAAGAGATTTAAGTGTTTTTAACTCCGCAGATATCTCTATTGAGCTTGTCTTCATAAGCTCAGTCAAATAGACTTGGTCATAATTGGTCACTCAGACGATTATGAGATTTCCAAGGTCATAGTATTGAGTAGCCATCCAAAAATTAGATGGTTGGCAACCTCCCAATCTTCAAAATCTGGATTCTACTTGGTAACACCTCATTCAGTAATAAATTGAGTAGGACAGGTTTTGGTTCCATTAGTAAACCCTTCAGCCTTGTATCCTTTGATGATAGGCAGCACATGAGTCACCCATATAGGGTAATTTGTTCTATCCAACTTGATAGAACATGATTGTGACAGGGTATTGTTTTTTTCAGATAGTTTTGATAACAGGGTGGCTGATACGGTAGAGTTGTTTGAGGAAGACTGGGCAATGGGTGATGATATACGACTATCCATGGTTGTTAGCCTCACAGCTCTGATACCAAGACAAAAAAATAATAAAGAGAGAGACAATATTTTGAAAAGGCACCCTATGCCCAGTCTGCTACTATTCATTAAATAGGCAAGGGTGAAAACCCTAGAATACATGAGGTAATTACACATGTACCCTATAATAGAAGGGTCTAGAATAGAAAGAAAGAATATTAACAGAATATGCTACAATAGACATTTTAATGTTTAACTGGGCCATGTTAATTACATATGCCTTTTATCCTGATTGGGCTTTACTGTGGGCTTTACTGTTGGGCTTGTTATCAGTTTCATATTCTTGACAAGGCTCCTCCGTTTTCTTCTTCTTCCTTCATGGCAACCTCAGAAACCATTCCCGAACCTGAAGCTGATAAGAAGCATGTGTATTCGGTGTGGGTCCTACCAACAGAAGATGTGCGTGATCGGATGAAGAAACTGATGAGCGGCCTCTGATCGGAGTTCGGAGGGCCTGAGTTTGAACTCCATATCACAGTCGTCGGAGCGATCAGCCTGACTACCGGTGATGCTCTGGAGCATTTCCGATCAGCTTGTGAGGGCCTCAAGGCTTATAATGCCATCGCTGATCTTGTGGATACAGGAACTTTCTTTTATTAGTGTGTTTACCTTCTGATTCATCCCACTCCTGAGGTACTCTTCAATTTTTCTTTTCTAGTTTTTCTGTCATTTAGTTATTTTAATTTCTGTAGGACTGGTCTCTGTTGTTAGTTTTGTAGTAGTTAATGGACAAGCGATTGATCGACATGACATTGAAATTGGTGTTCATTTTTCTCTAAGGTTTTGATTATTAGTTGTTAAATCAGAAGCGATTCTAGACTTGTGCTTTGATTGTAATTTTGTCATTTGGAAGGATTTATCTTGTCATTTTTATTTTGATTCTCTCTGTTTTTAATTTCTGTTTCTCTATAGGAAGTGGGAACTAGTGACCATTGCATCAGTCATTTTGGTTACAACAGATCATCTCGTAAGTTACATAATCTGATTTTTGCCTGAAGCTTTACCTTTTTGGCTGGCTGCAAGTGGAAATCTATGTAGAAAAGTAAATTTGTTTTGTTACCACCTATGAAGCATGTCAGATTATAGTATCAAAACTCTGGAAAATGATAAAGAAAATCCTCTCAAGTTTTTTAATTTAGATCATGAAGCTGATTACATGTATCAACCATGTTCAAGAGAGATTTGACAAATTTCTACTTTGACTGTTGAAAGCCTAACACAGCCCTCCCCCTACCATCTATAAAACACAGGCAGAGTTATGTTAACATTGAGATGTATTTTACACATTTCAGTTGTTTGTTATACCATTACTACAAATAAAGAAAATAGATAAACCCTTATAAGAAAATCTCAATTTGGGATGTCTAAAGTCCCCCTTGGAGGACTTTAGACGTCCCAAATCTCAATTTGGGACGTCTAAAGTCCTCCACAGGGGGGACTTTAGACATCCAATTCTTAATTTGGGACATTAAAAGGTTTTATTTTTTTTAAAATAATTATTTATATTCTTTATTACCCAGCAAATTAAAATTGCAGAAACAGAATTAAAGATGGATTCATAAACCACAAAATGTCCCTTACGAAATGGTAATGACTTCTAGCACTGCAATCTTTTTACTATATATATAAATATATATGTATAATAACAACAACTCATACAACCTAATATCATATATGTATAACAACAACTAGAAAGTGTCAAAATATTTGTCACCACACAACTACAAACTAATTGTTGTTCATTTCATCAAAATAAATATACATATGTATTTCCTCGATTTCCAATCTCCAAATGTATAAAACAAAAAAATTATTAGTATTGCAAAACTACTAACAACTAGTTTATAATTCTGTCAAAAAAAAAACAATCAAGGAAAAAACACTCCAATAACTAGAATCATGTAAATAAATTGAAAGCATTATAATAATTTCATATTGCAAGTTTAACTTAATTCTTCATGTAAATTTATATTTAAAAAAAAACAAACCTGATGAAAGTAGGGGAGAGGGCAGCCAACGATGTTTATGTGCTTTCAAGGTGGAGAGAAGACATTAGAGGAGTTGTGTATACACAGTGGAGAGGAGAGGTACGCCGGAGGTTGAAAGCAACGAAGAGAGTGGGAGGTGTACGCCGGAGGGTGGAGGGGGCAAAAAAGGTGGAGGAGGTGTACGCTGGAGGGTGAGAGCAAAGAAGGTGTTATGAGAATGGAAGGAGGTGGAGGAAAAGGGAATGAAGAAAAGGAAGAGAGGAAGAAGATTGAGGAAGATGAAGTCACAGGAATGAAAGAAAAAAGGAAATGCAGAAAAAAGGGAAGAGAAGTCATGGGGATGGGAAAGATGGAAAAAGAGGGATGGGTTTCTAAAATGGGAATGAAGAAAAGGGAAGAAAAGTCTCACGCATGTCAGAATTTCTGACATGACTTTAGGAGTCCCAAATTTTTTTGGGACTCCTAAAGTGTGACTTTAGGCATTCCAAATCCCATTTGGGACGTCTAAAGTAGAGACTTTAGCCCTCCCAAATGGGATTTGGGACGCCTAAAGTATTGACTTTAGGCGTCCCAAATCCCATTTAGGACGCCTAAAGTAAGTTAAATTTTTTTAATTTACTTTTTTGGCGCCAATGGAAATCTTTAGGCGTTCCAAATAAAATTTGGAACGTCTAAACTCAACTTTAGGCATCCCAAATTCAAATTTGGGACGTCTAAGGGTTTTCCTATATACACATAATTACGAAAATGCCACCGCCTTCCTTTTTAACCACCCAATTTTAAAATTGAGACATCTAGTAGGGTGGTTATATCATAATTCTGTAGTAGTGACTGAAGACAAAACTTTGGAATCCTGGGAGAAAATTGCTGATTGCGTTCTCACTCCAAATTAGCTTTTGCTTATTATGACCTCTTTTGGTAAAATCTGTTGAGGATTTTCTTATGACTTTTTAATGTTTATCACTCAATACACACTCTGATCACTACTAGAAAAAAGAGTTTTAACGTCCCTTTTTTTGGCCTTTCAACGTCTGAAAACAGAGGGACGTCTATGTGAGAGTCGTAGAAAAAAACGTCATTAACGTCCGTAAAACAGGGGACATAGAAGGCAGACTTTAGACGTCCCCAGTTCACTGGGGACGTCTAAGGTGGACCTTCACTGGGGACGTCTAAGGTCCACCTTAGACGTCCCCAAGTTCAACTAGGGACGTCTAAGGTCCCCCTTAGACGTCCCCAGAAGACTTGGGGACGTCTAAGGTGGACCTTAGACGTCCCCAAGTCTTCTGGGGACGTCTAAGGTGGACCTTAGATGTCCCCAGTTGAACCTGGGGACGTCTAAAGTATCGCCAGCAGTACTATCCACGTCCCTTTTTTATTAAGGACGTTGAAAGTTTTTTTTTTTAAAATGGACCTTTTATACATATTGCACTGTCTGGAAAATATGTAAACTGCAGAAATAAAATTCCAACAACAGAGTAAAACAACAGCAGTTCAGCAGAATGAAAACAACAACAAACACAGTGATCAACCCAAGGCTACTACATGCCACACAAACTTTCAAACCACACAAACTACACAACAATCTATATCCAAGTCTACTACATGCCACACAAACTTTCAAACCAGACAAACTACACAGCAATCTATATCCAAGTCCCCAGTTTGTACAATAACCAAGACTAAAATCCAATCCATATCCAACAACAATAACGCTAATTATATGTACTACCACAAAAGTATGTCCTACACAAACTACTAAAGACTTTACTCTTCTGGTACACGTTGAAGAAGATGTCCAGCCATAAAGTCTCTAATCATATTTAAGTCTTCATATGAGTAGGCATCTTCATTGTCAAAAATCTGTAAATTAGAAAATAAGCTTAGATGAAATAATGAATGAAGTGAATGAATTCCCATTGAATCACAACAAGAATATTATCCTCAGAGAATGAAGAAGCGATTACTTGTTCAAAATCTGTCGTAATGCCACTCTGAATGATGTTAAACATATAAAGCAAGACATAATATCCACATTCCCAGCCGCCAGGTTGTCGAGGGCACTATAAATCAAAAGAAAATGGTTAAAATCAATAAAGGCATATCTAAAACGACCGTCAATCAAAAGAACTTGATTTGAAACTACGTACCTTTGGAAACAACCATCTTGGATCTTTGCCACCTCTACGTTCGCGTGGCCCGCCAAGCGCTCGATACGTCATGCATGCGTTATCATGAAAATGAAAATCAACATAAATTAGAATAATTCATTAAGTTAAGAATCAAGAAGCAATGAAATACAAAAAAATAACTTACTGGTTGAAGACGCTTTTAGTTTCTTTGTCTGGTCTTCTATTTAAGGAATCAAACCAGTAAACAACGTGCGACCGAGGATAGACAACACACAAACTCCAGTGATAACTATCACAACATATACAGATTAAAATGAAGTTAGATGGCAAGGCAATTATTTACTAAAAATCTCAAATACACAAAATTAAAATGAGTACCCTTGAACAATCGGTGCTAGATAACAACTATACTCGTCCTCTGACAATGTAAAGCCCACATAGTTCGTCCTTCGTTTCAATGTATTCTCAACCCTTGTCGTATGTGCAGGAGACAAGAATCCATATAAATCAACTTTCTGAGAGTCAATGCATATAAGAAGGAAGGAGCTATAATAGAATTAAAATGATGAATGTATTAGCTAGTTAAAATCAACTTAACTAAATGAATCAAAAAATGGGAAATAAAAAACTTACAGGATTGCAAATTTGCCCCATCCAATATCTAGCTCCTCGAACTTCATGAACTGTTTAAGATCTTGTTTATCAATTGTGAAGTGATACTCTGTATTCTGGCCCACAATCCCTGGAGGCATATGCAAATCAATCTGGCGAATGCCTTTATAGATATGCTGCAATCGTGCTAAGAAGGGTCATTTCTCTGCTTCCTGCTCGTTCTTTTAGAACATAAAAACACATACTGTTAGTAGGATGTCAACACATCTCAAGTAAAAGTGAGGTAGTTCCATACCATTGGAGGTGTTTGTGGTAACATGCCAATAAAATGTACAGGCCAAAGGATGAAAGATCCTCTCGCCTGAGCTATCGTGGCAACCTCATCATCAGGAATAGGGATGGCTGTACCTTCTTCCCCCTCTCGAACACACGTCACAGTCACCCTACGCAAATGCTGTGGAATTTGCTGATGGTGATGGCTGGTAGCTTGTGTGTGAATGAGAGCATCTACAACTACACACAGCACTGGGGCATCCAAAGAGAGGATGGCAGGTTCTCCCTGCGCTGGAGGGGGAGAAGGGTCGCCAAGTGGTTCCTCCGCCGGGTTGTAACTTCCTTTGGTGCTGTGGAAGGCCAGGGATGAATGGGTTCTACGCTCGGTAGTTGCCATCTGCGAGTCAAACATCTTCTGCATTTCAGCTCGTAGCTCAGGCATCAGCTCAAGACGTAGCTCTGGCAACAGCTCTTGTTGGAGCTTGTCGCGAAGGTTGGCCTCGAGCTCTTGTGAGACTTCCTGACGAATCTTGGCCACAAGCTCCCTACTGGGTTCAGCTTGTGATGAATAAGGATGTGAGGCTGGGCCAAAATACTTCGTGACACGAACTCCCACTGCCTCCCCTCGAACATGACCAGGGTGATCTGGCTTCCCAATCGCCGTTGACAAGATGTCCATCCGTCCACTTGGAGTGAACGAACCTTGGCTACTATGATCTTCCAGTTCATCCTGCAGCATAAAAGTTATCGTAAGCACTCCCAATATGGAAAAATAAGTTTGTAATTATGCTCTAACTACTTACAATTCTTGCGGCAACCTCAGCAACAGTCGGATTTACGTACTTCTCACCCTTAAGCCTCCCTGCTTTCCATTTTTTGTGACGTGGTGGAGGTGGCGGGGGCTGGACCACAACGGTAGGATCTAATGTGGCTGCTTCCTTCAATTTCTCCAACTCTTCTGCCATCATCTGTCCCTGAAGCTTCCGATAACCACCACGAGACATGCAATGTTGATAGTTATTAGCTGCTTGCCTCTCTGCATTTGCTGCACTTAATGCCTTTTAAAGGAAAACAACGAACACCGAATCAATAATGTCAACTATATTCAAATAAAACACTATGATTACAGAAATCTTACCAAAGAGTTTGGATCTTCTCGTGATGCCATAAACAACCTCCAGTCCTCTGGAGACAAAAATGGATACTCATGACATGGATCCTGACCCCTCAAGTCCCCTCGAATGTAATCTCGTGTGAGCCTGTTCTTGAAATCTTTCCATCGTAGACGAACCTCCGTCATCCACTCCTTGTACATCTCCGCGGTGTCAGGGACATCATAGGTTTGCTGCAAGGTAAAAACATACGTTAATTATATTTGAAGCGATAGGAATAAAGATATAATGCAGATGTATTGAAACTTATATACCAAAAGTTGTTGCCAAATCAAGTCTTTGGTTTTTGGTGGAACCAACTTCCAATTAGCATAGGTAATGCGAACTTTGCTTCGAGCTAAAAAACCTACGTAGCTAATGAAATGGTCTTCCTACGGACCAATTGGTTTCATATCTTGATCAAAGTCAATATGCAACCTCTCCTGTTGATGGTTATGACGTGCTACCAATGCAGGCATTTTTGTACTGCCTCTAACCCTTCGTCTCGCAACTGGTTCACGTGTCGCATCACGTTCAGGCCTATTCATTTCATTGTCCCTATCACTTGGAGAGTCACCAGAGTTGTCCATATTCCTGTAAGCACAAAAATCATTGTCAGATAGGTGAATAAATTGTAAGTAAATGAATAAACTGAGACGTAATAAAACAAACAACACACATTACTATTTTCTAAGTTAAGCTCTTACTCTAGATTGTTTCCCATATTCCTTCACCATGATCATTTCTCACAGCATATTCTTCATCATCTACTAATTCTCTTTCTTCAATTGTTGTAGGTGGATTAATTGTGAAAGGTGCTGTGTCGTCAAGGTTGAAGGTCGGATCACCATGCTTCTGTTTTTTACTCTAAAGTACAATGGACATTTTCTTATTTGCGGGATCTGTGACATAGAACACTTGTTTCGCCTGGCTTGCTAGAATGAAGGGCTCATCCCTATAACCTACTCTTTCAAGATCAACTGAGACAAATCCAAATTGTTGATCTATTACCACAGCATTATTGCTAACCCACTTACATTTGAATAAAGCAACTTTGAACTTGTTGTAAGTGATTTCCCATATTTCTTCTATCACTCCATAATAGGCCATGGATGCTAATATGGGGTTTTTGTCTTTCGAACTAGAAAAGTGCATGGATTCAGCTTCTACCATCACCCCACTATTTTGCATGGTACTCCTGTCATCTTGGTCTTTTGTGTAGAAAGAATACCCGTTTATATCATAACCGCTCCAAGTAATGATCTGAAACGAAGGCCCCCAGGCTAGCCACTCTATTGTCCCAGACACACCGGACTCATGCAAAACCTTTTCCTCAAACCACTGAATGAATGTCTTGTTTTGCTCAATAGTAATCTGCATGTCATTCTTCCTCGGATTCTCTTTCTTCAATCTGTTTCTGTGTTCCTCTATGTACGGTTGCACTTCTGCCATGTTATTCAGGATATAAAGGTGTGCTTGCAACACCTCTTCACGAGGCATAGTCTTCACTTTCAGTCCTCGTGTTCCCTTACTCCTCCCCTCTTCATGCCGAGATTGTTCCTTCTTCCCTGATAGATAATCACTGCAGAAGTCCATAGCCTCTTCAACAACATACCTTTCAACTATTGAGGCTTCTGGTCGATAGGGATTTTTAGAGTACCCTTTTAAGATCTTCATGTATCGCTCGAAAGGGTACATCCACCTCAGGTAAATTGGACCGCAGAGCCTTACCTCCCTTACCAAATGAACTATCAAATGGACCATTATATCAAAAAAAGAAGGAGGAAAGTGCATCTCTAATTGGGACAATATGATATAACCTTCAGCTTCCAGTTCATCCAGCTTTTCAGTGTCAATGACTTTGTTACAGATAGCATTAAAGAAAACACACAACCTTGTCACAGTGTTTCGAACTTCATCTTTCATAATCCCTCTAATAGCTACTGGTAACAGTTGTTGCATTAACACATGATAATCATGGGACTTCATTCCCACTAACTTCAAATCGTCCATTGACACACACCTTCTCACATTCGAAGAATATCCTTGTGGTACCTTAATTTCATGCAAACACCCACACAAACTTCTTTTCTCCGCTTTTGATAGTGTATGTGCTGCTGGCTCCATGTATGCCCTCCTACCATCATCTCTTAGCTGTGGATGTAACCGTTCTCTTATTTCCATATCAACAAGGTCTAGTCTCGCATTAATCCCATCCTTGGTCTTCCCTGGAATGTGCAAAAGTATACTGACAAGGCTATCACAAAAGTTTTTCTCCACGTGCATTACATCAATACTGTGCCTCACGTCAAGACTACGCCAATATGGAAGATCAAAGAAAATTGATCTCTTCTTCCATATGTTCTTCTCACCCGAAGTCTTATGATTCTTACCAAGTAAGACATTGATACGTTCAACCCGACTGTAAACTTCCTCTCCGGTTAATGCCTTTGGAGCCATTCCATGCTCCGACAAGCCGTTAAAACGCTTTCTTAACCTACGATATGGGTGGAATCTAGGAAGGAACCTCCTGTGACCTAGGTAGACCATTTTTCTTCCATGTTTCAGTTGGTGGAAGTGAGTGTCTGCTTCACAGATCGGACATGCTTTATGCCCCTTCACACTGTACCCTGAGAGGTTTCCGTAGGCAGGGAAGTCATTTATGGTGGTGAACAGCATTGCACGTAGCTTGAATGACTCATTCTTATACGCATCAAACACATCTACGCCTTCCTCCCACAACTTCTTCAAGTCCTCAATCAAAGGCGCTAGGTAGACATCGATATCGTTTCCTGGCTGTTTTGGTCCAGAAATCATCATAGAAAGCATCACATACTTGCGTTTCATACAAAGCCAGGGAGGCAAGTTGTATATTACAAGGAGTACTGGCCACGCACTGTGTGTGCTATTAAGAGTTCCATACGGATTGATGCCATCTGTACAGAGCCCAAGCCGAAGGTTTCTCGGCTCGCTGCCAAATTCAGGGAACATTTCATCTATTTTCTTCCACTGTGGAAAGTCAGCCGGGTGCCGAAGATATTTTCCGTCGGATATTCTGTCATCCGAATGCCATCTCAACTTCTTCGCCTTTTTTGCAGTGCCAAATAAACGCTTAAAGCGCGGTATTATTGGAAGATACCACAAAACTTTTACAGGTTGCCTTTTAGTCTTCCCATCACCACAACCACCATCTTTCTTCACTTTGTATCATGCGGTTTGACACTTAGGGCACTCACTCAGGCCTTCATACTCCTTTCTGTACAGTACACAGTCATTAGGGCAAGCGTGTATCTTTTTATACTCCATACCCATTGTCGATAGGATTTTCTTGGCCTCATACATACGATTTGGAAGTACATTATCGTCTGGAAACATATCACACAACAGTTCAAGCAGCAATGTGAAACTACTATCGGTCCACCCACAAGTTGCTTTTAAGTTAACCAAATGTAATGTTCCTGTGAGCCGTGTGTACTTACTCCCAGGGTACAACGGTGTCTCTGCATCACTCCGTAGGCTGTCATATTCATGCGATTGCACAAAGGATTCTACCTCAACATCGTGAATCATTCTCTCCATTCTATCTTCATCTATGACATCCACAGCTTCCTTCTTGTGTGACGGACAATCAGTTACTTCCTCACCATGCCATATCCACCTTGTGTATCGAAGATTTATTCCATTACAAAGTAGGTGATCCCTTATAACTTCAACATCCCGTGTTCTCTCATTTAAACAATTGACACAGGGACAAAAATACTTCCCATTTTTGGCTGGAACGTTCCTTCTAGCAAATTCAATAAACTCTTCAACCCCATTCTCATATTCTTCACTTGTTCTCAAAGCATTCATCCAACTATGATCCATTCTATTACCACCTATGCCATTCACACTCAAGTTTAGAGTCATTGTCAACACTGGGAATTGCCTTTTACTATTTTGTTTTCCAAAATTTTGGCAGCATTTCCCCTTAAAAGTGACACATCCCAAAATCAAAATAACAAACCATCTCAACTTAATTTAAACTAAACTAAACTAATTAAGAAGAGTAAAATAAAAATTCAGAACAGTAAAACAAGAGTAAAAAGCAAGAAGCTAATATTAATTCTTCTAACCCAAACAAAAGGACGAATACTTTAATTAGTGCCAATAAATATACCCTTTCTTAAAAGAAATAAAAATTTAGCCTCAATTCCTCACTAGTCTTTGGCTTCCTACAATTAATTATCAAAGCCAAATTCTATGTCTACCTACTAACACTCTAACAAGATAGAACCAAATCCTAATCAAACTCAATTCTTTCAATATCAAATCAAACAACTTTTAGAATATTCATAAATCAAAATCCAAACTTCCTAAACGCAATTTTTTTGTTCAAAAGTTTGCAAAAAAATTTCTCTATATGTATAAAAGCAAAAAAGACAAGTTATGCAAACTTAATATATAGTATTAGTTATAAATTTTTAAAACTTAAAAAAAACACAATTTAACAATTTTGTAAGGGTTTTGTAAGGGTTCACTTACGTTAGATCACAAGTGATTCTTAAAAGTCTAAACAAATATGATAAATCACCCCAACATACATAACCTTTGACATATTAATCTAACATTAATTCAATTCTAACATTGTTAATTATAACAACATCTGTTCCCCAAAATAATTATTTACATTAACAATATTCTACAAACGCAGAATAATTATTTACATTAACAATATTAACAATAATTATTAACATCTGTTCACCAAATTAATTAATTATTTACATTAACAATAATTATTTACATTGTTAACCCACGCACCTGATTTTCTCAAAATCCAAGTGCAGAATCCAAGTGCATGCAGCAACAATATAACCCAGAACGCAGAATCAAGTGCACACACCAACAATCCAGAAACGCAGAATCCAATTGCAGCAACAATATTCTACAAACGCAGAATGTAAATTCTTAATTGCTTCACATAATAATCCAACTCACGCCTCATATGCACATGATTTTAGGAAACCCAGAAACGCACCTGAATAATTCTGAGAATGCTGCAGCAGCAGCAAATGGGAAGACCCAAACAGGCACGGGAATGGGAGAAGAGGGAAGACAAATGCAGGGGAGGGGAGGTGCGCCTTTGCTCAGTGAATGAGTTCTGAAGCTCAGCTCATGGGTTTGGGGGAAGAGAGAAAACGAATGCAGCAAGGGAAGTGCAAATCTGAGACGCTTACGGGTATGGCTTTGGAATTTGTTCAGTGAAGCAGAAATGAAATGCAGCTCACGGGTTTGGGAGAAGAGAGAAAACAAATGCAGCAGGGGACATTAACGGGTATGGCTTTGGCACAGAAGGTAAAGCTGCCATGTACAGTGAATGAGGTGATGTTTCTGGGGTGTTTAGACGTCCCCAATTTCTCTGGGGACGTCTAAAGTTGAGTTTACACGTCCCCAGAGAAACTGGGGACGTCTAAAGTGCAGTTTAGACGTCCCCAGTTTCTCTGGGGACGTCTAAACCCCACTTTAGACGTCCCCAGTTTCTCTGGGGACGTCTAAACTGTCTAAAGTGTTGAAATTTTATACTTTTGGTCAAATTCATCCAGCGCCTTATCCACCCGCCAAATATTTAACTTTGGACGTCCCTAACTTAAAAAGGGGACGTCCTTTAGGGACGTAGAAGGTCTTGTTTGTAGTAGTGGATGTGAATCATATTAGGTCTCTGCTACTGTATGTGAATGAAATAGAAAAAAGCAGATATGATTCATCTGAAGCTGTGGCCTTGGTCACAAGAAACATTCATGACCTTGATGAGTAAGTTGCATAACAAAGCTATCAAAATAAACAAAATGTCGTTTTGTGCTTCATAATTAATCAATAACGTAGAAGCATGGTGGAGATCGGAAACTGAAATAACAGTAGGTTTGAGATGTTGATGTAAATTTGAGTTAAAAGACATTTTTGTCCCAAAAGTTTTCTCGAAAGAACATTGAATACCCAGAAATAGAAGCAATAAAACCCTGAAAGTTGCAAAATTGCAAAATTACAGTAATGCCGCTTTGTCCTGACGGATCCAAATGGTCAACCATTAGTTAACTGGTGATGCTCAGGCTATGTGGCCCTATCGCATTGACATCACCTCTTTGGGTTAAATGGCATTTTTATGAGGTTTGCACTGAAGAATTATGAATGCTCGGAAGATTTCTGGGGTACTAATGTCCCACAAGTCACAGATTTTTTATTGATTTATTTTAGCTAGGGAATGGTAGAGCATTATTTGATTGGGGATCTTTATTGCAATTTGCAAACTTTAGCCTCTTGAATGTAATTTAACCAAAATAAGCGACAATAAGAGAAGGAAACGACATCGTTGCCTATTGTCTAGGCATATACTCAAAATGTGCCTCCCGTTGCTCACTGCGCTTCCCGCCTTCCCACTCGATCGTCTCCACGTTTCACCCTCTGCATTGAATTTCTGCAAAATCTTCCATTTTTAATTCAAACTTATACTTCAATCCCCAAATCTCCGTTAAATCCCAAAACAGGGTCTTGCGATAAATGGCGTTGCTAAGTTTCACACACCTCACTTCCCATTTTTGTTCTGCGTCATTGACTTCTCTGCCTTCTTCTTCCTTCATGGCAACCCCAGAAATCATTCCCGAACCTGAAGCCGCCGAGAAGTACGAGTATTCGGTGTGGGCTTTACCAGGGGAAGATGTGCGTGATCGGATGAAGAAACTGATGAGCGGCCTCAAATCGGAGTTCGGCGGGCTTGAGTTTGAACCCCACATCACAGTTATCGGAGCATTCAGCCGGACTGCCGATGATGCCCTGAAGAAGTTCCGATCAGCTTGTGAGGGCCTCAAGGCTTATAATGCCACCGTTGACCGTATGGATCTCTATTGTGTTTTACCTTCTGATTCATCCCACCCCTCAGGTACTTTTCAATATTTCTTTTCTACCCCATAATATATTTACATAATTTGATTAGATTAAGAAAGATGATTAAGTTAATTAATATGACATGCATTTTCTAAAATACTCTAATCATATTTCTTAATTCCCTTATTTGCTCTCCTCTTTAACCATTGTTGATGAAGCATCAATAGGATACATTAGGAAAAAATTGATAAATATAAAAATATATCTTATATTTAATACCAAAATCAATTCCATAAATATATCTTATGTTATAGACTGAAGGGAGTATTTTTTTTCTGTCATTTTAGTTATTTTAATTTCCAGTCAGGCTGGTTCTGTTACAAGTTTTGTAGTAGTCAATGGACAAGCAATTGATTGACATGTTATTTGAAATTGGTGTTTGTTTTCTCCAAGGTTTTGATTATAAAGTTGTTAAAGAGCCATGTGCTTTGATTGCAATTCTTTTTGACAGTTAATATGTTATTTTTGTTAACTATTTTCATTCCGGTTTATCCATTTTTATTTGTATCTGTTGTAGTCATGGATGGATAGTGGCTTTTCTGCTGAATGATTTATTAAAGCATTTCCTAGAATTGTAAATTTGGAATTGAAGGGAGTGCTTAATTTTTTTTTTCTGAGTAATTATTGTATTAGAGATTAATCATACTTTATTCTGGATTGAAATGTTAGACAGAAATGTGTATACTGTTAAGCGGAATTACATAAAACTTCAACGGAGAAGAAAAAATCATAAGTATGTCCCTTGAAATCATCAAACTGCATTGAAGTCTCATGATACTAGGTTAGATTAATTCAAATTGAGAAAAGATCATTTTACCCTTGTCAATTTGAGCAACAAATTATAAGTTATTGAGCAACCAATGATAAGTCACATTTGCCAAATGACTTGAAGACTTGTTATTGGTTGTTCAATAACTTGTCATTATGATACCTTAACATGTTATTGGTTGCTCAAATTAACAAGGGCAAAATGTTCTTTTCTCAATTATAATTAATCTAACCCAGGTCCTTGGGATTTACAATGCAATTTGGTGATTTCAAGGGATCTACTTATAATTTTTTTCTCTTCATTGATAACTGTATGTAATTCCCCCTAGTATATTTACTCCTAGCCGATGGCACACAACTGACCTCTATGGGTGGTGAAAGCCTTAATTGTCCATCACTCTTCTTCCATTTTTCAATTGATATTATAAAATGTAGGCAGAGTTATGTTAATATTAGATGTATTTCACACATTTCTGTTGTTTGTTATGGCAATATGAAATGACTTAGAATAAAGAATAGGCATGAAAAGAGTATCTTAATGTGACAGAGATCTTAGGCTACCACTGGTTAAAAGAAACCTCTTATGAATACAAACTCAGGTCTTTCACTCGTCAAATACCTGAGTTCTTTGAGAGTTAGGGTATTAGTGGCCTCTTAATGAAAGAACATGATTTGATTTAGCTCCTCATTATATAACTTATTTTAACTCTTAAGTGACATGTTTAGGTTTAAGTTGACATACACAAGGTTAAAATCTCCCAACTAGAATAATAATACTAACTCCACCTATGTTTTTATAGACGGTCTCAAGCCCAGATAAAGGAAGAAGGCTATGTAAGGTGCTCAACAACTAACATAAAGCTCTATCGAATCTTTTATGATATGGATCAAACAAGAAATTGTGTCAGTGCACAATAACATCGTGTGATCCATATTGTTTCATGTTTACAGCATACATACCACACATGAGCCTTCTATATGTAGATTTAAGTGACGAGGAGAGGCAAAGGGCTCAAGAAAGAGCCAATGCTCTTGATGATGTGAGTGGGTTGAAGTTTCAAATAAGCCGCCTTGCATTATACAAGACAGACAATGAAGACAAAACTCTGGAATCCTGGGAGAAAATTGCTGATTGCGTTCTCATTCCAAATTAGCTTTTGCTTATTGTGACCTCTTTCGATAATATCTGTTGAGCATTGTCTTATGACTTGTTATGTTTACGACTCAATCCACACACACTCATGAATCATATTATGTCTTTGCTACTGTACGTGAATAAAACAGAAAAGAGCAAATATGATTCATATGAAGTTGTGGCCTTTGTGACAAGAAAAAGTCAAAACCTTGATGAGTAAGTATCATAATAAACCTATTAAAAGTAAACAAAATGTTCTTTTTTTTTTATAACCCTTTTAGGCTACCTGGCATCCGGCACTTTTTCTAGATCTTATTATTAGGTATGAGTAACCCACTAATCTGGTGCTTTACGACTAGAATACCTCTTCCTATGGGTCTTTTTTAATCAGGTGAGATTCAAACTCAGTTCGCCCACTTTAGAGTTTAGCTAGTCCAACAAGTACCCTTGGGTAACAAAATGTTGTTTTGTGCTTCATAATTACTCGTAATCAATAACGTAGAAGCTTGAGCAGAATCGGTTTGAGATGTAGAGCGACATCATTAGATTTAGAGATTGGAGCCAAGATGATCCAATGTGGAGAGCTAAAAGTACAAGTCAGGTTACTCTCATGAAGCTAATCGCACCATTCAAAAAGCTAAGAAAAACCGGACTTAAGGAAAATGACATTTTTAGGATTTCAATTCTGGAAATCTCAACAAAAAGGCCCTTAATTAGATGGAACTTGGAATAAACATACTTTTAAATTGTTTTTTAGGATTCATTCTTAATATTTTTTGTACTCGTCGTTTCAATGTCTTTAATACTCAATTTTGATCTTTTCAATGTACATCTTTAGTATTTTCAGTATTAGAATAGACTCAAAAATAAATGTAGAGAGATTAAAGATGAGCATTGAAAGTACTAAAATTAAGGACATCAGGTAATGCATGCAGCAACAAATCAAAATTACATATACATATACATAGACACACACACACACACACTCCATCCGTTCTTATTTATAAATTGTTTTAAACATTTTTTTACCAAAATCAAGAGAATTCTTAAAATTTATTAACTATGTTTAAAAATTTAAAAGAAAAAATATTACTTTACCCACATTAAATACATTATTAAAAAATCCCACTTTCTTACATCAACATTAAAAAGTAATAAAAAAGAAAAAAAAGGCAAAATAACAGAAAAAGAATTGCGAGAATTGCCCAAAAATACTTTTTGGGCAAATTAATTGATGAATGCTACCTTAAAAGATCTGTTGCACTTGAATGGAAGATATATACTAATATACACACACACACTCCATCCGTTCTTATTTATAAATTGTTTTAAACATATTTACCAAAATCAAGAGAATTCTTAAAATTTATAAACTATGTTTAAAAATTTAAAAGAAAAAATATTACTTTACCCACATTAAATACATTATTAAAAAATCCCACTTTCTTACATCAACATTAAAAAGTAATAAAAAAGAAAAAAAGGCAAAATAACAGAAAAAGAATTGCGAGAATTGCCCAAAAATACTTTTTGTGCAAATTAATTGATGAATGCTACCTTGAAAGATTTGTTGCACTTGAATGGAAGATATTTTGCACACAATGAAAGATTGTTTGCACGTTCATATGGAAATTTTTGTACATGCGAAAGATTATTTGCACACATGGAAAATTGCTTGCACGCTTGATAGCATTCAGCAATTAATTTGCCCAAAAGTATTTTTGGGCAATTCTCCCAAAAGAATTTTAAATTACAAAATTCTAAATCAGGTATTTATCAAAAAATAAATTGTGAATTATTTATTAGGTTTCGTCATTTCCTTATCAACTCTGAATAATAAACTATTTTCTCAAGAAAAAATTGTAATAAATAATCAATATAATGCCTTACTGAAAGACGGAAAAGTGCAATTATATTTATTCATTTCATGTAGCTCTACTTCGCCAAAGTGAAAGGCACACTTTCGTATTAATTATCAACAATATGTCGAATTAGATTATTCATATATTGTGGATTGCGAGTAGATAAAAGTTAGGAGCAAATATTAATAGAAAACTTGCAAGGAAACTAGCTAAGAAAATGAAATCTTAATCAGATGGCAGCCGAAAAAAAGAAAATGAAATTTTATTATAGATTGTAAATAGGATATAATTCATATAATTGGTATAATAATATTATATTAGTAATAATAATCACAAACATAATCTGCATCAAAGCAAAAACATGTTAAGCGGTGGGGCCAAGTGTGGGTGTAGGGGTGGGTGTGGGGCTGGGTTCGGCTCCATCGTTGTTGTCGGGGCAAGGTGCTGGAGCTCCAGTTGGTTCTAGGCTTGGGGCTGCATGTTTGTGATGATGACGGTGTCCCATTAATGACATAAATCCTTTAGATTGTGTCTCATTAATGGTGTATGATGGCGGCGGTGGAAGCGGCGGCGGCGGTTCATACGTCGGAGGTTCGGGATAAGGTCCTGAAGCCAACGGCGAATAAACCTCATCTGGAGACACTGAAGCCGAGGATGATCCATCAGATTCTGCAGCAAATTCTACATATTTCAGGTTTCTGGCTTCTGCATGATCAAAGCTTGATGAGCTAAGAACAAGAAGAAGAAGAAGAAGAACGGGTATGAGTTTCTTCTTCAACATCATCATCATCTTAGTTCACTGATATGTCACTCTACTTTAGTACTGGTTGGTGTGGTTAGACCTTCAACATGTGTTGGCTCTATATATTGAAGCCTAGAGCCTAAGGCCATTTAATTTCTAACAATCTGCATTAATTTTTTTTGTTCAAAGAACAATCTGCATTAATTGGAATCCATAAATACTCAGTTCTCAGTATTCAATTGTATTCATTTTGTTCGTCTTCCCTTTTTACTTATAAGTTTGACTTCAGTTTTCACATTCACACATACTCTCATTCACTCCATCATTTATTTCACCATATTAATTGAATAAATATGATGATAGTTATCAAACTCGTAAATTTAAGTAAATTTATATTTTAAACTCAAAATGAATTTATTTTTATCAATAAATATGTAGTGATAGTGTATAATTAAATAATTAAAATTAAATACATCAATATTCATAATTTATTATACTCAACAAAATAAATTCTATCAAATTCAATATAAAGTCATTTAGCATGATCAAATCAAAAAAAGTTAACATAAACTTAAGAATGAGTTAACATTATTTTGTAAGCTATAAATATAAAAGGATTAAAGTGCAATTTTATCAAATAAATTTGGCACATATAAGTTTTGAAATGGAAAAAAATACCAATAAATAATTTAAAATGGTACAAATACATCAAAATAGTTAAATTTCACCAAATGCTATTAAGGTTTTCTTCTCTTATAATTTAACAGTCATTTGGTCAAATTTAACGGTTTTAGTGAATTTGCACCTTTTTAAATTGTTTATTAGTATTTTTGCCCCTTCCAAAACTTATTTGTGCCAAATGCTTTTTAGAAAAAATTGTGTTGATAAAATTGCACATTAACCCAGCATAAAACCATAAATACAGTAAGTTAACTAGGAAGTTTGACAACAATTAATATGATTTATTGGTTATTTATTTTTCTCTAAACAATAAATGGACGTGTATTTGGAGTTTACGTGATTACAATTCATTCTCTAACTAGGCGGTTTAATTTTATTTAAATGATGTAGATTCTTAAAATTTTTTATTTAAAAAGTAAACTATTATTATTGGAATATTATTCTTATTTTATAATGCAATAGTATTATTAACTATAAAAAAAAATTATAGCAAAATATAAGATACTCAATCTGCGGCATTTAATTTTAATTTAGATGGTCCAAGCTCCAACCTTGATTTTAGAATTGAAATAAATGAATAAAGAATTCCATATTAAATTATATTTATTTTGTTTTCCATTTATACTTATATACTTTGACTCTTCAGTTTTCTTTCTTTTTTTCCTTTCTTTTTTGCAACGTTTGACTTCAGTTTGCACATCAATTGTTTGTCACTTCCTATTGGTTATATTTATAAATCATTTTTAACTAATTCTCATGTATTAAGAAGAGTTAGTTAACTCATCAATTATGAGTTAAATTTTCAATTTCGCCCTTATCTATGATTGGTTTCTAAAGTTAACATGAATAAATTCTTTTTGGTTATTGCAATTAATATGGGTAAAAAAGTACAAAACACATTTACTATCCTAAAACTAAACTTATAAATAGGACCAAATTTGTTGGTCAAAAAAGACTTATAAATAGGACCAGAATGATATTTAATACTATTCAGTGCTTATTTATAAGTCAATTATACTTAAAAAGTTTTGTTTAAAATATAAACCACTTGTAAGGTATTAAATGAGGTTTTGTCAATTTTACCCATATTAACTATATTAATACATTAATAAAAGAGATAGAGGTATAAATGCAGATACATAAAGACTCTTTCATAAATAAGGGTAAATTTGAAAATTTTATTAATTTAATAATTTTCTTGATTTGTGAGAATGTGGTACAAATAACTTATAAATAATCAATGAGTGGCACTTAAGAATTAATTTTGCTCTAAACAATAAACAATAAATGGATGTGTACGTGGAGTTTATTTTATTACGTTAAATCCTTCTTCATTAATTTTCGAAATAAACGGTTTAATCTAATTTAAATGGTTTGGATTTTTAAATTTTTTTTATTTTTTAAGTAAAAGTATTATTATTGGGAGATTATTCTTATTTTACAATGCAATATTAATAACTAGAAAAATTTAAAATTATAGCAAAAATAAGATAAAATCTTGGGCATCTAATTTTAATTTAGACGGTCTAAACTCCAACCTTGATAATAGAATTAGAATAAATGAATGATGAATTCTTATTAAATTATATTTATTTATGCTTGTCCATTTGTATTTAGAGCCAGGAAAACGGGTCGAGCCTGTTTAGACCCTGAATTTACAAGGGTCAAGCCTAAGATTTTTGTCTCAAAAGTAAAAACAGATTTAAAAGGGCCCTGAATTAACAAGGGCCGAGCCTAAGGTTTTTGTCTCAAATGTAAAAATAGATTTAAAAGGGTCAGCCCTGTAGGGTCGAGGGTCTAAAAGGGTCGGTCCTGTAGGGTCATGGGCCTGCCCTTTTAGGCATTTATATTATTTTTATTTTTTAAAATTATTTATATGATAATAATATTATTGATTTTTTATATTTTGTTAATGATGTTGCAAATATTTAGTTGTTATTATCTTTTTTAGAATTAAGTTACATCATAATATCTTGTATTAATAATCCTAAAAATTAAAAGCTTATAAAAGATATTTTTTATTTCATGAGTATTTTTACCACTTTTTTTTTCTTTTTTACTTATTTTCTTGTGATTGTTTTATTTATATCTTGTGTTGTTTATTTTATTGACTACTTACACTTTTCAAGACATATTTGTAAGAAGTATTTTTAATTTTGTTAAGTCTTCTCATTAATTATTTGTAATTGTGATACATAGACAATAGTTTACCTTTGATTATGACTTAATGACTGTATTTATTTGTTGCATGATGCATACCGTTTACACTCTAATTTTGACAACATTTATGTGTTAAATTAGGAATTCTATTGTTGTAATTAAAAAAAAAACTGAAAAAAAGTAAAAAAAATTGTTTAATTTTGTAAAAATAGCTAGCCTTGGCCCGTGTGCTTTCGAGCCGGGCTTTAAAACATAACATTTTTTCTTATCCCAAGCCTAAAAGGGGCGAGGTTAGCCCTAATTCCCGACTCTATTTGTAGTTATATACTTTGACTTCAGTTTGATACCTTGAGAATTAATTTTGCTCTAAACAATAAATGGGTGAACCTGTGGAGTTATTTCCTTGTTCATTCTTCAAAAGACTAGAAATATGGATAGTTGAAATTTAATTTGAATGGCTTCGATTTTAATATTTTTTGAATTAACTTATTATTATTTGTCAGATTGATTTCTTAAATATAATTGTTCTTATTTTATATATTATAATCTTATTAAAATTGTAAACATCAAAAGAATCTTAGTCTACCCTAGATGGTCTAAACTTGAAATTAGATTCATTCGATAAACATTAAGAGGATTTAAGTTTTAATTTGTTTGTGCATGTATATAAATATATAATTAGATTTTCTTTTCTTTTCTTTTTTAAATTTGATATGTAGCGTTGATTATCTTTTTCTTGCTTTTAGTAAAAGATTATTGAAATGAGTTCGATCATAAAAAGATACTTTTAAGTTCAAAAAGTGCAATATTACCTAAGGTGAAGGTGCAAATTTAGTAGCCAACTATTTTTTTATAGGCTCCTAATATAATTAACTATTTTCGGGTATAAAAATATATATAAACAATATAAATGGGAGCAGAGAGATAAGGATTGTGACAAATGTCACCATAAGATGCTTTGATGAGATCATGTGGTTAAGGGTGATTGGAGGTGTTTTATTAAACACTCTTCCTTCCTCTTCCCTTGCTCATTTCGGCCAGCACAAGAGAAAAGAAGAGAGAGAGAGAGAGAGAGAGTTAGTTCAAGAGAGCTTTGGAGATCTAGAGAGAAGGAAGAAGAAGTTCATGGTAAGAAGTTGATAGCATTTCTCTTGTGATTTTGCTTAGAAACCTTCTCTAAACCTTTCTCCTTTATGGAATCCATGGTTTTGAAGACACATTTTGAGCTTAAGGAGAGAGAGGAGAGGACACCTAGAGAGAGAGAACTCAAGATCTCAAAAGATAACCTCCCAAACCTTAGATTTATTCTTGTATGATATTGTTATTGAGGTTTGTAGTTGGTTTGGTGATTTTTGGTTAAGTTGTAAATTTAGAAAGTCCTAATCATAAGGGGTTATGCTGCCTAAATGTCTTTGAATCATGGTTAGTATGTTTTTAAATGACTTAATAAGGGATTATAAGTGAAAAGGTACCAGCTTTAAAAGCTAAAACACAAAACTCCAAATTTTCCCTTTTCTTAAGACAAGTTTTGGCCAAGCACAGATCTGCTGGAAGGAGTCATATTTTCAATGATTTGATTATTCCATCGGATTCAGGAGGCAAAAATAGATGGGGTTATAGTTGGTCACTTTTTCGGGAAAAAGCCGAAAAAGTATAATTACGAAAACACCATAAAACCCTAAAACTAGGCTGTCAAGGGCAAGTTCATAATTTGACATTGAATTTTGTAATTTTGAGCCGAGAAATGGATTTTTTGGGCGAAAGTACATCAGGATAGCTATAGTCAAAATTTTGGAAAAATGTGCCATCAAGCCGAGTAGGCGGGGTCGGGCCAAGATCCTAGGGGCATTTTGGTAAATTTTCACTATAGACTAATATAACTACAAGAAACACTATGGAAAAGTCTAAAATGATATTTGGATAGGTAATAACCTATTTCCTGTACATTTAATATTTTAGGACCAAGTCAGAAGCCGGAAGCGACACATTTTACGAGACACACTAAAAAGGGGTTGAAAGAACTTTAAGGAAGGGACATTATCCTTCATACATCGTGCCATAGTTTTATAATTGTGTGAATGCCATTGTTTGTAAATGTACTTTATTAATTAACGTGTTTTGCCTAGAAAGGGGTAATTAGTGCCAAGAACACTTAGGTGAGAATCCAATCGGTGCAGAATAGTGAAGCTGGGCCCTACTCATGCATATATATAGATTATGTGTTTATATTGTTCATTAATTGGTGCATACATGGCACATATTATATTTACTTTTCGCATTTTCTATGAACGATAGCATGTTTCTACTAGAATTCCTTAGAATCTCACCTTTTTTTTAAACAAATATCTCAGCAGGAGCCAATAGATTAAAAGGAAAAGGCGTAGACATCAAGAAGTGATTGGCACGTGTCTCGAGGTAAAGTTAAAGACGGTGGTTATACATAGTTTATGCTTAAAATATTTTGGGGAATCATGTATATATTGAAGGTTCTGTTGTATTCTGTATTTTATCTACGGAAGACTTTGGGATTGTAAACGGATACTGTTATCAGTATATATGTACTTTTCTGTATGCCCATGGAATTCTGTCTTTATTATTCTTCGATTATCGAAATGGAAACGGGTGTTGACACACTTATTACTTGCCCAGCCTTTGATCATGGGACATTAAGAGATGATTACAATTATTTAAGGGACATTAATAAATTATTACAATTGTTTAAGGCTATTGGATTAGTGACCATTCTTATAAGACATTAAACTAAATAGAATTTGATAGCATGATTTAAGTGTGGTGGTGTGCTGCTCTCTGTTTATAAATTTCATAAGTACTGTGTTTTTCATTCAAATAATGATTTTTTGTTTTTGTTTGAGGACAAGCAAATGTTTAAGTGTGTGGAAATTTGATAAATATATATTTTATAATTAAATAGGTATAGATTTTAGGACATAATTGATTAAATTTATTAATATTTTATACCTATTTAATTATCTTCTATATATTTTCTATCTTTTTAATTAAGTTCAGGATAAAAAAAACCTTGATATAAAATCTAAACCTTGATATAAAATCTATCCATATCCTATTTTTATTTTGCAAGAAATATTATGATATTAAGGAAGGGAAAAATTAGATGAGAAGATATATATATATATATAAGGAGCCGTACATTGTGAAGATAATGGAAGGGAAAATAATGATAATGTGTATGGATATAATATATATATATATATATATAAGGAGCCGTACATTGTGAAGATAATGGAAGGGAAAATAATGATAATGTGTATGGATATAAAAATATATTTTTTTTTAGACACATAAGACTTTAGACGCATAAGACTTTAGGCGCATGAGCTGGCAAATGAAAGCATATATCTATATAGGAAGATATTGGATGAAGAAGACTAACATGAGATATATCTAAAAGCAAGAGATTTGGAATCAGATCCACATGGATGTGGACCCTACGTGGAGGAAGGACAAAATCAATTGTTGTGATCTATAGAGAGGGTGTGTTTGGAAGAGCGATGGGAAAAATAGAGTTTCTCAATTTAGCGGTTGGTAATTTCAATTTTGGTAAAAGCTCGATTGTGTAATGTGATTTATGTTTGGAACAGCGATTGTATAAATGACTTTTGTAAAAATAAAACTTGTTTGGATTGACTTAAGCACAAGTGACTTTTGTGATAATAGTAAGAGAGAGTGGGTGGAAAAATATTTTAAAGAGTTAAAAACACCAAAAAATAGTTTAAAATAATTTTTGGAACTGAAAAAGTACATTAAAGATAAAATTGCAATCAGTCTGATAACATATTGGGTACAGTTGAAAAAATATTTTAAGGGTTAAAAGCACCAAATAATAGTTGAAATTAATTTTTGTAGCAAAAAAAGTACATTAAGGGTAAAATTACAATAAGTCTGATAGTACACTGGACACAACTGAAAAAATATTTTAACCATTTTCACTCTCCCCAAAAGCTAAATCAGTAAAAGCTGAGAAATAGAGCTTATGGCAAAAGCTATTAAGATAGAATTAAGCTCAATTGCTCACCGCTGCAACCAAACACACTTTTTTTTTTCCAGTTGAGCCATTGAGCTTATGAGCTCAAACGCTCAATTGGGGGGTCAAACGCCCCCCCCCCCAAACACACTGAGAGGAGATTCGGATTGCGCGTAATATCTCTTTGAATTAAAAGAAAGATATTTAGATTAGAGTGGGGAATTCGGCCTGAGCCGGGCCAACCCATTTAGGTTCAAATTTTTTAAGGGTCGGGTTTATGATTTAGAGGTTAAAAAGGGAAGTAGACCTAAAAGGGTGGATCCTACAACCCTGTAGGGCAGGCCCTTTTAGATCCGTTTAATATTTTTTTAAAAATAAATTAATAAATATAATATCATATATTAAATTATCAATATAAAAGACATCTAAGTACTTAATAGAGTATTAATAACAGGCAAATACTTATTAATTGATTTGATTTATTTTATTTTCTTCAATGGTTTATTAATTTAAAATTTAAAAAAAAAAGGCTAATTTGGACATTAGATGATTATTTTAACTAAAAATTTAAGAGTTTTAAAAATAATGTATCTCAAATAAAAGCAAAATAATAAATAAATTGTAGAACTTGAAAAATAATATTTTTTGAATTAAAATGAGTTTAAGCCCGTTTAGGCCTGAAGGCCTAAAAAATATGGTACTTTTTAGATAAAATAAGCCTGTAGGGCTGGCCCGGCCCGTATTCCCGGCTCTAATTTAGATAAAGAATTAGATAAAGAGATGGACAGCTCCAGCCATACCATGATTTATATATATATATATATATATATGAGAGTGTAGAGCCAGGAACGGGACGGCTCGTTCAGGTCCTAAATTTATAAAGACTGGGTTTAAGATTTTTGCCTCAAAAGTGAAAACGGACCTAAAAGGACTAGCCTTATAAGGCCGAGGGCCTAAAAGGGTTGACCCTGTAGGGCCATAGGCCAGCCCTTTTAGGCTCATTTTTTTTTTATATTTTAAAATTATTTATATGATAATAATATTATTGATTTTTTATATTTTGTTAATGATATTGTAAATATTTAGTTGTTATTATCTTTTTTAAAATTAATTTTCAAAAGAATATCTTGTATTAATAATCCTAAAATTTAAAAACTAATAAAAGATATTTCTTATTTCATAAGTATTTTTACCAATTTTTTTTTATTTTTTGACTTATTTTATGGTAATTTTTTATTTTTATCTTGTGGTGCTTATTTTGTCGACTACTTACACTTTTTAAAACATATTTATAAGAAGTATTTTTAATTTTGTTAAGTCTTCTCATTAATTATTTGTAATTGTTGTATGTAGACAATAGTTTTCCTTTGATTATGACTTAATGACTCTGTTTGTTTGTTGCATCATGTATACCGTTTACACTTTAATTTTGACAATATTTATGTGTTAAATTAGAAATTTCATTGCTATAATTTTTCTTAAAAAAACTGAAAAAGAAAAGCAAAAATTGTAAAATCTTGTGAAAAGGGCTTCAAGCCCTGCAGGCCAGCCTTGACCCGCATGCTTTTTGGTTGGGTTTTAAAAAATAGCAATTTTTCTTACTTTGGGCCTAAAAGGGCCTAGCCCGTTAAGGGCCGGCCTTGTAGGATCGGGCCTACCCTGATTCCCAATTCTAATGAGAGAGTGAACAAACAGAGGGGGATAGCAGAGATCGAGCGGAAAGAGAAATGAAGAATTAGGAGAGGCAGTCTTGAAGGCAGAAAAGCATCACTACAAAAAAAAATGATATTTAGTAGCAGTTAAAAATAGGTATTAATAGCGGTTTTAACCGCTACAAACAACATTAGTAGCGGTTAGGTAAACCGCTACTAAATCGTATGTTGCAAGCGATTTTGTAGCGGTTATACAAAACCGCTACTCAAGGAACATAACTGCTACATATTTTGTAGCTGTAATAAAAAATCGCTACAACATCCCCATGAACGGAATTTTTTTTCAGAGATATTTGTAGCGGTACAACATCCCCATGAACGGAATTTTTTTCAGAGATATTTGTAGCGGTTATATAACCGCTACAAATATAAAAAATTGAAAATTTCAAGGCGGGAAAAGAAAAATGACATTTTTTTTCAATTTCGTAGCGGTTAAGAAACCGCTACTAATTTTGAATTTTTATGAAATTTGCAGCGGTTATAAAACCGCTACTAATTTCATGACATTCAAATTTAGCGCAAAAAAATTTAATTTGAGTTTAAAAATGCGCGTCTGTTAGTAGCGATTTAATAACCGCTACAAATATTTAAAATTTTTTTAAAAAATATAGAATCATTTGTTTCTGTTCTTTTAATATTAAATTAATTAGTTTCTTTTTTTATTAGTTTATCTAATTTAATTAGCTTATTAATAAATTAAAAGGATAAATTTAATTTAATTGGATTAGTATAAAAATTATATTAATAATATTATTAAGGATACATAGGTAATAAGGAATTATTATGTTGTCTAATATAATGTAATTGTATATGAAAAATAGATGAAAATGAGATACAGTTCTAATATATCTGGAAAAAAATGGTGGGAATAAATTTTATATAAAGGAAAGAAGTATTGTAAAAAAAATAAAAAAACTTGTTACCATATGTGATCGTATTATTCAGCTCCTCTACTCATACAAAAGAAGTTGTAAATGAGAGAAAATGAAAGAAAGGTTAGGTGAAAAGAAATTGGAGAGTGTTTGAAATGAGTTGTGGGAAGGGTATTTATAGGGATCCACGTACTATTTGTAGCGGTTAATGTATCCATTTTGTAGCGGTTATTAATTAGTAGCGGTTATTTGTATTTTTGTAGCGGTTTAATATTTATAGGGATCCACGTACTATTTGTAGCGGTTAATGTGTCGATTTTGTAGCAGTTTTTATTTAGTAGCGGTTATTTTTAATTTTGTAATGGTTTAATAACCGCTACAAATATTATTTTATTTTTTTAAAAAAAATTTTTGTTTTTAAAATTTTATTTTAAAATTTTTTTTCCAGTTTTTTTTTAAAGAAAAAAGCATAATTTGAATTTGATCACTTATCGTCACCATCCCTACAGAAATTATGTAGAAAAATTATTGTTATGGATGTTATATTAAATTTAAAAAATTTAATATAAATGACGTGGACTTAAAAAACTCACCGCAGTAGAGGTAAACTGTCATCGCCTTCAGGGAAGTAGTTTTCAAAATCGGCTGGCTGAAATGGCTCACTCTCGTAGGCGATGTTATCGCCTTCACCCATATCGTAAAAGGTCTCGTGGCTTTAGATGAACGACCATGTGCCAATCCCTGTGCCTCTCGTCCTCGACATAATAAACCTGATGTGCCTCTGAAGCTAGAATATACGGCTCATCATCTTGAGAAATACCAATATGAATCAGCCATGAGAAATTGACTGATATGATCCATAAGTCGTCAGTTGTCAATCCCCGAGAAGTGGTGGTATTTGCCCACAAACACTTGAACAGCGTCACGGTGAAACGGCCTTGATAATTAATTTCGACCACATCAAGAAGCTTGCCATAGTAAGGGACGGCTCCGAACTGCATGTTGGCATCACTACTGCTCGCATAACTCCTTGTCCCAAATGTGCCACAAACACCTGAATTCTGAGTTTGCAATCCTTAATCCCGTGAAACCGTGCAAAACTTAAAACCATTGACATTGTATGCTGTAAACCTTTTTGCATGATCAAGAGGGCCGATTGCGAGAGCTCTGAAATCTGGTGAGTGTGGGTTGTGGTCATTTAGTATTCTGCGCGCAAATCAGCTCGGGAATTCTCTGTGGACCCTCCTATCAACTTCCGAGGATGTCTGTGTACGGATCCTGAGTTGACGCTTCACATGACTTCTGAATTCCCTGCAATTAATAATGGAAAGACGATAGTGAAATGAAAGTGAGAAATGTTACGAAAGATATAGATCGAATAACATGTGAGTGTACAATTCTTACCGTATGAATGGTTCAACTTAAATGCAATTAATCAAGACATGTCTATGTGCTTAGAACTTCTCAGTTGCCGTTAGTTTGAAGTTCTCAGTTGCTCCAACTGGTTTACCAACACGAGGGATAAATTCTCCTGGTGCCGGCACAAGATCAGGACAATTGTCAACATGAGGTGGGCGGTTGAAAGCCATCTCAAGATCATCAAAGTACCTTGAAGAAAAATATAGCACCTCATCCCCTATAGTCTTCAGCTATAGAACCTTCTGGCCACCCCTTATTCCTTACGTAAGATTTTAATTTCCAAAGGAACCTATGAAGTACAGATGAGAAAATTGATATAAAATGCTGAAAATGACGACTAGGAAACATTAAATACGGAGAATAAAGCACATAGTTAAAATGAGTACCTCTCAATCGAATACATCCAACGATATTGTACTGGTCCAGCAAGCTTTGTTTCATGAACAAGGTGGACTGTAAGGTGAACCATCATAGTAAAAAAGGACAGAGGAAATATCATCTCCAAATGACAAAGCGTAAGAATAATTTTGGACTGCAGCTGATCGAGCTCCTCAATGATCAAAACCTTAGAACACAACTTCCGAAAGAAAGAACAAAGTTCCACCAAAACGATGGAAACATCAGGAGGAAGTGTGTTCTTTATAGCCAGAGGGAGTAACTACTGTATAAGAACATGTAAGTCATGACTCTTCAGGCTAGCAACCTTTCGAGCCTGCAAGTCAACACATCGAGAAATGTTGCTTGAATACCCATCAGGAACTTTTAATTTCTTCAACGTCGTGAGGAAGACTTCCTTGTTCAGTTTTGTAAGGGTAAACTTTGCCGGTTGAAATCTGTCATGCTCATCTGGCCAAGCGTCTTCACGAACTCCCATGTTGCCTAAATCTTTCCTCGCTTGAAGGTGATCTTTTGCCTTGCCGGGTTCGTTAAGTAGCGTATACAGCACATTGTCGCAAACATTCTTTTCAATGTGCATTACATCAAGACTATGGCGAAGTAAATTAGATCTCTAATATGGAAGAGAGAATAAAATACTTATCTTCTTCCACTGCTGAGGCGCCGAAGTCCTGCGCGTCTTTTGGTGAGTTTGTGCTGAATCGTCGCTTTTTCCAAACTCGAAGTCAACATGCTCAAGCTGCTGTAAGATATCTGTACCGGACAAAGTTTGAGGAGGTCCTCTTTTTTCTGGTTTCCCATTGAAGTGATTCCGTTGCAATCTGAACTTATGCGTTTCATCGAGAAACCTCCGATGCCCCATAAACTAACTAGATAATGTGCCAAGGCCAGGAAAGTCACTAATCGTCCATATCAAGGCTGCACGCAAGTTGAACAAAGTCTTTCTGTAAGCGTCGTACGTCTCCAAGCCGACATTCCACAGGTCAAGCAATTCCGCAATAAGCGGTTGGAGATACACATCAATGTCATTGCCCAGTGCCTTTTTGCCTGGAATGATCTTAGACATAATGAAAGAGCTTTGTTTCATACACATCCAGGGGGTAAGTTGTAGGGAACTAAGACTACCGGCCAAATACTGTAACTTGTGCTAAGATTCCCGGAAGGATTGAAACCGTCGGTCGCCAACGCAAGCCAAACATTTCTGGGGTCAGTCGCGAAATCTGGAAAGTCGTTGTCAAACGTTTTCCAAGCAGCTGCATCCAGGGGATGTTTTAATTTACCATCTTCATTGTTATCAATGGTATGCCACCTCATATGCTCTGCAGGTTTAGACGACATAAATAATCTTTGTAGGTGAGGTTTCAAAGGGAAGTACCTGAGAATCTTTGCAGGTTTTTTCTTCTATTTTTCCCCTTCCGAATTGTCTTGTACCTGGATGTGTGACATCTCTTACAAGTCTCCCTGCTGGAATCGTCTCCTCAATACAGCATACAATCATTTGGGCATGCATCAATCTTCTGATAATTCAACCCCAACCTGCTGATAATCTTCTTGGCCTCGTAGAACGTTGTGGGAATCTCAGCGTCGTTGAATACATCTTGTAATAAGTCGAGCAACATCGACATTCCCATATCCATGATACCATACAAGCACTTGATATGATTCAATTTGATCAAGAAAGATAATTTAGAATATTTGCGACAACCTTGATATAAAGGACGATCTTCTTCATCCATCAAGCTGAAAAAATCCCGAGCTACTTCATTCCTTATAAAAACCAGCTCAGAACCGTGCACTTCTTCGTTGAAGTTGTCGCCTTGAAATCCAAACGCATCACGCACAGCATCATTTACAGGATCATCTTCATCTACTTGAAAGCCTACTTGAGAACTTTGAGGAAGAGCATCGTCATATCTAATGCCGGCCTTCTCACCATGAACTGCCTAGAACATATAGTCCTCAGGGAAAGACTTCACAAGCAAATGTTCCTTAACAACATTTCGTGCATGCCATTTCTTGAACTTTCATTTTCGACACGGACAGACGATCTTGCTGTTACAGCTGGTGTGAGTGAATGCGAAATCCAAGAAACTGTTTAATCCGTACAAATATTCAGGAGAATTACGCGGCAACCTGATCCATGATTTATCTATAGCTACTAGTGAGAGAGAAGAAAGTATAAAGAAGAAGATGAGTGAGAAGAGAATGACGAATGCCAAGAACCTTATATTCTAAAATTCCAACGTTTATAATTTTGTAGCGGTTCTCAAACCGCTACACTAACCGCTACAGTTATAAAATATTAGTAGCGGTTACATATATAAAACCGCTACTACTTTTCAAGCCGTTACACATTGGTAGGAAATTCAAAATATACACGTTGAGTTTTTATAGTGGTTATATGCAAGGAACGAAAAACCGGATCGGGCAATGAACAGGTCACAACACAGGTTCAAGGGTTAATGGGTCAACCGGGGTCTAACCGGTAGTTGAACCGGTCATAACCGATCATATTAAAATATTATAATTTATTAGTGATAATATATATTAATATATTTGTAAACTTCTATAGATAAAAATAAAGATTTTTAGAAAAAAAAAATGTTTAAAATCTATTAGTATTAGTTATAATACCTATACTTATGCAAAGATATCTCATTTCCTATAATTATTATATCTTTTTAAATAATTTTTTTCATTATTTTCTTCATTTTTTTAGATTTTTTCTTTCTTTATCTATTTTTCTCTTCATTTTAGTCTTCAGCTTTCCATTTTGCCCTCAAAAAACACAAAATAAAAATTTGGAAAATTTTAACAAAAAAAAGGAAGAAACTGGGTCAACCGGTTGGACCACCGATTTTACCGGTTCTAACCGGTTTGACCGGTTTACTGATCAAACCGGATCGGACCAAGGACCGATTCCTAGTTCAACCGGTCGAACCGGCCTGTCCGGTCCGGTTTTTTGTACTCTGGTTATATGTATACAACCGCTACAACATTAAAGCCGTTGGACAGCAAAATTAAAAATAATTTTTAATTTGTAGCGGTTATACATAACATAACTGCTACAAATGTGCACAAAGGCGACAAATTTCAAAATTCAAATGTGAGTATTTGTAGCGGTTTTTATTGTAAAACCGCTACAACTATATACATATTTGTAGTGGTTTCTATTATAGAACCGCTACAAATACTCATCATTTAAATTTTGAAATTTGCCGCCTTTGTTCACATTTGTAGCGGTTATGTTATGTAAAACCACTACAAATTAAAAATTATTTTTAATTTTGCTGTCCAACGGCTTTAATCTTAGTAGCTGTTTTTCTTGTAAAACCGCTACAACTATATATATTTGTAGCGGTTTTTATTTAAAACCGCTACAAATTTATATATGCTTTATTTTTTTAATTTTGAAATATAAATAATATTGTTACAATTAATTCATAAATTCAACAACGCGATCTAATAATATAAATATAATTATATTAAACACAATAAGAATTTAAGTTCTGAAATACAAACTCATATATATATATATATATATATTTACAAATATTTCAACAACCAATAAAAAAAAAAGATGTCCAAAACTAAGTAGCTGGGGGCTGATCATCTGGTGCTTCCTCAGAGTGAACCGCACCATTATCATCAGCAGGAGCAAGAGCAGGAGGAGGAGGAGGAGGAGGAGGAGGAGGAGTAGTCGGGACGACGTAACGAGGGATAGGGGGAACCTGTGGATGCTGCACATCCGAGAATAGGTGACTCCATGACCGCTCGAGCATGTTGTTCGCGATATCACGCCACTGCGTCTACTGAGCGTAGATTATATTAGCCTGCAGCTGCATCTGGTGCATCTGCTGCTGCTGCTGTGCCATCTGCTGCTCCAAATCTAACCGCAGCTGGTCAATAGACTCTTCCCTCGGACGTTTGACTCCTCTAGAGCTGCCAGCCTTAGAGGCGGCGCTCCTGCCGTAAACCATGCTAGGTCTGGCACCTATCCCCAACCCCCGCACGCGTGAACATATATAAAACAACCAGAGGAGGAAACAATCAAGAACCTGGCATTTTATATGTGTGGACATTGAGCTCAAGTCAAATAACAAATCTGGGAAGCTAGAATCTGATGCACACACAGACACGCATATAACGCAGCAAAGGAAGAAGCAAAAAATATATACATATATATACATGTTCACATTTTGGAAAACATACGTCCAGATTCCCAAAAGTATTCACATATGAACTAGAGAACATGCATAACAAAAATTTCAAGCAATAGAGGCTACGGATATAAAGCTTGAAAAAAAAAATAGCACAGGGGAAAATATGATGGAGAGATATAAACAAATTATATCACATAATTATTCACATAGAATAATCACAGCCTCAAGGATCAAATGGCTCTGATACCATTTAAGAAAAATATAACTAAAAAGGAGATTAGGCGTACCTGGACGAATCCATGTTCGGATCCGGGTCAAAGCTCCAATACTCCATACTTGTGCCCACACAATTATTAGACTACTAGAGCCTAATTGTAATTTGCACAGCAGATCACTAGAACCAGAAAGATGGTAGGAGAGAAGAGAATTGCCAGAAAACTCAATGGCGGGGTGAATTGCAATTGAGGAGGTACACCCTATTTATAGTGGTTTATGGAGGCCACTAATTAGGAAATGTGTGCACTTCTTATTGCCCTCCAAGACAACAATTAATTGATTCTCAATGAATTCCTTATTTATGGTGATTTGTTCCTCATTTAACAAATCCATAATTATTACTGAATTATTCCCCAATCTGCAATTAATGCTGATTTTATTCTTATTTGATTAGGTTACTTATATCCTAATCAAATAGTCTAGCCCATCAAGGGCAGACTTGGAACCGAAGTCCAACAGTAATTGGAGTAGTTTAGATACTATTTCTCTGCAAAGATTTTTAATTTGTTGTTTTCTTCCCATACTTGGGAAGCGAAAAGTTGTTTATCTTATTGAGAAGTTGATGAATATACATTTTCCCGTTATCTCGATCAATCTTGAATATCAACGGCATATTGTATTTTTAGTTTCGGTGACGACGAGTGTTGCTTTTAATTATGTTGTAGGAAAAAAAATAGAAGACAATATATTGAATCAAGATTGTTGGAATAAATATATAAGTTTAAATAGATGTTTAACCCTTATAGCTAGATTTCATAATGATTTAATATATGGCCCATTTTGTTTTTGGTATCACGTACGGCCTCGACAGGATGAACTATAAATTTATAATATAGTCTCGAAACACTATGGCATATACAGCTTTCGGTTTCAACATCTATCTGTCTTATATGAGTTAGTTTGATAGTTTTATGCACTCTGTTTAAACATCTTGATCCTTGAAAAGTGCCTGTAATATATCATGTGATATTACTAAAAAAACCAGTGGATTATCGACGGAATTTAATGATTCCTTTGTAAAATAGATTGCCACTTACTTATTAGAGACAGAATATATTGTATTCCATTGTTAATACAGTTTTTTTTTTCTGTTTTGTAATTGTTGTTATCCCTTTGTATATAAGCAGATTATATGTTCCTAACTCTTGAGTTCAGAAAAAGCATATACATAATTTCACGAGAATTATAGAATTATTTTATGTATCAATAAAACTAACGTGATAATTCTTTTCAAGAGTTTCCTATATAGGATTCATTTACTTGCCCTTATTTACAGATACTCTTCTTATATAAAAAAGGTGGCATTGTGCATAAGGCTCCCAACTTGTAGGTTCTGGGAAGAGATAGATGTATGCAACTTTATCCCCACAATAGAGAGGTTATTTCTAGTATTTGAACCCGTGACCTCCAGGTCACATGGCAGCAACCTTACTGCTGTATCAAGGCTCACCCTCTTACACATAACAAGCAAAATTTTGATTTGAATTGTAAAGAGAGGATCTAATATTTTCCTCAAATTTCTAATGGATAATAGGTATACGAAATCCTTAGTACTTACCTAAACAAAATAATCAGTATAATGCCTTAATTTAAAAAGGAAACAGTTATATACCTTACATATTTGTAACAGAATGATATAAAGGTCAAACTTTTCTCTTCATAAATTTCTTTGGTATACAACTTTTTCACCTTCCAAGTTGAGGGGGGAAAGAGAAACAAAATCTTTACAAAGCAAAAGGATCTAACTCTACAAAATTGTGTTGACTAATCTAAGTTAATGTCTTGGATTGCTAGCTCCCATTGATGGAAGAAGTGACCTTGAGGAAGACATCTTCAGTGCAAGGAAGAGTGAGAGCTCCCATTGGATGGTCATATCCAAATTCGTTTTCAGCTTCACTTAATAACACTTGAAACGAAGGTTGATTCAAGTATGATATAGGGATCAAAAACCTCCTCATTTCCTCTCCTACATGTATTGCAAGATATCCCTTTGGCACTTCTCCAGATCTTGAAGAAGTCACTTTAGCAACAAAGGAAGACCTCCTGATCCCAGGTAGACGAAAACCCATTGTTTTTTTGATGTTTAAGAAGAGAATAACAAGTGTTTGAAAATTGATGCCTGAGAGTTATGTGAGCGCTGCTTGCTTCTGAAAGCGTGCAAGTATGAGTATATATAGATGAATGGTGGAGGAAAAGTTATGTGATAGAACTTAATTATTGGAAGACAAGGGCATATAGAAATCACAAGGAGTTGTCTTAGAGGTCTTTTTCGAAAACTAAAGGGTCAGGATGAGCCAAATGAAGAATGGACTTATAAGACCATTTGGCTAAGAAATGAACGATGTAGCATTAGTTAAGGGATGTAGTTTAAAGACATGGATGAGAGGGATCACATGATGATGTTTTTATGTCTTTCTCAAATGTCAAGAAGGATGCTCATAGCTTGATGTTTATCTAAAGTCTTTCATTTATTGACATGCTGAGAGACGTGTTAACTATGAGCTGGATTGATGATAGGTAACCAAAAGAGGTGTCTCAAGCATGCCTAGAACTGAAAAATGACAACCATAGAATTCTTCAAATATATATCAATTAAGCTTTGAACTGTTCAAGTGATCCTTCAATCGAACACAAAAACAGAATCATGTGATTTTTCTCATCCATGTCTCTGGACTTGACTGCACAACATTTGGATAACCCAACTAAATGGGTATCCAAGTCCTCTCTTCATTTGGTTTGTCCTTGATTTTTGAAAATGACCAATAAGACATGACCATGTGATCTCAAAGAGCCTTTGTCTTCCATTAGGCCCTATCACCGAACCTCTCCTCCACCAATTACTGAAGGAAAACAAATGCATTCATCTATATATACACTCATACTTGCAAGCATTTCAGAAGCAACACAACTCCACAACAATATCCTCAAGCATATAAACTCAACCACTTTCTTCTTACTCTCTTGAAAATAAAAAATGGGTTTTCGTTTACTTGGAATTAGAAGGGCTACTTCATTCACATCAAAAGTGGCTTCTTCAAGATCAAGTGGAGTACCAAAGGGTCACCTTGCGGTGTATGTTGGAGCGGAAATGAAAAGATTTGTGATCCCAATATCTTACTTGAATGAACCTTTGTTTCAAGAACTGTTAAGCCAAGCAGAGGAAGAGTATGAATATGATCATCCAATCGGCGCTCTCACTATTCCTTGCACTGAAGATGTCTTCCTAAATGTCGCTTCTTCCTTCAATGGGTGCTAGCTTGCAAAGTGAAGATTAACTTGTTAGATTAGTCAACACAATTTTGTATTTGCGGTAGTTTAGACGATCCTATTGCCCTGTAAAGATTTTCTAATCCCCTTCTTTTTCTTCCCTTTGGGAAGTGAAAATTCCAGTATATACGTGAAAGAGAAATTGATCAATAGATTTTTTTTTCCATGTTATCTCAATCAATAATTTATCATTGACATTGAACTTTTTAGTTCAAGAGACTAAAAATCTGTATTCTTATCTAAAATGTAGGGAACAAGTTAAAATTATAGGATCTATATTGTATTGAGTCAAAGTTTAATAATTGAATTTCAACTGAATCAAAACTATATGAAAATTGGGTTATACCGAATTAATTAAGAAGGTTAAAGAAGATTCTCTCAGAAAAGCCTAATATATACCATCTATATTTTGAATTCAAAGACGCCTCAACTGTTACTTGTGCTTTTCCATTAAATGCTGCTCTAAGAGATGTCTTGAGCATGTCTAGGAATTACAATGACAACATTGACACAATCGTGCTATATAGACATTAAGTTTTGAAGTTTGAAGTACTGTTTCAACAATCTAATTATCTAGACATTTGACAAAGTCATAAAACATAATCATGTGATCTTCTAAACCATGTCTCATGACTAGACTACACCTCATTTATATGACCCTTCAACCAAAATCTCAACCAAATGTTTGAAATCCTCCCTCCAATTTAGTCATGACTTGTTGCTTCCTGAAATGGACTCATAAGACAACACCATGTGATCTCTAATGTTCTCATCTTAAAGTAGGCCCTCATAAGCAAAGCCTCTCCTCCACCAATTATTGAAGTAAGGAAAATCCTTTCATTTATATATACACTCAAACATGCATTATTTTCCAAAGCAACACAACTCATCAACACATCCACAAGCATCTACTTTCTTCTTGAATTCTCTTATACACAAAAAATGGGTTTTCGTTTACCTGGAATCATCAGAAGGAGTTCATCTGCTTCAAAAATGGCTTCATAAAAAACTGGAGAAGTGCCCAAGGGATATCTTGCAGTATATGTAGGAGAAGAAATGAAGAGATTTGTTATCCCCATATCTTACTTGAATCAGCCTTTGTTTCAAGAGTTGTTAAGCCTAGCTGAAGAAGAATTTGGGTATGATCATCCAATGGGTGCCCTCACTATTCCTTGTAGAGAAGATGTCTTCCTAAATGTCACTTCTTCCTTCAATAGATCTTAGCTTGCAAAGGAAAAAGTTAGATTAGCTAGAAGACAGACTATTTTTGTAAAGGAGGCAATTTAGGTCCTTTTGCTTTGTATAGACTTTTCTTTTTTAATTCCTTCTTTTTCTTCCTCTACTTGGGAAATTAAAGATTGTTTATGTGAAGGACAAATTTATCAATAGATATATTTTTTTTCAAGTTATCTCAATTAATTATGACTACCAAAGCCTCAAAGACATGAATTTTTTGTTCAAGTGACAAAAAATTTGTATCCATATGTTGCAAGCAAAATGAAAACGGAATATTATATTCTTAATCTAGTAAATTCAAATCAATATTTTGCTTTAGGACAACAAAAGCGTCTGTACATGACTGGAAGCATACAATCCAACCCCTACCCCCCCCCCCCCCCCGCACCAAACCAAAAAAACAAAAACTTCAGAATTTTTTATTAAAAAAACAGTTTTACTTTATAATCAAAAAATTCCCCATCTATATTTTTTGTATTCAATAATATAGTCTGAATTTATGAAAATATGTGAATTCAATTCGATCAATAGATGACTAGGAACGAAATTCAATTTTTGTGTGCTTCCAGATGTTTGTAGGATTTGGTGAATGGAGGAGACACCAGATTAATAATGAAGTCCTATATATGTCTCGAGAGATCAAGTTTTATATACCCTTAGAAAATAAAACACAAGTCAAAGTAAAAAAATTGGAAGTTGAAATAGATGTTTAATTAACCACTTGCTATTAGATTTCAAGTGTGTCGGTGGTTCATTTGGCTTCTAGCATGAAAATTCTAATCAATCAGTAGATCATCTGGTTCTTTTATAGAGAGCCAAAATTCATGTACTCTTCACGTGGTCTTGTCTATTCAAGTTATTGATCAAGGGATCATGCTTGTTAATTATGCCTCCGAACCCTGTAATATTGCATATATCAATTTAGGTCCCCCCCCAATATTTCCAGATTTTGATTCTATCTTGTGTGAGTTGGCTTAATTATTGTATATGCACTCTCATAACATCTTGTAAACTACCTATCAGACAAGATCACTCATCTCTTACTGGCCTTGTCACTTATGTGCTTGTATGTTCAAATGTTGTTTTTAAGACTTGAAACAGAAGCATGAGGTTACAGTCCGTGACTTGTCACACTCAGTGCTTGCTTGTTGTTGCTAGCTCACAAATTGGCCGTGACTTGTGTGTTAGCCTATGTGGTAAATTTCATCATGGTTCATAGATCAGATAAAGACTACTGAGCTTTTCCACAGCAAGAAGCACATACAAGCGACATGTTTTGAGCATGTCTAAAGAAATGCACCCTTACATCAGCTAAACAATAATCGAGTTCTGTTTGTAAGATGAAAAAAATTGAACCATGTGGTGTATATATTGTGTTTCTGTAAATAAATAAATAAAGGACGAATTGTTTTTTTTTTTATATTGAAGTAAACAGGAGACAGAATCATATGATCCTTCTCACCCATGCCTTTAGGCATTGGAACTATAACGTACACTCCATTGTACCTGAAAAGGACCTCTTAAGACAACTCCATGTGACCTCTAATGAGCCCTTGTCTCTCAATTATGGCCCTGTCACTCCACCTCTTATAGCCACAAATCAATGAAGAAAATCAAATTCTTCCATCTATAAATACTCATGCTTCAAAGCTTTTAGAAGCAAGCAACGCAAATCTTTCTCAAGCATCAATATTCAAACACATCCTTCTTCTTATTCTCTTGTACACCAAAAAAAAAACAATGGGTTTTCGCTTGCCTGGAATCAGAAGGTCAGCTTCATTTGCTGCAAAATCGGCTGCTTCAAAATCCGGCCAAGTGCCAAAGCGACATCTTGCATTGTATGTGGGAGAGGAAATGAAGAGATTTGTGATCCCTATATCATTCTTGAACCAACCTTCATTTCTAGAACTGTTAAATGAAGCTGAAGAAGAATTTGGATATGATCATCCAATGGGTGCTCTCACTATTCCTTGCCCAGAAGATATCTTCCTACATGTAACTTCTTCCTTTGGTGGATGCTAACTTGTGAAGACAGGACTAACTTAGATTGGTTAAAACAGTTTTACCGAGGTCGTAATTCAAGTCCTTTGGTTTGTAAAGAGTTGTTTTTTGCCCCCTTTTCCTTCCCTACTTGGGAAGTGGGAAATTCTACATCTGATTGATAAGTTTACTAGTAGAATTTTTTCATCCATTACATCTCAAGGTGAATATTCATATTCTTGTTGCAGATCTAGAAAAGTCGAATCAAAATTTAATTTATTTGAATGTACCAAAAGTTTCCTTAGATATTTGTTCCAAAAAAAAAAAGCTTCCTTAGATACGAGAAAATATAGCAAAAGTTTGCTCACCGGTTCTTAATACGTCATGCGCGTTTTCATAATATGACATGTTTTATTTAAAGCATTAATTTTTTTTATAACTTTTAAAGCATTAATTCTTTTCATCTAATATCCTTAATTAACTATAAAACTTCGTAACTAATTAACATCTTCTATAACTAATGACTTTATTTATGGTAATTTTAATATTTTATAAGAAATAACTAAGTTTAACTTCATTGATTTATGTAAAGTTGTTATTAGTTACTTATAATAAGAACCAAATAAAAACCAAACAAAGTATATTTTATTAATATCAACTCAGTAATTTAAAACGAGAGGAAGCATAATTTTTTGTTCCTGTGTTCAATAATATTGTTAGTGTAAGAAAACTATAACTAGAAAGGAGATTAGGCCTACCTGGACGAATCCATGTTCGGATCCGGGTCAAAGCTCCAATACTCCATACTTGTGCCCACGCAATTATTAGACTACTAGAGCCTAATTGTGATTTACACAGCAGATCACCAGAACCAGAAAGATGGTAGGAGAGAAGAGAATTGCCAGAAAACTCAATGGCGGGGTGAATTGCAATTGAGGAGGCACACCCTATTTATAGTGGTTTATGGAGGCCACTAATTAGGAAACGTGTGCACTTCTTCTTGCTCTCCAAGACAGCAATTAATTGTCTCTCAATTAATTCCCTAATTATGGTGATTTGTTCCTCTTTTAACAAATCCATAATTATTGCTGAATTATTCCCAAATCTGCTGATTTTATTCTTATTTGATTAGGCTACTTATTTCCTAATCAAATAGTCCGGTCCATCAAGGGCGGACTTGGACCCAAAGTCCAACATCTCCTCCCATCGCGCGTGCGTTACTCTTTCTTGTTTCATACTTGGCGTCTGCCGTGACTGCGTGGGCAAAAACGTCTTTAAGATTTGGTGCTTATGATACTAGAAATCCTTTATATCGGATCAGCATCCAAGGACACCCCTTATATATAACCGTAAGCCATATATTCATTGCCTCATATGCCCTAGATTCTCCCATACATATTACTCATGGCATATCTAATCCCTCTAAAGTTAATATATTGATTAACTCAGATTGCCTTCCACACACATAGTATCCGCACTTACTAGCTACACATAGAGCTAGTAAGGGGTCGACCACAGATACTAGTACATCGTATGTATCTAGGAGTAAATCTTCCTTTTTGACTAAACATCAGTCCATCTTGACTTGGTCGCTTTCCTAGTTTTCACTCATCTGACCGAATCAAGTGTGATCATGGAGCTTCAGCTAAAGTAGCTATCAACAAACCAAGCTTTCATGATGCTGCCTAAGTCTTAAGGGCATCGTGGAAGTATTCTTCCTTCCTGGGACTCACACTGTAGTGAACTAGGGATCTTTCACCTACATCTCGTGTTGCAGTTTAACTCTTAAGCATATGCAGTATGAATTGCATGCTACGGTGAATGGTTTGAGGTGTACGTTGATTTCTTTTCTTTCACCGTATAGACATTAGTTCCAAAATGTACTGAACATTCGAACTAGAACTTCCTTTTTCACAATATCTCTGTTACAATCTCGTTTGTGAAAAAGAGTTCTTTGCCTGGCTACAGGTCTATATTCATGCTTCGATCCATTTTCTGTGTATATGCACACATGTAGATCTCATCTCAGTCTAACTAAGGTGACTCAAACGTAAAGATTTTTCTTAACCATCTCATGGTGATCATTTGCTCGTCTTACCCTCCCATGCCCCAGCAAAACATGGGAAGATGGTTGTTCGTGTGAGTGAACCAACCTCTTCTGACCTGTACGATATACAAACTTGTATACCTTATATGTATTTACTCATAACATACATACTATTTCTTTTATCTTCATATAAAAGAAGTTCACGACCTTGCATTTTTATTTGCGCCCCTAGATTTTCATTACCTCAATGAAAATCAAGCTATGGGCTCATTAAGGGGATCTACCAACATTTTGTCAGTAGAAGGTCATTGAACCGTCGCTTTCCCTCTTTAAAAGCATATCTCTTATAGAGATATATCAAAAAGTATGTTTCGCCTTGCTGTGATACTTAGGATCCTCATCATAAGATGTTATCGCTTAGATCCTTCTATCCATCATTCATTCCCAATCTCTCATAGGAATTACTTTAGCCATATGGCACTTTGAATGATGGTAGAACACGCCCTACAATCTATTTCCATGGATACTAGGAAAAAATACTTTGTATATTTCCTTACTCCATCACCATTTGCTTAGGTTTTGTATTAGAGTATCCTTTCCAAAAGGAAAGTTGTCGCTTGACAACTTAATCCACGGTTATTCTCATAACCCATTTCACAGAGCGACCAAAAACAACTTCCAAGTCTGACCCAAAAACATTTGGTCTTATGTATACCAATGTGTATATTCATATTACCAACTATAGTCTCACATGGGACTCTATCCACCTTTCTTATGTTGGATTCCTCATAGGACATATAACCTTTTTAGGTTTATGCCCTTGACTTCAGGGGTGTCCATGGGTTTGCAGTTTGACATCCTAAGATGTCTAAGGATTACACTTGTACATGTCTTAGGTGGAAAAGACTGTATCTTTCTTGTGCAACTCCGTTTATCTTGTCAATCAAGATATTTGTTCAACCCATGACTTTCTCAACTCAGAATTTAAGGATTCTCTGATCCTTTATTCCTTTGACTCCCTTGACACTTGTTTCATGTGTCACTCGACAAAGGATGACTTCACAAAGAATCATCACTAGACCATTAGGAACTTATGTAGTGTTCTTCGATTATTTCGAAGTTGATGAGACTTTCACCTTGTGAAAATCTCATATACTACTATTTGGGTGATGGTTTCTAGCTTCTTCATGTAGAGTTCACCACCCAATTTCAAAAAACCCAAATTGCAAGGTGGTCTTTATATCATCTTGATGTTTGTTGTCATAGCCTAAGTTTAGAGTTAAAAACGTACAATGGACAACCTTCCATTGTATTACCCCCTAGCCACTAAGTGTTTTAGGTTTTACATGCCCCCAACAGATTTGAGAACCTACTTGTTCCCAATTGCCTCTTGGCTAGGTGACAAATTACCCAAACACGTATTCGGCTTAAAAAGAATCCAAATCCTCCTACATGACACTTTGCAATTCATCTTAGCAGGTCCTTCTAGTGTCTTTCAGACACTTATAGGTAGTTATCATCACCTTCTAAATGATGAAGGGAGCATTCAATCCATTAGGGAATCTATCCCTTATAGTCATTCGCTAGATGACAATTTGCTTCGAGGTGGATTTCATAGGATCCTTTTCTTATGTATGAGTGAGGTAATTCTCTCGTAACTTACCTCTTACCTCTTTCATTGTGAAAATGGTCTCAATTCTCCCACTCGGATCAGTAAACTTAGGAACATTTGGTTATTCCTTGTCACTTGTGAACCTCTTAAAGAGATTTATTGTGATTAATGCTCATTTCCTGCTAGGAAATCTGGGTTTTATGAATGTTGTGTCCCACGATTTTCTCTCAGTCACTGAACCGCCATCATTTTCACTAATGAAGATGTGTCATGTCAAATTCTCATGTCATCTCACAAAGAGATACTTTGTATACCTTGACCCTAATCTTCCTTACTCATAGGAAGAATTATGAATAAAAAGTTGATGACCCTTATGGTCTTAACGAGCTTGGCCCTGGTCTAAGGCCCATCCACGATTCATAGGGTAAGGTCGTGACTGACATAGAGGGCATTTGGTTAAGTGTGAATATAATAGCCATGAGTCCACCTACCAACATATGGCTGATAGCCTTATTGATGCCATTATGTTCATAACCAAAACAAGGAGAGGTCTATCTCTCCATATCAACAACTCTATTATGTTGAAGGGTTCTAGGTATTGATAGTTGCCTAACAATGCCTTTCTTATACACAAAACTGTTTGAACTAATCACATGGGTGTCGTAAACCCTTGTTAGTTCGAAAGGTCTTATTCTTTCAGTTTACTTATTCCTGACTAGTTTAGCCATCATCTAACAGCTTCACACTTGCCAAAAATCAAGTAAACATTACTGTATTTCGAGTAAACGTCCACAACGTTAATGAAACACCAAGCTTTGTGTCTTGCCCTCACGTTCATTGGTTCACTATAACGTCATAATTTGCCAATTGCAGTGGATATTCTCAAAAAATGTTTTTGTCTTTCTTGCCATGTAGAATAAGTTTTCAACTTATTCATAACGGTATTAATCCTTTAGCACACGTTGTTTAGCAAATACTCTTTTGCTAGTTTGATCATTCCCTTTGATCAAGGTGTACATGTGGCAAGAAATAGAATCTTTTATCCCTAGAAAAGAAACATCAAAATCCAACAAAGGATTTGAGAATCATAATCCCATCGATCCTTAACTAAAGAGATAGCAAAGATGTGATTCTGTCAGTTGCAATTCTATAGAGTGAATTAGGGTGGTTTATCTATACAGAGTTAACGTGCAAGTTCCAATCCCTTGATTCTATCTCTTTATTGCTTTGCATTTGACGTGAAGCAATATGCTTCTGTGAAACATCCACAACTCATGTGGATTGCTACTTTTACAACCCTTAAAGGTTTATCAATGTAGCATTTCATCTTTTACAGAAACCATTGACCTCTTCTAGATCATGTTTTCCTCATAGGTTCCTTGCCCTTAGGCATGGAGGATGAATCCTCCCACTATTTAGCTAAGTTCGTCTGACTAATGGATCTTGAATCCTTCAGTCTTTCACATTCAAGTTCAATGTGGTGAATCACATTGTTGAAGGTTACAATATGCATATTAGAGGCAATCTTTACTTTCGTATACGCCCACTCAATATAAGACATGGCTCACTCCCACTCACTGGGAGACATAGCTTCCTCCCACTCATTGGGAGATGTCTTATCACAACATACACTTGTTGTTTGTTAGAAAGAACTTGGCATTTAGTTTTGTCTCAACTTTTTAGTTTAACATCTGCCTCAAGTGTTGCCTAAACATGTCAGGACTTAGTACACTATGTTAAAACTTAACTTAGTTTTAACTTTATGGAAGAAGATCACCTATTTCACTATCTTCCAACACTATCCATACGGCTTGGATAAGGTTACATTGCTCATACCAACATAAGTTTAAGCAATATTGTTCTTTCTATACTTGATAGCATAAACCTTTTGTATCCTTCGGTTGCTTCAACCTTTAAATGCTGAAGACTAGTTGGTAGGATGTCCCTGACATCTCATTCTTCTTGAATGAAAGAGATTTGAGAGTTTTTAACTCCACAGATATCTCTATTGAGCTTGTCTTCATAAGCTCAGTCAAATAGACTTGGTCATAATTGGTCACTTAGACCATTATGGTATACAAATCTTATTTGTTCAAATAAGACAAAGGATAATTAGATAATAAGTTCACTAGTTTCATGTTCAGGAGACAACTATGTTGACTTCCATCCCAATCATACTAGTAAGCTCATCACCCTTTTAACCACAGTCTTCATTTGAACACTTTCCCCTTTGGATTTCTAGACGCATTCCAGAAAACTCCCACTCAATCAAAGAGCAGTTATATTAACAAGATAATAACACAATATCATCTAACTAGCATGAATATTCAAGGAAATAGGAAGAGAACATACTTAATTCAATTAAAAAAACAGAGAATTAATCATAAATTCAATGAAAAACAAGAACATTCAAAAGTTTAAGCCTCATATTGTTGTCTCTTAACAGATTCTCCCTCTTATAGGCCCTTCTGACCATATGAACTGATATAGCGTCTAGCTACAATGTCCAGCTCCTCTTTACCATGTCCACATCCACTCATTTGGATGTATTTGCAGCATACCTCCCACTTGATGAGATGATTCTCACATCTCTATCTGTCTTGTCCTTTGTCACATCATATGTGATAAAAGGTTAACTTTTAGAAGTCATTGCTTCAATCCAAGTGGATCAATGTGGTTATAAGCATGGGAAGTCTTGTTATTATTCAATAATTATTGAATAATTTTAAGTTGCTGCAATTTTTCAGGTTTTTATCTCTAAGAGTTTGAGTCAAGGTTGGATAGGATTTTATATTCAAAAACTCAATTGAATAATCCCTTACTTTTAAAGAATCTTTCAGCATTTAACCTTATGTTGCAACAGAAAAAACTCTTAAAAAAAAAAGCCAACCTATCCCAAAAAGTAATAGAACCAACATTGATTCAATTCCAACATTTTTGGGAATCTCTAGGTGCATACAAGCACCTTTTTGACTCAAAACAGATCCAAACGTGCTTCAAATATATGCAAATTATATATCAAATTGAAGCTCTCGAATTTAGGGGCTTTTAGGAACCAACCACGTCTCAATTGGAGGCTCCACGCGCCCTCACATGCCCTAGAAGATCTCTGGATCCAAAAATCCTGAAAAATTGGAAAATTCCAGGGTTGGCAACTCTCGGCCGTGGCGCGTGACGTACACGCGCCGCCTTGTAGCCACCTGCCAATGACATGTGCCGGCCCAAATGACTCCACGTGCCGTCCTTTCTCCAACGGTGCTTGCCACGTGTCAAACGGAGGTCCTAGTGGGCCCTACGCGCCATATGTGCCTTTTTTTTGTTAACAGTCAACGAATGACCGTTGACTGGTCAACGTTGACCATTGACTGTCAACATTGACTGGTCAACCGTGACCCGTCACTGCTGACGTGTCAAAGACGTGGCGCTGTCAACGAGGCTGGTCAACAGATGACGTGGCCTCGTTGACCGATGCTGCAGGTTGATTGGCGCCACGTGTCATTGGTTGACCGATGATTTGGCATTGACTGCCACATCATCATCTTTAACCTCCAGCCGGGTCAACCCGACCCGGTTGGAGCCCCGGCGGATCATCGCAACCCACAAACTTCGAGATGCCATATCTCCCTCGTTTTAGCTCCGTTTTTTGTGTTCTTGGTGTCGTTGGAATCATAATTCAGCAAACTACAAATCCATGGCATTTATTTGATCTGAAAATCTCAATTTCATTGATCAAATCTCGAGTGAAGTGGCGGTGGTGACTAACGACCTGCCAACTTCTTTCCTTTGTTTCTCCCTCATCCGAACTCCATTTGACGGGTTCTAAGCATCGTTGGAATCGTCTCTTCGAGCTCTATACATCCATGTCCTTATTTTGGGCAAAAACACCAAGTTTCAAACACCCAATTTTTCTCGACATTGTCGACGCGACGTAATTCGACCAGATGTGTGTCTCTGAGTTTCAAAGGCTCTTCTAACCTTTAAGGGGTCAAGTCTTTTCCGTTTTTAGTTCCACATAGGTTCCAAAAAAATACAACTTTAAGAAATCGAAGATATGAGGAAGAGGATGAAGGAATTGTGCCATGAGATATATACAAACACTTATTATATGTATATATATAAATCAACCAAAGGAGGAAACAATCAAGAACCTGGCATTTTATATGAGTGCACATTGAGCTCAAGTCGAATAACAAATCTGGGAAGCTAGAATCTGATGCACACACAGACACACATATAACACAGCAAAGGCAGAAGCAAAAAATATATACATATATATACATGTTCACATTTTGGAAAACATACGTCCAAATTCCCAAAAGTATTCACATATGAACCAGAGAACATGCATAACGAAAATTTCAAGCAATAGAGGCTACGGATATAAAGCTTGAAAAAAAACAGTAGCACAGTGGAAAATATGATGGAGAGATATTAACAAATTATATCACATTATTATTCACATAGAATAATCACAGCCTCAAGGATCAAATGGCTCTGATACCATGTAAGAAAAATATAACTAAAAAGGAGATTAGGCATACCTGGACGAATCCATGTTCGAATCCGGGTCAAAACTCCAATACTCCATATTTGTGCCCACACAATTATTAGACTACTAGAGCCTAATTGCGATTTGCATAGCAGATCACCAGAACTAGAAAGATGGTAGGAGAGAAGAGAATTGCTAGAAAACTCAATGGCGGGGTGAATTGCAATTGAGGAGGCACACCCTATTTATAGTGGTTTATGAAGGCCACTAATTAGGAAACATGTGCACTCCTTCTTGCCCTCCAAGACAGCAATTAATTGTCTCTCAATTAATTCCCTAATTATGGTGATTTATTCCTCTTTTAACAAATCCATAATTATTGCTGAATTAATCCCTAATCTGCTGATTTTATTCTTATTTGATAAGGCTACTTATTTCCTAATCAAATAGTCTGGCCCATCAAGGGCGGACTTGGACCCAAAGTCTAACAGTTAGTTTATAGAATTATTTGGATTCAAATTCAATATCTCTCTGCACCCAAAAAAAAATTCAATATCTCTTGTAGGTGTTCCAACAAGATTGATAATTTTCCCCATTCGTCCATTTTGGTATTTGGACTAGCCCTATGTAGTTATTGCATGGATCTTTAGAAAGGGACAAACCCAAGTAATAATATAGGCTGGGCATATGGGCAAAAAAAAATATAGGCTAGGCATAAAATAATTGGTCCAAGAATAAGGTCACGCCTGTTGAGGATGAAAGAAACGGAGGTCATATTAACACGTGTCCTTCTATCCATCAAATGTGTTATCTAAATTAGATTCCTTATTTTGATCAAAAAGAAATTAGATTCCTTATAGAGACAACTCGTATCATAGCAGATAGTGTGTGTTTAGGATAGCGGTAGGAAAATTGACTTATTATGATTTTGACTTATTAAAAATGACCTAATAGAAAAGTGAGTTTTTGTAATGTGATTTATATTTGGATGAACGATTTTTGGACAATAAATGCTTATAAATCGTGATTTACGGTATACAAGGTAAGTAAGTGAGAGTAGTTTTATCTCGACTTACGTAATAAGTGACTTAATAGAAAACCTTTTGTGAGGAGCTTATTTAATAAGTAGCTTATTCTACCTGTGATACAATTAAAATAAGCTGAACCAAACACTGCAAAAATGTAACACATTTTTATTTATGCCTAAAAACGGGCTTATTTCTGCCCAACACGTTTTTATCAAAGGGCTAGGAAAGAAGGTTAATAATGGTAGATCTACATATTTTTGGTGGGATATATGGACCCCATTGGGGGTACCTCTCATTGATTATGTTCAGCAGAATCTAGAGAGTTTAAAGTCAGCAGAAAAGGTAGCTGCTTTTGTACTTCCAGATAGCACATGGAATGTGACAAAGTGGAGACAATACCTTCCACAGTGGTTAATACAAATTCTATTAGGTATTAATCCACCCTCGAATGCCAATGAAAATGTTGTGATATGGAGGAGTGCTGCAGATGGTAAATTCTTAGTCAAAGCAGTATATCTTTTTCTATCTGAACCAGAGGAGAAAGAGAATGAGTTGATATGGCGGAAAATCTGGCATTGGCAGGGGCCTGAAAAAATAAAAATCTTCTTATGGCAGTTAACTCATAAGAGGTTAATCACAAATTCACTAAGAGCCAAGAGAGGAATTTTAGATAATTTTTTTTGCCAGATGGGGTATTCATGTGAGGAGAGTGTTATACACAGTATGAGAGATTATGTGAGAGCAAAAGAGGTGTGGAAACTATTTTTAAATCCTAACCAATACAATAGCTTCTTTTCTTGTGATTTGTAGGTACGGCTTAAGCGAAATTTGACGCAAAATTTGGGAAAGACGAGATTTAATAGATGGCCATAGATAAAAATCTTTGGTCATGTCTGTTGGCTGATTTGGGGAGCTAGATGTAAGAAAATTTTTGAAGATTCACATGTATCAGCTAGGGAAGTTTATCACCAAGTCAACTTCCATCTACATGAAGATGTAGTTGCGGGCAAACTCCATCATCGGATTTTCAAGGGTAACGCTCAGTCAGAAAATCAGTGGACGCTGCCACCAGCCGGAGTAGTTCGGGTAGATGTTGATGTGTCAGTAAGAGACATGAATCAAGCAGCTTGTGGAGGTACCATTCGCAATGATCAGGGTCAATGGGTAATGGGTTTTCAAAAGGCCCTTGGTTCTTATCCAGTTATGGTAGCTAAGATACTAGCAATCAAAATAGGTCTACAAGTATGTAAAGCTCTCAACAACATGTCTTTGTTTTATTTTAGCTCTACCATTTTGGGCTGAAGTATAGGGACATGATTGTCTAAAAGCAATCCCAGACTCTTGTAGAACATTAGTGAAACTCCTATACTCACCACCCCAGTCACTTTGGATGTTTTAATTTTCCTTTCAAGCTATTTTTCAACAAAAGCCTTAAATTGAACAAACATTTGCAATGCTTCATCTTTTGTTTTTAAAGGAAAAATCCATGTGAATCTACTATAATCATATAGGAATAGAATGTAGTATCGAAAACCATTCATAGATGTGAGAGGTGCTGGCCCCCATAAATCTGTGTGAATAAGCTCAAGTGCCTTTGATGCATGTGAACTAGAAGTTTTGAAAGGCAATCAATGCATTTTCCCAAACTTACAAGATTCACAGAACAAGGAGTCATTTTCATTTCCATAGGTAATTTTCATATTTCAATCATTGATCAACTAATTTAGGACCTTATCATTGGGATGGCCAAGCCTACAATGCCAAAACTTTCTACTATAAACTTTAAACTTAGATGCTGAATGATCAGCTTCTTCACCCATAAGAACTATCTCTGCCTTGTCACCTTCTTTATGCTCACAGATTCTGAACATTCCACCACTAGTTGGTGTCCCTTGAAGCATGATCTCCCCTGTTGCTTGATCCTTCACATAAACACCACTAGAATTATCACATCAGCACTATTATCACAAGCTACTTTGTAAACACTCAAGAGGTTTTTCTTGATTTTAGGAGTGTAAAGAATGTCATTCAATTTAATCTTTTTTTGAGAAGTATTCTATAACGTAGAAGAACCTACTTTTTCAACTGCTATCTTATAACCATCACCAACAATGATATTCATCTTACCAGAAGGATTTGTTGAAGTGTCCAGTTTGTTTGGATCATTTGACACATGACTAGTAGCTCCACTATCAAGATACCATGCATCATCATTGATAATTTCAGGAGTAGCCCAATAGGCACTATCATATTCAGCATAATTTGAGCTTGAACCTCTGTTCACATCATTGGTGTTCTTCTTTGCTTTCACAAATGAATGAAAGAGATTTGAGAGTTTTTAACTCCACAGATATCTCTATTGAGCTTGTTTTCATAAGCTCAGTCAAATAGACTTGGTCATAATTGGTCACTCAGACGATTATGAGATTTCCAAGGTCATAGTATTGAGTAGCCATCCAAAAATTAGCTGGTTGGCAACCTCCCATTCTTCAAAATCTGGATTCAGCTTGGTAACATCTCATTCAGTAATAAACTGAGTAGGATAGGTTTTGGTTCCATTACTAAACCCTTCAGCCTTGTATCCTTTGATGATAGGCAGCACATGAGTCACCCATATAGGGTAATTTGTTTTATCCAACTTGATAGAACATGATTGTGACAGGGTATTGTTTTTTTCAGATAGTTTTGATAACAGGGAGGCTGATACGGTGGAGTTGTTTGAGGAAGACTGGGCAATGGGTGATGATGTAGGACTGTCCATGGTTGTTAGCCTCACAGCTCTGATACCAAGACAAAAAAATAATAAAGAGAGAAACAATATTTTGAAAAGGCACCCTATGCCCAGTCTGCTACTATTCATTAAATAGGCAAGGGTGAAAACCCTAGAATACATGAGGTAATTACACATGTACCCTATAATAGAAGGGTCTAGAATAGAAAGAAAGAATATTATCAAAATATGCTACAATAGACATTTTAATGTTTAACTGGGCCATGTTAATTACATATGCCATTTATCCTGATTGGGCTTTACTGTGGGCTTTACTGTTGGGCATGTTATCAGTTTCATATTCTTGATAAGGCTCCTCCGTTTTCTTCTTCTTCCTTCATGGCAACCTCAGAAACCATTCCCGAACCTGAAGCCGAGAAGAAGCATGTGTATTCGGTGTGGGTCCAACCAACGGAAGATGTGCGTGATCAGATGAAGAAACTGATAAGCGGCCTCTGATCGGAGTTCGGAGGGCCTGAGTTTGAACCCCACATCACAGTCGTCGGAGTGATCAACCTGACTGCCGGTGACGCTCTGGAGAATTTTCGATCAGCTTGTGAGGGCCTCAAGGCTTATAATGCCATCGCTGATCGTGTGGACACAGGAACTTTCTTTTATTAGTGTGTTTACCTTCTGATTCATCCCACTCCTGAGGTACTCTTCAATTTTTCTTTTCTAGTTTTTCTTTCATTTAGTTATTTTAATTTCTGTAGGACTGGTCTCTGTTGTTAGTTTTGTAGTAGTTAATGGACAAGCGATTGATCGACATGACATTGAAATTGGTGTTCATTTTACTCTAAGGTTTTGATTATTAGTTGTTAAATCAGAAGCGATTCTGGACTTGTGTTTTGATTGTAATTCTGTCATTTGGAAGGATTTATCGTGTCATTTTTATTTTGATTCTCTCTATTTTTAATTTCGGTTTCTCTACAGGTAGTGGGAACTAGTGACCATTACATCAGTCATTTTGGTTACAACAGATCATCTCGTAAGTTACATAATCTGATTTTTGCCTGAAGCTTTACCTTTTTGGCTGGCTGCAAGTAGAAATCTATGTAGAAAAGTAAATTTGTTTTGTTACCACCTATGAAGCTTGTCAGATTACAGCATCAAAACTCTGGAAAATGATAGAGAAAATCCTCTCAAGTTTTTTAATTTAGATCATGAAGCTGATTACATGTATCAACCATGTTCAAGAGAGATTTGACAAATTTTTACTTTGACTGTTGAAAGCCTGACACAGCCCTCCCCCTACCATCTATAAAACACAAGCAGAGTTATGTTAACATTGAGATGTATTTTACACATTTCAGTTGTTTGTTATACCATTACTGCAAATAAAGAAAAGGCAGGAAAAGAATATCTTGATGTGACAGAGATCTTAGGCTATTACTGGTTAAAAGAGGCGTCTTATGGATAAACCTTTAGAAGAAAATAGAGGCTTCGAATAATATTGGATGCAATTCTATGTCCTTTATCCTCATAATGTGGTGCATTTTTGAGAGCATAAGAAATGTGATTTGACTATGTCAAAGTGTTGTAATCCAGGACCAATGGTAGCCTTGTGCATTGGCCACTTAGCTTCATGAGCCATTTCTTCCCTTTTTGTATCCTTCTTCCAAAGGTCTAATCAATGTATTTTGTCATATGCCCTTCTCATTTTGCAACTTTTTTACTACACTGGATTGCTTATTAACGAACAGAATATTATCTGGAGTCAGGAAAAACAGAAATACACGTATTCAACTTTAGATCACGTAAAAGCATTTTCCTTCACTTTAACTTGAGATAAGTGGTTTAAACTAGTATGGTTTGGCATTGGAAACAGGGTCAGGACATTTCTCTCCCATACAAGGCTTTTCTTTTTTCTTGTTTTTTCCCCTTTTTTGCCTTTATTTACTTCCCTCCTAAGGGGATTGCTTCATGTCCAAAGGAAACTTTAGCTTTATAAGTGGTATCTTTGTTAACCAAAAACGAAAAAAAAGGTGGGGTTATAAATACCAAAGGGTGAAAGTATGGTGTGAAGTGGCATAACCGAGGTCTTTCACTTTGTCAAATACCTGAGTTCTTTGAAACTTAGGATATCAATGACCTCTTGATGAAAGAACATGATCTGATTTAGCTCCTCGTTAAATAACTTTTAACTCTTAAGTGACATGTTTAGGTTTAAGTTGGGACATGAAAGGGTAAAATCTCCCAGCTGGTATAATAATACTCCCTCCAGTCCTAAATACAAAAGCCAGATAACTAGTTTGCATATATTAAGAAAATTAATTAACTAGTTATTTGGAAAAAAGATGTTAGTTTCTTTAAAACATCCTCTTTTGCATTGAAGCTATCCCTAGATAGAACCCCCTTAATATATGTAATCAATAGAGGTTGTTTGAAAAAAAAATTATAAATTTGGGAGATAAACTAGATTGGACTCTTATATTTAGGACTAAATCCAACTTCCCCACTAGCTCTTGTATTGGGGACTAGAAGGAGTATTATATATGGAGATTATGGGGTAGAATTCTCTTTTCCTCACAGTTATGTTATTTTATGTTTGCAGCTTACATGCCACACATGAGCCTTCTATATGGAGATTTAAGTGATGAGGAGAAGAAAAAAGCTCAAGAAAGAGCCAATGGTGTTGATGATGTGAGTGGGTTGAACTTTCAAGTAAGTCGCCTTGCATTATACACTACTATAAAAAGGGGTTTTAACGTTCCTATTTTAGCACTTTTAACGTCCAAAAACTATGGGACGTCTATGTAGGGGGCGTAGTATGTTTTAAGAAAAGACGTCCCAAAAAAGTTGGGATGTCTAAAGTGAGACTTTAGACATCCCAAATCTCCCAATTCTTAATTTGGGACATTAAAAGGTCTTATTTTTTTAAAATAATTATTTATATTCTTCATTACCCAGCAAATTAAAATTGCAGAAATAGAATTGAAGATAGATTCATAAACCACAAAATGTCCCTTACGAAATGGTAATGACTTCTAGCACTACAATCTTTTTACTATATATATATATATATATATGTATAATAACAACAACTCATACAACCTAATATCATATATGTATAACAACAACTAGAAAGTGTCAAAATATTTGTCACCACACAACTACAAACTAATTGTTTTTCATTTCATCAAAATAAATATACCTATGTATTTTCCTCAATTTCCAATCTCCAAACGTATAAAACAAAAACATTATTAGTATTGCATAACTACTAACAACTAGTTTATGATTCTGGCAAAAAAAAAACAATCAAGGGAAAAACACTCCAATAACTAGAATCATGTAAATAAATTGAAAGCATTATAATAATTTCATATTGCAAGTTTAGCTTAATTCTTCATGTAAATTTATATTTAAAAAAAACAAACCTGATGAAAGTAGGGGAGAGGGCAGCCAACGATGTTTATGTGCTTCCAAGGTGGAGAGAAGACATTAGAGGAGTTGTGTATACACAGTGGAGAGGAGAGGTATGCCGGAGGCTGAAAGCAACGAAGAGAGTAGGAGGTGTACGCCGGAGGGTGGAGGGGGCAAAAAAGGTGGAGGAGGTGTACGCCGGAGGGTGAGAGCAAAGAAGGTGTTATGAGAATGGAAGGAGGTGGAGGAAAAGGGAATGAAGAAAAGGAAGAGAGGAAGAAGATTGAGGAAGACGAAGTCACGGGAATGAAAGAAAAAAGGGAAGAGAAGTCATGGGGATGGGAAAGATGGAAAAAGAGGGATGGGTTTCTGACATGGGAATGAAGAAAAGGAAAAAAAAGTCTCACGCATGCAGAATTTCTGACATGACTTTAGAAGTCCCAAATCTCATTTGGGAGGTCTAAAAGTCAATACTTTAGGCGTCCTAAATCCCATTTGGGATGCCTAAAGTAAGTTAAATTTTTTTAATTTACTTTTTTGGCGCCAGTGGAAATATTTAGGCGTCCTAAATTGTCTAAACTCAACTTTAGGCGTCCCAAATTCAAATTTGGGACGTCTAAGGGTTTTCCTATGTACACATAATTACAAAAATGCCACCGCCTTCCTTTTTAACCACCCAATTTTAAAATTGAGACGTCTATTAGGGTGGTTATATCATAATTCTGTAGTAGTGACTGAAGACAAAACTCTGGAATCCTGGGAGAAAATTGTTGATTGCGTTCTCACTCCAAATTAGCTTTTGCTTATTATGACCTCTTTAGGTAAAATCTGTTGAGGATTTTCTTATGACTTTTTAATGTTTATCACTCAATCCACACTCTGATGTGAATCATATTAGGTCTCTGCTACTGTATGTGAATGAAATAGAAAAAAGCAGATATGATTCATCCGAAGCTGTGGCCTTGGTCACAAGAAAAATTCATGACCTTGATGAGTAAGTTGCATAACAAAGCTATCAAAATAAACAAAATGTCGTTTTGTGCTTCATAATTAATCAATAACGTAGAAGCATGGTGGAGATCGGAAACTGAAATAACAGTAGGTTTGAGATGTTGATGTAAATTTGAGTTAAAAGACATTTTTGTCCCAAAAGTTTTCTCGAAAGAACATTGAATACCCAGAAGTAGAAGCAATATAACCCTGAAAGTTGCAAAATTACAATAATGCCGCTTTGTCCTGACGGATCCAAATGGTCAGCCATTAGTTAACTGGTGATGCTAAGGCTATGTGCCCCTATCGCATTGACATCACCTCTTTGGGTTAAATGGCATTTTTATGAGGTTTGCACTGAAGAATTATGAATGCTCGGAAGATTTCTGGGGTACTAATGTCCCACAAGTCACAGATTTTTTATTGATTTATTTTAGCTAGGGAATGGTAGAGCATTATTTGATTGGGGATCTTTATTGCAATTTGCAAACTTTAGCCTCTTGAATGTAATTTAACCAAAATAAGAGACAATAAGAGAAGGAAACGACATCGTTGCCTTCTGTCTAGGCATATACTCAAAATGTGCCTCCCGTTGCTCACTGCGCTTCCCGCCTTCCCACTCGATCGTCTCCACGTTTCACCCTCTGCATTGAATTTCTGCAAAATCTTCCATTTTTAATTCAAACTTATACTTCAATCCCCAAATCTCCGTTAAATCCCAAAACAGGGTCTTGCGATAAATGGCGTTGCTAAGTTTCACACACTTCACTTCCCATTTTTGTTCTGCGTCATTGACTTCTCTGCCTTCTTCTTCCTTCACGGCAACCCCAGAAATCATTCCCGAACCTGAAGCCGCCGAGAAGTATGAGTATTCGGTGTGGGCTTTACCAGGTGAAGATGTGCGTGATCGGATGAAGAAACTGATGAGCGGCCTCAAATCGAAGTTCGGCGGGCCTAAGTTTGAACCCCACATCACAGTTATCGGAGCATTCAGCCTGACTGCCGATGACGCCCTGAAGAAGTTCCGATCAGCTTGTGAGGGCCTCAAGGCTTATAATGCCACCGTTGACCGTACGGATCGCCAATGGGTTTTACCTTCTGATTCATCCCACCCCTCAGGTACTTTTCAATATTTCTTTTCTACTCCATAATATATTTACATAATTTGATTAGATTAAGAAAGATGATTAAGTTAATTAATATGACATGTATTTTCTAAAATACTCTAATCATATTTCTTAATTCCCTCATTTGCTCTCCTCTTTAACCATTGTTGATGAAGCATCAATAGGATTCATTAGGAAAAAATTGACAAATATAAAAATATATCTTATATTTAATACCAAAATCAATTCCATAAATATATCTTATGTTATAGATTGAAGGGAGTATTTTTTTCTGTCATTTTAGTTATTTTAATTTCCAGTCAGACTGGTTCTGTTACAAGTTTTGTAGTAGTCAATGGACAAGCGATTGATTGACATATTATTTGAAATTGGTGTTTGTTTTCTCCAAGGTTTTGATTATAAAGTTGTTAAAGAGCCATGTGCTTTGATTGCAATTCTTTTTGACAGTTAATATGTTATTTATGTTAACTATTTTCATTCCTGTTTATCCATTTTTATTTGTATCTGTTGTAGTCATGGATGGATAGTGGCTTTTCTGCTGAATGATTTATTAAAGCATTTCCTAGAATTGTAAATTTGGAATTGAAGGGAGTGCTTAATTTTTTTTTCTGAGTAATTATTGTATTAGAGATTCTGGATTGAAATGTTAGACAAAAATGTGTATACTGTTAAGCGGAATTACATAAAACTTCAACGGAGAAGAAAAAATCATAAGCATGTTCCTTGAAATCATCAAACTGCATTGAAGTCCCATGATACTAGGTTAGATTAATTCAAATTGAGAAAAGATCATTTTACCCTTGTCAATTTGAGCAACAAATTATAAGTTATTGAGCAACCAATGATAAGTCAGATTTGCCAAATGACTTGAAGACTTGTTATTGGTTGTTCAATAACTTGTCATTATGGTACCTTAACGTGTTATTGGTTGCTCAAATTAACAAGGGCAAAATGTTCTTTTCTCAATTATAATTAATCTAACCCAGGTCCTTCGGATTTACAATGCAATTTGGTGATTTCAATCGATCAACTTATAATTTTTTTTCTCTTCACTGAGAACTGTATGTAATTCCCCCTAGTATATTATTTACTCCTAGCCGATGGCACACAACTGACCTCTATGGGTGGTGTGAGCCTTAATTATCCATCACTCTTGTTCCATTTTTCAATTGATAATGTAAAAAATTTCCCCTGCTACTTGCAAATGTTAAAAGTCAAATGTTATTTTTTGAGCGATTTTTTTTTTGCCGATTATTTTTTTTTTTTGAGCAACAATATTGACATAAAGTTACACTTGAGCATAGCCAATTCCTACTTATGAACCAAATTTGAAGGCTCTGTCATGTCATTTTTATTTTGATTCTCTCTGTTTTTAACTCTTTTTTTCTCCACAGGGAGTGGAAACTAGTGACCACTTCATCATTCATTTTGGTTTCAATGGATCATCTCGTAAGTTTCTTAACCTGATTTATTACTTGTGCTTTATCTTTTAGCTCGCTGCAATTGGAAGCCTATAGAGAAAAGTAAATTTGTTTTGTTACCACCCATGAAGCTTGTCAGATTACAGAATCAAAACTCTGGAAGGTATTGTATTTCTTAATGATAAAGAAAATCCTCTCTCAAGTTTTAATTTAGATCATGAAGCTGATTAACATATATAAACCATATTTATGAGAGACTCGTCAGATCTTTAACTTGGCTATTGATGACCTAATACAACCCTCCTCCTTTATCCAGACTCAGGACCAATTATAAAATGTAGGCAGAGTTATGTTAATATTAGATGTATTTCACACATTTCTGTTGTTTGTTATGGCAATATGAAATGACTTAGAATAAAGAATAGGCATGAAAAGAGTATCTTAATGTGACAGAGATCTTAGGCTACCACTGGTTAAAAGAAACCTCTTATGAATACAAACTCAGGTCTTTCACTCGTCAAATACCCGAGTTCTTTGAGAGTTAGGGTATTAGTGGCCTCTTAATGAAAGAACATGATTTGATTTAGCTCCTCATTATATAACTTATTTTAACTCTTAAGTGACATGTTTAGGTTTAAGTTGACATACACAAGGTTAAAATCTCCCAACTAGAATAATAATACTAACTCCACCTATGTTTTTATAGCCGGTCTCAAGTCCAGATAAAGAAAGAAGGTTATGTAAGGTGCTCAACAACTAACATAAAGCTCTATCGAATCTTTTATGATATGGATCAAATAAGAAATTGTGTCAGTACACAATAATATCGTGTGATCCATATTGTTTCATGTTTACAGCATACATACCACACATGAGCCTTCTATATGTAGATTTAAGTGACGAGGAGAGGCAAAGGGCACAAGAAAGAGCCAATGCTCTTGATGATGTGAGTGGGTTGAAGTTTCAAATAAGCCGCCTTGCATTATACAAGACAGACACTGAAGACAAAACTCTGGAATCCTGGGAGAAAATTGCTGATTGTGTTCTCATTCCAAATTAGCTTTTGCTTATTGTGACCTCTTTTGATAATATCTGTTGAGCATTGTCTTATGACTTGTTATGTTTACGACTCAATCCACACACACTCATGAATCATATTATGTCTTTGCTACTATACGTGAATAAAACAGAAAAGAGAAAATATGATTTATATGAAGTTGTGGCCTTTGTGACAAGAAAAAGTCAAAACCTTGATGAGTATGTATCATAATAAACCTATTAAAAGTAAACAAAATGTTCTTTTTTTTTTATAACCCTTTTAGGCTACTTGGCATCCGGCACTTTTTCTAGATCCTATTATCAGGTATCTAAGTAACCTACTAATCCGGTGCTTTACGACTATAATACCTCTTCCTATGGGTCTTTTTTAATCAGGTGAGATTCAAACTCAGTTCGCCCACTTTATAGTTTAGCTAGTCCAACAAGTACCCTTGGGTAACAAAATGTTGTTTTGTGTTTCATAATTACTCGTAATCAATAACGTAGAAGCTTGAGCAGAATCGGTTTGAGATGTAGAGCGACATCATTAGATTTAGAGATTGGAGCCAAGATGATCCAATGTGGAGAGCTAAAAGTACAAGTCAGGTTACTCTCATGAAGCTAATCGCACCATTCAAAAAGCTAAGAAAAACCGGACTTAAGGAAAATGACATATTTAGGATTTCAATTCTGGAAATCTCAACAAAAAGGCCCTTAATTAGATGGAACTTGGAATAAACATATTTTTAAATTATTTTTTAGGATTCATTCTTAATATTTTTTGTACTCGTCGTTTCAATGTCTTTAATACTCAATTTTGATCTTTTCAATGTACATCTTTAGTATTTTCAGTATTAGAATAGACTCAAAAATAAATGTAGAGAGATTAAAGATGAGCATTGAAAGTACTAAAATTAAGGACATCAGGTAATGCATGCAGCAACAAATCAAAATTACATATACATATACATATACATATACATATACATATACATATACATATACATATACATATACATATACATACACACACACACACACACACTCCATCCGTTCTTATTTATAAATTGTTTTAAACATTTTTTTTACCAAAATCAAGAGAATTCTTAAAATTTATTAACTATGTTTAAAAATTTAAAAGAAAAAATATTACTTTACCCACATTAAATACATTATTAAAAAATCCCACTTTCTTACATCAACATTAAAAAGTAATAAAAAAGAAAAAAAAGGTAAAATAACAGAAAAAGAATTGCGAGAATTGCCCAAAAATACCTTTTGGGCAAATTAATTGATGAATGCTACCTTGAAAGATCTGTTGCACTTGAATGGAAGATATATACTAATACTCACACACACACACTCCATCCGTTCTTATTTATAAATTGTTTTAAACATCTTTTTACCAAAATCAAGAGAATTCTTAAAATTTATTAACTATGTTTAAAAATTTAAAAGAAAAAATATTACTTTACCCACATTAAATACATTATTAAAAAATCCCACTTTCTTACATCAACATTAAAAAGTAATAAAAAAGAAAAAAGGCAAAACAACAGAAAAAGAATTGCGAGAATTGCCCAAAATTACTTTTTGGGCAAATTAATTGATGAATGCTACCTTGAAAGATCTATTGCACTTGAATGGAAGATATTTTACACACAATGGAAGATTGTTTGCACGTTCATATGGAAATTTTTATACACACGAAAGATTATTTGCACACATGGAAAATTGCTTGCACGCTTGATAGCATTAAGCATTTAATTTTCCCAAAAGTATTTTTGGGCAATTCTCCCAAAAGAATTTTAAATTACAAAATTCTAAATCAGGTATTTATCAAAAAATAAATTGTGAATTATTTATTAGGTTTCGTCATTTCCTTATCAATCTGAATAATAAACTATTTTCTCAAGAAAAAATTGTAATAAATAATCAATATAATGCCTTACTGAAAGACCGAAAAGTGCAATTATATTTATTCATTTCATTTAGCTCTACTTCGCCAAAGTGAAAGGCACACTTTCGTATTAATTATCAACAATATGTCGAATTAGATTATTCATATATTGTGGATTGCGAGTAGATAAAAGTTAGGAGCAAATATTAATAGAAAACTTGCAAGGAAAATAGCTAAGAAAATGAAATCTTAATCAGATGGCAGCCGAAAAAAAGAAAATGAAATTTTATTATAGATTGTAGATAGGATATAATTCATATAATTGGTATAATAATATTATATTAGTAATAATAATCACAAACATAATCTGCATCAAAGCAAAAACATGTTAAGCGGTGGGGCCAAGTGTGGGTGTGGGGCTGGGTTCGGGTCCATCGTTGTTGTCGGGGCAAGGTGCTGGAGCTCCAGTGGGTTCTAGGCTTGGGGCTGCATGTTTGTGATGATGATGGTGTCCCATTAATGACCCATAAGACTCAGAATCCTGAGACATAAATCCTTTAGATTGTGTCTCATTAATGGTGTATGATGGCGGCGGTGGAAGCGGCGGCGGCGGTTCATACGTCGGAGGTTCGGGATAAGGTCCTGAAGCCAACGGCGAATAAACCTCATCTGGAGACACTGAAGCCGAGGATGATCCATCAGATTCTGCAGCAAATTCTACATATTTCAGGTTTCTGGCTTCTGCATGATCAAAGCTTGATGAGCTAAGAACAAGAAGAAGAAGAAGAAGAACGGGTATGAGTTTCTTCTTCAACATCATCATCATCTTAGTTCACTGATATGTCACTCTACTTTAGTACTGGTTGGTGTGGTTAGACCTTCAACATGTGTTGGCTCTATATATTGAAGCCTAGAGCCTAAGGCCAGTTAATTTCTAACAATCTGCATTAATTTTTTTTGTTCAAAGAACAATCTGCATTAATTGGAATCCATAAATACTCAGTTCTCAGTATTCAATTGTATTCATTTTGTTCGTCTTCCCTTTTTACTTATAAGTTTGACTTCAGTTTTCACATTCACACATACTCTCATTCACTCCATCATTTATTTCCCCATATTAATTGAATAAATATGATGATAGTTATCAAACTCGTAAATTTAAGTAAATTTATATTTTAAACTCAAAATAAATTTATTTTTATCAATAAATATATAGTGATAGTGTATAATTAAATAATTAAAATATATAAAATGACAATAATTTGATTTAAATATATTTTAAATTAAATAATTAAAATTAAATACATCAATATTCATAATTTATTCTACTCAACAAAATAAATTCTATCAAATTCAATATAAAGTCATTTAGCATGATCAAATAAAAAAAAGTTAACATAAACTTAAGAATGAGTTAGCACTATTTTGTAAGCTATAAATATAAAAGGGTTAAAGTGTACCAAATAAATTTGGCACATATAAGTTTTGAAATGGAAAAAAATACCAATAAATAATTTAAAATGGTACAAATACATCAAAATAGTTAAATTTCACCAAATGCTATTAAGGTTTTCTTCTCTTATAATTTAACAGTCATTTGATCAAATTTAACGGTTTTAGTGAATTTGCACCTTTTTAAATTGTTTATTAGTATTTTTGCCCCTTCCAAAACTTATTTGTGCCAAATGCTTTTTAGAAAAAATTGTGTTGATAAAATTGCACATTAACCCAGCATAAAACCATAAATTTAGTAAGTTAACTAGGAAGTTTGACAACAATTAATAAGATTTATTGGTTATTTATTTTTCTCTAAACAATAAATGGACGTGTATTTGGAGTTTACGTGATTACAATTCATTCTCGAACTAGGCGGTTTAATTTTATTTAAATGATGTAGATTCTTAAAATTTTTTATTTAAAAAGTAAAACTATTATTATTGGAATATTATTCTTATTTTATAATGCAATAGTATTATTAACTATAAAAAATAAAATTATAGCAAAAAATAAGATACTCAATCTTCGGCATTTAATTTTAATTTAGATGGTCCAAGCTCCAACCTTGATTTTAGAATTGAAATAAATGAATAAAGAATTCCATATTAAATTATATTTTTTTTTTCCATTTATACTTATATACTTTGACTTCAGTTTTCTTTCTTTTTTTCCTTTCTTTTTTGCCAACGTTTGACTTCAGTTTGCACATCAATTGTTTGTCACTCCCTATTGGTTATATTTATAAATCATTTTTAACTAATTCTCATGTATTAAGAAGAGTTAGTTAACTCATCAATTATGAGTTAAATTTTCAATTTCGCCCTTATCTATGATTGGTTTCTAAAGTTAACATGAATAAATTCTTTTTGGTTATTGTAATTAATATGGGTAAAAAAAAGTACAAAACACATTTACTATCATAAAACTAGACTTATAAATAGGACCAAATTTGTTGGTCAAAAAATACTTATAAATAGGATCAGAGTGATATTTAATACTATTCGGTGCTTATTTATAAGTCAATTATACTTAAAAAGTTTTGTTTAAAATATAAACCACTTGTAAGGTATTAAATGAGGTTTTGTCAATTTTACCCATATTAACTATATTAATACATTAATAAAAGAGATAGAGGTATAAATGCAGATACATAAAGACTCTTTCATAAATAAGGGTAAATTTGAAAATTTTATTAATTTAATAATTTTCTTGATTTGTGAGAATGTGGTACAAATAACTTATAAATAAATAAATAATCAATGAGTGGCACTTAAGAATTAATTTTGCTCTAAACAATAAACAATAAATGGATGTGTACGTGGAGTTTATTTTATCACGTTAAATCCTTCTTCATTAATTTTCGAAATAAACGGTTTAATCTAATTTAAATGGTTTGGATTTTTAAATTTTTTTTATTTTTTAAGTAAAAGTATTATTATTGGGAGATTATTCTTATTTTACAATGCAATATTAATAACTAGAAAAATTTAAAATTATAGCAAAAATAAGATAAAATCTTGGGCATCTAATTTTAATTTAGACGGTCTAAACTCCAACCTTGATAATAGAATTAGAATAAATGAATGATGAATTCTTATTAAATTATATTTATTTATGCTTGTCCATTTGTATTTAGAGTCAGGAAAACGGGTCGAGCCCGTTTAGACCCTGAATTTACAAGGGCCAAGCCTAAGGTTTTTGTCTCAAAAGCAAAAAACAGATTTAAAAGGGCCCTGAATTTACAAGGGCCGAGCCTAAGATTTTTGTCTCAAATGTAAAAATAGATTTAAAAGGGTCAGCCCTGTAGGGTCGAGGGCCTAAAAGGGTCGGTCCTGTAGGGTCACGGGCCTCCCCTTTTAGGCATGTATATTTTTTTTATTTTTTAAAATTATTTATATGATAATAATATTATTGATTTTTTATATTTTGTTAATGATGTTGCAAACATTTAGTTGTTATTATCTTTTTTAGAATTAAGTTACATCATAATATCTTATATTAATAATCCTAAAAATTAAAAACTTATAAAAGATATTTTTTATTTCATGAGTATTTTTACCACTTTTTTTTTCTTTTTTACTTATTTTCTTGTGATTGTTTTATTTATATCTTGTATTGTTTATTTTATTGACTACTTACACTTTTCAAAACATATTTATAAGAAGTATTTTTAATTTTGTTAAGTCTTCTCATTAATTATTTGTAATTGTGGTATATAGACAATAGTTTACCTTTAATTATGACTTAATGACTGTATTTATTTGTTGCATGATCCATACCGTTTACACTCTAATTTTGACAACATTTATGTGTTAAATTAGGAATTCTATTGTTGTAATTAAAAAACACTGAAAAAAAGTACAAAAAATTGTTTAATTTTGTAAAAATAGCTAGCCTTGGCCCGAGTGCTTTCGAGCCGGGCTTTAAAAAAAACATTTTTTCTTATCCCAAGCCTAAAAGGTAGGGGTGAGCATCGGTTTTTCGGTAAAAACCGAACTACCGAAATAAGGAAAATTCTGAAACCGAACCGAAACCGAACAATCGAAATAACCGAACCGAAATAACCGAAATTATTCGGTTCGGTTTCGGTTTTGTAAGAAAAAACCGAAATTTTTTTAGCCTTCATTTTTTTACTTCAAATATCTGAATTTTCAACCAGTGAAAATTAATACAAATTATAAAATTGAATAACCTCATCAAGATCCAAAGAAAGATGATATAAAACAAAGTATAAACAACATATTACATACATGATCAATGTAGTTTGGAGTACCCAATATTCCAATAATGGAACCAAAAATTGGAAGGTTTTTGAGAGATGCAGAATAATTGTATTCAACATTACTTAATCCAAAGAAAGCATAACAAAAGTTCAAAAAGATGAGTATCCTCATTCTTTGTCTTGCATCCGGTTTTTTGGTGGTGGTATATTCTTTTAATATTTTCAGTTTAAACCGAATTTTTTTTAAAAAAACAGAACCGAACAAAAAAACCGAAGAAAATCGAACAAAAAAACCAAACATGCACCGAAAACTGAAAAAACCAAACCGAAAAGACCGAAATTGATTCGATTCGATTCGGTCTTCGGTTTCGGTTCGGTTTTGCTCACCCCTACTAAAAAGGCGAGGTCAGCCCTAATTCCCAACTCTATTTATAGTTATATACTTTGACTTCAGTTTTCACATTAACAGTCTGTCTTTAATTTGATACCTTGAGAATTAATTTTGCTCTAAACAATAAATGGGTGAACCTGTGGAGTTATATCCTTGTTCATTCTTGAAAAGACTAGAAATATGGATAGTTGAAATTTAATTTGAATGGCTTCGATTTTAATATTTTTTGAATTAACTTATTATTATTTGTCAGATTGATTTCTTAAATATAATTGTTCTTATTTTATATATTATAATCTTATTAAAATTGTAAACATCAAAAGAATCTTAGCCTACCCTAGATGGTCTAAACTTGAAATTAGATTCATTCGATAAACATTAAGAGGATTTAAGTTTTAATTTGTTTGTGCATGTATATAAATATATAAATAGATTTTCTTTTTCTTTTTTTAAAATTTGATATGTAGTGCTGATTATCTTTTTCTTGCTTTTAGTAAAAGATTATTGAAATGAGTTGGATCATAAAAAGATACTTTTGAGTTCAAAAAGTGCAATATTACCTAAGGTGAAGGTGCAAATTTAGTAGCCAAATATTTTTTTATAGGCTCCTAATACAATTAACTATTTTCGGGTATAAAAATAGATATAAACAATATATATGGGAGCAGAGAGATAAGGATTGTGACAAATGTCACCATAAGATGCTTTGATGAGATCATGTGGTTAAGGGTGATTGGAGGTGTTTTATTAAACACTCTTCCTTCCTCTTCCCTTGCTCATTTCGGCCAGCACAAGAAAAAAGAGAGAGAGAGAGAGAGAGAGAGAGAGAGAGTTCAAGAGAGCTTTGGAGATCTAGAGAGAAGGAAGACAAAGTTCAAGGTAAGAAGTTGATAGCATTTCTCTTGTGATTTTGCTTAGAAACCTTCTCTAAACCTTTCTCCTTTATGGAATCCATGGTTTTGAAGACACATTTTGAGCTTAAGGAGAGAGAGGAGAGGACACCTAGAGAGAGAGAACTCAAGATCTCAAAAGATAACCTCCCAAACCTTAGATCTATTCTTGTATGATATTGTTATTGAGGTTTGTAGTTGGTTTGGTGATTTTTGGTTAAGTTGTAAATTTGGAAAGTCCTAATCCTAAGAGGTTATGCTGCCTAAATTTCTTTGAATCATGGTTAGTATGTTTTTAAATGACTTAATAAGGGATTATAAGTGAAAAGGTACAAGCTTTAAAAGCTAAAACACAAAACTCCAAATTTTCCCTTTTCTTAAGACAAGTTTTGGCCAAGCATAGATCTGCTGGAAGGAGTCAGATTTTCAATGATTTAATTATTCCATCGGATTCAGGAGGAAAAAATAGATGGGGTTATAGTTGGTCACTTTTTCGGGAAAAAGCTTAAAAAGTATAATTACGAAAACACCCATAAAACCCTAAAACTAGGCTGTCAAGGGCAAGTTCATAATTTGACATTGAATTTTGTAATTTTAAGCCGAGAAATGGATTTTTTGGGCAAATGTACGTCAGGATAGCTATAGTCAAAATTTTGGAAAAACGTGCCATCGAGCCGAGCAGGCGGGGCTGGGCCAGAATCCTGGGGGTATTTTGGTAAATTTTCACTATAGACTAATATAACCACAAGAAACACTATGGAAAAGTCTAAAATGATATTTGGATAGGTAATAACCTATTTCTTGTACATTTAATATTTTAGAACCAAGTCAGAAGCCGGAAGTGACACATTTTACGAGGCACACTAAAAAGGGGTTGAAAGAACTTTAAGGAAGGGACATTATCCTTCATACATCGTGCCATAGTTTTATAATTGTGTGAATGCCATTGTTTGTAAATGTACTTTATTAATTAATGTGTTTTGCCTAGAAAGGGGTAATTAGTGCCAAGAGCAGTTAGGTGAGAATCCAATTGGTGCAGAATAGTGGAGCTAGGCCCTACTCACGCATATATATAGATGATGTATTTATATTGTTCATTAATTGGTGCATGCATGGCACATATTATATTTACTTTTCGCATTTTCTATGAACGATAGCATGTTTCTACTAGAATTCCTTAGAATCTCACCTTTTTTTTCTAAACAAACATCTCAGCGGGAGCCAGTAGATTAAAAGGAAAAGGTGTAGACATCAAGAAGTGATTGGCATGTGTCTCGAGGTAAAGTTAAAGACGGTGGTTATACATAGTTTATGCTTAAAATATTTTGGGGAATCCTGTATATATTGAAGGTTCTGCTATATTCTGTATTTTGTCTACGAAAGACTTTAGGATTGTAAATGGATACTGTTATTAGTATACATGTACTTTTCTGTATGCCCATGGAATTCCGTCTTTATTATTCTTCGATTTTCGAAATGGAAACGGGTGTTGACACACTTATTACTTGGCCAGCCTTTGATCATGGGACATTAAGAGATGATTACAATTATTTAAGGGACATTAATAAATTATTACAATTGTTTAAGGCTATTGGCTTAGTGACCATTCTTATAAGACATTAAACTAAATAGAATTTGATAGCATGATTTATGTAATATCCTAAAAAGTGATTAAGGGCTAATGACTTCAAAAGTGGATATAATTATTGTTGAATAAACACTTTTAGAGAATGTGTAATGGGAATTTGGATATTTTAATGATTCCAATGGATTCCTTGTGAAAATTTATGTGAGAATGATGTTTGGTATGAAAATGGAACCATTGGAAGTAAAGATGCAAAATCTGAAATTCTGTCCAGTGAAACTCTATTCTGGGCAGTCTTCTCGTATGGACGTTTTAAATAGGCAAATGGTGTCTACAAATTCTGAAATTTTCCAGTCTTAAATTTCACATGTCAAGCTTCAAAATGGACATATAATTTGTATCATTTTGATTTGTGACCTAAGAGTTTTGGATTTTTGAAGTTTGCACAGCGAAATTAATTATTTTCTGGAACAGTATGCAAAGATTGAAATTCTGGGAATTTTGTGATTCCTTCCAGATAGATTCTATATTTTTCCTTAAAACTAGACTCAATAAGGGTTATACAGGCTTTGGAATCACTCCAATTCGATTTTTCTAGAATTAGTTATGATTTATCAAAGTTCGGTCAGAAAATCTGCCAACAAATCCGAAAATGGGAAAATAAGGATTATGACATCAACTCATTAAAAGATGATGTCAGCATGGATTATTAATCAAATTGCTCATCTTCTTCAGCCATTTCACGCCATTTTCAGCTGAAGCAAGAGGAAAAAACGTGAGAGAGAGCTTGGAGAAAAATAGAAAGAAGGAAGGAGAAATCTCACAAGGTAGGTCGATTTCTTCAGTGAATTCGTACCTAATGTGTATAATCCTCCTCCTAAGCTATTCCTCTATGTGAATTAAGGTTTTGAAGCAAGGAATTTCATTGTTCAAATAGGCTAGGGTTCAGCCATATTTGGGAAAAGCTTGTGGGAGCTTGAGGTAACTTCCAAACTTTCGTATATTGCTTATTCTGGCTGCTGTGGGCAATTTAATCGGTGAAATTTCGCCGGATTGCCATTGGTTTTAAAGTTTGGAAATGATATGGCCTAGGGGTTATGCTGCCCAAATTGGGTCTTAATGTTAGTTTTAACCTAATGTAATGGTTAATAAAGTGGTTAGGAGTAGAAAGGAATGCGTTTATGGAGCCGAAATCGTAAAACCCCGATTTTCTCCGAATAGCTCATAAATTTCGGCCAGCTCTAGAAATGGGTCTTAGAGTTGGATTTTCAATGATTTGATGGTTCCATTGAGTTCAGGAGTGAAAATTAGGTGGGGTTACAGTTGGTCACTTTTTCGGAAAAGGCCGAAAAAGCATAATTACGAAAACGCCCTTAAAACCCTTAAAGTGGGGCTGCCAAGGGTAAATTTGTAATTTTACATTGAATTTGATAATTCCGAGTCCGGAAATGGATTCCTTGCGCGGAAATATGTTAGGGTAGCCAAGATTAGAATTTTGGGAAAAGTGCAACCGGACCGGGTACGGCGGGCCCGGGCTGGGTCCCCGGGGGCATTTTTGTAAATTTTCATTATAGACTCATATAACCTCAAGAAACACTATGGAAGTGTCTAAATGGTGCATTTGGAATTGTAGGATTCGATATTTGCCCTGTTCGTGAACGACCCGTGCCAGAGCACGTTCGGAAAAAACCAGGTAGTGACTCCTCTCTTATACTTTGTGTAAAACATTGTATATATGTTTGTCTTGCATTGAGAATACATTGTGACATTGTGACATTGTGATGCTTTGTGATCGCAGCGAAAGCTGACGCCTAGTGAATACTTTGTGAATACATTGAGATCGCAGCGAAAGCTAACGTTTAGAGTTTACAGCCATGAGTGCTGTTGTTTGTGGCGAAAGCCATGATACATTGTGATGCTGCTTAACATGATCATATATGCTATGTGTTTATACACTGTATGAGTGGTTTGTCACTACAGAGATTCTTTTGAATCTTATTCTTTCCATTGACTAACATTTCAGACAGGGCAAGTGGCTCCAAGGAGAAGCGAACCACCAGGAGCGGCTAGGATCTTGTAGAGTGTGTTGTTAGGCTGTTGGTTAACTATTTTGGACTTGGGATTACTGTTTATTTTTGGAGATGTAAATATTACTGTTGATTTTGGTTATGTAATCCCCTAGTGGAGACTTTTAAACCCTCAGATTATATATGTATAGAATCCGGGAGTTGTCGGGGATTTGGTTATACACTCTGATGTGTGTGAATGTAAATTAACTGCACAGGTAATTATATTCGAATTTTGAAATTGAGACCAGGATAGAGAAGAGTTTTTGAAAGTTTTTGGTGAAAACCCTACTATCCGACGGTCTCTAAACCAATTTAATTATGTGATATCGAATTATAATTACGTGGTTAAAGGCAGGGGGTTACAATTTAAGTGTGGTGGTGTGCTGCTCTCTGTTTATAAATTTCATAAGTACTGTGTTTTTCATTCAAATAATGATTTTTTTTGTTTGAGGACAGGCAAATATTTAAGTGTGTGGGAATTTGATAAATATATATTTTATAATTAAATAGATATAGATTTTAGGACATAATTGATTAAATTTATTAATATTTTATACCTATTTAATTATCTTCTATATATTTTCTATCTTTTAATTAAGTTCAGGATAAAAAAAACCTTGATATAAAATCTATCCATATCCTATTTTTATTTTGCAAGAAATATTATGATATTAAGAAAGGGAAAAATTAGATGAGAAGATATATATATATATATATATATAAGGAGCCGTACATTGTGAAGATAATGGAAGGGAAAATAATGATAATGTGTATGTATATAAAAAATATATATATATATATAAGGAGCCGTACATTGTGAAGATAATGGAAGGGAAAATAATGATAATGTGTATGGATATAAAAATATATATTTATATATCACATAAGACTTTAGAGTTTAGACACATAAGACTTTAGGCGCATGAGCTGGCAAATGAAAGCATATATCTATATAGGAAGATATTGGTTGAAGAAGACTAACATGACATATATTTAAAAGCAAGAGATTTGGAATCTGATCCAGATGGATGTGGACCCCACGTCGAGGAAGGACAAAATCAATTGTTGTGATTTATAGAGGAGATTCGGATTGCGCGTAATATCTCTTTGAATTAAAAGAAAGATATTTAGATTAGGGTCGGGAATTCGGCCCGAGCCGGGCTAACCCATTTAGGTTCAAATCTTTTAAGGGTCGGGTTTATGATTTAGAGGCTAAAAAGGGAAATAGGCCTAAAAGGGCGGATCCTACAATCCTGTAGGGCAGGCCCTTTTAGGCCCGTTTAATATTTTTTTAAAATAAATTAATAAATATAATATCATATATTAAATTATCAATATGAGAGACATCTAAGTACTTAATAGAGTATTAATAACAGGCAAATACTTATTAATTGATTTGATTTATTTTATTTTCTTCAATGGTTTATTAATTTAAAATTAAAAAAAAGGCTAATTTGGACATTAGATGATTATTTTAACTAAAAATTTAAGAGTTTTAAAAATAATATATCTAAAATAAAAGAAAAATAATAAATAAATTGTAGAACTTGAAATTTTTTCTTTTGAATTAAAATGAGTTTAAGCGCCTAAAAAATATGGTACTTTTTAGATAAAATAAGCCTGTAGGGCAGGCCCGGCCCGTATTCTCGGCTCTAATTTAGATAAAGAATTACATAAAGAGATGGACAGCTCCAGCCACACCATGATCTATATATATATATATGAGAGTGTAGAACCAGGAACGGGACGGCTCGTTTAGGCCCTAAATTTATAAAGACTGGGTTTAAGATTTTTGCCTCAAAAGTGAAAACGGACCTAAAAGGACTAGCCCTATAAGGCCGATGGCCTAAAAGAGTTGGCCCTCTAGGGCCATAGGCCGGCCCTTTTAGGCTCGTATATTTTTTTTATATTTTAAAATTATTTATATGATAATAATATTATTGATTTTTTATATTTTGTTAATGATATTGTAAATATTTAGTTGTTATTATCTTTTTTAGAATTAAGTTTCATAAGGATATCTTGTATTAATAATCCTAAAATTTAAAAACTTATAAAAGATATTTCTTATTTCATAAGTATTTTTACCAATTTTTTATTTTTCGACTTATTTTATGGTAATTTTTGATTTTTATCTTGTGGTGTTTATTTTGTTGACTACTTACACTTTTTAAAACATATTTTTAAGAAGTATTTTTAATTTCGTTAAGTCTTCTCATTAATTATTTGTAATTGTCGTATGTAGACAATAGTTTACCTTTGATTATGACTTAATGACTCTGTTTGTTTGTTGCATCAAGCATACCGTTTACACTCTAATTTTGACAATATTTATGTGTTAAATTAGAAATTTCATTGCTATAATTTTTAAAAAAAAAAACTGAAAAAGAAAAGTAAAAATTGTAAAATCTTGTGAAAAGGGCTTCAGGCCCTGCAGGCCGGCCTTGACCCGCATGCTTTTTGGCTGGGTTTTAAAAAATAGCAATTTTTCTTACTTTGGGCCTAAAAGGGCCGGCCCTTTTAGGCCCTAGCCCATTAAGGGCCGGCCTTGTAGGATCGGGCCTACCCTGATTCCCAATTCTAATGAGAGAGTGAACAAACAGAGGGGGATAGCAGAGATCGAGCGGAAAGAGGAATGAAGAATTAGAAGAGGCAGTCTTGAAGGCAGAAAAGCATCACTACAAAAAAAATGTTATTTAGTAGCAGTTAAAAATGGATATTAATAGCGGTTTTAACCGCTACAAACAACATTAGTAGCGGTTAGGTAAACCGCTACTAAATCGTATGTTGCAAGCGATTTTGTAGCGGTTATACAAAACCGCTACTCAAGGAACATAACCGCTACATACTTTATAGCCGTAATAAAAAACTGCTACAACATCCCCATGAACGGAATTTTTTTTCAGAGATATTAACCGTTACAAATATAAAAAATTGAAAATTTCAAGGCGGGAAAAGAAAAATGACATTTTTTTTCAATTTCGTAGCGGTTAAGAAACCGCTACTAATTTTGAATATTTATGAAATTTGCAGCGGTTATAAAACCGCTACTAATTTTGAATATTTATGAAATTTGCAGCGGTTATAAAACCGCTACTAATTTCATGAAATTCAAATTTAGCGCCAAAAAATTTAATTTGAGTTTAAAAATGCGCGTCTGTTAGTAGCGGTTTAATAACCGCTACAAATATTTAAAATTTTTTTAAAAAATATAGAATCATTTGTTTCTGTTCTTTTAATATTAAATTAATTAGTTTCTTTTTTTATTAGTTTATCTAATTTAATTAGCTTATTAATAAATTAAAAGGATAAATTTAATTTAATTGGATTAGTATAAAAATTATATTAATAATATTATTAAGGATACATAGGTAATAAGGAATTATTATGTTGTCTAATATAATGTAATTGTATATGAAAAATAGATGAAAATGAGATACAATTCTAATATATCTGGAAAAAAATTGTGGGAATAAATTTTATATAAAGGAAAGAAGTATTGTAAAAAAAAATAAAAAAACTTGTTACCATATGTGATTGTATTATTCAGCTTCTCTACTCATACAAAAGAAATTGTAAATGAGAGAAAATGAAAGAAAGGTAAGGTGAAAAGATATTGGAGAGTGTTTGAAATGAGTTGTGGGAAGGGTATTTATAGGGATCCATGTACTATTTGTAGCGGTTAATGTATCCATTTTATAGCGGTTATTAATATTTTTGTAGCGGTTTAATATTTATAGGGATCCACGTATTATTTGTAGCGGTTAATGTGTCGATTTTGTAACAATTTTTATTTAGTAGCGGTTATTTTTACTTTTGTAGCGGTTTAATAACCGCTACAAATATTATTTTATTTTTTTTTTAAAAAATTGTTTTTTAAATTTTATTTTAAAATTTCTTTTCCAGTTTTTTTTAAAGAGAAAAGCATAATTTAAATTTGATCACTCATCATCGTCATCCCTACAAAAATTATGTAGCAAAATTATTGTTATGGATGTTTTATTAAATTTAAAAAATTTAATATAAATGACGTGGACTTAAAAAAACTCACCGCAGTAGAGGTAAACTATCATCACCTTTAGGGAAGTAGTTTTCAAAATCGGCTGGCTGAAATGGCTCACTCTCGTAGGCGATGTTATCGCCTTCACCCATGTCATAAAAGGTCTCGTGGCTTTAGATGAACGACCATGTGCCAATTCTTGTGCTTCTCGTCCTCGACATAATAAACCTGATGTGCCTCTAAAGCTAGAATATACGGCTCATCATCTTGAGAAATACCAGTATGAATCGGCCATGAGAAATTGACTGATATGATCCCTAAGTCGTTAGTTGTCAGTCCCCGAGAAGTGGTGGTATTTGCCCACAAATACTTAAACAGCGTCACGGTGAAACGGCCTTGATAATTAAGTTCGACCACATCAAGAAGCTTGCTATAGTAAGGGACGGCTCCGAACTGCACGTTGGCGTCACTACTGCTCGCATAACTCCTTGTCCCAAATGTGCCACAAACACCCGAATTCTGAGTTTGCAATCCTTGATCCCGTGAAATCGTGCAAAACTTAAAACCATTGACATTGTATGCTGTAAACCTTTTTGCATGATCAAGAGGGCCGATTGCGAGACCTCTGAAATCTGGTGAGTGAGGATTGTGGTCATTTAGTATTATGCGCGCAAATCAGCTCAGGAATTCTTTGTGGACCCTCCTATCAACTTCTGAGGATGTCTGTGTACGGATCCTGAGTTGACGCTTCACATGACTTCTGAATTCCCTACAATTAATAATGGAAAGAAGACGATAGTGAAATGAAAGTGAGAAATGTTACAAAAGATATAGATCGAATAACATGTGAGTGTACAATTCTTACTGTATGAATGGTTCAACTTGAGAGCAATTAATCAAGACATATCTATGTGCTTGGAACTTCTCAGTTGCCGTTGGTTTGAAGTTCTCAGTTGCTCCAACTAGTTTACCAACAAGAGGGATAAATTTTCCTGGTGCCGGCGCAGGATCAGGACAATCATCAACACAAGGTGGGCGGTTGAAAGCCGTCTCAAGATCATCAAAGTACCTTGAGCAAAAATATAGCACCTCATCTCCTATAGCCTTCAGCTATAGAACCTTCTGGCCACCCCTTATTCCTTACGTAAGATTTTAATTTCCCAAGGAACCTACGAAGTACAGATGAGAAAATTGATATAAAATGCTGAAAATGACGACTAGCAAACATTAAATATAGAGAATAAAGCACATATTTAAAATGAGTACCTCTCAATCGAATACATCCATCGATATTGTACTGGTCCAGAGAGCTTTAATTTGTTTCATGAACGAGGTGGACTGTAAGGTGAACCATCACAGTAAAAAAGGACGGAGGAAAGATCATCTCTAAATGACAAAGCGTAAGAATAATTTTGGACTGCAGCTGATCGAGCTCCTCAACGATCAAAACCTTAGAACACAACTTCCGAAAGAAAGAACAAAGTTCCACCAAAACGATGGAAATATCAGGAGGAAGTGTATTCTTTATAGCCAGAGGGAGTAATTGCTGCATAAGAACATGTGAGTCATAACTCTTCAGGTCAGCAACCTTTCAAGCCTGCATGTCAACACATCGAGAAATGTTGCTTGAATACTCATCAGGAACTTTTAATTTCTTCAACGTCGTGAGGAAGACTTCCTTATTCTGTTTTGTGAGGGTAAACTTTGCCGGTTGAAATCTGTCATGCTTATCTGGCCAAGCATCTTCACAAACTCCCATGTCGCATAAATCTTTCCTCACTTGAAGGTGATCTTTTGTCTTGCCGGGTTCGTTAAGCAGCGTATACAGCACATTGTCGCAAACATTCTTTTCAATGTACATTACATCAAGACTGTGGCAAAGTAAATTAGATCTCCAATATGGAAGAGTGAATAAAATACTTATCTTCTTCCACTGCTAAGGCCCCGAAGTCCTGCGCGTCTTTCGGCGAGTTTGTGCTGAATCGTCGCTTTTTCCAAACTCGAAGTCAACATGCTCAAGCTGCTGTAAGATATCTGTACCGGACAAAGTCTGATGAGGTCCTCTTTTTTCTGGTTTCCCATTGAAGTGATTCCGTTGCAATCTGAACTTATGCGTTCCATCGAGAAACCTCCGATGCCTCATAAAGCACCACTTTCGGCTGTGGGGAAGGCACACTGTGTCAGAGTCAAAATTGCAAGCCGGACATGCCGACCCAATATGCACATTCTAACCAGATAATGTGCCAAGGCCAGGAAAGTCACTAATCGTCCACATCAAGGCTGCACGCAAGTTGAACAAAGTCTTGCCGTAAGCGTCGTATGTCTCCAAGCCGACATTCCACAGGTCAAGCAATTCCGCAATAAGCGGTTGGAGATACACATCAATGTCATTGCCCGGTGCCTTTTTGCCTGGAATGATCATAGACATAATGAAAGAGCTTTGTTTCATACACATCCAGGTGGTAAGTTGTAGGGAACTAAGACTACCGGCCAAATACTGTAACTTGTGCTAAGATTCCCGAAAGGATTGAATCCGTTGGTCGCCAACGCAAGCCGAACATTTCTGGGGTCAATCACGAAATCTAGAAAGTCGTTGTCAAACGTTTTCCAAGCAGCTGCGTCCCAGGGATGTCTTAATTTACCGTCTTTGTTGTTATCAATGGCATGCCACCTCATGTGCTCTGCAGTTTAAGACGACATAAATAATCTTTGTAGGTGAGGTTTCAAAGGGAAGTACCTGAGAATCTTTGTAGGTTTCTTCTTCTATTTTTTCCCCTTCCGAATTGTCTTGTACCTCGATGTGTGACATCTCTTACAAGTCTCCCTGCTGGAATTGTCTCCCCAATACAGCATACAATCATTTGGGCATGCATCAATCTTCTGATAATTCAACCCCAACCTGTTGATAATCTTCTTGGCCTCGTAGAACATTGTGGGAATCTCAGCGTCGGGGAATGCATCTTGTAATAAGTCGAGCAACATCGACATTCCCTTATCCATGATCCGATACAAGCACTTGATATGATACAATTTGATCAAGAAAGATAATTTAGAATATTTGCTACAACCTTGATATAAAGGACGATCTACTTCATCCATCAAGCTGAAAAAATCCCGAGCTACTTCATTCCTCATAAAAACCAGCTCAGAACCATGTACTTCTTCGTTGAAGTTGTCGGCTTGAAATCCAAACGCATCACGCACAGCATCATTCACAGGATCATCTTCATCTACTTGAACGCCTACTTGAGAACTTCGAGGAAGAGCATCGTCATATCTAATGCCGGCCTTCTCACCATGAACTGCCCAGAATGTATAGTCCTCAGGGAAAGGCTTCACAAGCAAATGTTCCTTAACAACATTTCGTGCATGCCACTTCTTGAATTTGCATTTTTGACACGGACAGACGATCTTGCCGTTATAGCTGGTGTGAGTGAATGAGAAATCCAAGAAACTGTTTATTCCGTACAAATATTCAGGAGAATTGTGCGGCAACCTGATCCATGATTTATCCATAGCTACTAGTGAGAGAGAAGAAAGTATAGAGAAGAAGATGAGTGAGAAGAGAATGACGAATGCCAAGAACCTTATATTCTGAAATTCCAACGTTTATAATTTTGTAGCAGTTCTCAAACCGCTACACTAACCGCTACAGTTATAAAATATTAGTAGCGGTTACATATATAAAACCGCTACTACTTTTCAAGCCGTTACACATTGGTAGGAAATTCAAAATATACACATTAAGTTTTTGTAGCAGTTATATGTATACAATCGCTACTAACATTAAAGCCGTTGGACAGCAAAATTAAAAATAATTTTTAATTTGTAGCGGTTATACATAACATAATTGCTACAAATGTGCACAAAGGCGGCAAATTTCAAAATTTAAATGATGAGTATTTGTAACGGTTTTTATTATAAAACCGCTACAACTATATACATATTTGTAGCGGTTTCTATTGTAGAACCGCTATAAATACTCATCATTTGAATTTTGAAATTTGCCGCCTTTGTTCACATTTGTAGCGGTTATGTTATGTAAAACCGCTACAAATTAAAAATTATTTTTAATTTTGCTGCCCAACGGCTTTAATGTTAGTAGTGGTTTTTCTTGTAGAACCACTACAACTATATATATTTGTAGCGGTTTTTATTTAAAACCGCTACAACTATATATATTTGTAGCAGTTTTTATTTATAACCGCTACAAATTTATATATGCTTTATTTTTTTAATTTAGAAATATAAATAATATTGTTGCAATTAATTCATAAATTCAACAACGCGATCTAATAATATAAATATAATTATATTAAACACAATAAGAATTTAAGTTCTGAAATACAAACTCATATATATATATATATATATACTTTTACAAATGTTTCAACAACCAATAAAAAAAAGATGTCCTAAACTAAGTAGCTGGGGGCTGATCATCTCGTGCTCCCTCAGGTGATGCTGGATCGGGCTGCTGCGCAGAGTGAACCACACCATCATCATCAGCATGAGCAGGAGGAGGAGTAGTAGTAGTCGGGACGACGTAACGAGGGATAGGGGTAACCTGTGGATGCTGCACGTCCGAGAACAGGCAACTCCATGACCGCTCGAGCATGTTGTTCGCAATATCACGCCACTGCATCTGCTGAGCGTAGATCATATCAGTTTACAGCTGCATCTGCTGCAGATGCAGCTGGTGCATCTGCTGCTGCTGCTGTGCCATCTGCTGCTCCAAATCTAACCACAATTGGTCAATAGACTCATCCCTCGGACGTCTGACCCCTCTAGAGCTGCCAGCCTCAGAGGCGGCGCTCCTGCCATAGACCATGCTAGGTCTGGCGCCTATCCCTAACCCCCGCACTCATCTGGGGTGCTAAGTCTGAGCCAGACCCTCTTTCAAAGGAGCCGTCGGGTCCACTAACCCCTGTGACTCCTCGGCCAGGGTCTGTCGTAGCTCAACCTGCGACTGCTGCATCCGCTCCTGCCATTTTATGAAACAATTACTAATTGGCATTTTTCATTATTAAGTTGGTTTTATAAAAATTATAATAATAAAATTACTTACAATGGCCGCCTCTGCCTACTGAGAGGTCGCAGTCCCGTCACGGTGTCTGTGTGTGATGACGTACAACTCCCCATAGTCCATCTGACGGTTCTCCTACTGTGCCTTCGTCTCCTGAAACAATTACAAAATTCAATTAGTATTATGAAATAACCAGCTAAAAGTCAATGATATTATGAAAAGTTACCAGCTCGCTATAGGTGACAGCAAAGGTCTTCGATCCTGCTGTGTGGTGGATCGTCTGCTGCGCACGGATCCTGGTCTTCCTCTGAGAAAGCTCTTGGAAAAAAACAATATTAAATGTATTAAAACAATAAAAAACATTTAAAATTAATAAAGTTCAAATTAAATAAAATTAAATTGAAATTATAATTTAATAATTAACACTCACAAAATTATATATAAAGAATCTAATAAATACATTACCTGCGCCTCAGGGCTCCTTTTGAACTGGACGAAACTTGCCCGGTTGTTCGGCGGCACGCCGTCCGGGACCCTCTCGATCAGATGCTCCAGAGGCATCGTCCCATCCTTATCCACCTTGTGGAAGAGACAGTTCCTCCTGTTCCTCCAGGCGTCACCCATCTTCACAAGGGTGTACCTCTTTCGGTTGGCCCGGACGGCAAACCGCAGCTAAAAAAATAATTTAAATATCAATAATTACAAAAAACATAACTTAAAAAATATTAATTAAATATAATTAATTACAAAAAATATTAATTAAATAATTTTAATTACCTGAACCACCTCCTCCCAAGCCTAGTCCTTCGGCCCTCTCGGAACGTGCCTCCACCTCTTGAAGTGAAGGGGGAACCGCATCCAATTTGCGACCAGGTCGTTCAGGAAGCGGTTGAACAGGTGACCCCCATTGTCGATGGGATGGTCAGTGCCATCATTCCACGGCATTATAACTCGCAGGGTCCAGTCCATGCTGTTCACACCGGCCACGTCTAGCCTCCTCGTCGAAACGTTCCCCTGCTCATCTGCACAGTTTACCATACGTTAGATAAATTTTAATTCAAAGTTAACATTTCGAATTTAAATAAATAATTTACTAAATTAAAAAATTTATTTACCTTGGACCTGCACCTCAAACCCAGTGGACCGCGAAGACGACCCTCGTGGGTTGTTCTGCTCCCGAGCCTCCTCCTCATCGAGGAACTGCTCTATCTCCCTGATCCCAAGCGGGATCTCGAACTCCTCCTCGTCATACTCCTCGACGCTTATATCTGGCCCCCCAACCTTAGGCACCTCTGGTGTGGTCGTCTCCTGCGGGATCGTCTGCGGTGCCTGTTGTAGGGCCGACTCTAGTGGGGGGATGGGTTGAAATGCCGCGGTCGCCCTGCCTCCACGCTACCCCCTCCCTCTGCCCCCTGCTCGGCTGCTGCCACCCCGTAAAATCGGTCTGAGGACCTCAGGGGCCTTCCCCTTATCCTCTCTTGAAGCCGTATCAACTGTAAAAATAAAAAAAAAGTTTAGTCACATTATTATGCAAAAATCTAATAAAAATACAAATATAAATAAAATACATGTTATATACGTACCTCAAGTGCAAATACTAAGAAATACTGTAGCAAAAACTCCTACACAGACGTCTGAATGCTCAAATCTTGAAGAAACCACTCAGAGAAACCCCAGGAAACAAAATGAGCAAACGGAGAAATGAAGGAGGCAGGGGCTTAAATAGGCCAGACATTTGTAGCGGTTATTCCAATAACGGCTACCTTAACTGCTACAAAGCACCCAGGGCGCCTATAGTTTGTAACGGTTTTATAATAACCGCTACAAATTATAAGAACCTTTGAAATTCTGTAGCGGTTATGGCACAGAACCACTATAAAAGTTGAAACTCATGAACTTCTGTAGCGGTTATATCCCTATAACCGCTACAAATAGCTGATGTTTGGTATTTTGTAGCTTTTGGTTTGCTGTAACCGCTACAAATAACCGCTACACTGTTGGTGGGACTTGGTCGCGCCAAGTGGCGGGAATATTGTAGCGGTTTCTGTCTATTAACCGCTACAAGTTAACCACTTCAAATTTCTAGTGGTTTTGGCTACCAAACCGCTACAAAAAATGCTGCTAATCTGTCGCACCAGTTGGCGCGTAGCTTGCCGCTACAATTTTGTAGCGGTTTAGGTAAAAACCGCTACAAATACTGTAATTTGTAGCGGTTTGATGTAACTGCTACAATTGCACCGCCACAGAATACCATTTTTTTTGTAGTGCATCTTGGTGAGAGTCAAAGAGCAGCAGGCAATTTCTTAACTTCCTTCCACCTGTGACTGCAACAAGAAATAGAGGGAGTCTTTGACAGTCTTGCTTGCTTTCTTCTTTTTCTTTATTCTTTGAATCTAAACTTCTTTATTTCATTATGGATTTTATTTTAGTCATGAGTAGCTAATTTTCTTTTAGACCTAGAGAAACTTTGAACTCACTAGTGAACTAGATGTTGTTTCCATGATTTATTAGTTATGATTTATGTTAATTTTTGTTACTTAATCTTGCTTTAATATGTTCGTTTGTTGATTGGCCACCATTAGATATGAATTTGAGTATTAGGACTTACCTTAACGAAGGGAATTTTAATTAGACTCTGAGATTAAGTAATATGGGATTAAATTACGATTTAATTTGTCATTATGATAGACATATACCTAATAGCCCCATATAATTATTGAAGAGTGTGTTTGAGTTATCTTGCCTCTTAAGTAATTAGGCTAGACATAACAGTTATACTTAAGAGAGAATTGTGAGTGGACTGACAGGCATTTATAGCTATTTATATTTGAGATGAACAAAATTAACATTTTAGACTAACTAATTAAATGGATATAAGATTTGGGGCGCTAGTGAGGGATTAGTGACTCTAGATTGTGTTTGACATTAATAGTTTTCATTATTTAATTTCCTTTGAATTTATTCATAATTAGATTCGTTTAACTTAAAAAAATTGAGATTTTAATATCTAAAAATTTATTGATTGATTTCTCGTGGGACGATACTCTACTTATCACTTTATTACTTGACATGACTCGTATACTTGCGGAGCGTATCATTTATGAAGAGTTGGACACTTGCAAATAGAACTTGTTCATAATCCTATTTCTTCTTGTTAATCTATTAATTCATGTTGTATATATACCTTTTTCACTCGTTCATAAGGAGATTGACACTTGCAAATGAACAACACAAATTCAACAAGTCTCATTTACATATGTGTAACTCTTCATTTATAAGCGTAATCCTCAAATTAACAATACAGATTAATTTTCAGTGGTTGGAACTTCGGTTGGGGCTGAAGCTTTGATGGTCAGCCGCCGGAGGCAACTCCAGCCTGGTGGATGCCTATGACTAGTCACCAGAGATCCCACGACAATCAAGCCTTTTTAAAAAATAATAATAAGGTCCATTATTTTTTTTTTACTCACAAAACTTACTTCTTCTTTTTTTGTCATTGAGTGTACAGTGAAATTTCATGATATTTTGAAGTTGATTGAAATAAATTTGGTGACGTCGGATTTAACTGAAATTCTCCCTTCTTTTAACTTCTTTGTCTTCATACACGCATATATAGATTACATTTATTATGGGAGGTCAGAAATCACTGCGTAAATATCTGTTGCATGCTCTGAATCCAACACAATTAATTGACGACAATAATGTGGCCCCACTATTTGAATACTTTTAGCTTAGCTTCTACAATCTCCATCACTTGTGCATATATATATATATACACGCGAATGAATATATGTGTGTACTGCAAGCTGAAGCAATAATACCAATGGTGGAATTATGGAAGCTGTATGTGATTGTTGTGAAACTAATAATCCTTCAAGCTTGTGTTTGTTGCGAAGCAGTGGATCCAACACAAGGATTCAGGGCTGTTGCATTATACAGTTCAAATTTTGTGGTACAGAGGCCCTATAATGTGCCAGTGAACAAGCGTTGGAACTTCTCCAATGGAGTTTACAGGATATGGGTCTACTCCACTGACAAGCCTTACAGCCCCAACAGCAACACTGCACCTCGGACTGAGATCCGAATTACAGTAAACTCATCATCACTATTTTATGTCTCTGCCCTCTCTCTCTCTCTCTCTCTCTCTCTCTCTGTATATATATATATATCAATCTACCTATCCTATCTAAATACAGCGGCAAATTGGATATTGTTTCTATGGTCGAAAACTCTTTGGTTGAGGGAATCGTCTTGATTAGTTGAGAATTGGTGGGTCACTTGGTGCTTGCTTTTGTTTTAGCTTTTCAACGGTGATTTTGCAATATTTGAGATAAACACACGCTATTATGAGTTTTGTCTCAACTTATAAAAAAGTGTTTAACTTTTTTTCATCTTCTCAAACGAGTACTTATTTGGTAAGAGATAAAAAGAGAAAAATAAAGAGATACTTCCTCCGATCTTTAATATAAAACATATCTATCTAATTTGATTAGATTAAGGAAGTTATTTAACTTAATTAATATATCATATAATTTCTAAATCATCCTAGTTATCTTCCTTAATTTCATTATTCGCTTATCTCATTGATTATTGTTAAAAGAACATTAATAAGGATAAATTAGGAAAAAATTGACAAGTATGATAACTATACCTTATATTAATTAGGATAATCAAGATCAACTTACAAAATATATCTTATAAAGATCAGTGGGAGTATAGTTTGAAAGGGATAGAGTACAATGTAATTTTCCATTTTTCCCCATCTTTTGTGAATATTGAAGTAAAATACTTTTCCAAATTGCAATTATTTGAAGTTGGTAAATGACTCAAAACTGTATTTTAGCATTGGGGGAAAATGAGATTTTTTTTTCCTTCCAAGAGGCCAGTTAGAAAGTTGAAAGCCATATTTTGGAGCTTCCGGCCTTATTAGGATTAGCTTTGGTAAAAGTAACGTTTACTTCAACTAATTAACTTTTACCGATTAAAGTTGAGGTAAAAGTAGGTTAGTGTAATTTAATTTAGGTTTGGATATAGATTTTTGTGAAAGAGTCATTTAGACAAACTAAAATTTATTTGGATGATATATTAAAAAGTAGGGTTAGATGCAAAATAATAGAAGAGGACATGAATTTTATAATATATACTTTTATAACCCTTTGGCTACTTTCAGCAACCAACTAATGGATTGATTGAAGCTTTAAAATAATAACTCAAAACTGTATCGTTAGTGAAAGTGTGATGATCACTAACTGATATGAATCTACAATTTGCTTTAATTTTGGAAATATGAAGGGACACGATTACACAAGTGGGGTGTGGCAATTTGAAGGGTATGGATACGTGCCAAGTGGAACAAGTGGGGTATGCGTAATGCAAGTGTTGGGAGGAAGCCCTAATGCAACAACCCTTCAGATTAGGGTTTATGATGCTTCTCTCACATATTACAACTATCATGTGTTGCTCAAAAACATGTACGACAGGTGGTTCAGGCTCAACGTCATCCATGACGTGGCTGCCTCCAATGTTAAGATTTATATTGACGGAGATCTCAAATATAACGTCGCTGGTCGTGGACATGCCTCTCACTACTTCAAGTTTGGGCTTTATACACAGACTGATCCTTCCCATTGCATGGAATGTCGTTGGAGGGATATCAAACTTTTCACAAAGCAGTTTGTCTTTTGTTTCAATAACTTGTTCTTATCATCATAATATGAATAATGCCTCTCTTGCAATAAATAATTTGGATAGGCTATGACCAATCCGATCTCTCTATACATCACTTTCCTTGCGGTCCTTTTCCGTCTAAATGCAGGAGCTAAATGATAAGTTTACAGATATTAATAAAATTAGCTTAGTTAATTATTTATGAAACATCACTGTTGGCTTCCTTAAAAGTTCATCTTTTAATATCGAAAACCTTCTAAAATATGTGTAATTGCTAGAGAGTAAGAAAAAAAAAATTAATTACTACTTCCGGTTATTAATATGAGGCCCACTTTGTATTTTAATTTTTTTTCATTAAAGTGAGTCTTATATTATAAGGAGTATAGATGGAATATAAATTTAGAGAAGTTGAATTTACTACTACAAATATGTTCATATTTAACAGTTATTTTTACCTATGCACGATTTTCAATAGTTATATTTATAGGGCAATACTCCCTCCGATCCTTTTTTTTTTTTTTTTGAGTGAAAAGGAATTCTCATTACTGAGTTAACTGTACAAGTACAAAAGAAGGCGAGCAATTACAATAAAAGAGGAGTAGAAACTATGATAATCTGTGTCTAGCTACTATGATATTTAACTGTGTGAGTAACTGTAGTGTGAATATCAGCTAGTATACTGTATACTGTGTATTTCTCCTTGGTAAAAATACGGCAATTGCGAATTGACCAGAGCTTCCAGAAAGAAATGCAAAAACCAATCTTCCACATATTTTGTAGCCTTGAGTCAGTTAATTGCTTGATAATCCATTCTGTGACATTCATCCTGAAGAAATCAGCCCACATGTCCCTCAGTAAAATCTTCTTCCAGAATGAGTTTGCCATTGGGCATTCCTTAAACACGTGGTTTATATCCTCCGTGGAGCTGGCACATAATGAGCACCCTTGATCCTGTGTCATACCTCGTCTAAAACGTTCAGTGTTTGTCAACAATCTTACTTTAAAGAGAAGCAAAAGGAAGGTGCGAACCCTCTGAGCTACTGGCAGCTTCCAGTTTAATCTCCATGTTTCTTCAATCATATCCCAGTTGAGGAGCTCTATAGCTCGGTACGCCGATTTGACAGTGAAGTTTCCTGAGGAGGCGGGGGTCCAAGAACAGGTGGGCGGCTCTTGATCCATAGTGATGTGGGTTCAGAAAATGTCCTGTAGCACATCCTGCGGCAAGTTATGTTCAAAAATTTGTCTCTTCCAACCGCTATCATGGGCTAGGTAATAAGAGATTGGTTGCTTAAGCTCAGTTTCAGGAATAGGGGCAAAAGAAATATTCTTTAGTGGCCCATAATCACCAATCTAGTAATCAGACCAGAATCTTAGCCCATCACCATTTCCAGTACTCCATTTAAGGTGAGGGAGTGCTTCATGTGAGATCTTGATTAGGTTGTGCCAGAAGTAAGAGGAGCTTGGTTTGGCAAAGGATGGCGTTGTAAATCGGATAGTCGGATCATATTTGCCTTTGAGAACTCTTACCCAGAGCACAGAGGGCTTGGAGAGGAGGTTGAAAACCTGCTTAAATAAGAAGGCTTTATTTTGTGACTCTAGTTTCAAAAGACCACAACCCCCATTGGACAGTGGCTGACACATATCGGACCACTTTACCAGACTTACTCCTTGATGATCATCAGAATAACCCCAAATAAATTTTCTGATAAGCTTCTCAATGGCTTTGCAGCAGGATGATGGGATTAGAGTACTCTGCATTGTGTAAAGAGGTATTGAGGAAAGGACGGATTTAGCCAAGGTAATGAGACTGGCAAGGGAAAAAGTGCGACAATTCCAACCAGCAAGCTTATATGATGCATGCGCTCAAGTATATATTAGTAAGCACTGGAAGAGACTCTACCATTGATCAGTGGGACTCCTAGATATTTGCCTAGGCAGTCTGTATGCTTATACCCCATGTTATGGCTGATGTTTCTCTTAGTGCTTAAGTCCGTATTTCTGGAGAAGTAGAGTTTGGTCTTTGTTTGGCTTATTTTGTGTCCTGAAGAACTACAAAACTGGCTCATAATACGTTTAATCACATTGGATAGAGCTTTTGTAGAAAGACCAAACACAACAAGGTCATCAGTAAAGAAAAGATGAGAAAGAGGCACCCCCTTACGGCCCATCTTTATTGGTTTCCATTCTCCAGCATTGATTGCAGTTGTGATCGATTGAGATAGTCATTCCATACAGAGGACAAAGAGATATAGTAATGCTGTTAAAGAGACTTAACTTCCGTTACTTTTTGTACTATGAGTCTCACCATTCTTCTCACTCTCTATTATTTTAATATAGTTTTAAAATGATTAAGATACAAATTTAACAATGAAATATTACGCTATGGGCACCCAACACAATTATTTTTCATAAGAGCATTTACAAGATAAATACGAACTTTTACATAAGAGCATTTACATTGATCCTCTTACTTTATTTCTTTCATATGAGCATTTACTAGATAAATAGAGGGATTTAAATGAATAGAGTGAGTTAAACAAATTTTTATTGCATCCTGTGGGTCAAAATAAAATTAAGTTTTGTCAGTGAAAAGACAAATATAGCCATTTACAAGACAAATATATAAATGACCAAAATTTTTTAACCCCATGAATTCGTTTAAATCCCTTTATTTGTCTTGTAAATCTCTTTATTGATCTAGTAAATGTCCATATTTGTCTTATAAATGCTCTCATGAAAAAAATAAAGTAAGGGAATTAATGTAAATGCTCTTTTGTAAATGCACATATTTATCTTGTAAATGCTCTTATAAAAAATAATTGTGTTGGATGCCCATAGAGAAATATTTCATTGTTAAATTTGCACATTAATCCTTCTAAAAATATATTAAAGTAATAGAAAATAAGACTAGTGAGACCCACAATGTAAAAAGGAATGAAAGTTAACTTGGGTTAACAGAATTGCTATATATGCTCCCGAATAAATTGATTATATTTACTTTTACACCCAAAAATAGTTAGTTGTATTGAGTGTCCATGGAAAAATCATTTATTACTAAATTTGCATATTAACCCTATTATATATTAATAAAGTCATCACATAATGAATAAGATTTTAACACACCCATAATTTCTTTTATCAATTAAACTAATCTTTATTGGCAGTTTATGATTCATTCATTCTATTGAATATACCCATTAATAAAATTCAAGAAAGAAAATCAAACAAAAGTTGCTTTTAATTTGTTCTTGTATGTGCTTGTTTGGAGCTATTTATCATAAGCACGTTCACACAAGTCAAAACAAAATTCCTCTTATATAATTATTCTGTACACAACAAATTATTATTGAAAAGTTGCTTTTAAATGTTTCAATCGTAATTCTAAATAATATTGTTGTTCTGTTAAGGTATAAGAAAAATGAAAAAGAAAATATAGACTCCAGTGAGTTATTCAGGGCAAAAGAAAAAAAGAAGACACTTGTGCGCTATGTATAAAAGTGGAGAAATACTTTTATATTCTAGAATCATCATCTCATCTATACTCTGAATAATTAAAATACAACATCACATGTTATTCTAATCCTACCTGGCAAATGGGTCATCTGCAAAAATTCAAATTTATGATTTAAAAACAAAAAATAAACTTCTTAATTTAGAAAAACAAAAAAAAAAAATTGAAATTCCCTTCCATCATCCCTAAAATCATAAAATTTGAATTTCTGCAGATGACTCATCTTCCATATAAGATTAAAAAAAAGGTGAGTTATTGTATTTTAATTAGTCAAAGTATAAATGAGGTGGCACTCCTACAGTATGTATGTAAGTATTTATTATAAAAAAACTATCATAATGATCACCAGTTTCGCTGGTGGCTTTGTGGCACGTTCTCAGGGAACGTTACTTCTGCATGATCAAAGCTTGATGAGCTAAGAAAAACAATAACAACAAGAAGAAGAACAGTTGAGTTTCTTCTTCTTCATCTTCATCCTTCACTGATATTTCGCTCTAGCTACTTTAGTACTGGTTGGTGTTGTTAGACCTTCAACATGTGCTGGGTTTAAATGTTGAAGCCTTGAGCCTAAGGCCATTTAATTAGTAACAAACCGTATTAATTGGAATTTATGAATAATTGTCTTATAAATGCTTTTATGAAAAAAAAATAAAAGGATTTACACGACAAATTGGGTCCAAATTAGCTTTTAGCTTTTAGCTTATTATTATGACCTCTTTTGATAAAATATCTGTTGGGGATTTGCTTATCACTGTTTATGTTTATGACTCAATCCAAACACACTCATATGAATATTAGGTCTTTGCTACTGTATGTAATTGTAAATGAAAATGAAAAGAGCAGATATATTTCATACGATGTTGTGGCTTTGGTGACAAGAAAAAGTCATAACCTTGATGAGTAAGTATCATAATAAATTTATCAAATAAACAAAATGCTGATTTGTAGAGAGATTATATTAGATTTCATCATTTCAATGGATTTTCGTTTTTTTTTTTAATTTTTATTAGAAAAACAAGAAGAAGAAGAGGAAGCAGCAGCAGCAGCAGCAGCTTGGGGCCAAGATGTTCCACTGTTCAGGGTTAACTACAAGTCAGGTTCCTCTCATGAACCTGAGCATACCATTCAAAAGACAAGAAAAACAACACTTTGGGGAAAATAACATTTTTAGGACTTATAAAAATATAAATTATAATTAAGAACCATAAATTCTAGAAATCCCAAAGATAAAAAGACCAAGGCCTTTAATATGTTGGAATTAAGATTTTTTTTTAATGGTTTTTTTAGTACTCATTGTTAATACCGTTTGTCCTCAATGTCTTTAATACTCAATTTTGATCTTTTAAATTCACATTTGGTATTCTCCGTATTAAAAAGGCTAAAAAATAGAGTAATTGTTAAGGTGATATTTTTTATGAAATATAACAATGCATTTAAAACGACAAAACGTAATGCGTAGTATCTTAGTAATATACCGACATCCCTAGGAGATATTGTAGAGACTAATGGACAAAACGTCTTGGTAATGATTTTAACATGAGATTGTTTGACAAGTTTACAATAGATACGAAAACTACGCGGAAGATCCACATGGCGCTATATGAGGATAAAAGTCATTGCCTCCCGAAGTGCCAATAGCTGGAGTTGAAGAATTCCAAGTCTGATGTGAGCAGCAATTCTCCATTGATGAAAGTGGATGCCGTTAAAAAAGATTGTGATAAATATACCACGACAACCACTACCAACCACAAAGACCCTGAACCTAACTTGCCAATGAGTAGAAAAAGTCCATGGAACAAGTTGGTGTCAAGCCCTTTCCTTATTTTCATATTTTTCAGAGTGTTTACACACAATTTGGTGGGCACATAAATATACTGATAAAAAGTGCTCAATTATAGAAATTCCCCTCATCGATTGTACATAATAATTACAATTAATATAGCCACACAGGGCTACTAGGGAGTCTAAACCCTTTACAATGAAACGCAAACATCTTCCCATCTTCGTTCCACCACTGCATTCCTCTCGTGCAGTTCTCTTCTCTGTTTTCAGCGTACCTTCTGTCTTCACCTGTTTAAATGGTTGATAGGGGAAGGTGAGATTCGAGAGAATATCAGTAGGAAACAGTTATCATAATACATATATGATAGATGCTATGTGCATGACATGTTAGCTTTAACTAGATGCATGCCTCATAATGACATTTCTGTATGCTCAATGTTTCATACAATATAACTATGGCCACAATATAAACAAAAATAGAGCTTCATTATTCAAATATGCTCTACACAATCAAGTAAAGCAATCATATATATCACTACACAAGCAGACATATCAAATACATGCAAATAAGGTAAGCTCCCTATCTCTTGTCTTGAGTCCTCCTCTTGTACCTTTACTCTAACCATTGAAGATGCTCAATCCTTATCACTATATGACCCTAGATACCCAATCACATCATTAGAGACATGATATAGAGTCATTGGAAGTGTATATTAGTGTCCTATTTGGTTAGGAAAGCTAAACCAATCAACACTATTCAAAGAATATGAAATACTGAAACAGGGGTCTTAGCCCCGGCCAAAAATCCTTGGCCACGGCCAAGAGAGGTCTGAAAGTCTTTAGGCCGCGGCCAAAAAATCCTCTATTCCTAGTTCAAATTCCACAAATCAAAACTAAATTTATAAAAATCGAAATGGAGTGGTTTAAAGTTCTATGGAAATCTCTTTAAGTCCTCTATACAGGAAAAATATGAATCACCACCATCTACAACCACAAAATTACAAAATTCCATAAAGTCCCACACTATTGCAGAATCAAGTCCAAAACCAGGGCACAACTTCAAAATCCCTAACTTTCAATCTACTAGTCCAAATTGCTTATATTACCTATCAAATTAAAGCCGAGGATGTCTACTTTAAACCTGTAAAATTTCATTACATTTGGACCAGGTTTGACTAATTAAAACACGTTGCAAGTTCTCTGCCTCTAAAAAATGAATTCAGGCAGATTTAAACACAATTTCCAAAATCAACATAAATCATCATAAAACCTATTTTAACTTTATAATCATCATCATATGAACATAAAACCTTAAAAGGCTCCCTCTAGCCGAAATTGAGGGTTTGAACATCTCAAGAAATACTCAACAAAATCACCAAATATTCATCTCAAATCGAAGCATACACTTACCCGAACTCGAATCTGTGATCTGTTCTTGATTCTGGCAGCATCTCCTCAAAGCAGACGGAATCAAACACCTCTGATTGAAAATCAACAACCATAGAAATGTTACTCTCTAATTAAAGGGAAAAAAATAAATGGCCGCTTGCTTTATTGGTCATATGACCATTTTGCCCTTACATTTATTTTCATTTTCGCACTATTTGGAAGACTGGGCAGAATTTTTATCAAACTTTGAAAATTTATATATTTATTTATAGAGATCCAATTGGTGTGATTCTAAAGGCTATATGACCCTTATTTAATCTATTTTCAAGGAAAAATATATCCTTTAGCCAAATAGAAGCTCAACATTACTAGAATTATCGTTTTTGGATGATGCCATAGGAACTCTCCAGTTTTATTGGGCTAACTTCAAAAATTCATAACTCTTTGTGTATAGCTCCAAATGACCTATATGACCTATATCAAATTAAAGCATGATAAGTCTACTTCTATACTAAAAAATATCGTAGGCATTAGACACCATTTGCCAATTCAAAATTTCACACAACAAGACTGCTACACAGGGAAATACACTGGCAATAAATTCAAATGTTTACAATTTATGTTCTAAACATACTCATGTTGTGTGTAACACCAATTGCCTTATTTTATCATTTTATGTGCTATTTAATTCCATTAAATGCCACAGAGTGCAAAAAATTTTGGTAATTGAAATTTGGGATGTTAGAGTTGGCTTCCCCAATTGAGTACAAAATGGTTGTGTAGCACATCATCTCCTTGGTGCCACTAATGCAGAAGTTGAGCGATCAGGGCACTTGCCCTAGATTCTGCTGATTTAATCACTTGCATTGGAGATACTCTCGATCCTACATGACAAATGATAAATATATATTTTATAATTAAATAGGATAGATTTTAAGACATATTGATTAAATTTATTAATATTTTATACCTATTTAATTATCTTTTATATATTTTCTATCTTTTAATTAAGTTTAAGATAAAAAGAAATCTTGATATAAAATCTATTAATATTCTATTTTATGGTGCAGGATATATTAGATAAAGAAAATATAAAATCAAATTGAAGAAAAGAAAATGATTGCAACAAAAAAAAAAGAATGGTATTGTTTAGATTGAATTATATGCGGGGCCCACAACAATTGAATGAGCAGCAGCTGGCATCAAGCAATGATATAATATACATCATATATCTAACTAAAAGAGATATTATATATCTCATGCGTGAGCTCAAATGAGAGAGGGATATGGTGTGAATGAATAAAGGTATGGGGTCCACGCAACAAAATCAGTTATTGTCAAGATTCGCACTGCAAAGGGATAGGATATCTAAAAGAAAAAAAAAGATAAAAGGACGGAAGCCTGCACGTCAAAAAGTCTATAAAAAGGGGGAGAGGGTAGCAAAGGAGGGACATCAGAGTAGAACAAGAAGAAGCAGAAATCAATCGGAGATCAAGAGGAATAGAGGGAGTCTTTCACAAATTTGCTCTCTCTTAATCTTTTCTTTATTCTTTAAATCTGAATTTTTTTGTTTTATTATGGATTTTATTTTAGTCATGTGTGGCTAATTTTCTTTTTAAACCTAGGGAACTATGAACTCACTAGTGAACTAAATTTTATTTTTATGATTATTTAGTTATGATTTATGTTAATTTTGGTTACTTAATCTTGCTTTATTATGTCCGTTTGATGATTAGCCATCATTAGATGTGAATTTGAGTATTAGGATTTACCTTGACGAAGGGAATTTTAATTAGGCTCTGAGATTAAGTAATATGGGATTAAATCATGATTTAATTTGTGATTAGGATAGACATATACCTAATAGCCCCATATAATTGTTGAAGAGTGTGTTTGAATTATCTTGCCGCTTGAGTAATTTGGTTAGACATAACAATTATACTTAAAAGAGGGTTGTGAGTGAATCGACATGCACTTATAACTATTTATACTCAAGATTAAAAAAATTAACATTTGAGATTAACTAAGTAAATGGATTTGAGATTTGGAGATCTAGCGAGGGATTAGTGACTCTAGGTTGTGTTTAACATTGATAGTTTTCGTTAATTAATTTTCTTAGAAATTTTTCATAACTAGATTCGTTTAAATTAAAAGAAATTGAGATTTTAATACCTAAAAATTAATTGATTGATTCCTCATGGGACGATACTCTACTTATCACTTTATTACTTGGCACGACCCTTATACTTGCGGAGTGCATCAAGTTTTTGGCGTCGTTGCCAGGGAATTAAGGCAACTAATTTTTTGTATTAGAGGACCTTTTGTATTTTAAGCTTAAGCAATTTTTTTTCTTTTTTTCTTTTTATTTTCCAGTTTTATATTTGATATTTGTCTCTTTGTCTTTGCAGTGCTTTACATTATATGTTAGGGACATCAAAGAAAACATCTAAGAAGACAAGGAAGGTTAGCGAACAATTAGAGAGAACTCCACCTCAGCATTCAGATCATGAGGAAGAAGAAACCATAAGCAAAGAGATGACTGAGGATGAGAATGATACATTGGGTGTCAATGATTTCCTAGGAAGGCAATCTCGAGGTTATCAGTCAGGAATCAGAGTATCTGAGTTTCAAGCCAACAATTTTGAAATCAAGCAAGCTATGCTTAAGATGCTTGAACTACAGGGTCAGTATGCAAGAAACAACACAGAAGATCATAATTGGCATCTCATACAATTTCTTGATGTTTGTGACTGTTTCAAGCATAATGGAGTTCCTAGTGATGTGATCGGTCTTTGGCTCTTTCCGTACTCTCTACAAGGAAAAGCTAAAGAATGGCTCAATGAATTAGAAGAGGGTAGCATAACCTCTTGGGAGACATTGGAAGAAAATTTCATGTCAAGATTCTTTCCACACAACAAGATGGTAGATGCAAGAGCGGCTCTTACTAACTTTTGTGAACAATTCAGTGAACATTTGTATGAAGCGTGGGAGAGATTTAAGTTGCTTGTCAGGCAGAGTCCAGATGATAATCTAGAAAAATGGGTATTGCTTCAAATATTTTGTACTCGTTTGACTCCTGAATCTAAATCTGAATTAAACGCCGTCACTAATGGAGGAATTACAAAGCAACTAGTAAATCATGTCTGGAAATGTTTAGATGTCTTATCAGCTGACTTTATCTAGAACAATAATGAAAGAAGAGCAGTGAAGAAGGTTACTGAAGACCCTTCGTCAGAGTTAATGACAATGTTACAGACTCTCAATAAGAAGTTTGACCACTTAGAAGCACAAGTAAACCGATCTAATAGTGGGCATATGGGAGTAAATGCTATTTATGCTCCTTGTGATTATTGTGGAGATAATCATGTTAATGGCCAATGCCTTATATCTCAACAGGCAGAGCCAGTAAACTATGCTGGAAATTACTGTGGCAATAACCAGAACAATCTATACTCAAACACCTACAATCCTGGGTGGCGTAACAATCCTAACTTCTCTTGGAAACATGGTGCTACTCTTAATCAAGCCTCAACCTTTGGTGCAAAGCAACTCTCACCTCCTGGGTTCTATCAATTGGAAAAGGAAGCCATTCCTACTCACGAGCCCAAAACTAATTTAGAGGCAATGATATCTCAGCTCGTGAATTTTCAATTAAAGAAAACTCAAGATCAAGCTGCTACTAATACAAGATTAGAATTGTCAATCAAAAATCTTGAGGTGCAAGTGGGACAAATAGCAACTGCCATGAATATCTTACAACAAAAAGAGTTGCCAAGTAATACGGTGCCTAATCCCCGTAGAGATGGAAAAGAGGAGAGTAAAGCTCTTACTCTAAAAAGTGGTGAAGAACTACCTGAGATACCACAACCAATGAAAAAGCCCTTAGAGCTTAATGACCAAGCAATTCCTACGGTCATTATAGAGGATGATGAAGAAGCTACACAAAAGATGGATCGGGAAGCCAAAGAGGATAAAGTAAATAGCAGGTCTAGGAAGGATGAAGAGAAGAAGAAGGCAGCTAATGAGAATCTCAAATGGGTGCCACCTTTACCATTTCCTCAAAGATTCTAGAAGAAAGCTATAGATGAGCAATATAAGAAGTTCCTGGGGATTTTCAAGCAACTACACATCAATATCCCTTTCCTTGAAGTTTTAGAGCAGATGCCTCAATATGGGAAGTTTCTAAAAGAGATGTTGAGTAAGAAGATAAGGTTTGGTGATTATGAAACTGTAACCCTTACTGAAGAATGTAGCGCTATTCTTCTCAACAAGCTACCGCTTAAACAGAAAGATCCTGGTAGCTTTTCAATACCTTGCGTAATTGGAGAAAAGTTTCAAGAAGGAGCATTATATGATCTAGGATCAAGTGTTAATTTGATGCCGCTATCTGTATTCAGAAAATTGCAGCTGGGAGAAGCTCACCCAACTTCTGTGACACTACAGCTAGCTGATCGAAGTTTAGCTTATCCAAAGGGTATTATTGAAGATGTTTTGGTTAAAGTTGATAAGTTTATTTTTCCTGCTGACTTTATTGTTCTAGATTGTGATGAAGATAGAGATCTACCACTTATCGTGGGTAGACCTTTTCTTGCTACAGCTTAAACTTTGATTGACGTAGAAAAAGGAGAGATCAAGTTGAGGGTGAATAATGAAGAATTTATATTCAATATGAACAAATCATTGAGGTATCCTAGAGACATTCTGAATTGCTTCAGGGTTGACATACTTGATAAGGTAATTCAAGAAACTTTGGAGTCTTATGCTATAAAAGAACCATTAGAAGCTGTGTTACTTGAGATTGATAAAGTTGAGAAAGGGAAGACAGTTGAATGTAAGAAGTTACTTGAAGCCTCTCCGTGTTACATTAATCCATCAAAATAGTTTGAGTTGCTAGAAATGGAATCAAGGCAAATTACGTTAAAGCCATCCATGGACCAAGCACCAATCCTGGAGCTTAAGCCCTTACCGTCACAACTAAAGTATGCATTCTTGGGTGAATCTGAGACACTTCCTATTATCATATCTTCTTCTCTATCTAAAGATCAAAAAGAAAGGTTGCTACAAGTTCTTCAAGATCACAAAAGAGCTTTGGGTTGGACAATTGCTAACATTAAAGGTATAAGTCCTTCAATTGTGATGCATAAGATACTCTAGGAGGATGATCGTAGGAAATCTATTCAAAATCAGAGACAACTAAATCCTATGATGAAAGAAGTGGTGAAGAAGGAACTCATCAAGTGGTTAAATGCTGGGATCATTTACCCCATCTCTGATAGCTCATGGGTTAGCCTGGTGTAATGTGTTCCGAAGAAGGGAGGAATGACAGTGATTGCTAATGAGCAAGATGAACTCATCCCCACTCATATAATTACTGGTTGGCTTGTTTGCATGGATTATAGAAAGCTGAATGATGCCACAAGAAAAGATCATTTCCCACTTCCTTTTATTGACCAGATGTTAGACCGATTGGCAGGTAAAGAATTTTTCTGCTTCTTAGATGGATATTCAGGGTATAATCAAATTGTTGTTGCTCTCGAAGATCAAGAGAAAAAAAATATTCACATGTCCTTATGGCACTTTTGCCTTTAGAAGAATGCCGTTTGGTTTGTGCAATGCTCCTGCCACCTTCCAGAGATGCATGATGAGTATATTCTCTGATATAATAGAAGAAATAATGGAAGTTTTTATAGATGACTTCTCAGTATTTGGTAACTCGTACGAAGAATGCTTGATAAATCTAGATAAAGTGTTGAAGAGATGTGAGGAGACAAATTTAGTTCTTAATTGGGAGAAGTGTCATTTTATGGTAACTGAAGGAATAGTTCTAGGACACAAAGTCTCTAAAAATGGCTTGGAGGTTGATAGAGCTAAGACTTCTGTGATTGAGCAGCTTCCTCCTCCTTCTACTATCAAAGCTGTGAGAAGCTTCTTGGGTCATGCTGGATTCTATCGTCGATTCATTAAAAAATTTTCCAAGATTTCAAAGCCACTTTCACAACTCCTTGAGAAAGGCACTCCTTTCCACTTCACTGAAGAGTGTATGAAGGCTTTTGAAGAACTAAAGAGAAGATTGATTTCAGCCCCTATCATTATATCTCCTGATTGGTCACTCCCTTTTGAAGTAATGTGTGATGCAAGTGACTATGCTGTTGGAGCTGTGTTAGGACAAAAGCGTGACAAGATCTTTCATCTCATCTATTATGCAAGCAGAACCTTAGTGGTAGCTCAAGTAAATTACTCAACTACTGAAAAGGAAATGCTTACTATAGTGTTTGCTTTTGAAAAATTTAGAGTATATTTGATGGGTGCTAAGATTATAGTTCACACTGATCATGCTACCATTAAATATTTATTAGGGAAGAAAGAGTCCAAACCTAAATTAATTAGATGGGTTTTATTGTTACAGGAATTTGATGTGCATATAGTTGATAGGAAAGGAACTGAAAATCAAGTTGCTGATCATTTATCTAGGATTGTGAATATTTCCGATTGTGTGAATAATTCATTAATTAAAGAAAGTTTCTCTGATGAACAATTGTTTGCTGTTAATAGTTATAGTTTGCCATGGTATGCTGATATTGTAAACCATCTTGTGTGTAAAGTTTTACCCCCTGATTTGAATTTCTACCAAAAAAAGAAGTTTTTGCATGATGTTGCTTACTATATCTGGGAAGAGCCATTTCTTTTTAAGAGATGTGCTAATTCGATTATTAGAAAGTGTATGCCTGAGGTTGAACAAGAGGCCATTTTTAATGCATGTCATGCATCTGTATATTGGCCTTCTTTGTACATTATGGGGGGAAAAGGACTACATCTAAGGTGCTTAAATCTGGTTTCTATTGGCCTTCTTTGTTTAAAAATGCTTATGAAATTGTTTCCAAGTGTGATAGATGTCAAAGAACAGGTAATATTTCTAGGAGACATGAAATGCCCCAATCTGGAATACTTGAGGTAGAGTTATTTGATGTCTGCGGGATAGATTTCATGGGTCCTTTCCCTTCTTCAAGAGGACACAAGTACATCCTTGTTGATATGGAATATGTAAGTAAATCGGCTGAAGCTATTGCTTGCCAAGATAATAATGCCAACACAGTAATTCGTTTCTTGAAGAAGTATATTTTCACAAGATTTGGTACTCTCAAAGCCATAATTATCGATGGAAGTACCCACTTCAATAACAAGAATTTCAAGGCCCTCTTAACAAAATTTGGAGTGCATTACCGAATGTCATTGGCATACCGTCCACAAACTAATGGCCTATATGAGCTGACTAACAGGGAGATTAAAAGGATTGTTGAGAAGATTGTGGGTCCAATTAGAAAAGATTGGTCCGATAAGCTTGAAGATGCTTTATGGGCTTATCGGACATATTTTTGTACTCCAATTGGCATGTCCCCTTATCGTTTGGTTTTTGGAAAAGCATGTCATTTACCACTTGAGTTAGAATATAAAACTTGGTGGGCAATCAAGAAGTTGAATATGGATCACAAGCAAGCTGGAGCAAAAAGATTGCTTCAATTAAATGAGTTGGAAGAATTAAGACTTCAAGCATATGAGAGTGCAAGATTATATAAAGAAAGGACAAAGAAATGGCATGACAACCACATCTTGAAGCGCTCTTTCGAGGCAGGGCAATTAGTGCTTCTCTTCAACTCAAGATTTCAGTTATTTCCAGGGAAACTTAAGTCAAGATGGTCTGGTCCTTTTAGGGTGGTTTCTGTATCATCAAAAGGCACAGTTAAAGTTAAAGATGACCAAACAGGAGAATGTTTTAAAGTGAATGGGCAAAGATTGAAGCTTATCATGGTGGGGAAGTGGATCGATAGAAAATGGTTCACCACTTGTCATTATCCCCATAGATGGAGGATATAGTCAAGCTGAGGACTATAAAACAAGCGCTTGTTGGGAGGCAACCCAATGGTTTGGTTTCTATTTAATATTTTTCCATATTTTTTTCTCTTTCTTTCATTTTTTTCAAGTTTAAAGATTATCGCTCCTCTTGTGGCTGCAAATTCTTGATTGAGCACTCGTTCCTCTCTCACAAAAATTGAAACATCATGGATGCTACTTGACAAAGAGCTCCATATCATAATCAGAGACCTAAACCAGGGGAGTACTAGTTCCTTTCCCTCTTTATTGATTTTTGGAATATTGAGGACAATGTTTGATTTAAGTGTGGGGGAGGGATATGATTTTTTTTTTGTGCTTGTCCTTATGCAAATTGAAAAGAATTTTTCTTGGCAAAAGTTAAAATTTTTGCATTGCTTTGGATTGACCTTAACTTTGAACCTTCCCCATCTTAGAGAGTGCTATTGAAAACAAAAATTAAAATAGAAAAGAATGTTTCAAGCAAACCTCTGAGCCTTGATTTTTTTGTATAAATCTTAAGATAGACTATGAGAAGAGGGAGTAGTTTGTAATATGATCAACAAATTATTAGTTTATGAATATTTTGCTACCTAATTTCTCTAGGAAATTAGATTATGACCTTTGCTGGCTAAGTAAGATTTTGTTTAAGGACATGACTCAGGTGAACAAAAAAAAATCAAAGAATAAGAAACACAACTCCAATGGCTTCTCTAGACCTAACTTAGCAACCGGGGGGTTCTTCATCACCAATGTCGGCACTCGCATCAAACGGTAAAGTCAAAGAGGGCTATGAGTTAGACTAATAGCCTCTTGAGGTATCTATTGGAGTAACTGAATAACCGGTGCTGCATTACCCATGTGCAGGGTCGCGTCAAAAGGGGACCTACAATAGCCCAAGATGATGAAAAAAAAAGAAAGAAAAATAAATAAATAAATTTTCCACCTGAGGATCCTTAGTAAATTAAATGAAAAGCTTGGTTAAGTGGGGGCATTTGAATTTTTCTGGATGAGTTTAGTAGCATAATATTCCTTTACTAATCTTATTGTTGCACTTATTACTTGCCAATCCTTTGATCATGGGGTGTTAAGAGATTATTACAATTGCTTAAGGCTGTTGGCTTAGTGACACATTCTTATAAAACATTAAACTGAATAGAATTTGATAGCATGATCTAAGTGTGGTTGTGTGCTGTTCTCTGTTTAGGAATTTCATAAGTAATGAACTTTTTGTTCAAATAATGATTTTTCTTTCTTTTGCTTGAGGACGAGCAAATGTTCAAGTGTGGGGGAGTTTGATAAATATATATTTTATAATTAAATAGGATAGATTTTAAGACATAATTGATTAAATTTATTAATATTTTATACCTATTTAATTATCTTTTATATATTTTCTATCTTTTAATTAAGTTTAAGATAAAAAAAAATCTTGATATAAAATCTATTCATATCCTATTTTATGGTGTAAGAGATATTAGATAAAGAAAAAGATAAAATCAAATTGAAGAAAAGAAAATGGTTGCAACACAAACACGGAAGGCATTGTTTAGATTGAATTATATGCGGGGCCCACAACAATTGAATGAGCGGCAGCTAGCATCAAGCAATGATATAATATATATCATATATCTAACTAAAAGAGATATTATATATCTCATGCGTGAGCTCAAATGATAGAGGGATATGGTGTGAATGAATAAAGGCGTGGGGTCCATGAAACAAAATCGGTTATTGTCAAGATTCGCACTGCAAAGGTATAGGATATCTAAAAGAAAAGATAAAAGGGCGGAAGCCTGCACGTCAAAAAGTCTATAAAAAGGGGGAGAGGGTGGCAAAGGAGGGACATCAGAGCAGAATAAGGAGCAGAAATTGAGCAGAGATTAAGAGGAATAGAGGGAGTCTTTACATATTTGCTCTCTCTTAATTTTTTTTTTATTCTTTGAATCTGAATTTTTTTTATTTTATTATGGATTTTATTTTAGCCATGTGGCTAATTTTCTTTTTAAACCTAGGGAAACTATGAACTCACTAGTGAACTAAATTTTATTTCTTTGATTATGTAGTTATGATTTATATTAATTTTGGTTACTTAATCTTGTTTTATTATGTTCGTTTGATGATTGGCCACATTAGATGTGAATTTGAGTATTAGGATTTACCTTGACGAAGAGAATTTTAATTAGGCTCTGAGATTAAGCAATATGGGATTAAATCACGATTTAATTTGCTATTAGGATAGATATATATATACCTAATAGCCCTATATAATTGTTGAAGAGTGTGTTTGAATTATCTTGCTTCTTGAGTAATTTGGTTAGACATAACAATTATACTTAAGAAAGGGTTGTGAGTGAACCGACAGGCACTTATAACTATTTATACTCGAGATTAACAAAATTAACATTTGAGATTAACTAAGTAAATGGATTTGAGATTTGGAGAGCTAGTGAGAGATTAGTGACTCTAGGTTGTGTTTAACATTGATAGTTTTCGTTAATTAATTTTCTTAGAATATTTTCATAACTAGATTCGTTTAACTTAAAAGAAATTGAGATTTTAATACCTAAAAATTAATTGATTGATTCCTCGTGGGACGATACTCTACTTATCACTTTATTACTTGACACGACCCGTATACTTGTGGAGTGCATCAACATTGTGTCTTGCAAACTACAAAGATTGCAGTAGTTGAAAATGTATATATGTCATAAAATTAATAGGATCTTTGAGGTTTGATAACCATTCTATTATCTGATCCTGTAAACTTTTATACAAGAGTCAATCCTGAATCCAGCATAACATCCAAACCAGCAAGCACTCATAGTGTAGTTGTATGGAGTGTCTGAAAGAAGATTGTATCAGTTGATAACAATCTCGGACAATGTATATCCCTGAATTATTGACAGTCCATCTAATAATATCAAGGGATTGAGACAGAGGAACTAGATGCCTAGTAAATTGTTGAACCATTTGCCTAGGATAAAGTAAGGATAGTAGGGGAAAATTCCAAGTTCCCTTAGAGCGTAGTATAAGATCGGACACATTGAGGTTAGGATAAGCCTTACCACACTGTTGCAAAGAAGTGTTAAGTTGTTGCAAGAAGAGCATTAAAAAAACATAAAATTAAGAGCCCGTTTGGTTCGACCGCATTGCATGCCTGCAATGGTAATCATGATTGCATTACCTAGAGAAGAGTGTTTGGTTGCTCTTTAGCATGGTAATAGGGTTTACCATGGTAATGATGATTACCAAAAAATTGGTAATCCACATTCATACCTCCCCCCCTATGAATCCTCATTACCATCCTATTGCATGGTCTAAAAAGTCTAATTTGCCCTTTAGTTTTCCTTATCTTTATTTCACTTACCGTATCACGTCACGACTGCCACCGCCACAACCTCTTCCTCTTCCACCGCCGTCACCTCCACCCACCGCCACCCCCGGCCCAGCCACCGGCCCACCGCCATCGTGGCCACCTGCCCCTCTGCCACCGCCCTCACCCCCGCCGCCCGTCGCCGCCGCCGCCGCCACCACCACCACCTCCTCCTCCACGGCCATCGGTCCACCGCCTACCACCACCTCTTCCACCCCCGCCACCACCACCACCTCTTCCACCCCCGCCACCGCCACCACCACCGCCCACCCCCACCACCTCTTCAGCCGCCGTCGGCGACGGCCCACCACCTATTGCCACCACCACCACCTCCTCCTCCACCCCCGCCGCCCACTGCCACCACCACCACCTCCTCCTCCCCTGCCACCCCCATCATTGCCGCCACCACCTCCTCCTCCTCCTCCTCCATCCCCTCCATCATCGGCTTGTAACTATTTTTTCTACAAAAATTATATTAAGGGGTAAAATGGACTTTGTGTAATATATTAATTTTAAATAATTGTTAAAATATTAACTCATTACATGTTGCTTAAAAATCAAACCAAACACTACCCTTGTAATTAATATTACATTGCATTACCATTGCATCGCATTGCACTGCATCGCAGGGTGTAATGGAATCGAACCAAACGGGCCCTAAGGCATCAAGTAATGCATGCAGGAACAAATCAAAATTATATGTGTATGTAAGTTATTTTCAACATCTTTTTTACTGAAATCAAGATTTTTTTTTTTTAAAATCATTAACTGTGTCTATTTTTTTAAAAAAAAAATTCTTTACCCATATTAAACACATTATTAAAAAAAATCTTATTTTCCTACATCAACATTAAATAGGAATAAAAAGGACAAATTGTACGAGTAATAAATAATCAATGTAATGCCTTATGAAAAGGACCACACAAACTCTCCTTCTGAATGTTATTCATATGGACAGAAAGGGAATTGGTTTCTCTCCAATACATTTCTTATTATTTTCCCTCATTTTCTCTTCTCCAACATTAGACTAAAAGCTCTACGGTCTAAAACCACTCATTTTATATAAATTTTCACAATAAGGTAGCATAAAAAAGGGCCAAAGGGGAAAAAAGGACCTTCCTTAAGGAAGCTCCACATGAAGGGGACCTCCTGTGGCACTTGCTGACGCAAGCACTATAGGAGACCCCCCCTTTTGTGGCACTTCCTCCAACAAGCGCCATAGGAAGGTATTTTTTAAAAAAAAATTTAAAATGTTGTGGTGCTTCCAAGCGCCACAGCTTTTTTTAGTGGCGTCCAGATATGTGGCACTTCTCTAGCACCACAGCTAATGCAATTATAAGCGCTACAACTTTGCTTTTTTGTAGTAGTGTAAATATATTTTAAATCAAATAATTAAAATTAAATCTATCAACATTTTTATTATACTCAACAACAAAAAAATCTATGAAATTTAATATAATACTATTAAGCATGATCAAATCAAAAAAAGTTAACATGAGTTTAAAACTAAGTTAATATGATTTTGTAAATCAAAAAATATAAAAAGGGGAAATTCAGTAAGTTAACACACACATTTGACAACAATTAATATGATATATCGGTTATTAATTTTGTTAGAATCGGCTGACACTAAAAAGGGGGTAAATTCGGTATAAAATAAAAACTTTAAAAATCTTTTTGCATCTTAATGAAAGCAATGAGTATGACAATAAACAATCAATGATGCATAATCAATTATTCAAATTAGTCTTGCTAGAAATACAAGAGATCAGGGAAGAGAAGATGCAAACAGTGATTTATCTTGGTCCGGTCCAATCCAAAATGACCTACACCTTAGGCATCTCTTGAGATTTTCAATCTACTATCTCTCTCAAGTTTAAATCAGGTACTTGAGAACTACTACAATCTCACAAGTTTGATTCAGGCACTTGTGAAGCCACGGCAACCCTTTCACTGAGTGATAGACCTATTTTATTACTACATTTTCTATGGGATTCTATTGTTTTTAGGATATATTTGGAGGCTAAATATGGTAATTTGGGAACATCTGATGCTGCTGAAATTTCTAATATATGCAGGAACAAAGTGGTGAAATAAGCAATTTTGAGTCATGAGAAAAAGGGTTAGATGCGAATGGTTGAAGGGAGTCAAATGGAATGCATGTGATCACGTGGGGACCATAAGGAAAAGGCTGAACACATTAGTTAAAGAGAAGAATTGGACCCAGCTATCATACACTTTATTTCTTAATGCCTTTGATGTGGACACGTGGGGGATGATCTACTTGTGGATTTCACTTTGGATTCCCAAGCCCAGATATACTTGCACGCACACGGGGAGAGCGAAAAAGGAACGGAGAAAGAGAATTTTATTTTGGAGAGGAGTAAAAAGGCTGGGCAGACTCGATCATTTCAACATCTGGATACAGCTCACGCGCTCAACACCTCTCGGACTTTGGTATCTCATGCCCTTCGACTTCTCCGTCGCTGATTCTTCTCCACGCTATTCTTGAAGATTTTGCCATGGCCGAAGGATATTTTCTGATCAGTGAAGCTTTCTGCAACACAATGAGCAGCTAAATTCTTCTTCTTCCCTAAGAAAAGAGTCGATGCCAGAGCCGCTGTGCTTCAGGGAGTTATTCAATTCATTCTTCTTAGATTCAGATTAATCTTGTATCCGTTCGGACCTGTAAATCTGAATTTAAAACTTCTTACTCTTATGCTTTTTCATGATTGTTGCATCAGGATTCATAGATTGTGATATGCTTAGGTGTTTAATGCTCTTGATTTAGAGTAAATTTAGTTGTAATCTTTGATTCGTTGGAATTAAGAATTATAGCTGAGTTGAATGATTTGCAATGAATACTGTTCAGTTTTTATATAAGAGTTCTAAGTATCCTGCAATTTATTCATCGCTGAAGCATGATCTGATAGTTGCCTTCGGAATAGCTCAAATTAATTGATAGGCAATGAAGGCTAGGTGAAGTTCTTAGGGAAGACCATTTGAACTTGATTTCTCCACAATCGTACTGCTCTGTTTTCTGTCATTTTCGTTTCTTAACTCTGAAAAAAAATCCATAAATAATAGATAATAGGATAATGATTCCAGCAAGCCAAATTTGTTCATCTAATTTGTTTAGAGCTCTTACAATTGAGATTTAAGGATTTCTAGCTCCTTAGAGACTCGACCTAGGCTAGATTACCACTTTTACTATAGTATAGTTTACTTTAGTTTTCTTTGATTAACCCCTACGACAAGGTAAATCAAATTGGCGCCGTTGCCGGGGAGCTTAATTTCCTTGAATTTTAGTTGTTTGGGTGCTGATTAATTTGTTCTTGAATTAGTTTTGTGGTTTCAGTGGTTTTGCTTCATTAGGATCTCATTATTCTGTCTAAAAAAAACACAAGAACTGGTCTCTGTTTGCTGCTGTGAGCATTTGAATTGGAACTTTGTTGAGTTTTATGACCAGAAAAGGGGATAATCTACTGTATGATCCAGATTTGAATAAGACTATAAGAGAATTAAAGAAATCTAAGAAGGCTGAGAAACATATTGCTGCACACTTGGAACAATCTGCACACACTTCTACTTCTGCATTGGGTGCTGATTTGAGTGCATCTGATTGTGAATCTGAATCTATTGAGGGAGAATTTTTAGATACTCATTTTATTATGGCTGCTCATAATGTGAATAATGATGATGATACTAGGAGTATGAGAGATATTAATGATGCTTCTGTTCATTGTGCTCCTAGAGGATTTTATGCTGATGCAGCTAATTTTGAAATTAAAGGTGCTTTAATTAGTGCTTTGCCAAAGTTTTATGGTCTTGCAGGAAATGAAGCATATCAGCATTTGGATAGCTTATACTCAGTTTGTTCAACCATGAAACCACCAAATGCTAGTTTGGAAGATGTGCTTGTGCGAGTTTTCCATTTCTCATTGGAGGGAGGAGCTAAAGAATGGCTATATAATCTGCCTCAACATTATGCTACCCTCACTTGGGAGCAGCTGAAAAAGGCCTTTTTGGATAAATATTTTCTGGCCTCACGAACTTCAAAGCTCAAGAAAGCTATCTATGGAATTGCTCAAAGGAACCAAGAATCTTTATATGAGTATTGGACAAGATATGTCACTCTCCTTAATCGCTGCCCTAATCATCAATGCAGCAAGACTAATCTTGTCCAATATTTCTATGAAGGTTTATTGCCTTCTTACAAGATCAGTATTGATGCTGCTGTAAATGGGTCTATTTTTGCCTTGACACCTAATAGAGGTTGGGAGTTGTTGGAGACTATGGCTAACAACAACCAACAATTTTATACAAGGGATTCCTCAAGTGTTGGTGAGGTTTTGGCAACTAATACTTCTCAAGATATGTTGGTTCAGTTGCTGGCCAAGATGGATAAGAGACTTGAAAAGTTAGAAACTGACAGAAATTCCAAAGCTTGTCATTCTTTAGGCACTTCTCAAGCTTTGGTGGGTCCTTCTTGTGAATTTTGTGCTTCCCCTATGCACACTAGTGACACATGTCCTACACATTATGAAGAAGTAGCTGCTATGTATCCTAATCGGCCTAATTAGTTTCCATAGAAAAATCCTTTCTCTAATACATATAATGAAGGATGGCGAGAGCATCCTAACTTTAGGTGGAGGGAAGGAGGAGATAGGCCTAATAATTATCAAAATCAGAACCGGTTTGATGGAAGGATGCATGTAGCAGAATCATCAAGGGCTATGGTTCCCATTCAAGAAGCTTCCTCTTTAAAACATGATGATAATATGTCTAAGCTTCTTAAGGTGATGGAGGACATGAGTTTAAAGATTGACCATACCACTGCAGCAAACACTTCTAAATTTGCTGCTATTGAGAGTAAGTTTGAGCAATGGGAAACTAAGTCAGCAAACCTCAATAGTTTTGTCACTAAAATTGCTGACACTTTAAATGATGTTCAAGCAAAGATAGGAGGTACTCTACCATCAAATACAGTGATTAACCCAAAGCCACTTAATGCAATCACTCTAAGGAGTGGAAAACAAGTTGGGAAACAAGTTAGATTTGCTGAAAAAGATAGTGGAAACTGTTCTGGTCAGAATTTTGCTCATCTTGATGATGAAGGAAGTGATGGAGATTGTGAGGAAGTTATTATTACAAAGCAATCTGAGAGTAAAAGGGAAAGGAGGTTGCTGGAAAAACATAATGGTAGGGTAACTCAAGAAGAAGAAAATGGTGGACCATGCCTAGATGTTGCTGCTGATCAAGGATGCACAATTACAACAGAACCTGAAATAGAAGCTGAACAAGAAGAGCAAGGAAAGCATTCTGGAGCTAAGCATGTTGTACAGAAAAATAGGGAGGTAAAAATTTCTGACCTACCTTTTCCTCACTCATTTTTGCTTAGTAAAAAGACTTCTAATGAATAATAGGAAAAAGAGGCTTTACAACTGTTTGGCAAGCTAGATATTAATATACCTTTGCTGGATTTTCTGAAATGCATGCCTAAACACATGAAATTTTTGAAGGATTTATGCACTAACAAGAGGAAATGCAAACCTAATGAATTGGTGCAAATGAGTTCTAATATTTCAGCTCTCTTTAAGCCTCAATTACCAATTAAGTGTGCTGATCCTGGATCATTTACAGTACCTTGTACTATTGGCAAGTTAAATATTGCTAGTGCACTACTTGATTTAGGTGCAGCAATCAATGTTATGCCTATGTCCATTTATACTACTCTAGGCATTGATTCTTTAAAGCCAACTAGCATGATTATTCAGCTAGCCGATAAAACAACTAGGAAACCTTATGGGCTGTTAGAAGATATATTGGTAAAGGTTAAGGATTTGGTATTTCCTGTTGATTTCTATGTTCTTGACATGTCACATGATTCATGTTTAGAAGGACCATTAATTTTAGGAAGGCCATTCCTTAGAACAGCTAAAACAGTCATAAGCTTGAAAGATGGGTGCATTACCATGGAAGTAGGAGAGCATGTTATTAGTTTTAATGTATATGAAGTAATGAAGCATCCATATGAATATTACTCATTGCTTGGATTAAGTGCTATTGATGCTTTTATTGATCAATCTGTTGCTGAATATGAGTTTTCTTTGTATGATGCAAAAATAAATAACATGCTAGCTGACTCCTATCTTCCAGAAATCAATTCTTCTTCTTCCTATTCTGTTTTCACTTTTTCTGACAATAGTGATGATGTGTGTAGTGTTAATCAATTTTCGGTTGACAGCTCACTTCCCACACTTGAGTCTTTTTCTTTGGATAGCTCACTCTCTTTTGATGATATTAGTTCTATTTTGTCAAGAGCTAGTTGTGGCAGGGAATTTCTAACTGAATTTCCAGAGGCAAAAGCTATAGCACAAGCTGAATGGAAGGAATTTAGAGACTCTTGTAAAGAATGTGATGCAGCTAAAATTTTAGATGAGGATTTCTGTGTTTTAGAAAATGTAGCTGCTGAAACTAACAGAATTAAACAAGGGAATCTAGTTTTTAACAATGACGTGGCTGAGGAATTTAAGCTGAAGTTACCACCACCCTATTGTTTTGATAAACAAAAAAATAATTGTGGCTCATTTAAAACCATTCAGCATTTGTATAATCTGTTTTCTGAGTTTCTTTCAGGTGCAGAACAATTTAGGCAGAAATTGGAGCTAATTTCTTTGGAGAATCAGTCTAGCAATCAAGGAAGTGAAACATTCATCTTGACAAAATTTGATCAGGGACTGTTTGATTCTGATTTCAATCAATTAAATGCTAAAATTTCTGTTCTAAATAATTCACTAGTTGAATCTTTTCATGGCAGGACAAATGAAGACTCATTGCAGGCAGAACCATTCTTGGGAGCATTGGAGTTGAAGAAGCTGATTCCTTTAGTCCTACAACCTCCAGATTTGGAACTCAAACCTTTACCTTCTACTTTGAAATATGTTTACTTGGCTAAAAATAATAAATTGCCTGTCATAATATCTAATTCATTGTCTGAAATTGAAGAGGAAAAGTTAATTGTTGTTTTAAAGAAACATAAACATGCTATTGGTTGGACTTTGGCTGACATACCTGGAATTAGTCCTTCAATTTGCACACACAGAATTTTGTTAAATGCTGATGCTAAGCCTATTAGACAACCCCAAAGAAGGCTAAATCCTTTGATACTAGATGTAGTTAAGAAAGAGGTCCAAAAATTATTAGGAGCTGGCATTATTTTTCCAATTTTAGACAGTGAATGGGTCAGCCCTGTTCATGTTGTGCCCAAGAAGAGTGGAATAACAGTAATTAAAAATGAAAAAAATGAGCTCATACCAACTAGGATTCAGAATTCATGGAGGGTATGTATAGATTTCAGGAAATTGAATGACTCCACTAGAAAAGATCATTTTCCATTGCCATTTGTTGATCAAATGTTGGAATGATTGGCTGGAAAAACAAATTACTGTTTTCTTGATGGTTTTCCAGGATACTTTCAGATTCCTATAGCACCCGAAGACCAAGAGAAGACAACTTTTACATGCCCGTTTGGCACCTTTACCTATAGGCGAATGCCATTTGGGTTGTGTAACGTTCCCGGGACTTTCCAAAGGGCTATGATGTCTATCTTTAGTGAGTTTTTGGGGTCATCCATGGAGGTTTTCATGGATGATTTCACAGTCTATGGTGAATATTTTGATACATGTCTTGGAAGTCTAGACAAGGTCTTAGGGAGGTGTGTTGAGAAAAATCTTATACTTAACTTGAAAAGTGTCATTTCATGGTAGATAGTGGCATAGTACTTGGACACCTAGTTTCTAAGCAAGGAATAGAAGTTGATAAAGCTAAAATAGAGGTGATTTCATCTTTGCCCTATCCCACTAATTTGAAAAAGTTAAGGTCTTTTCTTGGTCATTGTGGTTTCTATAGGAGATTTGTTAAAGACTTTAGCAAGGTAGCATCACCACTCTCTAAGCTCATGAAGAAAGACATAGAGTTTGTGTTTGATGAGGATTGCAAAAAGGCTTTTAACACTTTAAAATCACTGCTCACTTCACCACCTATTTTGACTGCACCAAACTGGAATTTTGCTTTTGAATTGCATTATGATGCCTCTCATAGTGCAGTAGGTGCAATGTTGAGTCAGAAAATTGATAAACTGTCTAGGGTGATTTCTTATGCTTCAAAGACTCTTGATAATGCTCAATTGAATTATACTACTACTGAAAAAGAGATATTTGCTATTGTTTTTGCCTTGGACAAGTTTAGGCCTTATCTTGTTAACTCTAATGTGGTTGTATACACTGATCATGCTGCTGTGAAATTTTTGATTAAGAAACAGCAATCAAAACCAAGGTTAATCAGGTGGATGCTCTTGCTACAAGAGTTTAAAGTTGACATCAAAGATAGGAGTGGAGTTGAGAATGTGGTGGCTGATCATTTGAGCCGTTTACCACCTGGAACAAGGGGAGTTTCATATTCAGACCTGATCTGTGATGATTTTCCAGATTCTGTGTTGCTTGCTTTGGTTGAAAAAGAACCATGGTATGCTTCTGTAGTTAATTTTCTAGTTACAGATCTGATTCCACCTTCTTTCTCGTTTTCAGGTGTAAAAAATTAAGAGTGAAGCCAAATATTATGTGTGGGACCCTCCTATTTTATGGAGGTTATGTAGTGATCAAATTATTCAGAGGTGTGTTCCGGAGTCAGAAATTCAGTCCATTATTTTAGGCTATCATTCTCTATGTTGTGGAGGTCATTTTAGTGGGAAGAAGACAGCAAGGAAAGTATTGGAGCCTGGTTTCTATTGGCCCACTATATTCAAGGATTGTTTTGATTATTACAAGAAGTGTGACATATGTCAAAGGTTTGGTGGTTTGAGTAAAAGACATGAAATGCCCCTTCATCCTATGCTTTTTTGTGAAGTTTTTGAAGTTTAGGGCATTGACTTCATGGGACCATTCACTCCATCTATGGGCTTCAATTACATACTTCTAGCAGTGGACTACCTTTCAAGATGGGTGGAGGCTATTCCAACAAAGAAGGATGATGCAGCCACGGTTTCAAAGTTCCTCAAATCCCACATTTTTACTAGATTCGGTGTGCCTAGAGCTTTGGTAAGTGATAAAGGGTCTCATTTCTGCAACAAGGTCATTGATGGGTTATTAGCTAAGTATGGGGTGGTTCACAAGATTTCTACTCCCTATCACCCTCAAACTAATGGACAAGCCGAGGTGTCTAATAGGGAGGTGAAGCATATTTTAGAAAGAATTGTGAAACTATCAAGGAAGGATTGGAGCACCAAGCTCAATGATGCATTGTGGGCCTATAGGACAACTTATAAGACTCCCATAGGAATGTCCCCTTATAGGATGATTTATGGAAAGTCTTGTCATTTACCGGTTGAAATTGAACATAAAGCTTATTGGGCTGTCAAGAGTTGTAACATGGACTTTGAAGCTGCTGCTGAAGAGAGGATTTTACAGTTGCAAGAATTAGAAGAAATTAGGCTTGAAGCCTATGAAAATTCCAGAATTTACAAAGACAAGACAAAGCTCATTCATGACAAGGGAATCCTTAGGAAGGAGTTCAATATTGGTGATAAAGTGCTGCTCTTTAGGACTCGATTCAAATTTGGTAGAGGGAAGTTGAAGGCTAAATGGTATGGCCCTTATACAGTGACTAAAGTTCACACTTTTGGCATGATTGAGCTACTGGATGATGAGAGTGGCAAAACCATGAAGGTTAATAGACACTTGCTCAAATTATATCATGAGAATTCTGAGCCTCCTTGAATTCAGGTTGCCTCTTTCCCTTATTTACTTCTCATTACTACTATGAGTGTCAAATTGTCTTCTTTATCATGTTTTGAGAATAAGTGTGGGGGAGGGGCCATTTCAGTAGAATAGGAGTTTAATTTTTCTTTTTAGCTAGTGTCACATTGCTCCTAGTTTGCTCTTTGTTTCCGCTCATTGCTACTGTTTGGTACTCTCTTAGCTCATTTTGAGGCTGTTTGCATTGGGGACAATACAAAATTCAAGTGTGGGGGAGGTTTAGATGTCATTTGCTGCTATACAAGTGTCATTGCTATTGTCTCTGTGAACATTTAATTGCTATTATTAAGTTTCTTTACACCTGGGCAGAAAAATTGAATATTGAAAATCCAGTTTTCATTGGTTGTTGTAGAAGTAAGCTTGATTGAGATATGAGAACTTTGATTTGGCTATCTGATTCTGCATGATCGGTATAGGAATGAGCACTTATTCATGGCATTAGGATCAATTTAGTGTATAATTTTGTCTCTGTTAATGGGCTAGAGGAATTAACCCTTGATGGAAGGTTTTTGAGCCTTATTTCATTCCTAAACATTGAGAGCATACTCCCTAGAGTTAGTTCTCTCTAGAACTTGTCCTAGCTCTTTGTCGAGGCTACATATATGCATGGGAAGAGGTGTACATGATAGAGGCATTTGTTCTACACCTCATATAGACCTAAACACAAACTTTAAATAATTGACCATTTGCAAACCACTTTGAGCCCTTCCTTTCTTTTCTTTCCATCATTGACCAGTTGAGTAGAATGCATGATTCTTTCTGCAAAACATGATCTAGCTTCTTAAGTGGTAGGAGAGTTTAGTGACATACTTGAAAGAAATAAAGTTTAATCAGCTGTGATGTTCTATGCTTGCAGATTTGATCTCTAAAAAAATGTAAAAAGAAAGAGGCAAGTTGAAAAAAAGAATTTTGAAAAAAAAAATGAAAAAAAAGAAGAAGAAAAGAAAAAAAAAGAGAAGCAAATGATGATGAAAAAAGAAAGAAAAGAAAGACAGCATGAAAAAAAAACGAAAAAAAAAAGTTGAAAAAAAACAGAAACAAAAGAGAGATCAATCAAGCATGTATAGTGATTTTTGTGTAGCAGTTGATAAACTATTTGCATAGATGATTAGGATTGACTTCATGTGAGTTTCAGCTTTGATTGGTGTATTATACATATGCAAAAAAAAAAAATGAGGAAGTTTGGTTGTAGTTTTGCATGCTTCTTGAATATGCATTTTTGCTTAAGTGGTCAATGCTTAATCTTTCCATATCCATCACAGCCTTTCCAATATTACAGCCTAGAGAAAGCCCTCTTGATACATTAATTCCCATGAATTTGAGTGGTGGAGATATTAGAGCTTTGACAAGCCTATGGTAGAGGCTAGCCTAGGAGAGAGGAGAGAAAGAACCCTATATGAGATAGGAGAGAAACACTAATTCCTGTGAGTCCTTGATGCCTATTACCAGTTACAAAATTGAGCATTAAAATGGTTATTTTGTCTGGATGATTGCAAGTTTCTATATTGATTATAAAGATGAAAATGGTAAGATTAAGGAGCTCATATTTAGTTAGGTTTGCTGCTAAAATGATTATTGAGAATTGGATTATGGATTGAGATTTATTTGCTCAGGAGTGCAAATGTTCTAGTGTGGGGGAATTTGATAGACCTATTTTATTACTACATTTTCTATGGGATTCTATTGTTTTTAGGATATATTTGGAGGCTAAAAATATGCAATCTATGATAATTTGGGAACATCTGATGCTGCTGAAATTTCTAATATATGCAGGAACAAAGTGGTGAAATAAGCAATTTTGAGTCATGAGAAAAAGGGTTAGATTCGAATGGTTGAAGGGAGTCAAATGGAATGCATGTGATCACGTGGGGACCACAAGGAAAAGGCTGAACACATTAGTTAAAGAGAAGAATTGGACCCAGCTATCATACACTTTATTTCTTAATGCCTTTGATGTGGACACGTGGGGGATGATCTACTTGTGGATTTCACTTTGGATTCCCAAGCCCAGATATACTTGCATGCATATGGGGAGAGTGAAAAAGGAAAGGAAAAAGAGAATTTTATTTTGGAGAGGAGTAAAAAGGCTTAACAGACTCGATCATTTCAGCATCTGGACACAGCTCACGCGCTCGACACCTCTCGGACTTTGGTATCTCATGCCCTTCGACTTCTCCATCGCTGATTCTTCTCCACGCTATTCTTGAAGATTTTGCCATGGCCAAAGGATATTTTCTGATCAGTGAAGCTTTCTGCAACACAATGAGCAGCTAAATTCTTCTTCTTCCCTAAGAAAAGAGTCGATGCTAGAGCCGCTGTGCCTCAGGGAGTTATTCAATTCATTCTTCTTAGATTCAGATTAATCTTGTATCCGTTCGGACCTGTAAATCTGAATTTAAAACTTCTTACTCTTATGCTTTTTCATGATTGTTGCATCAGGATTCATAGATTGTGATATGCTTAGGTGTTTAATGCTCTTGATTTAGAGTAAATTTAGTTGTAATCTTTGATTCGTTGGAATTAAGAATTATAGCTGAGTTGAATGATTTGCAATGAATACTATTCAGTTTTCATCTAAGAGTTCTAAGTATCCTGCAATTTATTCATCGCTGAAGCATGATCTGATAGTTGCCTTTGGAATAGCTCAAATTAATTGATAGGCAATGAAGGCTAGATGAAGTTCTTAAGGAAGACCATTTGAACTTGATTTCTCCACAATCGTACTGCTCTGTTTTCTGTCATTTTCGTTTCTTAACTCTGAAAAAAAATCCATAAATAATAGATAATAGGATAATGATTCCAGCAAGCCAAATTTGTTCATCTAATTTGTTTAGAGCTCTTACAATTGAGATTTAAGGATTTCTAGCTCCTTAGAGACTCGACCTAGGCTAGATTACCACTTTTACTATAGTATAGTTTAGTTTAGTTTTCTTTGATTAACCCCTACGACAAGGTAAATCACTGAGTTACTCCCCCTTACACAGCGTAAGGATACAACCTTGATGATAATTAGTACAATCGATCTTTTCTCGTATAAGTGAATAAGATGGACACTGAAGCATAATACAAATAATTTCTCTCTCTAAAGTAGATTATATGGGTACTAAGAAAACATAGAGTATATGAGATAAACGTTGGAGTTAAAGTGTTGGCATTTCGATGGTGAAGGTGCTGGCCCTCTTCTTCGGTTTTGAATGCTCTTCAATTTATAGTTGATGTAGCTTTGATGATTGTTAGAGATGTTGAAGTATCCATTTGGCACGTTCATATTCCCATTGTAATTTCATCTTTGAGCTTTATAGAAATATGACCATTGAAGACTTTGACACAAGCAACTTTTGAGTAGTTTAGTCGTTGCAGCTTAATCTATTGATTAATCAACTGTAATTTTCATATAAACTTGATTAGTGATGAATATGAATGATTAAGAATAATACAATCAAGGTTTACATAAGTTTGGAAGGGAATCGTGAAATCTGAGATGGTGATTAAAACTCTGAAGATTCATCACTCGAGTGATCTCTTAAAATTTTTAAAGGTGACAGTGCATCATTCTCTAGGATCTTCGTGGTAATGTGGTAGTGATGTCAATTTGATTGGTCACTCAAGTGCTCACTTGAGTGACGTTTTAGAATTTGTGAAGGGAATAGTGCATCACTCTCTGGGATTATTGTGGTGATGCGGTAGTGATGCCAATTTAGGACCTCACTCGAGTGATCTTCAATGTAAACAGTGCATCACTAGAAGTAGCACTGGAAGTGATGTGCATTACTTTCATATTACTGGAGTGATCTTTGTTAGAGATAGATTCATTTTAATTCCAAACTTGAAAAATGACCTATCCTCAGAAAGCTCTTTAAGTTTACTTTTTAATGCAATAATAACTAGTTCAAAATTTGTTGTTTTCTAAAACTCATGATCAAATCTATAGCTGCAGGTTTGGAGCACCATCTATATACAAGTGTGCAATTCCAAAATTCATATCTCTTCCATATGAACTTCATTGAGCTTGATCTTGATGTCTTTGCAACATATCTTGAGTCTAGTTTTATATGCAACAAGTTTTACCTCAATCGGACTTGTGGTTTAAGAGATATGTCCAAATTACTGAACATGGTGTGGAATAATGCAAGAAATTTTAGCATCAAATTCCAAAATTTTAGCATTTGAACCCATTGAGCTTGCTCTTGGTGGTGTTATGTCTCATTTGGAGTCTAGTTTTATATGAAATAATTTTCACTTCAATTAGATGTGTAGTTAGAGAAATATGACCAAAATACTAGACATCTGTCGGGCTGAACAAAGCAAAGCATAACAAAGTGGTCATCACTCAAGTGGCCATCAAAAATTCATTTCCTAAGGAGTCACTTGAATGATCACTAGGATGAAGTTGGTATAACTTTCATAGAAGGCATTTTAAATTTGAGTTAAGTCATTCCAACTTCCATTTAACCATAGAGATCTTCAATATCATATCTGAGGACTTGAATCTTGATATTTTCCTTATGTCTTGCAAGCACTAGTGGAAAAATCACCTTTAAGACCGGTTAAAAATGACATTTTAGATCGGTTTTGGATCCGGTCTTGATATACCCGGTCTTAAAAGTCTGCTATTTTGTAGACCATTTAATGAAACCGATCTTAAAAATCACTTTTTTAGATCGGTTGCTCGAAGACCAGGTCTAAAAAGTCCAGACTTTTTAGATCGGTTGTTTAAAAACCGGTCTAAAAACTTTTTTTCAAGACTTTTAAGACCGATTATTAAAATAACTGGTCTTTTATTTTAATAACCAGTCTTAAAAGTGATATTTTTTTAAAAAAATAAATAAATAGGGCCTTTTTTTTAGTCAAACGTACAGATGAGTAGAAGGGATTACAGTGAAAAATCGATTACGGATACTTCCAAGCAAATTACCACCATCAAAATTCATAAAAATACCTTCCTTGTGAATCCCGCTGCAAAATATCTGAAAACCTGAATTTCTGTATCGTTCACTAAGAGCATCAAACAACACAGAAAGATAATGAACAACTCTTGTAACAAAATTGAGGCACACCCATAAGTTTAACTTTGTATTCATATTCAGTTTCTTAGTTGAAACTATGAAACTATTTTGGCACAACTATAAGGAAGAAGAAAACCAGAGACGAAATTAAAAAAAGCAAACAGAGCAATTTCGCAGATAGGATCCCCCAAAGACCGACCACACACTCAACTCGGTATATATCACTATGTATACCATTTACACCTACAATAAAACCCTAAAAAAAAATCCAAATAGGATCTCTCTTTTCTTCGTGACCCTTGCTCCTATGGTAAAGAATCCAGACGAGGAACTGTTTTAAGTGAGGCACTTTGCTCTGCACCTTCTCCTTCCTCTTTCATCTATTGCCACCTTGCAGTAGATACTCAAAAATTAGTTTACAAATTAATTAAGCGTTTAAAAGGAAAGTTTATTCAAATCTCATAATATCAGTTGCATCATCTTCACGCATCTCTAGGTCAAAGCAAAAGAGCAAGTAGCTCATGGCAGCAAAGAAGTGAGGCTGCCAAGGTAGATTGCGATGAAGGATGGATGTCACGGGGAAAGAGAAAAGTCGCGACGAAGGATATCAGAGCAAGTGAGGTTGTGGCGGAGACAAACTCATTCAGTGCAAGGGTGAAAGTACCATAGCAACAAAAATGAGAATGAGATCGAGTGAAGATGACCGAGCTCACAGAGTAATCGCACCAAGAAGAGATGTTTCAGATTTAGAGAGCGAAATTTAGGTGCAACAAAGAAGAAATTCAAAAATTTAGGGTCGATTTCTTAAACCAGGTATATATAAAACTGGTCTTAAAAGGGTGGAAAAAAATAATTTTTAAATTTTTCATATTTAAGATCGGTTATTATTAATAACCGGTCTTAAAGTTTAAAATTTTTAATTTTTTAAATATTTTGATATTTTTAGACCGGTTTTATTTATAACCGGTCTAAATAATTTTTTTGAGACCGGTTTTTTTGAGAACCGAACTTAGAAGTTCTATATAATTACAAAACTGCCACCGGTCAAATTTTTTAGACCTTATCCGCTATAACCGGTCTAAATATAGTGGTCTAAAAAGGAAATTTTGTACTAGTGAAGTTTTCCTTTCTTCAACATCTTCTCCTTTTTATTGATTAATCTCTAAATCCTTTTTGATAACTCCTTACTTTTTTTACTTCTCCCCATGTGTGATAACTTTATTTTTCAATATTTTCTTGTTCTTTCTCTTGATCATTCACAATAATTACTCAACAATTTCTTTCCTGTTTTTTTGAATAATATTTCTTTATCTCATTTCTTTTTCTATATCATCCTCCATAATCCAATTAAATATCTTCTTCCTTTTCTTGACTAATATGATGCAAGTTCTTCTTTCAATCTTTCTTCTTCTTGTTTTTTTTTTGGATACAAAGGCAAACAAAGCTTGATGATTACAAAGACCAATAACTTGGTGTCACATATTGATCCTGTGGAGCCGCACCAAGCTCCTAACGAAACATATCTATACATTCCAAAGGAGGTAACCCAATTTCCAACTAGTCCTGTCTATTCATGTGAGTATTCCGTGCTAGATAATAGCACATCTAAGGCTTTCCCTGAAAGCATGAGAAATTTCTAGGTCCCAGTCCATATAGATAAGGGATTTGGTAGCCCCTATGACCTCATACAATGGGTGTTCAACCCCACAGTCTGCTGATAATAGATGAATAGCATGTATGAAGTCTGTGAAAAGCTTGATCTTGTTCAATCCCATCTGTTTACATAAAAGAAGACCTCGATGGATTGCATGGATTTCCACAGCAGTTGGGAAATTATATCCTAACTTCTGTTGAAATCCACGTATCCAATTACCTTGGTGATCACTTATAACACCCCCACACACTGCATGTAAAAAAAAGTATTTTGTAGCGGTGCACTTGTAGCTGGTATCAGACCAAAAGGGGAAGTAGGGATGTATTAGATGTTTTGAAGTTCTGGAAAATTTATGAAGTTCTTATGAATATTTCTGGATAAGTATGCTCTGTGGTTGCGACTTTGGTTGATCTTCCACATCAGAAACATGTTAATATAAAGCTAAGTCTCTGCTTAATATTATTATCATCTGATAGCATGCAAACTAGTTGATCAATGATAGCATATGAACTTCGTCCGTCTTTTCTAGGGCTATGGCAGTAAGTCCCGACGGACAGGGCAGATAAGTCCAGACGCCTATTGTTCGAATGTTCATATGATATTAAGGTTCAATGTTCAAAGGCATTGGCTAAGTGATAATAATATTTGCAGATTTTTATCTTTATAAGAACATACAAAGAAATATTTATAATAACTCCATAAGTAGCCCAGAAACTTCATCGGATCTAGCATATCTCTACCAACTGGAAGGTAATGGTATCAGCAGTAAAGTTAATTATGGCTTTTCTGTTTAGATCTAGCTCTTTTCGCTCCAACTCCTCTCATTCCTCTCGTTCTTCTTCTTCTGCTCCTTCCTCTTCTGCACAACAATCTGGTCTTATGACCAATAAAAGTTTTGGGAAAACTTCCCTTCAAAATAATATTTTCAACAATGAAATCCATTTTGAAGATATTAACCAAAAATTTAGTGATTGGACCATTCCAGTCATCAACCAAAATGATTTATACAAACCTGAGGATAAAAAGTTTTTCAAAGCTTCTGATTACATAATTAGAACAGTTGAAGAAACAATTCCTCTAAAAGAAGAACCAACTGATATGTGTATCTTATCAGAAGAATCAATCTTAAAACATCAAAAGAAATTTAAATTTATTCACATTGGGTGTGTTCAGGTGGCTGTCATCCCTTTGGTAAAAGCTGGTCTTGATGTCTCGACATTAGTATGTGTTAGAGATGGTAGACATGAAATCTTTTCAAGATCACTTTTTGGAATGGTGGAAGCAGGTCTTAATGAAGGACCAATTTACTTCAACTGCTTCCCAAATTTAACAGCTTCATTACATGATGATCCTGTTATTGAATGTTTAAAACTACGTTTGAAATTGCACGGATTCCACATGAAACCTGGAGTTTCACCTGTAGCCTTAGTTTACAAGATCCAGTACAAAGTTATGAATTCGTCAACTTCAAATGTTAAAATGTTTCCTCAAGGAAAAGAAACATGTCTATTTCTAACAGATGCTACTAGATCAAATGTTAATATTCCAAGACCAATAAAATGGGAAGATATCACTCTTCCAGATGATTGGGAAATGACTAAAATTGCTCCTGTCATACCAAAACCTGTGAATAATTCTTTTAATGTTACTCAAAATATTAATGGAGATGTTAGAATTACATTTGATAGATCCAGAAGATCTTTCTCCTATGCTTCTAGAACTCCATCAATTGCAGAAAGCTTTAGGACTGCTCTAGAACAGCCTTCTAGGCATTCTTGTAGTTCTTCTGTCAAAGATCAAATTATTTCACCCTCAGTAATGCAAGGTCTTAGTGAGTCTGCCAGCGTTGTCAAACCTGTCTACTAAAACTTAGACCAAAACACTGAAGATGAAACCCAAACTTGCCAATCTCCGACATACTCAGACATGAATGTGATTGAGCAACAATTTGAATTAGATAAAGAACTCTTGAGAAAAGATTTCTATTCTAATGAAAACTCTGAAAGACGAAAATGGTTTTTCCAAAAATTTAAAACTGAAGGATTGCGAAAACCAATTCAAGAAAAGTTTTATAAAATGCTTAAAAGGTATAAACTTCATATTCCTTTCTTTCTCTGGTTTGAAGCCTATGTGAAAGATGAGAATATAAAGGATTATCCTTTTGAACCATTTCAAGGAGTCAATGCTTCTTGGGTTTTGAAAAATGAAGAGAAAGTTGAATCTGAACTTCCTCCAAAACAGTCTTACCAGATTCCTGGTACAAAGATTGGTGATACAACTGTTATTGCCTCTCCTTTCAAAATAAAAGATCCTAAAACGGATACAAATTCCAATGATATTAAAAATATTATTGAACAAAATAATTATACAAATTCTTATCTTCAAACTCTTGGAGAACATATTTTGAAAAAATCTATCATTAGTGAAACTAGTAAGACAATCTTATCTAGCTCCACCAGTACACAGCCAATTTTCAAACCTTATACTGTCCCTACAAACACTGCAACCAGTATAAGGGAAGGAAATCTTCAAGCAAGAATTGAACAAGAATTAAAAAAGATAACCGTGCAAGATACACCTCCCCCTAAATCTAAAGCTACGGTTTCAACTCTAACAATAAATGTTGTGAAAAATAATCAAACAAGTGAAAGTGAAGATTGTCCAAAAATTCATGAAATAAAACAAGAAGGTTGGAGAAATCCAACAAAATTATATTATCCGAGAGCCACTCCTCCGGATATAATGCTCGAAGAAAGGGATTCTGCTCTTCGACAATTTAATGCAAACAACATCTATGTTTGGAACATAGATGGCCAATCTGAAACAAATATTTTGGAAATATTCCAACAAATGACAATGGTTAGTAATGCCTATGCAATATATAATAATTGTCAAGAGGAAGACGTTATTCATATATTGATCTCTGGCTTTACTGGGCAACTCAGAGGTTGGTGGGATTTCCATCTCACAAATGAACAGAAAAATCAAATTTTACAAGCCATAAAAACTACTCAAGATGGTGTAATTCTTAGAGATAGTATTGGTGAACCAATGTCTGATGCTGTTAACTGTCTTATAGTTAACATTATAGCTCACTTTGTTGGTGATCCAGCACTATGGAGGGATAAATCGGCAGATCTTCTGTCAAATTTGAAATGTAAAACTCTATCCAATTTCAGATGGTATAGAGATAACTTCCTCCTAAGAGTTATGGCCAGAGAAGATGGAAATCATCCCATCTGGAAAGAAAAATTCCTTGCTGGTCTTCCTAGGTCTCTTGGAGATAAGATGAGAGAAAAAATCAGAAACCAAATTGGTGATGGTCAAATCCATTACGAAAATTTAACATATGGACAGTTAATTGCAATTGTTCAAAAAACTGCTTTAAAAATTTGTCAAGAAGATAAAATTCAACATCAACTTGCCAAAGAAAAAGCATCAAATAGGAAGGATCTAGGAACCTTCTGTGAACAATTTGGTTTTCCTGCTTGCAAAAAACCTAAAAAACCCAAATACAAGCATGAAGACAAAGAATACAAGGCTAAAAGATATTACAAAAAAATATCGAAAACCTTGGAAGAAACCAAAAACAAACAAACCCAGAAATTTGAAAAATGAATTCAAATCAAAACCTCCTATGGATCTTCCAAAGGGAAAAATTGTTTGTTTTCGATGTGGTAAAGAAGGCCACATGGCAAAATATTGTAGGCTTAATAAAAGAATTAATGCCTTACAACTTGAAGAACCAGTTCTTCAACAATTAAACAATCTTTTGATTGAAGAAACCTCTTCTGAAGAAGAATATGAGATATCATCATACGAAGAAGAAGTGAACGAACTTCAGGGCGAAGTGAATAAGCTTCAACTTGATGATATTTCATCTTCATCTGAAGAAGATGATTTTCAAATAAACTGTCTTGACAAGTTTGCTGAGAGTTCAGAAAAGTCTGTTCTTGATGACCCAATCAAGGAATCGGTATTAACCGGTCCCGGGATAGACAGTTTACAAATAAATGTTATTGAAGAAGATTTAGTTTTTGAAATAATTAACTCTCTTCCAACTAATGAAGAAAAGGTTAAGTTTTTCAACAAACTAAGAGAAAGCACTGCTTCTTCTTCCTCTTCAAAACCAAACCAAAAATATTTGCAAAAGAATTTGCAAACAAGATATGATTTTTCTGAAATAATCAAAAGATTTCTGTCTAATCCAAAACCTGTTTCAATCTCTGACCTTCAGAATGAAATAAACAATTTAAAAGAAGAGATAAGAAACCTGAAAAATACTCAGGAATTCCATTCTCTTATTTTAAATCAAATTCAGGAAGAAAGTCTTGATAAAGGAAGGAAAGTCGAAGAAGCTAAAAACTCATCGCAAGATGATGAAACGCCTTCTGAGAATTTCTTGAACATTATATCAAGAGTTTTGGTCCAAAAATGGCATGTGCCAGTTAAAATTATTGTTGCTAATACCTTCGTATTAGAGACAATAGCTTTATGGGATACTGGTGCAGCATTGAGCTGTATTAGAGAAGGTCTAATTCCAACAAAATTCTTTCAAAAGACTACAGAAAGACTTTGTGGACCAAACAAATCTCCATTAAATGTTAACTATAAGCTATCAAATGCTGTAGTTGAAAACAATGGGGTCAAAATGGAAGAACTTTTTATCCTGGCAAAAGTTTTATCTCAAGATGTAATTCTTGGGTCTCCTTTCATCAGTAGACTACTTTTGTGTTAAAACCAGAAAAGGTATCGGAAAAACTAAAGAGACAGAAAGGGAGAGAAGTAGAGACCGATTGGAATCGTTAGATTATTAGATGCAGAATGATAATATATGCATAAAAGAGATGAAGATTTATAAAAACTGATATATTATTGAAGATTAAAATGATACAAACATAAAGAGAGTTACAAAGAAAACAAGAAAACACACAAAGGTTTATCAACCTTAGAGGAGGAGGGGAGAGAGAATTGAGTCTTCAACACAACTCGGGGTGCCTAACAACTGAAGCGAAGTGCCCTTTTATAGGCGTCCAAACCAGTTACTATGCACCATGGTAAAATTACTTTAACCTGAGTAGAAAACATGTTACTCGGGTAAAAGTACTTTTACTTTTGCTTTTACCTAAAGTAAAAGTAAGTTACATCTGCTAAAGTAAAGTAAAGGTACAACTTTTACAAAAGCAGAGAATCTTTTGAGTCAGCAAGTCTTGGACGGATATGCCGACAGTTTTGCTTCAGAATCAATCTTCGCCGAGGCTAATGATTTCATCATCCGATTCATGTCCGAAATATCGGGCCGGATTTTCAGCATCTGATTCGTCTGAGGATTGGGCCGATGGACTGGACTTTTGTTCTTGGGTTTGGAGGAGCCCAAGTATTTCATGCAGCTGTTCAGTTAGGGCCTGCTTGTCAGTTGCCGAGGCTAAACATGCTGTAATTTTTGCCTTCTGGTTAAGGAACACAGCTGATTCGTGATCCCCCGCCATTAGGGATTTTGGATTTCTTCTAAACCACTTCTTAAGGTTTGTTTCTGACACATTGTTAATGTGAGGAAACCTTGCCCACCATTTAACAGAAGAGGTTCTTTGCAATATTGGGAACAATTTTTGGAACTTTGAAGGACCATATTTGTAGCTCCATTTGAAAACCCAGGCTAAACCAAATTTTGAAAAATAATGAAGATCTGCTGGGAAAGGATCTTCACTAAGATTGATCCGACTCTTGAAGTAGTCGAACCCAATTTTCGCTGTAGTTGGTAAAATTTCTTGGATAGGACCAAAATAGTCCCACCATTGGTTAAACCACAGTGGAAATTGGTATTTTACTTCCAGGTCATATGAGAACATAAAAAGCCAAGTATGACTAAAGCTTGGGTTTTGGTACCAGAAGGTACACCACCATGCATCCAAATAATCCCAGTATGTGAAACCAATTGGATTTGCATTCTTTATTGAAAATTTTTTTCTTTTGTTGAGGTCTTGACCCCAATCTTTTGGTGATAAAAATTTCCTGAATCTGAAAGTAGAATAACCATGAATGCTTTTATCATCAGGATGATTTTTATCCACAAAATGTCTTATTTCTATAGATTCTGTGTCTACAAGAATAAGTTCATAAAATTTTTGCGTTTTCTCTAGAGATTTTGGAGTAAAATAAAACCCTTCCGGATAAATTTTTGCTGCCAAAGTGACAAGATTTTTGTCACAGAAACCTGGTTCTGTGTGGAAAAGGCTTAGGACCTTTTCTGGTTTTAACACAAAAGTAGTTTGTGTTGGTTGGGAATAGATGGCTAATTCTTTTGAGGTTGAACCAGCCTTCGAAATTGTTTGGGAAGTTTTTTGGATCGCCAAAGCGAGAGACTCTGGATCCAAGGTAAATGGGGTTAAGGCTTTGGAGTGTTCCATTTCGGTAACATCAGCCCATGTTTTAGTTGGCAATCTGGCCAAATTTTGAGTAGCCTGTAAGGCTAAAAGAGTTTCAATTGGAATCCCATAATAGGAAGGATCCATTATGGTTCCAGTAGTTTTTGGGAAAGATTTTGGGATAGTTTTGGTCCCTGAAGGGGAACCCTTTTGGTGGATCGAAGATCCTTGGGTCAATGACCCTTTTGACATTTTGATTGCAGCCTTTAGTTGGGCTGCTTCTTCTTTTGCGATCCTTTCTGGATCTTCTTTTGTTTGGGCTTTGGCCCTTTGCTTCTTTTTCTTTTCTCGATCACTCATTTAGGTCACCTTATTTCGCCTGCAAGAACTCTCTAGTTAGAAAGTCTAGTAGGGAATTTGAAGCACCTTTGATAAATTCAATTTCAAAATCAAAGATACTTAGAATTGCTTGCCAACGGGCAAAAATTTGTTTTGATGCAAGGTTTTTAACATCTTTTTGCAAGACATCTTTTGCAGCTTTGCAATCAACCCTGATGAGAAATTTTTGATTTAGCAAATCACTTTGAAACTTATTTATGCACAAAACAATTGCTAAAATTTCTTTTTTGATTGTGGAATAGTTCTGTTGAGCTCTATTCCAATGTTTTGAAGTAAATGCAATGCAATGCTCTTTACCGTCAATTTTTTGTTTGAGAATGCCACCATAACCTATGTCAGATGCATCAATTTCAACAATTTTGAATGCTTGTGGATTCGGAAGATACAAGCATGGGAGATTTTTGACCAAGGATTTAATTTTGATAATCACTTTAGTATGATCATCAGTCCAAGGAGGAGGAGTCTTTGAAAGACGCTCATGAAGCGGCTTAATGATATTGTTTAGGTTAGGAATGAAATCACCTACGTAATTCAAACAACCTAAGAATCTTTGTAGTTGAGTTTTGTCCAGAATTTGATCCGGAAATTTATCAGCAAACTGAATTGCTCGATCAATTGGAACAATAGTTCCTTGGTATATATGATGACCAAGAAACCGAATTTTTGTCTGGAAAAGATTGATTTTGGTTTTAGAAACTGCTAAGCCATTAAACCTAGCAACATCCATAAAGATTTTGACATGTTTGAAGTGTTGATCAATTGATTCTGAAAACACTAAAACATCATCAATGTAGACGATAATAAATTTTGTAAAAAGATTGAAAATTTCATTCATAACCTTTTGAAATTCTGAGGGTGCATTTTTTAACCCGAAAGGCATAACATTCCATTCATATTGCCCAAATGGGACTGTGAATGCAGTCTTATACCTATCTTTTTCTGAGATTTGGATTTGCCAAAACCCAGATTTCATATCAAATTTTGAAAATATTTTGGCCTGATGAAGGCGATTCAAAAGATCTTTTTTATTAGGTATACGATACCTAATCCATTGGAGAGCTTGGTTAAGAGGTTTGTAATTTATTACAAGTCTTGGGATTCCTCTTTTAATCTCAGAATTTTTGTTTACATAAAAGGCCGCACACGACCAGGGACTTTGGCTTTTTCTGATTAAACCTTTATCAAGTAAATCAGAAATTTCTTTTTGGCAATGTTCCAAGAGTTCTTGGTTCATTTGAATTGGACGAGCTTTTGTTGGGATTGTTCTTTCATTGAAATCCTTCTCGTAAGGCAAATCAATTATGTGCTTCTTTCTTTCCCAAAAAGCATTTGGAAAATCAGAACAAATTATGTCTTGGATATTTTTTAAAACCTTTTGGATTTTCTGCTTTAGAAAAGGTTTCTCCAATTGGTTTTCAATCGTTTTGTAAGAAACTTCTTCTTTCAAAAAATTGATTTGGCTTTCCTTATATTCAATTTGGTTTATAAATTTTGTATAAGGTGGATCAACAAGTTCAAAGAAAACTCTTTTGCCCATAACATCAGATTCGATTCCTTTATTATATGTTAAATATGGTATTAGTCAACTGATGAAAGGAGACCCAAGAATTACATCTTGAGATAAAACTTTTGCCAGGATAAAAAGTTCTTCCATTTTGACCCCATTGTTTTCAACTACAGCATTTGAAAGCTTATAGTTAACATTTAATGGAGATTTGTTTGGTCCACAAAGTCTTTCTGTAGTCTTTTGAAAGAATTTTGTTGGAATTAGACCTTCTCTGATACAGCTCAATGCTGCACCAGTATCCCATAAAGCTATTGTCTCTAATACGAAGGTATTAGCAACAATAATTTTAACTGGCACATGCCATTTTTGGACCAAAACTCTTGATATAATGTTCAAGAAATTCTCAGAAGGCGTTTCATCATCTTGCGATGAGTTTTTAGCTTCTTCGACTTTCCTTCCTTTATCAAGACTTTCTTCCTGAATTTGATTTAAAATAAGAGAATGGAATTCCTGAGTATTTTTCAGGTTTCTTATCTCTTCTTTTAAATTGTTTATTTCATTCTGAAGGTCAGAGATTGAAACAGGTTTTGGATTAGACTGAAATCTTTTGATTATTTCAGAAAAATCATATCTTGTTTGCAAATTCTTTTGCAAATATTTTTGGTTTGGTTTTGAAGAGGAAGAAGAAGCAGTGCTTTCTCTTAGTTTGTTGAAAAACTTAACCTTTTCTTCATTAGTTGGAAGAGAGTTAATTATTTCAAAAACTAAATCTTCTTCAATAACATTTATTTGTAAACTGTCTATCCCGGGACCGGTTAATACCGATTCCTTGATTGGGTCATCAAGAACAGACATTTCTGAACTCTCAGCAAACTTGTCAAGACAGTTTATTTGAAAATCATCTTCTTCAGATGAAGATGAAATATCATCAAGTTGAAGTTCATTCACTTCACCCTGAAGTTCATTCACTTCACCCTGAAGTTCATTCACTTCTTCTTCGTATGATGATATCTCATATTCTTCTTCAGAAGAGGTTTCTTCAATCAAAAGATTGTTTAATTGTTGAAGAACTGGTTCTTCAAGTTGTAAGGCATTAATTCTTTTATTAAGCCTACAATATTTTGCCATGTGGCCTTCTTTACCACATCGAAAACAAACAATTTTTCCCTTTGGAAGATCCATAGGAGGTTTTGATTTGAATTCATTTTTCAAATTTCTGGGTTTGTTTGTTTTTGGTTTCTTCCAAGGTTTTCGATATTTTTTGTAATATCTTTTAGCCTTGTATTCTTTGTCTTCATGCTTGTATTTGGGTTTTTTAGGTTTTTTGCAAGCAGGAAAACCAAATTGTTCACAGAAGGTTCCTAGATCCTTCCTATTTGATGCTTTTTCTTTGGCAAGTTGATGTTGAATTTTATCTTCTTGACAAATTTTTAAAGCAGTTTTTTGAACAATTGCAATTAACTGTCCATATGTTAAATTTTCGTAATGGATTTGACCATCACCAGTTTGGTTTCTATAATTTGTAGCGGTTTTTACCTAAATCGCTACAAATTTGTAGCGGCAAGATTATTTGTAGCGGTTTACTACAAAAAACCGCTACAAATTTGGCGCGAAGTTCCCGCCAAAACTTGTAGCGGTTATTTTGTAGCGGTTAATGCACATAAACCGCTACAAAATACCAAAGGTCTGAATTTTGTAGCGGTTCTGGGCAATAACTGCTACAGAATTTCAAGAGTCTCGACATTTGTAGCGGTTCTGGGCAATAACCGCTACAGAATTTCAAACGTTGTGAATATTTGTAGCGGTTATTGTAGAACCGCTACAAATTTAATTATTTGTAGCGGTTAGAGTAGCGGTTATTTTAATAACCGCTACTAATATTTGGCCTATTTAAACCCCCACCTCCTTCATTTCTCCTTTTGCTCATTTTGTTTCCTGAGGTTTCTCTGAGTGATTTCTTCGAGATTTGAGCGTTCAGACGTCTCTATAGGAGTTTTTGGTCAGTATTCCGCAGTATTCGCACTTGAGGTACGTATATAACACGTATTTTTATTTATATTTGTATTTTTATTATATTTTTGCATAATAATGGACTAATTTTTTTTAATTTGTACAGTTGATATGGCTTCAGGACAGGATAAGGGGAATGCCCCTGAGGTCCCCAGACCGACTTTACTTGGTGGCAGCAGCCGGGCAGGGGGCAGGGGGCAGAGGGAGGGGGCAGCGCGCAGGCAGGGCTATCGCGGCATCTCAGCCCATCCCCCCACAGGCACCGCAGACGATCCCACAGGCGACGACCGCAGCAGAGGTACCTGAGGTGGAGAGGCCAGAGATTAGCGTTGAGGACTTCCTCAACGAGGAGGAGTTCGAGATCCCGATGGGGTTCAGGGAGATGGAGCGGTTCCTCGATGAGGAGGACGCTCGGGAGCAGAACAACCCACGAGGGTCGTCTTCATGGTCCACTGGGTTTGAGGTGCAGGTCGAAGGTAAATTAATTTTTTAATTTAGTAATTTATTTATTTAAATTAGAAATGTTAACTTTGAATTATAATTTATCTAACGTGCGGTCAACTGTGCAGATGAGCAGGGGAACGTGTCGACGAGGAGGTTGGATGTGGCCGGTCTGAACAGCATGGACCGGTCCCTGCGAGTTATAGTGCCGTGGAACGAGGGCACTGACTAGCTGATCCACAATGGGGGTCACCTGCTCAACCGCTTCCTGAGCGACCTGGGATCGAATTAGATGCGGTTCCCCCTTCACTTCCTGACGTAGAGGCACATTCCGAAGGGGCCGAAGGACCAGGCTTGGGAGGAGGTGGTTCAGGTAATTAAAACTATTTAATTAATATTTTTTGTAATTAATTCTATTTAATTATTTTTTTTAAATTATGGTTTTTATAATTATTGATATTTAAATGTATTTTTTTCAGCTGCGGTTTGCCATCCGAGCCAACCGGAAGAGGTACGCCCTCGTGAAGATGGGCGACGCCTGGAGGAACAGGAGGAACCGTCTCTTCCACATGGTGGATGGGGACGAGACGATGCCTCTGGAGCAGCTGCAAGAGAGCGTCCTGGACGGCGTGCCGCCGAACGACTGGGCGCGTTTCGTCCAGTTCAGGAGGAGCCCTCAGGCGCAGGTAATGTATTTATTATATTTTTGATATATAATTTTGTAATTGTTAAATATTAAATTATAATTTCAATTTAATTTGTATTTAATTTTAAATTATAATACATTTAATTATTTGTTTTTCCAGGAGCTTTCTCAGAGGAACACCGAGATCCGGGCGCAGCAGACGATCCACCACACAGCAGGATCGAAGACCTTTGCTATGACCTACAGCGAGCTGGTAAGTTTTCAAGTGCTTCACTTACTTTTAGCTGATTATTTCATAATACTAATTGTTTTGTAATTGTTTCAGGAGACGAAGGCACAGCAGGAGAACCGTCAGACGGACTATGCGGAGCTGTACGCCATCACACACAGACACCGTGACGGGACTGCGACCTCTCAGCAGGCAGAGGCGGCCATTGTAAGTAATTTTATTATTATATTTTTTATAAAACCAAGTTAATAATGAAAAATGGTAATTATTAATTGTTTCATAAAATGGCAGGAGCGGATGCAGCAGTCGCAGGCTGAGCTGCGACAGGCCCAGCCTGAGGAGTCACAGGGGTCAGTGGACCCGACGACTCCTTTGAAGGCGGGTCTGGCTCAGCCTGAGCACCCTGGACGCGTGCGGGGGATGGGGATAGGCACTAGACCCAGCATGATCTACGGCAGGAGTGCTGCCTCTGAGGCTGGCAGCTCTAGAGGGGTCAAACGTCGGAGGGACGAGTCTATTGACCAGCTGCGGTCAGATTTGGAGCAGACGCAGCAGCAGATGGCGTAGCAGCAGCAGCAGATGCAGCAGATGCAGGTGCTGCAGCAGCAGCAGATGCAGGTGCTGCAGCAGCAGCAGCTGCAGATACACGCAGATATGATGTACTCTCAGCAGACGCAGTGGTGTGAGATCGTGAACACTATGCTCGAGGGAGCATGGAGTCGCCTGTTCCTGAACGAGCAGCATCCAGCGGTTCCCCCTGTCCCTCGCTACGTCGTCCCGAGTACTAGTCCTCCTGCTACAGATTCTCCTCCTGCTGGTGACGATGGTGCGGTTCACTCTGCGCAGCGGCCCGATCCAGCGGCATCTTAGGGAGCCCCACCTGAGGGAGCACCAGAGGATCAGCCCCCAGCTCCTTAGTTTAGGACATTTTCTTTTGTTTAAACATTTGTAAATATTTATGAGTTTTTATTTCAGAATTTTCTTATTGTGTTTTATATAATTATATTTATATTATTAGATCGCGTTGAAATAATTTATGAATTATTTATATCTAAATTTAAAAAAAAAAGTATATATATATTTGTAGCGGTTATTAGTTAATAACCGCTACAAATATATATGTTTGTAGCGGTTCTTACTGTATAACCGCTACAAAGATACATATTTGTAGCGGTTATAAACTAATAACCGCTACAAATGTATATAGATATTTGTAGCGGTTTACCTTTAGAAACCGCTACAAATATCTATGTTTGTAGCGGTTATCCACTAATAACCGCTACAAACACTCAAATCATTTGAATTTTGAAATTTGTCGCCTTTGTGCACATTTGTAGCAGTTATGTTATGTATAACCGCTACAAATTAGAAAATTATTTTTATATTTAATGTCCAACGGCTTTAATATTAGTAGCGGTTTAATATATATAACCGCTACTAATACGTTGAACATTTGTAGCGGTTCTATATATATAACCGCTACTAATACTCAACAAGTACATTTTGAATTTCCCACTAATTAACGGCTTGAATATTAGTAGCGGTTTTATATATATAACCGCTACAAAATTATAAACGTTGGAATTTCTGTAGCGGTTTGTGTAGGGGTTTAATAACCGCTACAAAATTATAAACGTTAGATTTTCAGAATATAAGGTTCTAGGCATTCGTCATTATTTTCTCACTCATCTTCTTCTCTATACTTTCTTCTCTCTCACTTGTAGCTATGGATAAATCATGGATAAGGTTGCCGCGCAATTCTCCTGAATATTTGTACGGATTAAACAGTTTCTTGGATTTCGCATTCACTCACGCCAGCTGTAATGGCAAGATCATCTGTCCGTGTCGGAAATGCAAGTTCAAGAAGTGGCATGCACGAAATGTTGTGAAGGAACATTTGCTTGTGAAGCCTTTCCCTGAGGACTATACATTCTGGGCAGTTCATGGTGAGAAGGCCGGCATTAGATATGACGATGCTCTTCCTCGAAGTTCTCAAGTAGGCGTTCAAGTAGATGAAGATGATCCTGTGAATGATGCTGTGCGTGATGCGTTTGGATTTCAAGGCGACAACTTCAACGAAGAAGTGCACGGCTCTGAGCTGGCTTTTATGGGGAATGAAGCAGCTCGGGATTTTTTCAGCTTGATGGATGAGACAGATCGTCCTTTATATCAAGGTTGTCGCAAATATTCTAAATTATCTTTCTTGATCAAATTATATCATATCAAGTGCTTGTGTGGGATCACGGATAAGGGAATGTCGATGTTGCTCGACTTATTACAAGATGCATTCCCCGACGCCGAGATTCCCACAACGTTCTACGAGGCCAAGAAGATTATCAACAGGTTGGGGTTGAATTATCAAAAGATTGATGCGTGCCCAAATGATTGTATGCTGTATTGGGGAGACGATTCCAGCAGGGAGACGTGTAAGAGATGTCACACATTGAGGTACAAGACAATTCGGAAGGGGAAAAAGCAGAAGAAGAAACCTGCAAAGATTCTCAGGTACTTCCCTTTGAAACCTCGTCTACAAAGATTATTTATGTCGTCTAAAACTGCTGAGCACATGAGGTGGCATGCCGTTGATAAAAACGAAGACGGTAAATTAAGACATCCGCGGGATGCAGCTGCTTGGAAAACGTTTGACAACGACTTTCCAGATTTTGTGACTGACCCCAGAAATGTTCGGCTTGCGTTGGCGACCGACGGTTTCAATCCTTTCGGGAATCTTAGCACAAGTTACAGTATTTGGCCGGTAGTCTTAGTTCCCTACAACTTACCCCCTGGATGTGTATGAAACAAAGCTCTTTCATTATGTCTATGATTATTCCAGGCAAAAAGGCACCGGGCAATGACATCGATGTGTATCTCCAACCGCTTATTGCCGAATTGCTTGACCTGTGGAATGTTGGCTTGGAGACGTACGACGCTCACAGCAAGACTTTGTTCAACATGCGTGCAGCCTTGATGTGGACGATCAGTGACTTTCCTGGCCTTGGCACATTATCTGGTTGGAATGTGCATACTGGGTCGGCGTATCCAGCTTGCAATTTCGACTTTGACGCATTGCGCCTTCCCCACAGCCGAAAGTGGTGCTTTATGGGGCATCGGAGGTTTCTCGATGGAACGCATAAGTTCAGATTGCAACGGAATCGCTTCAATGGGAAACCAGAGAAAAGAGGACCACCTCAGACTTTGTCCGGTACAGATATCTTACAGCAGCTTGAGCATGTTGACTTCGAGTTTGGAAAAAGCGACGATTCAGCACAAACTCGCCAAAAGACGCACAGGACTTTGGCTCCTCAGCAGTGGAAGAAGATAAGTATTTTCTTCATGCTTCCGTATTGGAGATCTAATTTACTTCGCCATAGTCTTGATGTAATGCACATTGAAAAGAATGTTTGCGACAATGTGCTGTATACGCTGCTTAACGAACCCGGCAAGACAAAAGATCACCTTCAAGCGAGGAAAGATTTACGCGACATGGGAGTTCGTGAAGACGCTTGGCCAGATGAGCATGACAGATTTACACCGGCAAAGTTTACCCTCACAAAACCGAACAAGGATGTGTTCCTCGCGACGTTGAAGAAATTAAATGTTCCTGATGGGTATTCAAGCAACATTTCTCGATGTGTCGACTTGCAGGCTCGAAAGGCTGCTGGCCTGAAGAGAATACACTTCCTCTCGATGTTTCCATCGTTTTGGTGGAACTTTGTTGTTTCTTTCGGAAGTTGTGTTCTAAGGTTTTGATCGTTGAGGAGCTCGATCAGCTGCAATTTGGAGCTATTTTATTAAAGAAAGAAAATCCAATTTTGTTTTTTATATGTTTGTTTGGAGCTATTTATCATGAATACGTTCTCATAAGTTAAAACAAAATTCTTCTTACATAACCAATAAATTGTTAGTTAAGGTGGTGCACTTGTTGGGAGAGGTGAGAATCTTTTATCCTTTAAATCTCGATTGGGAAACCCTTAATCTAATAAAAAAATCTATTCTTATATAATTACCCAGTAAGTACACTACAAATAATGATTGAAAAGCTGCCTTTCAAGGCTTTAATCTTCATTTCATTCCGAACAAGATCTATGTTGTTCTCTTAAGGTATAAGAATAATGAAAAAAAAAAAAGTAATATAAACTCCTGTGTGTTTCTCAAGGCAAACAAAAAACAAAGATATCTGTGCGTTAGGTATAAGAAGCAATCACCAAGGTCACCAGTTTCGCTCGGGGCTTTGTGGCACGTTCTCTGGGAATGCTACTTGGGGTTTCGGGCTCGATACTTGGTATATTACTCCCTCCGGTTTCTTAATATTTATAAGACATATACACTACGAGGTACTTCAAAGCACCTCTCTTTTGGGCCTCAACCAGCTCAAGCCCATGATATTGTAAGCACCTCTCTTTTGGGCCTCAACGAGCCCAAGCCCATGAGGTTGCATGAATGGAGAATCTGTGCCATGTGGGCTTCATTCATTCCCTTTAAGTTTCTCCACCGTTGAAGCATCCTGCAGATAGATATGTGATTTTGTATGAGCTAAAACAATTATATTTGATCTTTTATATTTTTATCAAATTCTATTTTATTCTGTTAATTTTATTAAATGCATTTTTAGTCCTTTAATCAAAACAATGTCACTTTCATCTAATGAAAAATGTTGACTCAATCAAACTGATGATTATACGCAGTTAAACGTTGTCTAATGATCGGGAAGATATTGTTTTTTTTTTTTTTTTTTTGCCGTGGATCGGGAAGATATTGTTGCATGAGAGTGTATTACGTACAGAAAGCAAAACGGAAAAACAGGATCTGTAGCAGCAGCATTAGATTCTCATGTCCTCGTTGCAGATTGTGCACCTGCTTGTGTGTGCCTCAGTTATTTCCCTTCAGATTCTAATGTCCTCGTCGCAGGTTTAAAGCCATATCAGAACCTAACCACGAAACTGAGATAACTTAATATTCAAAAAACAAAGCATCTGTACACATATATATGTGCTGTCTAATAATACTCCGTTCTTTCCTTAATATAAAACCTAATTGAGGAATTAATCTTGATATTAAATATAAGACATTTTTTTTTGTATTTTTCAATTTTTTCTTAATTTGCTCCTATTGATATTCTCTCAATAGTAGTAATCAAATAAGAGAGAGATGAAAGGAATTAATGAAGATGATTAGAATATTATTTAGAAAAAACATATTATATTAACCAACTTAACCGATTTCTTTAATCTAATCTAATTAGGTAAATAGGGCTTATATTAAGAACCCAAGTTTTCCATTGGATATGCTTCTGGTCTGTCCAACTTCTTCAAATGCTGTTACAGTTACTTGTTTTTGAACTCATTGCGCTTACTCACTTCGGCCACTGGCTTCCATAAGTAATTAGTTATATTGAAGACTTCATAAAGGTATAAGCTAGTCCTTAATACATAAATTATTCTGTTCATAAAACATGCCACCTTATGAATGACATGGGTGATGGGACACAAACAGTGTCAAAATCTTCTTCAATTAAATTTGTATCCATTCGTTTGACTCCTTCTCAATTTCGCATATACAGTAAAAATCTTCCCCACAAATATCTTTCCCTATACTATATCCACTTTAAAACAACTTTGACCAAATATATATCAAAACAACTTTTCGTATATAAATGAACCTGTATGTTTTACACTACTCACCAATTCTTTATTAACGATATGATTAATGAAAACACAGATTATATTGTTCTGCCACTTGACAGGTCACATGTTCTTTTGTAGATTAAAATTGCTTTATATGACTCTGAATCACATATCTCATTAAATTCGCTCCTAAGTTTCGTTAGCAATTTTCCCAGCATTTACATCTAACATGCTCGTGTGAGAACAGCCATTAATTAATTCAACAGCAATAGTTAGTGAATAGTGATATCACAACAAAATCATCATCTAATGATGCGTCATTGTCTTGCCCTAACCTCAACTATAATACCAGAACAATTCCTCATTGTCTCCAAAACTGAGTCGTCATAACGCAAAAAGACTCTGAAAACTACATGTCTATAGATATATATATATATATGGGCATCATCACCAAGAATCAAACCATATTGGCAGGATCAAAAACAGACAAGTTAATTGGGATAGATGATCATGGAAAGGATCAAAGAACAGAGAAATTGAAGCGATGGTTAAACTTATCCCACTGAAGCCCAATCACGTCACCTTTCTTCAGCTCCCTCCTCTTAACGAAATCGCCGGTCCAGTTTCCGATCAGAACAAAGCTCCCAGAAGATGCCCACTTCTTTAGAACCAAAGAGTGAACCGACATGTTATTGTTCACGTCAAAAAATTTAATCTCTGTTCCTTTTCCTGAATCAAGTTTTGATTTTTCATGATCCGTTAGGATAGAGCACAACAGATCCTGAACCAAATCCGACGGTAGTAACAACCTGTTATGGTGGCATTGTACGTCGGTGGCCGTCAAAACCTTCTTTATCTTCCACGGGTCGTCGTACAAACTCAGACCAGTCTTACAACCCCATGGCGTAGTATCATCAATGTCTTCAGCTTCAGAAGAGTGAGCTCTTTTTCTTTTCAGTTTGGATTTTTCTTCTTTATCGGTGCACACCGGATTCTGAACCCAACCGGACGGTGGTAGCAGTAGCCGGTAGATGTCGTCGGTGGTGGCCGTCGGAACCTTCTTTTTCTTCCCCGGCGGATCGTTGTACAAACTGAGAGTAGTGGAACAAGAAAGTGAGGAAACCATGTTGAAGAAGAGCTGAATATTCCACAGATTTTGAGGGGCTGACCAGAATACAAAAAAGAAATAATCTTCTCAGAAAAATAGAATCGACTTTCACGGTTTTAGGAAGCTATTTAGGAAACTTATTAGAGTTACTTGCGAGAAAAGAATTTCAACAGTAAGGCTTTCCCCCCAAAAATATCAATGGTAAGATGTGTGTATATAATGCGGTATATATATATATTGCCAGAAATATAAATGCGCTATATGATTATATGTAATTCTTTAATGTAAATTTTTTTGTATTTGAAAATTAAAATAGGTCTGTCTTTACTTTTTAGGAAACTAAAGTTATTTAGGAAAGTAGAGTTGTCTTGACGAATCAACGGTGAGGTTAATAAATTTTAATTTACAGATTATGAATTGTACAAAGAAAATAAAAAATGAATTTATCGTTGAAAAATATAATTTCCATATTATTTTAAGAAAATCGAATCTAATCAATAAGCCATCTGGATTAGATTTAGGAAATAAGTGTTATTTGAATCCTCTAGTGGACAAATCAAGAGTTAACGGTCTGGGTTCTCTCTTTGTATATTTTTTCTCTCCCTTTTTTCTCAAAATCTCATATTTACCTTAATTGGATGGTTTAGATTTAATATTTCACAAATTAATTATTATTATGAATAAAAATAAATTTAAACTGTTAAAATTTAATATGTACATTTCATAATTGCAATAAAAAAAATTCAATTTATAAAAAACTATAATAAGAGTTTTACAAAACACACTACTAGAAAAAAGGGTTTTAATGTCCCTTTTTTTGGCCTTTTAACGTCTGAAAACAGAGGAACGTCTATGTGAGGGTCGTAGAAAAAAACGTCAATAACGTCCGTAAAAGAGGGGACGTGGAAGGCAGACTTTAGACGTCCCCAGTTGGAACTGGGGACGTCTAAAGTGGGACCTTAGACGTCCCCAGAAGAATTGGGGACGTCTAAGGTGGACCTTAGACGTCCCCAGTTCCAACTAGGGACATCTAAGGTGGGACCTTAGACGTCCCCAGTTTTATCTGAAGATGTCTAAAGTGTCGCCACCCACTCTACCACGTCCCTTTTTTTTATTAAGGACGTTGAAAGTTTTTTTTTTAAATGGACTTTTTATATATTGCACTGTCTGGAAAATGTAAACTGCAGAAATAGGATTCCAACAACAGAATAAAACAATAATAGTTCAGCAGAATGGAAACAACAACAAACACAGTGATCAACCCAAGGCTACATGCCACACAAACTACACAATAATCTATATCTAAGTCCCCAGTTTGTACAATAACCAAGACTAAATCCAATCCATATCCAACAACAATAACGCTAATTATATGTACTACCACAAAAGTATGTCCTACACAAACTATTAAAGACTTTACTCTTCTACTAGTGACACTACGATAGCTCACTGGCGTGCTTTATAGGAAGGCCTTCGGGAAGTAGCTGAGGAGGTTAACGGTGAATGGATAGTTTTGGGTGACTTCAATGCTTTTTTGCAACCAACGGATAAGGTTGGTAGGGCCCCTCCAGCCAATCAACTGATGCTCCTGTTTCAATACTATATTGATCAATGTGGCTTACTGGAGATGTCTATGGTAGGGGATCGTTTCACTTAGGAGAAAGAAGGTGTGAGGGAAAGACTGGATTGGTCTTTTAGTAATATTGAGTGGAAGCATCACTTCAGGATTATAAAGCTTACCATCAACTTCGTTTCAAGTCTGACCATCATGTTGTTATGATATCTCCAAGGCCAAATACTAATATTTCCACTTACTCTAAAGCCTTTAGATACCAATTAGATTGGTGCCTTGAATCATATTTCTTTGAGATAACGTTGAAAGCATGGGAAGGGAAAAATTGGTTTGAGGGATAAAAATCATTTGAAGCAGCTGCGTCAGATTGGAATGAGAAGGTGGTGAGGAACATTCCCAAAAAGAAGAGGGATATTATAAGGTGTATAGAAGGTCTAGAAAAGGCCCATCAAGTGAATCCCTTCGCTGGACTGTGTAATGTGGAAAAGACTCTCTAGGCAGATTATGTGAAACTCCATAACCAAAAAGAATTACTCTGGTACCAGAAATCTAGGTGTAAGTGGATCCAATTTGGAGGCAAAAAATCCAAATATTTTCATGCATCAACCATCATGAGCAAGAAAAGAAATCAGATTAAGAGTCTGCAAAATGAACATGGTGAATGGATCTCTGATCAAGGTGAACTGGGAAAAATGCTTATGACTTCTTCAGGAATCTGCATACCACAGACTCACAGGTGAACGAAGTTCTCAACTAGCCATGGAATTTCCTTGCTCTAAGTGGAGCGTAACTTGTACTAATACAAAGAGAGGTCTCAGATATTGAGATAAAAAATGCTGCTTTTGAAATGGGGTCCTTCAAGGCACCAAGCCCAGATGGTCTACAACCACACTTCTTTACCTCCGACCTATATCTCTCTACAACATTAGCTATAAAATAGTTAGCAAGGTGCTAACAAATAGGCTAAAGGGTGTGAAGGATTACCCGATCCTGTAAAATCAACATAGCTTTATTGATAGTAGGCAAAGTTGTTAGAACATTATTATTGCGTATGAGCCAATTCATTCCATACGCACTCAGCGAAGCGGGGATGGGTACGTGGCTATCAAAGTGGATAAAAAGAAGGCATATGATCGCTTAGATTCGAAGTTCTTGGAGTTTACACTATGCAGTTTGGGGCTAAATACATCTTTTGTGGGGCTGTTAATGAGCTGTGTTACCTCAACTACAATGAGGGTAGCCTGGAATAGGGTGCCTTCAGAATCCTTCATACCTACAAGAGGGGTTTGTCAGGGTGACCTACTTAGCCCATACCTGTTTGTGTTTGCAATGGAAAGGTTGAGTCAACTCATACAAATATGAGGTAAACGAAGGACGATGGAAGCTGTTAGAATTGAATTCCAGAGGATGGGGAATCTCTCATTTGTTTTTTGCAGACAATTTGGTACTCTTTTGTGAAGTGTCAAATGAGCAAATGGAGGAAATTAAGAGTGTTATGCAGTTCTTTTGTGGTGTGTCAGGGCATAGGGTGAATCTTCAGAAAATTAAGATGTTTGTGTCTCAATGTGTCCATGCAAGTAAAGCTTTGCTTTATAGCCAAATGCTAGGCATTACTCTCACAGCCGACTTGCGTAAATATCTTGGAGTTCCCCTGTTACATAAACGAGCAGTAAAGATTGCCTTCGCTCCTCTCATACAAAAGGTAAACAAGAAGCTAGCAAACTGGAAGAGCAGGTATTTATGTATGGTGGGGTACTTGCTTCAATCCCGGTATATCAAATGCAAACCCTCCTCATACCTAAAGGTGTTCTCTATGAGATCAAAAAACTTAGTAGAGACTTCCTTTGGAATCAGTCATCAAATAAGAAGAAATTACATCTTATTGCCTCGGATACCATTAAAGGGGACAGAAAACAAGGTAGGCTAGGAATTAAAGATCTGTAATGTCAAAACAGGGCCTTTCATTATGAAGCTGTGTTGGGGTTTCCTCACCCAAACTAATGCTTTATGGGTGAGATGGCTAAGATTCAAGTATGATTGCGGGGAGGGTAAATATCCTGAAGTCAAAAAGAAACATGACCGGTCAGGGGTTTGGCAAGGGATCCTTTCCATTTGGGACTCTTTTATGGAAGGAGTTGGTTGCAATCTAAGTCATGGGATAGACACTAATGCATGGAATGAACGGTGGACATCCCTTGAACGCCCACTAATTGAGTATGTTAATAAGAATACCATCTTCTAAACCACTTAGCAACTATTAATCATTTTGTTACTACTAGCAGAAGATGGAATATGGCTCAGTGGCAAGTCTTTCTCCCAAATTGGGTTCTTCAAAAAATCCAGATGATCAAACCCCCTCAAGGTGTTAATAAGGATGGATTTCATTGGAGGATATCGGGGGATGGCAATTTCACGGTAAGGTCAGCATACCACCTGAACCGTAGTGCACCTTGACGATCTTCAGTTATTAGATGGCAGGGAATGTGGTGATGGGAAATCCAAGAAAGGAAAGAGCAAAATATTTCCTGTGGGAAGTATTCCACGAGAAACTCACAACAAATTCACTCAAAGCAAAACGTGTTCCTTCAAATAATTCAAATTGTCCCTTTGAGTGTTCTTGCGAGGAAACCATTTTAATACACTTCGTGACTGTGAGGATGCACAAAGAGTGTGGATGAGTTTAATTAATCCTTTATATGTATATGTGCCTTTTAGTGGGAACTTGCAGGACTAGATGAAATGGAATCTATCCAATAATCCTGTATCAAGAGCTTTTTCAAGATGGTCTTGGAGCAGAATCTTCAAGATAACCTATTGGTTGTTATGGAAGAATCGATGCAAACTTGTGTTTGAGGGCTCAAGCGACCAACCAAGGGTTCTTTGAACCGATGCTCTTTCTTACTCATGGAGGGAGTAGAGGATGGTCATTTCAAGCATTTAATTTTCTAGATACCAGAACGTGCCAAAAGCAAATGGTCTCCATTGCTAGCGGGTTTTGCATGAGTGGATGTGGATGGTTCGGTTAACAGTCAAGGCAATGCAGTAGTAGGTGGGGTCTTGCGAACGGATCAGGGAGCATGGCTATCAAGATACCAATAGAATATAGGATATGATGAAATGATGATTGTTGAGGTCTTAGCGTTAGGTGCAGGGCTTCAAATGTGCAAGTCGCTTGGTCTATCTAAAATCAAGCTGTACTCAGACTCGGTGGAAGCTATCCAGCTATTGATCACAGATTGCTGCAGAGAATATTTATTGTGGGAGGAGGTCCATGAGATCAGGAATCTTATCTTCTCTAAGTGGGACCTTGAGATCATTCATACTTACAAAGAGACGTTGAGTTGTGCAGATCACCTAGTGAAGACTGCTAATGATCTGGGACTTGAAGTCATTTACCTTCAGAACCCCCTGATCGTTGCAGGGACCTAATTGAGCAAGACTTAATGGATTCCTCTTTGGGACCCTCAGTTCAAAGTACTAATTGTTAGAATGTATTAATCAAGCTTAAAGCTTGCCCTGCTATATATATATATATATATATATAAGGTCTTTTCCATGTGCACGGCCTGATTCAAACCCATGATATCATATTTAAGGGACCGACTATCTACCAACTGTGCTAGACTTTTATTGGTAATTAGAAGAACTCTTTTAAAGATAGTTTCTTTACTCCTTATGTCTCATACGGACTTGGACACAAATTCTGAGGCCTCATGTTTAGAGAATCAAAATTTCTTATGCTAGTACCAACATTTATTGGTTAAGGCTGTGTTTGGTTTTGGGGGGGTTACAGTTTTGGACAAGAGAAATCTAAAATTTACTCTAGAGTGTGTTTGGTTTGAGGGGAGGGAGGGAGAGGGGGGTTAAATTACCTTTTTGGGTTGAAGGTATTTAAATTTTGGGTAGAAACTCAAAATTTAAAAGGAATGAGAGAGTAAATTTTGCGCGAAAATTCAAAATTTAAAAGAATGAGAGGGTAAATTTTGGATTTCTCCTACCCAAAACTGTAAGGAAAAATGGAGTGGAGAGAATTTTGATGCATAAATGAAATGGAGAGAATAAAATCTCTCAATTAACCCTTTCAGAAATATGCAGAAAGCAAATGTGAAGCACAATTTCCCTCAGACTATACCCTTTACATAATTAATAAGGAATGTATATTAATCCATGCAACATTTTTTATTTTTAACTTCATTCACATTTTTTATTGGATTTCTTGCAACTTAACGTTTTACTCATTAAATATTTTTCTCACTTACCTTTTTTTTTTTTTTTTTCTATAAGCTCTTCTTTACGTACCAGGAAGAGGAGGAATAATATTTTAATAATATTTAAATGTTCATAAAACGAGTACACTATTATATAGGAAAAATGACAGAAAAGTAATCTGAAAATTGGGAAATGACAGATCAATCATTTCGAAAGAAAAAAGTTGGGAATTCCTTATCATGTTTTGACATTTTTTTAATCAACTTTTGGTAAAAAAACTTATCTATCATTTCCCAATTTCCAAATTCCTTTTCCGTCATTCTCCCTATTATATATATGTTTTAAATTATTTTTTATCCGCTGTGATTGGACGGAATATAAATATATATACATATATATATATATACACACAGATATATATATATATATATAGCTATTTGTTTTATATCAAGCAAAGTAATGTATTACTGCAATATGTTATAAGTGAGTTAATTAGAGTTGTTCTCTGCAAATCAAAAAGAAAATATTAAATCTTGCTTCTCCAACAAAGTTTCATTTCACACTAGTTTTCTTTTTTCAATAATTTTGAACTTTACAATATTATTACAGGTAATATATATGGAGGCAGGACCAAAAATTTAAAAAAGATAAAGAGAAAAGGGACGGAAAAAATAAAGGGAAAAAGACAAGAAAATACCATTTAAACTTCAAAATTCCAAAATCAATTATTTTTTATTAAAATGAGATTATCAATTATTATAGTCTTATAGTTAATGCCTATACTATTATAAGCAACAAGACTAATTTGGGATTTTAAAGTTCAATTGATATTTTGTTGTCTTTTTTTCCAAAAAGTAATGTATATCTATATATCTAAATTTTCATTTAATTCATATGTTGAGATATACTATATCTCTTATTCTTAATATAAGACACAGTTGACTAATTTGAAAAAATTAATTAAGGAAGTTAAATAAATTATATTAAAATATTTATATTTACCATTTTTCTTAAAAATAATTTGCTTGGCTTATAAATTATTATATAATCTAATGATATATAAAAAATATTTTAGAGAGATCATGTATTATATGTTATAATTAATTTATTTAACTTTCTTAATCTCCCTAAATTAATCAATTGGGTCTTACATTAAGAATTGGAGATAGTACTTCTTAAGAATTAGAATAGAACAACAAATTACCAATGGGAGTTGGGTTTAGTGAAAGGGCTAGTCCCTCATAACGTGGCGATCCAAAGTTCGAATCCTTGTTGGGAAATGTATCCACATTTAGTGTTTGATAGTGTCTTGGATAGGATTGCCTCCAATAGGAGAGTACCTATGCTTAACTAAAAAGGAATAGTACAACAAATTAAAAATCATGTACAAATACTTTATAAATGGTTTATACTTATATTAAGTTTCTTATATCCATTACGTCAAGTCCTCCAATCACATATAAACACATGTCATTTTTTTTTCATATAGTTTATAGTTGAATAATAATAATTCAAAAATAGAATACATGACCATATGCAATTGGGGAACTCGACGAAATGGATATAAGGAACTTAATTTATGTATTTTAATGCATTATTATATATGGTTGTTAAAACTAAAATGATAGTACTTCTCGAAGTTTTAAATGTAGGCGGTAGTTGGGGAATTTATTTTAATCTTAATTATAAAATATTAATATACTTTTATTTATCTTCCATATTTAATCCTTTTTTTTTTTACTAACTAGCTACCCAAGTTGTTGTATTGCCTAAAAAAGTCAAATTTATGTATTAGCTATAAAAGAAGAGGTATCTTTTAAAAAAATAAATTTTTTTATGAATAATTATCAGTTTAACTAATTTTCTTAATTCATGTGAATAATTAGTGTCACACCCTCATCTTGTTTTCACATATTTCAGAGTATTTGCAGAAAATAATACGCAGTTCGATGGGTAACACAGGAATAGCATAAATATACTGATATTATGTACATGATTACGCAAATTCCCCTTAAGGGTTCGTGCTTGCTAATTGCAATTAATGTAGCCTTGCAACACTACGTGGGTGTCTAAATCCGTCCCAGTGAAACGGAGACATCTTCTCGTCTTCGTTCCACCACCACAATCCCCTTCTTACGGTTCTCTTTATTGCTCTCAGCATAGCTTCTATCTTTGCCTGTCTAAATTGTTAGTAGGGGAGTGTGAGATTTTGGGGAATCTCAGTAGGAAAGCAATACCAATATTTATATAAGATAAGTGCTTAATGCATGACATGCTTCCATTATATAACTCATGCTCACACAATGGCATATCTGCGTGCTCAATGTTTCAATCAACATACGTATGGCAAAAGCATAAACAGAAACAGAGGTTCAATTATTCATATATGTTTCACATAATCAAGCAAAGCAATAACATGCATCAATACACCAACACAAATATCAAATACATGCAGGAGAGGTAAGTTCCCTACCTTAATCGGCCTTCCTTGATCTTTGGATAACGTGCCTCGATTTGCGTGCCAATCCCTCGGTCTCTCTACTCGGTCCTAGAACGTCAAATGTACAATTTAGACACTACTATATTTTTTCTGATGGTTACATTAGTCTATGGTAAAAAATTACCAAAATGCCCCCGGGACTCCGGCCCGGCCCTACCGTACCCGGCCCGATGGCATGTTTTTCCAAAATTTTGACTAGGGCTATTCTGAGGTATTTTCGCCCAAGGAATCCATTGCTGAGCTCAAAATTGCTAAATTCACTGTCAAATTACGAAAATACCCTTGACAGTCCTTATTTAGGGATTTCAGTGGCGTTTTCGTAATTATGCTTTTTCGGCCTCTACCAAAAAAGTGACCAACTATAACCCCGCCTATTTTTGCCCAATGAATCCAATGAAACCATCTATTTTATGAAATTCCAACTCCTTCCCTCAGATCTGGTCTTGGCCGAAATATTGGTCAATAAAATAGAAAAATGGAGCTTTTGTGTTTTAACTTCCTAAACTTGTATTTTCCCACTTCTAATCCCTTATTAACTTATTTAATCACATTGTAATCATGATTTAACAAAATTTGGGCAGCATAACCCCTTAGGGTTATAGCTTTTCCAATTTTCCAACTCAACCTTAAATCACCAACTAACAGCAAACTTCAACGACAACACTATACTAGTTTATATCTAAGGTTTGTGAGGTTACCTCTTGAGATCTTGAATCTTCTCTCTCTAGACATCTCCTCTCTCTCCCCTTGAGCAAAGAATGTGTCTTCAAATTCATAGATTCCATGAAGAAGAAAGGTTTAGAGAAGGATCTAGGGACATGCTGTAATATCCCAATTTTTGATTATGGGCTAATCATAATTATTATGGATAATTATGAATTTAATTAGAATTATTATATGTTTTATGCCAATATTAATTAATATGTCATAATTAGTGAAAACTTGGAAGAATGGGATTTTTGGCCATGAGTTGGTAATTAAGGGAGAAATTAATTACTAAGAGGAAAAATGAGAAGTGTGATTAAATGGCTAATGGAGGGATTAGATAAGCTAATTGGTGACTTACTTTGGGTGAGCCAATAGCATTGTGACATGTGGCAAAGAGAGTATGGGAGAGAGTGCATGTGTGTGTAAGTCAAATGGGATAATATAAAGTTTTTCTCTCCTCTCTTCTCTCTCAATTTGGCTGGACATGAAGGGAGGGGTACCATCATCATTTCATTCATCTCTCACACTCCATCTCTCCATCTCTCTCTCTCTCTCTCTTTCTCTCTCTTGGTTTGGCCATTGTTGCTCAAGAAAGAGGAAGAAGAGCTTGTGATTAAGGTAATCAAATGACCCTCATTGCTCAAACACTATTCATTAAAGTTGTTTCATGAGTAATAAGCTTCATTTTGGTGGTTGTAGCTTGTCCATTAGCTGTGGGTTGTGATCACACGAAAATCTGGTTGTTGGAGAATCAAAGAGTGTTTTTGGAGAAGTTGAAGAGGTATGTGAAACCCATCTATCTATCTAAGTTTCATGCCATTTGAACTAGTTTATAATTTCTGGAAATTTTGGCTTGAATCCGAAAATGAGAGCCACTGTTCATTTGGTATGTTTTTGGCATGAGAATGGTATTTTGGAATGAGTTTAGGATAGATAGATTGATTGGTGATTGAAATGTGATGTTTGGATGAGATTGGTATATTGTTGATTTAGTTGCCTAAAACCTAAAGCATGATAATGGAGTATAATTTTAATGATTCTGATAATCCCATTGAGTTTATTGGGTATTTTTCTATGGGAGTGGCTTTAGGCAAAGTTTTGTGTCCATTGGAATCAATTGGGCAAGTGTTAGGAAGTTTGGTCTGTTTCTATGTTTTCTGGTTCTGATAGAATCACTCGAGTGATTCGGGATTCACTCGAGTGAGGGATGATGATCACTCGGGTGGGGTTGAATAATGCTCGAGTACTGTGCGTATCTTCTGTTTCTCTTCAGTTTTTCTGTTGCGCTTTCTGGAAAATCCAAGAGTGCATAGTCTTACTCGCGAGTGAGGGATGAATATCACTTGAGTGAGCCTTCTTGTGCTCGAGTGACTGGTGTATTTGGCACCAATGACTTGCCTCTCGGGTTGTCACTCGCGGGCATGGTGCAAGAGTGTGCCTTCTCACTCGCGGGTATGGGGTATCCGCTCGAGTGAGCTGTGTTATGCTCGAGTGTAGTGAGCCATTTGGGCTAGTGCCATTTCTCTTGTGCTCTCAGGTTCTCACTTTCTGGACTTCACTCTCAGGTGCTAGAGTGAGGCATTTGGCTTTCACTCAGGTGAGGTCCAGTATGCTCGAGTGATCCTGTCTCTGAAAAACTTCTTTGTGCTCTCGGGTATGCACTCGCTGTCTCTCACTCTCTGGTGCCCGAGTGCAAACTGTACCATCACTCGAGTAAGGTCTCCTTCACTCAAGTATCCGTACAATCTCACTCGAGTGAGGCCATCTTCATTCGAGTGCCTCAGTAGAAAATGTCAGTTTATGTTTCCAAAAAGGGGATCTTTGGGATAGTTCTTCCAACCCCTTAGGGCTATGGTTAGAGGTATTCTTGAGTACTAAAAGAGTAATAATGATAACCAATTAAGTGTTATGAAGACATTGAGAATTGGAATAGAGAAATAACTCTTTGTCCTTAATTATGATTCTATGATACGATATTTGCCTGACGCGAGAGAGACCGGTGCCAAGGAACGCCCGGAAGGATCAAGGTAGTGACTTTTCTCTCATGTTGTGTATGATACTTGGTATTCATGTTTATCATTGTGAATGTGTTATCGGCCGTATGGTATTACAGCGTGAGCCGTCGTAGGGGGCAATGCTCATGATACCTACCCCGGCCGTTGTATCTGTCGTTGTAAGTGCCAAAGCTGCGTTATGGAATCGTGGATTCCTATTTGAGATCATGCCCGTGGGGCTGCGTGTTGTGTTGAGTATCCAGCCCGTGGGGCTGTGTGTTGTGAAATATTTTATATAAATCCCAGCTGTGGTTATATATGTGATATATTCATGTGGATGTGCAATACAGCAAGTAGTTCAATATGAGCCGTCGTAGGGGGGCGATGCCCATGATGCCTACCCTGGCCGTTGCAATTGTTGTTGGGATTGCTGTGTGTTGTATAAATGCTTTACTTTCATGCTTTGATATTGTCCATATTATGAGTGATTTGTTACTACGGGGATTCTTTAGGATCTGACTCTCCCAAAAACATAAATTTTAGACAGAGCTGAAGGATCCAAGGGAAAGCGGGCGACGAAGAGCAGTTAGAGCTCCAGTTTAGGAGTTTATTTTGATTAATGGTTATCAATGTAAAATTCATTGGATATGTTGTGGTAAATAGTTGTATATTTTGGAAGTATAGTGTAGTTTTGTGTAATCCCCAAGATAAGGGAAAAGAATTATTGGCTTTGTGCCTTTGTATAATCCCTTTACTAATTAATGGAACCTGAGTAAGTCGGGAATTTACTTTGCACTTGGATATTTGTAAATGGAATCCACCTGTACAGACCATTATTGTTTTGTATTGTGAATATGAGACCATTGTGAATAAGTTTTGAAAAAGTTTTTGCAAATCCGATTTTGGGCAAAAGATTACCTTAACAAGTCTCAATTTGAAATATGGTCTCTAATTCTACATTAATTACGTTTTTAAGAACTTAATCTCGGCCTAAAGTGGGAAGGGGGTTACACATGCTACAAAAAAAAACTAAAGAGATTAACACTTACCTTAACTTCTTTCTCTCTAACTCTTCAAAGTTTCCCAAGCTCTCTCTCTCCCTCTCTATTTTTCTTTGGTGTTGGATGAAATGTTGCATATGGAAAGGGAGAGGTTGTGTTTTATTAATTTAAGTCTTCTTGCTTCTTGGCCATTGATCTCATCAAGGGTTGAGATTTCAACACCTATCATGCACATCATCCCTCCTCCCATACCTCCAACCATACGCTCTACTTTATGCCATGCCTTCTCATCATGTGTCTTCAATTGAATTTGGAATCACTACAAAAAAAAGTACCTTCAGCGACGACTTTCAGCGGCGACTTTAAATGTCGCCGCTGAAAGTTATGCTTTCAGTGGCGATAATAAAGGTCGCTGCTGAAACTCTACCTTTCAGCGGCGACTATAACAGTCGCCACTGAAGGTATAAGTATCAGCGGCGACATTTATTGTCGCCGCAAAAAGTTTCAGTCTTCAGTGGCGACAATTTCTGTTGCCACCGAAGAGGTTAGTCTTCAGTGGCGACAATTGTTGTCGCCACCGAAAGATGCAGTTTTCAATGGCGACTTTCGTTTGTCGCCGCATAAAGGATACTTTCAGTGGCGACCACAAATGTTGCCGCTGAAAGTCAGACATTCAGTGGCGACTTTTTGATGTCGCCACCAAAACTCTGTTTTTTTTAATTTTTTTATCTTTCCAAGTTTAAAAGCTATTATTCAATATAATGATTCAATAAACATGTCATATTAAAAATTTGTCCAAAATAATAAATAATTTTAATGTAATATTAATTGTGAATTTTTATCTAATATATTTTTGGGGAAAAAACTTTGAAATTACAGAATCCTAAATCAGATTTGTTACCAAAAGTTGATAAGGGAATGATAAAACTTGATAAACAATTTATAACTTATTTTTTGAGAAATACTTATTTTATAATTTTGCAATTATTAGTGATTTTTCTATCTTTTTCCCTATATTTTTTATGAGATTAAGTATTATTTAGGGGAAATCTCATTAAAAGACAGTTGAATTATTCAAATTCTAATTTGGATTGTTGAATTCAACAAATCTTAAATTAGGTAATATGACCTAAAATATGATTTTATAATTTGATAGTTTTACTTTATTACCCCTCATTTAATTCCAACTGAATTAAAAATTAATCCTATGTGTAATCTATATGTCACTCATCCATCTCTATCATTTTAATTTTTCACAAAAATATAGACACATTAATTATGCTCTCCTAAAAGCTCTCCCTCTTAAGCTTTGCACTAAAAGCTTCAAAAAAAAAAAAAAAGAGTAGGGGGAAGAAGATGATGGCGGTGAAGAATAATGATTTTGATTGTTATGGTTATTATTGTTTGCCACCGCTAGGAAGTTTGTTTTGGCATTTCTACTGTTCATGAAATGACTGCTTCATCATATGCTCGTGCTGTTGTTTCTGCAGTATCAAGTGTCCCCTGCCGCACACACGTTTCTTTTCTTGTATTTTTTTTATCAACTTCTTATCCTGTATTTACATACCACGTATGAATTATAATTAATGAGTCCGTACTTTTGTAAAAGTTTAAAATAATTGAGATGGATGAGAGACACCTACATTACACATACGATTATTTTTTTAATTGAGCTGGAATCAAATGATGGGTAATAACGTAAAGTTATCGATTCTAAAATCCTATTTTTGGTCATATAACTTGATTTAAAATTTATTAAATTCAACAAGACAAAAAGAATTTGAATAATTCAGCTGTCTTTTAGACGACTTTCCCCTATTATTTAGTTTTTCCCCCTTCTAAAATACAATGTAAATAGGATTGTGGCGCTTTAGAGGACGACCCTTTTAGAAACCAGCTGGTCGTTTTGTTCACTGTGAGTCTCACTTCTTGTTCGTCAACATTATAGCTTTATCTTTCTCCATACGACATATAATTGGTACCAACTAAACATTCATTATGATTGATTAATGATTCATGAGAATTGTTTATGCAGGCTATATTGTAACTTTATTCTTATAAGATTTGCTTATTTGAGATGTACTAGTAACTTTGTATCACTTTAACTAAATAATGAATTCAATATTATTATTTATCTAACTTTGATGTATAAAATATAGGGAGAATCCTAATTAAATTCAGTTGAAACACTAAAATTCAAATTTAGGCCTATACTTTCGACAAATTCATAATCAAGACAAGATACCTAATTAGAGATTTATGAGTGTTGGCCTAAATTATTTCAACTAGATTTAATTAGGATTTTTTCTATAATATATTGATAGATGTAGGATAAGGGTTAACTTGGGCTTAATTTAGATATCTAAGTCATCCATTACATTATTAAGTAAGAATACTCATACATTAGAATTAGGGTTTATTTATTTATAATTTAATATTTAGAATATCTCAATAAAATAAAATATCTAGATGATTCTATAATTTTCTTCGTTATTTTAGGATTACGATTTAAAATCAAATTTAAATTATTGTTATTTTATTATTTTATAGCTTTATAAATAGAGATATGGTTCTCAAGTGTACTGAGTTTTGATTTAATTGAACAAAAATATTCTTATTTTCCCATTTTTCCTGCATTATTCTCTCCTCTCTTTCTCTCTCATCCTTGTTTCTCTTCTCTTTGATTTGAATAATGCAATGTGATGTATCTATTTATCTATCTTTTAACTATATGAATCACAATATAAATACCTTTTTTTTAAAAAAATATTTGTACGGTTTAACTTTTGGATCGTATCTTGCATAACTATGGCTATATGAATAATGAATGAAAAATTTAATATCATTGAGATAGCTATATGAATCAATGAGAGTTAGGTCTAATTGAAAGGGCTAATTTTTTATAATGTGGTTCTTATGGAGAGATATATGCCTATATTTAGTGCCTAACACCAAGAGGAAAATACTTGTACCTAACAAAAGAATGAATTCTGAACTTGATAATTGAACTTTTATTTTAATAGATAGTAATCCCACTATAACGTACTAGTGATACATGAATCCATATTACTTAGATAAAAAAATCCTAATTACTATTTTTCATAATTTCTTCAACTCATTGAACTACAAAATATCAAACTGGTTTAGATTATACTTAGAAATTAAAAGTGATAATATTTTTTCATGACATAAAAGTGATAATATAAATTAAAATATATTTAATGAGTTAAGAAATAAGAATTAAAATCCTATCCAACTAATTTGATTTTGAATTGATAATTAGTGTATAATTTTTAAGTGAATTAATTTATCATTGTAGAGTATTAAATGTTCTTAAGTATGATGTTCTGATCCATGAAAGTTTTATTTATTTTATTTTTTGGATACATCATGATAAGTTAAATTAATATTCCATTTTTTATTGAGTTATCAAAGTTCTTCTTTTCCTATTTAAGAAATTTCCTAATTAGTCTTTAAATTTAAATATATTATTTTTTATAATAATTTATAATATAGTGTGTGAGAAATTAAGAATGATTCTCCCAAATGGTTCGTATATTCTCTCATTGGGTAAAACTTATTCTCCCACCAAAACTTTTGCAGCTTCCCTCCATTTAGCCCATTTCACTTTTTATTCCCTCCATTTAATTTAACCTTTGGCAAAAAGAAAAAAAACCCATCGGTGTGACTCTGTTCTTAGAACCTTTGAACCCTAGACTTCAAAGTATCAACATCTTCTACTTCTCTTCTCCACTTCTTCGAGCTCCTTTGCAGTCGATATTGCAATCCAAATCCCACCTCGTCGTCACCTCCTTATTCTACCTCACTTCTTTGACCGTGTGATCCTGTTTGAGAGTCGGTGTTGCATTGTGCGATGTTGAAGAATGGATGATTGAAGAACATTTTCAGGTTAGATTCGCAATTACTTTTAGGTTGGATAGATTTTCTTCCTTTTAAACTTGAATATTGAACTCTTACTTCTTGACGATGTCATACCGTATATTATTTTTGGTTTGTGGGGAGTATTTTTGAGGCCCATAGTGCTGAAATATGCAGAGGAGATAACAGAATCCTTATGATCAGCTACTCGCTAGATTCTAAGAGAAAGAACACCAATTCTAGTTCTTTCTTCCTCTCATCTGTACAAATCATTGCTATCATCCCCCACAAGATTAATTAGCTCTTTCCCATGTTTTGCTCATATATATGACTGCTTCAGACAATGAACAAGGTGCTTCATGTAGTTTCTTTTATATTTTGTGTGTCATTAGACATTTCTTCTTGTGTAAGTGAAACGTAAGTCATAAAATCAGCTTCTTTTATGGCTTATAGAGATCTCCTTCTGCTATGATGAATTCTTCTTGTGCAGAGGACAACTCTAGTTAAAAGGAAACTCTTTTTTTTCTGTCAAATAGAGGTTAATTCAGAACTTGACATTTATGATGATGTGTGCAATATAGAAACTTGGATGGATGCCATTTTTTTTTACCTAAACATTATATTTGAGGAATATAAGGTTGCAAAAGTTGCTTGCTTCATATGATGCGCGCAATCACTGTTGATGAACTCCTTTCAAGTCCAAGACTGTCACTCCTTTCTGTCATATGATGGCTTAGGATTTATAAGGCCTATTTGCAATTGTGTTTTAGGGTATAATTTTTTTTATACACATCGTTTCATGTCATTCTTCACCAGCCAACAATGATTTTGGGTTATGGGATGCAAGACTTTAACATAATAAAGTTTCATTAAAAAAATAGTATACATTTCCCTATTTCATATGATCGTTAATAAATAATTTTGAATAGGTAGATGGCTATGGCCCAAATATTTGGGCCTTATTATGTTGATAGACATGCACTTAAGTTAAATAAACATCCCCGCAAGTGCAACTTTTCCTCAAATGTGTGCAGCACACCTTCATTTGTGTGTAGAACAGAAGACTTTTGCACATAGCTAAAGTTATATACGTTGTACGCAATTGAAGAAGTTGCACTCGCTCACGGACCTTATCAGTCATTGAGTGCTTTGGGCAAGAAATTTTGCAGTGAGAGATTTTTCAGCGATTCTCCCATTATTTTTAAAGCAAATAAATTAACTAAGCCGGGGATATATATGTCGAATAAGAGAGTGGACTACTAATTAATACAAACACTTAATATATATATATTATATTACGTACAAGCGATGGAATTCCTATCTACCAATTTCTGTTTCAAGAAGTGAGCCAAGGCATATCTATTGATTAAGCTTGGTATATGTATTATAATTTGATTAGTTATAGAAAGTTAATATATGCACCGAATATATAAATAGTGGAGTGACAAGTAGCTAATTAGGCACACACGTGTTAGTACACTAGTGAAGTAGAGCAAGAGTATGTAAGGTTATAGTGAGGAACTGTCAAAGAGCCAACAAAAAACCAAACATGGATATGAGTATATAGAGCAATTTGTGATCTCTTGCTCACATGCACAGTCACAGACTTGCTTTCTAAAACGTGGATATCGGATTTTTGGTATATATCACCCTTATATCGGATTTTGCCTTTGTTCCCTCAATTTTGAAAAAAATGACAAAATACTATGCCAACTATATGACCAACACAGTTTGAGGTTTAAACTTAGTCTTACACATCATGTTTTATTTTTGTTTAACGTGAAAATAATTAAACTGATCATGTGTTTGATTCAAACTTGGGAAAATTGCAGCAATTCAACAAATTAAACTAAATGTGCGTGCTTCTTTTTATAATTTTGAAGCATGGATTTGTAGTTATATATGGGCCTTATGTTGATAGCTTTTTTTCCTTCCCAGGTAAATGTAAATTGTTTATTTTGGTTGTTGGAGAATCTGGTATGTTTACTCCCAATGATAATTCCTATGTACAAAATGGTGTCCCCGCAAGTATTGTGGATATTATTTCCATATCATCAAAACTTGATCCATAAATTCAATGTTATAGTTTTTGTTCTACTTCATATTACAACCATGTTAAGTCACAATTTTAAACCATTTGCTATATTTGGGTAAGTGTCAACCATTTTGAATTATAATATAGTCAATAATATTGCTTGGCTGAAACCTACTTTTAGGTTCTTATAAAGTGATGCATAACTAGATTAAATTATTATATTTATTGTTTATTATGAGAAATATCAGAATTAGTGTTATGCATAGTAGTAAGAATAAAGATAAGGTGGTTTGGATCTTTCCTTTTTGAAGCGTACATATTGTTAGAATGACATATTGCTCTTCTTTGTTATAGTTCTATTCTGTTTAGTTACTTTCCTGTGTTGTTATTAAAATAAGTATTTATCTTCATGTTTTTATGGCATAGAAATGGATAAAAGTTGGTTAGACATCAAAGATAGAGCCAACCTAACATACATTAGAGGAGTGGATGGTTTTCTAGAATGGGCATTTACTCAGCATGGAGTGACAAATAGAATACGTTGTCCTTGTAAAAGATGTATGAATGTTATATTCAAAAAAAGAATAGATGTCAGAGTAGACTTATTGAGTAAAGGTTTCTGGGATAGCTACAAGGTGTGGGACTTGCATGGAGAAAGTACTAGATTTGAAAGTGATTGTGAGACTTCAAGTCAAGTAGTAGAAAATGATACTAATGGGGATGAAAGCCTGATAAGGATGGTATGTGATGCATATGGAGTTCCTTCTATGGATGATGCTTATGGAGTTCTTTCTAGGGATGAAGAAAATATTGGATTAAATGAGAGTGAAGAGCCTAATGTCTATGCGAAAAGGTTTTTTGACTTGTTAAAAGATGGGGAGACAGAACTTTATCCAGGTTGTGGCGCAACAAAATTATCTTTCATTGTAAAGTTGCTTCAATTGAAGTGCCTTAACCATTGGAGCAACAAATCCATGGATTTATTGTTGGCCCTCTTGAAAGATATTCTCCCAGAGGGGGCTTTAGTCCCAAACTCATTCTACGAAGCTAAGAAGCTAATTCGTGATTTGGGTTTAGATTATAAAAAAATTGATGCTTGTGGAAATGATTGCATATTGTATTGGGGAGAGCATGCAAATGCAAAATCATGTCCTAAGTGCAAGATGCCTAGATGGAAGTTGAACCAGCAAAAAGGAAAAAAGGTTCCTCAGAAGGTCTTGAGACATTTTCCAATAAAACCTAGACTACAAAGGCTTTATATGGCAAGAGAGACAGCTAAAGATATGAGGTGGCACAAGGAGAAACGCACTGATGATGATGTAATGAGACATCCGGCTGATTCTCTTGCTTGGAAACATTTTGACCAACAATATACTACCTTCTCTGCTGATCCAAGAAGTGTTAGATTGGGTTTGGCAAGTGATGGATTCCAACCTTTTGGGAATATGAGTGCTAATCATAGCATTTGGCCTGTTGTCTTGGTGCCATATAACTTGCCACCATGGCTTTGCATGAAGAACCCGTACTTTATGATGACACTTCTTATTCCTGGTCCAAAGTGTCCAGGTGATGAAATAGATGTTTACTTGCAACCAATGATTGAGGAGCTTAAACAATTGTGGGAAGTAGGGGTACAGACATATGATGCATACTCTCAATCAAATTTTAACATGCATGTTGTATTGTTATGGACAATAAATGACTTTCCTGCTTATGGGAACCTTTCAGGGTGGTCAACCAAAGGCAAGCTTGCATGCCCGTGTTGCCACAAAGACACACATTGCATTTCATTAAGGAGCAAGTTATCTTACATGGGTCATAGGCGTTTTCTTCCGCAAAATCACCCATGGCGTCAAGATGGAAAATCGTTTGATGGGAAAGAAGAACATAGGGCTCCACCAATGCCACTAACTGGAGATGATGCACTTTTGCAACTAGAACAATTAGGAGATGTGTCATTTGGAAAAGGTCAAAAACGAAAGCGTCATACAGACACTAAGGCTTACAATTGGAGAAAAAGAAGCATTTTTTTTCAATTACCTTATTGGAAAAATTTGCTGATACGACATAATCTTGATGTGATGCATATAGAAAGAAATGTTTCTGATAATATTTTATCCACAGTGATGGACTTGGTTGGAAAGACAAAGGACACAATGAAAAGTAGATATGATCTGATGGATTTGGGCATTAGGAGTAATATGCACCCAGTTGAAGTTGGTGATAATGTTACTAAACCTCGTGCTCCTTACACATTGTCTCCTGAAAAAAAACAATCGCTTTGCAGATTCTTAGCTAACTTAAAGGTACCTGATGCCTTTGCTTCAAATATTTCAAGGTGTGTCAACATTCAAGAGCGAAAAATATTTGGTTTGAAGTGCCATGATCACCATGTGCTATTGGAAGAAATATTTCCAATTGCAATACGTGGCCTACTACCCCCCAAAGTGTTTGAACCAATAATAGAATTGGGAAGATTTTTTAAGAATATTTGTTCAAAGAGCTTAAAGTGTGAAGAACTTGACAAACTTCAAAGTCAAATAGCATTAACCTTATGCAAGTTAGAGACTATCTTCCCACCTGCCTTCTTTGATGTCATGGTTCACTTGCCAATACACTTGGCTAGAGAGGCAAAAGTTGGTGGTCCAGTTCAATATCGTTGGATGTATCCCATAGAAAGGTAGCATGCAAAGCAATTTGTTATTACATTTTAAGTTTTTCATTCAAAACCATTTAAAGCTGATCTATTTTTTTATATATGTATAAGGTATTTACGATCACTTAAATCATGTGTTCGCAACAAGGCTCGACCTGAAGGATCAATTGCAGAAGGATATTTGGCAGATGAAAGTCTAACTTTTTGCTCACGATATCTGAAAGACTTTCCTACAAAGTTCAATATTCCACATAGGAATGATGACACCAATGCTAATGTCAACTATGAGTTTTCCATATTCATGAAAAGTGGTGAACCTAGGGGCCAATTTGAGATAATCTCCCTTTCCCATGAAGAGTATTTTCAAGTGAGGATGTATGTGCTCCAGAATTGTGAAGAAGTTTGGCCGTTTATAGAGTACGTTCATCTTACTTGAATGTATACTTATAATAATTTATATGTGTCTCACTTGTATGAAAAACTTGTAGAGAATATAATACTATCGTTGAAGCCCAAGGATTGAGTGAGCAAAGCCATTATAATGAGTTTCCTGATTGGCTTCGTTCAAGAGTAAGTTATAAAATTTTAAACCATGATGTTTATGTTAATTATAATAGTATTTCATATCTAAGAAATGGTTCTTCTCTGAATAGGTGATGACATTATCCATACAAGGTCATGTAAGTCCTGAACTCGAGAGTTTATCAATTGGTCCATTGAAGATGGTCAATTGTTATTCCATGTTCATAGGTAATGGATTTCGCTTCCACACAAAAGATCGGGCTTTAGGAAAAAAAACTCAAAACAGTGGCGTCATGGTTAAGGGTGATGACACCAATACTGAAAAAGAATATTATGGTGTGTTAGAGCATGTTTATGAGTTGTCTTACATTGGGAATAGAAAAATATACTTGTTCAAGTGTCATTGGTGGGACGTGGGTCACCATGGCAAAGGATATAAAGTTGACAAGTACGGGTTCACAAGTATCAACACTCAATATTCATTACAAACCAATGAACCATTCATTTTAGCATCTCAAGCAGAACAAGTTTTCTATGTTGATGACATTGTTCAGCCTGGTTGGATTGTTGTTGTCAAAACAAACCCACGTGACTTATTCAATATGCCAATTGCTAATAACATTGATGTTAGTGAGGTCAATGGTACTACAGTTGATGGAGATGTTTATCAACAATTGGTGGTTGACTTAAATATTTATAATGCAAGTCTTGAGCAGCCTAATATTGTCATTGACTTAGGTGGGGATGATCTGCAGCCACAGACTTCTATTCAAGCTGGAGAACCATCACAAAGAAGTAACCACACTAGCATGGAAATTGGATTTATTGATGATAGTGAAACTCATTCACTGTCTCATGGAGATAGTAATGAAGAGGATTTAATTGATGACAATGATAGTGATACTGAAGTAGAAAGTGGCACAGAGGATGAAGTAGAAGAGAGTGAATCAGAAAGTATTGATACTAGTGATAGTGTCACAGAAGATTCAATTGAATGAAATTAGTGTCTTCCTAAACGGTAGCTTTTACTAATATGTAGATTAACTCTTAGTTAAATGTGCTTTTAGAATTAAGTGGTTGCTGGAAAACAATCTAACTATTGTATATATTTTGCAGGATATGTCAGGATTTAAAGGGCGACGAGGTGGGAGACCTCCTTTACTTTGTAGAGGAAATGGCAACACAAGTAGTGGAGGTGCTTGCTCTATACCTCAGACAGAGCAGACACAACATACTAATTCACCTCGACCACTACAATTACAGCTTGAGGAACAACCCATCAATTCTCCTCCTACTCAATATAGTAGTGCAGGTAAATGTCCTTTGACTTTATATTATGTAAATAACTTTTTTGTCAAGTGTATAATTGTAACATCAATTCTCCTCCATTTCACATGTAACATTAATTGTCATAATTCTTTTATATGTATAAATGATAGGATCTTCCCATACAATCAAGAAGGGCAGAGGAGTTTACAAGTCGCATAAAGTGATGTTGAAAACCAAATTTTCAAAGATTAAAGTTCAACTTTCGAATGACATGACAAGAGCAGTGGGATCAGATGCAAGAAATCTAGCTAACTACTGTGGTTTGATTGTTAGGAAAACAGTATCTTTGCGGAATTTTGTTGATTGGAAGGTTGTGTTAGAAAAGTACGGTAGTGAGATGAAAATGCAAGTCAAGGTATCATTCATGTCAAATAATAATATGTATCTTACTTTATTTATGTTTTCATCACAAGTACTTATGTTTTTGTTTGTTTTAGGATAAATTTGAACTTGATGGTGTGGTAGATGAAGAAAAGTTTGATCAAGTTTTAACACTTGCTTTCCAAAATGCCTTAAGAAATTGGAAGACCAACTTGCATAGGCGTTACCAGAAATATGACACTGATGAAGAGAGGTTAGCTAATCCACCTCCAAATGTAAGTTCTGAAGATTGGGAGTGGTTATTGACATACTTTAAGTCTGAAAATTTCAAGGTATCTTACTAACTTTTCAAGTTGATGTAATTATTTCATTCTATAAATCCTTTAGTGACCCAATTGTTTTGTAGAAAAAAAGTACAAGAAACAAACAAAACCGAGCAAAACAAGTGACAAGACATACTTGTGGTCCTGTATCATTTTCTGAAATAGATCACTCTGCAGTAAGTGCAATCTCTCTTCTTCACATTAATTTATGTTTTGCTTTATTAGTTATCTTTGGATATGCTATTATATGTATTTGTACGTTCTGCTTTGTAGAAAGACCCCACAACTGGACAGCCTGCACCACCTGATCTGGTGTGGCAGATAACACATACTAGAAGAAGGAATGCAGATGGACAGTCAGTGTGGGCAGATTCACTTTCAGAGCAGATTTACGTACACATATATTCTTATCTTTCTTGTTTAGTTAATTTATTTTATTCTTATTATATTATTTTTTATGCTTTAATTGTAGTTTCGTCTCAAGGAACTCCGTGAACAACAAGAATTAGAGAGTGATGCTCGTATGACCTCTGATGACATATTAACGGCAGTTCTTGGTGAGAGGTCAGGATATGTCAGAGGGAAAGGGTATGGAGCACAACCCAAAAGGAAGAGAGCTCACACTCAATCTAGTCAAAGTTCACTTGAGCATGTACGCACTGAATTGCAACAAGAGTTTGATAGAAGAATTCAAGAGGAGCGAGAAAAGATGGAGTTGAATCTTGCATTAGAGCGTGCAAAGATGGAGGAAGAACGTGTGGAATTTGAACAAAGAATGCAATCTCAACTCAATGCCTTCATGCAAAAGTTCCAATCGAATGCTCCAATATCTACATCTACTCCTACTTTTGGTGTCCCGCAGACTGGTCCTTCAACATAATTTACTTGTTCTATTATAAAAGTTTGTGATGTTAAATAGTTTGAGAGATTGAACTCTTTTTTTTGTAAGAAGAGATTGAACTTCAAATTTAAAAACGTTGTGGATTTTATTACTTAAGTAATGTATTATGATTCCATTTCTATTTTTTTCAGTATTTTATTATTATGTGATCAGGAATAAAATTTTTAATTTAATAAAATTAATAATAAATGAAAAAAACAAAATTGGCCTTCAGTGGCGACATTTGTCGCCACAGAAAACAGAAACGAGTATCAGCAGCGACAAAAATGTTGCCACAAAAAATGAGAATCAATGGCGACATTTGCTGTCGCCGTAGAAAGATCTTTAGCAGCGACATAGGTGTCGCCGCTGAATCTTACATTTAGCGGCGACAAAAGTCGCCGCTGAATATTACTTTCAGCGGCGACTTTAACCGACTTTCAGCGGCGACAAAAGTCGCCGCTGATAACCGACTTTCAGCGGCGACAAAAGTCGCCGCTGATAACCCACTTTCAGCGGCGACAAAAGTCGCCGCTGATAACCCACTTTCAGCAGCGACCCCTGCTCTAACCGAATTTCCTTAACTTTCTGTGGCGACAAAATGTCGCCGCTGAAAGTGAACATTCAGCAGCGACTTAGAAAAGTCGCCACCTATACTTTCAGCCACGGTCGCAATGCCAACGACCTGGTGGCGACAAAAAGTCGCCGCTGAAAACTTTCAGCGGCGACTTTAGCACTTTCAGCGGCGACTTTTGTCGCCGCTGAAAGACATTTTTTTTGTAGTGAATAGATTCCCTTCTAGTTACACAAACCATCCCCCTTCTCTTTACTTTAACCAAACCCATTTCTTCTCTCTAATTTCACAATTCTTGATTTATTCCATCAAGAATAATCCACTTATTTATTTTCCTTTATTTTCCCTGATTAATTGAGATTAACTCCAATTAATTGGGAAAATAATTAATCTTGGGCTAAATTGGCAAAATTATGATTTTTCTATCACCTTTATAATTTAATTCCTTTCTTGAATTAATTTGTCCATTTCCTTATGAATATGAGTATTTCAAAATTCATAAGTTCCAAATTTCATGAATATTCATTGTGTTATTAAATTTCTCAATTAATTATAATATATTTTTGGGGAATAAAATTTGGAGTGTTACAATTAGCTAGTTCTTATATTTATGATATGTGGAAGTAGTTAATCAATTAAGGCTGTACGCAAGCAAATATAGAAAAAGAAAAATTATTAATTTCACAGTGATAATAATAACTCCTGCGCTATTTTTTATTGGACTGTATCATTTATATGATTTTTTTCAGAAAAATATTTATATAATTTTTTATTGGACTATGTCATTTACATGAAGTTGTCTAACTAATATTTTAACGAGTGAGATTTAATTATAAATTTTTGTTACATGTAATGTAATATATAGCAATAGTATTTTTTTACATAACATTAAATCCTACCCATTAAAATATGATCCAATAGTTAAGATACTAAGTGAAGATACCCATTTCCCTTATTAACATTGGTCAAATGTTACAATGGGCCATACTGCGCTATTTTTAAAACTTTCAAGGAACAAAACACATTTACACCAATTGAAAGCTAAACATATCAAAACAGAAAAGTTTCAGAATAAATTTGTCTCTTACCAAAAAAAATTTATTGAAGTACTTATTAATTACCTAATGTCACCCTGTAATTTTCTTCAATTCTTATTTGCTTCATGGTCCTTGTAAGTTCTACCTCACACTCACTCAACCTGAAATTTTCACACCGAACATAATTGGGCCGTGAAAAAAAAAAAATGTTAGGTTTCATAAAGAAATTCGGATGGAATATAATGCGTGATAACTCACATTTCAGTGAAAATTTAAGGGGAACAAAAAGAGAAAAAAAGAACATAACCACCACCACCTCCGGTGTTTGATATAATGTTTCATTTGTACTACAATTAACGTTGCAAACAAAATCTTAAATTAAAAATTGGAGATAGTATTAAATATAAAATGTGAAAAAAAAATAGCAAAATTGTAATTTCACATATATAGCTTCTCTCTCCATCATGTTCATATAAAAACCCCTTTGCGAACCTTGTTGAATACTTCCCTACTCATATAAAAATGATTTTAATTACTACTGATGGAACGAATAATTTGAGATAAACTTTTCTTTTAGTAATAAAGCGGTACAAAAACTTGACGAAACTACATAGTAATCTTTCAAAAATACAAAAAATAAAAATCTACCTCATAATTTACTTAATCCACCTTCTGTAATTAAGGTAATAAATATCATCATTTATGAACATCATCTCTCACTATAATAATAAATTAATAAGAGAGAGAGAGGTATAAATACAAAAAGATACTCCCTCTAATTCTTTTTATAAGCAACTTTCTCTTTGTGTCCCAAAATTTAAACTACTTTTTTAGCCCTATTAAATATACATTTTTACATTAATTTTTTTCCACTTATCACGAATTCTCTTTCATTTACTCATTTATTATACATTCTCTCTCATATTTGTTACTCATTCTCTCTCTTATACTCTTTTCATGAATAGGGGTATATTTGAAAGAAATATGACATTTTTGACATATTTAATTTATTTTTTTTAACTAATCTTAACAGTAAGTTTATTTTACCCAATAAGGATAAAAGTTACTTACAAAAATAACCGGATGGAGTAATGACTCTTTCATAAATAAAGGAAAATTTAAAAATTTTATTCATTTAATACTTTTCTTGATTTATGAGAATGAGGTACAAATAAATTGTAAATAATCACTGAGTGGCACTTGAGAATTCATTTTGCTCTAAACAATAAATGGATCTGTACATGGAGTTTATTTGATTATGTGCCAGTTTAGATTACCGGTGGAAGAAGCTGCTTTTATCGAGATGATTTAGTTAATTACGTTATACAAGATAAATATGTGAGAAGAGTTTTATCTTGACTTACATGAACGTATTTTATCTCAACTTACATAAACGTACTTTTTAAACACCAACTCAAACAGGCCCTACATTAAATCCTTCTTCATTAATTCTCGAAATAAATGGCTTAATCTTATTTAAATGGTTTGGATTTTTAAAATTTTTTTTTATTTTTTTTAAGTAAAACTATTATCATTGGGATATTATTCTTATTTTATAATGCAATATTATTAACTAGAAATATTTTAAAATATATAAAAAAATAAGATAAAATCTTGGGCGTATAATTGTAATTTAGACGGCCTAAACTGCAGCCTTGATATTAGGATTGGAATAAATGAATGATGAATTCTTATTAAATTATATTTATTATGTTTGTCCATTTGTACTTGTATACTTTGACTTCAGTTTTCACATTAACAGTCTGTCGTTAATTTGATACCTTGAGAATTAATTTTGCTCTAAACAACAAATGGGTCAACCTGTGGAGTTATATCCTCTTTTTCATCCTTGAAAAGAGAATATATATGGATACTTTAAATTTAATTTGAATGGCTTCGATTTAAATATTTTTTGAATTAACTTATTATTATTTGTCAGATTGATTTCTTGAATATAATTGTTCTTATTTTATATATTATAATCTTATTAAAATTGTAAACATAAAAAGAATCTTAGCCTACCCTAGATGGTCTAAACTTGAAATTTGATTCATTCGATGAACATCCATGGAATTAGAAGAAGATTTAAGTTATAATTTGTTTGTGCATGTATATAAATATATAATTAGATTTGTTTTTGTTAAATTTGATATGTAGTGCGGATTATCTTTTTCTTGCTTTTAGTAAAAGATTATTAAAATGAGTTCGATCATAAAAAGATGCTTTTGAGTTCAAAAAATGCAATATTATTTAGGATGAAGGTAAAAATTTAATAACCAGCTATTTTTTTATGGGCACCCAACACAGTTAACTATTTTCGGGTGTAAAAATAGGCATAATCAATTTATATGGGAGCAGATATAACAACATCTTTAGGAGACTTGACTTTTATTATTTTTTCACTGTGGGTCCCATCAGTCTTCTCACTCTCTGTTATTTTAATATATTTTTAAAATAGTTAAAGTACAAATTTAGTAATGAACTATTTTCCTATGGGCACCCAACACAATTAATTTTCATAAAAGCATTTACAAGACAAATATAGACATTTATATAAGAGCATTTACATTTATGCCCTTACTTTATTTTTTTATAAGAGTGTTTATAAGACAAATAAAGAGATTTAAAAGAATACATGAGTTAAAAAAATTTTACTGCACTCAATTGACTCAAAATAAAATTAAGTTTTGTCAGTGGAAAGACAAATATATGAATGACCAAGATTTTTTAACTCCTTGGATTCATTTAAATCCCTCTATTCGTCATGTAAATCTCTTTATTTATCTTGTAAATACCCTTATTTGTCTTGTGAATGCTCTTATGAAAAAATTAAAGTAAGGGTATTAATATAAATGCTCTTCTGTAAATGCCCATATTTGTCTTGTAAATGCTCTTATAAAAAATAATTGTGTTCGGTGTCAATAGAAAAATAGTTTATTGCTAAATTTGTATCTTAACTCTTCTAAAAATTTATTAAAATAATATAGAGTGATAAGACTAATGACACTCATAGTACAAAAAGTAACGGAAGTTAACTTGGGTTAGTGGAATTGCTATATTTGCTCCTGAATAAATTGATTATATCTACTTTTGTACCCGAAAATAGTTAGTTTTGTTGGGTGCCTATAAGGAAACATTTGGTTGCTAAATTTGCACCTTAACCCTATTATCTATTAATAAAGTCATCACACAATGAATGAGATTTAAACACACCAACAACTTCTTTTATCAATTAAACTAATCTTTATTGGCAGTTTATGACTCATTCAATCTATTGAATATATGCTTTAATAAAATTAAAGAAAGAAAATCAAACAAAATTTGCTTTTAATTTGGTCTTGTATGTGCTTGTTTAGTGCTATTTATCATGAATACGTTCACACAAGTCAAAACAAAACTCTTCTTACATAATTATCGAGTATATTGCAAATCATTATTGAAAAACTATTTTTAAACGCTTCAATCGTCATTCTAAATAATATGTATGTAGTTATGTTAAGGTATAAGAAAAATGAAAAAGAAAATATAAACTCCTGTGAATTATTCAGGGCAAAAAAAAAAAGACACCTGAGCGTTAGGCATAAAAAGCAGAGAAATACTTACATATCCCTAGATCACGATATCATATTACTTTGAATAATCAAAATACAATAACTTATCTTATTTTAATCTTACATAAACAAAAAAATAAACTGCTTAATTTAGAAAAACAAAAAACGAAATTCTCTCCCATCATCCCTAAAATCATAAAATTTGAATTTCTGTAGATGACTCATTTGCCATATAAGATGGAGATAATTAGTCCAAGTATAAATAAAGTGGCACTCCTGAAGTATGTAAGTATTTATCATAAAAAGCAATGATAATGATCACCAGTTTCGCTGGTGGCTTTGTGGCACGTTCTCTGGAAACGTTACTTCTGCATGATCAAAGCTTGATGAGCTAAGAACAACAGTAACAACAAGAAGAAGAACAGTTATGAGTTTCTTCTTCTTCATCTTCATCCTTCAATTCACTGATATTTCGCTCTAGCTACTTTAGTACTGGTTGGTGTTGTTAGACCTTCAACATGTGTTGGGTTTAAATGTTGAAGCCTTGAGCCTAAGGCCATTTAATTAGTAACAAACTGTATTAATTGGAATTTATGAATATTTGTCTTATAAACGCTCTTATGAAAAAATAAAAGGATTTACATGACAAATAATTGGGTCCAAATTAGCTTTTAGCTTTTAGCTCATTATTATGACCTCTTTTGATAAAATATCTGTTGGGGATTTGCTTATCACTCTTTATGTTTATGACTCAATCCAAACACACTCATATGAATCATATTAGGTCTTTGCTACGTAGTATGTAATTGTAAATGAAAAAGAAAAGAGAAGATATATTTCATACGATGATGTGGCTTTGGCGACAAGAAAAAGTCATAACCTTGATGAGTAAGCATCATAATAAATTTATCAAATAAACAAAATGCTGATTTGTAGAGAGATTATATTAGATTTCATCATTTCAATGGATTTTTCGTTTTTTTTTAAATTTTTATTAAGAAGAAGAAGAAGCAGCAGCATGGGGCAAGATGTTCCACTGTTCAGGGTTAACTACAAGTCAGGTTCCTCTCATGAAGCTGAGCATACCATTCAAAAGACAAGAAAAACAACACTTTGGGGAAAATAACATTTTTAGGACTTATAAAAATATAGATTATAATTAACAACCATAAATTCTAGAAATTCCAAAGATAAAAATACCAAGGCCCTTAATATGTTGGAATTAAGATTTTTTTTTTTAAATGTTTTTTTTAGTACTCATTGTTATACCGTTTGTCCTCAATGTCTTTAATACTCAACTTTGATCTTTTCAATACACATTTGTTATTCTCCGCATTAAAAAGGCTCAAAAATAGAGTAAACGTTAAGGTGATATTTTTGATGAAATATAACAATGCATTTAAAACGACAAAACGTAATGTGTAGTATCTTAGTAATATACCGACATCCATTGGGAGATATCGTAGAGACTAATGGACACTGTACTCTTAGTCTTAGTAATGATTTTAACATGAGATTGTTTGACAAGTTTACAATAGATAAGAAAACTACGCGGAAGATCCACATGCCGCTATCTGAGGATGAATGTCAATGCCTCCCAAAGTGCCAATAGCTGGAGTTGAAGAATTCCAAGTGTGATGTGAGCAGCAATTGTCCATTGATGAAAGTGGATGCGGTTGAAAAAGATTGTGATAAATATACCACGACAACCACTACCAACTACAAAGACCCTAAACCTAACCTGCCAATGTGTAGAATAAGTCCATGGAAAAAGTTGGCTTCCCCAATTGGGTACGAAATGGTTGTGTAGCACATCATCCCCTTGGTGCCACTAATGCAGAAGTTGAGTGATAAGGGCGCTTGCCCTAGATTCTCCTGATTTAATCACCTGCATTGGTGATACTCTCGATCCTGCATGACAAACATTGTTTCTTGCAAACCACAAAGATTGCAGTAGTTGAAAAGGTAGATATGTCATAAAATTAATAGGATCTTTGTGGTTCAATAACCATTCTATTATCTGATCCTGTAAACTTTTATACAAGAGTCAATCTTAAATCCAGCATAACATCCAAACCAGCAAGCCCTCATAGTGTGGTTGTATGGAGTGTCTGAAAGAAGATTGTACTAGATACCTTGTATATCCCTGAATTAAGACAAAGGAACTAGATACCTTGTAAATTGTTGAACCATTTGACTAGGATAAAGTAAGAATAGTAGGGGAAAATTCCAAGGTCCCTTAGAGCGTGGTATAAGTTTAGATAAATTGAGGTTAGGATAAGCCTTACCACACTGCTGCAAAGAAGTGTTAAGGTGTTGCAAGAAGAGCATTAAGAAAACATAAAATTAAGGCATCAGGTAATGCATGCAGGAACAAATCAAAATTATATGTGTATGTAAGTTATTTTCAACATTTTTTTACTTATTTTCAACATTTTTTTACTGAAATCAAGAAGTTTTTTTAAAAATCATTAACTGTGTCTAAATTTTTTTTTAAAAAATTACTTTAACCATATTAAACACATTATTAAAAAAATCTTATTTTTCTACATCAACATTAAATAGGAATAAAAAGGCCAAATTGTACTTGTAATAAATAATCAATGTAACGCCTTATGCAAAAGACCACACAAACTCTCCTTCTGAATGTTATCCATATGGACAGAAAGGGAATTGGCTTCTCTCCAATACACTTCTTATTATTTTGCCTCATTTTCTCTTCTCCAACATTAGATTAAAAGCTCAACACTCTAAATTTAACATCTTATAAAAATATTATTATAATTTTATTCAAAAATAATTTTAAATTGCTTACATTTGATATGAACAACTCTATATTATTATAGAGCAGAATTTTTCTTTCTATTTTTTTTCATAGCATTTGCCAACTATTCAAATTAAATTTTAGCAGTTTAAATTTATTTTTGTTTTTTAACTAAAATTATAATAATATTTTTATAAGATGTCAAATCTGGATAGTTGAGATTTTAATCAAATGATGGTGGATAAGGAAAAAAGAAGCGTAAAGGAAGGAAAAGAATGGGAAGGGTGTTGGAAAGAAGTGAATGCTAAGTAGAAAAAGGCATATATATTAGGGGTGGGCATGGGCAGGGCTGGGCAGGGCGAGACCCCTACCCGATGCCCTGCCCGAAGGATGAATGGGCTGCAAAATGCAGCCCGATGCCCGGCCCTGCCCACTAAAAGCCCTAACTATTTTGGGCTAGGTAAGGGTGAGCTGGGTAGGGTGGGCTTCTCTGTCCAAGTGATAACGCTTTATCTTGTTCACATATGTTGGACTTTGGGTCCAAGTCCGCCCTTGATGGGCCGGACTATTTGATTAGGAAATAAGTAGCCTAATCAAATAAGAATAAAATCAGCATAAGATGCAGATTTAGGAATATTTAGCAATAATTATGGATTTGTTAAAAGAGGAACAAATCACCATAATTAGGGAATTAATTGAGAGACAATTAATTCCTGTCTTGGAGGGTAAGAAGGAGTGCACACGTTTCCTAATTAGTGGCCACCATAAACCACTATAAATAGGGTGTGCCTCCTCAATTGCAACTCGCCCCGCCATTGAGTTTTCTGGCAATTCCCTTCTCTCCTACCATCTTTCTGGTTCTGGTGATCTGCTGTGCAAATCACAATTAGGCTCTAGTAGTCTAATAATTGTATGAGCACAAGTATGGAGTATTGGAGCTTTGACCCGGATCCGAACATGGATTCGTCCAGGTACGCCTAATCTCCTTATTAGTTGAATATTTTTTTTCCAACATTGGTATCAGAGCCATTTGATCCTTGAGGCTGTGATTTATTCTATGTGAATAATAGTATGATATAATTTTGTTTATATCTCAATTTTTTTTATTTCCGCTGTGCAATCATATATATGAGCTTATATGATAAAATAATATATGTCTGGCATTGTATGTATACAACGTTTGGCTCTGTAAGAATTCTTAAGTCTCGTTTCACTCATATTCTATGCATATGTCTCTGCCTCCATATATATATATGCGTGTCTGTCTGTATGCTACCGAAAACGTGAAAATATATACATATTGCTTCTGCAAATTTTAAAGCTCCAGACATGATATATATATTCGTTGCTGTGTGTTTATGAATGCGTTCTCTGCTCCTCTAACTATTATATACGTATGCGCATGTATATATGTATATATTATGGCACAAAATTCCTTCACCTTCTCCTCTCTTCTTCGATTTCTTAAAGTTGCATTTTTGGAACCTATGTGGAACCAAAAACAAGAGACTTTTAACTCTCAAAAGTTAGGAAAGCTTCTGAGATACACAGAGACACACATCCGATCCGTTTTTACGTCGCGCCGACAACGTCGAGAAAAATTGGGTGTTTGAAACTCGGTGTTTTTGCCCAAAGTAAGGATATGGATGTGTAGATATCGAAGAGACGATTCCAACGATGCTTAGAACGCGTCAAACGGAGTCCGGATGAGGGAGAAACAAAGGAAAGAAGTTCGCGGGTCGTTAGTCGCCGCCACAACTTCACTCACGATTTGATCAATGAAACAGAGGTTTTAAGATCAAATAAATGCCATGGATTTGTAGTTCGCTGAACTACGATTCCAACGACACCAAGAACGCGAAAAACGGAGCTAAAACGAGGGAGATATGGCCTCCCGAAGTTGGCGGGTCGCGATGACCCGTCAGAGCTCCAACCGGGTCGGGTTGACCCGGCTGGAGGTTGAAGACGATGACATGGCAGTCAACGCCACGTCATCGGTCAACCCATGACACGTGGCGCCAATGAGCGGCCGCCACGTCAGCGTCGAACGCCGCGTCAGCCTCGGTCAACAAGGCCACGTCATCCGTTGACCAGCCACGTTGACCGAGACACGTCAGCGCCACGTCACTGACATGTCATCGATGACGTGTCATGGTTGACCAGTCAACGTTGACTGGTCAACAGTCAAACAGTCATCCGTTGACTGCTGACCAAAAAAAAAAGGGGACAGATGGCGCGTGGGGCCCACTGGGGTCTCCGTTTGACACGTGGCAAGCACCGTCGGAGAGAGGACGGCGCGTGGAGTCGTTTGGGCCGGCGCGTGTCACCGGCCGGTGGCCGCAAGGCGGCGCGTGTACGTCACGCGACGCCTCTGAGAGTGGCAAATTCTGGATTTTTCCATTTTTCCAGGATTTTTCCATCCAGACACCTTCTAGGGGCGCATGGGAGCGCATGGGACCTCTGATTGAGATGTGGTTGGTTCCTAAAAATCCCTAAATTCGAGAGCTTCAATTTGATATATAATTTGTATATATTTGAAGCACGTTTGGATATGATTTGAGTCAAAAAGGTGCTTATGTGCACTTAGAGATTCCCAAAAATATTGGAATTGAATCAATGTTGGTTCTATTATTTTTTGGGACATGTTGGCTTGTTTTTTTAAGAGTAATTTCAGCTGCAACATAAGGTTAATGCTGAAAGATTCTTTAAAAGTAAGGGATTATTCAAATTAGTTTTTGAATATAAAATCCTATCCAACCTTGACTCAAACTCTTAGAGATAAAACCTGAAAAATTGCAGCAACTTAAAATTATTCAATGATTATTGAATAATAATAAGTTTTCCCAAATGTTGAAGCAATGACTTCTAAAAGTCAACCTTTTATCACATGTGTTGTGACAAAGGACAAGAGAGATAGAGATGTGAGAATCATCTCATCAAGTGGGAGGTATGCTGCAAATACATCCAAATGAGTAGATGTAAACATGGCAAAGAGGAGCTTGACATTGTAGCTAAATGCTACATGAGTTAATATGGTCAGAAGGGCCTATGAGAAGGAGAACCTAGTTAAGAGACAATGATATGAGGCTTAAACTTTTGAATGTTCTTGAATTTCCATTGAATTTAAGATTAAATTCTCTGTTAGTTTTTAGAATTGAATTCAATATATTCTCTTCTTGTTTTCTTGAACATTCATGCTAGTTAGATGATAATGTGTTATTATCTTGTTAATATAACTGCTCTTTGATTGAGTGGGAGTTTTCTGGAATGCGTCTAGAAATCCAAAGGGGAAAGTGTTCAAATGAAGACTGTGGTTAAAAGGGTGATGAGCTAACTAGTATGATTGGGATGGGAGTCAACATAGTTGTCTCCTGAACATGAAACTAGTGAACTTATCATCTAATTATCCTTTGTCTTATTTGAACAACTAAGATTTGTATACCATAATCGTCTGAGTGACCAATTATGACCAAGTCTATTTGATTGAGTTTATGAAGACAAGCTCAATAGAGATATCTATGGAGTTAGAAACTCTCAAATCTCTTTCATTCAAGAAGAGTGAGATGTCAGGGACATCCTACCAACTAGTCTTCAGCATTTAGAGGCTGAAGCAACTGAAGGATACAAGAGGTTTATGCTATCAAGCATAGAAAGAACAATATTGCTTAAACTTATGTTGGTTTGAGCAATGTGACTTTATCCAAGCCGTGTGGATATTGTTGGAAGATAGTGAAATAAGTGATCTTCTTCCATAAAGTTAAAACTAAGTTAAGTTTTAACATAGTGTACTAAGTCCTAACATGTTGTTTAGGCAACACTTGAGGCATATGTCAAACTAAGAAGTTGAGACAAGCTAAATGCCAAGTTCTTTCTAACAAACAACAAGTGTAGGTTGTGATAAGACATCTCCCAGTGAGTGGGAGGAAGCTATGTCTCTCAATGAGTGGGAGTGAGCCATGTCTTCCAATGAGTGGGCGTATATGAAAGTAAAGATTGCTTTTGACATGCATATTGTAACCTTCAGCAATGTGATTCACCACATTGAACTTGAATGTGAAAGACTGAAGGATTCAAGATCCATCAGTCAGACGAACTTAGCTAAAGAGTGGGTGGATTCATCCTCCATGCCTAAGGGCAAGAAACCTATGAGGAAAACTTGATCTAGAAGAGATCAAATGGTTTCTGCAAAGATAAAATGCTACATTGATAAACCTTTAAGGGTTATAAAAGTAGCAATCCACATGAGTTGTGGATGTTTCACAGAAGCATATGGCTTCATGTCAAATGCAAAGCAATAAAGAGATAGAATCAAGGGATTAGAACTTGCACGTTAACTCTGCATAGATAAACCACCCTGATTCACTCCATGCAAATTGCAATTGACAGAATCACATCTTTGCTATCTCTTTAATTAAGGATCGATGGGACTATGATTCTCAAATCCTTTGTTGGATTTTGATGTTTCTTTTCTAGGGATAAAAGATTCCATTTCTTGCCACATGTACACTTTGATCAAAGGGAATGATCAAATTAGCAAAAGAGTATTTGCTAAACGACGTGTGCTAAAGGGTTAATACCCTTATGAATAAGTTGAAAACTTATTCTACCTGGCAAGAAAGACAAAGAAACGTTTTTGAGAATATCCACTGCAATTGGCAAATTATGACGTTGGTGAACCAGTAAACGTGAGGGCAAAACACAAACAGCTTGGTATTTTGTTAACGTTGTGGACGTTTGCTCGAAATACAGTAATGTTTACTTGATTTTTGGCAAGTGTGAAGCTGTTAGATAATGGCTGATCTAGTCGGGAATTAGTGAAACTAAAAGGATAAGACCTTTTGAACTAACAAGGGTTAGAGACACCCATGTTCTTAGTTCAAGCTGTTTTGTGTACAAGAAAGGCATTGTTTGGCAACTATCAATACCTTGAAATGGAGAGATATACCTCTCCTTGATTTGGTTATGAACATAATGGCATCAATAAGGCTATAAGCCATATGTTGGTATGTAGACTCATAGCTATTATATTCACACTTAACTAAATGCCCTCTATGTCAGTCACGACCTTACCCTATGAATCGTGGATAGGCCTTAGACCAGGGCCAAGTTCGTTAAGACCATAAGGGTTATCAACTTTATATTCACACTTCTTCCTATGAGTAAGGAAGATTAGGGCTAAGGTATACAAGGTATCTCTTTGTGAGATGATATGAGAATTTGACATGACACGTCTTCATTAGTGAAAATGATGGCGGTTCAGTGACTGAGAGAAAACCGTGGGACACAACGTTCATAAAACCTAGATTTCCTAGCAGGAAATGAGCATTAATCACAATAAATCTCTTTAAGAGGTTCACATGTGACAAGGAATAATCAAGTGTTCCTAAGTTCACTGATCCGAGTGGGAGGATTGAGACCATTTTCACAATGAAAGAGGTAAGAGGTAAGTTACGAGAGAATTACCTCACTCATACATAGGAAAAGAATCCTATGAAATCCACCTCGGAGCAAATTGTCATCTAGCGAATGACTATAAGGGATAGATTCCCTAATGGATTGAATGCTCTCTTCATCATCTAGAAGGTGATGATAAGTACCTATAAGTGTCTGAAAGACACTAGAACGACCTGCTAAGATGAATTGCAAAATGTCATGCAGGAGGATTTGGATTCTCATTGAGCAAAGTACATGTTTTAGGCAATTTATAGCCTAACCAGGAGGCGATTGGGAACAAGTAGGTTCTCAAATCTGTTGGGGGCATACAGTCTCAAAAACACTTAGTGGCTAGGGGGTAATACAATGGAAGGTTGTCCATTGTGTGTTTTAACTCTGAACTTTGGCTATGACAACAAGTTTAGTCTTGAAAATTGCATCAAGATGATGTAAAGACCACCTTCCAATTTGGAATTTTGGAAATTAGATGATAAACTCTACACTGAAGCAGCTTAAGGGCTTCGTAGAAACAATTACCGAAATAGTAGTATATGAGATTTTCACAAGGTGAAAGCCTCACCAACTTCGAAATAATCGAAGAACACTACATAAGTTCCAAATGGTCTAGTGATGATTCTTTGTGAAGTCATCCTTTGTCAAGTGACAAATGAAACAAGTGTCAAGGGAGTCAAAGGAATAAAGGATCAGAGAATCCTTAAATTCTGAGTTAAGAAAGTCATGGGTTGAACAAATATCTTGATTGACAAGATAAACGGAGTTGCACAAGAAAGATACAGTCTTTTCCACCTAAGACATGTACAAGTGTAATCCTTAGACATCTTAGGATGTCAAAGTGCGAACCCATAGACACCCCTGAAGTCAAGGGCATAAACCTAAAGAGGTTACATGTCCTATGAGGAATCCAGCATAAGAAAGGTGGATAGAGTCCCGTGTGAAACTACAGTTGGTAATATGAATGTGCACATTGGTGTACATAAGACCAAATGTTTTTTGGTCAGACTTGGAAGTTGCTTTTTGGTCATGCTGTGAAATGGATTATGAGAATAACCATGGATTAAGTTGTCAAGATAACAACTTTCCTTTTTGAAAGGATACTCCAATACAAGACCTAGGCAAATGGTGATGGAGTAAGGAAATATACATGGTATTTTTCCTGTTATCCATGGAAATAGAACACAAGGCGTGTTCTGCCATCATTCAAAGTGCCATATGGCTAAAGTAATTCCTATGAGAGATTGGGAATGAATGATGGATAGAAGGATCCAAACGATAACATCTTATGATGAGGATCCTAAGTATCACAGCAAGGCGAAACATACCTTTTTGATACATCTCTATGAGAGATATGCTTTCAAAGAGGGAAAGCGATAGTTCAATGACCTTCTACTGACAAGATGTTGGTAGATCCCCTTATTGAGCCCATAGCTTGATTTTCATTGAGTTAATGAAAATCTAGGGGCGCAAATAAAATATAAGGTCGTGAACTTCTTTTATATAAAGATAAAAGAAATGGTATGTATGTTATGAGTAAATACATAAAGGTATACAGCTTTGTATGTCGTACAGGTCAAAAGAGGTTGGTTCACTCACACGAACAACCGTCTTCCCATGTTTTGCAAGGGCATGGGAAGGTAAGACGAACAAATGATCACCATGAGATGGTTGAGAAGAATCTTTGCGTTTGAGTCGCCTCAGTTAGACTGAGATGAGATCTACATGTGTGCATATACACAGAAAATGGATCGAAGCATGAATATAGACCTGTAGCCAGGCAAAGAACTCTTTTTCACAAATGAGATATTGTGAAAAAGAAAGTTCTGGTTCGAATGTTGAGTACATTTTGGAACTAATGTTTGTACGGTGAAAGATAAAGAAATCGACGTACACCTCAAACCATTCACCGTAGCATGCAATTCATACTGCATGTGCTTGAGAGTTAAACTGCAACACAGGATGTGGGTGAAAGATCCCTAGTTCACCACAGTGTGAGTCCCAGGAAGGAAGAATACTTCCGCGATGCCCTTAAGACTTAGGCGGCATCATGAAAGCTTGGTTTGGTGACAGCTACTTTAGCTGAAGCTCCATGATCACACTCGATTCAGTCAAACGAGTGAAAACTAGGAAAGCGACCAAGTCAAGATGGATTGATGTTTAGTCAAAAAGGAAGATTTACTCCTAGATATATAAGATGTACTAGTATCTGTGGTCGACCCCTTACTAGCTCTATGTGTAGCTAGTAAGTGCGGATACTATATGCGTGGAAGGCAATCTGAGTTAATCAACATATTAACTCGAGAGGGATTAGATATGCCATGAGTAATATGTATGGGAGAATCTGGGGCATATGAGGCAATGAGCATATAACTTACGGTTATACATAAAGGGTGTCCTTGGATGCTGGTCCGATATAAAGGATTTCTAGTATCGCAAGCACCAAATCTGAAAGACGTTTTTGCCCACGCAGTCACGGCAGACGCCAAGTATGAAACAAGAAAGAGTGACGCATGCACGATGGGAGGCCCATCAAGTGCGAGTGGGAGATGTTGGACTTTGGGTCCAAGTCCGCCCTTGATGGGCCGGACTATTTGATTAGGAAATAAGTAGCCTAATCAAATAAGAATAAAATCAGCATAAGATGCAGATTTGGGAATATTTAGCAATAATTATGGATTTGTTAAAAGAGGAACAAATCACCATAATTAGGGAATTAATTGAGAGACAATTAATTCCTGTCTTGGAGGGCAAGAAGGAGTGCACACGTTTCCTAATTAGTGGCCTCCATAAACCACTATAAATAGGGTGTGCCTCCTCAATTGCAACTCGCCCCGCCATTGAGTTTTCTGGCAATTCCCTTCTCTCCTACCATCTTTCTGGTTCTGGTGATCTGCTGTGCAAATCACAATTAGGCTCTAGTAGTCTAATAATTGTGTGGGCACAAGTATGGAGTATTGGAGCTTTGACCCGGATCCGAACATGGATTCGTCCAGGTACGCCTAATCTCCTTATTAGTTGAATATTTTTTTCCAACAACATATAAAAAAAATAATTCCTTGTGAATTTCATAAACATTCATGTAGTTACTAATACCATATGTCTTAACTTTACCCTAAGTAATATAAACTTCAAATGCATTCGATGATTTCACATCTTGGGATATTTCAAAATAAGTCTACAACTTGAGTCTTGAAATTTAAAAAATACCATATGTCTTAACAAATATCCATACTTTAAAAATTAAACAACATCCATAATCCATTATAAGTAAGAAAAAAATATGATTGTAATTAAAGCCGTGAAGTCAAAGTAGTTTGCATCAATTCAATGTCTCAAAAGTTGATCAAATGATGAAGCATCTGGAAAGAAAATAAAAAGCAACTATAATTTAATACATCACAAAGTAAAGAAGAAAGAAATCTACTTATAAATAGTGTTTAGTGATTAGGACAAAAAAGAGAGGATCAGAAGAGTATTATACAATAGACAAAATATATTTCAAATAAAAATATACATATGAAATAATATTTAATTTATATGAAATTTTATATTTTAAATAAATGAAAATAATTTTCAGGGCAGGGCCAAATGGGCAGGGCAGCACCCCTTGCCCGATGCCCGGCCCTGCCCGGTTATTAGCCTGCCCAAAATTTTTTCGGGCCACTTTTTTAGGGCTGGGCTGGGCAATTTTTTGCAGGGCCAGGGTGGGCGCACCGGGCTACTAGGCACCATGCTCACCCCTAATATATATACCGAAGAGATTACTCGCCACCAAACGCAAGTGCAATTATATTTATTTATTTATTCATTTCATTTAGTTCAACTTCCCCGAAGTGAAAGAAATTATGAACAATAATATATGGAATTAGCTTATTCATAAATTAAGGACTGCGAGTTGTGAAATGTATATTAATAGAAAACTCGTAAGGAAAACATCTTGAGAAAATGAAATTTTATTCTATAATGTTGATAGGATAATTCATATGATTGGTATATATTACATTAATTATAATAATCACAAACTTAATCTGCATCAAAGCATTGACCAAAAAAAAAAATCTGCATCAAAGCAAAAACCCGTTAAGCGGTGGGGCTAGGGGTGGGGCTTGGGCTTGGGTGTGCGCTTGGGGCTCCATGTTTGTGATGACCATGATGAAGGAGATGTCCCTCAGAAGACTCAGCCCTGGTGTACGGTGGTGGCCGTTTCGGCGGTGGCCGTTTCGGTGGTGGCCGTTTCGGCGGTGGCCGTGACGACGGTGGCGGTGATGGCGGTGGCCATGGTACACCTGTCGGAAGTGATCTTGAAGCCAACGTCCCATTCACCTCAACTGTAGACTCTGACGAAGACGATGATCCCTCAGATTCTGCAGCAAATCCTACATATTTCACTTTTCTGGCTTCTGCATGATCAAAGCTTGTTGAGCTAAGAACAAAAACAAGAAGAAGAAGAACAGGTATGAGTTTCTTCTTCATCATCTTCCTTCACTGATCTTTTTCACTCAACTTCTGTACTGATTTTGGATGGTGATTAGACCTTCAACATGTGTTGGCTTTAAATATTGAAGCCTAGAGCCTAAGGCCATTTAATTTGTAACAAACTGCATTAATTGGGATACATGAATTTTCACTTCTCTATATTCAATTGCATTAATTTTGTTTGACCCTTTTTACTTATTAGTTTGACTTCAGTTTTGACATTCACATTTACTCTCATTTACTTCATCATTCATTATATTAATTAATTCCTTCCATTGAATGTGATCAAGGTTATCAAACTCACTAATTTAAGCAAACCTCTGACAAGAAACTCAAATAGTAAACTCATAAGAGTTTACTTTTATCAATATATATTTATTAATAATCTATAATTAAATATTAAAATATAAAAAATGACAACAATTTTATTTAAATATATTTTAAATCAAATAATTAAAATTAAATCTATCAACTTTTTTATCATACTCAACAAAAAAATTCTCTGAAATTTAATATAATGCCAATAAACATGATCAAATTAAAAAAGTTAATATGAGTTTAAAACTGAGTTAACACGATTTTATAACTTAAAAAATATAAAATGGGGAAATTCAGTAAGTTAATGCACATGTTTGACAACAATTAGGGCCCGTTTGGTTCGATTCTATTACACCCTGCGATGCAGTGCAATGCGATGCAATGGTAATGCAATGTAATATTAATTACAAGGGTAGTGTTTGGTTTGATTTTTAAGCAACATGCAATGAGTTAATATTTTAACAATTATTTAAAATTAATATATTACACAAAGTCCATTTTACCCCTTAATATAATCTTTGTAGAAAAAATAGTTACAAGCCGATGATGGAGGGGATGGAGGAGGAGGAGGTAGTGGTGGTGGCAATGATGGGGGTGGCAGGGGAAGAGGAGGTGGTGGTGGTGGCAATGGGTAGTGGGCCGCCGTCGACGGCGGCTGAAGAGGTGGTGGTGGTGGTGGTAGCGAGGGTGGTGGAGGAGGTGGTGGCGGTGATGGGGGTGGGCAGTGGGCCGGTGGCGGCGGAGGAGGTGGCGGTAGGCGACGGTAGGCGACGGGGGTAGAGGAGGTGGTGGTGGTGGTGGCGGCAGCGGGGGTGAGGGTGGCAACGGAGGAGGAGGTGGTGGTGGCGGTGGGCGGCGGGGGTGGAAGAGGTGGTGGTAGGCGGTGAGCCGGTGGCCGTGGAGGAGGAGGAGGTGGTGGCGGCGGCGGCGGCGGCGGCGGGCGGCGGGGGTGAGGGCGGCGATGGAGGGGGAGGTGGCCATGGTAGCGGTGGGCCGGTGGCTAGGCCGGGGGTGGCGGCGGTGGAAGAGGAAGAGGTTGTGGCGGTGGCAGTTGTGACGTGATACGGCAAGTGAAATAAGATAAGTGAAATAAAGATAAGGAAAACTAAAGGGTAAATTAGACTTTTTAGACCATGCAATAGGATGGTAATGAGGATTCATAGGGGGGAGGTATGAATGTGGATTACCAATTTTTTGGTAATCATCATTACCATGGTAAACCCTATTACCATGCTAAAGAGCAACCAAACACTCTTCTCTAGGTAATGCAATCATGATTGCCATTGCAGGCATGCAATGCGGTCGAACCAAACGGGCTCTTAATTTGATATATCGGTTATTAATTTTGTTAGAATTGGCTGACACCCAAGAAGGGGTGAATTCAGTATAAAATAAAAAATTGAAAAATCTTTTTGCATCTTAATGAAAGCAATGAGTATGACAATAAACAATCAGTGATGCATAATCAATTATTCAAATTAGTCATGCTAGAAATACAAGAGATTAGGGAAGAGAATATACAAATAGTAATTTATCTTGATTTGGTCCAATCCAAAATGACCTATGCCCTATGCATCTCCTAAGATTTTTAATCTACTATCTCCCTCAAGTTTAAACTAGATACTTGAGAACCACTACAATCTCACAAGTGTGATTCGGACACTTGTGAAGCCACTGCAACCCTTTCACCGAGTCACTCCCTTTTACACACCGTAAGAATACAACCTTAATGATAAAAATTACAATTGATCTTCTCTCTTAAAAGCAAATAAGATGGATGTAACCCCCACCGTCATTAAGGCCATGATTAGTGTTTAAATACATTTTATAGTTGAATAAGAGATCCGAGATAATTAAAAACTTTTTGCAACACTTGTACAACATGATCTCCATTCATTTTTAAATAAAAACAATTGGCTTGTTCGGTTTATCACATATACAATATCAGAGTATTAATAAAATTTCTGACATTCACCCGGGATAATATCATTAATCCAAGAGTTTTATAGGGCATCATCGCTCATCTCAATTTCCCATACCGGGGATTATACAATAATTACAAACCTATGGTCAATCCAAAATATACATACAGTTGTCCAAATGATAACCAAAAACCAAAAAGAAACTAAGACTACCACTGGTAATCCTAGTCGTCCTTGTTCACTTGCTTGTCTTGAGATCCACTTTCCCTGGCTAAAAATGTTATTTGGAAAGAGTGAGATTCAAAAGAATCCCAGTAGCAATAGTTTACGAATATGATGTATAATTAAATAAAGCAAGTAAGTATATATCACAATGCAGCATAACAATATTCAAGGCTAGGCTAACCATCCCCTCAATCAATATTCAAGGCCGGGCTCACGCCACGTCCCCTCAACAATATTCAAGGCCGAGCTCATGCCACATCCCCTATTCAAGGCTGGGCTTACTGCCTCGTCCCTTCGCTCATTCAATGATAAATACATACAAGTAATGCATTAAACATGATATAGGATAAAGTGTCACTACCTTGTTCTTTGCATCCTTGATCAGGCGTAGGCCTTCTACAATCCTGGCAAATATCGAATCCTATAGTCATAATTAAGGACGACGCGTTATCACTTATTCCAATACTCAAATGACTTTAAAACACTTAGTTTTGGTTATCATTAAAGTCCCTTAAGTAGCTATGAAAGTCTCTAACAATCACCTAAAAGGATTGGGAAGTACTATTTCAAAGACCACCCTTTTTAGTATGCCTCGTAAAACGTGCCGCTTCCGATTTTCGACTCGGTTCTAAAGTATTAAATGTACAAGAAATAAGTCATAACCTATCCAAGTATCATTTTAGACTCTTACATAGTGTTTCTTGTGGTTATATTAACCTATGGTGGAAATTTACCAAAATGCCCCTGGGACCCCGGCCCGGCCCGGCCCCGCCGTACTCGACCTGATGGCACGTTTTCCCAAAATTTTGACCGAGGCTATTCTAATGTATTTTCACCCAAGAAATCCATTTCTGGGCTTTAAATCACCAAAATAATTTTCAAATTACAAAAATACCCTTGACAACCCTTATTTAAGGATTTCAGTGGCGTTTTCGTAATTATGTTTTTTGGCCTCTATCAAAAAAGTGCCCAACTATAACCCCACATATTTTTACCCACTGAATACAATGAAACCATCTATTTCATGTAAAACCAGATCCTACCCCTTAGAACAGTGCTGGCTGAAAGTTTAGGCAAAAATTGGAAAAATTAGACTTTTGTGTCTTAGCTTCCAAAAGTTATAACTAATTCTAGAAAAATTGAAATGAGGTGATCCCAAAGCTCATTGAAATCTATTTAAGTCCCCTTTACTAGAAAAATATGGACCATTACCAGAAATTACCACAAAAATCCAGAATTTAAGAAATGTTCACATTGCTCCAGAATTATTCCCAAATTTAACATCAAATTTTGGACAGTCATAACTCCTAGCTCAAAAGTCGAAATTATATAAATTATATGTTCATTTTGAAGCCTGGCATGTGAAATTTAAGACTGAAAATTTTCATAATTTTCCAACACCATTTTCTATTTTAAAACGTCCATGCAAGACCACTGCCAGCACAGAGTTTTTTCACTGACCAAACTTGCAACTTTTCAATCCAAGTTTCCAATCAACTTCTATCTATCCAAGATACATCTCAAAACACCATATCCATGACAACAACAACAACTCAAACACCACAAGACCCTAATTTTTGAAAATAGGGTTAAATTCCCAAAAATTCCAACTTAACCAAATGACCACAAAACTTATATCAAAATGCTCAACTTACTCACATCTTTAACTTTCCCAAAGGAGTTCCTTGGTTCACCAAAATCTATATTTCCTTGAGAGCTCAAATCACCACCAATGGCAAATATAAAACCATAGAATTGAAGCTCTCAACACAAGGAACAAGATTGAAGAAGAGAGTTTTTGCATTAGAGGTCACTTGGAGGGTCAAAATGGCAAGAACTTACCTTTGCTCTTCCTCTTTTTTCTGCGGCAAGAAACATCGAAAATGGAGGGAGGGAGAAATGAGAGAAAATGAGAAGGATGAAGAGTGAAGAAGAAGGAGAAATGATGGGTCTTCCTAGCCCATACTCAAGCAACTGAAGTGTAGGAAAAGAGAAGGAAGGAAAATCATTTAACATGTGGTATTTGACTTTTCTTCAACAACTATCATCATATTATCTTATCACATGTCCAAGTTTCCTCATTTCTCACCAAATAAACAATCATATAGTTACACTAACTAGTCCATTAGTCATTTAGTTACACTCCTCATTTCTCCTTAGTTAGTAATTAATTTCTCTATTATTCACTAACTAATCAACCAATAATTTCCATTCTTTCCATTTTTCCACTAATTATGGCATATTAACTTAAATTGTCACATAACCCATAATAATTCAAACTTTAATTCACAAAATATTCTCAATAATTATCATTAGCCCTTAATCAAAATTTGGGGCGTTACAATGGACACTGAAGCACAACACAAATAATCTCTCTCTCTCTCTTTCTCTAAAGTAGATTATATGGGTACTAAGAAAACATAGAGTATATGGATAAGCGTTGGAGTCAGAGTATTGGTATTTCAATGGTGAAGGTGCTGGCTCTCTTCTTCGGCTTTGAATGGTCTTCAATTTATAGTTGATGTAGCTATGATGACCATTGGAGATGTTGAAGTATCTGTTAGCCACATTCATATTCCTGTTGTGATTTCATCTTTAAACTTTATAGAAATATGGCCATTGGAGACTCTGGCACAAGCAACTTTTGAGTAGTTTAGTCGTTGGAGCTTAATCTATTGCTTAATCAACTTTAATTTTCATATAAACTTGTTTAGTGATTATTAGGAATGATTAAGAATAATGTAATCAAGGTTTATATGTGCTTGGAAGAGAATCATGAAATCTGAGATGGTGATTAAAATTGTGAAGATCCCCCACTCAAATGATCTCTTAAAATTTTTGAAGGTAACAGTGCATCACTCTCTCTAGGATCCCCATGATAATATGGTAGTGATATCAATTTGATTAGCCACTCAAGTGCTCACTTGAGTAATCTCTTAGAATTTGTGAAGGGAACAATGCATCACTCTCTAGGATTATTGTGGTGATGTGTCGATGAAGCCAATTTAGAACCTCACCCGATTGATCTTTAATGTGAATAGTGCATCACCAGAAGTAGCACTGGAAGTGATGTGCATTACTTTCACATCACTGAAGTGATCTTTGCTAGTATATATTCATTTTAACTCCAAACTTAGCAAATGACCTATCTTCAGAAAGCTCTTTAAGTTTACTTTCCAATGCAATAAGAACTAGTTCCAAATTTATTGTTTTCTAAAACTCATGATCAAATCCATAGCTGCTAGTCTAGAGCACCATCTATATATGAGTGTGCAATTCCAAAATTCATATTTCTTCCATCTGAACTTCATTGAGTTTGATCTTGATGTCTTTGAACTTAAGTCTAGTTTTATATGCAACAAGTTTTACCTCAATCGAAGTTGTGGTTTAGAAGATATGTCCAAATTACTGAACATAGTGTGGAATAATGCGAGAAATTCTAGTGTCAAATTCCAAAATTCATATCATTTGGATATGAACTTGTTGAGCTTGCTCTTGGTGGTGTTGTGTCTTATTTAGAGTCTTTTTTTATATGAAATAATTTTCACTTCAATCAGATATGTAGTTAGAGAAATATAACCAAAATACTAAACCTCTATTGAGTTGAACAAAAACATAGCATAACAGAGTCGTCATTACTTGAGTGGCCATTATAAATTCATTTTCGAAGGTGTCATTCAAATGATCACTTGAGTGAAGTTGGTATAACTTCCATGTAAGGATTTGAACTTTGAATTGGGCTATTCCAACTTCTATTTGACCATAAAGACCTTTAATATCATATCTAAGGACTTGAATCTTGATATTTTCCTTATATATTGCAAGTTCTCCTTTCTTCAACATCTTCTCCTTCTTCTTGATTAATCTCTACAATCCTTTGTATAACTCATTTCTTTTCTTGACTTCTTGTTCGCCATTTAGCTTCCGCAAACATACGGGTCGCAAGTAATAAAGTGATGAGAAAGAGAGTATCGTTCCATAGGGACTATGACGAAAGCGAGCTAACCAATATAACCATATGTTTAATTAGGTTGAATGGAGTCATTTAAGATTGATCAAGTTTAACCAAAAACATGTGGATTGAGGTGAAAGAGAAATTCAAAGCTATCTTTAGACTACAATTTATAAAAGTAAATGATTCTTTGAATTCAAGTATTAAATGAAGCTTAGGATTGCTTATCCCCCTTGTATTTCAAAAGCACTCACTAAATTCCCCCAATATATGCTACTTAATGAAAGATTATGCTAGTCAAGGATACTAATTTACCTATAAGTGCTCTCTCAAGTCTCCAAATAGGCTTTTAATTCAATTAATTCATTAATCTCTTAATTAACTAATTAAACCTTGAGTTCCATTACAAATCCTATTTTGTTAGATCTCATGTTTTGATGATAACAAAAGAATGGTTTAAAAAGGAAATGATTAATAAACAAGTTTGAACAAAGTAATGACAGGAACAAGCATCACTTGAAGTAAGCATTGAGTAATGAAGAAAGACCAAGAGAAAATGCTGAGGAACTTGATCAGAAGCAAGTTTTCTAAGGCATTACTCGAGGAGCTACTCGAGTAATGAGACAAAACTTGAAGTAACCAGAGACAACTTCCAGTAAACTCCCAACGTTACTCGAGTAAGTACTCGAGTAATAGTGTAAGTATTTTCAAGATGCTCTCGGCCTGCCAATGTTACTCGAGGCGCTACTCGAGTAACCATGTGAAAAACTTCAAGTTGCCTTCAAGTTGCCAATGATACTCGAGTAGCTACTCGAGTAACTCTGTTTCTGAAAATGTAGAGCTCTCGGCACTTAGTACTACTGCTAATGTTACTCGAGGAGCTACTCGAGTAACGCACTAAGGTAAGTTAAAACTTGAAGGTGGTACCCGATTAACTTGATTTCTTTTAATCTCATTTTCCTCGAGTCCTTACTCTAGTATGCAAGTATCTAATGTTTTATTTTAAGTGGATTCCTCGAGTAAGTACCCGAGTATGCAGAAATATTTTCAAGGTAAACCTCAAGTCATTACTAGGGTAAGTCATGTACAAGAAGTACAATTACTCGAGGTGATACCCGAGTAACCTATGCAAAAATTAGTGCATTACTCGAGTCCATACCCGAGTAACAAGGTAAGTGCTCTCGGCCTTGAAATCCTGCCAACATTACTGGAGTAGAGCATCGAGTAACCACAAGTTTATTTGAAGGTTTACTTGAGTTGGTACCCGAGTAACTCATAAAGTTATGAGTGCATTACTCGAGTAGGTACCTGAGTAAACAGATATTTCCAAAGGTTTGAAAATTGGTTATTCCATGCACTACCCGAGTATTCTTGTATTTGCTCATTGACTTGAAGTTAATTTAAGATTTCCCGATGATACTCGAGTAAGTACTCGAGTAACCTTCATGTGATACTCGAGTAGCTACTCGAGTAAGCAAACCCAGAAAGTTTGAAATCATTCCAACGGTCATTGTTCTGTTTCCTATTTGATTAACTTTTCATTATATTAGTGTACTTAGCATTTCAACAGATAAACAATGAAGAGATCTTACCAAATAAGGAAAGTCAAAAGCAACGCTCAAATGTCACCGACCGTCACCTACCATAACGTATGTTTTTCAAAAACTGGAAAAGTCAATAATGGCTGCGCACGCTCCAACGGACATGTAGAAATATGTTCCAGCAATCATTACCAACGTATCTATATATATGGGAACATCTGAACAGAGAGATACACAAGAACACACTTACGAAAGTATCATCAAGTTCATTACTCTATTTTCATTGTACCTGTGATTCTATGCTTCAGTGATTCTTATTTATTCTGTAAGAGAGATATTTCATTCAAACTCAATATTTGTTATTGAGGTAACTTAAGGTTGTGGAACCTTGAGTTGGGATTGAATTACAACTTGTAAGGGGGAGCGAGTGTCCAGGTGTAGGAACTTGCTTGTACTGAGGTGCCAAGAACCCACTGAATCTTGGAAGTTATAGTGAAACTCTCAGAGAAGCTCTGAGGACTGGACGTAGGTCAAAGTGGTTGTGGCCGAACCAGTATAAATCCTGGTGTACACTTCGGTGATATTTCTCCTTACTCTTTCCTATTTTAATTTCAACGTCAAATTTTATATTTGCAACGAAATTTCTAAGGTCACCCAATTCACCCCCCTCTTGGGTGAAACGCTTGTTCTAACATTTGGTATCAGAGAGTAGGTCTTCTTGTTAAGGTTTAACAGCCTAAGAAGGATCCAATGGCAAGCATGGGTGAAGGAATTCTTCCCGACGGAGCATCCATCACTAGACCTCCAGGTTTCAGTGGTGAACACTTTTCTTTCTGGAAAGCAAAGTTCAGAGTATTCGTGATGGCTACTGAATATGGGCTATGGGATGTGATTGAGAGTGGAAACTATCAACCTACAAAGATTGTAGATTCTCAGAAAATTCCCAAGACGCCAGCGGAATATGATGAGAATGACAAGAAACTTATCACTCTCAACAGCAAGGCAATTCTGATGTTACAAAGTGCTTTGAGTCAGAGTGAATATTTCAGAATTTGCACACTCCCAACAGCAAAGGAAATGTGGGAAGCTCTGGAAATCGCCCATGAAGGAACTTCAGGAATAAAGGAGAATCGCATCAACACATTGATCACTGAATTCAATCTACTTCGAATGAAATCAGGTGAGTCAATTTCTGAATTCGAACTTAGATATACTCATCTTGTTAATCAACTTGCAGCACTTGGTAAAGCCTATGATCAACATACCCAAGTATGAAAGATTTTGAATATTCTTTCTAAAGAGTGGGAGGCCAAAGTCACTGCGATAAAAGAGGCAAAAGGAGAATCAATAAGATTAGTTGCTTCTCTATTTGGAAGTCTTTCTGAATATGAAAGCAAATTAAAGTTCAAACGGGAACTAGATGACATCGGTGACAAAAGAAAGAAAGGTCTAGCACTAAAAGCGAAAGAAGAAAATCAAGATGAGGATGAGGAGTTTGATGATGATGAAATGGACTTAATCATTAAACGATTCAGAAAGTTCTACAAGAAAGGTCAAGGATTCAAACACTTTTAGAAAGGAGGAAATAGCAGCAAAGATCATATCATTTGCTATGAATGTGGGAAACCAGGACATATCAAGTCGGAATGTCCAGAGCTGAACCAAAAGAGCAAAGAAAAGAGAAAAGGCAAATTCTTCAACAAAAAGAAGGCCTTCAAATCAGCTATATGGGGTGATAGTTCCTCTGAAGAAGAAAGTGATGAGGAAGAAGTAGCTAATATATGCCTCGTCGCTCAAGAAGAAACAGAAGAGGAGGTAAATGATTCTGAACCTACCTATGATGAATTACTTACCGAATATAATGCTTTACATTCTGAATTCATCAAAGTAGTTAAAGAATTGGTTGTTTTCAAAAAGAAGAACAAAACTCTTGAAACTAAACTTAAAGAAAAGGATTGTGAAAATTGTTCATCTTTGAAAAAGAAAAACATTGATCTCACAAAAACTCTTGAAAAATTTACACAAGGAAGTGAGATGCTAAATGTTATTTTAAAAGCTCAACGATTTGTAAATGACCGATCTGGAATTGGATATGATCCAAAGTCAGATAAAAGGAAAGGTAGAAAGAAAGCAGGAGGTAAGTCATATTTGAATTATTTCCAGCATTCTGTACATACATCAAATCCTTTTGCATTTTGTAATTACTGTAATAGAAAAGGTCATTATACATCTTCATGCATTCATAAGAAGAAAGGAACAATAAGAACCTACAAATGGGTACCTAAAGGTTCATATATTCAGAACATTATTTGTACTAACCCAACAGGACCCAAAAAGATGTGGGTACCTAAGACCTAGTCATTTGATTGTAGGTATGTCTCAAAGCATCCAAAAATAGCAAGTGGTACATAGATAGTGGATGCTCTAGACATATGACCGGAGATTTCGAAAGTTTTACCACATTGCAACCTAAAGAAGGTGGAAAGGTAAAATTTGGAGGAAATCAATCCGGAAGGATAGCAGGAATTAGTGAAATCAAGAATGACAAAGGAATACAAGTCAAAGATGTATATTATGTTGAAGGCTTGTGTCATAATTTGCTGAGCGTAAGTCAAAGTGCAGATAAAGACAACTGGGTAATATTTGACTCAGAAGAATGCTTAATTATCAACAAGAATGATTTACAACTTGATAAGAAGAATATCAAGGCTAAGCTCAGAGCAAAAAGGGAAGGTAACTGCTATACTCTAGATATTAGTATAAATGAGTCTGAAAACTGTTTTCTGACTAATACTGATGAAAGCTGGTTATGGCATAAGAGATTGGCTCATGTCAATATGCATCAATTAGGCAAATTACTCAAAAAGGATTTAGTTCTTGGATTACTCAAAGTAACTTTCAAAAATGACTTGATTTGTGATGCATGTCAAAAGGGTAAACAAACTAAATCATCTTTCAAATTGAAAAATGAGATTTCAACAAATAGACCATTACAATTATTGCATATGGATTTAGTGGGTCCAGCAAGAGTAAAGAGTCTTGGTGGAAACCTATATTCATTGGTCATCGTTTATGATTTCTCTAGATTTACATGGGTTATTTTTCTATCATCAAAGGATGAGACATTTGAAGAATTTATTGTTTTTGCCAAGAAAGTGCAAAATGAGAAAGGTATGTCCATTGCAGGTATTAGGACTGATCATGGTGGAGAATTTGAAAATCAAGCCTTTGAAGAGTATTGTGATACTAATGGAATTGATCACAATTTCTCTGCTCCAAGGACACCTCAACAAAATGGAGTTGTGGAACGCAAAAATAGAGTGCTCACTGAAATGGCTAGAGCAATGTTGAATGAAAAGAATGTGTCTCAAGTGTTCTGGGCTGATGCTATGAGTACAGCATGTTATATTTCAAATAGGGCCTCTATCAGAACAAAACTTGGAAAAACACCATACGAGTTGTACAAAGGAAGAAAGCCAAACATTGCTCATCTACACATCTTCGGTTGTAAGTGTTTCATTCATAATAATGGTAAAGATAACTTAGGAAAATTTGATTCTAAAATAGATGAAGGAATTTTCCTTGGATATTCTAACCGAAGTAAAGCATATAGAGTTTACAATAAAAGAACATGTATTATTGAAGAATCAATTCATATTGTATTTGATGATTTTGAATCCTCTGACAAAATCATTGATGAAGAACAGGAAGTTGGTTTAAATCAAGAAAATGGTCAATCTATTTCTAAATCTCTTATTCCAGAGGTTGATGAAACGAAGGAAGAAGAATCCCTAGGTCAACCTAGAGCTTGGAAATACAATAAAAGTCATCCCTTAGATCAAGTCATAGGAGATGTGAATGAAGGGATCAAAACTAGAAATAGAATTTTCAATGAAGTAAGTTTTTCTGCATTCATTTTTGAGATTGAACCTTCTAATATTGATGAAGCCCTATCAGACAATGATTGGGTTATAGCAATGCAAGAAGAACTAAATCAATTTGAGAGAAATCAAGTTTGGGATTTGGTACCCCGACCCAAAGATCATCCGATCATTGGTACTAAATGGGTATTCAAAAACAAACTCGATGAATCTGCAATCATTGTCAGAAACAAGGCAAGATTGGTGGCCAAAGGGTATAATCAAGAAGAAGGGATTGATTATGAGTAAACGTATGCTCCAGTGGCTAGATTGGAAGCTATATGTGTACTCTTAGCCTTTGCATGCATCAAAGGATTCAAACTCTATCAAATGGATGTAAAGAGTGCTTTTCTAAATAGTTACATCATGGAAGAAGTGTATGTAGAACAACCTCCAGGTTTTGAGGATGTTACTAAACCTGACCATGTTTTCAAACTCAAAAAGGCTTTATATGGTTTAAAACAAGCTCCTAGAGCCTGGTATGAAAGGCTCAACAAGTTTCTTATCGATCAAGGTTTTGTACGAGGAAAAGTTGATACAACACTCTTTATAAAATGAAAACACAATGATATTTTAATTGTTCAAATATATGTTGATGACATTGTTTTCGGTGCTACTAATGAATCTCTATCTAAGGAATTTTCTGAGATAATGCAGGGAGAATTTGAGATGTCAATGATGGGAGAATTGAATTTCTTTCTTGGTTTACAAATTAAACAAAGAAAGAATGAAATCTTCATATCTCAAACAAAGTATTTAAAAGAGTTATTGAAGAAGTATGGAATGGATGAAGCAAATGGCACGGACACACCTATGAGCTCAACTACGTTACTTGATGCTGATGTCAAAGGAAAAGACTACAACATCACGAAATATAGAAGAATGATTGGATCATTACTTTATCTCACGACAAGCAGACCAGACATCCAATTTAGTGTTGGCATATGTGCAAGATATCAATCGGCACCAAAGGAATCACATGCTGAAACCGTTAAACGAATCTTTAGATACCTTGCTGACACACCCGAATTGGGTTTGTGGTATCCCAAAGGAAGAAGTGAATATCTTGTTGCATATTCAGATTCAGATCATGGAGGATACAAAACAGACAGAAAGAGCACCAGTGGACAAGGACAATTTCTTGGAGGATCTCTTGTATCATGGTTCAGCAAGAAACAAAATACAGTGTCTCTTTCATCAACGGAAGCCGAATATGTTGCAGTCTCAAGTTGTTGTGCTCAAGTGATATGGTTAAAACAACAATTACAAGATCTTGGTATTTATCTCAAAGAAATATCAATCTATTGTGACAATACTAGTACGATTAGCTTGGCAAAGAATCCAGTTCAACACTCTAGAACCAAGCATATCGATGTCAGACATCACTTATCAGAGATCATGTCCAAAAGAAGGATGTAAAAGTAATATTCATCCCTACTCATCTTCAATTAGCTGATATCTTTACAAAACCCCTTGCAAAAGATCAATTTCTTTACATTAGGAGAGAATTGGGAATGATAAATCCCAATGAGTTATAAGTAATTTCAGTATTTCATAATATTAGATGAAGTCACTTGATAATGTTTTGATGATTACTAACTTAAGCATCGGAGTATATAGAAACTTGTTTTGCAGGAAGAAAGAAACTCTGTTTTGGGAAACAAAAACAGATATTATCAGAGGACACATTTACTGGAGTACCAACTTGAAGTTGTCACTAACAGAGAAGCATTACCCGAGGAACAACTTGAAGTAAAAAAAACACTTTACTCGAGTATGTACTCGAGTAATGGACTTCAAAACTGGAAGTAACAGATCAAGTTACTTGATTTTCAAACATAACGGTTCAGTTTCAAAGAAATGAAGAGTCAGAAGTTGAAAAGCAGCTTACTCGAGGTGGGCCTCGAGTAAACTTGATGCTTACTCGAGGAAGGCCTCGAGTAATGTCGGAGTCCAGATTCTCAAATTGAAGAAAAATGACTAAAATCTGATGATAATGGGTTATAAATCATCGAGGGAACATCCATGGATAATTACTATATTATTCATGCCAGGTACGCAATTTAAATGAATTATTTTAGAATTTTTCTATATGAACACCCGAGGAAGGCCTCGAGTAAACTTGAAGTTTACTCGAGTAAGGCCTCGAGTAAAGTCGGGTTCTAGGTCTTTATCTTTCGCAAACTCGGTCATTTCCACAAAATCTCCTCGAGTAAATCACTATTCTCTCTCACAGAAACTTTTCACAAGTGATTCCTTGCTTCATTTCCGTCAAAACCCAACCATTTTCATTCCTAGAAACTTCCTATTTTGCTCAAAATCCCTGTGCCCTAATTCGCGTCAGTTACTCTGTTTTTCTGAAAATCTCAGTTTTCAATCTTTCAGAAAGATGAGAACTAAAAATCTTACTCCTATAGACTCCTCTGAAACCCAACAACACTCTGATCCTCTTTCTTCTCCTCCCAAGAAGAGAAGAAAACTCACCCCAAGACCAAAAGCTAAAGTTCCTCTTCAACCGAAACCCAAAGGTGTGGTGATTAAAGAGCCTATTGCTAGAAGGGCTCAATCCAAAAAGAGTACCTCAACCGGAAGAGGGAAGAGTGCCAAATCTCCCTCACCTCCTCCCTCTGATTCCTCTACCCCCTCATTCACACCAAAGCCTATCAAAAAGCCAAAGTATGACAAGAATGTGGCTAAGGCTATGGCTGGAATCATTGATCAAATGGAGAAGGGTCAAACTTCTAAGAAGACCAAAGTACTGGAAGCATAGATCACCAACCCACCAAAGGGATTCATTGTTAGCAAATTGGTGGAGTCTTCGAAGTACTTGTCTCAGTTCTCCAGGAGGAAAGTGTGCAAGACGCACTATGTGGATCTCAGGCTACTTCAAGAGGTAGTGAAGCATGACCTAAATCCTTATTTAGATCCTTTTATGCCTTGGTTATCCATTAGATTGCCTTTTTGCACAAAGGTGATCACTCATTTTTATTGTAACTTAGAGATCATAGATGAGCCTAACCGAACCTCAATTGAGGAAGAGATGACCATTACAGTTAGAGGTCAAAAGATACTTATATCGCCCTCTAGGATTAACTTGTGGTTAGGAATTGAGAACCCCCCGGATGATATCTATTCTGAACTTGAGCCAAACCAAATCTTCACTATTCTCAAACCCGGTGAGCTAGTTGGCCCCCTAAATTTTAAACCAAGTGATATGTGTGATCATCACAGGGTCCTATGGTACATCTACTCTAGGTCTCTAGTGAACAAAGCCAACAACTATACCCACTTCTCTGATAGGGACTTTAGGTGGTTTGCTTCACTGCTTTTGAAGGAACAGAAGGATCTGGGAGAGTATATCTTCTCAGAAATGAAAAGGTATAAAGTGGATGGGAAGGCTACAACACCAATGCCATATCCTCATATTGTGTCTCTAATCCTGAAAGAGAACAAGATATGGTATTTGGATAGCAAGGAGCCCATTGAGAGGTTGACTCCGGTTGGGAGAAACCAGATAGGGAAATTGAACATTGACATCCCTCTCAAAGGCCCTCTGGAATCTGGGTCCAAGAAGAAAAGGAAGACCACTGAGGCAGAGACCAGCAAGTTGGATGACACTCAGTCATCGGCTCCAGCCGCTACCACATCATCGCCATCCTTTCTCAATGCCACTCTCCAGCACTTCATGGAGAACATGCTCAGAGGTTTCTATGTGGACATCGCCAACACAAATACTGAACTGATAACCCACATGAATACCAAGATGGGAGAGTTGGTTGAGAGAATGGACAAGAGGCATGAGGAGTTGCTAGCTGAGCAACGTGCCCAGGGCGAGACACTGAGATTGATTCTAGCATGCTTGGACTCATTGGGTCCTGGACCTTCAGTCGGTCCCTCCTCTTCTGCACCACCTCCACCAGAGAACCCTCCTACTTATACTCCTATTCCTGAGGTTGAACCATCTATTCCTCCGGTCTCTAATCCACTTGAGCCCCAAGGCAAAGATGTTCTATTCACAGTGGACGATCCTGAAACTCATGAGACCACACATATCATCATTGATGATTCACCTCCCAAACCTCAGCCAGAAACCGCTCCTAAACCTATTCCCTCTCCTACCCAAATAGAGGAAATATCTCCCTCCTCCTCCCCTGAACACCATACTCCTGAGGCTGAGACTACTCCTGAGATTCAGACCACTCCAGAAGGAGAAACCTCTACTATGGTTGTCTTCCAACCTTCTCCTCCCGATGATGACATCCATATCCCACCAGTCCATCTGCCTGACCCAGTACCCTCTAGCTCATTTGATTCTTTGGATTCAGATGATTCTATGGTCTTTCCAGTGACACCTATTTCCATGGTCAAGCCTCCTAGCCCTCCACTTGATTGATGAAGACAAAAAGGGGGAGAAGAGCTTGAGAGTGATTTTGTGGATGTGTCCTAGTTTATTTTGGGGTATTTGGTTGTACATGGGTTTTTAGGGAGCATTTTGAATTTGTGGATGTGTCCTAGTTTATTTTGGGGTATTTGGTTGTACATGGGTTTTTAGGGAGCATTTTGAATTTCTTTGAACTTTATTTTGTAATTTGAAAATTTTAAGTTTAATGCAAGTGTGTTTAAGTATTTTAAGTTCATTTAAGCTTTAAATTATGATACATGTTTGGACTAATGAAGTTATTGTGTATGCAAGGTGTATGCTATGAATTCAAACTTAATAAGACATATTTAATTGAGAATCCAATTTGAAAAACCATGTTCAAAATCACCAAGTTTTGTCATCATCAAAAAGGGGGAGAATGTTAAATCTCATGTTTTGATGATAACAAAAGAATGGTTTAAAAAGGAAATGATTAATAAACAAGTTTGAACAAAGTAATGACAGGAACAAGCATCACTTGAAGTAAGCATTGAGTAATGAAGAAAGACCAAGAGAAAATGCTGAGGAACTTGATCAGAAGCAAGTTTTCTAAGGCATTACTCGAGGAGCTACTCGAGTAATGAGACAAAACTTGAAGTAACCAGAGACAACTTCCAGTAAACTCCCAACGTTACTCGAGTAATAGTGTAAGTATTTTCAAGATGCTCTCGGCCTGCCAATGTTACTCGAGGCGCTACTCGAGTAACCATGTGAAAAACTTCAAGTTGCCTTCAAGTTGCCAATGATACTCGAGTAGCTACTCGAGTAACTCTGTTTCTGAAAATGTGGAGCTCTCGGCACTTAGTACTACTGCTAATGTTACTCGAGGAGCTACTCGAGTAACGTACTAAGGTAAGTTAAAATTTGAAGGTGGTACCCGATTAACTTGATTTCTTTTAATCTCATTTTCCTCGAGTCCTTACTCTAGTATGCAAGTATCTAATATTTTATTTTAAGTGGATTCCTCGAGTAAGTACCCGAGTATGCAGAAATATTTTTAAGGTAAACCTCAAGTCATTACCAGGGTAAGTCATGTACAAGAAGTACAATTACTCGAGGTGATACCCGAGTAACCTATGCAAACATTAGTGCATTACTCGAGTCCATACCCGAGTAACAAGGTAAGTGCTCTCGGCCTTGAAATCCTGCCAACATTACTGGAGTAGAGCATCGAGTAACCACAAGTTTATTTGAAGGTTTACTGGAGTTGGTACCCGAGTAACTCATAAAGTTATGAGTGCATTACTCGAGTAGGTACCTGAGTAAACAGATATTTCTAAAGGTTTGAAAATTGGTTATTCCATGCACTACCCGAGTATTCTTGTATTTGCTCATTGACTTGAAGTTAATTTAAGATTTCCCGATGATACTCGAGTAAGTACTCGAGTAACCTTCATGTGATACTCGAGTAGCTACTCGAGTAAGCAAACCCAAAAAGTTTGAAATCATTCCAACGGTCATTGTTCTGTTTCCTATTTGATTAACTTTTCATTATATTAGTGTACTTAGCATTTCAACAAATAAACAATGAAGAGATCTTACCAAATAAGGAAAGTCAAAAGCAACGCTCAAATGTCACCGACCGTCACCTACCATAACGTATGTTTTTCAAAAACTGGAAAAGTCAATAATGGCTGCGCACGCTCCAACGGACATGTAGAAATATGTTCCAGCAATCATTACCAACGTATCTATATATATGGGAACATCTGAACAGAGAGATACACAAGAACACACTTACGAAAGTATCATCAAGTTCATTACTCTGTTTTCATTGTACCTGTGATTCTATGCTTCAGTGATTCTTATTTACTCTATAAGAGAGATATTTCATTCAAACTCAATATTTGTTATTGAGGTAACTTAAGGTTGTGGAACCTTGAGTTGGGATTGAATTACAACTTGTAAGGGGGAGCGAGTGTCCAGGTGTAGGAACTTGCTTGTACTGAGGTGCCAAGAACCCACTGAATCTTGGAAGTTATAGTGAAACTCTCAGAGAAGCTCTGAGGACTGGACGTAAGTCAAAGTGGTTGTGGCCGAACCAGTATAAATCCTGGTGTACACTTCGGTGATATTTCTCCTTACTCTTTCCTGTTTTAATTTCAACGTCAAATTTTATATTTGCAACGAAATTTCTAAGGTCACCCAATTCACCCCCCCTCTTGGGTGAAACGCTTGTTCTAACATATTTGACTATGTGAGGCTAATGAGTGTATCTCTACCTCATTAACAAAGTTATCCATTCAATTCACAAATTTCAAACTCTCACACGATTTAACTCAAGTTCTACACCCAATCTAGCCCTCTCAAGCATTAATCAAGTGAACCCAACAATCTTATTGGTGGCCAATCAACAAGAAGCTTTAAGTAAAGAGTAAAATCAACATCATCTCCTCATTAATCACAAATATAAAGGGGAAAATGAGTACTTAATCCAACAAGGGTTCAAAACAACCCTAAAATGAGGTGTTTAGCTACACAAAGTCATGAAAAAGCTACAATTATGCATAATAATTACAGCCATTACAAAAACTTAACAAAGAAAGAGAAGAGGAATGAGAAAAACCAAGGATTTGAACCCCAAATTGCTTCTAGACTCCAACCCAAGCTCAATACTCTTCAAGGGGGTAAAACCCTAGCACACCCAACTCATAGAAACACTTAAAAACTTAAGAATGGCCTAATTTCAGCCTATCCCTTGCTTAAATACCCTCCACATGCATTTCAGTAAGTAAAACGCATGGTTGCATAGTCTGTCGTATGCTTCGGCACATATGTGTGTGCTAAAGCATATGACACAGTATGTTCTGGTCCTCGTTGGCTTCAGCACAGCGCCAAGTGCTAAAGCATATAGCACAGAAAGTCCAGAAGGTCCATTGGCTTCAGCACATGTATTGTTCGCTGAAGCCAACAATACAGCAACTTCCTCTTGGCCCATAAGCTAGCTTTTGACTTGTCATCTTCCACCCTCTTGATCTTCAATCCTTTAAAAGCTTCCAAACTTGTCTCTATCCTCCTACAAAAGAGAAGATGCATAAATTTTAACTTTTCCTTTGAACTAAAGCCCACAAATATATTGTTCTACTTCAACTTTAGCTTGTTACTCTGATATGCACATTTTCTTCTATTAACTCTTTCTATACTCAATTTGAATCCAAAAAATAGTTAAAAATAGAAGAAAATATGCTAGAATATTATCAATTTCTGAGAGTTAACACCTCTCCCCATATTTGATAACTTCATTTTTCAATATCTTCTTGTTCTTTCTCTTGATCATTCACAATAATTCAACTTAATAATTTCTTCCCCCCCCCCCCCTGTTTTTTTTTAATAATAGTTCTTTCTTCAATCTCATTTATTCTTCTATATCATCCTCCATAATCCAATTAAATATCTTCTTCCTTTTCTTGACTAATATCATGCAAGTTCTTCTTTCAATCTTTCTTCTTCTTGATCATCATTCTCCACACTTCAACTTGACATCTTCTTCCTTTTAATCCTTCTTCATAATCCAACTTGTTATCTTCTTCCTTTACTTGACTAATCTACAAGATATTTCACAATAAATATAGTAGTTAGTCAAAATATAAGATAAATACATCCATGATGCAAACTTTTTGCTCTTAATATTTGATTCTATATTTGATATCATCAAAACTAATCATATCTAACAAATTTTACTCTAAACAATAAATGGATGACTATGTAGGGATAGAAATAGGCTAGACTAGGTTTTACCTAAATAGGCCTAAGCCTGCAATAGAGATTTAAAGCTTGAGCTTATATGCAGGCTTTCTTGAGCTTCAACTTGGGCCTTCAAAAGGCCCGATAAGGCCTAAAACTTGTTTAAAAGCCTACTTAAAATGTAGACCTTTAAATAACCTTAAAAACTTGTGCTTTCAAGTTCATATATAACCCTCCTTGATGCTTATTTACAATCTTACAGTATGTCTTAAAAGCCTAACATACATTCTCATCGTAATATAAGGGCCTAATAAGGAAAAGAAAAGAATGTCTACTGACAACAGTTGTCAAAGCAAGTAAAACTAAAAATTAAACTAATAGTCTGTTGACTAAAGACATATATTTTCTAAAATTGATAAAGCATAAGAAGCAACATATAAAATTGGATCTTACCTCTTTTACTTTTTCCATGTAAATTGGGACAAACTCATGCTACTAAGATTATAATATTTCTTTTTGCACTAAAATAAACTCAGCAATTATTATGCTTTAGTGGACAAAGCAAATTAGAGGAGACTGAGTGAGTTAGTATTGCTATCTCGAATGATCAAAGAGAATAGAGGTAGGGGGTGAATGATTGAAGCGAAAGTAAGGGTTGATAAGAATGACGATGGGATATTAAATTTAGGATTAAGGTTAAATTAGTAAATTTAAAAATAATTTATAAAATTATTTAAATGATATTATATTTATATATATATATAATAGTATAAATTAAAAAAGTTAAATAAGTTTGGCATGTAGGTTAGACCTGGCATATTTATCTACATAGGCCTGGCAATAAACTTGAGTTTGAGCCTTGCTTATTTATTAAATAAGCAAAGCTAGACTTTATGTAAGTTAGACTATAGGCCCCTGTTTGGGACTTGACCTATTTACACCCCTATGGGTATGTGGAGTTTATGTTATTACAATTTATTTTCGAATTAGGCGGTATAATTTCATTTAAATGGTTTAGATTTTTAAGATTTTTTATTTTTAAGTAAAACTATTATTCTTATTTTATAATGCAATAGTATTATTAACTAGAAAAATTTAAAATTATAGCAAAAATAAGATACTCAATCTTGTGCATTCAATTTTAATTTAGATGGTTCAAATCAAACCTTGATTTTAGAATTGGAATAAATGAATAATGAATCCTATATTAAATTATATTTATTTTGCTTGTTCATTTATACTTATATACTTTGACTTTAGTTTTCTTTCTTTTTACTTTTGCCAACCTTTGACTTCAATTTTGTTGACTTCAGTTTTCACATCAACCAGTCTATCACTAATGTAATACTCCCACATGTCCACAATATAAATTATTTTAATCAATTCAATCTAATTAAGAAATGACAGTTAATTTATTAAATTTATCTTAAATTAAATTCTTTTTTACAATTTTACCTATATTAAATGAGGCTTTAAAGGAGAGAAAAAAAAATACAATGACTCATATTTAAAAATTAATTATAAGGGGCCAAATTAACAAAAAAAAAAAAGTATTAATTACTCTTCAAATGACTTATATTATAAACCAAATCATTCTTCTATAAACGATTTATATTGGGGACCAGAGGGAGGACCTTGAGAATTAATTTTTCTCTAAACAATAAACAACAAATGGATGTGTATGTGGAGTTTGTTTGATTACATTAAATCCTTCTTCATTAATTCTCGAAATAGACGGGGTTTAATTTTATTTAAATGGTTTGGAATTTTAAAATTTTTTTAAGTAAAGCTATTATTATTGGGATATTATTCTTTTTTTATAATGCAATATTATTAACTAGAAAATTTTAAAATTATAGCAAAAATAAGATAAAGTCTTGGGCATATACTTTTAATTTAGACGGTCAAAACTCCAACCTTGCTATTAGAACTGGAATAAATGAATTATATGAATTCTGTATTAAATTATATTTATAATGTTTGTCCATTTGTACTTATATACTTTGACTTCAGTTTTCACATTACCAGTCTGTCATTTATTTGATACCTTGAGAATTAATTTTGCTCTAAACAATAAATGGGTGAGTGAACCTGTGAAGTTATATCCTTCTTCATTCTTGAAAAGAGTAGATATATGGATGGTTGAAATTTAATTTGAATGGCTTCGATTTTAATATTTTTGTCCTTTTGGAATTAACGTATTATTATTTGTTAGATTGATTTCTTGAATATATATATTGTTCTTATTTTATAATTATAATCTTATTAAAATTGTAAACATAATAAGAATCTTGGCCTGGATTGTCTAAACTTGAAATTTGATTCATTCGATAAACATCCATGGAATTAGAAGAGGATTTAAGTTTTGTTTGTGCAAGTATATAAATATATAATTAGATATGTTTTTGTTTAATTTGATGTGTAGTAGTGCTGCTGATCATCTTTTTCTTGCGTTTATTCAGAGATTATTAAAATGAGTTCGATCATAAAAAAGATGCTTTTGAGTTCAAAAAGTGAAATATTATCTATTAATAAAGTCATCACATAAACACACTAATAACTTCTTTTATCAATTAAACTTATCTTTATTGGCCGTTTATGATTCAATATTATTCTTTCTTTCTTTTTTTGGGGTCAAAATTTCAATATTCATTCATCCTATTGAATATATGCCTTAATAAAATTAAAGAAAGAAAATCCAATTTAGTTTTTTATGTGTTTATTTGGAGCTGTTTATCATGAACATGTTCTCATAAATTAAAACAAAACTCTTCTTATATAACCAATAAGTTATTAGTTGAGGTGGTGCACTTGTTAGGAGATATGAGAATCTTTTGCCTTCTAAGCCTTAATAGAAAAACCCTTAATCTAATAAATAAAAACTATTCTTATATCATTACCCAGTACACTGTAAATAATGATTGAAGAGCTACCTTTCAAGGCTTTAATCTTCATTTCATTACGAAGAAGATCTTTGTTGTTCTCTTAAGGTATAAGAAAAATATAAAAAAATAGTAATATAAACTCCTGTGTGTTATCCAGGGCAAACAAAAAAATGGTTAAGGAGCAGATATATCAATAAAGTTTTAAGGAATGAGTGTATGGTATAATTATATTTTAAATGAGGTAAAAATAAATATAAAGAATTAAAAGTGGAGCATATAACACAAAAAAGTTAAATTTGATCTAACGACGTTAAATTACAAAGAAGAAAATCCCTAACAGCATTAGGTCAAATTTAACGATTTTGTGCTGAATGCTCCATTTTTAATTTCTTATATGTGTTTTTACCCACTTTAAAATATAATTGTGTCATGCGTTACTTCCTTAAAATTTTGTTCAGAAATCTGTTCCTTAATCCTAAAAAAACAAAAAGATATGTGCGTTATGTACAAAAGGCAATCACCAAAGTCACCAGTTTCGCTCGGGGATTTGTGGCACGTTCTCTGGGAACGTTACATGGCCTTTCGGGTTCGACGCTTGGTATGTTACTCCCTCCGGTTTCTTAATATTTATAAGACATATACACTATGAGGCACTTCAAAGCACCTCTCTTTTGGGATACCTAAACTCTTACTTTAGACATTTTAAATGGTATTTAGGACTTTTAAAGGTTTTCCTACATATAATTAATTACGAAAATGCTACCGCCTTCCTTTTTAACAGCTTAATTTTAAAATTGAGACATCCTTTGGAGTGGTTATATCATAACTCTGTAGTAGTGTCATTCTCTCTCCTATACTCTTTTCATGAATAAGGGTATATTTAGAAGAGATATGACATTTTTGACATATTTAATTTTGGAGTGGTTATATCATAACTCTGTAGTAGTGTCATTCTCTCTCCTATACTCTTTTCATGAATAAGGATATATTTAGAAGAGATATGACATTTTTGACATATTTAATTTATTATTTTTAAATAATCTTAGCAGTCAGTTTATTTTATCCAATAAGGATAAAAATTTCTTATAAAAAGAATCAGATGGAATAATGACTCTTTCATAAATAAAGGCAAATTTAAAAATTTTATTCATTTAATACTTTTCTTGATTTGCGAGAATGAGGTACAAATAAATTGTAAATAATCAATGAGTGGCACTTGAGAATTCATTTTGCTCTAAACAATAAATGGATGTGTACATGGAGTTTATTTGATTGCGTGCCAGTTCAGATCACCGGTGCAAGCTGTTTTTTCTGAGGTGATTTAGTGATTTATAGCATATAAGATAAATATGTGAGAGGAGTTTTATCTTAACTTACATGAACGTGTTTTATCTCAACTTGCATGAACGTACTTTTTAAACACCAACTCAAACATGCACTACATTAAATCCTTCTTCATTAATTCTCGAAATAAATGGCTTAATCTTATTTAAATGGTTTGGATTTTTAAACTTTTTTTATTTATTTTTAAGTAAAACTATTATCATTGGGATATTATTCTTATTTTAAAATGCAATATTATTAACTAGAAATATTTAAAATTATATCAAAAATAAGATAAAATCTTGGGCGTATAATTTTAATTTAGACGGCCTAAAATCCAGCCTTGATCGTAGGATTGGAATAAATGAATGATGAATTCTTATTAAATTATATTTATTATGTTTGTCCATTTGTACTTATATACTTTGACTTCAGTTTTCACATTACCAGTCTGTCGTTAATTTGATACCTTGAGAATTAATTTTGCTCTTAACAACAAATGGGTCAACCTGTGGAGTTATATCCTTTTTTTCATTCTTGAAAAGAGAATATATATGGATACTTTAAATTTAATTTGAATGGCTTCGATTTAAATATTTTTTGGATTAACTTATTATTATTTGTCAGATTTATTTCTTGAATATAATTGTTCTTATTTTATATATTATAATCTTATTAAAATTGTAAACATAAAAAGAATCTTAGCCTACCCTAGATGGTCTAAACTTGAAATTTTTTTTTTTTTTTTTTGAAATACAAAGGCAAGCAAAGCTTGAAGATATAACAAAATCATGGGTTAGACCCCGAATAATGTTCCTGTTGCTGTATACCACGTTCTAATACAAAAAGTCGCACACAATCCGCCGGAGGTGACCAGAATTCGTTATAGATCTGATGGCTATAATGAGCCGATCGTGCAAGGTAGTCCGCACAGCGAGTATTTTCCCTATGAGTGTGGGAAATCTTCAAATCCCAGTCAGCATAGATGAGGGAATTGGTATCCAAGATGACGTCGTGCAACGGGTGATCGCTCGCACATTGAGATGACAATAAATGAACGGCCTGAAGAGAGTCAGTGAACAGATTGATTTTCCTGAAACCCAGCTGTTTGCAAAGCAGAAGACCTCGGTGGATTGCATGGATTTCCGCAGCAGTTGGGAAAGAGAGTCCTAACTTCTGTTGAAATCCACAAATCCAGTTGCCTTGGTGATCGCGGATAACTCCCCCACAGGTTGAAAGACCATCACTAGCCGTCGAACCGTCTACGTCAATTCTAATGTAACCCTCTTCCGGGGGAAGCCAGTTAAGAAGACCTCTCTCCGGAGCTTGGAAGATCAGATGATGAAAATGTCCCCTCTCCACACTCTCTGAAAGGTGGAAAATGCATTTATGAACTAGCTCCTTCGGAGTAGCCGCTTTCCCTTCAAAAGCCTGACAACAGCGGTTCTTCCAGAGGAGCCAACATGTTGTACTGAAAACTTGTTGCCAAGACCATCTAGCCATTCTTCTGTTTCCGGGGAAATGCTGTGAATTCCAATTAAGCCAATCCTGCAAATTACCAGAAGCAAACATAGTAGATTTTAATTTGATTCATTCGATGAACATCCATAGAATGAGAAGAGGATTGAAGTTTTAATTTGTTTGTGCATGTATATAAATATATAATTAGATTTTCTTTTTGGTTAAATTTGATATGTAGGATTATCTTTTTCTTGCTTTTAGTAAAAGATTATTAAAATGAGTTATATCATAAAAAGATGCTTTTGAGTTCAAAAAATGCAATATTATCAAAAAGATATGTGCGTTATGTATAAAAGGCAATCGCCAAAGTTACCAGTTTCGCTCGGGGCTTTGTGGCACGTTCTCTGGGAACGTTACATGGCCTTTCGGGTTCGACGCTTGGTATGTTACTCCCTCCGGTTTCTTAATATTTATAAGACATATACACTATGAGGTACTTAAAAGCACCTCTCTTTTGGGCCTCAACCAGCTCAAGCCCATGATATTGTAAGCACCTCTCTTTTGGGCCTCAACCAGCCCAAGCCCATGAGGCATGTGGGCTATCCTGATTCTTTCACATATGTCATTTTGTATGAGTTAAAACAATTATGTTTGGTCTTTTATATTTTTGCACCAAGTTCTATTTTACTCTGTTAAGTTTATAAAATACATTTTTAATCCTTCAATCAAAACACTGTCACTTTCATCTAATAGAAAAAGTTAACTCATCAAACTTAAGTGATGATTATACACTGTCACATTGTTTAATGATCGAGAAGATATTGTTGCATGACAGTGTATAACAGAAATCAAAACGGCAAAACAAGGGAACACTCCCTCTGGTCCTTGATATAGGACTTAATTGAAGAATTAATCTTAGTCCTAAATATAAGACATATTTTTGTCAAAACAAAAAAATATAAGATATATTTTTTATATTTATCAGTTTTTTCCTAATTTACCTTTATTGATGTTCTCTCAACAATAATCAAATAAGAGAGAGATGAAGGAAATTAATGAAGATGATTAATGTATTTTGAAAAAAAAAAAAACATGCTATATTAACTAACTTTATTAACTTCCTTAATCTAATATAATTAGGTAAATAGGACTTATATTAAGAAACCCAAATTCTCTATTGGATATGCTTCTCTCTGCCCAGCTTCTTCAAAAGCTGTTGCAGTTACTTGTTTTTGAACTCATTGCTCTTACTTTGGCCACTGGCTTCCATAAGTGATTCGTTATATTGAAGACTTCATAAAGGTATAAGCTAGTCCTTATTACATAAACTATTCTGTTTATAAAACATGCCACCACCTTATGAATGACATGGGACACAAACAGTGTCAAAATCTTCTTTAATTAAATTTGTATCCATTCGTTTGATTCTCTCAATTTCTCATATATAGTAAAAATCTTATCCACAAATATCTTTCCCTATACTGTATCCACTTTTAAAGAACTTGACCAAATGTATATCAAAACAACTTTTCGTAGATAAATGAACCTGTATGTTTTACACTACTCACCAATTCTTTATTAAAACTATGGTTCATGAAACCATATATATATATATATATTCAAAAACACGGATTATATTGTTCTGCGTCTTGACAGGTTACATGTTCTCTTGTAGATTAAAATTGCTTTATATGACTCTGAATCATATATCTCATTAAATTCGCTCCTAAGTCTCATTAGCAATTTTCCCAGCATTACATCTAACATACTCGTGTGAGAACAGTCATTAATTAATCCAACAGCAATAGTTAGTGAATTCTGATATCACAACAAAATTATCATCTAATGATGTGCCATTGTCTTGCCCTAACCTCAACTATAATACCAGAACAATTCCTCATTGTCTCCGAAACTGAGACATAACAAAAAAAGACTCTGAAAACTACATGTCCTGTAGATATATATATATATATATATATATGGGCATCATCACCAAGAATCAAACCATATTGGCAGGATCAAAAACAGACAAGTTAACTGGGACAGATGATCATGAAAAGGGTCGAAGAACAGAGAAATTGAAGCGATGGTTAAACTTGTCCCACTGAAGCCCAATCTCGTCACCTTTCTTCAGCTCCCTCCTCTTAACGAAATCGCCGGTCCAGTTTCCGATCAGAACAAAGCTCCCAGAAGATGCCCATTTCTTTAGAACCAAAGAGTGAACCGACCTGTTATTGTTCACGTCACAAAACTTAATCTCTGTTCCTTTTCCTGAATCAAGTTTTGTTTTTTCATCATCTGTTAGGACAGAGCACACCAGATCCTGAACCAAATCCGACGGTAGCAACAACCTGTTATGGTGGCATTGTACATCGGTGGCCGTCAAAACCTTCTTGATCTTCCACGGGTCGTCGTACAAACTCAGACCAGTCTTACAACCCCATGGCGTAGTATCATCCATGTCTTCAGCTTCAGAAGAGTGAGCTCTTTTTCTTTTTAGTTTGAATTTTTCTTCCTCATCGGTGCACACTGGATTCTGAACCAAGTCGGACGGTGGTAGAAGTTGCCGGCGGCCGTCGGTGGCGGCCGTCGGAACCTTCTTTGTCTTCCCCAGCGGATCGTTGTACAAACTCAGTGTAGTGGAACAAGAAACTGAGGGAACCATGTTGAAGGAGAGCTGAATATTTCAGAGAATTCGAGGGGGGAGACCAGAATTGAAAAAAGAAATAATCTTCGGAGAAATATAGAATCGAATTTCACGGTTTAAGGAAGCTAAAACTATTTAGGAAACTTATTAGAGTTACTTGCGAGAAAAGAATATCAACAGCAAGTTTTTTTCCCCAAAAATATCAACGGTCAGATGTGTGTATATAATGCGGTATATATATATATATATATATTGCCAGAAGTATATATGCGGTATATGATTATATGTAATTTTTTTTGTATTTGAAAATTAAAATAGGTCTGTTTTTACGAAACTAAAGTTATTTAGGAAAGTAGAGTTGTCTTGAAGAATCAACGTTACAAATTATGAATTATAGAAAGAAAATAAAAATTGAATTTATTGTTGAAAAATATAATTTCCATATTATTTTAAGAAAATCGAATCTAATCAATAAGCAATCTACATTAGATTTAGGAAATAAGTGTTATTTGAATCCTCTCGTGGACAAAAATCAAGAGTTCAACAGTCTGGGTTCTCTCCCTCTCTCTCCCCCTCCCCCCCCCCCCCCCTCAAAATCTCATAGTTTCCTTAATTGGATGGTTTAGATTTACTATTTTAAAAAATTATTATTATTACTATAAACAAAAATAAATTTAAACCGTTAAAATTTAATTTTTATAATTACATTAAAAAATTCAATTTATAGAAAACTATTTAATCTCGCGGACATGAGAGATGATCAAAAGAAAATGAGATTATCTCTTTCCGAATTCAACAATGAGAATTTATCTTCGTTAGTTCAAATTTACAATTTTTTCTAAGCATAGTATCTTTTTATGTGAAGTATATAATATTATTTAAAATATTATCGGACACTAAATATAAACGCATTTTTTAGTGGGAATTCACACATTGACTCCCCATATTACAAAAAACTAATCATTTTTACTAGATTCAACCCCGTTGGTTGAATATAATTACATAGACCTAAATTTTATTCAATTTAAAACAGAGCAGCTCGTAGGATTTTTTTTTTTTTTTTCCACCTCAATGCAAAGAATAAGGTAACAATGACATGCCAGCAAAGAAAGAAAGCCCAGAATAAAGCATAACTCTGCTTAAGAGGTGTGAAAGGTCTGGTTCATCTAACAGGACTCAATAATCAGATTCTCTTTGCTCACTCAATAATCAGATTCTCTTTGCTCAGATTTAATTCTTTGTAAATTTATTATTAAAATTTTACGTAAAAAATAAATAAGTAATTTTAAAATGCTCAAAATTAGTTAAAACAGTTCAGAATTACATTACACATTTTTTAAAAAATAATTTATAAAACAATATGTCTAAACTAACTGCTTAGTTTTTGTTTTTTTAATCTAGCAATCTGACTAGGTCTGTTTTTTTTTTTCCGGTAGAATCCAAGCGGTATTCCTCAGCCGATAGCTAAGACTAATCATTCCGAGGTGTAGAGATCACCGAAGTGGGTTTTGCTTCTCCCAACAAAATATTTTCCATGAGCACAACCTTGTTCAAACTCATGACATCATATTTAAGGGATCCGGCTATCTACTGACTATGCCAATTTTTTGTTAGTAATTAGAGGATCTCTTTTAAAGACAGTATATATACTACTCATGTCTTGTACAAACTTGGACTCGAATTCGAGACCTCATGTTTAGAGAATCATAATCCCTTCTACTGGAACCAACATTTATTGGCTAAAGGAAAATGAAGAGTGGAGAGAATTTTGATGCATAAATGAAATGGAGAGAATAAAATCTCTCAATTAACCCGTTAGGAAATCTGCTGCAAGCAAATGTAGCACAATTTCCCTCAGACTATACCCTTCACATAATTAATAAGGAATGTATATCAATCCAAGCAATATTTTTTATTTTTAACTTTCTTCACATAGTTTATTGGATTTCTTGCAACTTAAAGTTTTATTCATTAAATATTTTTTATCACTTATTCTTTTTTTTTCCTATAAGCTCTTCTTTACGTACCGGAAGAGGAGGAATAATATATTAATAAGATTTAAATGTTCATAAAACGAATACTATATTAAATACATGTTTTAAATTATTTTTTATCCTCTTTGATTGGAAGGAACATATATATATATATATATATATAGTTATTTGTTTTGTATCAAGCAAAGTAATGTATTACCGCAATATGTTATAAGTGAGTTAATTAGAGTTGTTCTCTTCAAATCAAAAAGAAAACATTAAATCTTGTTTCTCCGACAAAGTTTCATTTCACACTATTTTTTTTTCCAATTTTGAACTTTACAATATTATTACATGTAATATATAAGGAGGAAGGGCCAAAAATTTTTTAAAAAAAAAAAAAAAGAGAAAAGGGAGGGAAAAAATAAAGAGAAAAAGGATAAAAAAAATACCATTTGAACTTCAAAATCTGAAATCAGTGATTTTCTACTAAAATGAGTTGTCAATTGCTATACTTTTGTAGTTAATGCCTGTACTATTGTAAGCAACAAGACTAATTTAGGATTTTGAAGTTCAAGTGGTATTTTTTTTATCTTTTTCCCAAAAGAAATGTATATCTGTATATCTAAATTTTCACTTAATTCATATGTTGAGATATACTATATCTCTTTTTCTTATTATAAGACCCATTTGACTAACTTGGAAAAATTAAGGAAGTTAAATGAATTATTTTAAAATAGTTATATTTATCCATTTTCTCAAAAAATAATTTGCTGGACTTACAAACTAATATATAATATAATGATGCACAAAAAAGTATTTTAGAGAGATTATGTATCATATGCTATAATTAATATATTTAACTTTCTTAATTTCCTCAAACTAGTCAATTGAGTCTTAATTAAGAATTGGAGATAGTACTTCTTAAGAATTAGGATAGGAAAACAAATTACCAACGGGAGTTGAGTTTAGCATAAGGGGCTAGTCCCTGACAACATGGTGAATTTTAATCAAAATCCCCGTTAAGAGAGGTGCTCACATTTAGTGTCTAGTAATATCTCAAATAGGATTGCCTCTAATAGAATGATACCTAGGCTTAGCCAAAAAAATTAAAAAAATAGAACAACAAATTAAAAATACGTACATATACTTTATGAATGGGTTAGACTTGCATCAACTTTCTTATATCCATTACAACAAGTCCTTCAATCACATACAAACACAAGTCATATTTTTTTCATATGGTTTATAGTTAAATGATCATAATTCAAAAATAAAACATAGCCATGTATAACTGAAGGACTCGATAAAATGGATATAGAAAACTTGATATAAGTATTTTCCTTTATGAATACATTATTGTATATGCTTGTTAAAAGTAAAATGATAGTACTTCTCGGACTTTTAAATGTAGGAGGTAGTTGGGGAATTTATTTTAATCTTAAATATAAAATATTAATATACTTTTATATATCTTCCATATTTATTTCAGTTTTTTAACTAACTAGCTAGCCAAGTTGTTGTATTGCTTAAAAAGGTCAGATTTATGTATTACCTATAAAAGGATAGGTATCTTTAAAAAAAATAATTTTTTTATAGATAATTACTAGTTTAACTAATTTTCTTGATTCATGTGCATAATTAGCTAGTTCTTATATTCATGATCTGTGGAAGTAGTTAATCAATTAAGGCTGTATGCAATCCAACATAGAGAAAGAAAAATTATTAATTTCACAGTGATAATAATAACTAATGCGCTATTTTTTATTGGACTATGTCATTTTTATGTTTTTTTTAGAGAAATATTTATATAATTTTTTATTGGGCTAGCTATATCATTTATATGAAGTTGTCCAACTAATATTTTAATGACTGAGATTTAATTGTAGATTTTTTTTATACGTAATATAGCAATAATATTTCTTACATAGCATTAAATCCTATCAATTAAAATATGATCTAATGGTTAAGACATTAAGTAGAGAGGAAGTATAGGGAGAAGTTAGTGGAGACACTCCTTTCCTCTATTAACATTGGTCAAATGTTACAATGGGCCATACTGCGCTATTTTTAAAACTTTCAAGGAATAATACATATTTACACCAATTGAAAGTTAAACATATCAAAACAGAAAGCTTTCAGAATAAATTTGTCTCTTACCAAAAATATTTATTGAAGTACTTATAAATTACCTAATGTCACCCTGTAATTTTCTTGAATTCTTATTTGCTTCATGGTCCTTGTAAGTTCTACCTCACACTCACACACCCTGAAATTTTCACACCAAACATAATTGGGCCGTCAAAACAAAAAATTTTAGGTTTCATAAAGAAATTCGGATGGAATATAATGTGTGGTGGGCGTGGCCAGGGCTGGGCAGGGCGAGACCCCTGCCCGATGCCCTGCCCAAAAGATGAACGGGCTGTATTTTGTAGCTTGATGCCCGGCCCTGCCCATTAAAAGCCCTAACTATTTTGGGCTGGGCCGGGTGGGCTTCCCTGCCCAAGTGATAACGCCTTATCTTGTCCACATATGAAAAAAATAATTGACTGTGAATTTCATAAACATTCCTGTAGTTACTAATACCATTTATCTTAACTTTGCTCTAAGTAATATAAACTTCAAATGCATTCGATGATTTCACATATTGGGATATTTCAAAATAAGTATACAACTTGAGTCTTGAAATTTAAAAAATACCATATGTCTTAACAAATATCCATACTTTAAAAATTAAACAACATCCATAATCCATTATAAATAAGAAAAAAAATATGATTGTAATTAAAGCCATGAAGTCAAAGTAGTTTGCATTAATTCAATGTCCCAAAAGTTGATCAAATGATGAAGCATCTGGAAAGAAAATAAAAAGCAACTATAATTTAATACATCACAAAGTAAAGAAGAAAGGAAGAAATCTACTTGTAAATAGCGTTTAGTGGTTAGGGCAAAAAAGAAAAGATCAGAAGAGTATTATACAATAGACAATATATATTTTAAATAAAAAAAATATATGAAATAATATTGAATTGATATGAAATTTTATATTTTAAATAAATGAAAATAATTTTCAGGGCAGGGCCAAATGGGCAGGGCAGCACCCCTTGCCCGATGCCCGGCCCAGCCCGGTTATTAGCCCGCCCGAAGCTGCCCAAAATTTTTTCGGGCCAGTTTTTTTGGGCTGGGCTGGGCAATTTTTTACAGGGTCAGGGTGGGCACACCGGGCTACTGGGCACCATGCTCACCCCTATGCGTGATAACTCACATTTCAGTGAAAAATTAAGGGGGGAAAAAAGGAAAAGAATATAACCACTACTACCTCCTGTCCTTGATATAATGTTTCATTTATAGTACAATTTACATTGCAAACGAAATCTTATATTAAGGATTAAAGATAGTATTAAATATAAACTGTGAAAAGAAAAAAGAAAAATTCTAATTTCACATATATAGCTTCTCTCTCCATCATGTTCATATAAAACCCCTTTTGCGAACCTTGTTGAATACTTCACTACTCATATAAAAATGATTTTAATTACTACTGATGGAACGAATAATTTGAGATAAATTTTTCTTTCAGTAATAATAAATCGGTACAAAAAATTGACGAAACTACATAGTAATCTTTCAAAAAATGTTGGCAAAAAAAAAAATCTTTCAAAAATACAAAAAATAAAAATCTACTAAATAATTTACCTAATCCACCTTCTATAATTAAGGTAATAAATACCATCATTTATGAACATCAGCATACTTTTTTAAACCTATTCATATAAAAGTTCTGCACCACTCATGGAACTCTGAAGAGAAGCATAAATTGTTGTGTGTCTGTGTGTGAATATATATATATATATATATATTCTAAAAAGGGGAATAAAGGAATAAATTGATATTGAAAAGGGAAAGAGGAAGTAAGTATTTGCCAGTAGTGTTGATATGTAACCCAGAGATTATTTTTATGGTTCTTTTTTGGGGTCAATGGATGTGGACTCATCAACATCATCCATCAACTGAAATCTCAAGGTAACAAAGAAGCAAGTGGGAAAAAATTGACTGCGAATTTTTTACTGCAAATGGAAATTACATTTACAGCGCATCTGGGTTGAGTGTTTTCTTTTGCAAAATGGGAATGGATGGGACCAAAAATTACAGCTACGAACATGCCTAATTAAACCCTAGAAAAGTGGAGTGAGAAAAACATTTTGTGTATAAAAATATATTTAGTCTTTCTAACTAATAAAATTTTCAAACAAGGACTTTTCACTGGTCTTTTCTGTTTCTGTCAAAATGTAATTATTAACCTCTTTTTGTGGTTGACATGGCCGTTCAAAAATATTTTTTACGTTGCATGTCGTGTTTTTTTGCTAAGCAACCTACCAATTAGTTCAGAATTTTTTCTCTTTACAATCTTGTCCAATATAGTACTATAATAGATCATAAGCTTTTTGTGGAACTTCAGGTTTCTTCATCCAACTTATAGTATAAAAACTCATTATATCCTTTTTTTTAAGGTTAAGATCCAATTTTACCTTGTCAAAAAAAAGAGCAATGTTGCCTGACCTCAAAAAAATTTTTTTGGAGTAACGTCGCTTTGAAAGTTTCCAAATCATAGCAATTTCGTCTCAGTCATTATCCATGTTATGTTTGACCATTAATTGACCAAATATTCCGAATTGACAATCCACGTGAAATCTACGTCATTTTTTATTTTGAGTTTAGGTGAAAATTTGCTCCAAAACTTTTCACTTAAGAGCAATATCGACGCGGAAGTTTCTAAATCATAGCAATTTTACCCTGGCTACTATCTAAGTTAAGTTTATTCGTTAGTTGGCCAAATATGCTTATCTAGCAAGTTTATGTGTTATCCACTTTATTTTTTTCCAAGTTAGATTTATAAATAAGGATTTTTTTTTCAAAATATGCACTTGTTTGAATGATTGAAGAAAAAAAAATGAAAGCATCTTGTGCAATGAAGAGAAAATCAAATATCTTGACGTCGTTAGGGTATAGCAACGGAAGGTTACCGATGGCCTTGTTCTCAATAATCTTGCTCATTGTATCTTGCACCTAGTAATTGAATATATTTCTTCATTACTCTCTAGCAAACTTGATGAGCTCCTCCTCCATTTGCGGTTTTTTCTTCAATGTCGTTCGCTCTGTCATTTCAGCATATTTGATCAACTAATGGTCAAATATAACCTTTATAATGGTTAGGGCGGCATTATTGCTACAATTTAGAAACTTTCAGGGCAGTATTGAACCAAAAAAAAAATTTGGGATAACATTCCTCATAAGTGAAAACTTTCGAGGAAATTTGTACCTTAATAAGAATGACATAGATGACACGTGGACTTGCTAGCTTAGTATATTTGGTCAACTAATAGTCAAACTTAACTGGGATAATGGCTTGGGCGAAATTACTACTATTTGAAAACTTCCGAGGAAATATTACTCTTAAAAAACTTCAAAAGTAACATTGCTTCTTTTTCTTTAAAAAAAAAAATATGAGGAAAAATTAGATCATAACTCTTTTTTTAGTTGCCCAAAAAATCATTATATCTTTTAAGAGTCATTTTCCAACAAATTAAATTTTCATCTCACAATAATAACTTTTCTGTATATTTATAGAAATTGTAGGAATTGATTTGGTATGGAAATAATACTTAGCTTATTTTGGGACTTCATTTATGCGACAAAACCTGTTTTTATGTCATATGAAGACAATAACAAGCAAAGGGACAATTAACAGATAATTTTCACTTCCTCCATTTGTTGAGACAACAAGCATATGTACAACAATAAAACTCACTTATAACATTGAAGTACATTAATCTATGAGTACGACTTCTTTGTTTGGCCATAATATCCATGAGTACCGCTGCAATAAATAAATAAATAAACATATATATATATATATATATATAATGTGCTTCAGTGGAGTTAAAATTAGTGGGCTAATTAAGAACAGATATTAAATTGAAATATAACAAGAAAATGAAGTACCTTTCTTAATTTTTAATTTTAAAATTCATAACCATTTCTATTGTCTCTAATATCTTTTGAACTATACCAACACGGGTTGGCGCAAGTGGTAAAGGGCTTGTGTTCCCTTCAGCGCTCTAGTCCCAAGTTCGATCCTTGAAGCGGCGTGTATGGAGAAAATCCGTTTTGGAGGGTCGATCCCATCATAGGCCAGATGGTACCCGAGGGCTTAGTCATCGGGCTCGTTCCGGTGGATACCCTACGTTGCAAAAAAAAAAAAATCTTCTGAATTGTATAAATTCTCTAATGTCATTTCTAACACATTCTCACACCTAAATGGTAACTACTTTTTTCATATATACATATATGGCAAATGTAATAAAGTGGTGCAAAAGTTTACTAATTTTTTTCCTAAACAAGATGAATTGAAAGACGAAAAAAGGTTTGATTTGCAGCAATATTTTTTTCTTGAAAAAAGTGTTTACATTCAACTTTTGATATATTCAAAAATTCAAAATGTAATATGCGACTATTTCCTTTTAATTTTATACTCTCTATATATATCATTAACTCATTAATTTTTTTTTAAAAAAATCTTCGGGAAAGTTTAATGCTCACTGTATCCAATGAAAGACGGACACGATGCTCATTCCTCATTTGAAATGTCCAAATCATATGTAAATGGATTCAAATCGTGTTTTGTACATGTTTTTCAAGTAAAGCACGTATATATAAAAAATTATTAAATTTCCAGCTGTCAACCTTTTACTCAATGGTATTCCAGTTATCAACTTTAAGAAAGAGTGACACTGATTAATTATAATTAATTATGAACAAAAAATTTAAAATTTAAATTGTCCAAATCAAATTACAACCGTCTGAAAAAAATTTAAATTAAACAAGAGTTGAACCGAAAGGAAAAAACGTGTGATGTATAATTTCCCATAGCCATTGCCTAAAACATCCAACGAAAGGTTACAAAAAGTTGTGTCCGGCCACTTCCATTTCCTCCAAACAAGCCCTTAAAAGAGACATTTCATCACACAGCTCCTAGGCAACGTTCATCTTTTTTGCAAAAATATGACATCATCTTTTTTTCCTTTTTGCTAAAAAATATATAGCTCTATTTCTCTGCTACAGCAACATGATATATTGTAAGAAAAAAATTACTGTGTTTAGTCCTTAATATAAGATCTCAACTCACTTTGTCTCCCATATTTATAATTTCCCCCATAAAATATCTCTATTGATCGCACATGTGTTAGACAATTTTGCATCAATGGGTAGCTTCAACACAAATGACTTAAGAGGGCAGTTTAGGGAAACTAATATGCATTTTAAACAAATAACAAATTTAACTAATTTTTTTAATCAACCCAAATTAGTTAAATAGATCAAATATTAAGGATTGGGGTAGTATTTTTTAAAGGGCCGGCATACATGCCCTAACGACTAACAAGTTGAAGTTACAGGCAAAATTGAACCCACAACTTTTCACTTACAAAGAAACTTTCATACCACTAAACTACAATTATCACATCAATCAGGTTGGCTCACATATTTGGTAGGGTTTACCTATCTCATTTACTTACTTATCTCTCTCTTTATAACATCGTGTGCTACAAATCAATGGGAGTTGGTCCAAATGGTAAGCGGCTTGATTCTGTTTAAGTAAGGTCTCGGGTTCGAGCCTTGTGTATGTAGAAAATTCTCATTGGGAGACTCTCCCACCATAGTCAGGTGTGTGACGCGGGTCGGATCCGGATGTAGTCGGGGCAAAGCTCCTGTGAACCGGGTGGACAACAAAAAAAAAACATCGTTTGCTACATAATTATATATAATCAACAAAAATAGGGTTACTTTACAAAAATTGACAAGGTTGTTCAATAATTGATGAGAGGTGTGGAATATATATATATATATATATATATATATTCTATGTGATAACACATTTATTAACTTTAGCATTTGTTGTATTTGGATGGACGAAGCAAGAGGCATGTGATGGTACCACTTACTCTCTCTTTGTGGTCCTCATTTTAGAGATATGCCTCAGATTTTCTTGTTGTCATGTAATATTACATATTTGACCCTTCTCAACATGCCCTCTCATCACTTCTATATCATCAACCTCCCTCACTTTTCTATTTTTTCCAAGGGAAAATATACTAATAGTATGAGGTTGTAAGCCACGTTACCACAACCTCCTATTTACAAGGAAGCTTTTATTTCATTGGACCACAAAGTAATTGGCGACTTTTATATCTTTGAAGGATACTATATTGCTATTGAAATAGCCATTAACCAATTAGACATCTAACTAGTTTTGCAATTTGTTGAAGACTTATCTCTGGTCCAACTTTTTTTCTTTTTCTTTTTTTAAATTAGAGGACCAGACACTAATGATCTGTAAGGTTACAAGCGATAGATCGAACTCATGACCTTAAACTTACAAGGGAACTTTTACGTCACTAGGCTACAAGGTCATCTAAAATTTATAGTTATATCAAAAGCACAAATGTTTTATGTTATAAAAATTGGACTAAACTGGTCGTTTGTCAACTCATCAACCAAATAAACCAATAACCTAAATGTGTTTACCGATTTGAAAAATGTTTTTCAATACAAATTCGGACAAATTAAAAAAGTTCGAACTAGTATATTTTATTTTGTGGTAAAATCAAAGCACTATGCTAACCAAAAAAAAAAAAAAAACCCTACTTGGCTACTTGCACGCATTTGAATTATATTTTAAACTCATATCAAACATGCAAGCATCCTATATGTATATAAGGAAAATATGTTTCTAAGACGAAAAATATTTAGCAAAAAAGATTGATACGATGATGGTGTCATCAAGATACATTGCTTGGCAGAATCTGCTTATATATATGTATATATATAGTCCTTTAGAACATTCTCTGATGAAGTGTATATATAGGAAGTTAGCCACACGTATATATGATATATTCGACCTTGGCATTAAGGAAAAGATGAGGTAAGAAGTGAGTGGAAAAATCATATGAAGATATTCCAATTAGGCAAGCGTGATGTGAGTGAATTTAGATGAAAATTAGAGTTATTGCTACTTTTTATTTTATGATTTACCATCCGAAATTTGGTATTTACAAGCTAATTAGTCTAGATTCGAGTCATATTTAGTTGTAATTAGGCTCTTGCAACATCATTTTTTTTTTAATCCACGAGCCTAAAAAGTCATGATTTTTACAATGATATTGCCAGTCAACTCAATATCAGTAGTTGGGATTGACCACTTTGTGACTCGACTATATATTTACGATTTTTCCGCGTTTTGATTTATTAATTATACCAAATTATACAACTAACTTATAGCATTATTGATGTTGAGAATTTTGAATCCACATTTCCATTACCAAGTTTAGTTCTAATTATTTTGTTCTTAAGAACGTATATTTGTTCATGGCGGGCAAAAATTTCTCACACGAATCATAGCAATGAGTTACAATTGGCGTTTCTATGAAATCATAATATTGATAAAACAAATATTTATTTTTGAATAAGCATGACCGTTGACTTCAAGAAGTAATAATAATTTAATGATGTCAATGGCTTTAGAGCCTAAAGACTTGTTTGGTTTGAGGGGAGGGGAGGAAAAGTGGGCGGAGGGAAAAATTTTTTCAGTTGAATTTAAAAATATCAGAGAAGTGGGGTTAAAAATTTTTAATTAACTTTTTTTACTCTTTTATCTTATATATTCTCTTTATTAAAATTTTACTACCCCACTTCTTCAATCTTTTAAAATTCAATTCATAAAAATTTTCCCTCCCCTCCCTTCCCATCCAAATCCCTCACACCAAACAGACCCTAATAGTATCAAAGCTTTTTTGTAATTAGAAGGTAAAAGGTTTGATTCTGTTTGTAAATTCAGGCATTACATTGGTGTGTCTACCCTTCTAATTCAAAAAAAAAAAAGAACAATTTGATAATTTATTTCTAAGTTTCTTGGATCAATTTTAATTTTTGAAATCCTTATTGGTTGATCTTATAGTTTATAATTCCATAAATTTAATTTCCCCCTTAATCTTTCTCTTTTTTTCTTGTTTGCTTACTAGTTGATTTCTAAGATTGACCAAAATGATTGGTTTTGAAAAGAAAGGGAAAGTTTAACTACTTAATATTATTCTATATAACAATGTCCTGAGTCATGTCAAAAAATAGATAGCACACCTATCATGGGTGCCCAACTCTTTTCTTCTTTTAAAAAAAGTAATTTATAATGCAGCAAAAAAAGTTAAATTAAAAGAATAGGCCTAATTATAACCTTAAAGACTCGTAGTGCTTTAAGTTACTGAAAAATTGCTTTCAAAAGTTGGTAGTAGTCTTATTCATAATCATGAAAAATTTTGAAAGTAGGATCCAACTTAAAAAAGGTGTTTCATATCATTCAACAAAACTAATAAAGAATGGGGTAGTAACCTAGTTAAGAAAGGAGTTTCATATATATTACTCCCTCCTGTCCTAAATATAGGACAAAGTTTGTAGTATAAATTTGCACTACAAACTTTGTCCTATATTTAGGACCGGAGGAGTTATATAATATTAATAACTTGATCATTTAAAAATTGATGATATTATGCAAATTATATTCTATTGGTGTCAAGTGATATATTAGCTCACTACCTTTTCAATAATAATATAAGAGCTAGAGGTTTACATTGACTCTAAATATAAAATTCAATCCACTGTCTCTAAAATTTATAATTTTTTAACTATATATCTTTATTAATTGTACATATATATTTATGAAATTTCTATAAAGAGTTAATTCAAATGCAAATGATGAATGAAGATGGTATTTTAAGAAAATCAACATATATTATTTTTTAATATCTACAAATTAATTATTTAGTCAACTGTAGGCTTCAATTTCTGTCGTCTCATATTTATTTTGTCCCACATTTAAAGGTTCTTAATTTTTCAACAACTTAATCACATTTATAACTACTAGTTTCCAAATTTGTCCAATCTAAATCACAAGTATCAGTGTACCACTACAAAAAAAACATTGAATTTCCTACGGAATTTACCACCGAATTAACTTTTACGACGGAATTTCCAACGAACCACAGTTTTGACGGAATCCGTTCGATCGTTAATAGGTGCGCTACAAACAAATTTGAAATTCCAGAAATTTCCGATTGAACGGAATTCCATGGGAATTTCCGACGGAATTCCTTTCCGTAGCAATTTTGTTAAAAAAAATTCAATTTTTTTTTTAAATTCCCAAATGCCACATGATTTCTCCTCAATTCACCACGTGTCCCTCTCCCCTGGCCGCCACGTGTCTCCTCCTTATGCTGCCACGTGTCCGCATCATAATTCTTAAAAGTGCATCTCCTCCTGTTCAAACCCGCAACCTCAAGTTGCCAATGCCTTTGTGGGTTAATCTTTGCGAATTGCGCCAAAATGAACCTGTTTCATATTATTACATATATAATATTATCATACATACATACATATAATTAATTAATTATATACATATAATTAATTATTATTTAAATATAATATTATTAAAAATAATGAAAAATTTAATAAAAAGTGAAAAAATATTTATATATTTAATTAAACAATTTTTTAATTAAAATTACTTAATAAATAATAATTTAATATTATAAATATTATTTTTAATATAATATTATAAATATAATATCAATAACATATATATATATATATATATTTTATAACAAGGGTTAATAACATATATATTATTTTTAAATAAAATAAAATAATAACAAATATCATAATAATATCATAAATATTATTTTACTAGAAAATTTTAAATATAATATTAATAAATAATAATATAATTTTAATAATTAAGGTTAATATTAATTATTTAATAATTAATATTTTAATTTTATAAATATTATTTTTTTAAAAATTAATAAATTTTAATTTTTGCTACGGAATTTCCGATGGAATTTTCCATGGTAATTTCATACGGAAATTTCCGTCCTGTCGGAATTTGCAATCGGGAAATTTCCGATGGAATTTCCGTCAGAATTTACCACACAAAAAATTCAGTCAGAAATTCCATGGCTAAATTTGCCACTGAAATTCCATTGGTTCCATGACAAATTTCATCAGAAATCGGGTTTTTTTTGTATTGCACTGGGTCACACATTAGTTTCACAAAAATTAACTGACATATATATTTTTTGATACTACTGACATATATATTACTATATTTCCTAATCAACTAAGCCAATTCATTTTAATAATTTTATTCAAAGCGAGTAGTAAGCACTAATTAAGCATGCAGAAACTAAATGAAAAGGACATAAAAAAAAAAATCGTTTTGTAATTACTCTTATTTAACAACATGTGGATGGCACAATAGGATACTATTAGATTGCTAAAATGGTTATAGCTAACACAATCAAACTGTTAGATCCTTTATTTACATAAATAGCAACATTATCAAAGAATATAATTTGTACGTAATTTTATCTTTAACACTACTAAACCAAACCCACTCACTCACACTTCGACTATAATTCAAGGGAAACCTAATAAAGCAAGTTAGAAACAAAACACTACGGATACCATGATCATATACGCAATCAAAATTAGACTGTATATATGGTGTTTTTTCCCCCAAAAAGTATTAAGTGACATTTTCGTTTTTTTTAGTAGGTCTAAGTCTTTATTACTCCACGTAACTTTTGTTTTTTTAATTTTCAAACGCAGGTTGGTGTGTTTTTAGCAAGAGAGAAGCATCAAGAGTTCACACTACATTAGCTTTTTTTTAATACTATCAAAGAGTGCCAAGTGCTTTTTTTGAATTTTATTACCAGGTATCTGAGCAACTGACTACTCGGGGTTTGGGGTTCGTGATTGTCCCTCCTAGCACATTAGTTTTGCATTTTAGGAACATTTAAAAAATGTAGTGAGAGCTATGAAAACTGTTACTTATTCTTTTACGCAACATATTTTGAATTGTTGCCTAAAGTAGCATAACTAAAAGCCAATGGCAAACATCAGTATGCTCACACTTTGGTCACACTTCATTGAAATTGTTGTCTCAATGCTATTAGCTAATTTATAAGAAACAGTTTTGAAATGTAGCTTAAAATAGTTACAATTCATAACTGTAGCCTAAAAGTTCAATAGTGAAATATTTCAAATTGTAAGAGTATAAATCTATATATTAAGAGTACCTTAGACAATTGTTGCTTAAGAAACCTATATTTGGTCATCGGTTCACAACTTAATTATTAGAAGATCATGACATTTTCATCTTAGTCTCCTATCATGTGTGTTATGACATTACAATAAAACAGTGAATTTCTCATGGGTGGAAAACATAGGCACTACAACAACAAAAAAGAAAGAAAGATGGTTTTGTAATGGCCAACTAGTAACGTTTCCAAGAAACTACTACTAGTGGACGTATTAAAAGCACTATAATATCGTAGCACCGTGGTTGTTTTTTAATCAGCACTGAGATTGTAACAAGTTTGACTGTGTGAGTAATGGTTTTAGAAAACCTTTATTATACTAGTTGGCACGGCTGTATTAGTGGTGGTTGGCATAATCACTACGTACTCACAACCTTTGTCGCTAACCGCTGCAATTATAACAAAATAACTACTACTAACACGTCTTTTAGTGAGAGAGAACTTCTCATTGTATTTCTCATGAACTTGTATGAATTTTTGACTCTGGCTCTTGAGAAATCCATTTTGTTTATGTTGTGTGAACAAGTTGGAAAGGATTTAGTGTTTTTGCATGTTATTTTTTTGGTAGAATCCAGGAGGTATCCCCCAACTGATAGTTAGAGACTAATCCTCTCAAAGTGTAGAGACCGCCGAAGTGGGTTTTGCCTCTCCCAACAAAGTATTTTCCATGCACACAGACTGGTTCGAACCCTGGACATCATGTTATTGCCTTTTATTGAATTTGGCTCTTAGTGGAATCTGAATTCCAAATCGATTATCTCACAAGCTTGTCGCACATTATAGAAGGACTAGTCAATGTTAGATTGGTTAACGTGTATTAATAGCTTAGGGAAGGTAATAGAAAAGTGACAAGTCAGAGACCACAAATGAGGGATGAGGCATATTTGGTATGAACACAACAAATTTGTACTCGCTACTCAACACAATATTACTCCTTTCTATAGCTACAACCATTCTCCTCCAATAAATGTGTTGCAAGGTCCGATTTGGATTTAGTCAGTATTCTACTTGAAATTGTTAGGTACTTGATCCCTTCCATCCTAAATGTAGGAGTTGGTTGAGGAGTTTTATTTTTTTGGATTAATCCACTAATATCCAATGCTACTAGCAACTAATGACTAATTCAGTTAGCAGGAATGTAAGCCCATAATGAGGGGAACCTCCCAACCTCCAATTAATTATCGTAACTACATACCCAGGGCTCGAACACGAGACGATCGATTAAGTTGGAACAATCTACATCCAATTGATCCAAGCGCTTGGTGGTTGAGGAGTCTATGTTGGTCCTAAATAATGTAAGACTCGGTTCACATTTATCTCCCAAATTTATTTTTTTTCCTCCAAATTATCCCTAATTATTGCATATATTAGGGGTAGCTTTCAACTCAGATGATTAAATGAGGTATTTTAGGAAAATTAACACACATTTTTTTTTACAAATAACTAATTTAACTATTTTTTAATCTCTAAAAATTAGTTTTCTAACTATGACACTTAGGACAAGATAGAGTATATTAATTAATTTATTTTGTGTTGTAAACAATTTGTATATAGAATATGTACCCTTCAAAATAAAATTAGATTTTCATTACTCACAATATTTTAGCAGTTGTAACGATGATTTTAACAATCGAATTAAGTTTAAAGTTTCATGTGACACTCATTTTCTGAATACTCATAATTAGGATGCAGCACTTGGAATTAAGACAAATATATTGGCAATTAAGTGGAAGTGAAAATAGATATATGAAATTTGAATTCAGGAAAAATCTCAGTTGAGTTGAAATAGGCACATATATGAATAATTAGCCAAGTGGTGACAAGAAAATTCATTGAAGATGATAAATTAAAAGTGAATAAGTTCAACAAAATAGCTCAAATATGACTCAAATTAAATACAAATAGACACCCAACAATCATGTCCTCTATCAAGATTATTGGCCAAAAAAGGAACTAAACAAGGGCTCATTCATATTCATAGTAAATATTAACAGTAAGAGTACTAATAGGATTCTTTTTGGACAAAAGAGTACTAATAAGATTCAAATATTTCTTGAGACTCAATTCAAAGGAGATATCTGCGTATAGGACAGAGACAAGTATTGGAAGTGCAAATTAACAAATATCTAATTAATGCAAGTTAGAAGGCTAAAAACACAACTTTTGCTAATTAACCAAACTCATTTTTAACACAATTTTTTGATACTTGATCAATTATTTAATTAATTTTTTTTTTCCATTCCCCATTACGCTTTTGTGGTATATGTGTTTATTCAATAATTGTGTTTTCCATGCTTTGTTGTTGATTAGCAATTAATTTGGACTGATGAGACCTTCTAATAGAGATTAAATCAATCAAAAAGCTTCCTTGAAATGGAGAGATGTTCTCTCAGGTCGATTAATTGTGAGTGGATAATTCATATGCTTTGAAATTAATCTTATATTGTCTCTCACTGCAATAATATAATCATTACTAACACTAACTCTAGCGTGGCTTTATTTCATATTTCATTTCAATTTTGTAATTTGCGGAGTACATTTCGCCATGCTTCAATATTTTAGGCAACAATATATAATTGTAAGCAGAAAAAGCATTTCTAAATTTAACTAAGTATTATTTTATCACCATACGTAATTAATTTCCTTGCTATGATTAAGTGATATTTCTGAATTTTCTCGCCAAGTAGTTTCAAACCATAGAGACTTTTTTTTAACTTGAAACTTCATGTTATCAAAGAAAACTAAACCCATAACTAAGAAAGTTCAAGGAAAAACAATTTTTAAACCTAAATTAAGTCTCTCTCTCTCTCTCTCTCTCTCTCTCTCTCTCTCTCTCTCACACACACACACACAAAAAGAGAGGGAAAAAATAGTGAAAGTATATCGTAGATAAGAAGGATCAAGTCTCAAAAAGGAAAGTTGAGTTTGTTAATTAAAAATTTGTTTTGATATTACCTTAAATGAATTACACTAAGATACCGGTTGTCACATGTCAGTTGCCTCCAATTTTGGGTCACCACCAAGTGAGAAAGGTACACGCCTCAATGATTCAACAAGTCCCCACTTCCATAATAATACAATTCAAAAGCACAATCAAGTATTACACTTGTAAAATTAATTTTTTTTTAGCTTTAGGAACACCCATGATGATCATTCAAAATCATAATATTAATGCATAATCCTTTAACCTTCCATCTAAATATTAAAAAGACAAAACTTATGTTGATTTGCTTATATCCATTAGATCCAATTTATCAATCAAATCCTACCGTATGTGATCTTTACCGATAATGTTTCAATAGAATTTTGAAATTTTATCAATGGGGACTTTTATTAGGGTTATGGTGCTTAAATAACATTCACCTTTTCTGAAAAGGGTAGCAGTAACCATAAACAATTCTTTGAAGTAAAAGTAACCAAAAACATTATAAAAAAGGGTAAAAAAGGCTGTGACGTTAATAATTCTAAATGTCTGTTACTGCGAGTTTTTTTAATGAAAGACTAAGGTGCTAAAATAGCCATTAGGTCATACCACAAGAGCAAAATGACCATAAACTATTTTCGAATGCAAAAATAACTAAAAGGTGACTTCTTGAACATTAATTTATAAGTTTTTCTTTGGGTTTTGTATTATGAGTGTTTTATCAATTTGGGGATTAAAATGACAAAAGTCAAAGAAAAATTTATGAATTAACGTTCAAGAAGCCACCTTTTTTTTTAAATTCTAGCAAGAATTACAAAGCAAAAGAAACTTGACACTCCAACTCCAAAAGCTAAAATCCCCAATATGAATCACTAACCGTAAAAGTAGCGTCACTACGGAAAATGTTGAAGCAATCCCATAAGCCACCCTGAGAAGATTCTAAGGGAGAAGATATGAAAGGAAAACTAGGAGACAATAGAAGATCGCATATGCATATGGTAGGGTTGGAAAAATCAAAGTCACCCCTGGTCATGTCTTAATTAAAATCCACTTGGACTCCAACTTGCACAAGCAATAGAAAACCTTATGAATTAATTTTCAAGAAGAAGTCATCTTTTAATTACTTTTGCACGTTTGGTATAAGTTAATGGATATTTTAACACCTTAATCTTTTATTAAAAGGCTCAAAGTAATAGACGTGTGAGATTATTAATGTTATGGTTACTTTTGCTTTCTTTTATAATGTTTATGGTTAATTTTGCCTCAAAAAATAGTTTATGGTTACTGTTGCACTTTTTAGAAAAGTTAAAAGTTATTTAATCACCTTAACCCTTTCTATTATTAAAAAAGTCTACATATCAAGATTGGATTGAATAATTGGATCTAAATAATATAAGTAAATAGACCTAAGTTTTGTCTATATTAAAATCATATTATAAGCGAGACGCATTATTTTTGGCTCAAATTCTTTAATTACACACACACACACACACGCACATATTTTATATGTGTGTGTGTGTATGAACATGGATACATATATGTATGCATGCATACATATAATATATATATATATATATATATATATATAAGCCTTTTATACTTTCATATTACCTTTTCTTATTTAATTTTTATTTAATGTAAGGTTATTTTTTCCTTCACACTTACATGCTACCAATCTTTCATCAAGTATAAGTCCATTATTTAATTTGCCAGCAAAAATGTAAAACTTTTTAGAAAAAAAGGCAAATTATTGCTAGTTTGTTTTTAGCTTTTTAGAAGTCCTTTTATGATTTATGATTTATCATGTAAGTATGTAAGAGAAGTTTTTTCTCAGCTTGCAGAAAAGAGCTTAAAAAAGCACTTTTCATAAGTTCCCAGACAAGCACGGAAACCCTAACCATTTAGCAAAAGTAGAGTACTTCCATGCACTAGCTATTGTTTCATACGTGCTCCTGTTAAATACTTAAGCTCTAATAATACTGCTATATTAATGCTTGGGAGAGTATCTAACACCAAAAAGACCAATTAACTAGACTTTATTTAGTTTCAAACAATTTATTATTCAAAAGCTATATTGAACTCCAATCAATCCGAGTTATAGTTCTAATTGGCTCAATCCAAATTAGTTGGAATTAAATGCCGCTTCCAATACAGTAGATGAATTGAGTTCGAATCCCACCTTCTCAAAAAACCCTCGGGAAGAGGTATCCTGGTCACAAAACTTTAATCCAGATTAATCAATTGCTTAGATACCTTGTTAATTGAAGCCCATCAGAAATTACACTTTTGAACTACTCGGCAAAACTTACCAGTTATATAATCCTCTCTAATATTATTCTCTTAACCATTCTATCTTTTTAGGACACTTATGAAACTCGTCTTAGTAGTCTACTTAATTCAGGATTATTATTCCTGAGGCTTATAGGCCCAAATTTTTGGATATGACATGTTTGTTGTATGTTATATGCAAGGTAGCTGGGTTTGGAAAGAATCATGGTGAGAGAAAGAGAAAGCAGGAAAGTGGTTTCTGTAGTGGAATACACTCTCTAATAGGTGCGACGTTTGCAGCATAGCCCTAACGTCTTTGTCACTTCATTAATAATCCTTTTCATCACAACTCTCTCTCTCTCTCTCTCTCTCTCTCTCTCTCATGCCCTTCCTGGCCTCCTCCTCCGATTATGATATTCTTTGCTTGAAAAAGAAAATCAATTCAATAATTTTGTAATTAAACCAAGTGTCATTCTTAAGTTTATTCCTCATTTATCCTCCCCTTTTAATTCCTGAGGGCCCAGTTAGAGGTTGAAAAAGTAAAGAGAAGCAAAATAATGTTCAGACCATATATAAATAACATAGAATTATTAGTGATCAAAAGTTGTTTTTTTATTTATATAAATATTTTTATATATACCCTTTCTCTCTTTTGCAACTCGGCCTTCATTTTCTGAATTCTCTTTCAGTTCTGATAGAAGAAGGAAAAGAATTTCCCAGTTGCTGAGAACCGTGTTCCTGCTTTGTTAACTCTTTTATCGCTTTTGTTTCTCGCTTCCCCATCAGGTTAGTAAGCAAAATATTGAGACATCCTTTGAAATCTCATCTCCAATGCTTCATCTTTTTTGGCTTAATCCCAACTTTTTCATCCTCAAATATTAAAATAACCCTCCCCTTTTGTTGCTCAAGCCCCTGTTAGATTAGATTAGATTGCAAACTTCCTTGAAAACTAGCTTAAGAATCTTCAAGCCAAGTTTTTTCTTTTCCATGTTTATATTTCCTCTTTGAGATTTCCCCCAAAACTAGCTCATCACAAATCCACGGTTTTTAATTGCTCATGGCTTTTAGTACTTCTCAAAGATCAAACCCTTTCTTCTGTGAGATTTGCTTTTAAGAGTGATGATCTCTTGATTCTGCTTGAAAATTTTGCAGCTGGCTAATAAGTGAAAAACTTGCTGAAACAAAAACTAAAGCTTCAAAACAAAGCTCAAAGCTCCAGAGAGTTTTTTGTTTAGTCATGGCTTTTTGAACTTTCACAAATTGATTCTTTCTTTAGTTTATTGTGTGAGTAAAAAACAGTAAGAATCACTTGATTTAGGGTGAAAATTTCACTGTCAAGTATGAGAAAGTTGAGAGCTTCTCTTCACTATCTAGTTCCTTTAATTTTTTTCTGATTCTCTCTTGATGATAAGAAAAAAGCTGAAATCTTGGGCATATGGTTTTGTTTGTTTTACTTTG